>CM057452.1:787734166-788992500 GCA_016271365.2 Neoceratodus forsteri
TGTTTTTAGGAGTTGATTACAAGAGCTGAAAATCACACAGCCATCACAGGTGCTAACATCACTGGAAGTCACCTCTGACCCACATTTTAAAAACTTTTCATACATGGAATGAGCCAGAATGTTTACTGTAACAACAAATCCACTGGACACTGAAGTTTCAATATTTGCAGCAACCTGTAATGTATAATAGGATCACATATGCCATTCACATTATATGACACGATCTTAGTAGGGACGTCCATTAACAACTGTGAAAAACAGTACCCATTTGTACTCTTCACAGTCCCTAAACAGTCTCAGACACCCCAGGAGGGAGCAGCTCTCCCAACCCCCAGCACCCTTCAACCAGGGGATATAAACAATTCCACCCAACTTCTGAGATGAACTGTTGTGACAGCTAGAAAAACATAAAAGTACAGAATGAAAGCTACTGCCAACCAGGCCAGAAATTGGAAAAAAGCAGAACAGTCAGAATGTCCATTGACAACAGTCCATAGTGACCTCCATTCAAGGGAGCATTGTACAAATCAGGTCTCCTAACTAATAACCCTGATGAGCTGAGTGCTGGAGGGGAATCCAACCAGATGTTTGGCCCACTGTACAGGGTATCCTGTGAACTACAGTTGACACCCAGTATGCAACATCATTCAGGTGTCGTGGGGAACAAGAACACAGGAATGAAATTGCTTAAAACAGGGAGACAAGAGGTATCTGATGTGGCCAAACTTAATCACACTATAGTAAAAGGCCTGTCTCCCACTCAAGCCTTGACACTAACAAGTAGTGTAGGAAAATTGCTAACTAGGTCGACTCACATGAGGGTAAAGGCCCCGAGGAGAAGAGGGCAAAGTAATCTTGGCCTTTTTTTTAATTTATATTTTGTTGAGGATTTAATTTTTTATACATCATAAGTATAACAACAGCAACAATGCCATTACACCTCTGTGAACCAGGCCTAAACATATGTTCCTAGGATTACAGACTAAATCTGTGGTACAAAAACACACTGTCAGATATCGAGGATCTCAAGATTTTGCAGATACTTCTCAGCCTACTGAAGGAATTAAATTCCATTTTCCAGAACATGCACGGTCCCAGACCGCCCTGGGTGAGAGCAGGCCCAGACCCCCACCCAGTTCCAAGCAAGAACCCTCTCCCAACCCATCAATGAGAAGAGGCCAAGCAGCTGCTCACTTAAATCTTCTATCCAAACTCAAATTCGATTAAAAAGTTTATAGTAAAACTTCTTTTAGGCCAATGGTGACCTAAGTACCTGGCCCACACAAAATGAGCTGCTAAGTATCTGATGGCTCACACATGCCTTCAAGGGGGCACTCTAATGGGTGATGCTCAGCTGGCTCTCACAAAAAAAGGGGAGTGCCTCTTCCCCAGAGCCATTTGCCCCCAATAAATGGCATTTTCACTGTGCAATTGCCTGTACTGACCTGCTGCAAGCTGACTCACATGTGAAAAATATGCCAAAGTGGGAGGGTAATGAATGTAAGACTGAGGTCCTATCCTCTGACCCTTCCCTGCATGCACCTGTACCATGGTGCCAGCATGGGTTATTCCCAGCAGTCATTCAATCAGAGTATGGAAAACTTCAGGAACTCACAGTGGAGTTCAGGCTGGTTAATCTGTTCCCCAGAACACCAGAAGGACAAAGCCCAAGTCTATAATGTAATAAAGTCTGTCAAACATATATTGGAGAAATGTCATAATCAGGATTGGACCCACACACATGGTAGCCATAGAAAAGAGCCATATAGGTATACTCCACTTAAGAACCAAGATCCCAATGCCAACATATTGTACCTAGTTGTTAAAGTGAACATGATTCCAGAAAATATGCCTTTACCTTGTGACCCTTTGAAAATGGCACATAATGTCTTTAATTGATTGCAAAGTTTTGGGGGCTAGTTGCGGAGCTGTCTCTGTGCCAGTAAGGTGTCCCTCCAACCTGGAAAGTTGGTGGGACTGTTCAGGGTGATCTAGGGCAGGTTGTCCTTACCAATAGGCTGGTTTGCAGTGGTTTATTTCAAATCTCCTGCATTTAAAATCTTGCAATACCTTCTGTACAGTGTGATACAAGATAATGCCATCCAAGTAAGGAACCTGAAGTCAGATGGAAAAGGCATCTGGTATTTTAGGCCTGTTGTGTGCAGAACCTTTATGTAGGGATTGTAAGCCATCCTCTGGGCTTGAATCTCCAGGGCATAGTCCTGAGCAAAGTAAAGTCTATGTTCACCCCACTGAATCACTTTCTTCTTCTAGGCAGTGGTGAGCACCCATTTCTTTGTCCGATAACTGAGGAATGTCATTATAATGGAATGTAGCCAGGCATCTAGGAAAGTCCTTCAAGAAGCAGAAGGCAACCCTGTTCAAAGGGCAAGCTGAGAGGGCATTGTATTGGTGTGTCATGAATGGGAAGTAAGCAAAACAGCAGGTCCTCAGGAAGGAGTGGATGTGGTTCTGGCAGTTGCTGAAGGTGTCCCTGGCTGGTGGCAGAGGAGGGGTAGTAGTAGTAGTAGTAATATGGTTTATTCAGTTTTTCTTATGAATAAGGATTACCCAATTGAGCAGAGCTCATTCACGATGGAATCCTTGTTACAAAATGGTTACAAAGTAAAAAAAGAGAAAAGAGTCCAGCTACAAAAATACAGAAATATAATATCATGTACATACAACATAAGCCCAATAAAAAATAAGAATCAGCATATTCAGAAATGATATTAGTTTGTACCAGCCAAAATAAATGTTGTATTATATTTCAAAAATACTCTACTCACTATCACCACAGGAACCACTACTGTAACATTCTAAACATCAAGTTTAAAAGCTTTAGTATAAAAAGGACTACTGTACATAATACATGAAATGTAAGAAATTAACAAGTCTTTTCACACTTACAGTGCTGTCTATCAGTCTCAATTTGTATGGACTAAAAGTCCAGGTTATCAGCCAAAATAACAAAATGCAGATCTCTCCATAGTTGTTTTACAAGGTGGAATAACATATTCTATTCCTTGAGCCAACTGTCAGCTTTTTAAAGCCTGTCTCTGTTTTAATCTAGCCAGGATACAGCGTGGGATTTTTCCTCTAAAACACTGATACATGAAGCTCACAAAGAAGCAGGGTTCTTCTATTGTTCAGTCCTAGCCACCTCAAGTCCAAGTAAAACTAAAAATGTTGTTTCTTCAGGGGGTGTCAAGAATGAAGCAGTCAACACTATTATACAGCACATTAAATCCAGCTTTTTCAGCTCCCTCCCTGATGCCCCCATGAGAAACATATGTAATGTTTTTGCATTTTGTACCAAATAATTCTTGTTGAAAAAGAGTTGTATCTCATCAAATGCATTTTGCAACTTTGAATGTGAAATGTTGATTCTCCTGATGCATACAATACTGTATGCTTTGCATACAGATGTAGACTAACTGCTTAATTGGATAAGACAGGATTGTGCATGTAAATACTGAACAGCAGGGGCCTCAATATCAACCCTCTGGGTATCAAATAACAACATGTGCCTGTTTGAACCAAAATCACCCATTTTAACAATTTGTCTGCCTTTACAATAATGTGCAAACCATTTTAGGATGGTGGGTGCCAAACCCAGTGCTTAAGTCTTAGACATGAGAGTGTCATGGTTCAAAATATCAAAATATTGCGAAAGATAAATAAAACTTGCCTTTAATGACACCCTCCAGTCCAAAGGCCCCTGGATGTCGTGCTCCACCTTGATCAAAGCTGTAGTTGGGCGCTGGGGGCTGGCAGGGCAAAGAGAGGATTGAGCATCTAGAGGGTTGCTGTCCTCTTCTGGGTGGGCTAGGGGGAGTAACATCGCTCTGTAGTGGCCCCCGGTGGAGACCGGTGGAGACCGGGGGCACTACACACAGCGGTGCAGGAGGGACCAAAGGAAAAAATGGAAAAGCAGCTTTGGCACTGCCGGATGACGGCTGCCATCCTCTACACTACCAGAACCTCCGGGAGCACCCTTAGGCCATGAAGGAAAAATAGTGTGCTGGGTTTCCACCTCTCCAGTGCCTTCCCCCTTGAAAGAGAGGAACCTGCCCAGCGATGGGAGACACCAGGACAACTCGGGGGTTGACTGCAATGTGTGGCAGAAAGTGAGAGATCCAGAAGAGGACTGCCAGGGTTAGTGGAGTACTAGGCAGCCTGAAGGAGTGGTAGATGCTTGGGAAGGAGGTAAAAAAGATTATTCAAAACCAAAAAAAAGCTGTAGTGCCGCTGCATCTTGCATGGAACCCAGATTGAGAACTGCTAATAATATTATTATGTTCTAAGTGCTTCATTTGAAGACTGACCAACCTTTCCAATGCCTTAGACACTGTTGAAAGTAAATAAATTGGATGATAATTACCCATATCTGTTTTGTCTCTCAGTTTATAAATAGGAATAACCTTGGCAAGTCTCCAAGCCACTGGAAGCTCCCCAGGGTTCAATGACATGTTGAATATACTGTATATGTTAGTGGGGCAGAGATAACTGGAGCTATATACCTCAGAAGCAATGGCAGGATATTATCCCATCCAACTGCCTTTGTGGTATCTATTCTGCTCAATTCTTCCATTACCTCATCAACTTTTATTATATTAAATTTGTAACTATTTTGGATATCTCCCATAAAAGCAAAAGTATTTGAGGAACAACTGCCTAATGTGCTATCCACTTCGAGAGTATTTCATTCCATACTTACAAAATAGTTATTAAATTTGGTTACTGTCTCTGGTCCTTGTGGTATACTTTGCCCATCAGTCACATACTATTTAGGAAATTCCATCATTGCCTATTTTGTTTTGTCTTTTCATAATTTTCCAAAATTCTCTTGGTTGTTTTTTTATGTGTATATCCTACCATTGTCTTATAAAAGTTTTGCTTTGATTACCTAATTTCTTTTATTTATAAATTACATGTTTGTCTATATTTAATCCAATCTGCAGGATTGTTAGATATTTTTGCAACATTCACAGTTTATCTGTTTGTTTCTTTACATTTTTTTTTAAGTTGCAATCATACCAAGGTGTGTTCGTCATTGTTACCTCCTTCTTTTGCCTCTCAGGAGCATGGATATTACAGATCATTATGAGCTTCTGATTAAAATAATCTCATGCCTCATTAGCTGTATGAATGAGTTCTAACCTAGTCAAATACATTGGCCTGGATATTCAAAAGGGTTGCGCCATGCGCAAAAGGGTTGCGCGTGCGCAACTCCAAAAATGTGCCATTCTGCGATATTGAAAGGGGCCAGTTGCATACCAAAACATGCTGAGCCACAGCGCAATGGAAATGAAGGCATGTGCAACGAGGGGCAGGTCCATGCATAAAGTCTGCGCAATGCGATGTTTGAATACATTGCGTAATGCGCAAGAGTGGCTCAACCGGAGGATGCGCTAGACCGATGTGAGCCAAAATAAAATGGCTCAAGGGAGCTGTGCAAGAACTCCGAGCAGGCCGCAAACCGGGGAGAGAGACAGAGAGAGAGAGACAGAGACAGGAGCAGGAAGGACAGAGAGGACAGTGGGTCCTGGAGGACAGAGAGGCCAGTGGGGGTGCCCGGTGCAGTGGAAGCAGCAGTGGGGGCAGTGGGGGTAACACAGGAACAGCAGCTGGGAGGGCGAAGCCAGGGAGATGGACAGTGTCAGCTTCCACATGGAAGCTGTAATGAGGGGGGTGAGACAGCATGCTGCAGGGGCGGTGGCGTGGAGGGGCCCGTCGGCGGTACGCCCCCGACAGGCGGTATCGTGCCCACATCAGCTACGAGCTGTACAGCGATGTCGAGATCATGGCCTGGTACCGCCTGAACAGGGCAATACTGAGACGGCTCAGTGAGCTGTGCAGTGATGTGATGCAGGCACCCTCACGACGGAGTCATGCTCTGTCCGTGGAGACCAAGGTGACAGCCTGCATGTGCCTGCTCGCCACGGGAACCTTCCAGAGGCCGACAGGGGACACCACAGGCATTACGCAGTCGGCCACGCCACGCATCCTCACCCACCTCAGCGCACTGCCGCCTCATGCCGCGGAGTACATCCATTTCCCCAGCACCGTGGCAGAGCGCATAGCAAACATGCAGGAGTTCCACAGGGTAGCACAAATGCCTGGCGTGCTAGGGTGCCATAGACTGCACCCATGTGGCCATTCGCACGCCACCTGGCCCCGACGGGCAAGCATATCGGAACCGAAAGGGCTTCTCGAGTGTCAACTGCCAGGTGGTGTGTGATGCCACTGCGATCATCAATGTCTGTGCCACACACCCTGGCGGAGCACATGATGCCTTCATATGGCACCAATCTGCACTGTGCCATCGATTCAAGAGTGGGAACATCCCCACGGGTCATCTAGTGGGTGAGTACACATGTATGGAATGCAAACTCTGTGCAAGGGTGGGAATGACACAGGTGCCATGGTAGTGGCACACAAGGATATGGGCAACATGGACCTGACCTAACACTGATCTCCACTATCTCCACACAGGTGACTGTGGATACCCACTCCATCCCTGGCTGCTCACACCATACCAGCGCCCCACGTCCCCAGCGCAGCACGGTTTCAATGAGGCACATGCCGCAACACAGAACATCATAGAGCGGGTGTTCAGGATACTCAAGGCACGCTTCCGATGCCTGGACACCTCCGGAGGAGCCCTACAGTACAGCCCCCAAAAGGCCTGTGGGATATTCCTGGCCTGTTGCATCCTGCACAACATGGCCAAAGACCATGGGATAGCCGTACAGGTCCAAGAGGGGGACAGCGATGGGGACGCCAGTGGCGCCGGTGATATGGGTGATGAGCCGCCCCCCCTAGGACGGAGGGACCCCCGACTGACACGGCAGGCCCAGCTGCACCAGGACACCAATTGCAGAAGAGCACTACGCCCAACACAGGTAAGTCAAGGGGACATGTGCAGGCAACACTGTTCTATGCGCAAACCACAGGCACACAGGGAACACACCGCATGGGTCAGGGAGTTGAAGGGTCTAGGCATACCAACACATCATCAGAGAGGGGTGAGCACTCAAATGAACACACACACACACCAGGCAGCATACAGGGCAGCAGCACAGCACTGCGGAAATTACACGCTATCACACAGCACCACCAACCACCTCACCACCTGGACTGTCCACGACGCGTGTCAGGACCTGGGCAACCTTGCACCTTGGTGTACAGTGCAATGCAGGCATCATCATCCACACGCACCTGTGGACAGCAGTTGGGAGAGTGTGCAGGTGGTCCGTGTCAGTTTGGTGAGCAGAGCACCCAGCAGTGCACTGCCCACCATGACACACATTGCACACAGGGCAGCACCAGACAGGGCCTGCATTGGGAGAGAGCTCAGTCAGGAGCACTGTCCCACGGCCACCACGGATGCGCATGCCCCGCCATGGCCTAGCAGCACTGGCAGGCTGCGCAGGGGTTACATCGGGTGGCGCTAGTGCACCACCAGGGGTCCCAGTGCGCGCCGACCGCGACCTGCTCGCAGACAGGGTCTGCATCCCGCTAAACAAACTTGCACCAGGGGTGCTCGGGATGCCCACAGCAGAACCCGCATCGACAGGCCTGGTGTCGCATTACCGGGAACAGGGAGTGGAGGCGCACTGTGTGGTGCGTGGCATGGGTCACCAGACAGTGTGGTCAATGCGGTCGCCACAGAGACCACTGCCTGGGTCAGCCTGTCGATGGCAGCGTCACATCCGTCTCGCATATGGACCATCTCGCCCGTCCCGAGCACACTCCCCTGCTATGCCGCCCACGGACACACAGTCAGTGCCTCCACGGACCTTGCAACCCGCCCTGCAGCTGTACCGACTCCTGCAGCAGGCGGGTGTGCGCGTCCAAAGGGTACTGTGCCCCAATGGCATCGTGACCCCCAGGGTGTGGATGGTCCTGGTGCACAGCACCCCTTGAGGGTGGCCGCTGTTCGCCAGGACCAGGTATGGGCTGATCTAAGGGCGGTGGACAAGTGCCACTGCCTGACGCTGTCCCCCCAGGCCTGGTGTGCAACTGCTGCTGCCGCCCCTCCAACTGCTGAGCCCCCAGGTCCACCTGTTCCACCCCTGTGCTGTCAACAGTGCCAGACACCTGCTCAGCCACCGATGCTGCCCCACCGGTGCTGACAGGCCCAGCCTGTGACTGTGCCAGCATGCTGGTACACAGGTGTGGAGCTGGATGGCCCAGGGGCATGTGCTGGCCTGCCATGTGTCCCTCGTGGGACACACACCTCTCACTGGCCATTGCAGGCCTGCCATCATCAATAGTGCCGGTGCGTGCCACTGCCGTAGGCACAGCATGCTGGCACACCTGCATGCCAGACTGCTGTGACACAGGCTGTGCACCCCCTGCACCCGTATCACTGCCGGCGGAGTTGTCGGCCCAGCCGCCTGCTGCTGCAGTGCGCAGGCTGCTGGCGGAGGTGGAAGGTCCCTCCTCCTGGTCCAGCAGGTCTGCCACACTGTCAGCACCCACCACCACCGTCTCCTGCAGACGAACAGGATCTGAAACAGAAAGAGAGTACATGTGAGTGCATGTGAACAACAGCCCCCACAACATCACCATGACATACCTTGCAGTGATGGGCTTCCACCTGTCTGGAATCCTCCGCCAGGAACACCCGCAATGGCACTCGGCTGCATGGCTGCGACCAGTGTCTCCTCGGTTGGGGTCAGCTGCAACACCACTGGTGGTCCCCACCAGTGGCAGCATCGTCCACCCTGAAGGCTGCCACCTTCCTTCAGCCTCCCGCGGTCAGTACCATCTTCAGGGCACTCCTGCACGGAGCGCTGGTGGCTTCCGCAGGTTGATGGCCAGAGCTACCCTCCCATGCAGCTGCACGCTGCTGAGGGGTGCCCGCCCACCACTCAAAAGCGGGCTCATCCTCCAGGTAGGCCTGGAAGAGGGCCTCGGTCTCTGCTGTGGTGAAGTTCGGCCTCCTCCACGCCCGCCCACACCCTCGGCCTGGTTCTCGCCAGTCATGTTGATCTGTATGGGTGGAAGTGGACACCTGTCACTGTGCAGTCCACAGCATTTCCCCATGAGCATAGTTGCAGGCGGGGGCAGAAGCCCCTTTCCTCGCCGCATGGCAGATACTGATGGAAAGGGTGCCTCTGCCCCTTTCTAAGTGCCCTCCTCATGCTCAGCCCCCTCAACCTGTGACATCCTCCAGCACCCCTGCCCATGAGCATTGTCCTGAGCATCACACAGCATGCAACTCACCTCTCAGCTGCAACAACCAAATCTGGCCACCACAACCCAGTGTCACATTTTTATAGCGCAACACATGCAAATGAGGTGTGGCGCAACTTTAATGACATGCTAATCGCGCCACTGCGCCTTTGCATGGCTGATCGACTGATTTGCATATGTCGGCTGAATATCGCGTATTTGCGCTTAGCGCAATAGGGAAGGTCCGGCTGAGCCGATGGTGCATGTTTGTGGCTGTGTGCTACACTGCATTGCGCATGCCCAGACAGGTTACGCAGGCGTCGATCGCGCTGCAGACTTGCTGAGCGCGATAGGTGATTCTGGCCATAGCCACCATTATGCCAGTGGCGCTACAGCACTGGGCACTATATGGTGCTGTGGCACTTCTGCGCGATAGTCCACTGTGGCACTGGTGCTCTGCTTAGCAGTCGCAGGATGCCTATACATCCTATGGCGCGTAGCGAGCCTTGGCGCCATTGCCGTGACCTTGTGTATGCCCCTCCGACCCCGGCGCCTGTGGGCATGCCATGTGCACGTCCCTATTGCGCCTGTCTGGTTACAGCCCATGTAGAGTGATGAGCCAGCGCACCAGCGCGATTGGAGCCTGTGCTGGTCTATTGCGCAACAACTCCACGGGGTCACAGCGCAGCGGGCGCATATTGCCTGCTGTAAAGTTGGGGCCATGGCTCGGAGGAGGGCAGTGTCCTGGAGTGCAGTTGAAGTGGCCAACCTGGTGGCCTGGTGGAGCCCCACTATGAGGGCCTATATGGTGAGGCCCCTCACCGGACCTAGGACCCATGTGTGGCAGCAAGTGGCCACTGACCTGGTGGGGGTCACTGGCCGGGGCCGGTCTGCAGAGCAGTGCCGGCACCGTACAGTGATCTCCGCCGGAGGGAGCCGGAACTATTAACGCGGCTGTGCCCCACAGCCAGGCGGGGCCTGGTGCCTCAGCCACGTGAGTGTACCCATCTATTCACCTATATCCTCTAGGGTGTGTGTGTGCCTGGGTGGCTGTGCATCGGTGTGTCAGTGTGTGCAGCTGTGCGATGGATGGTTATGGCTGTGTGGGCAGGCAGTCTTACTGGGGCAGGGGCACTCTGCTTTTAGTCCACACTGATGTTTGTCTCACCATATGTCTCCCACAGGCCGGATGGTGAGGGCGCCGGATGAGGCTGATGGGCCATGCCAGGGCCCAGTGCCCAGACCATCAGGCCAGAGCAGCAGCAGCATCAGCAGCAGCAACAGCAGCAGCAGCAGCAGCAGACACAGCTGCTGGAGGAGTGTGAGTATCATTACGTCATGGATGCTATTGCATGCTGGGGGCAGGACCACCAACCATGATGGACACAACCAAATGGGAGGTCGTGGTTCCACTGGACGAAACACTAGTGACTCCCCCACTGGAGGTACAGTGTACAGTTCCGGAAAACATACCTGCGTATGGACAGGGGACTGGGTGGAGAGCATTCACAGGAGGCGACATGGATGGTGCATGGATTGCATCACAAGTCCTATGCAGACAGGTTGACAGAACTGAACATGTACTCCCTGGAGGGAGGAGGCTGTGGGATATGATGGGGACATACAAGTATTGTACAGGGGGGAACAGAGTGCAGGAAACAATATTTGTCAGCGTAAAGGATGTTCCAGGACTAGAGGGCATGGGATGCAGTTGGAGGGGGCTCGTTTAAGAGGAACATGCGAAAGTGTTTCTTCACATAATGGGTGGTGGACGAGTGGAACACCCTGCAAGAGGATGTGGTGGGGGCTGACTTGGTCACGGGATATCTGTAGGTGTGGGTTCGCCATGAGGGACTTCTGGAGGTCAGGGTGAGGCGAACGGACTTATAGGACAAGAGAGTGATCGTACAAGGCCAAATGGCCAGACTGGGTGTCCCATAGGCCCTTATCTGCCGACACTGTCTATGTATCCATGTATGTAGGCGTGACACAGGTGACCTGCATCACAGTGCAGCATCACGACACGTCTGTGTATGCATCACAGGTGGTTCAGGCATGCACTGGGCACATAGCTGTGTAACTGGCATCGCACCACATTGCAACACACATGACAGCCTAGTTTGTACTGTGATTGATGTGGGCAGTGTGTGTGGGCGGTGGTGCGCATAGCTGGTGCCGCCTGTTTGTGATGGCCATGTGCATGTTCACTGTGGGTGGGTGCATGCCATCAAAGGTGTGGGACATTGGGTTATGTGGCTTGCAGGTTGGGTGGTGTTCAGGGTTGTGGTCAGTCACAGCCATTGACTGTGTTCCCATTTTCCTAGGCCTCGAGGTTCTCCGGAGCATTGGGAGGGATGTCCGGACGATGAGACAGCTGCTGCAGGATGACCAAGCCATCCTGCAGTCCATCCACAGGCATGGCCTTCGGAGGAGGCGGCATGGGACGGGCCAACACCAGCCAGGAGACGGGCGGCCGGCAGGACCATAAATTGTTGTTACCCTTCCCACTTCTCCCATCCCTACCACCCTGCCTTCCCTCTCCAAGTTTGTAATCCCTACCCCTTGAACAACCCGACCTTGTACCCATCCCCCCCTTGTAAATAGTTCTGGTTGATTGTTTTGTACTTTACTCTTTAGAATACATTTATATTTTGATATGAATGCTGTGTTGATCTCTGATTTGCAGCTGGCTATGGTTGTTCAGTTGCAGTGGTGTACAAGCCATCTGGGGTGGTATGGTCCTGGGTACATATGTGTGTGTGTGTGTGTGTGTGTTTGTGCGTGTGTGTGCATGGGGAGGTATCACCAGCATGGCATTGACTTTCTGTTGGTCTTGTTGTTCTGCTGCCACCCACTGCTGAGTGCACAGGGTGGGTCTGGCTTGTATGCTTCTCTTCGCAGCATCGGGTTGACATATGCCGGGGTGCATGGTGTTTCCTGCAGTGCCAGTCACTGCACATGGGTGGTGTCTTGGGGTCACGCAGAGTGTGCTGCAGCGATGGGGGCTGATGTGCACTGTGGTTGTCAACCCCTGTGTGTGGCACTCTCCACCTGCCAGTGGTTGTGCTGGGGTGTCATGGCTCTGCTATGCTTTGTTGGCTTGTCCCCATGGGCACGTGGATCATCCGTCCCACCCCAGTGATGCTGTGCTAGGGGTGCAGGTGTGGTGGGTTCTGCAGTGTGTTCCTGTGCCCATGTGTGGCATGGCTGGCGGTGGCCCCAGCCTGCCTCCCTGGATGTGCAGTTCCATTGCTCTGGGGGGGGGGCTGTGCTTGTGCTATGGCAGCTCTGGAATGCTCAGCTGAGCTTCCCTGGTTGCTCCATAGCGCAGCATTTTGGCTCAGCCTCTCCTACCTGGTTGCGCCATGGCGCAGTATGTGCGATATTGAGACGTTGGTTGCTTGCACAATTTGCTGTGCTCCATGTTTGAATATCACACCTGTTGCGCATTTGCGCAATGGGTTTGTGCTTGCTCCTGCTGTTGCGCTACTTTTGAGCGCAATTTGAATATCTGGGCCATTGTTTCTAAATCCAGCAAGAATGCTACATAATCAAAGTTGTTATATGTCTGATAAGTAACATAACTAGTAGAGTTTAAGTTTTTATCTTTGGTCTGAATACAAAAGGTTCTTTGATATCACAAAAACTGCCTAATAATATACCAGAAAGTGTATCATTTTCTGGATTGCTTGTGAAAATTAAATCAATTATTGTACAGGCTGTTAAATCTTTATGACTTAATCATATCACCTCATTAATAAGCTGATTCCAGCCTAGATTGGACTGAAAGTCCATTAAGGAGTGACTGATGTTAATGGCCTGCCATATGACATTGAATTCTCTAATAACAAGAAGATCATGTATAAGTTTATATTCATAAAGTACATCATGTAAAGTATTAAAAACTTCTAGACTAGTTTTACAGAGGCATAGGCCAATTAAGAGCAGTGGTTTAGAAAATGGAAGTCTAATTTCTAAACCCAGAATTTGTAGTCCTTCAGTCTTTGTTCTTCTTAGTTTATTTCCTGTCTATTCTACTCCCTAAGTGACGGTCCATGGCCTACTTCCAAGCTCCCAGATGTAGTGCTCTTTTCATAAGACATTACATTTATGTGGTCAGTGCTCATCTGCTTAATTAATTAACTGTTGGTTATAGACTACAGTATTGTATTATTTGCTTGCACAGAAATGTTTTATGTCTTCTTTGATTATATTAGTCTTTGATGCTATAGATACAATATGCACAATATTCTGACCATGCTTAGAGTTGTAGCTCCAAGGGGTTTCCCCCGGCCAGGGTTTTAATCTAATCTGTCGGTGGTCATTTGTTATGCTGATCCTTCTTAATTTTCAATAAAATTAAATTATAAAAAAGAAAAGTAGGCCACCTAATTTATTTGTTTTAGCATTGTGCTATGTCTGGAAACCATCAATGTTGAAAGGAGTATCTAATGTTTAAAGGTGGAACCAGGTTTCCAATATAATCAACAAATCTGGTTTGTATTGAAGTGTCCATTCTCTAACCTGATCTATTTCTGAGGTGAAGCTCCTTGCATTAAAGTGGACAGTATTATATCCTCCACTATTCTGCACTACCACATTAAATTCTTGATTATATTGAGGGCCAGGGATCAGATGGGCATCACCACACAGTAACAAGAACAAACACAATACAAAACAACCTATACTTGCCTTTCTGTTGTTTAATTTCTATAACAATTGTGTGCAGTACAAATTAGATACCCTCATTTCTTCCCATCTCAATTCTCTTTTACGGCATGAGAAAGTAATGTACTTAACGTTACTAGTTTTATATAATTTTGTTCCTTCATATTTGATAGCAATTTACTGTATTCTTAATGGTTAACCATGCTGAGTTTGAGGGGTCATTAATTTAACTAGAACTGGCACATGAGTTTGGAAAAAATAATATCCATTCATTTTGATTTGGCATGTTCAATGTTTGTATGAATTTAAACACCCACATAGTATACTTAAAACCCCCGACCCTAGCCAGTCCCATGGCACTGCCAGTTGAGGTGCTGGACACCACACCTTGTGCCACGCTGGTGGCCCGGGTTTGGGAATGACTTTGGGTTCTCAGGGGTGGGCTGCAAAGTGGGGGGGTGGAGCAAGATTGAGCAGCCTAATGTCAGCTCTCCTCTCCTGCGTGACTGTTGCCCTCCCATAGTTCTGCTCCCACTTGGTAGAGGTCCAGTGGCAGTGCAGGTGGAAGAGGGCAACAATTTGGAAGGGCATCTTGGAATGGGGTATGTGCATGACTCCACACTAGCGTGCCCAAGGAAGGGGATGGGCAAAAACAGGACAAAAAATGCATAAACACATAATAATAATAATTAAAAAAAAACAATCCCACCAAGGTCCTAACATTTTCATTTTCTGCCCCCAACTCCAGCTCTTTCACATTCTAACAATAGAAGTTTGCAGCTGGACCTGACAGCAAACAAGGATGAGAAAAATTATATTATGGAAATCAAATATAAGTATCAATCCCTCAAATTGTTTTAAGAACTTTCCCAATATTAAAATCCTGAATGTAGTCCTTATTAAAAGGAAGTAGAAAAAGAAGAAAAAAAGTATTTAAATTACAAAAAAAATGCTAGGTTTCAACACTAGTGCCTTAGTTTAAATAAGCACCACAACATTAGATTCCCTAGGACTGCTTATGCAATGGCCAGGGAAAAAGGTCAGTTTCTTTAGACACATTAGTGAAAGGAGAAAATCCAGAGGGAGTATTGCTATGATCAAATGAGATAAGGGGCGTGTGAGGAGGAGGACCATGTAAAAACATCTATCCTAAATAGATATTTCTGCTCAGTACTTACTGAAGAGAAGGAAGGGTAGGGCCCACTGATCAGCACCATGGACACAGGGAGCAGGGAAGGAGATAAGCACTAGTCCCTTCACAAAAGAAAGGGTCCTACAAGAGTTCGATAAGCTCAGGGTGGACAAGGCAATGGGACCTGATGGCATACATCCCAGGGTACTAAAGGAGCTAAGGGTGGAACTAGCAGAGCCATTATCAGAACTGTTTAGTGAGTCATTGAGCAAAGGAGAGGTCCCAGAAGACTGGAGTAGGGCTCATGTGATCCATTCCACATGAGTGGCAGCAGGGAGAAGGCAGGGAACTACAGAACAGTCTGGCTTACCTCAGTAGTGGGCAAGACTAGGGAAGCACTCCTTAAGGAAAGGATAGTGCAACACCTGGAATCTATAGGACCAGAGGATCCAACACAGCATGGGTTTACAAAAGGAAGGTCCTGTCAAATTAATCTCATAGATTTCTTTGACTGGGTAACCAGAGTGGTGGACCAAGGGGGAGCAGTTGATGTTGCCTGCCTTGACTTCAATAAAGCTTTTGATGCTGTTCTGCATAGAAGATTGATTGATAAGCTGGGTAGGCTTGGGGTGGGTCAGAAGTTGGTCAACTGGGTGGCAAACTGGATGGCGGGCAGAAAACAGAGAGTGGTGGTAAACAGTATACAGTCAGAAGAGATGCAAGTCATAAGTGAGGTACCTCATGGATCAGTCCTGGGGCCAGTCCTCTTCAATATCTTCATCTGTGGCATTGCAGATGAACTGGAGGGTAAGGTTTATCTGTTTGCAGATGATACCAAGATCTGCAACAGAGCAGATGATCCAGATAGGGTGGGCAGAATGAGAAGATATCTGGATAAACTAGCAAAATGGTCAGAAGAGTGGCAACTGGGGTTTAAGGCAAAGGATTGCAAGATCATGCACATAGGGAAGACAAATCCTGAAGCTACCTACAGGCTGGGAGTGGAGTTGCTGGCAGTCACCAGGGAAGAAAGAGACTTGGGCATCATTATCACCTATGACCTGAAATCATCCAAGCAGACCTCAAAAGCAGTACGTAAGGCTATGGGGATGTAAGGGTGAATTAGTAGCATATCACAAGTTGAAAGAGAGCGGTAATAATCCCTCTTTACAAGACACTGGTTAGGCCCCATCTGGAGTACTGCATGCAGTACTGGAGGCCACACCTTCACAAGGACATTAACTAAATTGAGGCAGTCCAGAGAACGGCAACCAAAATGGTGCAGGGACTGCATCAGAAAACATATGAGGATAGATTAACAGAGCTCAATATGTATACCCTGGAGCAAAGGAGGGAGAGAGGTGATATGATCGAAACATTCAATCACCTTAAGGGCATTAACAAGGTGAAAGAGTCTAACAGGTTTCATTGTAAGAAAAATAGCAGGACTAGAGGACACAGCACGAGATTAGAGGGAGGCCGATTAAGGGGTACTGTGAGGAAGTTCTTTTTCACAGAAAAGATGGTTAATGAATGGAACAGCCTACCTCAGGAAGTGGTGGATATGAATCCAGTGCAGGACTTCAAACAGGCATGGGATAGGCATAATGGAGCAATACAGATGAATAGATAGGCCATTGACAGAGCAAAGGCCGATGGCACTTTTATATGGTAGAAAAAGCGGGCAGACTGGATGGGCCTTGCGGTCCTTATCTGCTGACAACTTATATGTTTATATAAATATATATATATATATATATATATATATATATATGTTTCTATTTGTCAAGAGCCATCAGGTGACTGTGGATTAATACTCAATTTATGGTTGCTCCCTACAGAGCTGAGAGACAGCACAAGTGCAGGATGCCCTCTCCAGCTCACTGCTGTACTTGCAGTTGTCTAAGAGCTGTGGACAAAAAGCAACAAAATCACCCCCTCACTGGGATTTTACAAACTGGAGCTCAACCAGAAGCTTGGACTGGGAGAGACCTTTTGATTGACTTTTGTACGTACCAGTTAGCGGCTTTGATATTGCAAGGGGATCGCTATAGAAGAACATTGAATAGCATGTAATAATTATCAAAATGTCAATAAGAAAGCAACATTGATGTAAATATTTGTGAGTGAGAATCACCACCAGCTACAGTCAATCAGTGGTGGGTGCACAACTTCATTAGTAATCATTGTCTTCTCAGTTCAAGATTGACTGAATGACATTTCCCACCCTCCTCGCAGCGTGTTTTTTTGTCTCTCTGAAAGACAGTTTTGCAATGAACAGATCAATTGCAGCTGGTGGTGATCCTGGAAAATGCGGTCATAAGATCTCTCCCAATCCAAGCTGCTGGTAGAGCTCCTGTTTGTAAAATCCAAGTGAGGGGGTGCTACAGCTACTCATCTTCCTTTATGTTGTCAACATCAACCATCACTACACAGTCCCCATTTTCCCAGGCCATTGTACAAGTGGATTAACCCACTCTAGAGTGTGGAATACATGGGAATAAATCCATGCCTGGGTGGTTGTTGACACTCTGCCTGTGGCCTTGTATGACAACTCCCCCCAGGCATGGATTAATTCCCCAGTAACTCACATTCTGTTGTGGGTTAATCCTTACTTAAACTACCTAAAAGATGCTGCATTACCACAATAATGCCTTAGTTTCAATAAGCACAGCATCATTAAATTCAATTAGTATTCAATATTCCTGACTAAAATAGTGTAAACTAGTAATCGTTTGTATAGTATTTAGTCAGCCAGCAATAATAACAGAACATATACTATAACCCATATAAATAGTAACGGATTAAATAGCAGAACATTTCATTTTCCTCTCTTAGTAGCATGTTCACAACTCACATAGGTGCCACTCAGGTGGTAAAGGCTATTAAAACAGGTAGCCCTGCCATAGCAGATGTGCCCAGCCCCCAGTATGCTGCCCCACCCTGGGACAGTCTTGGAGGTGGCAGGCTGCACAAAGAAGTAATACGTCACTTTCTCTATGTGTGCAGCAAAGGGAGGTTGGATAAATGCTGCTGACAGGTTTACAGGAGTCATTTCTCTTCACTACACTGCTGATAGAAGTCAGGCACCATGGGCTTTTAAAACAGGTAGCCCTGCCCCAGCAGATGCACCCAGCCTCGGGTATGCCCTCATTCCCCTAAGACATCCGGTTAGATGACAGGCTATAAAACGCAGAAACAGAGGTAAACAGAGTTTAAAAAAAACATAGAAATTGTCTACAAAAGAAGGTTCATTTGTCTGTCCAGTCTGCCGAAGTCCTTACCAATTCCATAAGTTTGGGTCCCACTCCACTTTTGCCGTGCTAATTTTTCCTACTAAACCCATGTGCCTATTCCATCTAAAGCATGCTTGAATGCCTAACCAGCCCCCTACCAGCTTTTTTGAGTTTCTCTTGTATTTGTGTTTGCACTCAGGATGAACAGTTCACTACTCTCTATTAATTTTCTGTTGAAATGTGTCTCTTTTAATCATGTCCCCCACATTCTAGGTCTAGAATGAGTATATCTTGAGGTCAGACATTCTTTCCATGTAATACCTACTCTTCTGCTCCTGAATTATCTTGATGACCCTCCTCTAAAGTGATTCAACTCAATCCCTATCATAGAAACATAGAATTTTTGGGCAAAAAAGGACAGCTTGGCCCACCCATTCTGCCCAGTTTTTCCTACCTATTCTGTCACAACAGTCCATAGGACTTAATCATGTCCCTCTTCTCTTCAAGGGTGTACATACTGAGATCCCTCTGTCTCTCCTCATAGGGCTTATGGTGCAACCCCTGCACAATTTTAGTCATCCTTCCCTGGACATCATCTACCCTTTGTAGTGTAACTAGGATAACAAACATTTTAGTGAGGTACTCAGGAAGGGGAATCAGATGGTGAAATTCATAGGAAGGAATTTTAAGAGTAGAGATGGGAAAGTCCGATGCCCCTGTACAGCTCGTAGGTAAGACCACACCTTAAATACTGTGAGCAGTTTGGGGCTCCCCACTGAAAGCAATTAACAAATATGTTGGAGAGACTGCAGAGAAGGGCAACGAGAATGGTGAGAGGGACTGATGGTTTGACATATATTGAGTGACTCAAGAAGCTCAGTATGTACCCATTAGCACATAGGAGACTCAGGAGAGATCTATGCCTGGCCTATAAGGCTTTTCAGTTTACCCATGTTTGTCACCTCCTAAAGTGAGAGGCATTTTGGATAGACAGATTTGGTACATTAAACAAATGTTATGGAATAAATTAGGACATTTTATGGAATTAACTTTTTGAATAAAATATTAGTCATATACTGTAACTAAGTTAGATCCATTAAAAATACTGACTGTTAAAGTAGTTTTTTTGGCCTTGCATATAACAGCCACTAATGGTACTACTTTGCACCAGTGGGTCAGGACATGGGGCCACTCACTTATGGTACCCTGGTCCCGATTCAGTCATGTGTTGGATTTTTCCAGCTCAAGGTTTTAAACCTAAAAAGAATATACATGTAAAAAATGTAAAAAATGAAGTCAATACACTAAACCTTGCCATCACACTGAAAGGTTTTATTTATTTAGTTTTTGTTGACCGGGTAAGTGCACTAGACAAATCCTACCTATTTTCAGGCACGAATTGGGAGGAATACAGATGAATGCCAACTGACCTTGAACCAAATTGTTGGTGGTATTTTTTAGTGAATGAGAGAAATTTGGTAGGACACCAGGAAAATTCCCTACTCTTTTTGATAAGTGCCATGGGATCTTTAACATCCACCTGAACTACCACCAATCCAGGCAGATGGGACCTCAGTTTAACATCTCGTCTGAAAGACAGCACCTCAGAAGTGCAGCACCCCTCTCATGCTGCACTACAGTGTCAGTACTGGGATATTAACCCAAGTGCCAGATGTGGGAACTGAACCCACAGCTCTCTGATTTCAGAGGCAAGTGTGCTACCTACTGAGCCACTGACACTCACATAGGTTAAGTCCATTCACATTTCATGAAACAAATGAAAAATGTAAAATAAGACTACTATATAAATTAGTTAATACTGATGAACACACAGCCCAAGGTAATATGCCTTTAAAACAAAGTAGGAAATTTGGAGAGGTAGTGTGACCAAAAAGATGGTAATAATAAATTGTTGTCTTCAAATACATAAAAGACAAATTGATAGAATTGATTTCAATGGACAACTTGCCACTAGGTATAAATAAGAATGTAAGTGTGAACAAAATATAAGTCCATCTTCTGCTTTAGGGTGCATGTGTATGAAAAGAAATAGAGACAATTTGAGAAAGGAAAAAACAACTAAGTCCTTACTGGACTTTAGTGAGCATGCTCACAAACTCAAACAGAGATAACATGACAGACAAGGAGTCTCCTAACTGAAACTTGACATGTAACAACAGGGCAGAGACATTGGGCTTAAAACAGCAAGCACAGCAGGTGTGGCTTCCTTAAGCAACAAAGCAGGAAGCAGACTGCAGATGCCATACATAAATCCTTTTAGCAAGTTCTCTTAAATGAATGAGTACTGAAGAAGAGTAATTTATAAATGATTAATCTAGTATTGAATTTGGAGATTGTGTAGAAAGAAAGATTTAAAATAGACACCATGCTTATTCACAGGGGAAATACATTCAGGAGGCCTGGTACCTTAAAGCAGAAGTACCCTGAACAGGTAAAATACACAGAATAAGGCTTTCACATTTAGATAGAAACAATAGACATGGCAAAAAGAAAACTTATCAATTCAATCTAATTTTAGTACAAAGTAAATCAAAAACAGAGCAGTTGGAGTACGTCAGTAAGTGATGAAAAATTGATTTTGTGCTGTTAAAAAACCAAAAAGTATATTTCTTATATTCCTTTTAAATAGAACCTGGAACTGATATAACTAATTTAGTGCTATGTAATTAAAATGCAGTTTTTTCTACAGATAAAACAAATGAAAACAGAGTTCTTAACCTTGATAATGGAGTATGTGTTTCACTGATCAAAAGGTGGGCAGCAAGCTTTATGAAGTATGATTAGAATTAAAAAGAAATGTGTAAAATCAAACTATTAATAAGAAGAAGTTGTAATTAATAATTAAAGTAAAGAACGCCTATTAGACCATTAAACATGGATATGATTGGTAATACCATGATATACAAGTATAGTTAAGTGATGTTTTAAATGGACATATATCTTATTATTTTTTATTAGATATAAAATCATGATGAAGCAGTAAGAATAAGTACGAAATGTTGATGGAATTACTTGGCAATTCAATTGAATAAAATTAAATTTGAATTTCTAGCCCAGTGAGTGAGTCTGTTTCTCCAATTCTGTGGATAGAAGTCACAAGAGGCTAATTGGAGCTAGATCCCTCCCAGACCTTTGATTTATTTTTCAGGTGTTGAGGGCCACAATTACCTTTTTGTGGTTTCCTTGAAATGTTTGTCTCTCACTATTAGGAATACTGGAAAGACAACCAGGGGACACCATTGTAGACTGAAGTGAGAATAATTTAGAGGAAATAAGAGAAAACAGTGGTTCAGCCAAAGGGTGGTCGATGAATGGAACAGGTTACCTTCTAATATTGTGCAGAGCGATACTAATGGCATCTTCAAGATATGACTTGATAGCTACATGACTGATCAAGGAAGAATTTTTTACAGAGGAGCTTAGGGTAATTGTCATGTCTTATTGGCCTCTTAATGTTTTGGACTTGAAAAGTTCCTATGATTCCTACCCTGTCTTTGTCCTTCCTGAGATGTGAGCTACAGAACTTGATGCAGTATTCTAGGTTGGGTCTCAGCAATGGTTTGAACATTGGTAACACCACCTCTCTCCTTCAGCTGGCGATTCCCCTCCCTGTGCACCACAGCATATCACACTGCCCAGCCACTTTGCAGTCATCAAATAGAATAACCTCAAGGCACCTGTTCTACATTGTGACCATGCCCACCCCATTTTATACACTGTCCCTGGGTTCTGTGCCCTAGGTTCATGATTTTGCTCTTTTTTTACATTAAATCCCAGCTGCCATCACTTAGCTACTTCTTGGGTTTTCTCAGATCTCTACTCATTCTTTGCATCCCCTCCAGTGTGTGAACCCTATTGCAGATTTTGGAGTCATCTGCAAAGATGCATACCTTCCCTTCCAGCTATTCTGGAATGACACCACAGAAGACTTTGAAGAGTACCAGTCCCAAAAATGAGACCTGAGGGACCCCACTGGTCTGTTTCCCTCATTGGAGTGAGTGCCATTTACCACCATCGTCTGTGACCTATTCATCAACCAGCTTCATACCTAGTTTACTAACTTGGTCCCACTCCCAAACTGGCTGGTTTACTTATAAGCATCCTATGTGGTATGTGTTGAAGGCCTTGCTGAAATCTAAGTAGACCATGTTCCCTGCTCTACCCTGATCTAATTCCCTGGTCACCAAGTTGAAGAAAATATTCATTCATTCATGTCTGACATAACCTCCACCACCCATGAATCTATGCTGCCTTGAGTCTTGTAACACACAGGATACTAGATACTCCATGAGCCTTTCCTTTAATAGTGTCTCCATTAAGAACCTCACCACTGACATTAGACTGATGGGCCTGTAGTTGCCAGCCTCCTTTCCCTGCCGGTTTTATGAAGCAGGACTAGATCTTCCAGTCCTCAGGAATCATTCCTGTTTGTAGTGAGTTGATGAATAAGGCTGCCAGAGATGCAGCCAGTACCTCGCTGAGCTTCCTCATCACCCTTGGATTTACCCCGTCCTGTCCCATAGCCTTATCATGCTCAGATTTGCTAGTCCCCTAAGGACTCTTTCCTCTGTAAATTGACATGTGTCCACCTCCCTCACCCCCAGTGTTCCTGCTGCTTCTGTATTGTCCATCCCCCTCACCCTCCAATGAAAAGATAGAGCAGAAGTATCTGTTCAGGGTAGCTACTTTTTCCTGATCCTCCTCTGCACAGTCTTTTTCTGCCCTCATTATCCTCACAATCACTCCCCTTGTCTTCCTTTTTTTTTGCTTATGTACTATATCTGAAAAAAAAAAGGTTCTTGTCACCTTTTCTTACCCACTTAGCTATCCTTTCCTCTGCTTGCATATTTGTGCCCCTTGTCACTTCCTACCACTTTTCCTGGTATACCTACCTAATCCTCTTCACTCTGTATATCTTTGTACCTTCTGAATGATGTCCCCATATGCCTTTAGCTTCTCAGCCACTTCCCTCAAGAACTTTCATTTCTCTTTTTTCTCTTGTTTTTGCTTACTCCCTTCATGCAGAGATTTGTTGCCTTCACTATGCAATCACTTAATTTGCCCCACTGTTCCTCAACCCCAAGCAAACCCTCTTGCTAGATTATCTGTGATATATTCCCACTTTTTTAACTATTTTCCTGAAGTTCAAGACCCTTGTCCTTATGTAGTTTGTCTTTGTCACTGTCCTGTTGTTCAATAGGCATATGCAACTTGCTGAGGAATTATGTGTATGCAATATTGTTGATAGTCAGAAAGTAGTTGAATGAATGTCTTATTTGACTGTTATACAGTATGTGTTTCCTTTGACTGTTCACACTCTCTGTCCCATGGGGACTACCATCGTTTCAAGGTAGTGGAAGGCAAAGAAACCCTTTTGAGGAGTGTTTCACTCCATAGTGGCTGTGGGAATATAATTCCTTTAGGCTAAAGGTACCTTAGGAAGGAGACCCATGGAGAGAGAGAGAGAGAGAGAGAGAGAGAGAGAGAGAGACCACTGGAGGAAGAGGGAAGATGATGAAACAAAGAAGCAGTGCTTCTTAATGAAGCTGGAGGAAGCTGGCTTAAATGGCTCAGGGGGAGTATGGCTGGTAACTCCCACTCATTGAACTGCAGGCTTAGCCTTTTTTTATGCTCAGTGGGCATGTGAAGCTTAGCGAGTAGTTATGCTTGTGCTACATTGTTGATAGTCTGAAGGTAGTTGAATGAATGTGTTATTTGAGTGTATTATGTGGATACTTTGGCCATTTGAGCTCTCAGTCCCATGGGGTACTACCACCTTTTCAGGGAACCAGAAGGCAAAGCAACCCTCTTGAGCAGGATTCTGCCCCTAGAGGTGCCACAAGAACACAATTCCTTTAGGCTACAGGTACCTTAGGAAGGAGTCCAAACATACTGCACAGCAAGACTGAGTGAGTGCTAACTGACAGCAACTAGTGACAACTAATAACAGAAAGAGACTGATCTGAGCAATGACTGACAGCAACTGGTGACTGATAGCAAACACAGAAATGATGTCTGCAAGGAGACAAAGAAAATGACAACTGAAGGATAAGATAGCCATCGTCCAACCCCAACTCACAGTAGAAACCTACTACTATTGTAAACTCTGTACTCAAATACATAGGCTACATTATGGCCTGTGGCACTTAGGAGAGAAAATAAACCCATAAATGAAATCTCTGGAGATCCATGAGCATGGCCGCCTTCTCTCCTGGCATTGAAACGTATCATTTTGATAGCTCAGAGTGCTAATTTGGAGTTAAAACTCAAGAGAAGTTTTTGGAGGAATAACTCTCTCTCTATCCCTCTAATGGGATAACATTGTGTGGAGCCATGAGTCAATTTGTGCAGCTAATGGAAATTCCTCACAAAGGAGGCCCACCATCAAAGTATGACCTGAGAAGAGTAGCAACTGCTGAAAGAATATCACCTGCAATGAGACCATAAGTAGGCATATCCTTGAATGGAAACTAATGGAAGGGGATATGGAATGAGACAAAGTGGACTTGTGACAGACACAGGGAGAATAGCTTTCAGAGCAGTTGCTGATGTGGTCTGCTCAGCTGAAGGAACCCTATGGTCTAAGGACCCCATCCTCTGGCAGCTGAAGTCTTAAATACTACACCTTGAGGTGCTGCCCAACCAAACGTTTGTACAGCTAAAGTTTCCACCAGACTGTTGGTCCTCACAGATCTACAATTGGTAGTCAATAGTTTTGATGTCAACCACCATTAGAGTGATACCTTTATACTGACCGCATCTGCAGTCAGCATAATGGCGGTCACTGTCTACAGTATGTTCTTGGGGGGCTTTGCCCCTGAACCCCCCATGCAAGTTGTTATGCCCCCGCACCCCCACTTAAAATAATCAATTCCAAGTCAGAGTTGATTCAGGTCAGGTTGCAAGACCCCCCTGAAAGCAATGCTGGGGTTCAGTGCCAGCAGTACACTGATCTGGCACTGTTGTCACTGTAGTGTCAGTTGCTTAAGAAATGTCATGGTAGGGGATGTATAACAGTCCTCACCACCCACTGGGACTGCCAGAAGACACCACAGAAGACAAGTGGCCTACAGAGAAGAACACCTGCCCAAGACATGGGACTCACCTTCAAGATGCAGACTTCAAAAGGCAGCAGAGCTGTCAACCCACAGAGAGAACCCTGAAGGCAAGATTCTTACTGAATAATAACTGCTGTATGGAATGACTGATACTGAAGAAAAATATAACTGTAAAGCACTGAAATGTGAACATCCAACAAGGGCAAATGAGAGATAAAAAACAGTCTCAGCTAGAAAGGTTGGAAGCTGTAAACACACTAAGACTAGTCTGGTAATGTCTGAAGCAGGCTTAGTAAACAAATTAAAATGACAGAACAAAATAAGGGGCAGCTGCCTTGCTAGGAAGCCAGGTGAAAGCAATTAAGAAAAGCAATTGAACTGAGAGAGTTACAGTGGCCTGATATGAAGAACAAAATGGGAAAAATTAAATAGCAGAAGCTAAAACAGCAGAGGAAATAGGCAAGACATACTGTGGAAACTAGAAGGCATGCCAAGAACCAAAACAGAATGAAACACAGGAGTTACATGAGGACAGGGATGCAACAGGAGTAGCTGACTGAGAAGAAGGAAGCACAACCTACAGCTAGGAAAGATAGAACAACAAAATCCTGCCCTGGAAAGCCTTTGAAGGTACAAACCAAGAGAAATCACAAAATCACAAAGGGAAAACAACAGACAAACATTGGGGGGAGGCTCAGCAGAGCCTTCAGGTACAGCACTGGCCATGGATCTTTGACTAGTTGCCTAAAAAATGCAACTTGCAGGTCATCTAAGATGGCCAATGCTGCAGCTGTGAGGCTCCAATCTACATCCACCAGACTGAAGTCCTCCTCCAGAGGCATCTCACACTTTTTTGCCATTATGCTGATGGTATCTCTGAATACTTTATAGCATTATTTTCCCTGTGCCGGAGGTGTGTGTATCATCCCAGTGTGCATAATGATTCTGGCTCCTGTCTTCACAGTGACCCACAGCATCTCCAGACGATCCTTTACCCCAGGTTACAGTTCATTTCCAACACTCTAATATCTAACCAGAAAAACCCAGGTGCAACAATGAGGCAAAAAATGCAGCAGCCACAGAAGTAACACAAACAGCAAGCAGGGAAACTGTGGTATGCAAACAAAATAACAATGCAGAAATGCAGGTATCAATGCATGGTGATAGTTAAACAGCGCCAACAGAGTAAGGACACAAAAAAGTACAGCAGCACTTCAGATCACACCAATTCTTCCTGAGGGAAGCATGGTAATAATCTGCTTGCTCCCATTTTGAAAGGATTTCTTAAAGGAATACTCTCAATTAATGAAATAAAATAAGGGCAAAGATAAGTAACTCTACCCAGTCCTGGCAGATGCACAACATTTAAATAATAAAGTACAAATAAATTTATATATTATAGGGGCGTGGTCACCCATATAGTTAGAGTTTAATGGTCACGTCAGTGTTAAACTAAAAATTTTTCACTTTGACCGATTCACAAAACATTTTGCATGCATCATCAGGGATCAATTCTCAAGTTTTGTTCTGATCGGATGTGCAGGGTTGGAGATATGTAGAGTCAAAAAATTAGAACTTTACCATTTTTCTGAAATTCTTTGTCACGACATTTCTCAGAAATGGCTTGGGCATTTGGTCTGAATCTTTTGAGGAATATAGGGTTTGAGAGACAGATGTGCCTTTTGAAGGTTTGTGAAAACTTTTAATCCATTGAAAAGTTATTAAATTTCGAAGTTTCCCATTTTTTCCTATGCGGAAAGTTAGATGTCCTGCTTAAAACAACATTCTTTTGCCACGAATGCATTATGTTTTACCGAAAATGTGGAATGTTTTTTCTAGATTCTGCAATCTTGCTTTCAGTTATTGAGACAAACAAATTTAAATACGTTACAAAATACTGTGAGTTGGTAAATGCCAATGATTGTGTTTACTTAATCGGTGTCTGAGAAAGCAGATTGTGGGGTCAGTTTGCCCACAAAATGTCCACAAATATCTTTATTTTATCTTTGGACTTCTTTTGCCGCATTTTGTGGCAATGCTTTGTCATGAAACAAGGAGGTTTTGCCACAATTTGTAGAAAAAGGATTCTGTGTTTCACGAAACACCATTCATTTTCCACAATCTGAGAACGAAAATTTCATTATACTGTATGTCTGTTTCTTTGTCACTTCATTGAAAATAAATTGTTTGAACTTTTGGGCTGAAATGTTCAGGCTACAAATGTCTTCCCTAATGGAATGTGCATTTTGTTGGTTTGGTGACTATATATTACTTTACTCTGGAGATCTGCAGATTTTAAGTTTACTGAATTTTCTAAAGGATTACATTGTAGTGGGAGTTGTATACAATTGTTTCTTTTTTGCTGCACTGTGAAAAAACACTTTGTACTTTTGGATTGAAATTTTCAGGGTACAAAGGGCTTGACCCACAGATATGCCTTTTTGTGGTTTGGTGGAAAGATATTTGTTTGCTCTGCAATTCTGCAGCTTTAAATTTTGCTTCCTTTCCAATAGGCTAACATTATAATGTAAGGTGTAAGCAAGCATGTCTTTGTCACTGCATTGTGAAGAAATGGTTTTCAATTTTTCTGTCACATTCTCATGCTATAAAGGGCTTGCCCTACCAGTGTGCCTTTTGGTGGTTTTGTCAAAATATAT
This sequence comes from Neoceratodus forsteri, assembly GCA_016271365.2. Classification (NCBI taxonomy): domain Eukaryota; kingdom Metazoa; phylum Chordata; order Ceratodontiformes; family Ceratodontidae; genus Neoceratodus; species Neoceratodus forsteri. Next base: position 787,762,125 of record CM057452.1, read on the forward strand.
TTATTTGGTGTTGACATACACAGATTTCACATAGTTCTATTTTGACTATGGGCTAACATTGCAATGTGGAGTGTTTCTTTGCCACTGCACACTACAGGTTGGGAGCACAGGGAACAGATAGCCCTGCACTTCCATAAAGAAAGGAAATTCTTGGCAAACAACTTTGTTAATGCATCAGTTAGGGTTCCACAATCAAAAGTTTGGAAATGTGATGTTAGGGTTTCCACTCCTAATGCCCCATCCTACCCCTACCCTACACGCACCAAAGGGCAACAGGGGTGTGCCTCAGGGTTGTCAATCCTAATGCTAACCACATTCTCCTATACTATAACATCTTAGCTTCCTTACACATAGAATTGGGTGAGCGCTAGGGCTGACAACCCCAAAGCACACCTCTGTTGCCTGTTGGTGCATGGAGGGTGGGGTTGGAATGGGGTGAGGTGTGTGTGTGTGTGTGTGTGTATGTGTGTATATATATATATTTATAAAATGGGTAGGAAAAATTTGTGACAATCCAGTATCCTGATTAGCCAATACATGTCACATGACCATGTGTTAGCCCACAATGATGGCATGCCTCCCAGCATGACCGCACACCTGTACTACATTCAAGTCACATTCCTGTCCTTACAGCCTTCTCACCAGTGAAGAGATCACTCAAAAACTGGCACAGAAATGCTGCCCCCTCCCACACACACACATGCACACCTGGCATAGTGTAGGCAGGCTGCCACAAATAGACTGACACCCACACCCTTAGCAAATCAGTGCAGCTGATCCACACTATTCTTATCAGGTGGATCATACATTGATCATATTTTAAGCATCAGCATTCTTTAAAAAAACGTATCTGGTTGATTCTTCCATATTCACCGTCTCTCCCATTTTAAAAAACTTTCACTTTCATATGTGTCCAGTAGCGTGACCGAGTGGTGTTTATTCTGAGAATGTACATGGTGGCAGAGTATAAAAAACATCTCTCTTCTCTAAGAAACAAGTAGACTTGCATTTTAAACTGAAGTTTCTGTTGTTTTTTCTCAGTGAGGCCACCGACTGTAGCAGCAGTGGAGCAAGCGAGTCACCGGCTTCAGAAGGGAAGCCACAAGCGTGAGCAAGCATTGCATAGTAACGCTCACTCTCAGTTGCATCTTCCCTTCTCAAGCCGCTGACTCACTCGCTCCACTCCCGCTACAGTTGGTGGCTTCACTGACAAGAAACTATAGAACCTTTAGTTTAAAATACAAGCCTACTTGTTTTTTTAGAGAACATATACCATATTTTAAACTTTGCCACCACTTACTCACACTTGCATCTTCCGTTCTCAAGCCACTGACTCACTCGATCAACTCCAGCTGTAGTTGGTGGCTTCACTGACAAGACACTACAGAACCTTTAGTTTAAAATACAAGCCTTCTTGTTTTTCAGTGAAGAGATACCTTATTTTAAACTCTGCCACCACCTACATTCTCAGAATAAATACCACTTGATCATGCTATGGGGCACATATGAAAGTAAACATTTTTAAAAATGGGTGAGACAGCAAAAATAGCAGGATCAACCAGATACATTAGGCATAACTTTTTTTTTAAACAAACCAAGGCAGGATCAACCAGATAGGTCCAAAACCTATCACAGTTATGGCACCATAACCAGATCACCTACTGTAAATTAAATATTTATTCCAGCAATCAGATCACCTACTGCATATTAAATATTTGTGCAGGAACTACTTTTACTCCCCCAACAATATTTGTGGGCCATTTTATAAGATAGATAATCCACTACAGGGCGTGTGGTTGTGCTCTGATATGTGCACATTTTGGGTGGTTGAACGCACTCAGCCTGTGGCCTCGTGCATTACAATACACACCAAGGCATGCATATATCAAAGCTCGACTGCATGCCCTGTAGTGGATTATCTATTATATATATATATATATATATATATACACACACACACACACATATACATTCATTTCAAAAAACCCTATTAATGCATCAGTTAGGGTGAGTACTATAGCAACAAAAGCATGGAAATGAGGGGTAAGGGATTTCAACCTTAACACCCCACCCCTACCGTTCAGACACTGACAGGTACCAGGGTGTGTCTTGGGGTCATTGTCCCTAATGCTCACCCCATTCCATAAGTAAATAAGCTGGGATGGGGACAGAATAGGAGAATGGGGTGAGCATTAGGGCCGATGACACCAATGCACACCCCATGCACCTGTCATTGCCTGCAGGGTGGGGGTGGAATGGGTGGGGTCCCAGTAATCCCACGTTGAAAATTTGGTGGAAAAATACCTCAAAATGACAAAGATATCAATATAAGTTCAAAACACCAATGAAATACATTATGCAGCACTTACCTTAATTTCTCAGTTTATGTTTCAGCTTTAAAGAGTGAAGACATGTCCCAGTCCACACAAGATGACAGCAGACAACTCCCAGAGGTAGGTATAGGATAAGGGGGATGTGGGGTGGTGGGTCCTCAGTTGGAGGGTCACGGTTGCATGAGGGAGATAGCAGGGGACGATGAGGGACCATTTTCTTTTTTTTTTCAGGTGAAAAATGAAAGTCATTAGGGGCTGTTTTTCTAATTTACAGGTTTTAAAAGAAACACATTTCAGGACATTGGGAGTGGGCTCCCCAGTGTACCACATTGCAAGTTGGGGGGGTCACTAATGAAAGTCTTGGGACTCTGGGAATGGACTCCCCAGTTTCCCACAGTGCTGGGGGAAGGTGAACATGACTGGGGACTGGGGACACTGGGAATAGACCCCCCAATGTCCCTCGCTGCTCTGGGGGAACATGACTGTGGACACTGGAAGTGGTCTCCCCAGTGTCCCACATTGTTTTGGGGGGAGGAATACATGACCTGGGATACTATGACAGGTCTCCCCAGTGTCCCACACTGTTGGGGGGAGTGTAACATCCACTTTCAGCCCCTGGGACTGTTAATGATGTCAATGTTTGGCCACAACTCAATAGTAAATATTCAAAATGGTGGTATGTGTGAAAAATAGCTTATGCCTATTTTTCACACATATCATATTCTCAAACATTTACCATCCACTTGCGGCCAAACATTCACATCATCATTAAAAACAGAAGAAGCACACTTGAAATCATGCTTCTCCAACGGCACAGAGGGATTGGCACAATAATATGGACCTGAGGATCCTGGTTTCAAAACCAGTGTCTTCACATTTTGTTTGCCTCCATTGTAGGCATAAAAAAAATAAGGAGACACTGGTCTCAATCCTAGGACCCCCAAATCTACAGCTCTGTGCCATATGCTCTGCACCATCCAAGAAGCACAGTAACATCAGTGCTTTTTCTTTACTTAACACACAGTGAATCTGGATATAACACTTTCCAAACTATAGCATGTGCACAAAAAAAGCTATAGCTATATCGCACATGCTGCAGTTACGAAAGTCACATATCCAGTTCAGTGAGAAGAGTGATCCAGTCCAAGTGCACAGAAGATGAGAGCGCACGGCCTGCAGAGGTAAGTATATGGCAAAGGGGGAGGAAGGGGAGTGGAACAGCAGAGACAATGAGGGACTGTTTTTTTTTAGGTTTAAAACTTGGAAAGACATCGGGGGGCTGTTTTCTTTACCTACGGCTTTATGGAGCAAAGTTATTTTGGGACACTTGGAGTGGGCTCCCCAGTGTCCCATACTGCAAGTGGGGGTGCTACTAGATATCATGGGACACTGGAAGAGGGCTCCTTAGTGTCCCACTCTGTTTGCTGAGGAGAAACATGACCTGGGTCACTGGGAGTGGGCTCCTCAATGCCCCACATTGCTGGGGGGGGTCAAAAATTAAAAATGCCAATGGCAGGGTGGGGGGTGCCACTAGACACCAGGGCAGCATAAACTGGGGTGCCACTAGACATGAGAGAAAAGGGGTGGCTCAAGGCTGATTCTGCAGCTGGCAGAAGGAATTCCAGCTGTGGCTCCAGAAGTCATGAAAATACTCATACAAAGAACAGAAGAGAAGCGGCCCTCTTGCTAAGCTGGCACACAAGATTTTGAGTGCTCAGGAAATTTATTTAGGGTCCCTTAATAAAAAAAATCAGAATGTAGCTAAACGGGTCCCCCTTAACTAAGTTCTGATTTTTCTTTTTAACGTTCATTTTTCATACATTTTCTTAACTTTCTCACCCTCGCTAACAGCAAAACAGGATGGCGGACACAACACAGCTCTGCTTTCCCAAAACCATATTGTGTGTGAAAAGATTGGCTGATTTTTGTGCAAAGGACAGACTGATTTGTGCACAAAGACCTCACTTTGCAAAATAAAGATATTTTTGTGCCTGACATATAAATTTTCTCATAGGAAATAATGGGAAAATTAAACATAATAACTTTGAGACGGATTAATATTTTTTAACCAAACCTTCAAAAGGCACATCTGTGAGGAAAAAGCTTTCAACCATGAAAATTTGGATCTATGATAGTAAGTCGGCAATTTTGTTGTCGACCGACATTACAGCAACTCCTCTGTGTTGACTGCATTTGTGGTCAGCATAAAGGGAGTCATTGCAGACTGTGTTTTCTTTGGGGGCTTTGCCCCTGAACACCCCATGGGGGGGGGCTCTGCCCCCGGACCCCCCACTACTAAATGAATTAACTCCAAGTCAGAGTTGCTTCAGGGAGGAATGCAATATCCCTTGCCGACACTAAAGAGACCAGGCACTGTTGTCGCTGTAGTGTGAGTCACGGTAAAGTTGTCACTGTAGTGATGGCATACCAAAAATTTCAGACCACAACCAAAAGCCATTTGTGAGATCCAGATCAACAAAGTAATGGCAAAATACGCATTTTTTTTTAACACTCTGTATGTCAAAAACCACATAGCGGATTCACGTGAAAATTTTCATATCCAGAGATCTACCTCTGGAGACTACACATGCAAAATTTTATGGAAATCTGTCAACTGTTTCCAAAGTTATTAAGGTTTACAAATTTGGGTTTAACATAGACGTTACCATTCACCCTATCTATACTGCCGCTAACATGGCAGTATAATACTAACATACTAACATATTAAAATGCCAGCAGAATAGGCCTAATGGTCTCTTGTGTCTGCTCGTTTGGTCAGCCCCCACCCTGGGTGCTGACCTTGCTGTCCCCCTCGCCTTCTCTGGCTTCTCCCTTCCCAGTTCCGGATATTCTTGCTGCATTGGATTTTGCTTCCAGAACCCTTCCCCTGTACCTGTCCCACCCCCTCATGAACCCCTCCACTGTCTCTGCCTCCACCAGCCCCCTAGGCAGTGCATTCCATGGCTCCACCACCCTCTCAGTGAAGTAGCACCTCCTCCTTTCTCCCCTGAATCTTCCCCCCTCCAGCTTCCACCCATGCCCTCTAGTGGCCCCGTCCTCCTTCCTTTGAAGCACCCTGACTGTTCCTCCCCTATTTACCCTCTTCATGTACCTGAAGACCTCTATCATGTCCCCCTGGTCCCTTCTCTCTTCCAGTGTGTACATATTTAGCTCTTCGAGCCTCTCCTGATAGGTCCTGTCCCCAAGCCCCAAATCATTTTGGTTGCCCTCCTCTGGACCCTCTCCAGGAGGTTAATGTCCCTCTTTAAGTGTGGCCTCCAAAACTGCACGCAGTACTCAAGGAGCGGCCTCACCAAGAAGTTATACAGAGGGAGTATCACTTCCCTCCTTCTTGAGGTGATCCCCCTAGTGATGCATCCCAGCATCCTGTTGGCCTTGGCTGCTGCCCTCCCACAAGTCTCAGAGTTGTTCATCTTGACTTCCACCACCACCCCAGGTCCTCTCAGCCATCGAGACTTGTAGCATTTCCCCAGGGTGTACACTTGGCCTGGGTTTCAGCTCCAGGTGAGCACCTTGCATCTGCATTGAACCCTCAGCTTCCACTCTCTAAACCCATCTTCCAGCCTCCAGGTCCCCTGTAGGGCCACCCTTCCCTCCTCCCCATCCACCACCACCCCCAGTTTCGAGTCATCTGCAAAGAGACTCATCTCACTCCTGATTCCTGTCCTTATGTCAGATACATAGGCATTGAACAGAAGGGGCCCAAGGACTGATCCCTGTGGGACCCCACTAATGACCCTCCTTGGGGATGAGACTATCCCACCAACTACGACCCTCTGGGTCCGGTCCTGGAGCCAATTGCCTATCCATCTGATCATCTGGTTCCCCACCTCCATTTCTCCCAGCTTATCCAACAGGCCCACGTGAGGAACAGAGTCAAATGCCTTGCTGAAGTCTAGAAAGAGGACGTCCACTGGTCTACCCAGGTCTAAGGCACTTGTCACCCAGTCATAGAACTCCACCAGGTTTGTCTGACACGATTTCCCCGGGATGAATCCATGCTGTCTATCATCCAGGCACCCTGACTTATCCAGGTCCCTCCCTAGCCTCTCCTTGACAATGCCCTCCATCACCTTGTCCACCACCGATGTCAGGCTGACAGGCCTGTAGTTCCCTGCCACCTCACTTCATCCCCCTTGTGGATAGGCACTATGTCGCCACCTTCCAGTCTTGGGCACCCACCCTGTCCTCAGAGAGATGGTGAAAAGCTCCGCCAGGGATTTCGCTAGGACATCCGCAAGTTCCTTCAGCACTCTGGGATGTAATTTATCCAGCCCGTGCTTTCTCTGTCTTAAGGAACTGAGGGCTTCCCTCCCTCTCTGCTGTGATTTCACTTCCGTACCTCTCTCCCTGCTTAGCCCTCCCCCACCTGCCAGTGATGCCTCCCTCTCCCAGACCGCCGACTTGGTAAGGGTCCCCCCCCTCAGTATCTCTGTCTCCTCCCATGTATGATGCAGCACCCCCATTTTCCTTGGTGAAAACTGAGGTGAAGTACTCATTTAGTACCTCAGCCTGCTCCCCCGGGGTCTTGTGCCCATCTCTCCCCTGATTTAATCTTGCTAATCTGCCCCCTCACCCTTCGTTTTTCCCCAATGTATCTAAAGAACCCCTTGTTCCCTCTCCTAATTTCCCTGGCCAGGTTCTGCTCCTTCCTTGCCTTAGCCGCCCTCACCACTCTAGTGGCCCTTCTAGCCATCAGCTCGTACTCCCCTCGATCCCTTTCACTCCTTGAGTACTTGAATTGCTTATAGGCTGCTTTCTTTCCCCGCACCACCTCCTGGACCTCCCTGGTCCACCAGCAGGGTTTTGGGGCCCTACCGCATTTTTGTCTTACTCTTGCACAGGTGCTGGTAGCATCCTGCACCCCCTCTCCTGATGATTTCCCACCTACTATCAGCGTCCATGTCTGACCCATTCCCATCCAAATGCTCCTTAAGGATCCTTCCCATTTCCTTAAAATCCGCCCCCCTGAAGTCGGTTACTTCCATCTTTGTGCAGCCTTCTACCCCTCCTAGGTCCAGGCAGAACCAGACCATGGCATGGTCACTCCCCGCCAATGGGTTTCTTACCTCCAGGCCCCCAATCTGGTCACTGTCTGCCAGGACCACATCCAGTACCCACGCCTCCCTGGTCGGTTCCCTCACCTGCTGAGTTAGGAACGTGTCTTGAAAGACATCCAACAACCTCTGTTCCCTGGTCACAGAGGATGTCATAGATATATATATATCTATATCTATATCTATATCTACTGTATATCTATATCTATATCTATATCTATATCTATATCTATATCTATCTATCTATCTATCTATCTATCTATCTATCTATCTATCTATCTATCTATCTAGTATATCTCTATCTATATCTATATCTATATCTATATCTATATCTATATCTATGCAAATGTTTGGACATAAATCCTATGTGATAAACCTGAGCTACTATGTGATAAATTCAAACTTCTACTTTTATACACATAGTAGATGCATCATCACAGATTTATACACATAGTAGATATGTCACAATCACTCTGGAACATATTTAGAATGTTCAGCCTTAGTACCAGTATTAACTATATTTAAATGCAAGTAACTTTAAAATGAAAAAATATATCATAGTGCTGTGAGCACGAAAGTTGTTCAGCACAACATTATCTACAAAATGAGTGGTATTTCATTTATAGATATCTTATAAATTTTTTATAATTAGCAAAAAAGAGCAGAACATTTTATTTTTGTTCACTTTTTTGACAAATATTCAAAAGCAAATGCCCCTGCTCTGACAGAAAGCATCCCTATTGCATAAATGAAATATACAATGGTGAGCTGTCAGATAAATGATTTATGTACACTTGTGCTGTTTGACCTCGGACATCTCACTCATGGCTTAAGTCACTTGTGAGGTTACCCAAGGTCAAACAGCACTTGCGTAGATAAATCATTATCTGACAGCTCACCACTGTATATCCCTTATATCTATCTATCTATCTATCTATCTATCTATCTGTCTATCTATCTATCTATCTCGGTCGCGGTCTCAGTGTCTGTGGATGTCTCTTGTGTCTCTCTGTCCATATATATTTAATATTATAGGGGTGTGGTCACGCCTTTATAGTTAGGATTGAGTAGCTGAGTAGGCACTTTAATGTTAAACCTCAATTTTTGTACATTAATAACTTTGCAACCGTTTAATGGATTTGCACAAAATCTGGAATGCATGGTGTCCTATGGCAGATCCCTTGATTTACCAACTTGCATTTTGGCTGGACTTAACTAGCACTGAAAAACATGTTTTCTGACACTTTTAACACTTTTTTTGCCCATGGCACTGTATCATACCATTTGATGTTTTGGTCTGCATTATGGAAAACAGAAAGAGTTTGGGTGATAGAACAAACCAGCTTTGATTTAGGTAAAAAATATTAATCCATTCCACAGTTATTTAATTTTTAATTTTTGGGTTCTGAACATGCTCATTTCACTCCAATATTTATATGTATGTTTTACAAAGAAGGATTGGGCTCATGGTCAAGGATTTTGTCAGCTCGTAAATGAGGATTTGAAAAAAATCATCATCCGTGAGAAAAATTCCTTGTCTGTGAGTTGCAATCTTGTTTTAATGTTTTCACCCAAACAAAATGTCATAGCTTCTTGCACTGGTGACTTCTTGGTGGAATAAGGTATGGGTTTTGTTCAGGGTGATACCATCTACAAACCCATACCTTTGGTTTGGTTTGGTTTGTCCAAAAAATAGCTGTTTCAAATTTAAAAATTATTTGATAATGACTTGCTAATAATCCTCTTTCGTAAGCTGACAAAATCCCAGTCCGTTAACTGATCCTGTTTCGCGAGGCTGCAAAATCCTTCACCGTCACTTTGTGACCAGATAGCCATTCTTGCAGATGAGGAATCAGTTGATGACCAAGTATTTTGCTACCTCGTGAAAGAGGATCGGCTCTTGGACTGGAATTTTTCCAGCTCGCAAAAGGGGATTGGTTTTATGAATCCTCATTAGTGAGATGACAAATCGCAGTCCGCCAGCTGTCAAAATTCTAGTCCACCACCCGAACTTCTTTTGCGAGGTAGCAAAATCCTTGACCATCACTTAGGGACCAATGGCCCTTCCCACAGAAAAGGATTGACCAGTGGTCAAGAATTTTGCTGCTCATGAAAGAGGATCAGCTCTTGGACCGGTATTTTTTCAGCTCGTGAAAGAGGCTTGGTTTTTTGAATCCTTTTTCATGAGTTGACAAAATCGCAGTCCACGAGCTGTCAAAATCCTAATCCACCACCTGATCCTCTTTCGCAAGATGGCAAAATCCTTGACCGTCACATAGGGACCAGATGGCAAAATCTGATGGTCAAGGATTTCTTGCGGATGGCGATTTTGACAGCTCCTGAACAGGGATTGATCTGATGGTCGGGGATTTTGCTACCTCACGAACTAGGAATTTTTAAACTTTTAAAAACTTTCCCACTGCACTGCAAATTAGTGGTTCAGTCTTTTGACTTGGAATTTTAAGGATATTAAGGGGATGCCCTAGAGATGTGAATAATGTAATTTAGGTGTTGGAATGTTAAGCGGTTCCATAGATATATCATCATGAAGTAGAGATTTGTCCCATAGGATAACATTGCAGTTCCCATCATGCCTTTCAGCAGCTTATCTCGATAAAAGTTTGAGATATGGATTTTTCGTCACAAAAATTCTTAGTCCCCCCATGGGGGGACCAAGTACTGAAGTAGATTGAAAAGCCATGAATACCGTACATTTTGAATTTTTTTTCTACCTTGTACAGTTACTGAGATATTTGGAAAATTGTATTCCAGTTGTTCATTTTCAGGTCCGTGGGCCAGTATTACACCCTCAAAGTTAGCACTGACAGAACTTTTTCAGTGCTTGTATCTCAGAAATGATGCAAGATGCAGATTTCATTGATGTATCTTGTGTGGATGTCTCACTGTCTTGATTACAATGACACTTGATTTTTTTAACTAGCTGCTATGGTTCCTGAGATATTGGCAAATTAGTGTTACAAAGGTTCCTTGCCCTGTAGGGCTGCTGTATGGCTCTATAGCTATGTGTAAGTGGGACTGCAGTGCCCAGAGGGCCTGCACTCCCACAGATGCATATCTTTATGCAGAAATAGGCAGCTTGGTGGGAGCACGAGGCCCACCAACACATGCTATTTACTAGTTATATTACACTTTTTCAAAAGGTAAGGAAATTCATTGCAAAAAAACTTTGTTTAATATATCAGTTAGGGTTAAAGTGACAAATGTGGAGAAAGGAGATGTTAGAGTTTAGCTCCTAACCCCCCACAACCCCCCATCCTTCACAGACTGACAGGGGTGTGCCAGGGGGTCATGAGGCCCATTCTCCTTTACTGTAGCATGTCAACCTCTTTACACATGGAATGAGGTGAGAGTTGGACTTTCTGACCCCATGGCACACCCCGATGCCTGTCTGTCTATCTATAGAGGATGGGATGGTGGGGTGGTGGGGGGCTTAAGGGCTCAACCCTAACGTCTCATTACCCCACTTTTGTTGCTTTAATCATAACTGATGCATTAAATGAAGTTGTTTTGCAATGAATATATATATATATATATATATATATATATATATATTTGAATGACTTGTAAACTTAACAAATCGTGATGATCTTCCTCTTAGCTGAAAGTGATAATTCAACCTTAAATTCAACTAGCCATGGAAGCAATTCCTAACTTCAAATACTAACATGGAATATAGTAAGCTTCCAATGAAAATTGCCTGACTCAGATTAGCATAATTTTATTTCTAATTTTTGCCTGCTTTGCTTTCAAGAATCTTGGCACAATGAGAAATTCAGCATCACTAGCAATAGTTACCAATCTTTTGCTCACTGGGTTGCAAAATTGATAATTATGGTAGACCATCTGGCAGACTTGTTTCTTGTTTTAAAATAAGCTCTGTTTGAAATGGTAATTTCATGCACTCATCTCAGAACTTTATTGTTACACAGAGTACTAGGGGTAACTAAAAGCTAATAGTATTTAATACATACATTCCACCCCAAGGTTTTAAGTTCCACACAGACAATATATGAAATACCTTTAAAGATTTAATTTCTGATCTGGCGTATGATTTCCCAGAATGTGATCTGTTAATCCTAGAAGATTTGAATAGCAGAATAGGAGAATTCATTGGACAAATTGGCAACTCCATTTTTGGGAGTCACAAATGAACTTCCTGTAATTCCTATAATGTCAGCCCTTGAAAGATTACACATAAATTTGGTCAGATATTAATTCTTAAAGAATTTGATATTTACCTACTATTTTATTTATTTATTTATCAAGTCTAGGATTACAAATACCTTTGAGCCTTGGCTCTTTTACAAAGGTTCCACGTCAGAGAAATACAAATTATGGGGAACATCAAAACAGACATTACAACATGGTGGACATTGCAAACAGAGTACAGATTAATACAATTCAAGGGTAGCATTGTAACAAGGCAGCCAGCGGCATTTGTCAGAGAAAATAGACAACAAATAAGAAGTGCCAGAGTCATAGGGAGAGGGAAGGGGGGAGAAGGAATGTAGGAAGGGTGGGGAGAGGGTGAAAAGTGCAGCATTGGGTATACCAAGATGTGAGGGTAGAATACAATGAGGAGAGGAGGGGAGACCACTAGAGCAGGAAGGGAAGTGGGAGAAATGAGGTTAAGTTGGGCAGTCCCAGGAGCTGTTGGTTGTGAGATAGTCCTGGAGCCTACTTTTAAACATACCAATTGTTGAGGCAGAGGAGATGGTGGGGCTGAGGCCATTGAACCAGAGTGGTGCTCAATAAGCAAAAGAGCGTTGTCCCTGTGAAGTGTGACAGTGGGGGTCTTTCAGTAGCTGTAGCGTGGATCTCCTAAGGCACCATTTGTTAATTCAGTGTTGTAACAGAGTTGAGACCCCAGAAGGTGCAAGGCCAAGGTAGATTTTTTTCACCATGGAGCAGGTGAGAAACTTTATGCGGTTTGATAGTTGGAGCCAGCCGGTCTGAGTGTACAGGTCACTTGTGTGGGTGAGACGGTGAGCACCAGTGATGAGCTGACATGCTTTATTTAAGGCAGTTGAGAGGTGTCTAATGGTTGTGGTTGTGGCCGAGCCATAAATGATGAGACCATAGTCTATTACAGAGATCACAGAGCTCAGGACTGCAACCTTCTAAGCTTCTGGTGTGAGGTGTGGTCTGTGTTTGTTGAGGAGACCAAGCCATGTATTAGCAGTTTTAGCTACATTATCTACATGAAGTCCGTAGGAGAGATTAGGGTCAAGCTGTACCCCTAAGTATTTGAAGGACCCCACCTGATCTAGAGTTTTCCCCTGGGTGGTGGAGATAGCCAAGTGGTGTAGCTTGTGTAGGTTATGAGAGCTGCAGAAGAGCATAGATTTGGTTTTCTTGTCATTGAGGACCAGTTTATGATTAAGAAACCATGTCTCTACAGAACTGAAACCAAGTTGAAGGTTGTGTTGAAGAGCTGCAGGATCTTTGTGAGTGAAGAATACAACAGCATCATCGGCATATAGTATGATCTGCTCAGAGCAGTGGTAAGGGAGGGAGTTTAAGAAAAGGCTAAAGTGAAGGGGCCCAGTATGGATCCCCGTGGGACACCCGAGCGAACAGGCAGGATGTCAGAAAGAGTGCCCGCAGTTTTTACTGTCTGTGACCAGTTTTCTAAGTAGCTTTTAAACCAGAGAGAAGAGTCAGGTGATAGCCCAGCATTCAGTAGTTGGTGAATTAGTAGTCCATGGTGTACTGTATCAAAGATCTTGGAGAGGTCGATGAAAATGGCCCCTGTGAAAAGGCCATTGTCAAGGGAATTGTGCAAAGCTCCAGTGAACTGAAGAAGGGCTGTGGTGGTGCTATGACCTTTCCAGAAGCCATGTTGTTGTGGACAAGGTATATTGTATTTATCAAGTGGTCAGTAAGTTGATCAGCCACGATGTGCTTGAGTGGCTTAGAGAGTGGGGGCAGTATGGAGATAGGGTGATAATTTGAGTGATTCGTCTTATCCCCACTTTTATGGATGGGTGTCACAGTGGCTGTTTTCCATATGTCTGCAAATTTTCCACAGCTGAGAGAGAGGTTTAGGATTTTTGTTAATGGATGAATTACCTCATCAAGGGTGAGCAACAGAAGCTTAAGGTCCAGCGTGTCGCTACTAGATCTAGATTTAGAGATAGCTGCAGTAATATAGTGGTGAGCTTCATTCAGCCTTACCTCCCTGAAGTAGAAGAGGGGATGGTTAGACTGAGGGGCTGAGGTATTTGGGGAGTAGGCCCTGTTTTTGAAAAAGTGATGGGCTAGAACAGCACTAAGGTCTGAAAAAGCCATGTTAAAGATGTTTACATTCACCTTGGGGTCGAGGGTTGAGGATCCATCAACCATTAACATGGCCAAAGAGGTTTTTGGATGCTTCCCTGTGACATCCTTGATATTGTCCCAGAAAGTATGACCATTTCCCCATGTATTGGTGAGAGCGTCTTTGTAATAGGTGGATTTCATTAGCTGTATGGCTTTTGTGCAGGCATTTCATGCTTGTTTGCAATTTTGGATGTCCAGTTGTTTGCCAGTGGCCCTGGCAACTGCCCAGAGGTGATCCCTTAGCTTCAGCTGTGAGAGAAGAGCCACGGTGAACCATGGGTTAGAGAGAGATTTTGTTTTGTACCTTTTAGCAGGGGCAAAGAGGTTGCAGGCTTTGTTGAAAATTGAGATGAAGTGATCAAGAGCCAAGTTAACATCTATTGCTTCATAGATGGGTAGCCAGTCTTGTAGAAGCAGGTATTGTTTGAGATGTGGAAGTTTTCCATGAGGAAGGACTCTGCTAGCAATAATTTGGGGAAGGGGCTTAAGGAATTTGTTAGACCATGCACTCATGACTGGGGAGTGGTCACTGAGAGAGTCTGGGAGAATGGTCGTACAAGAAATCCCTGTGGGGTGAGTGGTGAGGACCCAATCCAAGAGGGTACTGGTGCCAGTCTTGTAGTTAATCCTAGTAGGGGAGTTTACCATTTGCGTGAGGTTAGCAGCTGAGATGGAGTCTTTATAGACACTGGCACTCGATGCTAACCGGTTCATGTTGAAATCCCCAAGTAGAATAAGTTCAACTTTAGGAGGATGAGAGTTGATAAAGTTTAGGACGTCATTGAAGCCATGTTTAGGGTCTCTGGGTGGGATGTATACAGATATAATAGTCAGGGCTTTATAGTTGGGACCTAGGATGATTTTTATTGCAGAACCTGGGCCGAGGCAGAAAGTGATGGAGTTGCTACAGGGTGCCAAGACAGTGAGTCTTTGATATAGATTGTGCAACCACCACCTTTTTTGGATATCCGGTCCAGCCTGTGGACATTGTAGCCCCGTATTGTTACTGCTGAGTCAGGAATTTTAGGTGTCAGCCAAGTTTCCACCACTGCAAGGATGTCAGAGTTGTGTTGGCATATAAAGGCTTGGGGTGCATCCAGCTTTGGTTGTAGGCTGCAGATATTACTGGTTGTAAGGATAAGGGCACCTGGAGTTTGTGTGTGGCCTGAGCTTATAGGGCCAGGATTGGGATGGACGCTGCCTGAGATGAAAAGGAGGAGAAGGAGGAGGAGTTTTAAGCAGCAGAGTTGCAGCTCTTCGAGAGATAGTTTTGATAGTTGTTTCCAGAAGTAGAGGTTGCAAGGTTCCAGGTGGTATCCCATATGGACTGCAAGGTGGTACAGTGTATAGAGGTGGCCTCACTTGTTGAGAGTAGTGGTCAGGTTAAGTAACCAGGAATATCCAAACAGTGCACCAAGCACTAAATGGGAGACTGGATGGTGACCTCAAAGGTAATTGCACTTATTAAAAATCTTCATTTGCATCTCTCCCAGACCTGGTACTATGGTCTGGTAAAATTGAGATCTGGGATAATTTGCATATTATTCCTAGAGCAGAAAGTGATCATCTTCTTTTAATTCTGAAGGGTTTTGCATCTCAGCAAGATCAGCTGATGGCACCCATGTCACTGAATACAGAAAGAACTCAGAGGAAACAAGAAACTGATTTGTAAATTCAATCTAGATGATCACATTAAGGATCATATGAGATCTCTACTGCAACATCTACAGTCTAATTCTATTTGTATACTTTCTCCACAAGTTCTTTGGGATGAAATTTCAGAAATTGTAACAGTTGCCAAGGATAACTTATACACATGCATTACAGACAAAAACGTACATAAGAAAGACCAATGTTGATTTGATTATGATTGTAGAAGATACAAGGCTAGACTGAAAAGGTTAGTCAAACGTGCAAAGGAATCTAATAATAGGACAAGTCTCAGATAACTGAACCAGAAAAAGAAGCAGTACAATTTATTTTTAAAAAATAAAAAAAAAAAACTCATTTTCATTAAGAACACTGGAATAAAATGCTCAAAGTGATTAATCAAAAAGATGACAGGTCTTTCTATTTGTGTGTTGCCAGGGGTACCTGTGATCTTAAATTTAAGCTTGATTCCTATATCACAGAATCACAATTGCCGCATCATTTTACTGAAATGTTTTTTGATCCAGCCATTAATAATTCATTCAGAATTACTTTAGAGGACAATATTGACACTCACTCATTGGTTATATCTCCTAAAGAAGTTTACTTTGCTATACACTCATTCAAGTCAAGAAAGGCAACTGGATCAAAGATGATACCTGCTAAAATTTACAAACTCCTCTTTAATGAATAGTGTAAACCACTGGTTGCCTTTTACACACAATGCATTACTAACAACTTTATCCCTGTCTCTTGGAAAGGTTCTATCATCATTCCCATTTACAAGAAGGGAAACCTACAGGACCCGGTTATATATACAGACCCATCAGCTTATTGGACACTAACTCTAATGTTTTCTGTAAAATCTTGTTGGAGCATCTTCTAACACAAATGCAAAAAACAGGTGGGCTTTTGGAAATGCAAGCAGGATTCTGGAAAGGGTATTCAACTACCGATAATTGTTTTGCCCTTTATCTTCTTATAGAGAAATATGTTTAAGAAAAATAAAACTATATGCCTGCTTCATTGATTTTTCCACAGTCTTTGATACCATCTCAAGAGAAATCTTATGGGATAACTTTCTTAACAGAGGCATTGATTCTAAGCTGACTAGAATTATTGCAAACATGTATAGTGATACGTGGGCACAAATCAGATTAAATCAGAAAGGACTTACCTCTGCCTCTTTCACCACAAACAAATGGGTCAGACAAGGGTATGTTCTGGCCACTACACTTTTAAGATTATACATTGATCTCTTATTAAAAGATATGGATAACCTGGATTCAGACTCTCCTAAAATTCTGGACTTTATTTGTGCAGCCCTTGCATATGCCAATGATCTAATTCTTTTAGCACTTTCAAGGAAATGACTTCAAATAAAACTTGATTTTTTACATCATAAATGAATTAAATTAAAATTAAAAATCAATTATTCTAAAACAAAAACAACAATTTCTGAAAATAACAACTCCAAAATGCAATGGAGTATATGGAATCAACTGCATGAAAATGTAAACTCATATGTATACTTAGGAGTAACATTTACACCATCAGGAAAGTGGACAAACCAGATAAACAAACTACGGTAATAGAAGGGACAAGAAAAAAAACTACATTTGGTCTATGTAAATTTAATTATTTATATGGAGGTCTTTCGATCTGCTTATATATTAAAGCAATAAAAGCAACATTTTTCTCACTACTTCTATGTGCAGTTGAAATATGGATAACTAAGAATATAGACAAATTAATTGTACTAGTTTTATAAGCTTCTTAAGACTGCCCTTTGCATTATGCCATCTTGTCCAGCTCTTTACATGCGAGCTGAACTTGGTCTAATAATTACAGAGGCCAACACTGACTCAAGAAGAATACATTATTGGATTGCTCTAACTAGACTTACTCCAAACAGAATTCCTAAAAAAATGTTTGATGGAGAAACAGAAATGAATTAGTCCTGGCTGTAACATTAGAAGTTGACTAACAGACCTGTATCAAATTCTGGATAAAAATTACTTACATTTCTTAAACATGTATACAAAAAAGAATATTAATATTAGCACCAAATATAAAAAAAATATATGTTCAATTAAAAATGAATAACTTGTGGTGTAATTTTGAGCTGGAGAAAATACATTTGACAAAATACTCACAATGGTTTGCTAACAACACATACTCATTTAGTTATAAACACTATTTGGATGTTCTAAAAGATCCATTACTTCTTAAAACCTTTTTTACAGTAGTAACCACAGACATGGTCAGATATTTCCAGATATTTCACAAAATTTTAAAACAGTTTCTCTCTGCTGCCCCTACTGTGGAAATGCAAAAAGAGGGAGATTTCCCTTGAAATATCACAGAAATTTTAGGAAATATCTGACCATGTCTTTGGCTTTGACTATAGGTGCCAAACTAGAACTCATAGATAGTAACCTTCTAAGAGCAAGGTATAGTAAACACACAATTGATCAAAATTGTTCATGCCAGCATGGTGAGATAGAGGATTTGACACATATTTTATGGCACTGCTTCTGGTACTCTAATGCCAGAAACTTTTTGCTGAACCCTTTCTTTACAACTGAGCTAATGGAAATAACCACTTTGACCTCAATAGTGATGCTCACCGAAGATGACTAGACTATCACCAGGATTGCAAAATACCTTTCAATTATAGTAACAATAACAAAAAGTCTAACTAAGGTAAACAAGATCTAATGGAACCTGCTTTTTGACTTATTTTTGCACTTTAGTCAACTTCATTAATTTAGCTAACCTTGGCCTTTTAAACTAATGCATTGTATTTTTGCACAAGACCTGTGTAAAATGACTTTTTTTTTCTGTGTCTGTTTTTTTTCACAGTTATTACTTTTTTCTCCTGCAGTCCTCTGCTGTCCATCTGACATTCCACTCACACAGGCACCGGGCATTAGAACCTCTCCCCCAAACTCCCATGACTTACCCTTCATGGCAGCGGGAGGGGAGCTACTCAACCCACCAGACCAGATTAGTAGTAGTGATGGAGGTGCCATCCCAGGCTGTTGTGATGGGGGACCATCGTCATCCATGCAGAGGATTCCTTTTTCCCATTGCCCTTCAGAGGATGCACCATGCAAGGATGCCAGCAGTGGCAATGCTCATGCTCTCATGCACACTCCTCTAGGTGTCGGCAGCAATCCCCCTGCCCACATATTCTAGCATTGGTGTGCCACCTCCCAGGCTCCAATAGGGGGCAAGCAATCACTGAGTGCTGACAACCCCCCCTCCACGGAGAAGGAGAGCAGTCCATAGGATGATTAATCCTCATCCTTCCCTGCTGATCCCTGGCAGCCCATGCTCATTCCCAAACTCAGGTTGCCGGCGTGATGCGAGGTAAGACGTGCAGTGCCTCAGCCCTCAGCACCACCTGGCCAGCTTGTTTTTATGTTGTTAACTTGATTTTATCTGTTGATTTTGTGATTTTTTTTAATCATAGATTTATAGGTTCATAGGAAAAATAAGAGTTCAACAGGCCACAGTCCTTTAAAAAGCTCACCACCCATATAATCATTGGTGTAACTCATACTTTTTTTCACCCATGTATTCATCAAGCCTGGCTTTAAAGATATTGATGTTTGTACTTGAAACTACTTGATGTGGCAGGCTATTCTACAACCCTACAACCCTCTGTGTAAAGAAGCTACTTCTCCTAGTTGTTCTTAAGTCGCCTTTTATTTTATAACCATTACTTTCTGTGTTAGTTGCACCCTCATGTAATGTCAACCCAATAGTTTCCCTAAAGTATGTTTACTGCCTTGGATGTTAGGCAAAGGTCACCTCTAATCTGCCTTTATCTAGCTGAGAACAAGTTCAATGTCTTAAGTCTTCTGTCACAGACCATATCCTTCAAGGGCTTGATCTTTCTGGTAATTTACCTCTGCACACCCTCTATAAGTTTATAGCCTTTCTTTGTATGAGGTAGATTAAACTGTGAACAATATTCCAGGTATAGGCACACAAGACTAGGGTAGAGATGCACTAGCACTTCAGGTTCCCTACTCTTTATATTAGCTAGGATCAAGCCTACAATTTGGTGGCATTTCTTGACTTTAACTATGGTATTCCTATTGAAGTTAAGATCTTTCATTATTAGTGTGCCTAGGTCTTTTTCTTCTGTTGTTTCCTGCAATATTGTATTACCCAATTTATAATTTGAAAGTGGATTGTTTTTCCCCAAATGCATTACCTTACATTTTGTTGCATTGAACTGCATCTTGTTTCCAGTGCCCAATCCGAAAGCTCATATAACTGTTGTTGCAATAATATGCTGTCATTTATTGAATTAACAAATCCCCCAAACTTGCAATCATCAGCATATTTGCATATCCATGCATTACCTGAAACTTCCATTGCTGTAACCATAATGTTAAATAATGTGGAACCCAAAACTGATACCTGATGGACTTTACTAGTAACCCTGCCCCAACTGGACAGGTGCCCTTTCACAGGCACCATCTGACATCGATCTCCCAATCAGGAATTAATCCAGTATAATAACTGGTGACCCTGTTTATCAACCGGATTACCGGTCTGGTAAAACACCGTAATAACCACATTTCAGGTTATTATGCTCCTAAAAACAGTAATAACCCAAAATCCAGTTATTACAACATTCCAAAGAACTTTCAACACAGACTTTAAATTTCCCCACTTTTCTGCTTACTGTAGCATGACCAAGCGGTGTTCCTATTGTATCCCAAACCATATAACTTTAGAAGAAACAGCACTGTGTACTATAAAATAAAATTAAGTATGCTCAAGACTGTACCTTTGCTTATTTTTTTACAAAAGAAGTCGCCAAGAGGAGAGCAAGCAGAGTGAGTCAGTCAGCAGCTTCACATAAACGTTACGCTAATGCTTTGTGTCCCATCTTCTGAATCCGCTGACTGACTCGCTCTGCTCACTCTCATCTCCTCTTGGTGGCTTCTGTCTAAAAGAAATAAAAGTAAAGGTACAGTCTCAAGCATACTTCATTCTATTTATAGTAAACAGTACTATTTCTTCAAAAATTCTACAATTTAGGGTACAATAGGAATTGCCTAACAGAAATAAATGCTGATATTGAAGAAATGCAGGCAAGGAAAATGAAAACAAATTGGCCAGCAATTATAAGAAATAAAGGATAGGCAAATGTGAAATTGTGGATTTTATTTGCACATCCTGGGTGTGTGATGACCACATAAACCTCTTGAGCTTCGCACTCAAGGTTTATGGGTCATCACACACTTCAGGTGTGCAAAACAAATCCATAATACACAATTGCCTATCCATTATTCTGTATTTATCCTGTGTAATTCCTTTAATAGAGTGGCATGTGACACTTTGTCAAATGCTTTTGCAAAGTCCAGAAATATTACATCGCATGAGATCCCATTGTCCAGAGCTGCACTCACTGGCTCAAAGAAATGTATCTGATTTCTGAGACATGACCTACCAGAAATGAAACCATGTTGACTGTGGTCTCTCAAACCAGTGTTTTTATATATTCAATAATGTGCCCCTGTAAGAGTCTTTCCATTATTTTTCCAATTAATGATGTGAGGCTAATGGAACAATAGTTTTTACACTCTTCTTTTTTCCCTCCCTTATGAATAGGGGTTACTAATGCTTCTCATCATTCTTTTATTGCTTTTCCTTCAGTAACTTATTTATTATATAGATTAGTAAGTGGTCCTGCAATCTCTTTACTCAATTCCTGTAGGAGTCTGAAGGTTATTGCATCTGGTCTTGGCGAACTGTTTGATTTTAATGATTTTTTTATCAGTTCTACCTTAATGGTGCTGAATTCTATGGGGCAGTCATCAGTCACTCCCACTGGCTCAATACAGCCTTCTCTGTTTTCATAAATACTCAAGAAATAATTATTTAATTCTTCGGCTATCTCATCTTTCCCAGATTTTAGGCCCTTTTCTGTTATTAAGGGTCCAATGGCATGTTGTTTTCCCTTTAATGTCTCAATGTAATTACAGAGTTTTTTTTTAATTTTTTTATTTGCTTTTACCCTAGTTACTAGATTCATTTCCAGTCTTGTCTTGGCACCTTTTATCATAAACTTGATTTTTCTGTTACAATGCTTAAGTTTATTCAAAGCTTCTGAGGAAGCATTTTTCTTACATTTTTTGAATAACTTTTTTTTACTTATTTATCTGTCTCTTAATTTTATTATTCCACCATAGAGGTATACGGTGTTGCCTACTGTATTTGGGCCTCATGGGTACATATTTATCTACAATATTCAATATGTTGTTTTATCTTATCCTACATGTTTCTAGGTTTAGACCTTCTAAGTCTTCCTGCCAATTCCATTTTACAAGATGGCTTTTCAATTTATGGTAGTCAGCTCTGTTGAAATCTTATTATAGTATTTCCTTTAGTATGCATTGTAACTCTTTTGTAATTAATTGTCACCATATTGTGGTCAGAATCTCAGAGTGGGGGAAGTATCTTGATGTTATGAAATTTTTCCTCACCGTCAGGATTAAACACAATGGCCCAGATATTCAAACTGCACCCAAAAAGTGCGCAACAGCAGGATCAAGCGCAAGTCCACCGGGCCCATGCACAAAAATTGCACAGGTCAAGATGCGCCTGTGGCATACGACTAAATATCACACCACTTGCACCATAGCGCAACCAGGGATGCTCAGTGGAGCAATTCAGATGTGCCATAGTACAACCAGGGATGCTCAGTGGAGCAGGGAAGCAGTGCAACAGCACAACCAGGAATGCACAGGGACAGGATGCAGGGGCCCACCACCCATGCCACAGATGGGCAGAGGAGCACACAGCAGAACCGACATCACTCCCCCACACCCCATGCACTGCACAACCGGTGGAGAGCTGGAATAACCACTAACCCATGGATACCAGCAACAAACCCACAGCCGGGTCATGGTGCCCCAGCACACCCCATGGCAAGCTGTGACCAGCACACAAGGAGGGCCATCCACCCCATGCCCCACCATCCCACCAATGCAGAGCACACCCTGCAACATGATCACCAGACACCCTGCCTTGCAGCAGCATCCACCAGTGCAGGACATCCCATGCATGCTACCACTCCCACTGTGACAATGCAACCCTGTGCACCAGAGAACCATGCAAGGCAGCCCCACCATGAGCACCCATCAGTGGGTGGCAGCACACAGTGATGCAACAACTGCATACACAGTGCCACCATGCATGTCCTCCCCGAGGTACAGCTGAGAGAACGACCATGCGATGGCACACGAGGTACACCACACGTGACAGGGCATGCCCCGGACCTCACCACCAGTGGTACATCACCCTGCACACCCTCACAAGGACACACCCCAACCCAGCACCGGCCACAACAGCCAGTGCAAACACCCACAGTGGTGCATGGAAGCATGTGCCACAATGGATGAAACACAGTGCATGGACAAACACCCACCCATACCCAAGGGCACACCAACACAGGGACACAGTAATGGGGTAACCAAGTCCCCAGCATGTGGCCATGGAAATGGTGTACACACATCCAGCACCCCTCCATGGCACAGGAGCGCCAGCCACCCTGTGCAGGCACCATGGAGCTGTACACCACCAGCATGAACCTGGAGCACAAGTAATAGACAGTGGAGCACATCCCCTGTGACACACACAAGTGACAGCATGGAGGTGGGACAACAGTGGAGGCCACAGTGCCACTCAAGGCAGACATGCAGCACACCAGTGACAGGAGGCAACCCGGCATTGTGCCAGGTACAGTGGCTGTCCAACATGGACATCCACCACTGACATGCCAGTGGACCGTGCAGGTCACAGACATGCAAGGGTGTCAGCTGCATAGGCAATGGACTGTCTGACAGGTGCATCATGGTCACAGAGAATGCACCATGGACCACTGAACACAGTCATCCAGTGCACAGGGAACAACACACACACCACAGACAGTGACTGATAGCTACTCCCACACCATAGTCACTTCCCCACAGACACACACACATGCACATGACTGTACCACCCCTGCTGCCATGCACACCACTGCAGCTGAGCACCTACAGCCTGCTGCAAATCACAGACCACCACAGTAGGCATATCAAAGCAAATGTATTGTAAAAGATCAAACAAAACTACAGCTATTTACAAAAGGTTGGGGGGAGGGCCACAAACAAGGTGGAGGTGGGTAAGGGGCAAGGGTGAACAAATGGTAGAGGGAAGGAGGAGTGTGAGGGTGGGTCCGGGGGGGTAGGGGAAATCATGGGCTTTAGAATGCTCAGAAGGAGCCCCACTCCCCGCTCTGGCTGCGCTTCCCGCCATGCTGCCGTTGGACTCCCAGACGGTCTAGTCTCTCAAGGATCTCCAGGGAGGCCCAGGCAACCTGCAGTATCTCCCTCAGCATCTCTCGTGTCACCTGTAACTGCTGTCCACCTAGGACAAGGGAGCAGAGTCAATAGATTTGAATGCACAACCCCCTGCAGCCCACCCACTGTGCATGGTATACGGCCATGGGACATGCCTCTGTGATGGTGTGTGACCACCCACAGTGATTGTGTTCACAAGAACTGCCCACCCAGGTGCACACAGCCATGTGGACCACTGCACACACCCACTGGCCAAGTCCCGCACAGCACCACCGTGGCTGTACAGTGACATGGCTATGCGGTGCGAAGGCAGTGGCACAGCCATGTACCCTATGTGCTCATGGACCACCATTGACACACTCCCAGACATGCAGTTCCACTGGACATTGCTGACTGTACCAAGTTGCGTGCATGGCAGTGGTGTCAATGGATGGTGGCCATGCCCCGCTGCCCACCCTGTTACACAGCATGCAAAAATAATCATGGATGTAAGGCACTCACCATCATCAGGCTGGTCCCTGAACCAGTCTAGTCTGGCTGCCCTTGCCTCATGTGGTGGCTCATGGTGCAGTCTCCCCTCCCTGGCACGCTGGCACTCCTCTGGGCCTAGGGTGCAAACATGGAGAGAGGAGCATCAGTACAATCTGGTAGCAAAGTCCCCCCAACCCCATGTGTGTGCAATCCCACACAGTATTACCCATCTGCCTCCCACCCTGTACCACCATGGTGGCCCACACTGGATGGCCCCCCCATGTGCTGGACACATGCCACCGTGATAACTGTATGGACGTTATCAGTGTATGGATGGGGCACCTACCTGGCTGTGGCACTGAGTCCCTCCTGGTATGTGCACGCAGGTGGGCAAGCCTGTCCAGGTCCCAATGCTGCAGGTCCCCATAGCGGAGCCTGCACTGCTCCGCCATGTGCTCCATGCCCGTGGCCTCCTCCAGGGCCACCGTCACCTCCTCCCACACAGCACTCCTGGCCTTGTCCAGGGGTGCCTCCCCAAATAGGCAGCAGCATGGGGCTCCACCAACTGCACTAGATTGGACAGTTCGACCTGGCTCCAGATCGGTGCCCGTCTCCATGCCATCCTGCAATTTTTCAGTATCAAAATGGCACTCTGTAGCACATGTCCACCATGTGCGGATGATGTGCGGTACTGTGCTGCCATTTCCCATTGCACTGTCACCAGACAGCGCGATAGAGGTGCACCCATGCGGACTCATGGTGCCTAGGGGCAAAGGTAGGCACAGGGTCAGGGGTCTCTCACACACGAACCACCACAGCACGATTGGTACTCACCACATGTAGCACGGTTGGGCACCTGTGTGCCATTTCCTGTAGGTGCCTACTGCGCTGTGGCCCAAGTGCACCTACCGTGCCCCAGTGCCACAGCACCATACATGTGAACAGTGCAGTAGTGGTCACTGGCACAATGGTGGCCATGCCCTGCATTGCCTCCCACACACAGCACGCCTGCAGCGCAGCAGTCATCAGCGTCAGCACCCCGGGCATGCACCCTTTGGTGTCCGCTGTGCATGTCACAGAAATGCGCCCTTGCCTGAGCACATTCAACACAATTGTGCAAGGCACAACAGCGCGATATTCAGCCGGCATATGGAAATCAGCTAATCAGCTATTCAATGGCGCAGATACCACATTAGCATCCACTTATAATTGCGCCTCACCTCATTTGCATGTGTTGCGCTATATAAATGCGACATTGGGCTGCAGAGGCCATAGTCTGGTATTGAAGTCTATTGTGGTGAGTTGCATGCTGTTTGGGAGTGTGGACTATGGTGTGTGGGACATGCATAGGACTGCACAGTCACAGGTAACACCTGTCATTCCCACAGGATCAATAATGAGCGATCGGGAGGTGGAAGAAGAGGCACAGAGACATGGGAGGAAGAGGAGGCAAAACTTCACCAAGGCAGAAACCGATGCCCTGTTTGAGGCCTACCTTGACCAGGAGCTGCTGCTCAGTGGAGATCAGGGAACACCACATGCCCATGCTGCTGCATGGGGAGAGGTGGCACTTCCCATCAACCTGCATGCAGCCACCAGCGGTCCGTGCAGGAGTGAAAGAAGAAGGTGGGCATGGACAGGCAGAGGATTAAGGATAAGGTGGCTGCCATCAGGGCAGCATGGGCCATGACCAGTGGGGGACAGCCGGCCGTGCAACGCCTGACCCAACAAGAAAAGTGGGTTGCTGGCAGCATGCGGCGTTGTGCCAGTGAGGGTGTTCCAGGTGGTGGATTCCAGATGGATGGTAGCCCGTCACTGCATGGTAGGTCCTGATCTGTCACTGGGGGGGGGATAAGACAGGGTAGGGCACATACATTAATGTTACTGTGTTCCCTTACAGCTCCTGAGCATCTACATGGGTCAGCGGTGGTGGGCTCGTCCACTGAGGGTGATACCATGGACATAGAGGAGGGCCCGTCCACCTCCAGAGGTGTCCGAGGGTCAGGGTGACAGTGGGACTGCTTGGCTATCTGGACTGATGTTGGTGGAGCAGGTGAGGAGGAGGCCCTGCCCATGTCCCAGTGTGCCAGCGTCCATGGATGCCAGCATGCTGAGATTCGGACTGGTGCTGGATCCGTCACTGATGATGATGGAGCTCACATCATGGACAGTGATACATGTGGGCCACAGGATGGCCACACAGCAGGTTATAGCACGGGCATAGCCATGAGTGGTGCCACCTTGGAGGCCTGCGTGACATCACAGTCCCAGCCTGTGCCTGTCTGCACCAGTGGGACAGCACTGGTGTGTGTCCAGGACAGTGGGGCTGTTGTGGCTGCTGTGGCAGCACTGTTGAGCCCTGGAGAGCAGCAGCCAGAGGGGCAGTGTCAGCAGTCGGCCAATGGCCATGGGGTACAGTGTTGGGGGTGGAGTCAGTGCACTGCCTGTGGACATGCCCAGACATTGCCCTGTGTGCAGGGCCCACCCTCAAGGGGTGCTGCCCATCATGGCCATGAACACTGTGAGGGACAGCATCCCTATCAGGCGGATGACCTCTTAGATGAGCACACCTGCATAGTCCAGTAGATCAGTAGTTGCGGCTTGTAACGGTGGTGAATGCATTCAGTGCGGCCCCGTGCCAGGCAGAGGAGTGGTGCAGCAGGGACACCGGGCTGCTCCTGGCAGGGATGGACCAGCTGCGGGAGGATGTGACTGCTGCCATTGACAGGCTGACACAGACAATCACAGCTGTCATGGCCACAGTGGGCACACAGTTATTTGCCAATGCGTCGCAGACACCACGCAGTGCAATGTCCACCCCCCCATTCCTGGCATCATGCGATACCCTCCTTGTCGACACTGTGTTCAGCTGTGGGCATACCGAGCATGCCTGGCGCAGGCATGTTTGGTGTGCTGCAGACACCTGCACGAGCATGGTCGCGTTCACACAGCAGAACCCCTGGGGGACCATCGGTGCCACCCCATGAGGCCATTGGTTAGCCTGTCACTGCTGGTGGGTCTCGGCGGGGCCACCTATGCATCTGTGGTGGCCATGGCACTGTGGCACGTGACTGACCTGTCTCCCACTAAGGCTACTGTCTGATGCTGTCCTGTGTGCAGTGTGTTCTTTGACGTGCAATGCACAGGTGGGGTACCCTGCCCTGCACACACACACACACACACACACACATGTTCCATCTGCACACCCTCCCGGCTGCTGTCCACTGTGGCATGTGCATGATGATGCCTGCATTGTGCTGTCTGCCACTGTGCAATGGTCCCCAGCATCTGACACATGCACAATGACAGGCACTGGGCGTGGTGGTCTGTGGGCGTGTGTGTGGCTAGAGGTGGCGGTTGGGGTCGGCGTGCCTCCTACCCCTTGTGCATGTCTTATGGAGTGTGTGTGTGTGTGTGACTGCGTGCCATTTTAGACCTTGCCCATCCCTGACGGTGTGTGCGGTTCCATGCTCGGCCAATTCCCTTTATGACATGCACCCTGGGGTTTGTCCTTGCATGTTTGTGGGTTGTGCCCTTGCCATTGGTGGTTGCCCATGGCCCCATGACTTACCTGGGTTGGTTGAAGTGCTCCTCTGTGATGGTTTCCCGGTGCAGCTGCACCATCCGGATCAGTCGGGGGTCCCTTTGACCAAGGGGGGGCTGCCATCACCATCTTCACCAGCGTCCTCAGTGTTCCCATCACCGTCCCCCTCTTTGACCTGTACAGCTATCCTACAGTCATTGGCCATGTTGTGCAGGATGCAACAGGCCAGGAATAGTCCGCAGGCCTTTGAGGGGCTATACTGTAGGGCACCGCCAGATGTGTCCAGGCAACAGAAATGTGCCTTCAGCATCCCGAACACCTGCTCAATGACATTGCGTGTGGTGGCATGTGCCTCATTGTAGCGTTGCTGTGATGGGGTCGCGGGCCACCGATATGGTGTGAGCAGCCAGGGACGGAGTGGGTATCCACTGTCACCTGTGTGTAGATGGTGGACATTAGTTTGGTGATCAGTGTCGCCTTGCCATGGGCCATCTAGGCCAGTAACCATGTCACCTCTGACTATGCCCCTCCCAAGCTCCATGTCTTTCTGCGTGATTTGCATACTCACCCACTAGGTGGCCAGTGGGGATGTCCCCACTCTCGAACCTGTGGTACAGTGCAGACTGGTGCCAGATGAAGGCATCATGTGCTCCCCCAGAGTGCGTGGCACAGACATTGATTATGCACCCCCTGGCATCACACATCACCTGGCAGTTGATGCTTGCATACCCCTTCTGATTTATGTATGCAGCCCCTTCGGGTCCAGGTGGCGTGCGGATGGCCACATGGGTTCAGTCTATTGCCCTGAGCACACCAGGCATATGTGCTACCCTGTGGAACTCCTATATGTTTGCTGTGTGCTCTGCCAGTGTGCTGTGGAAATGGATGTACTCCGCAGCATGTGGCAGCAGTGCACTGAGGAACTGAGTGAGAAGGCATAATGTGGCTGACTGGGTTATGTCTGTCATGTCCCCTGCTGGTCTCTGGAGGGTACCCATAGTGAGCAGGCACATGACAGCTGTCACTTTGGTCTCCACTGACAGAGCATGGCTCCATCGTATGGGTGCCTGCATCACATCACTGCACAGCTCACAGAGCCACCTCAGGATCACTCGGTTCAGGCGGTACCAGCCCACGATCTTAGTGTCAGTGTACAGCTCAAAGCTGGTGTGGGCTCAGTACTGCCTGTTGGGGGCATATCACCAGCAGGCCCTTCCACGGCCAAGATCCCCTGCTGCCTGCCTTCTCACCCTCCTCATTACTGCTTCCATCTGAATGGTGGCACTGGCCATGTCTCTGGCTTGTGTTACACCCCCGGCAGTTGTTTTACCGTTCCCCCTGCTGTTCTTACTGCTACTTCTCCTGCACCGGGAACACCTCCCAGTATTGGACGTACTGCCCACTGTCCGTGCCCTCAGTCCTGTGTGGCACTTCCCCTTTTGTCCTGCACAGTGGCACAGGCTCCCCACTCCTTCCCTGTTCCTGGTGGTTCCAGGTGCTCTGTCCTGCTCCTGCCCTGTCCTGCTCACAGTTGCTGTGCACCTGCTTTCAGTTCTCCATCATGTGGCTTCCATGTAGCATTTTTGTACCTCTCTCTTGTTCCTTTTTATTTTGGATTATTTCCGTTATCGCGTCAACTTCCGTTTGCTCCCCTATTGCGCATGGCTCATGTTGTTGAATATCTTTCGCCATTTATTCATGGTTCCTCCCTTCAGTTGCATGCATTCATTACCATTCGCTCTTGCACATTGTGATTTGGAAGCATCCTCCCACTGAATATTGCACAATAGCGCATTTTCGGACTTGCACTGGCCCATCCCTGTTGCTCATGATGCGACCCTTTTGAATATCTGGGCCAATACATTTGTTCATCTTGTTGGTTGATTGACCAGCTGCTCCAAATTCTGTTGAATAAATATATTGATAAATTTATTTTCCAAGGATGTTGTACTATTCAATGTTTCCCAATTTATGTTGGGGAGGTTGAAATCTCCCATAAGAACATAATCCTCTGAGATATCCTTGGCTTCTATTTCTCACAACATTTTAGCATTTTGCTTATTTGTTAGGCTGGGTGAATGGTAGACTAAACCCACAGTAAGATTATTGTTTGGGAATTTAATTTTCACCCAAATACCTTCATTTTCATTATCCACAGTATCATTTATTTCATAGGATGTAAGTTTCTCTTTCATATAAAGGGCTATACCACCACCCCTGCGCTCCTTCCTATTTCTATATTACAGCCTTGAATCTCTATATTCCAGTCATCGTCTTTTCCCCAGGTCTCTGTTATGCCACATATTGTGATACTATTTTATGTTAGTATGCATGACAGCTCATCTATTTTTGTATTAAAATTTCTGGCGTTCAGTAGTAGTATACCTACTTTTTGTTTATTATTTACATGACATTTATTTAAGACTTTAACTTGTGTCTGGTCTGCTAAGGTAGTGTTTGTAATTTCCATAGTTTCAATCTCTAGAGTGGCATCATTGTGATACCTCTCCCCCAGAGCTCTTAGTTTAAACTGTTATTTATAATTTGTTCAATATGTTCCCCTGTCATCTTGCTTCCTCTTCTGCTTAAGTGTAACCCGTCCAAGCAGTAAAGGTTGGGTAGACCATAAAATTCCTCCCAATGTGTAATACATTTAATATTTTGACCCATACACCATTTTCTTAACCAATTATTCATGTTCCTTATCTTCATTTGCTGATGTATTGATGATCTCGGTATCGGAAGGATTTCTGATATGACCATTTCACAACTTTTTTTTTGAGCAATTTGTTAGTGCTACAACATCCTGCTTGATTGTTTGTATTGGTGCTGACAATGTGTCATTTGCCCCTGCGTGTATGATTACTAGGGTATTGAAACATGTCCCCTTAAGTAAATTATCTGTCATACTTGTGATATCACTAATCCTAGCCCCGCTAAAGCTTGATACTGTTCTTGTAGATTTCTCTGGATTACATATCACTCTGTCAGGGTGTTTTATAATTGAATTACCAAAGAGTACCCCCTCTTTTGTTTCTAGTGGGGCCTTGGTCTGCATATTCATTATGTTGTATACTTCATTTCCATTTTAGTCAATCAGAGGTTTACTTTCATACAAAGGTAGGTTGTTTACATACAAACTTCTATTGTTACTGTAACCATCCCCTTGCTGTTATGTATCATTTGATTAGGTAGGTCATAACTACCATCACTTGTGGGGGTATTATCTATCTGTGTTTGTATAATGGGCACACCACAGTGTTGAAATCTTTCTCTGCATCTAGACTGAGTAATGCCATTGGGATTTGCTTATTTACCACATAGTTATCAGTAAGCAGTGATTTGAATGGCCCATAACCCTAGAGGCTACTTCCAGGTCAGAGTCAGATATTTATTTTTGCCCTGTGGTGAGTAGAACAAGCCCTAGCAAGGCAAGCACACATCAGAGGAATAGAGGCCACCATGCGGAGCTAAGAAGTCTGTAGGAAGTAAAAACCTAAGGTGATATCACAGACTAGTAGCCTCAGGGGGTCAGTGGTTAAGCTACCTCATCTCTAGCTGGAGAGACAATCCAATATACTACTTACAAAGTAATTTTACTGCTCATAAGTATATTGCTATATATATCTATATATATCTATATATATATATATATATATATATATATATACTTGTAACAATGGTAAAAAAATGTAAACATTGAAGGGAACATGGGGGGTGCTACAAGGTACATGTCAGATGTGTGAAATTATAGTCCAGACCAATGTCCTAGACCCCTTTTACCTGTGATAAGTGCAGACTTAATTTAGAACTATCAGTAGAGCTCAATATGTTCACCCTGCGTCTCTAGGCATTGGACCAAAAACAAATTGAAATGGCACAAACACTAAACATGAACATTGATGTGTCCAGCTTGAACAATACTATAGGTGGTGTAACAAATGTGAAAAGAAATGTAAATATTAATCAGACACAGCAAAAATCAGGAAGTAAAAGGAACAGATTGGATATGAATGAAACAATATGTACTACAGCAAGAAAACTTGAGAATCCTAGCACTGGAACCAAAAAAAGGAAAAAACAAACAAAAAGTAGGGAAGAGGAAATGCCAGATGCAATGGATAATGATTGGTATGACGTGCAGACAGCTAAAGCAACCAAATGAGGTAGACTGGCAGAGCAGTTTGTATTACCCCGGTAAACCATTTTGACCCTCTAATGACAGCTAGCCAAGCATATATATCTATAGAATAAGATGTGGCAGACACTGTCATGTACTTGTCAGCATCTAATGAGACCAACCTGGTCCTCGACAATTAAAGTCACGAGAAGTTTCACTGCACTGCTGGCCCAAACTGAGATAAATACTTTATAGTCATAATTTAAATTAGATATGGGCCTATATGAGGCCAGACATTTGGGATCTGTTTGGCTTCAGAATTGCTGAGATCATGGCATAGATCCAAGAGAAGGGTGGTGGGTTGTACACCTGGACAGCACAAAATGCCATGAACATTGAAGGGAGTAAGTCATCCCTACATTTTTTATAAAATTCAGCTGGATAACCATCAGGGCCTGGCAACTTATCTGTTTTAATCTCTAATAATTGTGCTTACTTCACCTGCTATAGTTGATAAGACTGTTTATGTCACATCTGGGGCTAGTGATGGGAGGTGAAGGCAAACCAAAAAGTCTTGTATTTTTTCTATCTGGATGGGATGGTCTGCCAAATAGAGGGTTTGGTAATAGGCTGCTGACATTTTCCTGACCAACCTTAGGTTTTTCAGCAAAAGTACCAGAATCCTGATCAAAAAGTTGCTTAATACAGCCTGAGCCTTGTGAGCCTGCAGCCTGCAAGCTGGATTTCATGCTAAACAATCACCTCCCTCATAATACGAGTGTTTTTGGTAAGAAAAGGGCCTGTTCCACTCTGTCATCAAGTATTTTCTTAAGATTATGCTTCATTTGGGCTATTTGGGGGAAGTACTGACTTATTTCTTTTGTGCAAAAAAGAAGTCAGTCATTCCAGATAGGGATCCTCACCTTCCACCTCACATCTTCTGTGCTCTCTCCCCCCTGCGTCCCATACTGCCCACTCCTTCTGCACTTCACCCTTGTTACTCCTCTAATTTCTCACTGTCTCATGCTCTTAACTGTCTGTCCCACAACCCACCCCTGTGAGTTTCTACTGCTGTAATGCTTCCACTATTCTAGAGTAGGTGATTTATTTATAAATATCATGAACTTTGGCCTCAACACTTGTGCCTAAATTCTATGGGATTGTATATATCATACAAATACTGCAAGTTGTGTCTTTTTGTACCTTTGCACTGATGCTCCTCATCTACTGTATTATATGCACCATCTATGTCTCTTTTTGAATGCTACAGTGTTATTATCTATCTCTGTACTGAATTGCTCTTCCTGTTTATTGTTGTACCAATGTATGCCGTATGCTGTATGTTTTTTAAGTGTCTCTCTCAGGTCTTCCTTGTACAGGAGCTTGCTCAATGGAGTTCTCCTGCTTAATAAACTTGAACTTGAATAAACTTGAAGTCAGGGTAGTGAGGGTCTGTTAAAGAGCCCCCCTCACCCCCGAACTTCGGGATTTTCAACTCTGAGTCAGAGTTGAT
Organism: Neoceratodus forsteri; assembly: GCA_016271365.2. NCBI lineage: Eukaryota > Metazoa > Chordata > Ceratodontiformes > Ceratodontidae > Neoceratodus > Neoceratodus forsteri. Next base: position 787,795,545 of record CM057452.1, read on the forward strand.
TTGGGGAAGGGATGCAGGACCTGGGGAGAGAGTGCAGGGGTCCCAGGCAGACTTTTACAGTGAATTGTCAATGCTGTTGGCATTGATGTGTTCACTGTAAAAGTTTTGCTGAGTGGAGGGCATACTCTGTTCAAGCTCCAGTTATTTGGCATCATTTTGTTACTTTCACTTTTTTTTTTAATGAATAAGCAATGAACTCTCCAGAACGTGCAGTTTTTACAGTAAATTAATATTGGTTTACTGTGCTTGATAAAGGGCAAATTCTGTTTTGCAGATGGGAAAAAAAACAACATTGTTACCAGTATCTGCAATAGCAAAAATCAGTTTATATCAGTGTTCTATCCTTGTACCTTTTGGCACGTGTATAAATATTCAAAATAAAAGAAGGATAAGTGTACATCAGATTAATTAAAGCAAAATGAAAATAGTTCAGGAAACAATTGATAGAAAAATAAAATTTCTGAAGATTCACTGATCTGGTAAAAAAATGGCAAATTCCATGAAATGCTTTGTTTTTACCAGTGTAAAGAAAGATAAAATTCCAGAATGTTACTGGATTTTCCAGTAAAAAACAAAAATCAGTGTCCTTACTGTCCCATAGGACAGGTGTAGAAATGGTGGTGGTGGACTTGTCTTGTTTTATTTGAGGGAGTCATTCTTTTAAAGTATGGAGGGGCTCCAAGTCTTGCAGATCTGGAAAAAGGATATCATTCATAAGTGTCTGGGGAGATTTCTGGGAGAGGAAGTTCTTCAAGTTTGACTGACTCCACCTAAACAAGCAATACGTAAGAGTGCTTGGCCAGAAATTTAATGCACTAGTTGGGTATTAAAACTAGGTGAAGGGGAGCCTGCGTCTAGGGAATGTATCTGTCATATCATCAATGATTGGAACCTAACCACCACTCCCCAGCAAAGTAAGAAGCCTGCTCCCATGATACTGGAGAAATCATAAGAAATGAAGGAGGACTTGAAAACATACATAATGGGAGCCACAAAATAGTTAACTTCAAGAAGAAACCAAAAGTAGGGACAAAGAGAGCTCCTTTAGGGTCTTGGAAGACAGTGTATAGCACAGTGGTTTAAAGCTCTGAGCTGCAAATCTGGTGACATCCAGCAGACCAGACCTGGGTTTGAATCCCACAGATTCCACTTGCATACTGTGTGACCCTGAGCAAGTCACTTAACTTCCCTGTGCTCCCAGGTCACTCCTGTAAAAAAGCTTTCAGCTTAGTGTGCTACTCCTGGTTAAACAACTAAAAAGTGAAAAAATAAAAACACCAACAGCCTATGTTTCTATACTAAGCCTGGGAAATAAAATGAGTGACCTACAGGTGATCATCGCAGACACCCAAGTGGACTTATTGGCCATCACAGAACAATGACTGTGGCCACTTGATATCAGACTACACACTATTTTGACTGGACCAGACGGGAGTTGGTGGGGGGGGGGGAGTATCACTGTATGTCAGTGATGGAGGTAAAGCCACTTTACTAGATGGTAACAAAAAGGAAGCAGTAGAAACTCTATGGGTTCAGCTCACCTCACCACCTGGAAAGAAGATCTATATTGGTGTGATATACAGGCCCCCAGGTCAGGCAGTGGATTAGGTGGAGCAACCTTCTGAGGAGATCAGAGATGTCACGCAGAAAGGGGATACGGCTGTGGTCAAATCAGTGGTGGTCAAAGATCTCAACATGCAAGATATGAACTGGAATATCCCTGTGGCCAGAACCTCAAAAAGTCAGAAAGTAGTGAAGGCTATTGAAGACTGCCTACTCACCCAACTGGTTAACACTGGCTGAAGGCTGAGTACACCCAGCATCCAAGAGGTGACATTATCCCAGCATGACACACACACACTGGAGTACATTATTGCAATTATACAATGGCTCGATTGTTAAGAAAAAGAAAAGGATTAAAAAAAATTGTATTCATGTTTTGATTTTTTTGTGTGTGTGTGTGTGGAAGTATACATTTTGAAAAAAAATCCAGAATATTTTTCCACCAGTAGGTGGAGCTATTATTTCAATGAAAATGCTTGCTGAGGTCCCCCTGCTTCCTGGTCCAATGTGGTTACATTTGCTTCCACGTGACCCCCAACCCCAATGTGTCTTGCTGTGGTTCTCCCACTACACTTGTTGCTATATTTAATTGTTGCAATGGTAGTTGCGGTTGTGTTGACATTTTGAGGGAACCTCCCACCCCATCCTTGCTGTTGCCAGCCCCAGCTCTGTAATGGCTGGCTGGCTGCTGGTGCTACTATTGGATCTCTCAATCAGAACAAAGAATGAGGTAGGGGTAGTACAAGGTGTTTTCATGTGTTTTGTTTTGTTTAAGAAAACAAATAAAGAAAAATAAACCAAGCTACAGGAAAAAAGTGAATTAGGAGAGTGCAGTGCTTGTGCATGCTGTTGTGTTGTGAGCTATGTCTGTGAAGTGGATCCTAATGTCAAGCAGATGAGAAAAAAATGTTTGCAGTTTGGTGGAACTTCTACTTTACTGGCTTAGGGATGTCAACGAGGTGCTTTATAGCTCACTTCCCCACTAGTGACTTACATGAGGTGTTATGGAGGGGGAGATGGCATTGTTTTCACATTCAAGTTGGTGGAAGAGTGGGTCATTTAGAAGCCACAGTCAGATGCCGGCTAGCAAAGAGAGCTGATTTTCATTACAGTGTATTTTTTTTAACTTTACTGTAAATTTTCTACTTGTGATTTCTGTTGGGGCAGACAGGACACTAGTTATGCGTGGCAAAACTACTGAAGGTAGAAATTGAAAGGTTAAAGTCTATGGAGCAGCATGTGGGACAGATTGAGGGTAAATGAGTTGCGTGTGGTAATTTCTAACAGCATTTCTTTCTGTGAGAGGGTCAAGTGTGTGCCTGGACTTCATACAATGATGTTATACTTGGATAACATCTCTGTTCCAGGCACCCACTGACCAATCAGGGAGCAATACATTTTCTTGCCATTGTATATCTAATTACAGTACATAAAAAGTTCATGAAATGGAAACACCTCCCTCTTTCGGCAGGGGCCCAAATAATATTTACAGTGGTCCTTGAAGCCAGAACATCATAATGGGTGAAGCCATGAGCAATAAAGATTTCACATTTGCATGATTTTTAAGAGCTTTTGTGTAACAAGAGGTATCTTAATAATTGCTTTGCTGTCTTCTGTCAATAAGGTCCCCAATAAACATACAGGTAATTCTATTCATTTGTACATTACAATAGTACCCTAATTTAAGTCACAAAAATAAAATACACAAAAACCCCATATTCAGTATCTATCATATTTTACATTTACAGACCATAACAGCTCAGCTTTTCAATTATTTTATTCCCCAAACCATTATCTGAAAAACAGAAAAGATGTATTGCCCAGTGAATGCACAATAGTGGAATGTTAAGCATGTCATTTACTTCTGATGAAGCATGCAGAGTATACTGTACATGTTATAGAAAATATGTCATATGCATGCGAGACTCGACAGATTTCTTCAATCACATGTAAAGAAGGTTTCCTACTATCCAGGGAGAGCTGGTACTTCAACAGGAGCCTTGGGCAGACTATCACAGACAAAGCATCTCTCAGAAGTTTGCAAGGTTGGCAGGTATGCACTTCTGCAGCATCAATTGTATATAGTTGCTGATAAGAAAATGGCCTCCTTGTTGGTAGGGAGGTGAGTTAATCTAACACATTAAGCACAGGAATCCATCTGCTGTGACAGGAACAGTATTGGTTTTGAAAAGTGCTTGTCATTTAAAGATGTATTATTCTTGTCTTAATGGAGCTACATGACACACTCAATACAGCACTAACCTTTTGCTGCTGGGGACTCAAATTCAAATTTTTTTATAAGAACACAGGAAAATAAATCTGAGGGTTCCTTGAAAAGGCATCTAGGACACACTCATGTAGTGTTTTCTTTTTTTTTTTTTTTGTTAAAGATAAACTGCCTACATATTGAATCACATGGAACATATTTGAAAGGTTATTTTGAGACCACAGTTGTCCTCTGTTGTTCAAATGCTGAAGGGGTGGGTCAATCCTCCTAAAGCCATAACAATTAAAGTAGTGTGACAGTGGTGCTGTTAGTGTGCTCTTTTTGCTAAGTGTTTATATATGTAAGTACAGTATGTACTATGCAGGGTGTGTCTCATAGTAAATATTTACATCATGCAGTTTGAATGATGTTCTCATTTGTCAAACAGTACAAAATGGTGCTATAGTTTTACAATAATGACACCTTAAACCACATAAACAATATTTTATTACACCTATAAATGACTGTGCATAAAAAGCCTCTGGCACTTACATTTTTAAATATATGTTTCAATGAAGTAAACATTTAATTTTATTTATCCCCTTTCTGCTTAATCAGTGGATTTTGAAGTTTCAACTAAAGATAGTTGCTGGAATAAAATTACATTTAGTTACAATAAAATAAAAATTAAATGAAATATGCAAACAATGTAATTGGGAAAAACAGACAATACTGGTTAAAAACAATTTTTTTTCATTTGTATTACTTCCATTTAGAGTGGTTTTGAATCATTGGGACCAATTCTCAAAGAGAGCTTAGAACGCTGCAAGCTGCATCAGAGTGCAACTTGCACTGAAGCCCCTTGCACCAGAGACCCTGCATCACATTCTGGTACTGGTGGGGTCCTGGTGCCTAAGTCCCCACACTTACAGCAACCTCTCTCATGTAGCAAACACTTGGTGCACAGGAAGTGTCAGCCACAGGAACCTTGCACCAAACAGCCTCCCTCCCTGGTGCTGCCATGTATGTAATTAATAAATAGTTCCCAACCCAATCCCCAAAGCTCCCTGTTATTTAAATAATAAAACACCCCCCTCCCTGATGCTGCCCTGTATTTAATAACAAGATTCCCCACCCAATCCCTGATGCTCCCCCATCGTGCACATAATATAATGCCCCTTCCATGATGCTGCCCAATATTTAATAACAAGATTCCTCACCTGATCTACGACACTTTCCAGTTAGTGAATTAATGCAATGCCCCCCCTTTTGGATCCTCAATGCTGCCATTCTCACAAAATACCCCCTTATCCTGGTGATCTAGTAGCCCCCTGTCCCCCCACGCCAGCAGGTAGTGCCCACCACCAGCTCCCCCATTCAATAATAAGTCTGGCACTGGCACAGCCCTCATCTCACCTCCACAGTTGGCACCAACTGAACTGTTTAGATAGCTGTACTGTTTCGTGTACGTGCATTGTGTACACTGTACAGTACAGCTTTCAAGATAGACAGATCAGTCATCGCTGGTCGCGGAGGTGAGAGGAGGACTGAGCCGGTGCCAGCTCTATTATGGGACTATGGGGGAGCTGGTTGGTGGGCACTGCCTGCTGGGGTTGGGGGCAGGGGGCATCTAGATCACCAGGATAAGGGGATATTTTGTGAGAATAGTGGCATCAGGGATCAGGAAGATGGGGTAGTGTAGTAATTCACTAACTGGGAAGTTTCAGGGATCTGATGGGGGATCTTGTTATTAATTTAATACACATCAGGGGTGGGGAAATATGAGCATCACTGGGGAGCTTTGAGGATCGGGTGGGGAACATGTTATTAAATAAAATACATGACAGCATCAGGATAAGGGATATTTTAGTATTAATAAGGGCAGCATCTGGGATGGGGAAGGGGCACTGGACCACCAGGGCAGGGTGCTTTATACTACTAACACAGGCGGAATTGGGTAGAGGAGTCACTAGACTACCGGGGAGTTATTATATATACATGAGGGGGCTGGGGACTAGGGTGGGGACTGTGGCACATTTCAGAGTGCACATCTCAACCAGAGGGCTAAATTCAAAGGGTACATAGAAAATCACCCTCTGGGTGAGATTTGTGAACACCGGTTGTGAGCTATGGAAGCCTGCCTCTGCCACAAGCCCCTAGCCCCATGTCACAGCCCATTTCTGGGTACAGGTGTGACACAAGCCCCATTTGGAGAAGGTAGCCTCTGGTAGACACCAGCTTCTTTTGTGAATAGCTCAGTGGGCAGTTATATGATACAAGGTGCCACTTGCATCAGTTATGGTTGGCACAGGTACCTTGTGTAAATCTCAGGGCTCTGAGAAGTGGGTCCATTATGTCAAAATGATCTTGTCCAGTGTCACTGAGGGATGAAGCACTGGTCTCCTTACTCCACACTATGCCGGTGACCCATGTTCAGGAATGAGCATGGGCCACCAAGGGTCGGCAAGGGGGGAGAAGGATTGGGCATCCGATGGACTGCTTTCCTCCTGGGAGGGGGGTCCTCAGTGGTCAGTGCTTGCCAGCTTTCTAGTGGAGGCTGGAGGACAGGATGTCATGTTGCAGTAGGGAGAAGAGTTGGGGCAGTTGCTAGGAGGCAGTGCATGCAGATGTGTGCACACTCCTCTCCACGGGAGTCATTGCACGCTACAACTCCTGGGGAAAGATAACCAGGAAAAAGTAGAGCTGTGGCACTATGGTGGAGGGCACCTTGCATTCTCCACTCCTGGCCAGCCATGGCACTGGCCCACTGAATCTGGTCCCTGATGGGAGTTTGGGAACCCTGCCTGCCCCACCGGGGGGGCAGACCTTGGGAGTTTGGGTCAGTGCCCGATGGTGGATGCCAGGGGATGGGACTGGTGGCTCCCTCCAAATGTTAGCCAGCTGGAGGATAAAATAGTTAAAAAAAAGAAAAATATGTTTTTGTTTGCTTTGCTTTGTGGTGCCTCCCTTGATTTTCTGAAACCTGTAAAAACAATTATTTCATTAGCACCTTTGCAGATACTAAGGAGAATATTAAGAACTGGCACTGTACAACTCCTAAAATCTCCATGAATAGAGCTTTTTATAGCTTCACTTTACAAATGATTTTGAAGACAAACCTAGGCTTATGAGTGAGCAAACAGAGGTCAGTGACTGGTTGAAGTTTGATTTAATGGATGACGACAAAATGAATTACTGTGTGTTTGGAAACTGTAAAATGATAGATTAATGTTCTGTTAATTCAGAGTTGAAATTACTAGTTATTTTAAACAAGAGTGCACAGAAGGGTCAAGTCTTTTGAGAGATTTATACAATGACACTGGTTGGCACAGCTCTCGAAAACCAATGCTTTTAGTCACTGGTCTTTAGTTCTGGATAGCCTGTATTTGAATCTGTCTTTTCAAAAGGAGATTAGGTATTCTGTTTCTACTAGCTATGAAAGGCATCAGGAGAATAACAACTCAATTTGGCACCTACTCTAAATTGCATTGGCTAAATAGTGAAAACAATCAATTGAGTCTAAAGGTCCAGAACTCCAGCTGGTATAGATATATGCATTGAGACAGAGATAGAATCCACAGAAATTAGGTTGATTGACTGTAAGTTATTAGGATGTACTGTAGCTGAGTAGTGGCACACAGAAGGACCAATTGCTTCTTTTAATATTCACTGCTCAGTCATACTTGTTTCATAAAATACATCAGAAAAGAGAGTTGATGTTCTGAGCTGAACACATACTAAAAAAAATATATATTTTCTGAAATGCAGTTTCTCTGATTTTTAATATCTGCATTGCAAAGAAGGGAAAAGGAAGAACTCAACATTTTTGGGAGGAAATTTGAACATTTGCTAATACACTTAGGCACAAGAAGTATAGTATACCATACCATGCCACAATGATAAACTGAAATTTAACATTGGGTGTCTTTGGTTACATGCCTCCTGAAATGAATTTTAAGATTATGCATTGGTGAGGTAATATACATAGAAAATATCATCATAACACACACTCTAAATAGAAAACAAAGTAGTTATTTGACCTTGAGATTCCTGGGTCTCTGAATCTACTTTTGCCTTTGTCAGCTATGTCCTTCCATTTTGCAGATTTCAGAGAATCAAGACCATTGTTGTTTTACTTAGGACTAAAGCTGTTCTTTTAAAATTTGAAGAAAACCATGGTATTGTCATGGTTAACATGACAGAGATGTGGAAGCAGTCATGAAAAGTCATGGATCCACTGTATTTTAAACAAACTTCTTCATGTTCTGATGTATTTTTTAATACTAGCACGTCAGCAAATATTTAAAAGTTTTAAAAAATTACATTGTTAGTAAAGCTCTGTGGAATTTTCACATTCTAATGTAACAGAATTCTGTGGATTTTCAGAAACTTATGACTAATTTTGCAGTATTTTGTAAGAAGCAGAATGCAGGAATTGTGCAGTAGAATTTTAGTACATCCTGTAGTTACACATTTCTTTTCAGAAGAATTTGTTCCATAACCATTATATAAAAATTCTGTGCAACCAAGTGGGTGAATTTCATCAGAAATGCACCCACTTGCTTCCCTGTTGCAATTAAGATTTCTTGATGACCTGTTTCCTGTTCTGATACTGAGCCCAAATTCCACCGCTTACACTGATTCTACACTGTATACCATGGAAATCTTATTCTACTCTTTTTCTGCAAATGATTTGGATATTTTATGGAACTATTTTTTTTTCATGAAACTTAATTTTGCAGGTAGCTAATGATTCAACAAGATTGCCTTTGAGACAAAATTTGCAACACACTGTGACCACTCAGACACTTTGTAGTGTTGCAGAACTTATGAGTCATTCAAAAGAGAATATCTGAAGCTGCTGTAATTTTGTTGTAGAAAACTGACCTCAGATCTTGCACTAAACTTAATCTTTCCATTGTTCTTTTATTAGAAACCTGTAGTTAATGTGCCAGCAGAATCCTGAATGTTTTTATTGCAAGAGGTAGTGCTTTTAAGTGTGATATAGCAGGCTGTAGTTGCTGTGGCATGTGGGTGACGGTCGAATGGGAATATGACTATGTAGTACCTTGAACAGTCTAGTATCAGCTAGCAGCCAGCTAGCAAAATTTATAAATGTGAAAACAATAAAAGGATTTCATTGATGGTTATTTCTGATTACAATATTTGTGCATTGCTGGTAGTGGTTGATATGTTTTAGTGCTTGGTACTCTACAAACATATGAAGAAGCCACCAGAATAAAACAATTTGGTCTAGCTAGTCTGCTCATATTGCAGGGTATACAGATTAAGCTACTGACCCTGGCCCTGTCACCAATCCCCCTGTAGTTGCTGGATTGACTGCAAATATCTAAGGGTGAGGGTCTTCTGTACTCAATCCAGAAATAGCCAACGTGAGAGAGAAGCACAAGCTAGCTGATGCTCTAAGAGTACTCATCTTTAATACTTTGCAGTCTGGTGAAACTAAGACATTTATAACAGATGCAGCTGCTCACTCCTGCAAGAGAGGGATTTATTTTCACTAGGGTTGCTTGTTAGTATGTAACAGGAAACAATGCCAAAGAGCAGGTCAGGCCATAGACAAGGTCATGGATGTGGTAATATACAGTCAAAAACTGCTGTGGAAGGAGAAGGCAGGGTGCCCCTGGGTCATATAGTGTATTTTCAGCATTGTGCTCAGTGATTAAAATGCTACCTCTACAACCAGTAATACCAGTGTTGCCATGGGAGGGTGGGAGAAGGGTCATTGGTAGGATTAGAAGTGGTGATTTGCCAAAAACAAAAAAAACTAGTGAAGCAGCAACAATGCTAAAGGTGAAATACTAGGGTGATTCAGTAGAGCCAGAGTCCCAGCAGATAGTGAAGATGGAGTCTCAGCAGGAGATTTTTGTGAAAGAGGAAGATATACAGGAGGAGGTAATACAGATGGAAGAATCTCGATTGGAGATGGAAGAAGATGGAGATGGAAAAAGAATATTCACAGAAGGAGATACTGGAGGTGAAAGAGTCCCATGAGAATATTAGTCAATTATATACAGTGTCAGAAGACACAGCAGAAGAGATGAAGGTGGAAACGTAGCCTAATGAGGGCTTCAGTGATATTGATGATTTAGTGGTTGATGTACTGTAGATCGGGAACCAGTGCACCATGCAATTGGTCAAAAATATAAAAGATCACTTTTTAAATCCAGAGCAAGGGCAAATGAGGAGAATGATGAGTGGGGGTTTGCTGGCCCAACAACAAGAGAAACAAGTTCTAAAATAAGAAAATGGGAATGGTACAGGCAAGACAAGAGGAAAGAATTAGGCAGTAATAAGGGAGGCAAAGGAGTAGAAAACATGGGATTATATAGGGGTGCAGAGGTCCAATTCCCCCTACGGTCAGACAAGAGCTAAGAAACACCCCAATCCTCAATGTCATTAGTCTGGGATTTCTAAATCACAGAAAATAAAAGTGATGAAAGTCTGGCAATATGCCAAACTTGCAAGGCTCTAGTGAGTCAGACACAGCTCTGAACCACTGGAGGGAAGATTCACAATACAATATTAATCAAAGGCTATGGGGAAGACCAGTGTGTGTGAACATTTTTATTATTTATACTACTTCTCTATAATCAACACATATCCTTTTCTAAGGTGCACAGGAAGCATGGAATTTGCAAAAAAAAAAATTATCTTAACTTTTTAGATTAACACATAATATATCTCACACTCTCTCTTCCCCTGTCCAAGCCTCGCTCTTAAAAATGAAACTTAAATGCAAACATGTTTCAAAACTGTGCAATCTGAACATGCCAGTTAACTCATATTCCACGGTTTACAAACTGTAGGCTACACCTTCAAAACTGCTGAAATTATATTCTGGTGCTGTATAGCGGTTTAATTGAAAAGTGTATGTAGAATGTTATTCCACAATTTCAGTGCACAAATTGTAGCAAAACTTGAATGGTGGAATGAACAGTTTAAGATAGTACATCACAAAATCATAAGCAACCCATGGAATTTCAATGTGTGATTTCAATAACAAATCAGTGGAATGTTTTTGAAATTCCGACAAATTCCCTAAGATATTCTGAAATACATTTTGGAGTTCTGTCATTGGAATTTGGCATTCTACACAATGGGTATGACATAGAAGTACCTAATCAACCCTTATAATAAGGGTGCTGACACATCACTGTATTTATCAGTGAAGTGGAGTTTCTTGGTGTATGTGCAATCATGTTACACAGAATAGGCATTACCATAATATGCCATGATGTTCAAACCCAGAGGAAGGCCATATTACTGATTTGCCAAGGCTCCAAAGTTATTTCACTAATTTGTGCACTTTGTGCTTCAACACCAATAAATTCATTAACATAGTTTTGTTTAATAAACATGTGTATGTATTTATATGTTTGTAAAAAAAATTGCATTAATTCACCAGTTATGGTTCAAGTTAAAGGAGATAGGAAATAATTTTTACATAGTTAACTGCCATTCCATCTTCCTTTACATGACAGTTACAGTATGTATTCTGAAATGCTTTGATGATTTTTTGATAAATATGTAATCTAGCCTTGGGGTGCCCTCAGCTCTACACAGAGATCTACTCTTCTCACCAGCTACTGCTCATTTTCATATTTTGAAGACATTCTATGACATCAAAAACTCTCATTCCATGCTATTCATCTTAATGGCCTGGAATAGTGTTATTGATGTCATAGAATGTTCAGGCAGTATGAAAAGAGAAAGCAGCAGCTAGTGAGGAGAGAGTGATTCAGGGTAGTTACTAATGCAACAAAATTAGATTTAATAGAAAAAGGTGAAAAATGTATCACAATACAGGGTAGCCAATAAATGAACTGGAGAGCATCTAGAGCTGTAAAAACTGTTCCCTATCAATTTCAACATTACAAATGCTGGGGAATGTGATGCTGAGGATTGCATCCCTAACTCCCCATCCCCGCTCCCAAGCAGCAAAAACATAAGACCACCAAATCAACCACAGACAGCCATCATTAGGCAAAGACAAACAACCTACAACATACTTTACAACTGTTTCCACACCCACTACCAATTTAGGCCAGCAAAAAATAACCTGTGTTAACCTAATCTGAGCTTTCAATTGTAACATTTTACTTTTTCAGGGAGAGTGCTACACCTATGAAAGACTGCTACCCCATTGAAAAAATTTCTAGATCTGTTGCTGAAAGCATGATACCCACATCACAACAGGACTTCTGTCTTCAGATGTGCGTGCCCCCATTGGCAATGGGGCCTGCTTTTCTCCAGCCACACATATTCATATAGATTACAAAGTCTACAAATCAGCAATCTCCCATAAGAAGGCAGAATTCCTATCTGGGGAGATTGCTGTCACTCAGAACTGACTGGCTTAGCTCTTTTGAACTGTGGACAGGCTGTGCAACTGAGCCTGTCTGCAGCTCCAAAGAGCTTTTTTGCAAGTGGAGTGCAATGAGCTTGCTCAGTTCTTTGCGAATAAGGTGGCTGACATCATGGTGGAGATCATCTTGACTTGCTCTGTGGGGGATGCTGTTGATCGGTGCATGGTTTCCTCACCTCATACTTCTTGGAGTACCTTTATTTATTTAGTTTTTGTTAACTGGATAAGTACACTAGACAAGTATTATGCCTATTTTCAGGAATGACCCGGGAGAATACAACAGAATGATACAGAGTAGTGCAGAATAATACAGAAACATTATGACAGAATGACAAGGTAAAGAAGTACATTGAACAACATTATCCGAGGTGTCATAAAGTAGTAAGACAAATAGTAACACCCATGTCAAAACAGTGGTGAAGTACATAGAATCACCAGTTACTTGGCCTTAGACAATTATAACTCAGTCAAGTGCCATGGTGAGAGATTACATCATAGGGACAAGCAAAGTATCCCTGACAGGACATTTATAAAGCACAAAGGTCCAGTTGACTAAGGACATTACACTAGGGAGGCTTGGGACACTCACACGCTGAGGCCAGCTTCAGGAACCCCCACAGAGATTTATGAAAACACTGATGGGAGGGGGCCGAGCGAACCTCTGCACAGGAAAGGAGTTCCAAAGTCTAGGAGCGCATATAGCAAAGTCCCTGTCCCCCATGAGGGTTCGGGTATGGGGAAATCTTAGCATCCCGGGAACCTGGGACTTGAGAGGGTAGGGAGAGAGGTCAGCAGGTGAAAGAAGCTGAGCCAGTTCCTGTGGGTGTGTCAGTTCTAATCACTTTACCCACAAGGCATCCCAACCCAAAGTCCAGGTAAGTAGACGGTGAGAGCTAGCTGAGTTTTTCTTAAAGCTCACAATGGTGGGTGAGATGGGGGGGTGGCCAGAGCAAAATGGCAGATGTTGTTGTATGTCATGTGCCACCGAGCGAGATGAATTTTGGAGGTATGAGCAAATTGGTGAAGGCCGTAACTAAGGGAGGGAAGTAGTACACAGCTCGTGGATGTTATGCGGGTTGTGCAGAATATGCACCCTACGTGCTGTAGTTTGGATATGAGCTCTAGTTACCCGATTATGGGTTGTTGTGATATTATTGGCCCAATCTTGGTATAGATAGTCCAGTGCTCTCTTGATTTGGGTGAGTTTCCAAGCTCCCTGAAGGAGAAGGTTGTGACACCCCTCCTGAAGGCTACTTTGGACCTGGACTCTCTGGCCAACTACAGACCAATCTCAAACCTCCCCTTTATAGGGAAGGTTATTGAGAAAGTAGTGGTGGAACAGTTGAAGAACCATTTAACCATCCATAACATCTATGAGCCTCTCCAGTCCAATTTTTGAAAAAGGCACAGTACCAAGACTGCGCTGGTTCAGGTGCTCAATGATCTCCTGATAGTGAGAAATCAGAGAAGCTGCTCGATCTTGGTGCTCCTTGATGTCTCTTTAGCCTTTGACACTGTGGACCATGGGCTGCTGCTTGGGTGCCTGAGGGCCATTTGTGGCCTGACCAGCACAGTCCTCAGGTGGTTTACATCTTTCTTCACTGGCAGAACTCAGAGAGTGGTGCCTAGGATTTATTTCTCTGACCCACTTTTTGTCATGTGGGGTCCCTCCAGGTTCAGTGCTGTCTCCCATGTTGTTTGCAGTGTATATGCTTCCCCTCAGAGACATTGTAAGATGGTATGGGCTGAGGTTTCACTGTAATGCTGATGATACCCAGCTCTACCTGTCTTTCACATCTGACCAGGATAGTGATCTCTCAACATTTAATAACTGCCTTGCTGAAATCCAGGATTGGATGAATTTGAGCTGGTTAAAGATGAACGTGGGAAAGACCGAGGTGATGGTAGTGGATCTGGGTCACCGGATAGAGGGGATGGGGGCTGGTCAGCTCTCTGGACTTTGGCTGGGGAGCTCCCAGATCCTTGCATCTCAACTGGTGCGAGACTACAATCTCAGGTGTTGGCAGTCATCAAGTCATCCTTTTATCATCTTAGGAACATCACCAGGATCAAGCATCCTGTTCCGTCCAGTGATCTGCCTACACTGGTCCACACCTTTGTGACCTCGCACCTTGATTATGGCAACTCCCTGTACTTAGGGCTACCTGGGGTTGATATCCACTGCCTGCAGCTAGTTCAGAATGCTGCAGCAGGCTTGTTAATGGGAACTTCTCAATCTTCTCATATCACCCCTGTGCTGTGTGATCTGCATTGGCTGCTGATTTAGTGGCGGATCACCTTTAAAAATCAGATTACTGACTTATAAAGCCCTACATGGACTTGGCCCTAACTACTTGAAAGAGCTTCTTGTACCTTACTGCCCTGAGCGACAGCTCCGTTTGCCTGATGAGGGGTTACTGGAGATTCTGAGGGTGTCTTTAAAATCTTCTGGGGTCCGTGCATTTATGTACATGGCCCCTACCCTGTGGAATTTTCTACCCCATCAGCTGTGGGAGTGCATGACTGTGGGGGGGGATTTAAACAGGCGTTAACTTTTTTATGGCATTAGGCCTTTAATGGAATGGACTGAAGAGACCCTGACAGATTATTTTATTGTTGTGGCTGCTGATTTTTAGTGTTTTAACCTTATTATGCAGCACCTTGATATTTTGAAAGGTGCTTAATTTCAATAAAGCTTATTATTATTATTATTATTTTTACACTATATGACATACACACATAGGGGTGACTGAATAAGCACAGGTTCCTGTGAGGCCTGTGCTTATGCAACCACAGATACAATTTCATGAAGGAAGCACCTTAGTGCTTTTGCATTTGTGTAATCTGGAAACAGTTGTTTGTCTTACCTGATGATGACTGTCTGTGGTTGCTTGTGTGGGCTTGTCCATTAGCTGGTTGGCAGCAGAGTGGGGAATTTGGGTTGGAAATCCTAATGCCGCATTTCCCTACTTTCATGGCATTAAGTTGAACTCTAACTGGTGTAGTAAAACAGTTTGCACAGAATTTCCTTTCTTTTTCAGTCAGTGGAATGTTATCCATATTCATACATTTCTCTTCAGAACCTGTGCAAACAGATGCAGAGGATCAGTGCCCTGTATCAAGAAAAGACTCTGTCCACCTACAAAAGTATGGTACCCAAAGGACCTGCAAATTCCATGTTTGTGTGGCAGTGGATGTCAAGAATTTATGGGGCTGTCTGGTGGTCTGCAGACATGCAGGGCTGTCTTGTCCCCACACTTTCATATGGTTTCTGACACAGATGCAAAGGGCGAGGAGTCAATTTATCAGCCAAAGTGTAGGGACCTCTGGAACCTACAGATACAGAGGTGTATGGCCCTATTCCAAGAGAAGAGCTTCCTTAACTACATCATACTTGGGCCCGTGTGGGCAATCCAGCAGCTTTCCTTCCCTGGTTAGAGGGCACTGTCCCCCAGCCTTGTCCCATCCAGTTGGCTGATTTGGCTCACCCCCGTACTCAGCTCACCAGCATGGGAGCAGAAAGCACTACCTGTTGGGGTAATATATAAAACAATAATAGGTGCACCCACCACACATCAATATAGAAGCACTTAAATTGCAACTAGAAATGAGCGTCATATAAATAAACTGCCTACTGAGGATTAAGTATAGAATGTACTCACATTTTGTTTTCTACTTCTCATTTGTGGCAACAAAGTTGTAAAAAAGTGCTCTTATAAAGCAACAAGGCATAAAAAGGTTTAAATTAAAAAGAGGAGATGGACAGTCCTATAAGTTACCAGCCCCACCAGCAACCCGGTGGAAAAAATACCCTTATGTTTTGCTCCATCTGGGCAGAGCTTCTTCAGAGGATCATCATGCTCTATTGTGCAGTATAATGTATATATAAAATATACTTACATTACTGCAGACATTAGGGTTGAAGAATGCAAAGCAGACAAAAAAAGGAAACGAAAAAAATTAAAGGAGTTGGAGTCTCAGAAGCACTGGCAAATGAGTGGTGTGGTGTTCCTTGGGATTTTCCACCCTGAAGCAAGTAAACAGACTGCACTGCCTGTACTGTATTAAAAAAATAACAGCACATGAGAACAAATTGCCAAATAATGCTGCAGCAAAGTTTTGTTGTGAGAAGGCCCCGGTGAATCTCAAACCCTCTGTGTTTCGTGTCTGAAAGTGACGCTTCGTCAGAAGGATTTTCCACCCTATTGCCCACTCCCAAGACTCATTTTTTAAAACTCTTTATTTTGATTATTATTTCATTTTATATACATAAACTGTGGTACATTTAAATGTATGAATTACATTTATGCATATAATTCATCATCACATGTTACACTGTAGGAATAAGAATGTATGCCAACCTGACAATGCAGTGGTAGTGCTACCACTGGCAGCGCCAGTGACCTGAGTTCAGGAGTGAACTCAAGCATTGGAGAGTCAGCTGGGGTGGAAGGCTGACCATCTGAGTAAATGGCCCCTTCCACTTGCGGGGAGGATTCCAGTTCCTCCAACCAAGCTGCCACATAGGTGACCACAGAGGATGGTGCTCCTGCAAAGAGCAGATATGGCAAGAGGATGTCCCTGTCATGATAGCATGACATGGGAATGGTCCTGTGAAGTGGAAAAAGGAAATGCCAAGGCCAGCAGCATGATGAGCTTGGTATCTCTCAGGCCGCACATCCACTGACTAGGTGCTGCTCTGAACTTGTAGATTCGAAATCACCAGGATCTGCTTCAGTCCCAGTTACCTCACCATGGTGCGGGTAAACCATGGGGTATTGGAAGTGTGCCGAGAGAAGGAGTCATGGTCATAGAAAGGGGAAAAAGCAGAATTAAAAACTAAGAATAAGAAATTGTAAATTCACAAAATGGATTTGCAAGTAAAAATTTAAAAAGCAAGTAAAAAAAGAATACTTGTCTTTCAAAAAAGAAATTAGATAAGAAAGGAAAGTCCAATAAATTGTGTTTACTTTCATTAATTATGAAAATGAAACAGTCATTTTGTTTAACCAAAACATATTGGGAAACACTAGTACTGCTGGAAAAAAGAAACAGCCATGCGTATCAGTTCTGTTCAAAAGATTTCATAGTTTATTTTTTTCACCTCCCAGAACGCTCTCCTGGTAAGTGCTACATTGTGCCCTACGGGCTTCTGAAGAGGAGATGGTCTCTGTTTTAAATAGAGAATAATGTATGGGGTGTTGTACATTACGAGTTTGTTTTACACACCCAGGATATGTAATGCCACATAAACCATGCTTGAGAAGCATGATTTGTTTTTTATAATAACATCTTTATTGAAAAAAAATTATAGAAATGACAAACACACATAAATAAGATAATAATACAGCACAACACGGGACTACTGGATAGAACAAAAAATCACAAAATGCAAAATAGAAAATTACTTTTATGCAATAATTAAATATTACAAATAAAGCAATTAAATACACAATCAAAAAAGTGTATAAAAACATTCTGTAAGGCAGCATTGACCAAGTGTATCATCTCATTTAACTTTAAAAAATTATAGAAACATCATGCTATTAGACAAAGAGAAATTTACTATTTAACTACAAATGAAAAGAGGACTCTAGGGCAGGGCATGATCCACCTCTGGGTTAAAAATATTAATATGGCCTCAAATCTTCTCATAATAAAAGGAACAATTTAAAGAATATAAGCAGGATCTAATTGAACTTTATAGAAACTCAGCATCTCCAGACCTCCTCAGAAACTGGTAAACGATTTAAATAGCTACAACAACATCTTTCATGTTAATAAATAATAGCAAGATGCATGATTTGTGATGGTCTTACACACCAATAGTGTGTAAACAAAGAATAATGTAAAATATCCCATAGTTTACTTTTAATTGCTGGTTCACAGCTTTTGGTTGACAGCCTTCACTCTCACTGCTTGTTGCTGTCAGTGCCACTTCTCAGTTAAACGAAAATAACTGTGGTTTTAAATATCATTTTGGAGAAGTAATATTAAGCTAAAATTACTTTTAAACAGTTACCGAGTAATGACAGATTGTGTGTGTGTGTATGTGTGTGTGTGTGTGTGTGTGGGGAATGAGACAGATGCTTTCAGTTTCACAATGCTAAAGTTCATTGTCTGCCTGTCACCTGTGCTGAAATAACCAGCTGGTTATTATGGATAGAATCCATCTATTGTGGCTGGAACCTGGTTATTATGGCATCTGAAAGTTGTGTCAATCCACACAATAAATAGCATCACTAGTAATTATATGTATAGAATAAATAATGGATAAGGGTGCTATATAAGGATGTATACCCATCAAGTGGACAAGTGGGCCAAACATAATAAATTTAAAAAACAAACTTTACCTCTGTTTGTCAGTTTTTTTGTCTGCGTAGCACTATAGACTGTTTTTTTCTTAAGCTTTGATCTCACAACCACCAGAAATTACTGTAATCTGTGCATTTACTTTAAGACAACTGCTTTATCTCAAATGCTCTGCTTAGAGTGTGCTTAGACACCAGTATCCTAAAGCAATCTTCGCGATTCATTAAGACTACTGCTTTAAAGCAATCTCTGTGATTCCTTAAGACTACTACTTTTATTGAGACTAAATTGTTTAAGATTAATTTAGCCATCAGTAGTGAACCGAAATTTTTAGCTAAGTATTCCACAGTTAATTGTACTGCACACGTATAATTTCAGGCCTAGCTTGTTATTGGATCTTACCTGTAGAGTTGAGTTTGCCCCGTCTCTCAGCCTGCTTATAAATCTCTCCCATTCTCTTCTTTTGTCGCTCAGCTAAGGGGTCGAGAGGACCTGGAGATGCCAGCCCTCCCCAGAAGAACTATGAGGGGTCATGAGGGCCTCCAACTGCCTGCCCTCCCCAACTGGAGCACCCCCCCCCCACTGGAGCAAGCAAGGTACGGGACGCACTCTCAGGACCAGCACCATCACTTAAAAGTCGGCATGTGCTTTTGGTGCCAAACATAACAAATTTCAAAAATGAACTTTGTCTCTGTTTGTCAGTGTTTTTGTCAGCATAGCACTATAGACTGTTTTTTTCTTAAACTTTGACCTCTCTACCACCAGAAATTATTGTAATCTGTGCATTTACTTTAAGACAACTGCTTTATCTCAAATGCTCTACTTAAAGTGTGCTTAGACACCAGTATCTTTAAGCAATCTCGGCAATTCCTTAAGATTACTGCTTTAAAGCAATCTCTGTGATTCCTTAAGACTACTACTTTTATTGTGACTAAATTGTTTAAGATTAATTTATCCATCAGTAGTGAACTGAAATTTTTAACTAAGTATTCCACAGTTAATTGTACTGCACACGTATAATTTCAGGCCTAGCATGTTATTGGATCTTTCCTGTAGAGTTGAATTTGCCGCACCACTCAGCCTGCTTATGAATCTCTCCCATTCTCTTCCTTTGTCTCTCAGCTAAGGGGTCAAGAGGGCCTGGAGATGCCAGCCCTCCCCAGAAGGACTACGAGGAGCAGTGAAGGCCTCCAACTGCCTGACCTCCCCAACTGGAGCACCCCCCCAGAGCGAGCAAGGTACAGGATGCACTCTCAGAACCAGCACACCACTTACCAGTAAGCGTGTGATTGCCCCGCCAGCACTGCGTGCTGGCTCCCCACCGCCACCACCACCACCCTTGGTTGGCTTTCAGATTTATACTAATTTACACGTGACCGTTAGAGATCACGAAAACCTATCAGCCCACACTCCCATTAGCAGCTTATCTGCTGTCACCACTAGCGTCCGCTACACCCAGCCCCTGCTGTTACAACAATAGGCAAAATGTTACTACTTTCCTTCTTATTATTCCTCCTTACATTTCCCTGAGCCTCCCTCTCCCCCAGCAACCCAACCACAACGGCACACTATCTACCCTTCCTATCACACCATCACAACTCCCCTGTCCTTAACCTCAGCCACCTTCCTACATCAACATCCACGTGGCCTCTTTCATACTTGGGTACTTGGTGCATCAATCTTACCTCCTTCCTTTCATCCAGGGCAATCTATCTTATGGATCATTGCCACAGTTGTCACAGCCACACACCCTTCACAAACCCATCTCCTGCCTTAAGAATAGACCTTACTGGTACAAAACCAAACAACTTCTAATACTACTTCTTCTCCTGGCAGGGGATATCGAAGCCACCCACTCCAGTCCCCCCTGTCGCAATGACTCTCCCCAAGGGCCTCAGAATACTGCACCTTAACATCTTCAGCATCATGAACAAAATACCAGCACTACAATTAACTGCCCTATCTCTACAACCAGACGTCCTCATACTTTCGGAGACTTGGTTAAAGCCACACCACCTGGTTTCAGATTTAACCATCCCTGGCTACTCGTTGATCAGGTAAGACCGCCAGGGCCAAAAAAGAGGCTGTGGCATTGCCATGTTTATCTCCACCAGGCTTCAGTTCACCCCGGTTCAAATCCCCCACACCTTCACCAGGAATTGAGTCCTTACTAATTAAATTAGCACTCCCTTACTCCACCCCTGTGTATGTTGCAGGTTCCTACTGCACCCCTAGCACCCCCCATCCAGTGTCCAAGACCACCTGGCCACACTAAAATCATCTGCCACAACTGGTGAGCTCCATATTTTTGGCAATTTCAATTTCAACTGGCTCACCAAAGACAGCTCCAAACTGCGCACAAAAATAAATGCCCTAAACCTATCCCAACTAATCTCCCAACCAACCCGACTAAACCCTAAAACGCTTAACCACTCCCTCCTGGACTGGGCACTCACTTCCCACTCACACAGAATTATTAATGCTGGCCTTCTCTCCGACTCCCTCAGTGACCACCACATGATATACATGATCAGGAAAGTACACAGATCCTCAGAATCCCCCCAAGGACGATTCTCACAAGATCATACAAATCTCTAGCTCTACCTTCTCTCCTGCATGACCTGGCTCATGTTGACTGGTCGTTCATACCAAAGGCCCCTTCCTTTGACTACGATTTTGAAACCTTCAGGGCCAACTTTCTCACAATATGGGACTCCCATGCCCTTCTAAAAAGTACAAGAGTAAGGGGCTCCCACCTCCCCTGGGTTTCCGCTGACATCGTTAGCCTATGCTGTACCAGGGACCTGGCATGGAAAAAACATAAGCAAACAGGCTCCCAAGTATCCCTACAAAGCTACCGTACCCTCTGCAACTCCTGCACAAAATTTATATGCCATGCCAAAAAGAACTACTTCATGTCGGCTCTGAACTCAAACCTTAACCACCCCACTAACTTTTGGAAAACTATCAAATCCCTCCTCTCCCCTCCTGACCAACCACCAGCTCTGACCCTATCCATCCATGGCACTACCATCTCTGAGCCTAGTGAAGTGGCTTCAGCCTTCAATACCTTCTTCACCAGCTGTGCAGCTTCTCTTCTATCCAGTCTACCACCCCCCCACATGCCTAATACCTATCCAAAATCTCAGAACCCCTCCTAGTCCACCAGGTTCTCTTTTTTTCGTCCAGTCACCTCGACTGAATTGCTCCAAGCGCTGAGGTCTCTCAACCCCAACTAAGGCAAATGCCCCTCTGGTCTGGATGCCAAAATGCTACACTTATCTGCCCCTGCCATTGCCGCTCCAATAGCCGACCTCCTCAACTGCTCCTTTTCTCTGGCCAAAATTCCAGCCTCTTGGAAGCAGGCGACAGTTATCCCCCTCCCTAAGGGCGGTGACCCCTCCACGTCGAGCAATTACCACCCCATCTATCTACTCCCAATACTAGCCAAAATTCAGGAACACCTTACCCTTGCCCAACTCTCCCAATATCTAGATGCATCCTCCTTCTTCACCCCCTATCAGTCTGGTTTCCACAAATCACACTTTACCATCACCTCCATATTAAGGTTAACCGATGGCATCCTCTCAGGTATGGACAAAGGGCAGATCACCTCGGCCATATTTATAGATCTGGCCAAGGTCTTCGATACCATCTCCCACCCTATGCTACTAGCCAAGCTAAATGATGCTGGACTCTCCAGCCATGCCACAAGATGGTTTCATGCCTACCTGGTAGGCAGACACCAATCGGTGAAAATCAGCTCTCACATCTCCAGCCTCCTCCCAGTCACTATGGGTGTCCCCCAAGGCTCGGTCCTGGGCCCGCTACTTTTCTCAATATTCCTGAAAGATCTCCCGTTGGTCTGCATGCATTCATCTATCCATATGTACACAGACGACACCATACTGTACACCTCAGGCCACTCCACCGGTGAAGTGACCAATGTGTTACAGCAGGATTTCAATGCTGTACAGCACTGTTTTAGGTCCAACCAACTATTCCTAAATGCAAAAAAAAAAGTCTTGCTAACCTTTGGATCACAGTCATGACTGTCCCACCTAACCGCTAGCCCCTCATTCCTAACCCTTGACGGGACCCTCCCTGGATTCCTGCACCTCTTATAGATACCTGGGGGTCTGGCTTGACCAAAACCTAGATTTCTCCACCCACATTGAATCCCTACACAAGAAGCTCCACCCCAAACTTGTGGCTCTTTATAGCAAAAAAGGATGCATGCCAACACTGGTCCGGAAGGAGATAGTATAAAAAATTATTCTTCCACTACTTGACTATGGCAATGTTGTCTATGGCGCTGCACCCTCATCCACCCTGGCCAGCCTGGACACACTTTTCCATTCCTTCTGTTGCTTCATCCTAAATTGTCCACAAATGACCCACCCTTTATAACTCTCTAGCCCTGCCCTTACTCCTGGCCCATAGACAGATCCATTGTGCCAGAGGCATTGCTAAATTCTGGTCCCAGTCCCTACCCTCTTATCTCAGCTCCATCATATCGGCTCTGCCTCCCCCCGCCAGCTCCCTCAGAAGCACTGACTCCAGGCTTCTCAAAGTCCCATTCATGTACACATCCAAAGGCCAATCCGCCTTCAAATACCATATGCCCAAACTATGGAATGGCTTGCCTGAAGACATTAGGTGTGCAACAAACCCCAGGCAACTCTTCTAACTCCTCCAGGCACACTTCACTTCCACTTGCACCTGCTCCTAGCAACTGTAGTACCTAAGCCCTACTGTCCTGGTGTGCTGGATAATCTGATTGCTCTTTTAACTGCATTAACTTGTACTGTATGTAAATCATCTGTTGCTGCTCTTCACCTGTTAGCAATGTGGATTCTTCTGCCACATTATTTGTGTGTCACCAATGTTACATTGTCTGGATTCTTGCTGTATACATATTATACTAACATAGTAACATACTAAAAAGCCAGAAGAATAGGCCTAATGGTCTTTCATGTCTGCTTGTTTGGTCAGCCACCACCCTGGGAGCTGACCTTACTGCCTCCCTCACCTTCTCTGGCTTCTCCCTATTCTTGCTGCACTGGATTTTGCTTCTAGAACCCTTCCCCTGTACCTGTCCCAACCCCTCTTGAACCCCTCTATTGTCTCTGCCTCCACCGGCCCCCTGGGCAGCACATGCCATGGTTCCATCACCCTCTCAGTGAAGTAGCACCTCCTCCTTTTTCCCCTGAATCTTCCCCCTCTAGCGTCCACCCATGCTTTCTAGTTGCTCCCTCCTCCTTCCTTTGAAGCACCCTAACTGCTCCTCCTCTATTTACCCCCTTCATGTACCTGAAGACCTCTATCATGTCCCCCCGGTCCCTTCTCTCTTCCAACGTGTACATATTTAGCTCTTCAAGCCTCTCCCCATAGGTCCTGTCTCCCAAGCCCCAAATCATTTTGGTTGCCCTCCTCTGGACCCTCTCCAGGAGTTTAATGTCCCTCTTTAAGTGTGGCCTCCAAAACTGCATGCAGTACTCGAGGTGTAGCCTCACCAAGCAGTTATACAGAGGGAGTATCACTTCCATCATTCTGGAGGTGATCCCCCTAGCAATGCATCCCAGCATCCTGTTGGCCTTGGCTGCTGCCCTCCTACAAGTCTCCAAGTTGTTCATCTTGACATCCACCACCAACCCCAGGTCCCTCTCAGCCATCGAGACTTGTAGCATTTCCCCCCCCCCCAGGGTGTACACTTGGCCTGGGCTTCTGGCCCCCAGGTGCAGTACCTTGCATTTCCCTGCATTGAATCTCAGCTTCCACTTTCTAGACTATCTTTTCAGAGCCTCCAGGTCCCCCTGTAGGGTCACCCTCCCCCTCCTCCCCATCCACCACTGCCCCCAGTTTTGAGTCATCTGCAAAGAGACTCATCTCATTCTTGATACCTGTCCTTATGTCAGAGACATAAGGTGTTGAACAGGAGGGGCCCAAGGACTGATCCCTGTGGGACCCCACTAATGACCCTCCTTGGGGATGAGACTATCCCGCCAACTACAATCCTCTGGGTCCGGTCCTGGAGCCAATTGTCTATCCATCTGATCACCTGGTTCCCCACCACCATTTCTTCCAGCTTATCCAACAGGCCCTCATGAGGAACAGAGTCAAATGCCTTGCTGAATTCTAGAAAGAGGACATCCACTGGTCTACCCAGGTCCAAGGCACTCATCAGCCCGTCATAGAACTCCACAAGGTTTGTCTGACATGAATCCATGCTGTCTATCATCCAGACACCCTGACTTTTCCAGGTCCCCCCCAGCCTCTCCTTGACAATGACCTCCATCACCTTGCCCACCACCGATGTCAGGCTGACAGGCCTGTAGTTCCCTGCCACCTCCCTTGATCCCACCTTGTGGATAGGCACTATATGTGCCACCTTCCACTCCTGGGGTATCCACCCTGTCCTCAGAGAGATGGTGAAAAGCTCCACCTGGGATTTTGTCAAGACATCTGCAAGTTTCTTCAGCACTCTGGGATGTAATTTATCCAGCCCCCGGTGCTTTCTCCATCTTAAGGGACCCGAGGGCTTTCCTCACTCTCTCTGCTGTGATTTCCACCTCTGCTACCTCTTCTCCCTGCTTAGCCTTCCCCCCCTTGCCAGTGATGCCTCCCCCTCTCCCTAGACCCGCCAATTGTACTGATTGTACTATATATATTTACAAGCCTCTGCTCACTGTACCCTAACTTTCCCCAGGCCACATCTGGAAATGAGTGACTATGCACTCAATATGCTTGCCTGGTAAAACTATTAAATAAATAAATAAATAAATAAATAGGGCTATAAGCCCATCAGCCCAAAGGGCAAGTGACATTATTTCCCTAATTAACCCCCAAGATGGGTATACTTCCTAATCTTCCTCCTTACCCATTGTTTGCTGAATATAATGCATTAGGATGACTATTGTCATGGAGAATTGCATCTGCATTCATATTATGGCACCTGAAGGTCTCTTGTAGCAAGGAGACAATGGTGTATAGTGAGTGCAGGTAGAAGTCTGGGAGATTTCTGGGCTTGGGAGGGTTTTATGCAATTGTCTTCTTTCCGGGTTCTTTTGCAGCTTGTTAATTGGTTTTGCTATCTTCCTAGTGCTGTGTTAATTGTGTTATTAGTGGAATCCCCACAGGGTTTAATGTAGTACAGCTGTATACTTTTCATTAGTGTATGTGTATACTTTTAATTGTTTGATTAGTGTAGGTATACAGCTTTAATTAGTGCAGGTATATAGCTGTAATTGATTGATTAGTCACAGTTATACAGGTAAATAAATGATGGCCTTTTCTATGGGGAAAGGTTCTCATTCAGGTATTATAGCAATGTATAATACACTATGTAAGTATTTAATATCTACTGTTTTAGGATTCACAGATCAATAACAGCCCTTAGTATATCAGATTACCAGCACTCAGTTATGTATAAACAAATAATGAATATCGCCTTTCACCACAGTCATACCATGCACATCATTTGTTTTTACATTTCAACATAATACTACCATAGAGTCGTGGAGTTACCAACAAGCCATCTGCTTATAAAAAAATAATTTTGTTCAAAATTATTTCATGTTGAAACAGTTATAGTGGTCCTTGTTTTGAAAACTATTATTTTGTGAAACAAGGTTCTATTTGAGAAAATTCATTTTGGTTAAATCTTTAAGCAACTTTACTGGATATAACAACTGTCTGCTATAAAATTCAGGAAAAACAAGTAAAAAAAAAGATTAAATCAGCACTCAAATCAGTTGTATGATTAGTAAAAACTGTTTCCCAAATTTTAACATTTATATAGCTAGATCAACAATATGCCATTGATACTTCAGATTTAATATATGAATTTATGAACATATGAATGTGCCAGCAGAAATAGACCACCCTATCTATTTAAGTCTGCTCGCGTATGCAACCAATACCCCTAGTTTGCAGCTGCCCCAACCCCCCTCACTTTTGTCATCCCACTGCCACCCCCACCCTCACTCTCCCCTGTCCCTTGCCATTTTGAAGCTGTTCACAGATTTACATGATACCACCCATTCTGATAGGGCATTCCATTTTGCTGCCACCCTCTCTGTGAAATAGTGTCTCCTCATTTCCTTCCTAAATCTTCCCCCCTCCATTCTTAGCCCATGCCCCCTGGTCACCCTCTCCCTCCTTAACTTAAAGACCCCATCTGCCCCATCCTTATCGATTCCCCTCAGATACTTAAATGCCTCTATCATGTTCCCCGTCCCTTCTGCCCTTTCTTCTGACTCCAGGTACCTTATTTTAGTTCTGCGGAGAGCTAATTCCGCCTTCTGCATCATCATTGCTGAGTATAAGCGCTTGAAGTTGGTGTAATTTAACCCAGTCTGCCTCAGTTGAATGTCATGTAATATTATTTTCCAGATCCCTAATAGCATTCATAATTTCATTTAAATGCATTTTGGACTTCTTAACCCTAGTAGCAGATATCCGGACGCATTCACCCCTGAGTGCACATTTTAGGGCTACCCAGACAATTACCCAGACAATATCTATGTTAGGAACTGAGTTTAAATTTCTAGCAAGGAAATGTGATATAAGTCCCTCAGATGTTCCTGAATGAAGGATATCTGTAATAATTAATTGTTAAATCTCCACATAAAGTCCCTCATAATATTTTGAATTGGTATCAACTGAATAGAGACTGGGGAGTGATCAGATATAACCCTGGTATGGATTCTGGCATCTAAAATAGAGGGAAGGGCATCAATACTAACCAGAAAATAGTCAATTCTTGAACATGATTTATGTGGGGTAGAGAAGAATGTGTATTGCCGTGTCTCCCCATTGGTCAACCTCCAAACATCTATGAGGCCCAGACTATCCATTGTCTCTCTCAGGGCTCTCTGAGCTGGGGAGAGTCCTACACGTTTATTATCAGTTCTGTCTAGATACAAATGTTGCGTAATGTTCCAATCTCCTCCTATTAGCAATTTCAATGATGCATAACTATTTAGGACATCCAGCATTTGTGTAAAAAACTGTGGGAAATCTATATTAGGGCCTTAAATTGATCCAATAACCACCTTTTCAGAGACTAAGGTTCCAACTAGAAAGATATACTGACCATGTATGTCCCATATCTCCTTCTCCAGCTGGAAAGGGGTCCTTTTGTGGAATAAGATAGCTACTCTGCCTTTATTTGAAGAGATGCCTGCCCCAAACGCTTGGCCCACCCAATATTTGGTGAATAACCGGGTATCTTCTCTATGAAGATGTGTTTCTTGTAAACATACTACATCACAGTTAAGAGTCAATAGATGTTTCGGTACTATTTGTCTTTTGCATCTACCCCTAGCACCCTTGATGTTCCAACTTACAAGATTGATATCTCTCTTCGTCATTCTCCAAGGATTAGAGGTAGTATCCCTTTACACGTTTCCCCTAATATGTGTCATCCTGTCAACAACATTTCCATATCATCCCAAAATAATGGCGTGTGAATGCTGTCCCCCGACCCCCCCATCCCTGCACAAACCCATCCCCCCCTCAATTCCACCATCACCCCCAGTTCTAACAACTGCACTATCACTTAACCACGTCGTGTGATGATACTCAACCCAGTACGTGGCAGCCCCACCCCTAGCCCAGCTCCCAATCTTATTAACAAATATTAATCTTAATAACCTGAACCCTCACAAATTTAACCGACTGAAAAACAGTAAACTATGTTGTAGGAAAATCGCTCTCCATAAAGCATAGAAGCGACTACTTTCCATTATACTATCAACATCACTTGAAACACATTAGCAGTATTCCTTTCAAGTAGCAAACGATTCTATTCCTTAATCAACATCCCCCTCTAGTGGGGAGGTAAGCATATTGCAAATATCAATAGCCTGTAGTGAAACGATTTTTAACAGGGCGCGTGAATTAGGCAAGATCAAATAAACGATCCTGGTATTGATTTTCAAGATTTACATTAACCAATCAACAGTGCATAAATTCGCCCCAAACCATTAGAGTCTTGTAGGATGAGAATAAACATGAAAAGAAAAAAGTCCCATATTGCCTCGATATTCTCACTATCTCTAGCAGGGAACATTAGAGGTCATTTACTCCCAGGGCAGCTGGTACTTACTAAAATTATAAACAATCTTAACAACCCCTATGTGCGATGAGAGTTCATGGGTGAGCTGATGTGACCTCTCTAAAATGACAGAGCTTGTCACTATCCTCGCAGGTTTCTAGATCCAGTTTTAAATTATCGCTAATTTTAAGTCTGTGGTGTACAGATTACCCTATTTAAATAAAAACACGAGTCCTCAGAAGCCAGGTAATGGTAGTAATGATGAAGCCCCGATGTATTGTCTCTGGCTACTTTTATTCCGTTTGCTGGTGCACTCAATCAACTACTCGGAGTAATAGATGTAAGAATGCAGGACTCTCTGGAAGATAGGCTTTCCATGTCTTTTAAACATTTGTGAATGCAATTCAGCCCGCATCCGTTAGAAGTAAAATCAGCCAGTTGAGGGTATATTACTGATCGAGGTGCCAAATGCACATGTTAAAGGATGCAAAGAAACTCTAATTATAAATAACTAAGTGTAGAAGGTCGGCATCTATCCCGCGTATGTTCTTCCATGTAGCACATTCTTGAACAGGACAACCTGCTACTCTGACCGATTTATTGAAATTAATGATGTTTCAGGGCTCTTTTAAGCTCAGCTTGTGCTACTTCCACCTACTTGTAAGAGTGCCACTGTTCTTTTATTTTAGCTTGAAGCAAAGCAGGGTATTTAACCCTAAATTGAACACCAGCGGCTATCAACTTGGAGACAATGGGGTGTAAACTTTGTCTTTTAAGCTGCACAGAGTGAGGTAGGTCAAGAGCAATTCTAATCTTTTTCCCCTCCCATGTAATTTCTTGTAGGGATTTGACTTTGCTCAATATATGTTGTTTGTCCAAATAATTCAGTAGCTTACAAATAATCGGCTGTGGTAAAGCACCGGGGAGGGGGGCGAAGCGATCTGTGGGCTCTTTCAACCATGTAATTACTATTCGGAAGTGGACCCACGATCTTTTCAAATAATTTCTGGACAAATTGAATGGGCGCTATACCCTCTTCTTTTTCCGGGATTCCAAAAATAATTAAATTATTTTGTCTGCTCTGACCCTCTAGGTCTTCGAGCTTCTCCTCGATCTTCTTGATTCGCTTGTTGAGGGAGGCCCTTTCAAGGTCATGTTTATCCACCCTGTGCTCCACCGATTTAATTTTAATCTTGTTATCCCTCACCCTCATGCTTATGGATTCCAGTGCCGATTTGAAACATTGGATTTCCGTTGAGATCTCCTCGACCGATGATTGCAGTGGTGCAATTATTTCTAGAAACCTTTCCTCTGTTACCGCAGAAGGCCCCGAGGTTGATTTATTGGATCCCTGGTGAGGGCGCTTTGTAGTCTGTTCCTTCTCCAGGGATGGAGGCGGCGTATGTTTTGCCATTTGTTTTTTAATATAGGCATCCATTTTTAGAAGATTTTTGATATTCGGCGGTGACTCCTACACTTCACAAGTAGATGCCACTCAAAAAGACACAGTTTTATTTTGATAGAGGGCTGTTAAACCAGGCTGAGAATGGAGCTGATCGGATGAGCTGCTCTTCCTAGGCTGCCATCACGTGACTCCTCCCCCGTCCCTTCTATCCTCCAGGGTGTACATATTGAGGTCTCCCAGCTTGCTGTCATAGTTTCTCCCCTCCATTCCACATATCATCTTTGTTGCCCTCCTCTGCACCCCCTCCAGCAGCCTGATATCATGCTTTAGGTATGGCCTCCAAAACTGCACACAATATTCTAAGTGCGGCCTTACCAGTGATCTGTAGAGGGGCAAGATCACCTCACTTCACCTGGATGAAAACCCCCTTGCTATGCACCCCAGCATTTTGTTCACTTTTGCAGCCACTCTCCTGCACTGGGCAGTGTTGTTCATGGTCCTCATTATCATTACCCCAAGGTCCTTCTCCTGTTCTGTGATCCCCAGCTTAACCCTCCCAAAACAGTATTCTCTCCTTGGGTTCTTCACCCCAAAGTGAATAATCTTACACTTCTTTGCATTGAACCCCAGCTGCCACCTCTCTGACCACTCCTCTAGCTTAAGTAGGTCCCCCTGCAGCTGCTTTCACCCCTCCTCTCCATCCACCACTGCTCTGATTTTGGTGTCATCAGCAAACAGACTTACGTTGCTCACCACCCCATATCCAATGTCTGATATGAAGAGCCCAAACAATACTGGCCCCAACACAGAGCCCTGTGGCACCCCACGTGTCACCGGCCTTGGAGTTAAGAGTTCCCCTCTCACCACCACCCTTTGTAGCATCCCACTCAGCCAGCTTGTAATCCAGTTTATCATTTTTGACTCTACTCCTACACCAGTTAGCTTCCTCCCAAGCCGCCCATAAGGCGAAGGCCTTGCTGAAGTCCAAATAAAGAACATCCACCATATGACCCTTATCTAGTTCACCTGTCAACCAGTCATAATATTGTACCAGGTTGGTTTGATAAGAGTTCCCTGAAACAAACCCATGCTGCCTCACATCCTGGAGGCCATTGTACTCCAGGTACAACACCAGTCTTTCCTTTAGTATAGTTTTCATGAGTTTGCACACTTTGGATGTGAGACTTACTGGACAATAATTACCCGGTT
The DNA here is from genome assembly GCA_016271365.2 of Neoceratodus forsteri. Taxonomy (NCBI): domain Eukaryota; kingdom Metazoa; phylum Chordata; order Ceratodontiformes; family Ceratodontidae; genus Neoceratodus; species Neoceratodus forsteri. The sequence continues at coordinate 787,826,689 of CM057452.1, forward strand.
CATACCTTGGCCTGCTCTTGTGTAATGGCACTACATGTGTTATCCTCCAGTCCACTGGCACACATCCCGACTGCAGGGAGGTGCTGTACAGATCCTCCAGCAGCTCTGCTAACACCTCCACCATCTCCCTCAGCACCCTGGGGTGGATACCATCTGGCCCTGGTGCCTTGTCTACCTTCAGTGCCCTCAGTCCCTCTAGGACTCTACTTGCCTCAATTCTTCCATCTGTCACCTCCTCCTCCTGTCCCCACCCTCCCAGCCCATGCTGGTAGTGATCCCCACTTTCTTCTGTGAACACAGAACAAAAGTATTTATTTAGTGCTTCTGCCTGCTCCTCCCCCTTTTCTGTCCACTTCCCACCCCTTTTTATCCTCACTATTGTCTCCTTGCACTTTCTTTTCTCCCTGATGTATCTGAAGAAGTCTCCCCCCCCCCCCATTAATTCCCTGTGCTAATCTCAGCTCTGTCTGGGCCTTGGCTTCTCTCACTTTTCTGGTCACCTCCCTGGACCATCTTGCATATTCCTCCCTGTCCACTTCCTTCCCTGTCCTCCTAAATCTCTGTTGAGCCACTCATTTTGCCCTCACCACCTCCACAACTTTGCTGTTCGATCAGCATGGTTTTCTTGCTCTGCTTTTTTCAGTCTGTGTCTTGGTGCAGGCTTCTGTTGCATCTGTAACCCCCCATTTAATAATATCCCATTCCAGCTCCATGTCCATCTCATGCCTCATGCCCCCCAGTTTCCCTTTCAGTACCTCCTGCATCCTCCCAAAGTCAAACCACCTGAAGTTTACCACCTGAGTAACTGACTTCTCTGGCTCCCCACACATCGTGATATTAAACCACACTGTTTGGTGATTGCTGTCAGAAGTGGGTTCTCTACCTTTATTTCCCTCACTACCTCCCCATTCGACAATACTAGATCTAAAGTGTTCTTTAGCCTAGTAGGTACAGTAACCAACTGTGTCAGGAGACCATCCTGGATCGCTCCCAGAAGCACTTGCTCCTTAGCACTGGAGGTGATCAGAGTGCTCCTGTCAACCCCCTGCAAGTTAAAATCCCCCACGTTGACCACCTTTGCTTTTCTACATACCTTTTTGATTTGTCCCACTAGCTCCCTGCCAAGCTCCTCAGACTGGGACAGTGCCATATATACCACCCCAAACCTTAGTTTCCTACCCCTTGAGTCTAGGAGCTGCAGCTAGATTGCCTCTGTTCTTCTTTCTTTTCCCTCATTCCTTGGGCATTTGATCCTGTCCCTCATGTAGACTGCCACCTCACCCCTCTCCCCTCCTTACGGTCCTTCCTGTATAATTTGTATCCTGGGATTGCCAGATCCCAGTCCTGGTGCTCAGTTGCCCACGTTTCTGTGACAGCTGCAATATCCACCCTCCACACTTCTAAGAGTGCCTGCCCAGAGGGAAGTGAAGTGTTCATATAGTCACTATATGGTGTTATTTCAGTGTTACAGTAGCAGTGTACACTTCCTGCACACTTCATTTCATAATGCAGTCCATCAGTGTTTAATCAGTGCATCTTCAGGTCTCTTTTGGTGTACATGCAGTGCTGATACAGTGTGTGCGAATTATGTTAATTAGCACTGTAATCACACTGCAAAAGTCCTGCAATTAGTAGTGTTTGTCATCGACACTGCCTGAAGCAGTGTTCTGTCAGCAACACTGCCTTAAGCAGTTTTGCACTGCTTTTTCAGTGTGTGCGAATTATGTTAATTAGCACTGTAATCACACTGCAAAAGTACTGCAATTAGCAGTGTTTTGTCATCAGCACTGCCTGAAGCAGTGTTGGTGTAGCAATACTGGCAGAAGCAGTGTTGTGTCAGCAACACTGCCTGAAGCAGTGTTGCATTGCTTTTTCAGTGTGTGTGAATTATGTTAATTAGCACTGCATCAATACCTGTAGTGCACTTCAGTGTGCAGTGTGATTTTAGTAGCACTCCTATCAGCAGTGTTGTAGTTCTGTTTCAGTGTATTAGGCTGCATTAAAGATGGCGTAGCATAAAATTCAACAAAAACAAAACAGTATTCATCTGCAAATATCTGCAACCTCAACAGAGGAACCTTTGCTTAAGGGTTCCTGAGTGAGAAAGTCGTCTGTGAATTCCAAAGAAGATGGAGATCTTGTGGCTATGTCTATAGGAGGTACTAAAGTCTGTTACCCCATGTTTGACTCAAAGTCACAAGGAAGGGGGTGGACATTTAGGTAAAGGAATGACCAACAATCGTTCTGGTTTGCAGAAAATGGTATGGGAGCCTCCCTGATATGCAGATCCTCACCAGTATTTCCAGGTTTATCTTCAAAAGGAGAAGAGAGCCTCTTCAGACCGGGATCACATGCACGGTGTGGAAAATTATTTTCAGTACCAAGGGGCTGTTTGAGTGAAGTGTGTGTATGTATGTATATGTATACAGTATGTGTGTGTCTGTGTATATATATCTCTATCTATCTATCTATCTCTATAATGGGACTATCAATTGCATTGGACAAACACTATTAGGTGACTGTGTGTATATCAGAGTGCAACCACACACCTGCACTTTTACTCCCCTACAAAACAATTTTGTCATTTTATAAGATAGATAACCCACTGTGTGGTGTGTGGAAGCGCAGTGATATACACACGGCTTGAGTGGTTGATGCATTCGGCCTGCGGCCTCATGTGCAACAACACACACCAAGGTTTGCGTATATCAGAGCGTGACCGCACACCCTACAGTGGGTTATCTATTACACACATACACACACACACACACACACTTATATGAGACAGTATTTGTTGCAAAACAAAAACACTACAATAATGCAGGCATTAGAATGCAAAGCACACAAAGCAAGAAAATGAAAAACAGGGTTTGAGCCTCATGAGTCTTGGCAAATTGGTTGTGTGGTGTTCCTTGGTGTTCCAATCTTGATGCTCATCCCATACTCCCAAGCCCATAGCCTCCTTTCTAAAGCTAAAGGTACAGCTCCAACCCAGTGCCTCCCATAGCAGCCATTCGTACCTGTAAAACAAGAACAGCAATGGGCTCACAAAGGATCTGCAGCTCGTTATGAACTATTATATGACAAACAATGTAGGGTAAACAAAAAAACAATACTTATCTGATACATGTGGTCAGTGTCCTCCTACTCCCAGTCAGTCAATGTCATGTCAGACCTGTAGATATAAAAGGGAAAATGGGTCAGCATGAAAAATTAAAATACTGATCAGCTGGTCAGTTGGGAAGGCTCTGTAGAGGTTAAAATAAAAAAAGTGGATTGGGGGGGAGATACCAGACCTGTACCACACCATCAACCTGGCTTTTAGAATGGACTCGGTCACTCAGGGGATGTCATGGTTGGGGGAGGGAGGAAGACTCCTTGCCCATGCCCCTAGAACTGATCTTTTTTGGGGGTAGGTCATCATGTTGCTCCACACATCAACCAACACAGGGTAGGATAAAGACACCAAAGAACAGATATTCAAGGCACAATGAATGCTTCCCTGGTGGTGTAGTGGATCCCCCATCCCTTTTACCAATCTGCCTATAGAATACATAGGAACACAGGTATGTGATGGCAGAAAGGGGCCGCAAGCCCACCTAGTCTGCCCAGTTTGCCTAGATATCCACTAGGCCTTTGCTGTAGTCCCCCTCCATGCCAGTTGCCCTCTGTGCTTATCCCATGCCCTGGTGAACCCTCCCACCATTTCCCTCAGCAGCCCATTCCAGTTGTCCACCACCCTCTCAGTGAAGAAGTACTTCCTAATCCTTCCTCTAAGTCCCCCCCCCAACCGATTTGGAATTTCCAACTACCATCCATTGCAGTATAGCACACCACAGCAGGCCAACTGTCATCATCTCTAGGCAGCTATATGCAGACACAACCAGTCTCAGAACTCCCTTCAGCTGGGAACAGGCAATAGAAGTTCCAATAGCCTGCAGTGCACATTTGAGCCTACACAATCTCTTAGCAGATGTTTTCCACTTCTCTTCTCCAGAGGATAAGTCAGTCCATGACAGAACTTAGCCCAGGGAGTTCAGTGGGGCCAGTAAACCAAAGATGAGAGCCTATATAAACTCTTAACATGCACTGTAGGACAATCTCCCACCGCAAAGGACTCCAGGATCTGCTGCAAATGAAGCTGTCAGTGCAGAATCCAGCAAAACCAGTCATCATAATCCACTACACTACAGCACACAGCAGGCAAACCAAAATGTTTCCACATGCAAAGTGCACATTGGCACCAGACCCACACTTATATGGGACCCTTACACAAGCCAGCCAGTGGGTATTGTGGTAAGGAGGGACAAAACCTTTCACATGCAGGTACATCAGGGAGAAAAGGAAGGCAAGGGGAGATACTGAGTGTCTGAAAAGGGTGGATGGAGGGAGGGTAAAAGATGACTGCCAAAAAGCAGAAATACTGAACAAATACTTTGGTTTTTACAAAGGAGGGGGCAGGAAATGGGCCAGCATTAATAAGGATGGAGAGATCATAGAAAAGGACACAGCTCCCTTTGCAAAAGAAAGGATCCTCATGGAACTGGCAGCAATAAGGCTATGGGCCAGATAGATGCACCCCGGGCACTGAGGGAGCTAAGGGGAGGTGTTAGTAGGGCCTCTGACTACCCTGTTCACCCTGTCTTTGTAAACTGGTGACATGCCCAGGGATTGGAGAAGGGCTGATGTGGTCCCACTATACAAAAGTGTTAACAGGGAGGATACAGGAACTACATACTGGTCAGTCTGACCCACAACAGTGGGAAAAGTAATGGAACTACTGCTGAAGGAAAGAATAGTGGAGCACCTGGTTGTCAATGGTCTATAGGGGAAGTGGGGGAAGGGAACATTGTATAACCAGGAGTAGCACACTAAGCTGAAGCTTGTTTCCAGATGCAACCTGGAGCACAAGAAAGTTAAGTAACTTGCTCAGAATCACACAGTATGCACTTAGATGGCTGTTGGATTCAAACCCAGGTCTCCAGATCTGTAGATCAGAGCCTTTACCCAATGTGCTATACTGCCTCCAGGACCCAAGGCAGTTTGGTTTTATGGGCGACAGGTTGTGCCCGACAAACTTAACTGAGTTTTTTGACTGGGTAACAAGGAAGGTGGGTGGAGGAGGATGATGTGGCCTACCCAGATTTCAGCAATGCCTTTGACACTTTGCCACATAGAAGGCTAGTAAATGAGCTGGAAGGCTTAAGGGTGGAACAGAAAATAACAAGGTGGGTGGAGAACTGGTTCAAAGACTGAAACCAGAGGGTGGTGGTAAGGCAAATGGGGTGCATTCCAGGGTGGTAGTGGTGTGCCCCAAGGGTTGGTGCTGGAACCCATCCTTTTTTAATATCTATAGCAATGATTAGTCCAGTTCCAGTCAGGAGAGGAGAGCTGTTCTTTCCAGACCGGGGCTTGTCGCTGGAAGTGGTCTGGGCAGGCATTCTGGGGCTGCATCGGCAGTGGGAGAGGATGGGATCACACTGGTGATTGACAAGGAAGCTTTAGTTGGCGGGGGACAGGCCATGCATACCGGGTCCACATCGGCCACAACTTTGCAAGCCGGTGACTCAGGAAGGAGCAGCTAATCAGTGAATAGGGTGTGAACCTTTGACTGTGTGACTGGGCCAAATAGTCCAGTCACAATCAGAGGAGGAGAGCTGCTCTTTGCTCCACACCACCCACCCTGGCCCCGGCCTCTATTAAATGGTCGGTGAGGGTGGAGCCTTGGAGGAGAACAAGTCTAGATCGGGTGAACTGGAACACTAGGAAGCTGGATTGTTATTGATTGGGGAAAAGGGTCCTGTACACTGTGCTACTTGGGCAACATTTGACTACTACCAGGAAGGGGCATAATGAAGCAGACTGTATAAATGACTGTGTATGCCAACTACATCTGAGGGAGTAGGCAAACTGTGTGTGAATCGATTACTGCTAGGGCCTCTGAGCTGGCTAGTGTTGTGATGGGCTAATTTTGCTTGTGAACCATCTACTGCTAGGGCTAGAAAACTGGCTACTGTCAAGAAAGAGGGAAAACTGCTGTAATCAGAGGGGGCAAACTGCTTGGGCTTTAGTGCAACACTGACTGAATTATTTCTGTTAGAAGGCCGCATTGCTCACCTAAAATGAGGGTAGACTTGGGGGTGGCCAAAGTCGGCACCTTCGGTAGAGTGATTGGGTGTACAGGGTGCGGGGTAGCAATAATATTAAATTGGGCAAGGAGGTTCAGAGGGTGCCCAGTGTGTTTTTAGTTGGCAGGTTTTAGGGAGGTAGTAGAGGGGATCAGAAGGCAGCTGGAAAGCGGGAGGGGTGGGGAGGAAAGGTGTGGAAAGGACCTCATGAGAGTACATGAGGCCAATATGGTATAACCAGGAACAGGTAGACAAGGATCATATGGTTACTCAGGAGGTGGGGCACGAAACAAGCAATGTTTGGAAATCACTTTCAGGGAGGCTGACCAGAAGGAGCAGGACAGGAGAGAGCAAGTCGGGGCAAGAATCATACTTACTAATCTATTTGTCTCTATATACCGGAGATGAGGTGGAGAGGCTGGGGAGGAGGGAGCAGACAGAGAGGGTTTGGTCAGTAAGTTGGGGAGATGGGGCAGGAGAGAGAGAGGCAGATACACAGAAGGGGGGGAAGAGACATTAGCCTAGGTGGGAGTGAGGTGGGGAGGAAGGAGGAGTTCAGAGTGAAGCCAGGGTGGGAGGAGGGAGGACTAGGGTTGGGCAAGCATCTAGGTTAGGGAAGTCAACCAAGGATAAGGAATACTCTAGACAGGCCAGCTCAGGGTGGGAGAAATCAGATGAGGTGGAGGGGTAGGAGAAACACAGCAGATGGGGTGAAGGATGCAGAACTTGGGGGCAAGGAGGAAGCAGTAGAAGGGAGTCTGGGTGGGGATATGAGGATACCAGCCCAGTAAGAGTCCACGAAGATCTGGGTGGGGGGCAATCTGTGCCACCCAGGAGGTTGGGGGGGGGCAAGGAGCAAGCTGGGAGCTACAGGTAGAAGAATGAGCATGGTAGGGCAAGCACAGGCTTGTGATCCCCAGGCTGAGAGGGACAAGAGAAGTAAGCTGGGGGTTGATGACAGAAGGAAGAGCCTGGATGGAATCAAACGGGCCAGTAAAGTGGGGGGGGGAGGTGATCCTGCTGGGTGACTCCATGACCTGGGGCATCCAGTGGGAAGGGACAGGGGGAGGGAAAAAGCAGCCCAGTCAAGGCTAAATGTATCCCAGGCCTAGCCATACACAAGGCCAAATTCCAGCTATACTCGATAACATTGGAATGCAGGGAATCCCCAGACAAAACATCTGGGAACAAATGACTTAGAGAGGAACAGTGAAGTGGAAATCCAGGCAAGATTCTGGGAACTGGCCAGGGTTTACCACTCTATAGAAGCGCAATCTCCTTCTTTAAGATTCTGCCAGTACCTAGGGTGTCCAGGGAGACCAAACATAAACTTAGAGGTGTGAACCACTGGCTCGGAGACTGGCGCAGCGCAGAAGGGTATGGGCTGGTGAGGGACTGGGGGACACATGGGAGGACAAGGGGTTATATGCCAGGGATAGGCTACACCTCAACTTGGAGGGGAAGGAGAACTTGAAACTAAATCTTGCTGGATTCATAGTCGATAGGTGGAGTTTAAACTTGTAAAGGGGGGGGGTTATGTAAAAGAGTGGCTAGAGAAGTGGTCGGAAACTTGGCAGCTGAAATTTAATGCCAAAAAGTGCACAGTAATGCACATGGGTGTAATAACCCACAAACCATTTACACATGGGGTGGGGGTAAGGAAACTCAGCAGGACAGAGATCTGGGGATTATAATTTCAGATAACCTTAAGGCAGAGAACCAGTGCAGCACAGTGGTGGGCAAAGTGAACAGAATGGTGGTGTGCATACGGAGGGGTATAAAACAGAAAGAGGGAGGTGCTAATGCACCTTTATAAATCCATGGTGAGGCCTCACCTGGAGTATGGGGTTTAGTTCTGGAGGCCTCACCTACACAAGGATATAAGACAGGATTGAAAGGGTTCAGACAAGGGCAACCAAGATGGTGCATGCTATGCATAGGCAGCTCTATGAGGAGAGGTGGAGGGAATCTGATCTGTACTCGCTGGAGACTAATAAGGCGAGAGTGGGAAGCTTATTTGCAAGGAAAATAAGTGCTAGAACTAGGGATCATAAACTAAGATTAGAAGAAGGGAGGTTTAGGGGCATGTGAGGGGCATTACATCACTGAGAAGGTGTTGGAGTCCAGGAACTACCAGAAGAGGTGGTGTGCGCAAAAATGGTGAAAGGATTCATGGGGTATGACAGACACCAGGAGCTGACCAGTGGGCAGAGTGGGGTGTCTCTTGACAAAGATGATGATTGAGGGTGGGGGTAAGGGGCAGACTCGACTGGTCAAAATGGTCCTTTTCTGTCACCAGATTTCTATGATTCTAAGGCAGTTAGGTAATTAGGACTTACCTGTTCCATCAGAGTAGGGGAGTCCAGAGTTGGGGTGTCCTTGGTTTGGGGTATTCTGGTAGGACCTGAAAGGGAAGAACAGAGAAGATTGAAGGGACACAAAGGGTTGGAGGTGCTAGAGGAGAGATTAGAGTGTTAGAATTAAACAAAGATACTTATCTGATTGGTATGTTTGGCCAGACCTGTAGAAATAAAGGGAAAAATAGATCAGTATGGGGGAAGTTATAGTAGCAAGAGTAGAGAGATACAAAAATGGTATATAGCACAGGAGTAAAGGAAGAGACGTTTCAGAGGAAAAGACAAACTAGGCCAAAGTAAGGAAACTAGAGATGGAATAAAAAATGCAGACAGCTAAGAACAGAGAATAAAGTGGTATTTGGGACTCGGCAAACCCCCCCCCTTAGCGCCCCTAGGTGACCTGCAGGTAGCCAATAAATTTAAGAAGTAGTCCAGATGGGCAGGTGGGAATGCATTTGGGCTAGTGGCCCCTATATTATTTAAAAAAGGGGACAATGGTGATTCAGGAGTCTTGAGTTGTCCCAGGAGGCCAGTGGTTTGAAAGGAATAGCTCTGGTGATATAATGGGTCACTCCCTCAAGGACAGTGCAATTTTTTTTATATATCTTCCTGAACCCAATGTTGGGGTGATGTCCTTGGGCCCAGACTGTATGTAGCAGGCAGGAGGCTGTTCAGAAAACTGCTGACCAGAAATGCTGCGGCTGTTGCTAGGCAGCCAGTTTAGTGCTACTGAACTATGGTGACAGTAATGGCAGGCACTTTCAACTGCCAGTCCAGAGGAGGGCAACTAAAATAGCAAAGGGTCTGCACCAGAAGCCATACAAAAAGAGACGAGCTGAGTATGTATGCCCTTGAGGAAAAGTGCCAGGGAGACAGGACAGAAAATTTCAAGCACCTCAAGGGAATCAACAAAGTCCAAGAGAGTAGCATCTTTCAGAAAATGAGATGTGCAAGAACAAGGGGCCAAATTTGAAGATAGAGGGAACAGCTCAGGGGCAACATGAGGAAGTATTTTTTCACAGAAAGGGTGGTGAACACATGGAATGGCCTTCCTATGGAGGTTGTTGGGTCAAAAATAGTGGGGGACTTCAAGAATACATGGGACAGACAAGAACCAATTCTATTGCTGGGTAGGAGGAAGTCAGTTGTTGAATAACTAGGATCTCTAGCTTATCGACTAGGTAGGGAAATGGGCAGACTGAGTGGGCCAAGCAGTCCTTATCTGCCATCAAGGTCTATGTGTCTATGATTCAGCCCACAGAGCTCAGGCTGTAACCTGCTCTATGTGTGTGGAAATGAAGATGGGATATTTTTGGGAGGGGGAAGAGACTAGAGCAAATATGCCTCCCTCTACCCATCAGCCACAAAGTGGCATGTGAAGAGCCTCCACGGGAAGAGGGTCTGAGGGTAGGCAGCCAGCAGTAGGTGGCAGGAACCTTTAGCTAAGCCGCATGGTGGCAGACTGTAGGTGCCCTGAGGGCATTGGTAGAAAGGGACTGGGAGAGTAAATGCACAAGATAGGGAACACAAAGGAAAATCCACGGTGCAGCAGAAGGGCAATGCCTGAACTTCAACTTAAAAGTAGCTGTGGGTGGGAGGCAAACAGGGGAAATCAGTGGACTCCCTGACGGGACCATGAAAGCACCAGGCACTGCATACAATAGAGTCGCACAGCAGCTAATGTCAAAGTACATGGGGCTAACAAAAGGATTTGGGGGAGGAAAAGAACAACATAAGGTCCAGGACATCTCACAATTAAAAACACAGAGCACTAAAGAGAAAGAGCCCTGATGGGTTATAAATATTAAGTAATTTATGCAATAGGAGGACATAAATGGAGTGATAACCATTTACACAAGCATGTACATGTATACATGCAGAATCTTACATTTACACACATATTATTGGCTATCCTCGATTAATCGTGTATGGTGGACTGCGCCACATCCCCATCCTCACCCCCATTGTTTGACACTGCTTACTGGTATCTTGCTTTTAGTTTTGATTCTTCCAGGTTGACCGTCCCTCAGCCACGCCACCTGCCATTCAGTCATACTTCTCCCCATTCTTCCCACTATCATACAGTGATCGTTTGTTTCTGTTTAACATTTTATTTTTTTTTTTTTTGCTTTTCTACCAAACCTTTTTCAACAGGCTGCTCCAAGCTGCGCTCCAGCTGTTGCACTCCTCTGCATTCTGTTGCCGTGTCCTCGCCACACCTCTTGATATAAAAAACAGACTTTTTTTTTTTTTACACACTGCTTCCTCAAAAACTGATAAGCCCTCACTCTTACTCTTCCACTTGGTTTCCCACCTCACTCACAACTGCCACCAGAGCTCCCAGCACATAGAAACTGCGGATTTTTTTCCTTAAACTGCTTGCTCGCAAACCCCACTGCTGATGAGCCTCACCTAGGTCGCCTTCTGCTGTGGTTTCCAGACCTGCTACAACTGCAAACTGAGGCTCCTGTGAAGTCCTTCTCTGTAAACTCTAAATGGTCTCTTGTGGCCCTTATGGCACTCCTTCTTCCCTGCTTATTCACTGAGATTTCCCAATGTCTATATACCACACATGTTTTAAGCCCCCCCCACCACATTTCACTCCTGACCTCCAACACTATAATGCTGTCAGTCTGTTCCAGGTGTCTACTACCCTTTCAGTGAAGTAGTAATTCCTCACATCCATCTTACCCCCACCATAAGCTTCATCATGTCCCATGGTCCTTTTTCCTATTTGAAGGAGCCCCTCAGCACCCTATTCATCCTTGTAAGGTACTTGTGGGTCTTCATCATGTCCCCTCTCTTTCAGGGTTTATATGTTGAGATCCCAGTCTCCTCACAGGGCTTCCACAGCCCATGTTCAATTTTTAGTTGCCCTTTTATACTGCCAACACCCTATGGCCTTTCTAAGGTGCAGCCTCCAAACCTGGACACAGTACTCTTAGGCCCTGTCCTACTACCCTCTGTAATGTTACAGAGTGCCCAAACCGCTACTCAAGCAACGGTTTAATCGTTACATCTGTAACGTTACAGAAGGAGTTAGAATCGCTGTTGAAACCACATGAGGTGGTTTCAACAACGGTTATGAACCAGTTACACCGTGTAACGCTACTGGGCGAGGTGGACTCGTGGCATTGGTCCCCAGTGCAGCATGAGCTGCATTGTGGATCGGGTGCCACGGTAACAGTCGCCTGGCTTCCGAAGTGAGGAGCGGTGGTGCCGGTCCCTAATGGACACCGCTGCAGTGTGGACACACTGTACCACTCCAGGTTGTAATGGTTTCTATCTGTTACGGGTCTGAGAGGTGGTGGATGGGGCCTTAGTTAGATCTCTCACAAGTGATTACTTGCAACACCACCACCTCCCTCCTCCTGCTGAAGATACCTCCTATGCAGCCCCAGCATCCTTTCTAGCCCTATTCACTGCTTTGTCACACAGCTCAGCAACTATAAAGAGACTCACCAAGGTAACTGAGTCGCCCCCGCACTATTCTCGTTGCTTTTGTTGCAGAGGACCCCAATGAAAAGAGTTTGTCCAAAATTTTAAGCTGTTAAAAGTTTTCCTTCATAAAAATATATAGTCCAGGTCCCAAGAACTTCCCAGTTGCTTGTTGCCACACCAGCTCCGCATTCTCTCTAGCAGGATGACAAGATGCCAATGGAGCATGGGGATGCTCGTTTTATCTGTAATGGGCGGCAGTTTTCTGTTGATTTAATGATTTAGTGACCACCTGGTATCGAAACGGTACCGGGTCAAGTAACAAGGCCCTTGTTACTTGAACAGTGCCCACATTTTATTGCTAGGTAGCCACTATATAGTTTAAAAATCAATAGAAATGCTGCAGCCCATTACATATAATGGAATGCGCCCACACGCCCTTACTGGCATCTCATCATCCTGCTAGTGAGCATGGGGTGGAGCTTGTGCAACAGAAAAAAAAACAGGAAGTCCTTGGGACCCAATTTGTATATTTTTATGAGGGACAGTACTTTTTAATGGCTTATAAATTTAGGGACATATTAACTTCCTTGGGGTCTTCTGGCAGCAAGGCACCGATGGGTATGGTGCAGGGCAGTATCTTGGCAAGTTTCTTTAAGATCATAATAATGCCAAGGTACCCCCCCCCACCCCCACTTAGTGATCATCAGTACCAACCCTATAAAGCAGCTCCTGGTTTCCTATGCCCTAGGTGCACAATTCTGCACTTTGTCATTGAACCCCAACTGCCCCAATCTTGACCACTTTTCAAGTTTCTCCAAGAGGCATGTGCATGCTCTCTGCTCCCTTCTTAATGCCCACCCTACAAATTTTGGTATTGTCTGCAAAAAGGCATTCCCTTCTTTGCCAGTTTTTCTGCAATGTCACTTATGAAGACACTGAAGAGGATCTGCGCCAGTACTGAGCTGAGCTGCTCACTGTCCCGTCACTGTAATAAGTGCCATTAACCATCACCCTCTGACACCTTAATCCCCACCTCCAATTACTACTCCGTTTTCCAACCTGCATTTCTGGTCGCCCCCTCTTCTGTTCAGCTACCACAACACCATCACTCTGGCATCTGTCAGGACTTGCTCCATCGTAGAATGAATCCAATATGTGGAGCAGCTGCCTAGGTAGTCAGGATATGTTTGCATGTTCTTCCATCTCCTAGGACATAAGTGGCAAGGGTGCACAAACATATGCACAGACATGTGTGGCACAGCACCAGTCAACATCTTCCCACCCATGGGCTGCTCCCACCTGCACTGACACTTGTGGTCACTCAGTTGGCAGTACTACAGCTGAGCTGGCTATCCTCCTTCCCCAGAAGAGAGCCTCTTGTATAACAGTTGATCCTCCTCCTCTCCCCAGACAGCCCCTGATGTGAGCTCATTCCTGAACTAAGGTCACCTCCGCCACAGGTCATAGCGCTACTGTTAAGCTGAAGGGCATACATGTTAACCAGTTTCTAATTAATTTTACCACTTTGGATCCCTCCTAGGCTGATCAATCTCTTTAGCCTTGCCCCCCCCCCAAAATAGTCAACCACCCTCTTCTCTGCTAGATTACTCTTCCAGGCACCAGACTATCCTCCATGCAGCTGGAGAGCCCTTCTAGCCCCAGCCTTTCACATAATGCGCACTGGAGCTAGAGCACCACACAGGCTCTGGGTCAGCCGCTTACCCTGCCAGCCACCCTCCTTACATCTGGACCAGCCTCCAACTTCATTCTATACAACCTCCATGTAGCTGGAGCACCACCCCAAACCTCCACTCTAACAGACCACATATCTGAAGCTGTCCTCCAAGCCCATGGACCAGCAGTCCCCACTGTAACCACCCAACCTACAGCTAGATCCACCAGAAGCCCCATACCAGCCCTCACCATCCAACCACCCACCCTGCAGCTAGACCTCACTTCCAACCTTGACTAGCCCCACCACCACCACCACCATCACCAGCCACCCTCCCTGCTGCTGGCTCACTCTTTCATGCCCTGGACTAGCCTCCCCCAGCAGACAATCCTCCCTGCAGCTAGACCCCTGGGTTCATTCCCACCCACAGACCAGCCTCCCTTCCCTCTGCAGGTTGAGTAACCTTCCCAGAGCTGGACACCCTTTACAAAAGTTGGACACACCCACCATCCAGAGCAGAACCCCCCTACACCTAGATCCCCCCAAATCACCCTTCCTCAACAGTGGACCCCATACTTCTCAACATAGTATAAAAAAAATATATATATATATATATGACACTAACATATTGCATTTGCAGTGTCAGTGGCTCAGCAGGTAGCACACTCACCTTCAAGACTGGGAGATCAGAAGGCAGTGGGTTCTATTCCCATACCAGGCACTTATGTTAATATCCCAATACAGATGCTGTAGTGCAGCATGAGGGGGATGGCTGCACTCCTGAGGCACTGTCTTTCAGATGAGACATTAAACTGAAGTCCCATCTGCCTGTTCTGGTGGTAGTTCAGGTGGATGTTACAGATCCCATGGCACTTCTCGAAAAAAAGCAGGGATATTTTCTCCCGTGCCCTGGCCATATCCTCCACCCCAATTCACTAAAAATACCACCAACATCTTAATCTGTTTAAGGTCAGTTGGCTTATCTGTATTCCTCTCCTCCGGTCGTGCTCTGAAAATAGGCAAGAATCTGTCTAATGCATTTAGCTGGTCAACAAAAACGAAATAAAATGAACATAAAATATAAATTAATGCAGTCTTCAGCAAAAGAAAAAATACACTGATCCCAAGATTACAAAATGGATTAACACATGCAACTGTTAAATACAAATATTAAATGCAAAAAAACAGTTCCCCCACAAACACACTCAAATATCTGCAGTAAATAATTCTTCCTTTAGGGTAACTCCAGATTTTATCAAATTAAAAAAGTTGTAATCTTTTCTCTATGCATTCTGAATTTGCTCAGTTATACAATCTTCCTGCTGTTCATTCTCCTGCCCCCACCACCAACACTACTTTAAAGTAACTAAATCAGCAAAAATTCTACAAATAACAAGTAATCTAGAGGCACAATGCATCCTAAACACTTTGGTGGGAGGGGTTGATTGAAAATAAAATGTGCATTTCAAAGTTTAGCCAAGAGTTCAGAGAAGAGAAAATGTTTTCAAGACAAAACATTGAAAGTGAAACTTGCACAGCATTTCATTTTGAAAAAAAAAAAACACCAGAGTGATAATTCCTTTAATGTATCTAACATTTCAGGGAGCTAAAAAGATGTACTTTTTAAACATAAGCTCTTACCTTAACATGCAAATCTTAGCTGTAGGAAACCTCAGTTGTTCAAAAATGGAGACCACAGAGCACTCGTGCAGTTTCATCACACTGGACACAGACAGGAAGAGAGCTGGGAAATGTAGGCCTCTGACTGAGTAGACTATGGGAGATGAAGTTTAGAATAGACTTTTAAAGGGACACTGCCAACTTTTTTTGCACCATATTATTTCCAGGTAAAAATCCTCATTTTATTATTGCTTACCTTCTGTAAAATTCATTGGTGTTGCTGGTTGTTTTATCTGTCTCATTGCTTAGTAGAACTGAAATGTACGGTAATGTACCCAGCCTTCATTGGCTAATTTAATTCCTAAAACTACTCCGCTGACTGTAATCTTCATTTATGATTCAGTTGTATTAAAAAAAAATTGTACTTTTAAGAGCATTGCAGATCTATTTCTAATCCTCATTTAGCAATAACTTACTCTTGAACAACTAGTCTGCTGAAATACTTTTAGAATTTAGTATTCTTAGCAGTTGTATTTTGAATGATGATTAAAGATTTAAAATTGACTAAATTAGTCTTTGAAGGCAAATTAATGAATGCTTTAATACTAAATTTAGTATTTGACTTAAGTGAAGGTTCCCAAGTACAGCCCTTTGGGCCTGCACCCCCCATGACCACTCACATCTTGAACACCCCCTGTCCAGATGACCACCCAGCTGGACAACCATATCAACATCCCAATAGACCTCTCCCAAGTTGTGTACCTTGCCTGCAGCTAGTCCACCCTACAAGCCCCAAACCAGACTCTCCCATCAACTATCACCCACCCTGTAGTTGGCTGCTCCAGGTCATCCTTCCTACCCTCAGACATGATCCCCCTGGAGATTGAACCCACAGGACCTGCCTCCCCACCTCAGTAGACCACTTCCCTGCAGCAGGACCAACCTCCCAGTCTCACCAAACAAAGCACCTTCATTAGAGCTGGACCAGCACCCTCTAGATAACAACTCTTTCTGCAGCTGGACCCACCCAGAGTACCCATCTTGCCCAGATACCAGCTGCCCATCCCACCACTGACCACTCTGCTTGCACATAGAAAACCCTGCCCTGCTAGGTACCCTTTTATAATCCCAATGCTTATTAGTCTGACATGATGCATCTCACACACAACAACCCAACAGCCCAACCCACAGTGGCTTGACCTAGGACAGCACCTGACACACTGTCAGGCCAGAGGAGGTCAGGATGCTGTGCGGCTGTTGAGTGGATTTTCCACAAACACATGAAGCACCCTATCCTGACCTATGCCACCCATCCCAGAACCTGAGACACTACTGAACAGCATGTACGATGTGAAAACACCCACCCCCTATGTGGTGCACCCTCTGAGGACACACTGACCTGATCACAGACCCCCGGTAAGGATGACTGTCTCACCATCCGTGGGACAGGGATGAAACAAATAGCCGTGCTTGCCCCAGTGTGTTGACCAGCCATCCCAGGCAGCATGGCGGATTGTCCATGCATCCCTGCATGCATGATTATGTCAACTGACAGCCAGCCAGCTGGACATGCATGAAGGAATTGGAATACCATGCCTGTTGGTCGGTGCATGCATGACACTGCAGGCACACAGCTGAATGGCACAGTGAGAGCATGGATAGCTGCACCAGGAAATGGTCTGCAGCAACACCACATGTGGATGCCAGGACACAGAGCAGCATGCCATCGCACCAACTGTGCAATGTGTGCATGTGGCCGTGTCATGCTAGCCCACTATGGGCCTGCAGTAACCACACAGAAAAAAGTCTGGAGATGTTTGGGGGAGCCTGTGCCACAGGAGCCCATTGGGGCATGAAGGCTGCCAGGTGTGTTGTGGGGGGTTCCACAAGGGCCCATTGCAGGAATGATGTTACCACACAGTTGCACAGCTGGAAGGATTGGTGGGCACTCACACAGCTTCAGACCTGTGCAATGTGTGACACACATGAACAGCTGAAAGGATTTTTGGGGGACTCACACAGAGTCAGGCATGTGTGACATGCGACACAGTGCAGATGTGGCAGTGTGCAGTGGGCTGCTTGGCGTACTCAGCAGTGTTTGATGAGACATCACCACCAGGTTGGGGTGCATGTTAAATGTGGGGTGAATCTTTATTCAACAGTAGGGGCCACAGTGGCAACCTCGGTGGCTGTGCATGATGTGTACTGTGAGGGTACAACTGTCAGGTGCCAAGTCACCATGGAAACCCTACAGGGTGGTGTTAGTGCCATGCCACAGAGGAACTTCAGCAGCTTGCCCTTGTCCTTGGATGCTAGTACCATCCTTATCCACTCCTCATAGCTCTTCTTGGGTGGTGTCCATGGCAGTCTACAACAAATACCTTCCCTAGTGACATATGTCCATTGCTGTTCCCTGTGGAGTTCTGCTAGCATTGTCATGACCCCTACATGCACCTTCCTGAGCAGGGCATGGAGATGGCAGTGCCAGGTCTCGACATTGCTTTGGGTCCACAGTATACCTCACTCATTAAGATCTGCAACCAACCACAGCTGAGTGGGAACAAGAGGTCATATCTTGTGGGCACCTTGGTCACCCTGTTATACAGCCATATCCTGCCCAGCACATGTGTCTGCTCAAAACAATAAAGAGTGTGGTGGCATTAGGCAGAATGGTTGGCTTCAGGAGGCTGAATGCTGCTGGAATGTCCTGTGCCAGGAGATGGGCGAGGGCCACGAGTTCATGGATCTTCAGGCTGAAGTCTGGGTCACTTCTGTATTGTGGTGCAAGGCCAAAGCTCTGGACCTTCTGCCACACAATCTGCCCACAGTGGAACAGGCATCCCTTGTTTATGGCATGTGGAAATTCCATCTTACAGGCATTGATCGCAGCCTGCTCAAAGTCAGTGATGATCGTAGGTGGTTTGAGGTTGTAGGACTGTATACTGGCATGTTTATTCAGCTCCTGGAACAAGGTGCAGTAACATTGCAGGCTCTTTGTCGTCATCAGTGTATATACCAATGACATAATGAGATTGTTAGGGCCCATCCCCATGGGTGCATGGATGGTGTACAATGAATGAACAGGTGTGGCACAGTCTTGAACGTACCATCCATCATCCAGAAGGGTGCCTGTGCTAGGTCCCTGATGTTGTCCTCTGTGGTGAGTAGAAGGACCTGGTGGGTGGTGCTGTCGGTGATCCTGCTGTACCATGGCCATCCAGTCACCGTCTGTAGCTGTTTGGGGATAGTGAGGTTAGCCAGTGTCACGGTTCTGGTGAGAGGTCCTTGCGGCGGGTCCTGTTCACAATCTGCAGCCGGGGCCTCTTGCTTGGCAACTGTTGCCACAGCTCAGTGGTCATTGCAGTTGCTTCACTCTGCAGTAGCTATGTGAGGCTAGCCATGGTGCTGTGTGCCTTCTACTTGATGCCAGCTAACACCTATGCTGGTAGATCATCTGTCACCTCCAGAGCATGACTGTGCTCATTCTTTTTCTTTAGGTGGTGCTGGCCATCCTGGAGCAGTGTGACGGCCTGGCTGAGACAGGACTTGGACTTATGGTGCTGGCAGCACCGTTACACTGTCTCAGGCCATCCCAGTGGTGCTGAGGGTTGAGGCACTGGATGCCATACCTTGTGCCACACCAGTGATCCGGGTTCAGGATTGAGCCTAGGCCATCGGGGGTCGGCAGGGGAGGACTGGGATTGAACATCCATAGACTGATTTTCCAGTTCTGGGGTGGGCTGGGGAATTTCACTGTGCTGCAGCAGCCTGCTGGGGATGCCCAGGGGCACTACTAGTGTCAGTGACACTAGATGAGGAGCACAGCGGATGTCAGTACATTGCTCCTGGACATCATTGCACTTCTGCGCTACTGGGGCCAATCGAAGGAAAATGGTGGGGCATGACCTTGCAGCTTGATGGCTGTGCTCTGAGCCACCCAGAGGACTTTGGTGGAGTCCTGTTGAGGAGGGTCCAGGGCTATCCTGGCTGGTAGAGGCAGAGGGGGAGCCCTCCAGCAAGATGGCATGATGGCCATCCCTGATCCTCCTGGGTGCGGTTTGAGCTACCCATCTCTCCAGGTGGGTTGAGCTGCTTGCTGGATGCCCCAAGCCAGACTGTGTGCTGCAGCAGGTGAAAAATATGATATGTTAAAAAACAGTACACTGTCTCATTGCAGGTCCATTCATGGACCAGGAGGTAGCCATTCACATTTAGCTTGGACTTTCTCTTCCTGGATGGTGCCACCTCACAGATTGTCCATGTTGTTGGGGTTGCAGTTTAGCACCCTGGTCCCTCCATGGCTTCCATGCTGTCCTCCATTGTGCCAGAGGACTGTGCAACATGACCGGCTTTGGTTCCAGCTCAGGCATTAGGGTGTGATTGCACTTTGTTTGCACATCACACTCCATAGGCCACACCTGTGGCAGTTGCTACTTGTCTGTGGGTGGTTTGTACCAGTACTGTAGTGCCACTGTCTGCCCACAGTCCCAGTGCTTCAAGGCTGTGCTGTGCATCATGGTCACATTCAAGTTCTGTGTCCACAGTGTCCTGGGCCCCCATCAGCTACTGTGCTGCAGTGGGCTATGCTCCATGGTACACTTCCCTGCTGTCCAGCATGCAGGGATGCAGGGGTCCCTGTGTGTTGTGCACTCTACCTACAGGTCAGTGTCTACCTACCTAAACTGGCCTTTGTACCCCCCAGCATTGACATCTGTAGTTCCCATGCATGCCTCCATGAGACCATGTCTGTCCGATGCCCCATGCATCATTTTCTGATGCCTACCTGTTCTCTATGTTCTCTTCAGCTGTAATTCCCTGACCTGAGACTTCTCAGGTAAATGATCTATTGTAGCCCTCACTGTGCTCTTTCCTATGGGGATTGCATTTTCTGCCCCGTGCCGGTTTGTTTGTAAGAGTTTCCGTTCACCTGCTTTGTTTACTGACCACTCTTCCTGCATCTGAAATGGGCCCTACCCAGCCAACCACTCTCCCTGCAGCTGAACCACTCTTTCAGCCCCTGGAGAAACCTTCCCCAAGGAAAGCACTGTCCATGGACCATTTCACAGTTACAAGGAGGGAGAAAGAGGCCCCCAGCTGAGTAGGAAGCAACTGCTGGTGGGGGACTTTATTAGGAGGATAGACTTGTGAGCAGGGTGGGGTAAAGGAGAGGGAGGTGAAATACCTGAGAGGTACTTTGGCTTGGAGGGATGAGAGCAGATACAGTGGATCATTAGGCAGCAGGAGATGAGAGGGAGCTAGATGTCATTGTCCACCTGGGAACAAATGACCTAGCAAGGGACGGGGTAAGGGTAGTGCAGGGAAATTTCAGGGATAGGGGCAGGATCCTCAAGCATGCATGGTGGCTTTTGCCAAAAGGTTGCCTATATACATCTTGGGAGAAGATAGAACTCTCCACACGGCTTTCAACAGTTGGTTAAAGGCATGGTGCAGGGTGGGGCTCAGTACTAGGAGTGGGCATCTTCAGTGTCTTCATAAGTGAAATTGCAGAAGAACTGAATGGGAAGGCATGTATTTTTGCAGATGCCACCAAAATCTGTTATAGGGTTGACACTCAGGAGGGTGTGTAGAAAGGGTTAACCCATGCTGGTGTGACAGCCATGTTGCTGATGCCGATTACAGCACAGGCCACATTACAGCACCAGGCAAAACGTATCCTGGGAGTTACACCACCAAAGAGCCCTCCTGGGAAACAGTCTCCTTTGGGCACCCTCCCCTAATTATCCCACAGGTCCAGGTTCTTAATTTACCTGTTCTCCAGTCCTACCCCATCCAACAATCACCCCACAGGTATACAGTAGATTGTTACTTTCCCTGATGTTCAGTGGTTCCCATTTATTTATTTATTCATTCATTTGTTTACCGAGTAGGTGCACTGGTCCGAGAACCATTTTCAGGCATGACCTGGGCCATTGAGGATGGCACAGGAATAAAAGCAAGTACAAAGGAGACTGGGACAAGGCATACAATAGACAGTAATAAAAATATACAGAATATGTATATGAAGATATATATAAACTTGCAGCACAATGGATAAATAACATTTATGACAATAGCAGGTACAGTAGTAGCCAAGTTGTAATACAAATTAGGCATGATCTGAGATGAGCAAAGGAAAAAGTGCATCATGGCAGTGTAGGTATGGACCAAGAAGGAAAAGGAGGGAAGGGAAGTAGAGGCATGATAATAAGTTGGGAGGGCAGGAGCAAGTAGTGGAACACAGAAGGTGAGATCCAAGGAGAGTGTGGAAGAGTCCTGGAGAGTCAGTGGTGCTAAGTGGAGTGGGCAGGTTGTTCCAAAGGAAAGGGGCTGCAGATGAGAATGCACATTTACCCATATGGTGGAGACTAGGGGACACTCAAGCATGGGGCCAGCAGTGAGGCAGAGCTCTAGAACAAACATTTTTGGCCAAAGAAGGTGGGATTGCGGAGAGGTAGCTCGGTTTTGGATGGCCTTATTGACTGTGCTGGCCAGGAGATAGGTCTGTTGGGCTGATGGGGGAAGCCAGTCCAGGGCTTGATAGAGTGAGCAGTGGTGTGTTGATTGAAAGTCCTTGTCCCCTGTATATCCAAAGTCCCCACCATGACCCAGTTAATTTACAGCAACACTATCTCTGGTCCCCTGGCTCACTATATATTATTTGATACCCTTCCACATTTGGCACAGACCATCTGCTCAGCTCCTTGATCAGGCACAAAATGGACAATAGTTCACAATCATGTGCTAACTGTACACAGCTGTTTATACAATAGGCACATGAGAGCAAAACTGGCATTCTGTCCTCAGTTGGTCACAGAGGTTAGCAGAGTGTCTGTGCCAATTGCCACTGTGGGGAGAGTGCATAAACTTATGGTGGGGGCCATGAATGGTGCAAGCGGAGGGACTGGGGGGGGCAGGTAGTTATTGGCAGTTTCCAATGTATGGAATGGACAGCAGCACCCCTGAACACCAAGGAAAGTGTGATATTACTGATGGTGAGAGCTCAAAGGAGCAGTGGTAGGAGGCAGAAGTGATACTACCTGGTTTAGGGAGGCAATATCTTTTAGAGCCATTTACCAACTGGTCAGAGACTCACTAATTATGCTATTCAAGATATCATTTTGTGATCCTACCCTGTTTTTGGGGTGCAAAGTGTTGTTTGAGAATCACTTACCCATTTAGCGATTGCAAATGCTTTTTGAATGTTCTGGTCTATGTGAACAATAACAGTCCATTACCAGTAAGATAAAGACAAGTGAACAAATACAAATATGGAATTGAGAGCTGTTCTCCATGAGGGTGATAATGTAATTTATCTTAACAATGCGTTAGAGTACAGAGCATAATGAGATTAATACTGGTACCACTGTGCTACTACATGAGTCTAGGGTTGCTGTGAGAGGTACCAAATACTGAAATGTCAAAATAACACAGTACCATTGTGCTACCAGTGTACCAGTATTTGTGGGAGCTGACAAAAATCTCAAAATTTCATGATACCATTGTATTACCAGTGTATGTGTGAGAGACAGAGAAAATGGTAAAAAATGCCATAGGGATACCATTCTGCCAAAGCACTACCAATGCACAGAGGAAAATCTATATATCATCTGCCACTGTGATACCAGAGTACCACTGGCAAGTACTATTGTGGATTTTTCAGCTGACCACAGTATTGCCATTGCTTTACCACTGTAATGCCATTGTGACAAATTCAGTAAGAGTAACCAGATTGCTGAGACAATACAGTGCTAAAGAAGTGTGATAAAAATTTATGAAGTGTTGCCAGTACTACTGCAGTGTGCACCAAAAATTTGTGAAGGAAATACAGTGCTAAAGAAGTGTGCATGAAAATTTAATAATTATTTGCAGTGCTCTTACAGTCTGCATCAAAAAACAAGAAAGATTGAGCAGTACTACTGCAGTGTGCAGCAAAAATTAGTGAAGGAAATACAGTGCTAAAGAAGTGTGCATGAAAATCTAATTATTTGCAGTGCTCTTACAGTCTGCATCAAAACATAAGAAAGACTGAGCAGTGGTACAACAGTGTAGCAGAAAGTCAGTGCAGTGTATGAACAGTGCACTGATGAAAAGCAGTGCTTTGTCAGTCTGAACTGAAGTAACACTGAAATAAGACTGAAGATGGAAGTGTACACTCCACTTCCCTCTGGGTGTAGCTCAGCAGATTTGTTTCCTAGGCTTTTTGCATTCCATGAGACCACCTTCCATAATGCCCCCTTCCCTTCACTAGCCTCCATCTCACCCCTTCTACCCCCTCCTTTTTTGGGCTTCCTGAGTCCTTCCCTGCTAGCCTGGGGAGTAGGCTGTGACTCCACTCTATCAGATATCTGCCTACTTGCTGTCCACTTGCTACCCCTCCCATCTAGTTTAAATCCATCCTTGTTGCAATATACCTCGGCAGTCTTTGCTTTAGTACCTCCTTCCCCTCCTCACTCAAGTGCAGCCTATCCCTTGCAAACAGATTGTTATTATCCCAGGTACTTCCCCAGCTGCTCACAACCCCATGCCCCTTAGTTCAACACCTTTCTACCAACCATGTGTTCAACTCTCTAATCCTCTCCTTTCTCACTTTGCTTGCACAGGCTACTGGGAGCACTTCGGAGAAGGCCACAGATTCACCAGTCTCCTCACACAACCTTCCCATTTCCTCAGTCTTCTCCCTTGTTACCTCCACCATTTCCCCTGCTAGGTCATTTGTCCCTACATGTACCACAATGTGTGGTTTCCTTCTACCCCTCTTTATGCACCTTAGGCTTGCCAGTCCTCCCATGTCTGCCTTTAATCCTGGTATGGACTCCACCCATATCTGACTGTGCCTCTTCTCCTTGCCGCCCCCATCTGATCCCCTTGAGTATGGAGTCCCCCAACACCAGTACACCCCCTCCTCTTTCCTTGTGCCCGTCGCCATCCCCTCACCCAGGTTCTCATTTTTGAAGCCACTCAAGACCGTGTTTTTACCATGTGCCCCAGTGTTTTCCCCCTGTCCCTCACAATTAAGACCCCTCCCTCTCCACCTGTTTGACTGCCAATCTACCTCTCCCTTCTCACCTCTCTGAGTATTATCCCTTCCTCTGTCACACCACGCACAATCTCTCTACTAGTAATGCCCCTCACACCCTCTTCTTTGTGAGTGCTATCCCTTGTGCAATCACCTCATGCATCCTCTTTTCCATGTTTTTCTAGCAAAGTTAACATGTTCCCTATCCCCTTTGCCTTACTATGTGCTTTTTCCTCCCTCCTGCCTACTGCTGCTCCTCTTTCCCTAGGTTGTACTACAGTCCACCTTTCATCAGCTGGCTTCCAATCTAGTTTCTTCAGTATATCTTATTTACACTATGAGGTGGATTTTAAAAGGTATGGACGTAGAGCGCATATCTGTATTTCTGAAATGTGCTACAACTGGGCAAATGCATTGGGATGCTTGTAACATATTTGTTAAACACCCTAATGCAATTGCAACAAAAAACAATGATGCATGTATCAAATTTATATACGTGTCATTTTCAGAATTAATGTCATGTGACTTGTGCTCAGAATGTAGATTACTTTTTAGGTGGTCTGCAAGTGTGGGTGGAAGGCATGTGGCCATGTCTGAAAAATGGTATGCAGCCCTTTGAAAGTGCTGCCCTATGAGTTTATAACCTTGGTAAACAGAAAACAGTAAAGCAAATAGTGAAAAGCTGTAATGATCCTATTTTGCTTTGTCCTTTGTATTGAGATAGTATATATTTATTTAAAGGGATGATGTTTTTATAGTACTCAAGTTTTTCCAGTTCAAATGTTTCAGCTCTTCTGTCAATAGTGGCTCTCTATGTTCAATAATTCCAAATGTATTAAACCTGCAGAAGCTTCTTGTGGTTCCAGTACTGAATCCAGTTGAGAATTTTGAGAAACAGACATCGGGCTACTTGTGACTCTAGGGGTTCTTGTATACCCTCATGATACTCCCTGTTAAAAAGAAGGTATTCACTGGTTTTGTCATTCATTCATCACCGGTTTTTAGTATATGAATAAAGTTTGTTATTAAAATACCTAGCTCTGAGTTGTTGTTTTTTCCATTCTTGTGTTGGCTTCAATTGTTCAGAGAAGTCTGCAATTATGGAAGGGAGGCACTGGTTTTTTTTCCTTGGTCCCTGATGTGTCGTGAAGCCTGAGTCTGTCTGACATCACTAACAATAAACAACCTGGCCTTCACAAGGCATGCTCCTGCATATCAGTGTACTCGCTCCTAACTGCAATAGTGTATGCAGATCTGTGGGTATGATGGCAGGAAATGTCTGAGCAGAAGGGCGTGTGGCTGGAAATGTAGAGCTGAAAATACAGTTTTCTGACTGCTCACACTGTAACAGTGACAGCACTGTTACTTTAGGGATGTCTAATAGACTTGCTGGTGTACTTTCAATAATAGATTGATCAATTAGATCAATGTGCATTTCTGATGTTAATTCAAATCCTTCCATTTCTGCATCAATAGATCACTTTGCTGACAGGCTGCAGCAGTGGATCATAACATAGAAACACAGAAACATAGACTTTGATGGCAGATAAGGACCGCTTGGCCCACCTAGTCTGCCCATATCCCTAGTTAACAGATAAGCTGCAGATCCTAGTTAACTAACAGCCTACTTCCTTCTACCCCCTACTATAATTGCCTTATGTCTGTCCCATGCATTCTTGAATTCCCCCACTGTTTTTGATTCTACGACCTCCTCAGGAAAGCTGTTCCATTGATCCACAACCCTCTCTGTGAAGAAATACTTCTTCACATTACCTCTGAGCCATCCCCCCTCTATCTTCAAATTGTGCCCCCTTGTTTTTGCACATATCTTTTCCTGAAGGATTCTGCCCTCTTGGACTTTGTTGATTCCCTAGAGGTATTTGAAAGTTTCTATCATGTATTCCCTCTCCCTCCTTTCCTTGAGGCTATACATCTTTATCTCCTTTAGTCTTTCTTCATATGTCTTCTGATGCAGACCCTGCATCATTTTGGTTGCCCTCCTCTGGACAGCCTCCACCCTGTCTATGTATTTGCGGAGATAGGGTCTCCAGAACTGTACACAGTACACCAGTGTGGTCTTACTAACTGTCTGTACAGAGGGCCAACAAGTTCCTATTTTCTACTGGTGATGCCTCTCCCTATGCATCCCAGTATCCCCCCAGCCCTTCTTACTGCCTTCTAACATTGCTGGCCCACCTTTAAGTCATCTGATATGACTGCCCCCAGGTCCCTTTCCATTTTTGTTGTTGTCACTATCTCACCTCTATTGTGTACTCTTCCCCTGGGTTTTTTGTTTCCCAGGTGCATTACTTTGCACTTCTTTGCATTGAATCTAAGCTGCCATACATTTGACCAAACCTCCAACCTTGAGAAGTACCTTTTCATCCTTCCCACCCCACCTTGTGTATCAACTCTGTTGCAGATCTTTGTGTTATCTGCAAAGAGACATACTTTCCCTTCCAGTCCCTCTGCAATGTCACTTATAAAGACATTAAAAAGGGCCAGCCCCAGTACTGAACCCTGTGGTTCCACACTAGTAACCCTCCTTTTTTCACTGTGGAGTCCATTTACTATTTCCCTCTGTGTCCTGTTGTCCAAGCAGTGTTTTACCCAGGCTACCACCATGGGACCCACTCCCAGGCTGGCTAATGTCTTTATTAATCTTTGTGTGGGACTGTGTCAAATGCCTTGCTAAAGTCTAGGTAGGCCATGTCCACAGCCCCTCCCTGGTCTACTGCTTTGGTCACTCAGTCAAAGAAATCAATTAGATTTGTCTGACATGACCTTCCCACTGTGAATCCATGCTGCCTTGGGTCCTGTGTCCCACTGGCCTCTAGGTACTCAACAGTTCTTTCCTTCAGAAGTGATTCCATCATCTTCTCTACCACTGAGGTCAAACTAACAGGTCTATAGTTTCCTGCCTCTGTCTTGTATCACTTTTGTGAAGAGGAATCACATCCAACCTCCTCCAGTCCTCAGGTACCACATCATCCTCCCATGACTTATTAAAAAGGGTAGTCAGTGGTGTTACTAGTTCTTCCCTTAGTTCTTTTAGAATTCTGGGGTGAATCCCATCAGGCCCCATTGCTTTGTCCACCTTCAGTTTTAAGAGTTCTTTCAGAACCCTTTCTTCTCTGAAAGGACTAATATCACCCCCCCCCCATCCAGAGTGCTTCTATTGACTGGATTAGGTATTTCCCCCTGCTTTTCCATTGTGAATACTGAGCAGAAATCTTTGTTCAGTATCCCTGCTTTTTCACTGTCACTCTCTGCTCTACCACCTTCCTCTTTGTTCAGCCTCAGTATCCCTGCCTTTGTCTTTCTTTGCTCCTTAATGTACCTATAAAAGGTTTTATCCCCCTTCTTAACTGAGTTGGCTATCTTTACCTTGGTTTGGGCCTTTGCTATTCTGACTGCTTTAGCCGCTTCCTTCTGCTTTAACTGGTACAGTTCTCTGTCCTGCTCCTTCTGTGTTTCCTTATACTTCCTGAATGCAGTCTTTTTCTCCTTTACATTCCCTGTCACTTCTTTTGAGAATCATAGTGTTTTTTCTTTCGTTTTGATTTATTTGCTTCACACAAAGGCTTGTTACCTCTCTGATGGCAGTTTTGATGTTTCCCCATTGTTGCTCCACCCCACCTTCTTGCCTGTTTGCTAGTGCTTTTCTGAGGCACTCTCCCATTTTGACAAAATCAGCCCTCCTGAAGTCCAGTACCTTCACTTTTGTGTGGCTTGACTCTACAGCTAAGTTTATCGTGAACCACCCTGTTTGGTGGTCGCTTCTTCCCAGATGGCTACCCACTTCAAGATCAGAGATCCTCTCTCTATCCCTGTTTGAGAGTGCCAGGTCTGATTGCTCTCTCCTGAGTGGGTTCCATAACTAGTTATCTGAGGCATGCCCCCTGTAGGGCATCGAGAATGGCCCTGCTCTTCGATGCAGCTGCAGCAAAGGTGCTCCAGTCAACATCTGGCATATTCAGGTCTCCCATCAGCAATATCTCCCTTTCTCTGCCATCCCAAGGATGTCTTCTATCATTTCCTTGTCCATTTCATCCCCCTGAGATGGGGGTCTGTATACAACCCCTGTGCGGATTGTGGAGCCATTTCCAGTATCCAGGGTGACCCACAGTGCTTCCTCTCCTCCCTGTTTACCATTTAGTTCTGTTGCTTTGATCCCTTCCCTTACATAGAGAGCTACTCCTCCTCCTCTTCTTCTTCCCACCCTGTCTCTCCTGTAGATTGTGTACCCTGGTATGTTGTCATCCCAGTCATAGTTCTCTGTGCACCATGTTTCTGTGACTGCCACAATATCCAGGCATCCTTCTTCCGTCAACTAGATTCACTCATGTTGTCAGCCTGTTTTTTCACACTCCAGTTGTACTTTTCTCTTGCAAAGTATATCATTAAGGGAGAGATAAGAGGAGAAATTGGATACTGCTGACTGTACAACTACATTGTGGCACAAGTTAAAGATTACACAACATGTGTCTCTTTAACAGCCTGCAGCGCAAGAGTGAACAGCCATTGTTCTTTACTTTAATTGATCAACTTACTATTGAAAGTACACCAGCAAGTCTATTAGACAGGCTTCCCTAAGTAACAGTGTTGCCACTGTGACAGTCTGTGTAATTGGAAAACTATATTTTTGGTTCTCAGTAAGTTCCTGCCCACATGCCCTTCATAAAGTCTGAGTCATTCACTGGTAGTGACCTCACATATTAGACTCAGGCTTCATGGTACATTGGGGACCAAAGGAAAAAAAATACAGTGGATCTGTTCCATGACTGCAGAGTCCTTAGAGCACTTGAAGCTAGCAAAAAAATAAACACACACACACAGCCAGATATTTTAATAATAAACTTTATTCACACTCTAAAAACCTATGATAAATCAGTGACAAAACTAGTGAATACCTGCTCTTTAACAGGGAGTATCATGAGGGGTACACAAGAACCCCCAGAGTCACAAAGTAGCCCAATGTATGTTTCTCAGACAAGTTCCCAACTAGATTCAGTATCGGAACCACAAGAATCTTCCACAGGTTTGACACCTTTGGAAATATTGGTATTTCAATAACAAACTTTATTCACACACTAAACACGTGATAGATCAGTGACAACATAAGTGAATACCTGCTCTTTAAAAGTATTAACACCTGGGTTTTTGTAATGGCAGAAAGCATATGAAGAGCCATTTTTGGGTTTACTGGAACTACCATAATAACAGAAGTATAGGTGTCAACAGAGTCAGCTTCCATGATGTCAGAATCTAGGCTATTATGTTCTTTATCTTTTTCTTTCTAATAATCTGCAACTTTTTTTTAACTGGTCAACATCAAATAATAATTTTTCCTTTTTGTCACTACTTGGGCCTTATAAGAATATAAAACAGACAGCTATCTTACACTCAGTTTCTTTTGCATGGTCCTAAAGTTTTAAAAACCTCATCCTATGGGCTTGGGTCTATTGCACACATCTGGGTAAATATAATTTTTTGAATTATTAAACTATACTGCTCCTTTTGCCCTTGCTTGTTAAATAATTGATTCTTTTCCAGAGTGAAGTGCAAGAAATACAAGAATCATTGCAGTTTTTCTGCTCTTTGCTGAAGTGACAATTTTCGGGGACCCTGGTTTTCCCTTTTTACCAGTAACACCGGTAACAATCATGGAATCTTGCTTGGTTTGCGGATTTTGAATTCTTGTACCGGTGCCTCATGGAAATTGCACATCACTGCACAGAATCTCTAAGATTTCAGCATTTTTTTACATTTTTTTTCTCTTTCTATGTCCCCTTCTCACAGCATCAGTCTCCACTTTTCAGGCTGGGTATCCCTTAGCTTCACCCCAAGTAATGCTCAAGAGCTCCTGTGATCCTGCCCCTATCCTGCCTGGGTTGTACCCCCACCAGGTGGAAAGGTAGGGGACCTTAGGACCCATCCACACTCCCTTAGTGTGTGTTGTGCAGCTCAGTGGGTCCCTCATGGAGCCTGGTTATGAAGTCTGGGGCACCTGGGTCCCTTCTGCCAGTGGACAATGTGGGGTGATTGTTCCTGGTTTTCTGGTCTCTGTCCCTGAGGGCACTGGCACTAGAGGAGTTCCAAGGAGGTAAGTCACATCAATCAATCAATCAATCAATCAATCAATCAAATCTTTATTTATTCAGGCGAACATCATTGAGCAAGGCTTATTTACAAGATGGCCCTGATAAGGTCAAGTTTCAACAGTTGATACACAACAGATACATCAATACATTTATATAAACAGTTATACATACAGGGAAAAAAAACATTTATAAACACAGTGATGTACAGTAAAATTCACATGATAAAATGGGTTATAGAAAAGTTAAGCTAATATTTACAGTATATACAGTATATACATATCCCAGTGGAGGGGCCATGGCAAACACACAGCATAATGTAATACTAGGATGGTGGAAGGTATTACTGGGTGCCATAAGATGGGGTGTCTGCCTGGGGGGGAGAACTGAAGAACAAAGATTATGCCATATATGGTGATTTTTTGGGAGGGAGATTGTGAGATGACAAAGCTAGCTAGACATAGAGACATGCCACTGCTCCAGATCTGGGCTAGGGCCCTCCCCTCCTGATCACTGTGCAGCACCATTGTATCACCACCCATGGTCACACAGGTGGTGGTAAAGCAGCAGAACCTGCAGCCCACCCTCCCTGGAGGAGGAGAGCAGTCCTGAGGTGCTCAGTCCTACTCCCCTGGCCAGACCTCCAGCAACCCGAGTTTGCTTCTGACCCTGGGTCGCTGGCATTGCAAGCAATAGTGCTACCGCAGCACCTGCAGACTGGCCCAGATTTCAGCATCTTAAAATGAATTCTGCTGTGCTTTGTATTCTTTCTGCTTTGCTGCATATAGAGTCAGTAATGAAATCACCTGCAGTGCTTTGTTGTAATCAGCCATTCAGTTTAACCACCCATGCCTAGTGGTTAGAGTAACAAGCAGTGAATGAACTGGGTACATCCAGCAGACTTAGGTTTGATTTCCACAACCTCCACTTGCATACTGTGTGTCTCCAAGCAAGTCACTTAACCACCCCAGTGCTTCTAGGTCACTCCTGAAAACAGACAGTCCTGCCTAGTGGGCCTTACCTGCTTTACAAAGAATATAAAAAAAAACAATACCAGTATATCTTTACTCCATCATATAATAGTAGTCAGGGTACCTTACTACTGTAATTTACTTGAATATTACTTGGGCTGAAATGGTTTTGTATAGGTAAAGATAAATGTTCAGATACATTTTATGTGTTTTATAAGCTTGTTTTTAGATTGTTGTCGGGTGTTTATTGTATTCTTTGCATATAAGCATCTAGGTTGTAGATTGCTAAATGCAGGATCACTGTTACCAACTAGCTTATTCAAGTTAATAACCAGTAGGGACATCCACAATCCTCAGTTGTTTGAATGAAAACTAGTCTGAATGAAAGTATGTTCAAAAGAAGAAACTGCCTTACTACTTATGAAAATACTTCACAGTTAACACCCCATTTAGGTGAATTGGATCATTTGCAGCTTTTCTCCCACCTACTGTTTCAGTCTCCATGACAACAAAAGGGTTTCTGATAGACTGCTTCAACAAAAAGCAAATGTTAAGTATTTAAGTGTACTTATGTTTGGCCAGTGGATTTTGAAAGCACAGTCAATGACATACAGAAGGTAAGACCCCAGGGGCTATATGATGCTGGTGGACAGAGTAGTGCTCAATTCACATCTGAACAAAGACATGAAAACTGGGAGACACCCTTTTCATGGACACCAAGGGAAAAAAAAGCATCCACATGTATGGTAGATGCATAAATCCATTTAAAATCCTCCACTAATCACTTGTGGATTTTTTTAGGTGAAGACACTTTATTTCAAATAAGCAAATTCAAGCAGTTTTTTAACCCCTGGCCATTCACTCCTTCAGGCCTGCCAAGGCCCCCTGCCATCACTGCTGAGTGCCGAACACCATCCACTGCCCCTTACTGCTGTGCTACCAGGTAACCCAAAGTAACCCTTCATTTAGTGGGCCCCTACCCCTGTGGGAGGCTGCTAGGTAGGGAGAATTGCCCTAAAGAGCTTCCAGTGTATCCTGGGCATGGCAGGGGTCAGAACGGACACATGTCTGGGGAGTCTGGCTTATGGAGGGACCAACAGCTGTCCTTCAGTTGGGTCAGTGGGTGTTTTCCCATTTTCTTGGGAGCATGACAGGCCACATGATGTCAAGGCACAAGCCGACATCCATCACGCTCCCTCCTGCAGTGAGGGCTGACATGCTGTCATGCCTCTGGCCTCCACCAGGGGCCAGCAAATGTTGAGCCATGAACCCACCCTCCCTCCCAGGAGAAGGTGAGTGGTCATTGGATATTCAAGCCTTCACCCACCAGCAGGCCCTCCAACACCCAAGTCTGTTTCCTAACCCTGGTCAGCAGTGTCACAGGCAGAAATCCAATTCAGGCAGTTAAATTATAGATAGGAAAAAACAAAGGTAGTCCACCTTAGTGGAGATGATTCAGATGAATTCACATCTGAGTTCTAACAAGCAAAGAGACCAAGACATTTGTAACTTGTGCATGTGGGGTGTGGGTGCTGAAGAAAGGGGATCATAGTGCTGTCACTACTGTCATCACCCAAGAGGGATGTGGACTGCATTGTTGCTGCTGCCATCACACTGAAGGGATTGGGGCTGTAGTGCTTCTGCCATCACAACTGGTGGATGGGGAATGTAGTACTGCTGCTGTCCCACCTGAGGGATGGGGGCTACAGTGCTGATACTGCCATGACACCTGGGGAATGGTGAATGTAGTACTGCTGCCATCACACCTAAGGGATGGGGCCACAGTGCTGCTGCTTCTGTCACACCTGAGGGAGGGAGGTTGTAGTGCTTTTGCTGCTGGCATCACACCAGAGAGATGGGGGTCATAGTGCTGTTGGTGCTGCCATCATACCTGAGGGATGGGGCCATAGTGTTGCTTCCATTACACCTTAGGGATGGGGGCTGTAGTGTTGCTGCTGCCATCACATCTTGTACCTAAAGCAACTTTAAATTGGTACAAGGATGGAAGGATGTGTAATAGTGGAAATCAAAATTGCTAAAAAGCATGTTAGCAGAGTTAAAAATTGTTAGATAAAGTACACAAAACCAAACATCGGTAAAAAAGGATTTTGGCTTAGCAGACACCAGTGACAATACCATTTTTTACAATGTGCAAAATGGAATATGCCCTTTCTCAATCCTGGTAAACCAGTGTCCCTGTCAATTTTGCATTATTTCTTGATGGGATTCAGTAAGCATTGGTGATTCTGGGGTAAGGCCATAAAAAATGGAGGTTGATGAGTACCAATACCCATAGTCTGGGTAACAAGCTCCCTGAACTAGTGGCCTTGATGACAGAGGGATACCTTGATATTGTGGGCAGTCACAGAAACCTGGTATGCAGAGAACCATGAGTGGGATGTCAACATACCAGGGTACACAATCTACAGGAGGGATGGGGTGGGTAAAGGAGGAGGAGGAGTAGCTTTCTACATAAGGGAAGGGATCAAAGCAATGGAACTAAAGGGTAAACAGGGAGGAGAGGAGGTGCTGCAGGTCACCTTGGAGACAGGAAATGGCACCACGATCCACACAGGGATTATATACAGACCACATCTCAGGGGGAAGAAATGGACAAGGAAATGACAGAAGGCATCCTTAGAATGGCAGAAAAGGGGGAGATATTGTTGATAAGTGACCTCAGTATGCCAGATGTTAACTGGAGTACCTTTGCTGCAGCCACACCCATGAGCAGGATCATTCTCAATGGCCTACAGAGGGCATGCCTCAGACAGCTAGTGCAGGAACCCACTCAGGAAGGAGCAATTTTAGACCTGCTACTCTCAAACAGGGATGGAGAGAGGATCTCAGATTTAGAATTGGGTAGCCATCTGGGAACAAGTGACCATCAAACAGTATGGTTCATGATAAACACAGCCATTCAGTCAAGTCATGCAAAAGTGAAAGTGTTGCACTTTAGGAGGGCTGACTTTGGCAAAATTGGTGCGTGCCTCAGCACATTACTAGCAAACAGGCATGGAGGCGGAGTAGATGAACAATGAGGAAAAAGCAAAACTGCCATCACAGAGGCAAAAAGCCTTTGTGTGAAGCAAATAAAACAAAACAAAGGAAAAAAAAAAAACAATGGTTCTCAAAAGATGTGGCAGGGAAGGTTAGGGAGAAAAAGATATCATTCAGGAAGTATAAGGAAACACAGAAGGAGCAGGACAAAGAACTCTTCCAGTTAAAGCAGAAGGAAGCTGGGTAGGCATTCAGAATAGCA
Source organism: Neoceratodus forsteri (assembly GCA_016271365.2). Taxonomy (NCBI): domain Eukaryota; kingdom Metazoa; phylum Chordata; order Ceratodontiformes; family Ceratodontidae; genus Neoceratodus; species Neoceratodus forsteri. The sequence goes on from CM057452.1 coordinate 787,861,257, forward strand.
AAGGCCCATGCCAAAGAAAAGATAGCCAACTCAGGTAAAAAGTGGGATGAAACCTTTTATAGGTACATTAGAGAGCGAAGAAAGAGCAAAAGAGGGATAGTGAGGCTTAATAAAGTGGAGTGGGTGGGCAGAGGGTTACAGTGAAAAGGGAGAGATACTGAACAAACACTTCTGTCAGTGTTCACAAAGGAAGAGGAGGGGGCGGTATCTAAACCAAACAATAGAAGCACTCTGGATAGGGGGTTTGATACCAGTCTATTCACAGAAGAAAGAGTACCAAAATAACTCCTAAAATTGAAGGTGGACAAGGCAGTGGGGCCTGATGGGATTCGCCACAGAATTCTAAAAGAACAAAGGGGAGAACTAGTGACACCACTGACTACCCTGTTTAACAAATCATGGGAGGATGGTGTGGTATCTCAGGACTGGAGGAGGGTGGATGTGATTAACCTTCAAAAAAGCAGGAGCAAGGCAGAGACAGGAAACTGCAGACCTGTTAGTTTGACCTCAGTGGTAAGGAAAATGATTGAATCACTTCTGAAAGAAAGAATAGTACCTAGAGGCCAGAGAGGAACAGGACCCAAGGCAGCATGGATTCACAGCAGGATGGTCATGTCAGATGAATCTAATAGATTTCTTTGATTGGGTAACCAAAGTAGTAGACCAGTGAGGGTCTGTGGACATGGCCTACCTATATTTTAGCAAGGCATTTGAGACAGTCCCACATAAAAGATTAATAAACAAGTTAGCCAGCATGGGAGTGGGTCCCAGGGTGGTAGCCTCGGTAAACAATTGACTGGACAACAGGACACAGAGGGTAATAGTAAATGGAGTCCACTCTGAAGAAAAGGGGGTTACTAGTGGGATATCAGTGGCTTCAGTACTGGGACAAATCCTCTTTAATGTCTTTATAGGTGACATTGCAGAGGGACTGGAAGGAAAGGTATCCTCTTTGCAGGCAACACAAAGATCTGCAACAGGGCTAATACACAAGGGGGGATGGAAAACAGGAGAAGGGACTTGGAAAGATTGGAGGAATGGTCAAAAATATGGCAGCTTAGATTCAGTGTAAAGAAGTGCAAAGTAATGCACCTGGGAAACAAAAACCCAGGGGAAGAGTACACAATTGGGGATTGGAGGTACTAGCAACAATAAAAATTAAAAGAGACCTGGGGAGTAGTCATATCAGATGACTGAAAGGTAGGCAAGCAATATGAGAAGGCAGTAAGGAGGACTGGGGGGAGGCATCACCAGTAGAAAACTGGAAGTTGTTATCCCTTTGTACAGACAGTTGGTAAGACCCCATCTGGGGTACTGCATGCAGTTCTGGAGACCTCATCACTGCAAGGACACAGACAGGATGGAGGCAGTCCAGATGAGGGCAGCTAAAATTGTGCAGGGTCTGCACCAGAAGCCATACTAAGAGAGACTAATGGAGCTTAATATGTTTACCCTCCAGGAAAGGAGGGAGAGGGGGACATGATAAAACTTTCAAGTACCTCAAGGGAATCGACAAAATCCATGTGGGTAGCATCTTTCAGAAAAAGAGATGTGCAAGAACAAGGGGGCACAGTTTGAAGATAGAGGGGGAATGGTTCTATGTCATAATGATTAAAGCCTAAAGGCGATCACTTTTATGCAGAAGTCAAGAGTGCCAAATATGTATTTCCGCACTCTGACACCTCAGTGCACAGCAAAAAGGAACTGGGGACTTAGTTTTTTAATGTTTTCTGCAGGGGCTGTGTGCCACCAGGGGAGCTTCTTCCCACCCCTGCTAAAGGATTCTCAACTCTGGAGGGGTGCATGTCAGAGGGGGATGAAAAAATTTTAAAAGGTTCAGGCACAACAAAAATGCACCAGTGCCCAGACCCAAACCCTGTACCCTGCCAATCGATGCTGGCAACCCACCCACTATGCCATGGCATTGGCTTGGCAACCCACCATGGCCCCACCCCTCACATCCCTCACTGTGTGTGCCCGCTTCCACCCCCCCGCATGTATGTATAATGACATCCTGTCACTATAGTCGCCCACCCTGCCATCCGGCCACCCTACTCCCCTGTAGACATCCCTGAAATGCACTGGGGAGTAGGTCACTGTTATTGTAGGTGCCCATTCCCCAGCACTCTTATGATGGGATACCAGAGGGGGTTCGGCCCAGGGGCAATGCAAGGAAGTATTTTTTCATGTAGAGGGTGGTGGATGCATGGAACAGCCTTCCTGAGAAGGTTGTGGGGTCAAAAACAGTGGGAAAATTCAACAATGCACATAACAGACATAAGGCAACTCTAGTGGGTGGTAGGATGAAGTAGTCTGTTGGTTAACTAGTATCTGCAGCTTATCAAATAGGTAGGTAAATGGGCAGACTGGGTTGGCAAAGCAGTCCTTATTGGCTGTCAAAGTATATGCTTCTGTTTCCATGTTTCTAAAATGGAACTTTCAATTGAGGACCAAGAGAGAGCTTATTGAACATGCACCTAGAGCATGGTAACCCAAGAACAGAGAACAAGATGGGGTAGGTACTGTCTATCACTAAGCAGGAAAGGGACCTTAGGGTTATCAAATCTGATAATATCAAAGTGGCTGGGTAGTGTGATAAAGCAGTTGGTATGGCCAGTTGGATGCTGGGATGCATAAGGAGAGATCGCTCCAGCAGAAGGAGTGATGTGATGTTGCCACATAATCATTCACTGGTGAGACTCCACCTGGAATACTGCATCCAGTTTATGAGGCAACACTTTAGAAATGACATAGAGAGGGTGGAGGCTGTCCAGAGACAGGCAAATATAATGGTGCAGGGGTTGCACCAAAACCTCTACAAGGAAAGGCTGAGGAATCTCAATGTGTACATAGTGGAAGACAAGAGAGTAAGTGGGGACATAATAGAGACCTACAAGTGCCCAAAAAGGTGAACAATGTGCAGGAGGGGAGTCTCTTTTAAATGATGATGTGCACCAGAACTAGCGATGAAGTGAATTATTAATCCACCCGCAAAGTGAACACGAAGTGGACACTTCGCGTCCGTGGAGCACAACGTGAAGTGGGACCTGCAAAGTGTTCACTTTGCGTTATTATTACCACTTTGCATTCTCAATATGCCTTAATGTGAAGTAAGGTGAAGTGAGGAGAAAATAGGCACATCACATGGCCTGCAGTACTGTAAGTCACATGCTTTAGCCAGATAGGAACGAAGTGAGTCAGAGAAGCAGTTTCACTTTCTCCTTTGCATTTGTACAGGGAGTAAGCAAAATTGTGTGAGGACAGGAGTTTGTTTGGCTCTTGTTTCTTGTTACTGCCAGAACAATCAAACAGCTTTTTTAAAAAATATTTTATTTACTGTTTGTATTGTCTTAGTGTTTTTTTGGTTAGTGAATTTTTTTGTATAAGTTTTGTTTTTGTTTTGTGTGTGTGACTGACTGTGTGTGTGTGTGTGTCCACTGTCTGTGTGCATGTGTGTGTGTGTGTGTGTGTGTGTGTGTGTTGTCCTGTGGACCCAGGAGGATGGAGGGTCACATTGGAGTTGGAGAAGGTGAGTCGCTGGTCCATGGGTGCATTAGGAGGGAGGAGTGTGGACCTGTGGGGGGCGGGGTGGTCTTGTGATGTTGGACTGCTCCAGACTCCTTGCCAGTGTTGCTTCCCCCGTGGAAGCAACAGGAGCAACAGCACCAATGCCACCGGTGGCTGTTGCATGTCCACCTTCTCTGCCACCATCACTAGGAGCAGCTGTTGGCGCTCCAGCAGCACCCCCTCCACCACCTCCATAGCCACAAGAGGTGGCCCTGGCAATTGTGGCTGGTGGTGGGACTCGTGTCTGACAAGTGCATACTGTGTCTGGTCCCCCCCACAGCTCCCCATTGTGGAAGTTTTTTAATTGTGTTGGGGGGGACAGCACTATGGTGGAGTGCAATGTGTGTGGTGTGCTGGTACACCGTGGTCCCCCTTGGACACATTTGGGGACCAGTGGCCAGCGCACCCATATGCTGAATCACCACTGGGCAGAGTGGCAGGCTGCCAGGGAAGGGGCCAGGCATCCACCTGCTGGCCCTTCTGTTGCAGTGGGCGAGGGTGCTGCTGGGATGGGAGATGTGCCTCACAGCAGACACAACCACCGCAGCAGGAGGCGGAGAGCTACATCAGTTGCTCCACCACCACTGCCACCACAGCCACCAGCACCACCCTGTCCAGCACCAGCCCCACTACCTTGATTACCCGCTGAAGTGGACCCCAGCACAGTCTCTGTAAGCCAGTCTGACCTCATCCTGGTGTGGACAACACTGGAGGAAAACAACAAGCATTTCAGTGCTTTGGAGCAGCAGGTTACCAGAGTGAAGCACAGCAGCAGCAGGAAATACTTTCAGTGCTGCACCTGCTGCAGGACCACCATGGCATCCCACTGCCATAGTAAGTCCGGGTATTGTTTTTGCGCCCCCACACCCACACCCACACCTTACCCCACCCCACTACAGTGTTGTACTTTTGTTGTGTGTTTTTTGTTTGTTATTATTAAATCATACACATTTTCCCTTCCAGGGGAATATTTCTTGCACCACATAGCGCAATGCATTTTTTGGAAAACCAGGTGTAAATGCATTACAGTGAGTCACATGATGGAGGAATTTCCATTCTGAAAATCTGCCCACATTTTGCCTCCCTTCTCAGCAACATTAGGACATGATGGCAGGGAGAGCACATGTGTGTGCTCCTTACAGTGAATATCTGATTGTGCAGGTTTCCAAATGTTTCTTTATGTTAATGGTCAGTTTGTGGTGAAATGTGTGGCCACGTTTCCAGTAAGAAGAGCCTTGTTAGTGGAAACATCCCACATTTCACCACAAAGTGAACATTATAACATTAGGAAACATTGGTTGGCATAGCTGTTGGACATTTAGTATAGTGGAGCATGCACCTGCACTCCCCCTGCCATCATGTCTTAGCGTTGCTGAGAAAGTGTGGCACAATGTAGGTTGCTTTTCAGGTTTTTAATTACTCCAGCATGCGACTCACTGTAATGAAATTATGGGTGGTTTTCACATATATATATATATTGCACCCTGTGGAGCAAGAAATATTCCAGTGGTAATAATGCCCCCACATATTAGTTTATGTGCATCACCATAACTATGTAATGTGGTGTCTGTCTGTAAAGCAGCAGTGCAATAATTTGTTGAAAACTCAGACCGATATTTTTTAATGCTATGTTACAACTTCCTTTACTTACATCCTGACTGACTGGAATGATACGGTAATTTGCAGTAGTTGAGTCTGCTGTACTACCTTTTTTCATGTATGAAATAATGAAAGTAGCATTCCTTTTAAATTGGTACTGCTGACAGTGAGTTTGACCAGGTCTTTGTCATTGTTTTCCTCTGCTTTTCTCCATCACATCAAGTAGTTATCATATATCACTTCTGTTGTTAACTAACAGTTATGCATCAGTCAGTGTTTTATATGACACCACGGAACAATAGTTATTGAAAAGCAGCTGCAAATAAATATAAAGCTGGTCGAAACAATATTTGAAGACATGCTCATTTTGTTTTCATACATGAAAAAAAGTAGGAGTAAGAGAAGCAGACAAATTGTGAGAAGAATCATATAATTCAAGTCACTGACAACTCGGATGTCAGTAGTGGTTGTTGTGACAATGTAAAGTAGCATAAAAAAGTACAGTTCACAGCTGTGAGGACATTCTTGCAATGCTGCTTTAATTGTAAAAATGTCACTATGACATCATGACTAAGAGCTTACAGCAACAATCACAGAACACACAAAAGTGGCACAGAGTCCCCAGATTTTTTCTGCAGGCCCACAATGCATCCTCCTTGTGTGCAAAAAATTGACAAGTGGTAATGAAGTGAAATGAGACTGTTTCAGCACATACAAAGTCCGCCAGAATTAATGGCACACTCAGTCATGCGCACAGTGATGGCACGGAGTCCCCAGATTTTTTCTGCAGGCCCACAATGCATCCTCCTTGTGTGCAAAAAATTGACAAGTGGTAACAAAGTGAAATGAGACTGTTTCAGCACATACAAAGTCCCCCAGAATTAATGACGCACTCAGTCATGCATGCAGTGGTGGCACCAAGTCCCCAGATTTTTTCTGCAGGCCCACAATGCATCCTCCTTGTGTGCAGAAAATTGACAAGTGGTAACAAACTGAAATGAGACTGTTTCAGCACATACCCCAGTATAAAATGATGACTGTGAGGTTTGTGTTGCTGGTCCAATGTGTTATGCGAGATGATTCCACCAAATGAAATGTGATCATCTCAACTGGAATGAAAGGTGCCCTTAGGCTGTACATTAATAGTAGCCTTGATGAGTAGATATATATATATATATAGATATATGGTTGTGTATTTTGTAAGTGATGAGGAGGGGGCTAGAACTTGACATGAACGTGTACTCATGCTATTGTTCTGCATCACACAGGTGACTCATAAACTGTTGGTGTGCACATTCCAGTGCTCAATGAGAATTTTTTGTGCTTAAATTGGAAACAGATAACATTCAAGCACATGAAGGTAAGTATTTTTTTTGGGGGGTGGGGGGAATCATATTTTCAGGTTTGTCTGTAATGGTTTCTTATTTTTTTACTTCTTCACAGATTTCATCAGCATCCTTCTGGAGTCTGGTTGTTAATGATGGTCATGGTCATCTAAAGAAATGACTTCTGCATGTTGCATGTGTGCCCAAGCTCGGGGGAAGGGTGTGCCTGATGTTGAAGAACTTTTTGGGATAAGACCACTTTGACAGAACAACAAAGCATCTTGAAGTTTCCTAAAAAAAGAAATGAATGACTTCTTACAAGTTACAACTTCATTGTTATGTGTCCCTCTCTGGTTTTCAAATCTCAATCCTTATTGTCAAGTTACATTTCAGAATTAGCTGGGGACTGGAATCTAGTGATAGATTCCACTCTGGACAGGTCTTCCTCCATTGGCCATACACTTTCCCCGGCCCAGAGATCACTGCAAGATCTTATAGATACATATGGCCTAGGAGACCCTTGGCATGCCCTGAACCCCAGAGTCAGGGCTTATACCTTCTGTTCCCCTATGCATAAATCTTTATCTCGAATTGACTATTTTTTGTTCAACCAGAAGGCGATAGCAGGTTTGTTAGGATGTGGGTTTGCCTCTAGAGTGTTCTCTGACCACTCTTTAATTTGGATGGAAGCTAATTTAGCTCCAAATCCCTGCAAAGATACCATATGGAAGCTTAACTCTCAGCTACTTAATGATGAGGATATAGTTAACCGGATTAGAGAACTTATAGGGCAGTTTATGGAACAGAATGAGGGCTCTATCTCTGATTTCAGTAAGGTTTGGTGTGCCTTAAAGTGTGTTTTGAGGGGGAATTTATTAGAATCTCAGCCACTAAAAAGAGAAAACAAGAGGCTAGAGTTAAAACCCTGCTAGAGGAAATTGGTGCCTTAGAAGGATCCCTGTCTAATCCCCCGTTAGATGAGGAAATATTGCACTTAGAGGTGCTGAGGAATGAATATGCAGAAATACTGAGAGAGAGGGTGGAATATGCCCTATTTAAAACTCGAGTTAAGTACATTGAACAAGGGGACAGAGCTAGCCATCTTTTGGTGATGAAACTTAGTAAGCAAGAAGAATCCCGTTTGGTTCCTTTTGTATATTCCCTCTCATGTAATACTGTTCTAACATCTCCTAGGCAAATTGCTGAGGAATTTGAACAATATTACACACAGTTGTATAGTTCCTCAGATTCTACCCCTTCCCTCACAAAAATCCGGGATTACTTGCTGGCCTCATCACTGCCCTCTTTAGAGGCAACCCAACAGGAATTGCTGGTAAACCCTATTTCCCCCCCAAGAAGTTAGGGACATTATTAACTCCCTTGTTATAGATAAAGCTAGACAGATACTTTATTAGAAGTTGAAGGGGTCTTATTTAGGGTTAAAAAAAAAGAAAGAAAAGAAGGAAAGTTAGCGTGTATTCTGTGCTGGGAAGGGTACTGTATCAGCTGACTTTGCTAAACCAGTAGGAGGAAAGAGAGCTTAATTGGGGGGGTGGCCTAGACACTATAAAAGCAGGTGACTCAAATTATAACTTCCTGTTGCTAGCCTTTTCTCTTACTAATTGCCTTCCATCCCACCCAAAGCCAGTTCTACTTTTATAGCCACTGGATTTGACTGTCAACAGGAACTTCCTGTTTGGCAGTAGGAAGGGAAGGATCATAGAGAAACACTGGTTTTGTCAACCCTAAAGGAAAGAAGTAGCTCACTCTCCCCCCCCCAGGTGCTGGTGGTCTGATATTGAGCAAGGAAGAAGGAGGCAACTGAAGAAGATAGGAAGTTGCTATCCCAGAACAGGAAGGGTGAGAGTTGTAAGGAGAGGAGAGAGTAAGAATACAGAGAAACAGTAGAGGGGACACAAAATAAGACATGATAGGAGTGGTGCAGTGCAATGGCTGTGGGGCGGCAGTGCTCCGGGAGACATTCTGGAGGCTGTGATGCTGCCCTATTTGCAGACACCTCTCTGGTCTGAGAGAGGAGGTTGCCCGTCTCCAGGCTGACCTGGCTAGGATTCGTGAAACTTCCTCCTCCAACCAGGGATCACTAGGGCCAATGCCACTACCTCAGAGGTTGCCAAGAAAGAGGAGAGGCTGGACCAGGGTGGGCTCAGGGAGGGAGAGGGTAGTGGAACAGAGTTGCATCCCTCCAGCTGTACCTTTCCACAATTCATTCGCTCTTCTGGTGGATAGTGGTTCCTCTATGGAGGCACCTGCAGTGGAGACCAAGGAGGATGCTGGGAACCTTCACAAAGGAGACCCACAGGAGGGTGGCATGGGATCCCACAGGGGAAGGAAACAACTCCTGGTGGGGGACTTAATCATTAGGAAGGTAGAAATGGGGGAGGAAGCGGAGAGGGAGGTAAGGTGCCTTCTTGGCGCCACGGCTTGGAGGGACAGGAAGCTAATCCTCAGGATCGTGGGAGGAGCTGCACGAGGGAGGGAGCTGGATGTCATTGTCCACCTAGGGACAAATGACCTGGCTAGAATGGGATCAGAGCAGTGCAAGAGGAGTTTGTAGAGTTAGAGGCACATAGACAAGCAGCGCACACGGTAACCTTCGGAGGTGCTGCCTGTCTGTGGCAAGGGTGATGTTAGGCACCTCACCAGGGAATTCAATGAGTGGTTGAAAACTGGTGTGGAGCTCAGGGTTTTGGCTTCATTGGGGACTGGGAGCCACCTGGTGGATGCAGACCTATACTGGTGCGATGGTCTGCATCTGTCCGGGGAACCAGGATCCTAGGTGAGAGGTTTAAATGCTTCATTGGCAAGCATTTAAACTAGCTAAGGGGGGAGGCACTGAAAAGGAGCAGGGAAATCCCAGCTTCCCCCCACAAAACATGGTAATTAGTTAGGTAAACACCAAGGTAGAGAAGTTATTAGGTAGCAGAACAGAGGTAAATGTAAAAAAGGCAAAGGCAGTAAGGACAGGAATGGGGCTAAAGGGGTAAGGCTATCCAAAAGAGTGGAGGGTGACCAGTACCAATGCCCATAGTCTGTGTAACAAGCCCCTGAACTAGTGGCCTTGATGGAAGAGGGTTGCCTGGATATTGTGGCAGTCACAGAAACATGGTACACAGAGAACCATGACTGGGATGTCAACATACCAGGATACACAATCTACAGGAGGGACAGGGAGGGTAAAAGAGGAGGAGGAGGAGGAGTAACTCTCTATGTAAAGGAAAGGATCAAAGCTACAGAACTAAAGAGTAAACAGGGAGCAGATGAGGCACTCTGGGTTACCCTGGAGACAGGAAATGGAACCACAATCTGCATGGGGGTTGTATACAGACCCACATCTCAGGGGGAGGGAATGGACAAGGAAATGATAGAAGGCTTCCTTAGAATGGCAAGGCAGAATAAGGGGAGATATTGTTGATGGGGGACCTGAATATGCCAGATGTTAACTGAAGCACATTTGCTGCAGGCACATCCAAGAGCAGGGTCATTCTTGATGCCCTACAAGGGGCATGCCTCAGACAACTAGTATTGGAACCCACTCGGGAGGAAGAAATCTTAGACCTGGTACTCTCAAATGGGGATGGAGAAAGAATCTCAGATTCAGAAGTGGGTAGCCATCTGGGAATAAGCGACCATAAGCCGTGTGGTTCGCGATAAACCCAGCCATACAATCAAGCCATACAAAAGCAAGAGTATTGGACTTTAGGAGGGCTGACATTGGGAAAATGAGAGAGTGCCTCAGAAAAGCACTAGCAAACAGGCAAGAAGGAGGGGTGGAGAAACAATGGGGAGTAATCAAAACAGCCATCACAGAGGCAACAAGTCTTTATGTAAAGCAAATCAATAAAACACAACGAAGGAAAAAACCACTATGGTTCTCAAAAGAGGTGGCAGGGAAGGTTAAGGAGACAAGGATAGCATTCAGGAAATATAAGGAAACACAGAAGGAGCAGGACAGAGAACTTTATCAGTTAAAGCAGAAAGAGGCTGGGAAGGCAGTCAGAATAGCAAAGGCCCAAACTGGGGAAAGAACAGTCAATTCTGTTAAGAAGGGGGATAAGAACTTTTATAGGTACATTAGGGAGTGAAGAAAGACCAAAGGAGGAATACTGAGGCTTAATAAAGGGGAGGGAATGTGGGTAGAGGGTGACAGTGAAAAATCAGGGATACTGAATGAATATTTCTGCTCAGTATTCACAAAGGAAGAGGAGGAGGAGGTACCTAAACCAAACAAGAGAATACTCTGAAGACGGGGTCATACCAGTCCATTTACAGAAGAAAAGGTTCTGAAAGAACTAATAAAATTGAAGGTGGACAAAGCAATGGGGCCTGATGGGATTCACCAAGAATTTAAAAGAACTAAGGGTAGAACTAGTGACACCGCTTGACTACTCTCTTTAACAAATCATGGGAGGATGGGTGGTACCCGAGGACTGGAGGAGGGCAGATGTGATCCTCTTCACAAAAGTGGAGCAGGACAGAGGCAGGAAACTACAGACCAGTTAGTTTGACCTCAGTGGTAGGGAAAATGATGGTATCACTCTGAAGGAAAGAATTGTTGAGTACCTAGAGGCCAGTGGGGCACAGGAACCAAGGCAGCAAGGATTCACGATTGGAAGGTTGTGTCAGATGAATCTAATAGATTTCTTTGACTGGGTGACCAAAGTAGTAGACCAGGGAAGGGCTGTGGACATGGCCTACCTAGATTTTAGCAAGGCATTTGATACAGTCCCACACAAAGATTAATACACAAGTTAGCCAGCCTTGCAGTGGGTCCCAAGGTGGTAGCCTGGATAAAAAATTGCCTAGACAACGGGACGCAAAGAGTAGTAGTAAATGGAGTACACAGTGAAGAAAGGAGGGTTACTAGCAGGGTACCGCAGGGTTCAGTACTGAGACCGGTCCTATTTAATGTCTTTATAAGTGACATTGCAGAGGAACTGGAAGGAAAAGTATGTCTCTTTGCAGACGACACAAAGATCTGCAGCATGGTTGATACACAAGATGGAGTGGAAAGGATGTGAAGGGATTTGGTAAGGTTAGAGGAATGGTCAAATGTATGGCAGCTCAGATTCAATGTAAAAAAGTGCAAGGTAATGCACATGGGAAACAAAAACCCAGAGGAAGCGTACACAATGGGGGGTGAGATACTGACAACAGTAAAATGGAAAGGGACCTGGGGTAATTATATCGGATGACCTAAAGGTGGGCAAGCAATGGAGAAGGCAGTAAGGAAGGCTGGGGGATACTGGGATGCATAGGAAGAGGCATTAATAGTGAAAACAGGAAGTTGTTATCCTCTGTACAGACAGTTGGTGAGACCCCATCTGAAGTACTGTGTGCAGTTCTGGAGACCCCATATCCCAAGAAGACATAGACAGAGGGAGGCTGTCCAGAGGAGGGCAACTAAATGGTGCAGGGTTTGCACCAGAAGACATACAAAGAAAGACTAAAGGAACTTAATATGTATACCCTTGAGGAAAGAAGGGAGAGAGGGACATGATAGAAACTTTCAAGTACCTCAAGGGAATCAACAAAGTCCAAGAGGGTAGCATCTTTCAGAAAAAGAGATGTGCAAGAACAAGGGGGCACAATTTGAAGATAGAGGGGGGAAGGCTCAGCGGTGATGTGAGAAAGTATTTTTTCACAAAGAGGGTTGTGGATGTATGGAACAGCCCCCCGAGGAGGTTGTGGAGTCAAAAACAGTGGAGGAATTCAAGAATGCATGGGACAGACATAAGGCAGTCCTAGTGGGGGGGGTAGGAGGAAGTAAGCTGTTGGTTAACTAGGATCTGCAGCTTATCTGTTAGGTAGGAAAATGGGCAGACTAGGTGGGCCAAGCGGTCCTCATCTGCCATCAAATTCTATGTTTCTATGTTTCTATGTTAAGCCCTGGGTCCAGATGGTTTCCCACCCAATTTTTACAAGACTTTTGAAATGGAGTTAAACCCCATTCTTTTGCGTTTATTTAATTTTATATGTCAAAAGGGAATCACAGACCCTTCGTTCTTGGAGGCCATTATAGTAGTACTACCAAAACCCAGCAAAGAGAAGAACAGGGTCACGAACTTTTGCCTCATTTCATTAATGAACTATGATATTAAAATATCTGCTAAAATATTAGCTGTCAGGGTGTCTAGGATTTGGATGGGGCTTTTGAGCCCTGAACAGGTTGGTTTTGTCAGGGGTAGAGTTTCATCGGACCATATCCGCAAGTTAGCATATATTTTCTCCACTTCCAGGGAGGCAGATAAGCCAATGGCCTTGGTTTCACTGGACACGGAGAAAGCGTTCGATACGGTGGGCTGGGCATTCCTGTTTGATACCCTAGTTGTAATGGGCTTCCCTCTTCCCTTTATATCCTGGGTTAAAAAGTTGTACTCTGGACCCAGAACTAAAGTTTATTGTAAAGGAGTTTTTTCGTCGGCTTTTTCATTAAAATCGGGCACCAGACAGGGATGTCCACTTTCCCCATTATTATTTAATCTCTATTTGGAACCATTAGTAAGAAGCCTTAAAGCATCACCAGCGGTCCAAGGCATAAAAATAGGACAGTTCCACCTAAAGTTATCGGTTTATGCGGACGACATCCTCCTCCATGTTACTAATCCCTGTGAGTCTACCCAAGCCGCCCTCCAGATAATCAATGGGTTTAGTAGAGTATCGAATTACAAACTTAATATTGGTAAGTCAGAGGTGATGCCCCTGAACCCCCTACTTTTCAGAGAGGACGTTGAGTCGCTATCAATGACATGGTCAACCCAGCTTAGATATTTAGGTATAACACTTTCCACTTCGGTTTCCCTGACTAAAAAGCTGAACGTAGATAACCTAATTAAGGAAATTCGATTAGATTTGAATAGATGGAGCTCGATGCACTTATCCCTTCAGGTGAGGGTTAGTGTAATTAAGATGAATGTCCTGCTAAGAGTGTTCTACCCACTTAATATGTTAAATGTATATCTTCCCCTGAGTTGGTTCTGCAAGCTCCATAGTGTAATTTCTCAGTTTATATGGAGGGGTAAAACCCCGTGTAGGGCATATAACAAGTTAAGTGCTTCAAAGCAGTGGGGTGGCTTAAAACTCCCCAATTTCTAGCACTATTACTTGGCCAGTCACATGGCCAAGTATATGCTTTGGGGGGTTCACCCAATTACTAAGGATGATGTTACCACCATCCCTATCAGGTTACAATTAGAGCGAGTATTACAGGGAAATTTTTCCCAGAGTGCCTTTTGTTTATCAGCCTGGGTAGACTGCCCAGGCAGTTGAAAGGTTCAGTGGTATACACTTCATTAAAAGTTCACTCGCAACTCTGCAGGTCCATGAGGTATAAAAACCAAATGGATCTATCGCAGCCGGTGTTTAATAATCCCAACTTTAAAAATTGGAGATCGAAGTATATTAGTCCCCAAAGAGTGTTCCAACCCCCGAATTAAGGTCTCGGACTTGGTAGGTGATGGTAGACTAAAGGAATCACCGGAAATACTAACTTCTTTGCAGCTTCCCAAAAAATATTTTTATTTTGGGTTCCAACTTAGGCATATGTTAATCAAATGGTTCAGTGGGAGGAGATGGGACCCACAGTTGTTGCCTCCTTTGCAGCAATTTTTAGAATGTGTCAAGCAACCACATGCCATATCTAAGCTGGCATCTCTTGTATAAGGTTCACTTGGGAGCTTAAGCAGCAGGCAGGTAGGAAAGAGGGCTGGAGTTATATTCTGTTTTAACTGAAATATTTGAATAGTTTGTAAGTGAAATTAATTTTATTTGTTAAAAATTATTACCTTGAATTAGAACTGTTACATTGTAACTTTGGTGGCTTGGGGATAGTTGTTTGGCAGGGATCCTTAGAGGGAAATTTAAATGTGTTGTTTGCCTGGTCTTTGGTAAGAGCCCTCCCACCTACCCTGTTTTGTATGCCTTCTTAAATACTGAAAAGCCACTGGGGGTTGGGATTGAAGGGCTGAGTATTTCTGTTTGGGACTGAAATTCGAAGCAACAGGAGCTGGTGGGCCTGTGACATCATATGGTACCTGATGTCTGCTTACACACACTGTTAGTAGGACCGAACACACACTGGACTGTATGTGTTTGTGAGACTTGGGAACATTATTGGTGGAGTTGAAATTGGGTTTGTAAATAACTACAGTCAGTATAGAGAGAAACTGTACTCCAGGGGAAAGGGACTGAGAAAAGGGGGTGTGCTATTATAAACAGAGGGGGATAATCAGGGTGGCCATATTCCACCATGGCAGGCATCTTCAGAAGGGTTGTAGGCTGCACAGGCTGTGGGATGGCAATAATTCTAAATTGGGCCTGAGAGAGGGAGGCTGCCCACCTGTAGACAGCTATCTTGTATCAGGAGTGAGTATATTGTTAAGGAGTAAGCTGTGGAGCTGGGGGTGTCCAAGGATAAGGGGTGTGGATATGGGCAGCAGAAGGGTGGGGCTGAGGGGAGGCTGGGGCAACGCTCTGAAATTACAGGACGTTATGTTACAGCAAGCAGGAGGGGGGATATTAGGGACAGAGGACCCTTAGATAGGGAAGTTGATGCTAAGGGGAAAGCGTACGGGGTGAACATTCTGAATACAAAGAGAGTGGAGGGGGAAGAGTCAGGACGGGCTGTTGTGCGGAAGTCTAAAACAGCAGACTGTGGGAAGGGAGCTCCTAGGGTGAACAGTGTAAGAGAGGAAGAAGAGGGTCAGTTTAGAGATGCAGTCAGGGGAAACTCGGGTTACTTGATGGAGGCTGACATAGAGCGTCACAATAAATTTGAGCTACTAAGCAACCTAGAGGGGGAGGAAGGGGTTGGTGGAAATGAGAAAACTTACAGAGGCCGGGGAGGGAGTCGGATACCCAAGGGCATCACAGACCAGCTATGGAAAGGATAGACATAGTCCCAGAGGAGAAGGGGAACATATATGTTAAGCAAATGGGGAGATGCAACATATTCCAGACATGAGGGAGGAGAGCATGATTGAGAGAAACTGGGAGACAAGGAGGTGGGAGAGGAGCCTCTTCAGCAGGGAGGTCAGTACCAAGGATGGGGCCCTAGCTAAAGGGGACCCACAGAGAGCCTCTGGAGGCAGGGTACCATAACAAGGGGAGGATGGTGGTGGGGAAGGAAACCATCAGGGCCAGGATAAATGGTTCAGATAAGAGAGGGTTAAAGGACACCTATTCAGAGGGGGTTTGAGTTAATGGGCAAAATAGCAAGGAGGCAGAAAGGGAGGTGACAAGGGGTCTCTAATAAGGCAGGAAGACTCCCATGAAATTGAGATCATGAATAAAGGGGGGAAGGGGCTGAGAGGGCGAGGGGAGGTAACCATAAGGATGATGGCGGTGTTAAGGTTCTGTTACTGGGAGACTCGATGATTAGGGGTATCCATTGGGAGGACAGTGGTGGATGCCATAGCCAGGTGAAGGTAGTGAGAATCTCTGGGCTGACAGTGTACAGAGCAAAGTTCATGGTGTATGAAATGGTTAGGGATTGTGGAGGGAAACCGATTCTCGTGCATTTGGGAACTAATGATCTAAAGGGAAATAGCATTTTGAAATCCAAGCAAGGTTCCAAGAACTTTGCCAGAGTCTGTCGGATAATGGATGCAACATTTTTTCGGAGATATTGCCTGTACCAAAGGCCCTGGTGGAAAAAAAAGAAGCTTACAGAGGTTAATGACTGGCTCAGGAAGTGGGATCAAGAGAATGGGTTGGGGGTGTTAGGGAACTGGAATGGAGTTTGGGAGGATAAGGGACTATATGCCAAGGATAGGTTTCATCTTGCCCCATTAGGGAAGGAAGTCCTTAAACAGGGGATGGCTGACTACATACAAGAAAGGTGGGGTTTAAACTTGTAAGGGGGGGAAGGTATGAGGGAGGGGCTAACCAGAAGCCCTCTCCTCCAGATGAGGGGAGTAGCCGTCAAGCCCAAGAGGGGGAGGGGGGAAACAGACTGGAGGTGGAGGTTTCAGGAGGAGCAGGTGGAGGATGGAAGTATAAGGAATCTGGGTGGGGTTCGACAAAGAGGATCAGGGATAAGGGGTGGGGGTTGGTGTTAGTAAATGCCAGGAGCTTGGGAAACAAGTTGCCGGAGTTCCAGGCCATGCTGTTCGAGGGGGTGGATGTGCGCGGTCACGAGACGTGACAACAAACCATGACTGGGACCTAAATGTACAGGGTTACACTATGCTTAGGAAGGATAGAAAGGAGGTCAGAGGGGGTGGAGTGGCTATGTTCATTAGAGATGATATAGAAATTGCTATGGTAGAAGAGGCAGAGGGAAACGTGGAGGCATTATGGGTCACCTTACGATCCCCAGCAGGAGATAAGGTCAAGCTGGGAGTAGCATATAGGCCCCCCGGGATGAGTGATGTTCTAGAGTATGGTTTGCTGGACAACATCATTGCCCAGTGTGGTCCAAAAGGGGAAGGAGTGGTGTTGATGGGGGACCCTAATATGCCAGGTACAAACTGGGGAACCATGTCCTCTACAGGCCAAGGAGCAGAGGCTGCTGGATGGCTTCCAGGATGTGTTCTAACACAGCATGTGATGGAGCCCACAAGGGAGGGGCATGTCCTGGATGTGGTTCTGGCAGATGGGGATCTGGTAAGGGACATAGTTGTACAGGACCCCCTGACTGGGAGTGACCACAATACTGTCTGGTTTCAAATAAGCATGGCGGGAGTGGGGGTGAGATCTAGGACACTGGCAGTGGACTTCAGGGGGGCAGACTTTATGGGCATGGGAAATATTCTCAAGGATCACTTGAAGGGGATTACCTCAATGACAAGTGTGTGAAAGGAGATGGAGGTCATAAACGGGACTTCATGAGGCAGTCAGATCTGCGCTAAGTTGAAACGTAAGGGAGCAAGGTCACGTAAACCATGCTGGTGGTCCAGTGAGGTACAGGTAGCAGTCAGAGAAAAGAAGCGGCCTACAAAAAAATATAAAACAACAAGAGGGGATAGGGATAAGGAAATGTACCAGCTTGCATCTAGAAAAGTCACCCGGATGGTGAGGGGAGCAAAGTCCAGTAAAGAGCAGCGGCTGGCACAGGGGATACATGGAGGGGAAAAGGGGTTCTTCCGCTACATTGGGAAGCGGAGAAAAACTAAGGGCCATCTCAGCAGACTGAGATCAGAAGGAGGGTGGGTGGAAGAGGTAAGGGACCAGGCAGAGGTATTTAACGAGTACTTTGCCTCTGTGTTCACTAGGGAGGGGGATGGGATATCTACAAAGCAAGGCATGAAGGGGATAGAAGCGGCAGGGAGTGGGATCAGGGCAGCAACAGAAATGGAGCAAGAGGGAGGGAAAGGTACCCCAGGGTGTCACATCTGGATAAGGACAAAAAGACCAGTAAGGGGAGGGACGGATGATGCTATCTCCACCAAAGGGTGTGGTTAGCCCTCAAGGCCCTAAAGAAAAACAAATCTGGGCGGATGGCATTCATCGAGTACTATGGGAATTGGTGGACATACTGGCTGCACCTGGCGGAGCTTTTTCAGCAGGTCACTTGAGACAGGGAGGTACCTAGGGATTGAGCGAGAGGCACATGTGGTACCAATCCATAAAGGGGGTCGAGGAAGTACCAGGTAACTATAGACCCATCAGTTTGACCGTGGTGGAAAATTAATGGAGAGGATACTAAAGGAACGATTGGGGTGTACTTGGAGGAGGTGGGAGGTCTGGATAGTCGGCAACATGGGTTTGTGCCATGTAGATCATGTCAAACCAACCTTGTGGAGTTCATGAATGGGCACATCAGAACTGGACTGGGGTGGGCCTGTGGATGTATTATTCGGACTTCAGCAAGGCATTTGATGCTGTCCCCCACAATGGTCTAGTGGAGAAACTGATGGGGTTAGGAGTAGGCCCTTTGATGGTCAGATGGATTGAAAACTGGCTAGCTGGATGCACTCAGAGAGTAGTGGTCTGTGGGGAGCTCTCAACCCTAGAGAGGTTGGTAGTGGGTACCACAGGGCTCGGTCCTGGGTCCGATCCTGTTTAATGCATACATATCGGACATCAGGGAGGGTATAGGTGTGAAATGAGTCTCTCGTGGATGACTCCAAGATGGGAGCAGAAGTTGAGGGAGAAGAGGGAGGTGGCCCTGCAAGGGACCTGACACCCTGGAAAGCTGGGCTCACACATGGAAATTAAATTTCAATATCACCAAGTGCAAGGTGTTGCATCTTGGTCGGGGAAACCCTAAACACAGGTACACCCTGGGAGGGGAGGTGCTGGAGGCCTCAATAGGGGAAAAAGACCTAGGGGTCATGGTGGATACATGTATGAATAACTCTGAGCAGTGCAGGAGAGCGGCTAGCAAGGCAAACAGGATGTTGGGATGCATCGTAAGGGGGATCACCCTAGGAGCCAGGAAGTGATTCTGCGCTGTACAATGGACTGGTTAGACCACACCTTGAGTACTGTGTACAGTACTGGAGACCACACTTGAAGAGGGACTTACAGCTCCTGGAGAGGGTACAGAGGAGGGGCAACAAAGATGATCACGAGGGCTAGGGATTTGACTTATGAGGACAGACTTGAGGAGCTCTGCCTGTTTTCATTGGAGGAGAGGAGAGACAGGGGGACATGATTGAGGTCTCAAGCACCTCAAGGGAATAAATAGGGTAAACATGGAGGGGATCTTTAGACTAAAGCAGGGAGGTATCACCAGAAGGCATGGTTTGAAGTTGGAAGGTGGAAGGGTGAGGGGGGAAAAGAGGAGGATGTTTTTCACCGAGAGGGTGGTGGACCCTTGGAATGCACTGCCTGGTGAGCTGGTTCAGAGATACACAGTGGAGGGCTTCAAGAGAGGGTGGAACAGACACAGAAAGTGGATGTATCAGATGATGGCCTGTCCGGGGGGGTGGGGATGGATGATAGTGGTTTCTGGAGAACAAGGGATGGGAGGGTCTCGGCATCCAACTAAGGATCTAGGTTCGAGCAGACTCGATAGACCGTAAGGCCTAATCTGCTGGCAAATAGTATGTTAGTATATGTGACACTAACCCCAGAGGCATCGGGTAAATCCAACTACTGGGCCCGACATTTCCTACAAGATAACTTCTCATGGGATAAAATATGGGAGGGAACCCAGGTATATATCACCAATGATCATTTAAGAGTAATGCAGTTTTACATATTGCATAATATTTACTACACTCCAGCTAAGTTGCATGGAATGGGTAGGACACAGAGTAAAACGTGCTTTAGGTGCGGGAAAGACCCCAGGACGTTACTTCATATATTATGGGATTGTCCCAAGATAGCCTCCCTTTGGAGTGCTATTCGATACAGGGCAGACCCACTGCTGGGACTACAGGATCTTTTTTCACCACAGGTATATATAGTGGGGGACTATACCAAGGTTCCTATCAAAGAGAGAAGACATTATATGGCCATTATCTCTTTGACGGTTAAGCGGCTGGTCCTTCGTTATTGGAAGGACCAACACGCAATATCCTACCTTGAATGGGTTAAGGAGTTACTATACAATTTAAGAATTGAAAAGGCAATTGCCAGTCTGCAGGGTAAGCTCCCTCTGTACAAGACTAGATGGGAGAAGTTCCTCACGCTTTGGTCTCTCCCCTTGCCTCCCCAACAAGTTCAGTCGGGATGTTAGTCTAGGTCAGGGTATAGAAGGATTTTAGTCAGCTGCCCCACAGGAAATTCACACCGCTGCATATCGATGGGATGGGTGTAGTTAAGCTTATTAATTTTATGCGGCACTGATGATGTGGTTGCTGCCTGACACAGGAAAGGGAAGTAGTTTTGATAGAATAGGTAAGAGTGGCTCTGGGGGTGGGAAGAGGGGAGTGGGGAGGGGTGGGACAGTAGGGAGGGGGAATGTATACCCCATGAATGGAAGGCATGAGGAAATTCAGGCTTCAGTTTTGTGTTTTTTGCTCTACAAGGAAATGGCTGAATTCTAACTGCTTGCTAAAAATATATTGTAGGGACCTTATGCCACCGTACCAATTTAAGTATTTCTGTATGGATGTATGCCCATTATCAACGTGCTGGATTTGTATTTTTGCATTTGTGATAAATGAATAAAGTTTATTAAAGTTCAAAAAAAAAAAGTTACATTTCAGAGACACATCATGTTAACTAACACAACCTGTTGTGTGCAATATTTGCAGCAGTCTTTACAAAACAATGAAACGGATGAAATAAAATCTTCATACGTACCAGAATGGATTTCACATGGATATTACATTGGTTCCTCTCTGTACGGTACAGTTACAGCATCTTTCCCAACAAGTATTAGAGATGAAGCCTGTTTTTGTTCCCCTGTAAAAAAAACAAAAGAAGTGTAATGTATGTATTTTGCCACTATGGCTCTGAAAAGGTACAAAAAACAAAACATACAACTTAATGAAATGAGGCAGCTTAACAAACATGAATGCACATACTTACTTTATGGTTTAAATATTAAGAAGCTGGTGGTAGTGGTGCACTGGTGGAGTGGTGGTCTGTGGGGAGCAGACAGACTCATGGTGGTAGACTTGCATAACATCAGTCCTGGTGGTGGTGGTGGTGGTGGTCCGTGAGGGGGCACACAGACTCATGATGGCAGACTTGCATAACATCAGTCCCGGTGGTGGTAGTGGTGGTCCATTGGGGGCAGACAGACTCATGGTGGCAGACTTGCATAACATCAGTCCTGGTGGTGGTGGAGGTGGTCCATTGGGGGCAGACAGACTCATGGTGACAGACTTGCATAACATCAGTCCCGGTGGTGGTGGTGGTGGTGGTCCGTGGGGGGCAGACAGACTCATGGTGGCAGACTTGCATAATATCAGTCCCGGTGGTGGTGGTGGTGGTGGTCCGTGGGGGGCAGACAGACTCATGGTGGAAGACTTAGATAACATCAGTCCCGGTGGTGGTCCGGGGGGGGGGCACACTGCCTTTTAAATACTGCAGTTGAAACCTGTCAACATTAACCACATCATCATCCACTTAAAGAAAACTGCCCTTACAGTCATCTATGCCTGAAGTCTGACCACTGGGAAATTCTTTCTCCATTGTGTCATCATCTACGTCAGTCGTGGGCCATTTCAGGCAACCACTGCCAGTGCCACCAGAATGCTCCATTTCCACATCAGCAAGACCACCCTGACTAGGCCGGGGTATGAATACCGAGGTTGCAGTCTGTGCAGGAGACAGGTTTGTCCAATGATCCCTGACTATTACACCTGCTGAACTGAATACCCTCTCAACACTTACACTGGAGGGTGGGCATGTGAGGTACTTCAGTGCCACTGCAGTCAGCTCTGGCCATTTACTGACTTTTCCACTCCAGTACAAAAGGGGATCTTCACTTATTGTCAGATGCCTGTTTTCATACAAATATGACTCAACCATTCTCTTTGCCACACTAAGTCCAATTGTTGATGCATCAGCCTGTTCTCCAGAATCATTTATTTCACAAATACCCACTTGGGACAAAGCCTCCCAAAGCGGGTTGACATCACCCACTTTGGATGACAGACCACCTGGAACTACAATCCCCTTACGCTTGCATGATATGCTTGCTGGTCCTCCAGCTACACCTTCAGCTGGATTATTCTGCTGAGGTTTGCTTACCATGGCATGTGACTTCTGTGCCCCATGAACCAAATGCACCAGTTGATCACTGATATTTTTTACCTGTTCAGGCCCTCCCTCCAGTACTGATGCAATTCCACGTTTGTATCGTGGGTCCAGCATTGTTGCCATGGCAAAGCTGTCACTATGCTTAATGCTCACAATGTGGTGATTCTGGTCGAATACTGTCAGCATGTGTTGCAGCAACATGCTGTTACCACCATCTCTGGTAATATCAAGGCTATGCTGTACATTCACCAATGTCTGCCTCAGCACCTGCATCAGTGGAATTGATTGGCTAATAGAGGCAGACTCATCACTCACTGCCTGTGTGGCATGTTCAAAAGGCCACAAAATTGTTATTACAGAGTCCATGAGGTGCCACTGTTCAGTCGTCATAGACATGGAGGCCCCAGAACTGTCACAGCTAGTGTGCATAACAAAATATTCTGAGATGGCTTTGTATTGTTCATACAACCTCTCTGCCATGTATAATATGGAGTTCCATTGGGTGACAACTTCCAGCTTCAAGTGGTGCTGAGGCAGGCTATTTTGTATCTGCAATTGCCGCAGTTGGTTACAGGCCTTTCCAGATCTTGAAAAGTGATAGCAGATATGTTGTGCAATGGTCAGCATTTCCTTTATGTCAGGGTGCTGCAGAAACTCCTGAACCACAAGATTTAAACAGTGGGTCATGCATGGAACATGAAAAAAACACCATTCATGATGCATTTCACCACATTTGACTCATTGACACTTGATATGAACCCAGCTCTCAGGGACAGAAGGTTTAGCCATCTGTCAGTTTCAGTCAGTACCATGTCCAACATGTTCTCACCAGTATGTGAACAGGTCACACTGCGCATAGCAATTGTTGCATGCTGGCCAATTCCAGGAAGATTGCTACCACGACAATCCACCTTACTGCACTGATTATTCACGCTACCAACATCACAAACAAACCCCAGCACCTGCGCACTGGCACCTGTGCCCAGTGTGCAGTTATACACAAATATGAACTCCCCACTATTTTGCCACTTGTCCACATATCCATACTTAAATGGATGAATGGAGAGAAGAAATGTTGAAGGGCATGTCTTACTGAGTCGGAGACAGTGCGGAACAACTCAGGAACAGTACGGGTAGAAAAGTATGTCCTGGATGGGACTTTCCAGTTTGGACAGGCACAGGCAGAAAACTGCCGGAACCCAGAATTCTCCACAAAGGAGAAGGGCAAAAGATCAATTGCCAGCATTTCCACTACAGCAGCATGAAGTTCACATGACACTGTATGATTGGGAGGGAACTTCAGTTTATGCACAAAAACACTGTGTAACGTGGGCTGACTTAAACATTTTACACAGGGTGTGTTGTTGGTCATAAATGGTTGTGGTCTGTGATGAATGGCATTGGCAGGCGGTGGAGTGTGGACATTTGATGAAGACAGTTGCACAGGTAATAATGACAAACCCAGAAATGATGTTATTTTTCCAGATTTGCCAACTGGGGTTGATGTACCACTTGCACTAGACATACTGCATTTACCACCACCACCACAAAAACTGTTACTCTCACCAGCACTGGACAACATTTCAAAGTCATTATGGTCCTCCACCTCATCATGCCTGTAGTAATCCTCTGCTCTTATTACCGCACTACTGCACACGTTTAATTTTCTACTGGGCTTAACAGTCATGGAAGGGGATAACATGCTGGCTATTGTTGCCGGTGATACAGGTGAACGCCCCACTGTGGTATTAGCTACCAGCTTGTGCTAGGTCCACAGAGCCAAGTGCCTATTCTTAAGATGCATATGCCATTCTCCTATCTCCACATGGCTCCCCTTTTTACCTCGACACACACACACATGGCAAACCTGACAGACTGCAACTGAATCATCATTTGCATCTTGAACAACAAAATCCCAAACAAGGGAGTGTGATGCTCTGCTTTTAACATGTCCATGATGATGTGGCTTATTTATGTCTGTTATTTTAAGCACTGAAGTGGGGGAGCATGTGACGTTTCTGGCACTGCACACCTGGCCTGCAACTGACCACCATGACTACCTACCATATTGATTACTGGGTCGTCATCATCATCATCATCATCATCAACTAAAACCGGTAAATCACAAGTTTTTACAGGGAGGGATGCCTTCAAACAGACTCAGACACAGACACTTTTAATTTATTTTTCTCCGGTTCCCAACTGGTGTCAATGACATCATCATCATCATATTCATCAACATCACTGTCACACACATCCACATCTTCTGCTTGGATGCTAACATGTGGACTGCATGTTGCAACAACATCAACATCTTCATCATCATCAGCTTCATCACATTCATCATCAGCATCTACACCACCATCACCTGATATTTGTTTACTACACTGTGAATCTCTGCGTGGAAAATTCGTGACATTAAGTGCCACGGTGGATGGAATATCACATTCTATGCTATCATTTACATGATCATCAGAATTCTTAGGTTCAGTTAATGGGATGTTACTGGGAAGTATAACATCATCTATGCTGTCACTCACTTGCACTGCTTCACTCTCGATATGTTTGGATACGGTACACTGGTCAGAATTAGAACTTGACGCAGCAATGCTAATACTACCTCCAGCACCACTAACACTAGTAACACTAACACCACCAGCTGGGAAAACATCATCTCCTCCAACTATGAGTGAAGCTACTGATTGGGCTGTAGAAAACATTGCAGGAGAAAAACCTTTCCTCACATCAGCAATGCACTTCTCCATCTGTGTACTACTACCATGCCCTCAGACCCTCTTACTGCCAACATTGCCATGGCCAGAAACAGCTTTACTTGCACGTCTCTTTGCAAGCATTGTGGGGGATCAACCACAAATATTATTACCAAATTCAGATTTTGATACGTTCACTTTCTGACTGGAGGGATGCTGGCTGAATGTGAAGCAAAATAAACAACTGTGACTTCAGCAACAGATAAGAGACTACTGTGACACTGTCAAGGAATTAAAACAACTTCAGTAACCAGTGATGCTGATGGGGTCACAAACTCACAAAAACAATCCAGTCTGGTAAAAAAAACCTTTTGAACGTGGGAGTGGGGGTCAGGGTGGAGCACTGAATACAGACAGTGCTGATTTTTATGACACTACAATACAAGCAGCAAAACTAACAACAGAGGACATAATTGCAGTACAAAATCAGGCAGCTGCAGTGGATATCAGGTTCACATTGCTGCACTTAGTTGCACTTACACTAGTCTGTGTCACAAATTTTAAAAGGTATATTATATTTGATGCATGCAACACTGCACACACAACACAGAACAGTTTGTGTACAATGCTGAACGCGGAATGTGACGCAAATGCAAAAGTTCAGTGTACTGCCTCATAATGTAAATTTCTAATTTAAACAACCTGACCGTATGAAATGCTGCACCACATTCACACAACAAACAGCAAGAACATTTCTACTATTACTGACAATTTTACTATGCGTACAGTAACACAGTTATATTACAAAAATATAACCAAAAGACAAATAAATCACTAGTTCTCCAACTTAAATCTACCTACTCACAGATACGCCCCTCCTCCACACAGCACACTTTCACTGTATTTCACCATACACACTCAGTGTTGTAAATTAACATGCAAAATCCACACACAAACAAAAACGCTTGATGATGTGAGCACAGGAGGGTTTCTTACAATTGATGAACTACAGTTGGATCCCCCCCAAAAAGGCAAAAATGCTTTTTGAACAGCTTTTACAAGATTTCTACAAACAGCTATCAGAGCACACTGTCTCCTACTCCTTCCTACTTATACTACCCCAAACTGAGGCTGTGCAGATCAATATAGAGTCCATGTGACCTGAACTCCCATGAATCACTGCAAAATCTGCCTTTGGAGCTCAAATACAAGGCAAAGTGAGGTGAAGTGAACTGCCACCAATGTACTTCACCTTAAAAATTGAAAGAGTAGTGACCAGGGGAGGCAGAGTAATGAGAAGTTGCTATTTCTAATACACTTTGTGTTCCTCATTATAATGTGAAGTATTCCGCTTCATGTTGAGGAGCACTCCGTGAATCTGCCTGTGCTCCATGAAACATTTCACAGAGCAGATTGAGCCACTTTGCCCACCACTAATCAGAACCAGAGGGAATGTGATGAACCTGAAGGTGGCAAGTTTAGGAGGGATGCAAGGAAGTGTCACTTCACTGAAAGAGTGGTGGATCCCTGGAACAGACTGCCAGAGGAAGTGGTGGAGGCAAAACAGAGGGCTTTAAGCATGGATGGGATAGACATAGGGGAATATTAGGAAATAGCCAGGGAGGAGTGAGGGTTGCCAGAGACCTGCTCAGGTCTGCAGAGACATACTAGTTAGGGACCTTATAGACAGACTGGGTGAGACAAGGAGTTCTTTTCTGTTGTCAATTTCTATGTCTCTATGTTCCTAACGTGTCCATTTATTACAGCCATTTTGAAAGTCCCCTAGTCTTAGGAACCAAGATCCAGCTATTGGTTTGGGGCATGTGGTGAATGTCTAAGGAAAGAAACAAATGATCTCCTGTGCAAAGGAAATTATGAATAAGCTTGATCTCCTGCATCTTACAACTTTCTTCACACTGGGCCCTTTCTATGCTGGTCTAAAAACAATCCACTTCACAATGGTTCCTGTATTTATTTTATGTATTTAATTATTTATTTATTTGTTACACACAAAACCCTTCATGCTCAGTCTATTTTCAAAGGGTCTAGGGTCATATAAAACGGAATGCAGTAAAAAGGAAATTCAACATATTTGCAAATACAAGGCACAGTGTTTACAGTACAAAGGAGAATTAGGTAGGTACATTGAATACATTTTTTAAGTTAAATAAGCTGTAATCACCGTGTCAGGCATAAATAAATGGTGAGATAGATTATAAATGCACATAACATTGGGTAGAAACAGAGCCTAGTGGTGAGAGGTTCAGAAGCAAGAGGGGCCTATGGAGAATTGGTGGAGGGGGGGACTCAAGTGATCAATGTTAGCAGGCACATGGGTTGTGGTGAGAGAGTGAAGATAGGAGATCAGATTTAAACTTGGTTAGGCAGTCAGTGACTTTAAGGGATGGGGTAAGGGAGTTCCATAGTTTGGGGAATCTGAAGGAGAAACAAGCCTGTCCCAGTGAGGCTTTTCTATGAAGGAGCACCAAGGAGTTATGTTCTATACATCTCGTAGGGTAACTGGTGTCCACTGGGCTCAGCATGGCTGGGACCCTAGGGGATTACAGTCCCAGCAAGGCTTTTTTGCCTGTGACTAGGGTACTATATTGTAATTGGGAGTCAAGATTCAGCTAACCTAGATTATTATATAGTTTGCATGTATGAGAATCTTGCCTCAAGTGGAGTACAAAGCAGCAGACTCTGTTCAGCAAGCCTCTGCCCACAGCCAGCATTCTGTCACAGATGGCACCATAGAGCACAAAGCCATAATCAAATAGACTGAGGATGTAGGATCTAACTAGTAGCTTTGGGGAGGAAGGCATTCCTGTGCCTTTAAAG
Organism: Neoceratodus forsteri; assembly: GCA_016271365.2. Classification (NCBI taxonomy): domain Eukaryota; kingdom Metazoa; phylum Chordata; order Ceratodontiformes; family Ceratodontidae; genus Neoceratodus; species Neoceratodus forsteri. The sequence goes on from CM057452.1 coordinate 787,888,918, forward strand.
CAGGCCAAGTCTGGAGCTGGCTGCCTTAGTTAATGTGTCCACATGTGCTGCATAGATTAAACCAGAATCTAGAGTTAGCTCCAGATATTTAAAGGGGCACACCTGCTCAATAGGGGTTCCCAAGGTGGAGGTAATGTCTAGGGAAGAGGGAGTAGGGGATTTTCTTCAAGTGGAGAAGAGCATATTCATTTTTTTTTATATTTAGAACAAGGAAATTGGTATTGAACCAATCTTGGATTAATGATAAATCAGTTTGGAGGTTAAGCTGGAGTTTGGCTAAGTTTCTATTCGTCAAAGTGATAACAGCATCATTAACATATAGGAAGAGTTTACTTGAACTGCAAGCTTCAGGAAGGTCATTGATGAAGAGACTGAACAGAAGGGGAGCAAGGACTGATCCTTGGGGATACCCCGTGTTACTGGCTGATAGTCAGAAAGGGATAAATGGCTTTTTAGCACTTTCATTCTGCCTGTCAGGTAATTCAATAGCCATTGGGTGGCCTTATCAGAGAGCCCCTTGTTGGTTGATTTTTGGCAGAGGAAGGCATGATTGACAAGGTAGAATGCCTTGGTGAGGTCAGTGAAGATGGAGCCTGTAAGCTCCCCTCTGTCCAAGGCACATTGAAGATAGTGTATTTCAAGATGGCGGTTAAAGTGCTGTGGTTCTTTCAGAAACCATGCTGCTCATGGGACAACAGATCACACTGGCTCAGGTATTGAGTAAGCTGGTCATTTTTGATTTTTCCAGCATTTGGAAGGGGGGGATATTGAGATGGAACAGTAGTCAATAGGGAGGTCTTGGGAACCCCCCTTAAAGACAGGGGTAACATGAGCTATTTTCCAGATCTTGGGCACTTGTCCAGTGGAGAGTGACAGGTTAAAAATGAGTTGTAGGGGATGCGTTACTTCCTTTAAGGCAGATTTGAGAAGCTTCATATACGTTGTCAGGTCCAATTTATGTTGATGTTTTTGTGTTGGCTGGATATTTGTAGGTATCAGACTAAGTTAGCCTTCTAAGGTAGAATTTTGGGTGCAAAGTGCAGACTGGAGTACTATAGACTTCAGCAAGGTGGGTGGAGGATGGGGGAATGTAGGCGGATAGATCACTAAATGTTTCACTAAATATACTGGCTATGTTCACATCTCCCTCAGTCATAGACCCATCCATTTGGATAGAGTGAGCAAGAGATTTTGTTATATTGCCAAGAATGTCATTAATTCCACTCCATAGAAGTTTTGGCTGGTTGAGGAGGGTAAAGAGCTTGTTTTTATGACAATTAGCCTTGGCTGCTTTGCCTTGAGTTTTTTTTTACTTCTGAGCTCTTTATATTTTTGCAGGAGGGAGGTGTAACAAAATACTCGGTAATGTGACCAGATTCTGTTTCATTCTCTGATTAATGTTATAAGATTTGGGGTGAACCATTATTGGAATATGCCTTTTTTGATCAGAGTCTTATATGGGGCAACACGGTCACACACCTTCTTGACCTGCATGGTAAAGTAATCCAGGGCAGTATCCACAGCCCGAGTCTGCAGCAGGAAGGACCGATCCATCTACTGCAGCAGTGTATGAAGTTGGGTGAGCCTACACATATAAAACACCCTGGCCTTAGTTAGGGAAGGTTCAGCTGGGGATATTTTTGCAGACCATCTACACATGGCAAGACAGTGGTCACTCAAGAAGTCAGGTAGTACTTCAGAGGAGAGGATCCTGTCAGGGTGGCTGATCATCACCCAGACTAGAAGTGTGGCAGATCCAGTTTTGTAATTGACCCTGGTGGGTAGGATATAACTTGTGATAGGTAGATGTTAGCTATTTTGTCCCAGTAACATTTATTGTTACCAGCAAGCCAATTACATTTAAAGTCCCCAAGTATGATTTTTTTTCTTGGTGAGGGTTTTCTAATGGTACTTTTCCATTTACAGAGAAAAAAACAGTTTACACAAAGAATAATTAAAAATGTTGATTAATGGGGGTGCAATTGGTTTACAAATCAAATTAAGGATACATTGGTCTATGCCATCTAGACCCCAGTTGGGCCTAGGATCCATCCTTTTGACACAATCACTAATCTCAATTGGAGAGAGAAAACAGAACTAAAATGTGGGGCTACAGGCAGAATATTTTATATTACTAATGAGTGGCTCAGAAGAGCACTTGGTGATGAAATCATTAGGCTTGAATTTCTGGTGGTCACTAAAATATTTATTAAATAAATTTGCAACATCCCATTGATCACTAATAACTCTTTCCTCTTCAGTAAGTGTAATTTATTCATTCTTTTTGCCCTTGCCTACCAACTCATTTAAAGTTCTCCATGTAAGTTTAGACCTTCCCAGCTCTCTTTTTTGTTTATCACTAAGGAAATGTATTTTAGCTGCTTGAACTGCTGTTTAACATTTATTTAAAAGTGTTTTATAGTCAAGTAGGTGACATAATACATATTCCTGCAGTTTGCCCCAGCTCTGTCACTTAACCTTACTAAATTTAAGAGATGAGGAGTAATCCACTCAGTCCTTAGCTCTCTTATACTGTTTTGTGGAATAAATGTTTCACAAATATTAACCCTTAGGCTGCCAACAGAATTAGAATATGTAGGAATTATGGACTGATATATCAGTCCATGGCCCTGCAAGGGTTAAAGAAAGTCTTACTAAAGGAATCAAGGGCATCATCAATACTCACAATATTATCTGTAAATGACCAGTCTGCTGCTGAAATAGCTTTAGAAAATTCTGCAAAATTCATTTTTTTAACAGTCAAATTAAGATAAACTTAATTCTCTGCTTTAAATCCTTAGCTGATCAATCACAGAATATAGTGCAATGATCGCTGAGGGAGTCCAGTAGGACTCTAGAAGCTACAACATAAAAAGGATTTGTAACAATTACCAATCAAGAACAGACTCATAACCAGTTTTATAACTTGTATGAGTAGTATTTGTTATAAGCTTGTGCATACCTAGATCTGCAATACTTTCCTTAGCCTCATGTGCTTGACCTGAGTGCCAATTTAAACCAAAGTCTCCTAAAATAATTCGTTTTCTTTTATGAGGTAGTAAGTTTTTTAACTCTAAAAATGCTTCAAATTCACAGCTCGGTACAACTGGTGGGAGATAAACCACACTTAATGTTATCATTTTTAAATTAATGGTGATCATTTTCTACATATGGACAATGACACTTTTAACTCCAGTTATAAGCTCCCGGCTGATATTTTTGGTTACAACTGGCAGGATGTAATTAGCACTTGTCAATCAAGCACTGCCACAGAAAGCTAATTGGTGCGTAGTTTCTCTGTGGGCGGGCTGAACATCTTGCCCAATATGGCAGCTATGTTACCTAGTACTGGTACCAGCACTCAAACTTTGCCTCACACTGTTAGGGATAGTAAGATTTTAAATATTTTTAAATATCTATCAAGTTGATCCTGCCTTGAAAATGAAAAACAAAACTCAATTTGGCTGATCCTGCAGTTCATATCCTTTGTGCACATCTGACACTCCACAGCTATGCCAACAGACTGTGACTTTCTGGAATGCCATTCCCACTATAATGTAAAAAATAAATAAACCAACACAAAAGAAAAAAAAAAAACGAAAGGGAGAGACAGACAATGTATGTGTCTCAGTGTGTGTGTGTGTGTGTGTGTGTGTGTGTGTGTGTGTGTGTGTATGTGTGTGTGTATCTGACAGAAGTGTTACACTAACTGAACTGTGCAGAAAGGAAAAAAAATGATCACCATTAATTAAATAAAATAAAATATGAGTGGGTGTGTGTAAAACCAGAATTCTACTTATACCATGTGAGATGCTTTTAAAACCCCTTTATGTAGAATCTCAAGCCTCGGTTACGTGTAAAATTCTGGTTACACACACCCACCCATGTATTATTCTATATATTACCAAGTACAAGATTTAAGTGATTCTGAAGTGGAAATTCCTGAATGAGGACACAGCTATGAGACTGTGATGTGGTTAGAGATATAAAATAAACATCCACCACCCCTTTTGCCAGTGTCTTATGTACACTGAAAAAAACATTCCATGGGAAAATGAATGGTTTCATCTGTAACTGATGCCAAGCATATAAAGAGATATCAGATGAGCTAAAATCAGTTAAAACAGAGTTGATAAATGCTACCCAAATCAATAAAATAGAGTAAGTTGTTAAATCTTTAAAAAATTAAAATGCACTCCTTAATTACATTCAGAAAATAAATGGGGAAACATAGACATAAAAACATAGAAAGTGACAGCAGATAAGGGCAGCATGGACCATCCAGTCTGCCCTTTTTTGTTGCATTGCTTATGCTGTAGACCTCTCTAGGTCTATGGCATTTTCGCTTCCACCCCTTACCTACCTCTTATGATTTCCCTTCAGTTTATCCTAGGCATTATTGGATCCCACTACTGTTTTTGCCCCCACTACCTCCACTAGAAGACTGTTCCAAGCATCAACCACCCTTTCTGTAAAGAAGTATTTCCACACATCTCTACTGCACATACACCCCCCAGCTTCATATCCTGCCCGGTGTTCTTGAGCACCCTTTCCTACAAAAAATACATCCCACTTGTACCTTAGTGACGCGCATGAGGTATTTAAAGGTCTCAGTCATATCCCACCTCTGCATCCTCTCCTCCATGGAGTACATGTTTAGTTCTTTTAGCCTCTCCTCATAGAACACTTGAAGTAAACCCTGTACAATCTTGGTAGCCCTCCTTTTGATAGCCTCCATCCTGTCTATGTCCTTCCTGAGATGTGGCCTCCAAAACTTGACACAGTACTCCAGGTGAGGTCTCACCACAGACCTATATAATGGCATCACCACTTCCCTCTTCCTGCTGGTAATACCCCTTCCTATACACCCCAGTATCCCACTAGGTCTCCCAATCACTTTGCACATTGCCTGTCCATCTTTAGGTCATTCAATATGATCACCCAGGTTCCATTCCCGCTTGGTTGTTACTAATATCACTCTCTCCAGTTTTGTACTGCACACCTGGGTTTCTGTGACTCAAGTGCATTATTTTGCAGTTTTTTGCAATAAACAGCTGCCACAATTTTAACCACTCCTCCAGTCTTTTCAAGTCTCTTTTCATCCTTTGGACCCCGTTCAGAGTGTCCACCCTGTTGCAGATCTTGGTGTCATCCACAAGGAGGCAGACCTTTCCTTCCAGTTCCTCTGCTATGTTGCTGATAAAGACATTCACAATTACTGGCCCCAATACTGACCCCTGTGGTACCCTGCTGGTCATTCACTTATCCTCAGAGTAAATTCCATTAACCACCACCCTTTGCCTCCTATTCCCTCACCAGTTTCTTACCCAGTATGCCACCTTATTGCCTACTCCCTTGCTATGCAACTTGTTTACAAGCCTCCTTTGTGGAATGGTGTCAAGGACCTTGCTGAAGTCCTAGTAGGCCATTCCCACTGCCCCTTCCTTTTCCAACACCTTTGTTACTCAGTCAAAATAATCTATCAAATTTCTTTGGCATGACCTCCACTCTGTAAAGCCATGCTGTCTCAGGTCCTGCAGTCCACTGGAGTCCAGGCGTTCCATGGTTCTTTCCTTTAATAGTGTTTCCATCAATTTCCCATCTACAGATGTCAGGCTAACAGGCCTATAATTTCCAGCCTCCTCTTTCCTATCACTTGTGAAGTGTGACTAGGTTCACGCTTCTCCAGTCCTCTGAGACCACATCAGACTCCAATGAACTGTTAAACACTATCAGTGGTTCAGCTAGCACCTCCCTGAGTTCATTTAACACTCTTGGTTGCACCCCATCTGGCCCTATGGCTTTGTCCACCCTCAAGATTAGCAAGTGCTTTTCTGACCCTCTCCTCAGAAAAGGGACTGGTGTCCATTTCCCTCCACCAACCTCTTGGTGCTTATTTGTCATCTCCCCCCTTCCCGTCAACTGTGAACACTGAGCAGAAATATTTGAGTGATATTTTTGCCTTTTCCTGGTGCTTCTCAGTGTAGCCCCCTCCGTCCTTTATCTACCACGCAATCCCTCTCTTGGTCTTCCTTTTCTCAGTGATATTCCTGAAAAATGTCTTGTCCCCCTTCGATACTGTCTGGACTATTATTTCCTCAGCTTGTACTTTTGCCTGCCTTACTGTCTTGCCTGCCGCCCTCCATTTCCCCAGATACAATTCTCTGCCCTCCTCTGTCTGGATCTCCTTACACCTTCGGAATACCACTATTTTTGCCTTACCTTTTCTGCCATTTCCCTCAAGAAGCATAAAGGAATCCTCCTCCTTCTGCTTTTGCTTATTTGCCTGATCTACAAGTTTATTACCTTTACTAGGCTGTCTTTTATCCTGATCCATCCCCTCTCCCCAAATATCTCTGCCCTCCAGGTCCTCTCAGATGCATTTTCATTTTGTAAAGTCAGTCCTTCTGAAATGCAGGATCCTCACACTTGTGCAGCTGGATTCTGCTCTTATTCTTATATTAAACTATACTGTGCAATGGTCACTAGTCCCCATATGACTTTCCACTTTAACATCTGCCACACTGTCCCCATTTGTAAGTACCAGATCCTGTATTACCCCACCCTGAGTGGCTTCACTGACCAGCTGTCACAGAAATTCCCCCTGCAGGGAGTCCAACATGTCTCTGTCCCTAGCTGTTGCTGCAGCAGGTAGGCTTCACTCTACACCTGGCAGATTAATGTCCCACATCAGTACCACCTCTCCCTTCTTAGCCATGTGTTCCATGTCTTCCAACATCTCATTATCTATGTCCTCTCCCTGTGTTGGAGGCCTGTATGCCAATCTCAGGAGAATGGTGCCTGTTTCCAGAACCAAGGTTGATCCACAACACCTCGACTCCTCCCACCTTCCCTGTACTTCCATTGTTTTGATGTTTTCCTTAACATAAAGCACCACACCCCCACCTTTTCTTACTATCCTGTCTCTTCTGAACACCATGTAGCCAGGTATGACTATTTACCAGTCATAGTTGTTTGTACTCCATGTTTTGGTAATGGCCACAATATTCAGGCCTGCCTCAGCCTTGGTGGCTTTCAGATCTAGTATCTTATTTCTCAGACTTCTAGCACTGGCACACATGGCTGTCCAGATATTATTATTCCTACTCTTTTCCTTCTCACTTTGTCTAGTTATTGTGTCGTCTTCTCCTTTTCTTACTGCCTACTTTTCTTCCCCCTTCCTCCCATGCTGATCCCTTGCACCCTTGGTTGTCATTCATTTTGGTGAGAACTATTTTCCTTAGAAATTCTTTACCCTCCAACAAATCCTGGGGGGGCTGTATCTACCACCCCATTGCTTTCTACCACCCCCCTTTGCTAGTTTAAATGTCCATCGAAGTGACACTTAAACTTCCATTGAGGACTACTATTCCCTTCCTGGATGGATGCGGACCATCCCCGTGGTACACACTCTGATCCCTCCAAGTGGATCCACAGTCCCCAATGTAGCCATACCCTTTTCTCTGCACCATTAATTCAACCATGAGTTGAAGGCATTAGTGTGGCACTCCCTCTCCTTCCCCCTGTTGCAGACAGGCAGGACTTCCATAAAGGCTACAGTGCAAGCTCCCTGCCTAAGGCCCTTCCCAGCTCTCTAAACTGCTCCTCCACTGCCACTGTCCCTTCCAGAGCAAAGTCGTTCTTCCCCAGGTGGACAATGACATCTAGCTCCCACTTCTCTCCTATAGCCCCACCATCCACTGGAGACAAAAAAAAGAGAGGAAGCAAATGAAAGTAATGAAGCCAAAAAAAGATCTGGAGAAGAGGAGGATGAACATTATACCCAACATGCAGAGGAAGGCAGGAATCAAATGGATACAAAGGACTTAAACAACTCAAATGAAAACTGGTATCACGCCCAATATAATAGCAAGCATTTGTCTATGCCGAATGTTGTCGAGCTGGCATTGGCAGTGGTGGAGCTAGAGATGCAAGTGCCTTGATTTTGTTAATATGTGGAAAAAGGTGATTTTGCACAGTGAACATGCCGTTAGGCGCCAAAGCTGCCGAAATGCGTTTTGGGCAGGCTGTAAAACATGGCAGCTGGACTGTTGATAAGGAGGTGTGCAGAAATGCCAGTGGTGAAAATGTGGCATGAAAATATTGCAGATTGACAAAGTTACAAGGGTGTGTGGAAACTGCGCAATGCACGCTTGAAACACAGTCATTCTATGGACTTTCGGCACCAAATTTTCAACATAAGCATTTTAGGACCTCTGCTCATGAATAGTGTCACCGTCATTTCCTCAAACTGTCCCAAAAACTGATTTCACACAGTGACCGTGCAATTCTGTGCCAGACATGCGAAAACACATTTTAGCCAGCTGTACTGGTCATAAGGAGGCATGGAAAAAGGCAAATGATGAACAGCTGGAGTGAAACTATTACAAATTCACAAAGTCACGAGCGTGCATGCAAACTGTGCAACACACACTCATAAAACACTCATTTTATTGACTTTCATCCCCAAATTTTCAACTTAGGCATTTTAGGACATCTGCTAATGAATAGTGTCACTGCCATTTTCGTAATGTGTGTCAAACACGGGCTTTCCACAGCAACCACACTATTCTGTGCTGGAACTGCGAAAACAGATTTTGGTCAGGATGTGAAAAATGACAGCTGTACCATTCATTACGAGGTGCAGAACAATAGCACTGTTGAAAATCTGGAGTGAAAATATTATAAGTTTGCAAACTTATGAGCGTACGTGGTTTCAGGTTTCAGTGTTTTTATTGTTCAGCAATCAAGTCTTTACAACATACTAAGCACATAAATTATATACAAAAAAGAGAAAAAAAAAGATGAGAAAAAAATATTAAATCTAATATTACATTTAAAATTTTAGCACATAAAAATCCATGAACAAATTAATTGTCATAGGTAGAGAGACGTTTTTCTTTGTGTTTCAACACCTGATAAAAAAAAACTTGAAACCATCTTAGCCTCCTCCAATGTCCGAGGGTGAAGAAGTATGAATAAAATATAATATTTTGCATTCACATATTTAATAAGAAAATCATTTAACAGATTAAACCGCGGGATTTTATATAAAGGGCACTGCACCGTAATATGATGAAGATCTTGAAAACCCTTGTTACATCTGCAAAACTCCAAACCTAAATTGAGTGGAGTCATCTTATTAAAAATAGCATATTTAGAATAGATGATTCCCAGTCTTGCCCAAGTAATCATTTTTCTTTCTAACAGGGTCAGCCCAAGAGTAAGATATTTCTCTATAAATACATCAATTTTATTTTGAGCTAACCATCTGGCCTGACGTTGAGCTCTGAGGAGCTCCATTTGCTATCATAGGCAAGCCTAAGTATTTCTTTTTGACATACTCCTTAAACACATAAGATATTGGTATTGATTTCTCCCAATCTGTCCAAAGATGAAGCATATTAACACTGCCCAAAATACGTTGAATATTTTTGACCAAAGGAGACCTAAAATTCTGTTTGTGCCAAGATAATTTTTCTCTAAGGCATAGTAGAGGCATAATATTAGTCTGTTGATTAATAATTTTGATCCAGTAACTCATGAGACGTATATCAATTATTGTAACAATAGGTACTCTACCCAATTCAGCCCTAGCTATAACATTAGAAGTGGCAAGTGGAACCTGCAATAAAGATTTATAGTAGAGAGAAAGTGGGATCTTCAACCATGAAGGGACATTGTTGTTCCAGACCTCTGTGCCGTATAAAAGAATAGGATATATTTTGGCCTCGCCGGCTATCAATGCCGGCAAGACCAAATATCCTGCATATTTCCTAGCAAAACGTAAGAGAGCCCTAACAATCAGTTTTGCCCTTATCACTTGTCCTCTCCAATGCTCTATCCAATTTCCATTCGAAGCAAACTTCACCCCCAAATATATATACCACTTCAATAAGTTTGTTATTTAAATAAATCCTTGGTTTAATTTGATGTCCCTGTAAGGGTGCAAAAATCAGCAGCTTAGTTTTTTTCATATTTATTAATAAGTCCAAATATATACATTTAGAGCAAAATTGATTTATTTATTTTATTTTGTAAATGTTGCGTAGATAAAGCAAAAATAATCAAATCATCTGCATAGGCCAGACAATGTACTGGGATATTCTTAATTTTTGGGGAATCAAGAATATCTATATCTTTATAAGTCAGAAGGGCATCAATATAAAAATTAAAAGGGGGGGGGCAAAGGACATCCCTGTTTAACTCCCGAAGTTGTACTGAAATAGTCAGAAATGTTGCCCTTATTATTATATCTAATAGCCGATGTTGTGTGAGAATATAACCAAATAATGGGGGCTAATAAATTTAATGGTACACATCTATTTAATAATATCTCCCATAACTTGGCTCTATTAACCGAGTCAAATGCTGCAGAAAAGTCTACAAACACAGCATACAGCTTCATTTTACTAATGATCTGTATTTTTCTATCAGATGGGCTAAGATGTAAATATTATCTATCATAGAACAATCCTTACAAAAACCTGCTTGAAACATCGATAAAGGGAGTTTGCAGTTATCCAATCTTGTAATTTATGTAATATTATTTTAGCAAAGATTTTTCCACTAATGTCAATAAGACTGATTGGGCGATAATTAGATGGCAAATGATCTTGGCCCTGTTTATGGATTGGAACTATTATATTTCTTGTCCAAGATAATGGGATAAATCTCTCTTTTAAACAGATATTGAAAACATTAGTAAAAAAAAAACTACCCAATAATTCAAGTGTCCCTTGTAAATTTCTCCCGGTATCAAATCGGGTCCAGGTGCTTTATTATTTGATAAATTCACAATGGCTTCTTCCACCTCTCCAAATGAAAACACTAATGATGTGTATTCCCCCTCAATGTTAAAATTTTCTATCACATCATCATCGTTGGTAGAATGTCTATTAAATAATAGACTATAATAAGATATCCAAGTTTCCTTGGGGATATATATGGGAGGTCTAGAATTTTGATCAGCTATTCCCTTGGACACCAAAGCCCCAAAAAGCTTAATATCACCCTCCTTAATAACTCGGTACATAACACCCCATTGTTTTTCAGTAAATTCTCTTTTTTTCTGACTGAGAAATTCCTTGTACTCCCTTCACATTTTATTTAAATTTATAATCGCCATCTTACTCTGATTTTTTTTTGTCTGCCTGATGGCCCTCATCAAATTTCTTTTCTCTCTCTTACAATACCCATCGAACCAGGATGCTAACTGGGGCTTAACACTATTAGCTGAGTAAATCAGTGTCTTAATCTGTTGATACCCTATGTTTAATAATTCACTGATCCTTTCACCTTTGGAGCCATTATGTACCTGCTGAAATAACTTGACAAAAATAGAAGAGTATAAAATGTTCCAAACTCCTTGCATCGACTCATTATTCAATCGTAACCTTTTTTTCCCACTAATCTCAATATCTGCCAAGGGCTTATTGGGGTGAGGAATGACACTATCAGAAATCCTAAAATCCAGCAAAATTGCTGCATGATCGCTTTCCGTTCTCATAACCACATATAATCTCCTACAGAAATGATAATTCAAAAGGAGAGCATAATATAAAATCAATTACGCTCTACCAACTGGGGAGAAAAAGTGCTATCACCACCGACGATCCCTTCTAATCTCCTATAAGAATCAAGAAATTATTCTCTGTAATAAAAGTACTAAAACGTCTCCCTGCCTCATTTACAATCATGTCAGTTGTATTTATTTTTTCCAAATCTGCCATATATAATAGTTCTTGTAACAATGATAAATTATCGAACTCGGCTATCCTAGCATTAAAATCTCCATCTAAAAGGACAGTATCTATCCAATTTGACTGTATCATTAAATCTATTTTCATCGAAAAATTGGGCTAAAAATCATATGTAGAGTAAGTGTGAAAACATGGTGGAATATAAATGTTAACAATCAGAACCATACAAAGGTCCCAGTTAACCACTACCATAAGGATCTCGGGAGTTGGAGAGTAACTTTTTATTGCCCTTAATCCTTCCCTAATTTTGATCATTGTAACCAGACCTCCTTTGTTCCTCCCATGTTTTTTCCCTTTAATTGCTGGCACAAAACTAGTTTCATATCCATTCAGGAAAGGAGATGTTAAAACCCATGTCTCCTGGAAAATAATCACTTCATGTCGTGAAATAAAAACAACCCACTGCAGATCCACAAACTTATTATGGAGTTCTGCTATATTCCAATTAAGGACATTATAACCAGGGTTACTTTCTGACCCCCCTTCCTGCTCTAATGAGGACTCATTACTTTGTATTTCCAAAAAACTTAAAAACTTAGTCAAGGTTGCATGGCTCTAGATTGACCTGATGTCTCCCACTCATTCAATTCCACCATGTAAATACCCACCTCATCCAACACATGTCTATTTTCGAAAAGTAATACTAACAATTGTGCAGAACCAATAATACAGTTAATCTGAGTACCCTCTTTACCATTCCAAACTCTATTCACCTCCACAAATTCTTCTGGAAGTATATGGATTTTAATAATAGTTGATAAAATCATCTGCAATAATGATGGTAAATTAGTAGCAGTTTCTCCCTCCAATATATCCAGCCCAAAAATAGAGATCATTGAGGTTTCACGGGAAACTCCAAACTCCCAATTCAGTGTTACAAAAGTAGTTTTGAATATATCATATGTTGACATTTTTCCTATTTTTGCCCTACTATAAACATTTTTCCAAATTGTTGACCAGGTCACTGGTGTTGATAACAATAATCCCAAAGAATCTACCAGGCCTTGCTTAGCCCAGACCAATTTTGCCATATCCATGTTAGGGAGCATAAAGTAAACTGAATTAGTAGGGTTGGACGTATCCCTAGTCACCATAATAAGAGCATCTGCTACTGTTGGTAACCCTAATTCTGCTGTCAACATATGGGCTATCAGGCTGTTTAGGGTTGCAGTAGATTCATAGGGCCAGATATTCAAACTGCACTCAAAATCTGCGCAACAGCAGGAGCAAGCTCAAATCAATTGCGCATATGCGCAACAGACGCGATATTCAAACATGGAGCAGAACAAATTGCGCAAGCAGCCAACGTCTGAATATCGCACTAACTGCGCCATAGCACAACCAGGAAGGGGAAGCTGAGCAGTAAGTTTGCTCCATAACGCAACAAGGGCAGCCCAGCTGAGCAGTCCAGAGGTGCCATAGCACAAGCACAGCGCTCCCCCAGCAGAGCAATGGAAGTGCATTAACCAGGGAGGCAGGCTGGGGCTCACCACCAGCCATGCCACATGGGCACAGGAACACACTGCAGAACCAACAAGACACCTGCACACCCCAAGCACAGCATCACTGGGGTGGGACGGATGATCTACTGGCCCATGGGGACAAGCCAACAAAGCACAGCAGAGCCATGACACCCAGCACAACCACTGGCAGGCTGGAGACTGGCACACACAGGGGTTGACAACCACAGTGCACATCAGCCCCCCGTATGCACAGCACACCTGCACCATGACCCCAAGACACACCCATGTGCAGTGACTGGCACTGCAGGAAACACCATGCATCCCCCCGCACATGTCAACCCCATGCAGCAGAGAAGCACAAGCCAGACCCACTTGTGCACCCAGCAGTGGGTAGAGCAGATGGCAAGACCAACAGAAAGTCACTGCCATGCTGGAGATACCTCCCATGCACACACACACGCCAGCACGCACACACACACACACACACACACACACACACACACACACATACCCAGGACCATACCACCCCAGATGGCATGCACACCACTGCAACTGAGCAACCATAGCTAGCTGCAAATCAGAGACCAACACAGTATTCATAACAAAATATAAATGTATTATAAAATGTAAATCACAAAACCAACAACACCATAACTATTTATAAGGGGGTAGGGGTACAAGGTAGGGGTGGGCAAGGGTAGGGATGAACAACTGAGAGGGAAGGCAGGGGGTGGGAGGATGGGTGAAGTGGGAAGGGAATCGGCCCAAGGCCCAGCAGGCTGGTCCTCCTCCACCCGGTGCTGCTGTGCCTGGCCATGCCTCCTCCACAGGCCATGGCGCTGGATGTTTCTGAGGATAGCCCAGTTGTCCAAGGACACTTGTGTCAGCTCATGCAGTTCCTGCTGTATCCTCCGGAGAACACTGAGGCATAGGAAAATGGGAACACAGTCAATGGCTGTGACTGACCACAACCCTGAACACCACCCAACCTGCAAGCCATATAGCCCAATGTCCCACACCTGTGATGGCATGCACCCACCCACAGTGAACATGCACATGGCCATCACAAACAGGCAGCACCAGCTATGTGCACCACTGCACACACACACACCGCCTGTCCATCACAGCACAAACAAGGCTGTCAAGTGACGTGGCAATGTGTGGTGCATGCCAGTTACACAGCCATGTGCTCAGTGCATGGCTGGACCACCAGTGATGCACACACAGACGTGCAGTGACACTGGACAGTGATGAATGTCACCTGTGTCGGCATGGCTGTGTTGTGCATGGCTGGTGGTCATGCCCACCCCTCCAGCATGCAATAGCATCCACATGTAATGATACTCACATCTGCAAGAAGCTGTGTCTGCTGCTGCTGCTGCTGTTGTTGTGGCCCACCTCCTGCTGCACCACCGACTGGCACCGGGCCCTGTCACGGCCCTCCTCAGCATGTGCCTGCATCCTCACAGCCCGGCCTGTGGGAGACATATGTTGAGAAAAACATCAGTGTGACTCCAAAGCTGACTGCCCCCTTCCCCAGTGAGAGTGCCTGCCCACACAACCAGTCCCATGCATCTCACACCTGCACATGCTGACACAGCCAACCATGTCAGAGCCATCACCTATGCACAGCCACCAAAACACACTCACACCCCCACAGAGAATACAGGTGTAGAGGACGGTACACCCACCTGGCCTAGGCACCACACCCCTCCTAGCACGTGACCGTAGCCACCATGCAGCTCAGGCCCTCCCGCGAGGTCACTGTATCTGTGTCAGCACTGCTCAGCAGACCG
Organism: Neoceratodus forsteri; assembly: GCA_016271365.2. Classification (NCBI taxonomy): domain Eukaryota; kingdom Metazoa; phylum Chordata; order Ceratodontiformes; family Ceratodontidae; genus Neoceratodus; species Neoceratodus forsteri. Next base: position 787,903,939 of record CM057452.1, read on the forward strand.
GCACTGCCCAGTGACCCCCACCAGGTCACTGGCCACTTGCAGCCAGACCTGGTTCTAGACATGGTGAGGGGCACTCACCACACAGTGCCCCATAGTGGGCTCCACAGGGCCACCGTTGGCCACCCACGGGCTCCATTGCACTGCCTCCCGTGCCATGCTACCAAGTTTACAGCAGGCAATATGGTGCCGCGCCGGGCAACCCCACGTGGAGATGTTGCGCAATAGACCACCATAGGTTCCAATCGCGCTGTTTGAACAGCCAGTCCACATAGTGCTGTCACCAGACAGCTAATAGGGCATACACATGGCAGCCAAACAGTGCCAGGGGCAAAGGTCAGACACCAGGTCAGGGGTCTAGACGGTTAGCCACGACAGCGCCCATCTGATGTGACACGCATCCCACGCTGACTGACCACCTGCGTACAGTGCCAAAGTGGACTATTACGCAGTGCCACAGCGCCATATAGTGCCCAGTGCTGTAGCACCACTGGCATAATGGTGGCCATGGCCTGAATTGCCGATCTCGCACAGCACATCATCAGCGCGGCAGATGCCTGCGTAAGCTACCTGGGCATGCGCAATGTAGTGTACCACACAGTCACAGATCTGCGCTATTGGCTTAGCTGGATCAACCATCTTGTGAAAAGTGCAATGGCGCGATATTCAGCCGACACATGCAAATCATCTGATCAGCCATTCAAAGGCGCAGTGGCACGATTTGCATCTCATTACAGTTGCTCGTCTCCTAATTTGCATGCATTGCGCTATAAAAGTGTGACAGTGGGCTGTGCTGGACAGAGTCGGTTACTGCAGGTGAGAGGTGAGTTGCATGCTGTGGGATATTCTGGACAATGGGCATGGGATAATGCTGTAGACTACACAGTGACAGGTGTCCACTTACACCCATACAGATCTCCATGACCGAGCAGAGACAAGGTGAGGGTGAGGATGGTGGGTGAAGGAGGAGGCCCAACTTCACCATGGCAGAGACTGAGGCCCTCTTCCAGGCCTACCTGGAGGATGAGGCACTACTGCGTGGAAGCCGGGGCACCCCTCAGGCCCATGCAGCTGCATGGGAAGGGGTAGCCCGGGCAGTGAACCTGCATCGGAAGCCACCAGCGCTCTCGCAGGAATGCAAGAAAAAGATTGTGACAGACCGCAGGAGGGTGAAGGAGAAGGTGGCAGCCCTCAGGGCGGCATGCGCTGGCACTGGCGGGGGCCAGCCAGCGGTAGTGGAGCTGACCCCGGCTGAGGACCGACTGGCTGCAACTATGCAGCGCAGTGCTATTGAGGGCGTACAAGGAGGTGGATTCCACACAGGTGGAAACCCATCACTGCACGGTATGACATGGTGGTGGTGTTGGGGGGGAAGGTTGTTCACATGCACTCACATGTCCTCTCTTTCTGTTGCAGATCCTGTTTGTCTTCAGGAGACTGTGGTGGTGGGACCAGGCAGTGAGGATGACCTGCTGGACATGGAGGAGGGTCCATCCACCTCTGTCACCAGCCAGCATGCACGCTGGGCTGCCAACTCTGGTGTCGGTGATTCGGGTGTGGGGGGTGCACAGCCTGTGTCTCAGCAGTCTGGCATGCAAGCATGCCATCACGCTGTGACTGTGGCTGTAGCACGTACCTGCACCACTGATGATGCAAGGACTGCAATGGGCAGTGACATGTGTGTGTCCCATGACGGACACACAGCAGGCCATCATGTGCCCCTGGACCTTGCTGGTTCCAACTTGTGTGCCAGCATGTCGGCACAGTCCCAGGCTGTGCCTGTCAGCACCGGTTGGGCAGCACCGGTGGCTGTGCAGGTGTCTGGCACTGTTGCAGCCACAGCGGTGGAACGAGTGGACTCTGTGGCACTGCGGTTGGAGGGGCAGCAGCAGCAGTCACCCACCAGGTATGGGGGTACAGTGTCCAGCGGTGGCACATGCCCGCCCTCTGTGACACGCCCATTCCTGGTCCTGGGCGAACAGCCTCTCCCTCAAGGGGTGTTCTGCATCAGGACCTTCAACACCCTGGGGGACAGGCTGCCGTTGTGACAGAGTACCCATTGGATGAGCACACCTGCCTGCTGTGGGAATCAGTACAGCAGCAGAGGTGTGTTGCAATGTTCGTGGAGGCACTGTGTGTGGCTGTGGAGTGGCACAGCAGAGAGTGTGCTCTGGACTGTGCAGAGATGGTCCACATGCGGATGGATGTGACCGCCACCATTGACAGGCTGACCCAGGCAGTGGTCTCTGTCATGGACGCTTTGGGCACACAGTCAGGTGACCCTGTACCACACACCCCACACAGTTCATGCTCCACTCCCCATTCCCGGCATTGTGCAACACCAGGCCTGTCGATGCTGGGTTCTGCTGTGGGCATCCCGAGCACCCCTGGTGCAGGTGTGTTCGGCATGCTGCAGACCCCTGTGCTGGCAAGGTCACGTTCGCACAGTGGGACCCCTGGTGGTCCAACAGTGCCACCCCATGTGGCCCCTGCTCAGCCTGCCAGTGCTGTTGGGTCATGGTAGGGCCGCCCACACATCTGCGGTGGCCATGGGACAGTGCTACATGACTGACCTGTCTCCCAGTGTGGGCCCTGTCTGGTGCTGCCCTGTGTGCAATGTGTGTCATGGTGGGCAGTGCACTGCTGGGTGCTCTGCTCAACACGCCGACACATGGACCACCTGCACACCCTCCCAACTGTTGCCCACAGATGCGTAGTGCATGATGATGCCTGCATTGTACTGTACACCACTGTGCAAGGGTGCCCAGCATCTGACACACGACTTGGACAGTACAGGTGGTGGGGTGGTCGGTGGTGCTGTGTGTTAGCAATGTCGGTTCTGCTGTGCTGTGCATCTGCCCATGCACGCCTGCGCCTGGTGTGTGTGTGTCCATATGAGTGCTCACCCCTCCCTGATGGTGTGTTTGTATGCCTGGAGCTTTCCACTCCCCTGGCAGTCATGCACCCCTGGAGTGTTACCCTGTGTGCCTGTGGTTTGCGCATGGACATTGTTGGTTGCACAAGTCCCCTTGACTTACCTGTGTTGTGCATAGTGCTCCTCTGTGATGGTGTCCCAGTGCAGCTGGGCCTGCTGGATCAGTCGGGGGTCCCGCCATCCTGGGGGAGCTGCTCATCAACATCAACACTGGTGCCACTGGTGTCCCCATCGCTGTCCCCCTCTTCAACCTGTATGGCTATCCCACAATCCTTGGCCATGTTGTGCAGGATGCAACAGGCCAGGAATATCCCACAGGCCTTTGGGGGCTGTACTGTAGGGCACCGCCGGAGGTGTCTAGGCATCGGAAGTGTGCCTTGAGCATCCCAAACACCCGCCTATGATGTTGCCGTGTGCAGCATGTGCCCCATTATAGCTACTGCAATGGGGTCATTGGGCCTGCACGGTGTGAGCAGCCAGGGACGGAGGGTACCCACTGTCACCTGTGTGGAGATAGTGGAGATCAGTGTCATGTTCAGGTCCATTTTGCCCATATCCCGTGTGCCACTACCATGGCACCTGTGGCATTCCCACCCTTGCCCCAAGTTTGCATTCCATACATGTGTACTCACCCACTAGATGTACTGTGGGGATGTCCCCACTCTCAAATCGATGGCACAGTGTGGACTGATGCCATATGAAGGCATCATGTGCTCCACCAGGGTGTGTGGCACAGACATTGATTATTCACCCAGTGGCATCACACACCACCTGGCAGTTGACACTGGAGTATCCCTTTCAGCTCCTATACGCTGCCCCATCGGGGCCAGGTGGCGTGTGAATGGCCACATGGGTGCAGTCTATGGCCCCTAGCACACCAGGCATACTTGCTACCCTGTGGAACTCCCGCATGTTTGCTGTACGCTGTGCTGTGGTGCTGGGGAAATGGATGTGCTCCGCAGCATGTGGCAGCAGTGCGCTGAGGAATTGGGTGATGATGCGTGACGTGGCCAACTGTTTGATGCCTGTGTCCCCTTTCCGCCTCTGGAAGGTGCCCGTGGTGAGCAGACACATGCAGGCTGTCACCTTGGTCTCCACTGACAGAGCGTGACTCCGTCATGAGGGTGCCTGCATCACATCACTGCACAGCTCACAAAGCCGCCTCAGTATTGCCCTGTTCAGGCAGTACCGGCCCACGATCTCTACATCTGTATACAGCTCATAGCTGATGCGGCATGGTACTGCCTGTTGGGGCGTGACCGACGTGGGCCCTTCCACGGCCCGCTCCCCCTGCAGCTTGCATTCTCACCCCCATCATTAAGCCTCCATGTGGAAGCTGGCACTGTCCATCTCCCTGGCTTCTGCCCCCCCCGGCTGGTGTTGCTGTGTTACCCCCGCTGTCCTGACTGCTACTTCCACTGCACCGGGCACCCCCCACTGGCCTCTGCAGCCTATGGCCCACAATGTTTGCCTTGCCTGCCCTAGCCTGTCACTGTCTGTCTGTCTGTCTCTCTCTCTCTACCCCACTTGGCATCCTTGTAGTGTTCTTGCACCGCTTCCTTGAGCCTTTTTATTTTGGCTCATTTCCGCTAGTGCACAATTTCCGGCAGTTCCGCTCTTACGTAATGCGCAAGTCTTTGAATTTCGCATTGCGCTCTTTATGCATGGCTCCACCCCCGTCGGTTGCACATGCCTTCCTTTGCATTGCGCTGTTGCTCAGCATGTTTTTGGTGGTGCAACTGCCTCCTGCTGAATATCGCAGAATGGCACACTTTTGGTCTTGCGCAGGCGCAACCCTATTGCGCATGGCACAACCCTTTTGAATATCCCACCCATAATGTTTAAAATACAGCTTATCTAATTTAAAAACTACTTCTTTCCCTGTACAAATTAAATTATACGCTTCCAGGTCATACCCTTGGGGTTACTATCCTCCTTGGCCAACATGAGATTTGGGCAAAGATCTTTATTAGACTGATCTACCTTAATTAAATTCTCCTTAGAATTTGTTTTTTGTTTCGCAGTGTAATCACCCTCCCCCTTTTCTTGATCTTTTATAAGTGTCCCATCCACAAGTATAGATTTGTTTTTTTGGTCAGGATTCTTCCTTATATCTCTATGTACCTCTCCTATCCTAATGGTACCTGTAACCCAATTTTATTAGTCTTTTCATCCTTAATGTTTAATTCATCTTTCTGTTTTCCTAAGTTAGAGTCTGAGTAAGTCCCACAGGCCCAAGCTTTTTCTTCCCTTTTTCTTACTTACTCCACCCTCTTTTGCCTTTTTGCCTTTTGAGGGCTCTTGAACATTTAGGGGAGAAAATGACAAATTATGCATAGATCTGTGAACTTTCTTTTCCCCCAATAATTGTGAAATTTGCTGTTCTAAAGCAGCAAACTTCACAGCACAAAAACTAGAAAGAGTTTCCAAGGCTGTCTTAATACCATTATATGCCTCCAATAAAACAACATTAGACATTACTGGATGTGCAAGAGCCTTAATGGTATATTTCGATATAGTATCTGGACACTGAACCAAAAAATCTTTATCTAAATGGATGTCCTGGACCTCTTTGTCTATTTTTTGAAAAAACTCTTCAGGCGCATCATTAAGGGATGAATACACCATTTCTTTAGAGTCGATATCGCAGACCCCTAACTCACTGGAGATCTCTAATGAACTAAATAACTTTATTCCTGAGGGAAAGCATGAAATACCATCATCTTTATCTATATAATCTCCTTGCCCAGACATGCATTGCTGACTTGCTTCTACCTCTCCCATCCACTCATCTTGTCTAAAAACCTGGGAATGATCCGCTATATTTGTTTTTTCCCCAAAAGTGGTACAATCATAACCTCCTATATTGGAAACCATATGTGTGCTGTTCATTTTTGGAACGTCCTGAAAAATATTATTAGGGACTTCAGGAAGGTTTTTTTTTTTAAAGAAATCAGTGATTTTTCCCTTGGGACAGAATTTTAACACCAGTCTCTAAGTTACTAATTACTTCCAAGTCCAGAGTTATATTCTTATTGTCAAAAGAGGATAATTGTTTAAATTCCTCAAATTCCCTGTTAGTCCTATCGCTACCACTAAATTAGTTCTTCAATGAATTAATCAAAGTCTCTTGATTTGTATTATTCGGACTGTTCTTATCCCAGCTCTTAGCCATCGGAATTTGATTTCTTCCATTAAATTCTGAATTATCTCCAGCTAAATCCGCTCTGCATTCCTCATTCATAAACTCCTTAAAGGGAGTAAGGTAGGATACTACGGACTTTCTACCAAATCCTTAGGGGTCGGTGCTGATGACCAATTCCCTCATGTAAAAACACAGCCATTATTCTTTTTTGATTTATCCTTGCTTCCCTTTAGTTGCCCTTTAACAGTTTTGTTTACCATCTTACCACTTCGAGTATGCATATAAGGAAAGAAGAGGAAAAAAAATATCAAATCCTAACTCAAAAAAAAGGGACTGAAAAGGGGTCAGGTGACAGCTTATCTAAACAGCTAAATCTTCCATGAGCATCACTCCTTAAATTTGTAGAAAGCCTTCCCACCCGAAAACAACCAGACCCACCAGTTAAAACCAAAAAATACAAAAACAGATAAACAATAAAACCTATTTAAATTGAGGTCCCTCTCTTTTATGGGTTCATATTCCTGTGCAAAATCTACTCCGAGTGGCGCTCGAGCTATGCTTGAGCGCGATGTTTAAATGCTGCAGCATACCCTCCCACAGAGGCAAACCTGCTCTATTATTGGCTCACCCCTGAGCTGAAATTATATGCAGGTAAATGGCCTCTTGCACACACCTGGGTAATCTCCTCAGTTCAGCAGAGCAGCAAGATGAACAAATCAGAGCAGTTTCAGTTACAAAGTCACACATATGCTGCACTCACAGTCATTTTCAAGCTGCCAAACTGTTCCAAAAACACAGATCTCTTGGTTAGCTGCTGCTCAAAGTATATTGCACAAGTGTCCCAGTGAAAATAAAAGGCTGTTGATTTTGCAGGGAAGGATGTTTAAATGCTGCAGCAAACCCTCCCACAGAGGCAAACCTGCTCTATTATTGGCTCACCCCTGAGCTGAAATTACATGCAGGTAAATGGCCTCTTGCACACACCTGGGTAATCCCCTCAGTTCAGCAGAGCAGCAAGATGAAACAAATCAGAGCAGTTTCAGTTACAAAGTCACACATATGATGCTCTCACAGTCATTTTCAAGCTGCCAAACTGTTCCAAAAACACAGATCTCTTGGATAGCTGCTGCTCAAAGTACATTGCACAAGTGTCCCAATGGAAATAAAAGGCTCATGCGTGCAAACTGCTCAACGCACGCTCGTAACACAGTAATTTTATGGAGTATTGTCACCAAATTTTCAACACAGGCTTTTTAGGACCTCTGCTCATGAACAGTGTCACTGCCATTTTCACAATGTGTCTTGAACACTGATTTTGCACAGCAACCTAGCTATTCTGCGCCGGAAGTAAAAAAACACATTTCGGCCAGGATGTGAAAAATGACAGCTGTATGGTTCACAAGAAGGTGTGGTAAAATGCCAATGTTGAGAATATAGCATAAAAATATTGCGAATTCACTAACTTCTGAGTGTGCATAGCAACTGTGCAACATGCGTTTGTAAAATAGTTATTTTTTGGGATGCCCACTCACTCCCCAGGAACATCGGGCTTTGGAGAGCCCCCACATGAACAGTGGCACTGTCATTTTCGTTACTCAGTCCTGAAAGGTGATTCCACGCAATGACTGCAAAATCACCTTTTGGGACTGAATAACACCATGACAGTGCAAGAATTCATGAGGAGGGGTCCCAAAAACCCCATGTTGAAAATTTGGGGCCAAAATTCCTAAGAATGCCTGAAATATGCAGCAAAGTTGAAAACACCCTATCTATTCCATTATACAGCTTACCTGCATTTCTTTAGTTCGCGGACAGCTTTGAAGAGTGCAGACATGTTTCCGGTCCACCGAAGATCATCGCACCAGACTCTGGAGGTAAGTATGGGGTGAGTGGGTGTGTGGAAAGGCAGGGTGCACAGATGGTGGGTGTGGGTAGGGGGCAGGGAGACTATGAGGGACCATTTTCATTTTACAGGAAAAAATAAATTAGACTTCACGGGACAGTTTTTTTTTAGGGGATTTGACATGCTGGGGTGGGCTCCCAGTGCACCACCTAACTGTTGGGGGGGGTTCTGTAGCCAACGGTGGATTGGGCACCCTCATTGGCACACAACACTGGGGGATGTTATGCCAGTGGGGATTGGGCACCCCTGGCCGGCACACAAAGCAAGCGGGGGCCAAGCCAAGGGGGATTGGGCAGCCCTCAGTGTTTAACAATGGGGTGATTTATGCTGAAGGGGAGTGGGCTCCCCATCAGCACATATGCAGGGGTAACTGCAGGGATTGGGCACTCTGAAGTCAGCAGTTTGGCTGCCAGTGTGTCGCTGACAGTATTAATGGTAAGACGGGCCAAGGAAGGTCTGTTGGTATCTGACGGCTTTCTCGGATTGCAGCAGACCTTTCTTAGATGTGCTCACCACATTATGTATGCATGGTGTAGCGCCAGCATGCAGGCTGATTGGGGAATGAGGGACGCACCTACTGGTGCGTGCCCTGCATTCACCCAACAGTGACTGCGCCTCCAAATCCCCACTGCCACAAGATGTTGGCTGTACAAGAGCACCAACATAAAAAAGGGAGGATGGCAGACTCTGGCAGTCTGAAGCTCCCTCAATTTTACAGATTTACCATGCTAACTCAGGAGGAATTGCCTGTACAAAATCTCAAAAATCAAAACTTCATGAACATCAACATGCCAAAACAAACTATTGTGCTTGGTGACTCTATCCTTAGATACTGTGATACCACTATATGCAAACATGATATATTAAACAGAATGGTGTTTTGCTTCCTGGGAGTGAAAGTAACATGTATCAAAAATGTATCCCCAACATACTAGCAAATAGCAGAAAAAAACCCACTCATGGCAGTCCACTTTGACACTAATAATGTTGGACATGACCACAAAAAGGATATTTGTGAAGAGTTAATTGAGCTGGATGGAGACATAAAATAAAGAAGTGGAATTACTGTAGTATCTGGTATATTACTTTTTCCTAGAGGGAATGCAGAGAAAAATGCAACTATTGTCCAAATAAATAACCGGACTACAGAACTTGTGCAATAAGGAGGGATTCATTGTTATACACTTGTAGTTACTTTAAAAGGAAAAATCACTTGCATGCCAAAGATGTATTTTTAAGCAAGCAAGGCATTGACCTGATAGGTAAATTAATAAGTGAACAACTGACACACCATCATTTAAACTGATTTCTATGGGGTAGGGGTGTAAAAATAGCAAAGCTATGATAATTTTGTGAAACTCATAACCATAAGAAAAAACTACATTAAATGTTTGATGTGTAATGCAAGAAGCCTCAACAATAAACAAGGGGTGATGAAGTACTACTGGCAACTGAAGATGAAATAAACTTTATCCTTATAACAAAAACCTGGTGGTCTTTAGAAGATACTTTGGGGAAGGACCTACAAGTGTTTTACCTGTAGAGACTTGATCTAGAACATAAAATGGGGGGGGGGGGTATAGCCATGTATGATGTATCTGATAAGATAATGGTCACAGACATTTCCAACAAAGTTAAACAAAATCCCCCCAAGGCTGAAATCATAGAGCCAAAAATATTTAATAAGAACTCTAGGTATTAAATCACAGACCTGTGTTACATACCCCTCAGTGCTGATTCTGCAAATACAGCTATCAAGAAAGGAATACAGAGAGCATGTGATGCTGGGGAAGTAATATTTATGGGTGACCATATCTTTGGAGACATTAATTGAGCATCAACACAACTACAACTACAGCAAATCAAGACTTCTTATCAACATGCATTCAGCTCATCCTAGTAGAACACATCAAGATGCCCACTAGGGGACCCAATATAATGTTACTATCTCAGACAATGCTGTTAGCATGCCACTTGGGGGAAGTGATTGTGGTAGTGTTAGATTCAATATGGAGCAAAAAGCACTACCATTAAAGGAAGTAAAATAATGTATTTATATAACACTGAAGATGTTGCAAGCTTCATATAAGCTACTAATACCATTGACTGGGATGCAACCCATAAAAAGTAAAACAGTGGACGAAATGTGGAATCAGATCAAAACCATTATTATTTTATTATATGAAAGGGATATTAAGAAAAAATAAGAAAAGTATAATAGAACAAGCATTTGTCAATGCCGAATGTTGTCACGCTGGCATTGGTAGTGCAGTGCGGGAAAACATTTTGGACAGGATGTGAAAAATGACAGCTGTTCAGTTCATAAGGAGGTGTAAAAAAATGCCAGTGTTGTATGTGTGGCATGTAAATATAGCAAATTTGCGAAGTTACAAGGGTGCATGGGAAATGTACAATGCACGCTTGGAACACAGTCATTTTATGGGCGTTCAGCACTAAGTTTTCAATGTAGGCACTTCAGCACCTCTGCTCATGTACAGTGTCACTGTTATTTCCTTAAATTGTCTCAAAAAGTGATTTCACACAGCGAACGCGCTATTCTGCGCCGGAAGTGTGAAAACACATTTTGGGCTGGATATGTGAAATGACCACTGCATTGTTCATCAAGAGGTGTGGAAAAATGACAATGGTGAAAATCCAGAGTGAAAATATTACAAATGCACGACATTACGAGTGTGCGTGCAATCTGCCAATGCACGCACCTAACACAGTAATTTTATGGAGTATCATCACCAAATTTTCAACATAGGCATTTTAGGACCTCTGCTCATGAATTGTGTCACTGTCATTTTCATAATCTGGCCCGAACACTGATTTCCCACAGCGACCACACTATTGTGCACCGGAAGTGCGGAAACACATTTTGGGCAGGATGTGGAAAATGACAGCTGTACTGTTCACAAGGATGTATACAAAAATGACAATGTTGAAGATCTGGCATGAAAATATTACAAATTCTTGAAGTTATGAGCCTGCGTAGCAACTGCGCAATGAACGCTCATAAAACAGTCATTTTTTTGATTTTTTCCACCAAATTTGCAATCTAGGCTTTTTAAGAGGCCACCTCATGAACACTGGCACTGTCATTTCATTTATCAGTCCTGAAAGGTGATTCCACACAGCGACTGCAAAATCACCTTTTTGAGGCTGATTAACGCCATGACAGTAAAAGAATTCATGAAGAGGGGTCCCAAAAAACCCATGTTGAAAATTTGGTGCCAAAATTCCAAAAAATGCCCAAGATATGCAGCAAAGTTGAAAAAACCCTATTCATTCCATTATACAGCTTACTGGCATTTCCTCAGTTCGCAGTCCACTGAAGATCACTGTGCCAGACTCTGGAGGTAAGTATGGGGTGAGGGGAGTGTGGGGAGGCAGAGTGCACAGTGGGTTGGTGTGGGTTGTGGGAAGGGGCCTGGGAGAGCTCCGAGGGACCATTTCCTTCTTTACAGGGTGAAAAAAAAGACATCAGGGGACCGCTTTTCCTGTTTAACAGGTACTTTGGCATGCTGGGTGGGCTCCAGTGTGCCACCTGTGTGTGTGGGAGGTGGGGCAAGTGAATGACGGGGATTGGGCAATCTCATTGGGCAAACAAGGTAAGGGGAGCTGCAGGAGCCAAGGGGGATTGGGCACCCCTCGGCTATAGAAACAGAAGGGGACAACATTATGCCGAGGGGGAGGTCCCATCGGCAACATTCAAGGGAAGGAGGGAGGGATATGCTGACGGGATAGGCACCCTGCCGGCAAAGAGAAACTGTTGGTGGGGTCACATGATGCCGAGGGGGATTGGGCACCCCCTCAGCAATCATAAAAAGAGGGTGTTACATGATGCCATCGGGGATTAGGCACACCCTTTGGCACACAATAAAGGAAGGGGAGTTTGCACGCAACAGTGGCAGTCACTGCTGGCATGTTGACTGCACTTACAGGTACCCAGGGATATCCCTTACAGATCAAACTCCATACATTTAACACATATAATAAGAAAATCTACTATACTCAGTGTACTATTAACCCTTAAAATAAACTCCCATGTGATATCATAATCAGCAGAACTAAGACAGATTTCAAATTCAAATTGAATAAATGAATCTTGGGTAGTGACATTATGCAGTATTACTCATAAAATTCAGGAAGTTATTTATGGGCAAACTCCTTCTTTGATCCTTTAACCTTTAATATGAACTTCATAACTGTTTTAGACATCATTGACTGTTTTCTTTGAGCCTGGCAATGTGGGTCCTGCCTTAAGCCAGACATCATTCATAACATGAGCATATCATTCATAACTTTCTTCATAGTTACCAAATTCACAGAAACACAGACACATAGAATTTGATGACAGAAAAGGACTGCTTGGCCCACCCAGTATGCCCATTATATGTATCTAGTGTAACACTGAAGATCGTACTTGATCTCTGGCTTTATCCCCCTTTTCTTTACCACTAACATAGAAACATAGAAGTTGACAGCAGATAAGGACTGCAAGGCCCATCCAGTCTGCCCATTTATTTCTACCTTATGAATGTGCCATAGGCCTTTACTCTGTCAATGGCCTATCTATTCATACTCATCTGTATTGCACCCTTATGCCTATCCCATGCCTGTTTGAAGCCCTGCACTGTATTCATATCCACCACTTCCTGAGGTAGGCCATTCCATGCATCCACCACACTTTATGTGAAAAAGAACTTCCTCACATTACCCCTTAATCAGCATCCCTCTAATCTTATGCTGTGTCCTCTTGTCCTGCTATTTTTCTTGTATTGAAACATGTTAGACTCTGTCACCTTGTTAATGCCCTTAAGGTGTTTGAATGTCTCAATCATATCACCGCTCTCCCTCCTTTGCTCTAGGGTATACATATTGAGATCCATTAATCTGTCCTCATATGTTTTCTGATGCAGTCCCTGCACCATTTAAGTTGCCCTTCTCTGGACTGGCTCCATTTTTTTAACAACCTTGTGAGGTGTGACCTCCAGTACTGCACGCAGTACTCCAGATGGGACCTAACCAGTGTCTTATAAAGAGGGATTATTACCTCCCTCTTATGACTTGTGATCCCCCTACTAATACACCCCAACATCCCTCTAGCCTTACCTACTGCTTTAGTGGACTGCTTGGATGATTTCAGGTCATTTGCGATGATGATGCCCAAGTCTCTTTCTTCCCTCGTGATTTCCAGCAACTTCCCTCCCAACCTATAGGTGGCTTCAGGGTTTCTCTTCCCTCTATGTATGACAGAAACACAGAATTTGACAGCAGATAAGGACCGCTTGGCCCATCCAGTCTTCCCATTTCCTGACCTAATGGATAAGCTGCAGATCCTAGTTAACCAGCAGCCTACTTCTTTCTACCCCCACCCCTAGAATTGCCTTATAGCTGTCCCATGCATGCTTGAATTCAACCACTGTTTTTGATTCCACAACCTCCTCCGGAAGGCTGTTCCATGCATCCACAACCCTCTCTGTGAAAAAATACTTCCTCACATTACCTCTGAGCTGCCCCTCTATTTTCAAATTGTGCCCCATGTTCTTGCACTTCTTTTTGAAAGATGCTACCTCTTGGACTTTGTTGATTCCCTTGAGGTACTTGAAAGTTTCTATCATGTCCCCCCCCCTTCCTCGAGGCTATACATATTAAGCTCCTTTAGTCTCTCTTCATATGTCTTCCGGTGCAGACCCTGCACCATTTTAGTTGCCCTCCTCTGGACAGCTTCCATCTTGTCTATGTCCTTGCGGAGATTGGGTCTCCAGAACTGCACACAGTACTCCAGATGGGGTCTCAACAGCTGTTTGTACAGAGGGATAACAACTTCCTGTTTTCTACTGGTGATGCCTCTCCCTACGCATCCCAGTATCCCCTCAGCCCTCCTTACTGCCCTCTCACATTGCTTGCCCACCTTTAAGTCATCTGATATGACTACCCCCAGGTCCCTTTCCATTTTTGTTGTTGTTAGTATCTCACTCCCCATTGTGTACTCTTCCCCTGGGTTTTTGTTTCCCAGGTGCAGTGCCTTGCACTTCTTAGAATTAAATCTAAGCAGCCATACATTTGACCATTCCTCTAACCTTGCCAAGTCCTTTCTCATCCTTTCTACCCCACCTTGTGCATCAACTCTGTTGCAGATCTTTGTGTAATCTGCAAAGAGACATACTTTTCCTTCCAGTCCCTCTACAATGTCGCTTACAAAGACATTGAAGAGGACCGGTCCTAATACTGAACCCTGTGGTACCCCACTAGTAACCCCCCTTTCTTCAGAGTGGACTCCATTTACTATTACCCTCTGTGTCATATTCTCCAGCCAATTCTTTACCCAGGCTATCATCCTGGGACCCACTCCCAGGCTGGCTAACTTGTATATTAATCTTTTGAGTGGTACTGAGTCAAATGCCTTGATAAAGTCTAGGTAGACCATGTCCACAGCCTCTTCCTGATCTACTACTTTGGTCACCCAGTCAAAGGAAATCTATTAGATTCATCTGGCATGACCTTCCAGCTGTGAATCCATGCTGCCTTGGGTCCTGTGCCCCTCTGGCCTCTAGGTACTCGACAATTCTTTCCTTCAGAAGTGATTCCATCATTTTCCCAATCACTGAGGTTAAACTAACAGGTCTGTAGTTTCCTGCTTCTGCCCTGCTCCCACTTTTGTGAAGGGGAATCACATCTGCCCTCCTCCAGTCCTCAGGTACCACCCCATCCTCCCATGATTTGTTAAAGAGGGTAGTCAGTGGTGTCACTAGTTCTACCCTTAGTTCTTTTAGAATTCTGGGATGAATCCCATCAGGCCCCATTGCATTGTCCACCTTCGGTTTTAAGTGTTCTTTCAGAATCCTTTCTTCTGTAAATGGGCTGGTATCAACTTCTGTATCCAGAGTGTTTCTATTGTTTGTTTTAGGCACCTCCCCCTCTCTGTTTGTAAATACTGAGCAAAAATATTTGTTTAGTATCTCTGCCTTTTCACAGTCACCCTCTGCCCACCACCTCCCCTTTATTAAGCCTCACTATCCCTCCCTTAGTCTTCCTTTGTTCCCTGATGTACCTAAAAAAGGTTTTATCCCCCTTCTTAACTGAGTTGGCTATCTTTCCTCAGTTCGGGCCTTTGCTGTTCTGACTGCCTTCCCAGCTTCCTTTTGCTTTAACTGATACAGTTCTCTGTCCTTCTCCTTCTGTGATTCCTTGTACTTTCTGAATGCTTTCTTTTTCTCTTGAACCTTCACTGCCACCTCCTTTGAGAACCATAGTGGTTTCTTACATTGTTTTGTTTTGTTCATTTGCTTCACACAAAGGCTTGTTACCTCTGTGATGACAGTTTGTATTATTCCCCATTGCTATTTCACCCCTCCTTCCTGCCCATTTGCTAGTGCATTCCTTAGGCACTCACCCATTTTGGCAAAGTCAGACCTCCTGAAGTCCAGTACTTTTGCTTTTGTATGGCTTGACTTTATTGCTGTTTATTGTGAACCATACTGTTTGATGGTCACTAGTTCCCAGATGGCTACCCACTTCTACATCTGTGATCCTCTCTCCATCTCCATTTGAGAGAACCAGGTCTAAGATTGCTCCCTCTCGAGTGGGTTCCAATACTAGTTGTCTAAGGCATGCCCCCTGTAGGGTGTCTAGAATAACCCCACTCTTAGAAGTGGCTGCTGCAACTGCACTCCAGTTAACATCTGGCATATTCAGATCACCCATCAGCAATATCTCCCCTTTATCTGACATTCTAAGTATACTTTCCATCATTTTCTTGTCCGTTTCCTTCCCCTGAGAGGGGGGGGTCTGTATACAACCCCTGTGTGGATTGTGGTGCCATTGTCTGCCTCCAAATTGACCCACAGTGCTTCTTCTCCTCCCTGTTTACCCTTTTGTTCTGTTGCTTTGATTCCTTCTCTTATGTAGAGAGCTACTCCTCCTCCTCTTTTACCCTCCTTATCTCTCCTGTAGATAGTGTATCCTGGTATGTTTATGTCCCAGTCATGCTTCTGTGTGTACCATGTTTCTGTGACTGCCATGATATCCAGATGTTCCTCCTTCATCAAGGCCACTAATTCAGGAATCTTGTTACCCAGACTACTGGCATTGGTACTCATTGCTGTCCATTTTTTGACGGCTTTACCTTCTGTAGCAGCATCCCCCACTGACCTTTCTACCTTGGTCTTTTTCTCATTTAGTACCCTGTTTTGTAGGGGGAGGCTGGGATTTTCCTGCTTCTTATCAGTGCCTCCCCCCTTGACTAGTTTAAAAGCTTGCCAATGAAGCATTTAAACAGATTGCCCAAAAGACTTGTTCCCTTCCTGGAAAGATGCAGACCATCCTGCCAGTATAGGCTGGTGTCCCTCCAGGTGGAACCCCAGTCCCCAATGAAGCCAAACCCCTGTGCTCCACACCATTTTTTCAACCATTCATTAAACTGCATGGTGCAAAGTACCCTTGCCTCACCCATGCCACTGACAGGCGGCACCTCTGTGAAGGATACTGTGTGTGCTACTTGTCTTAAGCCCCTTCCCAACTCTACAAAGTCCTTATGCACTGCTCTAATCTCATGCTGAGCCAAGTCATTTGTCCCTAGGTGGACAATGACGTCCAGCTCAGACTCCTGTGCAACTGTTCTCGTGATCCTAATGATGTGCTTCCTGTCCCTTCAAGCCATGGCACCAAGCAGGCACCTTACTTCAGTTTTCCCTGCTCTCCCCCAGTTCTATCCCCCTAATAATTGAGTCCCCCATCAGGAGCTGCTTCCTTCCCTGTGGTGCTCCCTGCCTCCTTCCTGAGGGCCTCTGTGACAGTTGTCTGCACCCTCCTTAGTCTCTTCTGTGGGTGCATCCATAGGGAACTATGCTCCTCCAGAATGGTGTATGGATTGTGGAGTGGAACAACTGACTGGGTGTGCCTCTGTTCCACCACCTTACCTCCCTGAGACCACTGTGGTCCAACTGCTGTGCTTTCTTTGCAACCTCTAAGGTAGTGGTGGTGGCCCTGGTGCTCCCTGGATGGGGGAGGGTCCCTTGCTACTGTCCAGTGTGGCCTGAAGATGGGCAACTTCCTCCCTCAGGGCAGATAGTTGTCTGCAAACAGGCAGCATCTCAGCCTCCAGAAAGACTCCCGGAAGACTGCTGCCCCACAGCCATTACATTGCACTACTCCCCACATAACTGTCTACCTTGTTTTAGTTTTTTTTTGTGTGTGTGTGATTGGTTTGTTATATAGAAATATATGTATTTATATAATGTGTATGCTTATATTGTCAGTGCAGTGTGCTAGAGAGGATATGACAGTGATATACACCTTGCCTTCTTGAGGAAATGATGTCAGAACCCCAGGTATAAAGGAACTATTTCCAGGGATGTCTGGGGTGGGAATGGTTTGGGCCTAAACTGTGCCCTCATGAAACAATCAGCTAAAAGCTCTGACCTACCACTACGATGAGTGCCTTCCTGTCAGCAAGATGCCCTACACGACAATTTGACAGATAAAATACCCTGCTAATCAAACAGAAAAATCCAAACATCCAAGTCAGACACAGGTAAACCTCCCTAGCCCCAAAACAGCCTGGTGACTTGTGCTCTGTAAGCAGTCAGCCCCAAAACACGTCAGCTGTGCAGAAGGGCAGACTTCTTTGCGTTAAACCCCAGTTGTCACTCTTCTGACCATTTTGCCTGTTTATCCAGATCTCTTCTTATTCTGCTGAACCCATCTGGATCATTTTCTCTGTTGCAGATCTTGGTGTCATCTACAAACAGATAAACCTTACCCACCGGTCCATCTGCAATGTCATTGATGAAGATATTGAAGAGGACTGGCCCCAGGACTGATCCCTGAGGTACCTTTATGCCTATTCCATACATTCTTGAACCCCGTTATAGTTTTTGGCCCCATCATCTCTTCTGGGAGACTGTTCCAAGCATGCACTACTCTTTTTGTAAAGAAATGCTCCCTTACATCTTCCCTGAGTCTACCCCCTCCAGCTTCATAGCATGACCCCTTGTTCTTGAGCATCTTTTTTTCTGAAAGATGCTTCCGTTTTGAACCTTATTTATACCTGTGAGGTATCCGAACATCTCTATTAGATCCTCTCTCCCCTCCTTTCCTCCAAGGTAAACATATTGAGGTCCTTTATTCTTTCCTTATAGGGCATTTGATGCAGACCCTGCACCATTTTAGTTGCCCTCCTCTGGACCACCTTTACTCTGTCTATGTCATTCTGGAGATCTGGTCTCCAGAACTGGACACAGTACTCAATATGAGGTCTCACCAGTGAGCTATACAGCTGTGTCACCACCACTTCCTTTCTGCTGCTGATACCCCTCCCAATGCACACTATCATTCCACTAATTCTCTTGATTGGCTTGTCACACTGTTTGGCCACCCTTAGGTAATCAGATATGATTACCTTCAGGTTTATTTCCTGTTTGATGGTCGTCAGTACCACTACCTCCATTTTGTATTCCGTTCTTGGGTTTCTGTGCCTCAAGAGCATGATTTTGCACTTCTTCACATTGAAACGTAGTTACCACACTCTTGACCACTCCTCAAGTTTTCTTAGATCTCTGTTAATTTTTTTCACTCCCACCACCCAGAGTGTCTACCCTATTGCAGACATTAGTGTCATGTGCAAAAAAACAAACCTTACCTTCTAGCCCCTCTGCAATGTCACTAATAAGAACATTAAAGAGGACTGGTCCCAGTGCCGATTTTTTTGGCAGCCTGCTTGTCACCCTCCCTTCCTCGGATTTAACTCTGTTTACCACCATCCTCTGGCGCCTATCCTCCAGACCAATTCCTTACCCATTTTACCACCTTTGCACCATTTCCTAGGCTGCCCTGCTTGTTTACAATTCTCCTATGTGGAATGGTGTCAAAGGCCTTACTGAAATCTAGGTAGGCCACATACACTGCATGGCACTGTTCTAATTCCCTGGTCACCCAGTTAAAGAAATCTATCAGATATGTTTGACATGACCTCCCCCAGTGAATTTATACTGCCTCACATCTGGCAACTCATTGGGTTCAAGATATTTCATAATCCTTTCCTTCAGTAGTGATTCCAATAATTTTTCCACCGTTGAAGTCAGGATGACTGGCCTGTAATTGCCAGCCTCCGCCCTGCTGCCACTTTTGTGGATTTGGACTACATCTGCCTTTCTCCAGTCCTACAGAACCACTCTCATCTCCAAAGAGTGGTTAAACTGGTCTGTCAGAGGTGCAGTCAGCACCTCTCTGAGCACCCTTAATATCCTTGGATGTATCCCATCGGGCCTCAATGCCTTGTTAACTTTCAGATGTGTGAGTTCCTTCAGGACTCTCTCCTCTGTAAATGGACTAGTGTCCACCTCCCTTCCTTCAGTGCTCCTGTCCCTAATCTGTGGTCTTTATGATTGGACATTAAGAGGTTAAGTCCTAACATGCTTAGGGTCCTGTGCAAAACAGGATACACAGTGTCCTTTGAGCCCTGCTCAAATCCATGGTATAAGAGATAAGTCCTGAACTAGGTCTTGCATGAATCCACATAATAGGAAGTAAGTCCTAACATTCTTTGCACAAGGTACAGATCAGAAGCTAACTCTGAAGTTGCTTCAGGCAGCATCGTAAGTGCCCTGTGATTTTTAGTCATAGCTTTTCTATGTTTCACTATTTTTATATGATTTTTTTCTCCTGAGTACTTTTTTAGGCAGCACAGACAGACACCGGCACCATTTAAAGCTGTCCGTACAAAAAGACTTTAATGCAAAATGTTTTTAAAACAACAAACTGTCATCAGGGGGATGGGCAACACAGGTGATAGGCAACAGTTTAAAAGCACCAAGTTAAAGAGGCAAAAATCAATTATTGTCACTTTTACTAGGTGCTTTTTAATTGTTGCCTATCACCAGGGCCACTGGAAAATTGTGCCCGCCATTTTTTGCAGAATCTGCAATTTTCACCATCCTCCGCAAAAACTGACATGTTCTGCAATTTCTTGCAATTTTTGAGTTTTTATATTGAACTGTGTAAAAAGTATTAACATTTTTAATAAAATGCTCTCAAATACATTGACAATTTTGCATGCAGACTTGGGTTTGGCAGAAACAATACAGTGCAAAGTAGGACAAGGGTTTTATGTGACACTGATTTCTGTTGAATCTTTGTCTTGTTTGGTTTCACAGTCCACTGGCCAAGCGTAAGTACACTTAAACACCTAACATTTGTTTTGTGTTGAAGCAGTCTATCAGAAAACATTTTGTTGCCACACAGACTGAAACAAAAGATGGGAGAAAAGGGGCCAATTATACCATTCACTTAAATGAAGTGCTAACTATAAAGCCTTTTTTTAAGTGGCAGGGCAAGTTTTTCCTTGTGAGCATACTTTCAGTCAGATTACTTTTGATTCAAACAGCAGATGATTTTTGGATGGCCCTGCCAATTTAAACCTGAATAAGCTAGTTGCTAACAGTGATCTCACACTTAGCAACTACCCCCTAGATGCTTAAATGCAAAGACTATAATAAAAACCTGACTAAAGTCTAAAAACAAGCTTATAAAATGCAAACTGTATCTGAACATTTATCTTTAACTAAACAAAATCATTGCAGCCAGAGTAAAATAAAAATAAATTACAGGGTACCCTGGCTACTGTATGATGCAGTAAAAATATATTGGTAGTTTTTTACATTTTTTGGTAACCACATAAGGCCCACTAGGCACAATTGCCTGTTTTCATGTACAATCCAGGAGCACTGAGGAGGTTAAATGACTTGCTCAGAATCACACAGTATGCAAGTGGAGGTTGTGGGACTCAAACCCAGGTCTGCTAGATGTTACCAGCTCATTCACAGTTTGTCACTCTTACCTCTAGATTATACTGCCAGACCCAATAACTCCCACATTTAACATTTAAATATGTGATTTCAAAAACAGTGTACAGTAACTACAGTACAAATTATGAACATTAAACACTTTAACAACATTTTATTAAAGCTCAATTATTCATCAGTTAATCTGCTTAATTTTTCTTGCACCAAAGTGGGTAAATAGCTGACAGGGCACTGAAAATAGCTGTTGATCAGGCTTCATTATTCTACATCCAGAAACAGAATAATTGGTTATTTTGGCTTTATTTAATATTGATTTGCTGTGGCTCACTTTATAGTCCATCAGTCACTTCATCTGCGTCCATGTCTACGGAAGTAAAGAATTCCTCAGGAGTTAGACTCACAGGCAGGGGGGACATCACCCATTAGGTCCTTGTCAGGCAGAGCTACAGCGCCCTCATGGGCTCCATCAGTCACTGCATTCACTGCTTTATTGGGATTTAAAGCAACCCCCCCTTCCGAAAGCAGTTTGCGATTGTGTATGGCTTTACAGCTGCCCATGCATTGTGCAGCATGTAAACAGCATCTGGGTTGCTGTTAGCCTGCCATTCCTGTAACAAGTCTGTTTTTTTTTATAACTGCTTCTAAGACTTTAACTTTATCTGCCAAAGGCAGGTCGATCTTTTTTCGACTCCATCGGTCAGATAAAAGTGCCAAGGGACTGTAACAACAAAGATACAGCAATAGTGGGGAACTGCTCCTGTTGGGCTTTTGTAGTAAAGTGTTAAGTGGCTAATAGTTTCTGAGCACAGTTGCACCTGGTAATCATTAACACTCCATTAGGGTGATGCTTAACAGGTTGAAGTTAAGGGCAAACTTAGGAAAAATCATCCCCATAAACAGGCTTGCTATGTCCACTTTAAAGGTATGAATGGCCCATTGAATAACATTGCCACTAAATCGGTGCCCAGGGAATTGCCCCCTTTAAGCAATCATCCCCATTAAGCGCGCCCCGATTAAGTGGCTTCAACTGCATCTATTTAGCACTGTGTGAGGCAGATGCTTTTAAATTTTGGAAGATGGGCAATGCTTATGATAGCTTATCAGTTTAGTATTCTTTTTAGCAATATAAACTTTTCTTTATATTTTAAACATATTCAGGTGTCAATGTGTTCATTTAGCAATCTATGATGACTAATATATGCTGCAGAAAACATTAAAAGATGTACTGTGAAGCACTCTGGGTCTATAGTAAAACGTTCACAATTTCCCGCAATTTTTGTAAAATGCTCATCAATTTTGGTAACTTTTCCACAATTTTCCAGTGGCCCTGGCTATCACCTGTACTGTCCATCCCCCTTATGATGCAGTAACATGTGAAACTGGTTGAGGTTCTTGGGAAACTACCCAGTCTGATACATGGTTTGATGTTTTAAAAACATTTTGAGTTGAAGCCTTTTTGTACTGATAGCTGAGTGGTGCTGATGTTTGTCTTTGCTGCCTTATTCACTTATACTCTGGGCATGCTCTTCTCAGTGGAGTGATTTTGCCTTGTCTGAGTACTTTTTTACCACAGCTGTCATGAACCCTATTGTTGTCAATTTTTAAATCCCCTTCCCAAAGAAAAGATGTTTGCAGACCACACCAGAGTAAGTCACAAACATCTGTTTGGGGGGGGGATTTGACATTTAACATCCATAGAATTTGTGAGTGTGCCAGCAAAAAAGCTCTTGAAAGAAAGAAAATACATAAAAACAATGATGGCTAAAACAGTGGCAATAAAAAGATTGAAATTAATTGTCCCAAAACTTTTTTTATGATTAATTTTAACTTTTTGTGTTTTTTGTACACTGCAAACACCCATTTTGGGAGAGGATTTCAAAGTTGACTCCCATACAGTTCATGAGAGTGGGGCTAAAATATCTCACCAGAAGAAAGTAGGTAACAATATATATAAAAAAAAAGAAATCATGAAGTAAAGAAAAAAAACATTTACATGAATCAGCCCCTTAAACTGAATGGTCCTAGCTAATTTCAATGTGGACAGCAGTTGGAAGAGCAGCACACTGAGGGACGCTGAAGAATCAGCACCGATGGACAGCTGTGGGTTTTTGTGGGGGGAAAGGTGGGTGGTAAGGTGAACAGATAGTATGAATGGGTGGGTGGTATTTTAAAGTTTTCGGTTGGAGGTGTGATAGCTGGGTGACTGAGCATCGATCGCTGATAATAGTGTATATGTATGTTTGTTGGGATGTACGTTTAGCATTAATCCTTGAGGGTGGGGGGTTGTGAGGTGCTGATAGCATGATGGAAGGTAGGGGGTTATTTTTGAGAGAGTCTTGCAGGAGGTGGGAAACTGGTGGTGGGATTGGGCACCCACTGTTTGTATTTCTCACTAAGGGCAGGAGAGATTGCACTGCAGGACTAGGAGGATTTGTGATAAGGGACAAAAAGAACCAAGCTTTGGTGACAGTATAGGAGTGGGAAGAGGGTTTCATGGGTGCTAGAGGGTGAACAAAGGTGGGAGATTTGAGCAAAGACTGGACACTGGGAGACTGGCAGTGGGATTAAGAACCCATCAATCATAAGTATTTTGATAGGACCTGAAAACAGTATACCAGCAGTGGGATTGGAAACCAGACACTGGTCATGGCACAAAGACTTAGCAAAAGCTGAGTCCATCAGGCTGAGCATTATGCGGGTAGCAGGGTACTAATGAGGCCATCCAGTTCCATAAATATAATGTTAAACTCCAACTCTTCCCCTTTCTGTCCTTTCAGTCATGATACTGGGTAATCCATGTTTATGTGACACCACCAGTTTCAGGCTTGCCATTGCCACCACTGCCACCAGATCACTGAACTTATTTCCCAGGCTGTTTTTGCCATGTGATCTTTTCTGTTTACATGATTCCTTTTTGATATTGCTGGGTTATGGTGGAGCCAGCCAGGATACAACACTGAACTGCAGCATACTGCACTAGCGTTATCATGGTACACAAGGCAATCTCAAGGGCAGTTGATACCTTTTGATATGCAGTAAGCTGATGTGTTGGATCCTGGCCAGGTCTTCTGTAATTAGCACATTGATCTTTTTGTCCCCAGCAGAATGAGCTCTTGATTAATGCACCCTTGTCATGTCCTTGGAGCATGGGTTTGTGCTAGATTATTGCAGTACCATATGAATAGGTTATGACCAATGGGGAGCCAAAACTGACCAGATCCCATTTTATAAGAGGAGTTATGACTGCAGCTTTTAATGAGACTCAGTAACCCAGCCCAAGCTAGATCATGTCAGTTGCAGTATAACAGTCCAGTAGAACAAGATGGCATATGTTAATGATTAATGGAGGATTTTACCTCAAATAAATATAAATCTTGTGAACATACTCCTTGAGAACACTATAGACACTTTTTGACTTTTAAAGAAAAAAAGTCTAAGTATCTGCAGTATCTTAAAAATATAAAAGTATAGACAATGTGGGAAGAAAATAACCATTGGTTCATCCAGTCTGCCCTGTTTTTGCTATCCTATCCTATCCTATCCTATCCTATCCTATCCTATCCTTTCCCTTGACCTATTAGACAGCTAGTGGTGGAACCCACTCGGGAGAGAGCAATATTAGACCTGATACTCTCAAATGGTGAGAGGATCACAAATTTAGAAGTCAGTAGACATCTGGGAACAAGCGACCACTGCACAGTGTGCTTCACAATAAACACAACCATGGAGACAAGCCATACAAAGACAAGGATACTGAACTTTAGAAGGGTTGACTTTGGCATAATTGGTGAATACCTGAAGAATGCATTAGCAAATGGCCACAAAGGAGGGGTTGAAGAACAATGGAAAAAAATCAAAACTGCCATCATGGAGGCAACAAGCCTTTGTGTGAAACAAATGAAGAAAACAAAGAGGAATAAAAAACCACTATGGTTCTCAAAAGAGGTGTTAGGGAAGGTTAAGGAGAAAAATGCTGCATTCAAAAAGTATAAGGAATCACAGACAGAGCATGACAGGGAACTGTATCAATTAAAGCAGAAAGAAGTGGGGAAGGCAGTCAGAAAAGCAAAGGCCCAAACCAAGGAAAAGATAGCCAACTCAGTTAAGAAGGGGAGTAAAACCTTTTACAGGTACATTAGAGAGCATAGAAAGGTTAAGAGAGGGATAGTGAAGATTAATAAAGGAGAGGGGAGGTGGGCAGAGGGAGACAGTGAAAAGGCAGAGATACAGTATTCACAAAAGAAGAGGAGGAGTTACCTAAACCAAACAGTAGAAGCACTCTGGATAGTGGGGTTGATGCCAGTCCATTTACAAAAGAAAGACTACTGAAAGAAATCCTAAAACTCAAGGTGGACAAAGCAATGGGGCCTGACAGGATTCACTCTAGAATCCTAAAAGAGATAAGGGAGGACCTAGTGACACCACTAACCACACTTTTTAACAAATCATGGGAAGATGGGGTGGTACCTGAGGACTGGAGGAGGGCAGATGTGCTTCCCCTTCACAAAAGTGGGAACAAGGCAGAAGCAGGACACTACAGACCTGTTAGTTTGACCTCAGTGGTGGGGAAAATGATGAAATCACTTCTGAAAGAAAGAATTGTTCAGTACCTAGAGGCCAGCGGGGCACAGGACCCAAAGCAGCATGGATTCACAGCAGGAAGGTCATGTCAGATGAATCTAATCAATTTCTTTGACTGGGTGACCAAAGTAATAGACACAGAAGGTAATAGTGAATGGAACACATTCTGAAGAAAGGGGGGTTACTAGTGGAGTACCTCAGGGCTCAGTACTGGGTCCAGTCCTCTTTAACATCTTTATAGGCGACATTGCAGAGGGTCTGGAAGGAAATGTATGCCTCTTTGCAGATGACACAAAGATCTGTAACAAAGTTGATACACAAGGGGTGGTAGAAAAGATGAGAAGGGACTTGGCAATGTTGGAGGAATAGTCAGACATATGGCAACTTAGATTCAATTCAAAGAAGTGCAAAGTAATGCACCTGGGAAATAAAAATCCAGGAGAAGAGTACACAATAGTAGGAGAGGTACTAACGGCAACAATAATGGAAAGGGATCTGGGTGTAGTCATATCTGATGACCTAAAGGTGGGTAAGCAATGTGAGAAGTCAGTAAGGAGAGCCAGGGTGATACTGGGATGCATAGGGAGGGGCATCAGAAGTAGAAAAAGGGAAGTGGTTATCCCTCTGTACAGACAGTTGGTGAGACCCCATCTAGAGTACTGCATGCAGTTTTGGAGACCTCATCTATGCAAGGACATAGACATGATGGAAGCAGTCCAGAGGAGGGCAACTAAAATGGTGCAGGGTCTACATCAGAAAACATACGAAGAGAGACTGAGAGAGCTTAATATGTATACCCTTGATGAAAGGAGGGACAGGGGGACATGATAGAAACTTTTAAGTACCTCAAGGGACTCAACAAAGTCCAGGAAGGTAGCATCTTTCAGAAAAAGAGATGTGTAAGAACAAGGGGGCACAATTTAAAGTTAGAGGGGGAACGGCTCTGGGGTAATGTGAGGAAATTTTTTTCACAGAGAGAGTGGTGGACACATGGAACCGCCTTCCTGGAGAGGTTATGGAGTCTAAAACAGTGGGGCAATTCAAACATGCATGGGACAGACATAAGGCAATTATAGTGGGGGGTTGCAGGAAGTAGGCTGTTGGTTAACTAGAATCTGCAGCTTATCCAATAGGTAGGGAAATGAGCAGACTGGGTGGGCCAAGTGGTCCTTATCTGCCATCAAAGTCTATGTTTCTATGTTTCTATTGTCTAGATATGGTTTATGCTCTCACCACCCCCACTTCCTGCCTTTCTGATAACCTCTCAATAACTATTCGGGCCCTTACGCTGTTCCGTACAACCCCATGGCACACACCATGCCTGTTGCTGCCTGCAGGGTGGGTTTAGGGTGTTAGGGTTGGAAACCCTAACATGACATTTCCCTAGTTTTGATGCTGGAACTTTAACTAGTGAATTAGCAAAGTTTTTTTTTGTAAAATATATCAATCAATCAATCAAGTTTATTTTATACTGGAAAAGGCATGTGAGCCAAAAATGCCCATTTTCACAAACATCCAGTTTCCCAAAAGGTTACATAGAGACAAGAAACAAAATATACATAATACATTCTATAGAATAAAGAAGTATATATACAAGTGGCTATAGAGTTATATACAATAGAAATAGCCTACATATTACATAAATGTTACATGGGTAAAAATGACATACAAATTGCATAAATAAATAAATGGCTTCAAGATGTTTTGGTAGTATCAGGCATACAGTAATTCAAAGTAGACATTGGGGAACAAAGGTGCAAAGTGCATTGATGATGGCAGTACAGGATCTGCATAAGGGTTCCTGGACACAGGCAAGGTAAGCAAAGACTGTAGTGGTTGGCAGAACAAAATGTAGTTAAGTGTAGAGTTTTAGGAGAGAGGGAGGATAGGGGAGGAAGGGTGCAGGCCAGAATTGGGAGAGATGAGGAGTTATGAAGGGGTGTATGAAGATCAGAAGTTAGGTATCAAAGGGGGTGGTGGCACAGGTTCAAGAGAGCTTTGAAAGGTGGTGGCTCTTGAGGGAATCTTTGAATGGTGTGAGTAGTGTTGCAGGCAAGAAGTGCGGGAGGGAGATGGTTATAAAGCTTAGTGCAAGCAAATTTTGAGTAAGGGAGGTTTGGAAAAAAGGGGTGTGAAATATGTTGCTGGAGGCTCCTTTGGTCAAATGGGTAGGAACAGATATGGTAAATAAAGAGGTCATACTAGGTGGAAGTTAGTCCACATGAAATTTCTGGAGAAATTACATACATTTTGGGGTAAAAAACCCTCAACGGGGAAACCAGTCTAGGGCTTTGTATCATGCACAGTGATGCATTCTCCAGGGGAGACCAGTGATGAAGCGGATTATATTATTGTAACTGGATCTTAGTTTACTTAAGAGCTGAGAATTTACTGGAGGAATGTAGCTGATGGATCCATAAGCCAAAAGGGAAAGGAGAATGGAGCTGGCTAGTCTGAGTCTCAAGCCGGGTATTAGGAACTTCCAGATCTTGTAAAGAAGCCCTAGCTTCATGTGAATCTTGTTGATCTTATTAGAGACGTGGAGCCTAAAGGATAGATAGGGATCAAGTATGTTCCATAGGTATTTAAATTCGGGTACCAGTTCAGTGCTAGTCCCAAGGTTATCCAAGCGGTTAAGATGGGGGTTAAAGGTTTTCTTGGGGCTGGAGAAAACCCTTTTTTTTAATTAAGGATAATGCTTTTATTGGAGAACCAGGAGTGATGCTTAAGGAAGTCAGATTGCAGGCATCAAAGCATAGCTAAAGGCTTTTTATTGCTGCAATAAAGTGCTGCATCATCTGCATAGAGGACCAATTTGGTGTTGGATCAGACTTCAGTTAGCCTGTTAATGAAAAGACTGAAGAGGAGAGGGCCCAAGGTTGACCCCTAGGGTACCCATATTTAATAGGGCATTGTGAGAAGCAGTGCCCATCAGTCTTAGTTATCTGTAATCTACCACTGAGATAGTTCTCAAACCATTTGACAGCGTCAGTTGAGAGGTGGAGATCGGAAAGTGTGCTCAGGAGCTGTACTTGGTTGACAAGGCTGAAGGTCTTAGTCAGGTCCATGAATACTGAACCCATGTTCAGGCCATTGTCTATGGCTCCATAGATATCCCTGGTGAACTTGACTAGGGCAGTCTTGTGGGCAGCTCTGAATCCAAGCTGAGCATCAATGAGAATGGTGTAGCTGTTGAGAAAGGTGGTGACTTGGGAATGTATCACTTTTTCCAGAATCATGGAGAGGGGGGCAAGGAGAGAGATTGGCCTATAGTTAAAAACATCTGTCCTGGAACCAGATTTGAACAGGAGTTTGACAATGGCCATCTTACAAATGCTGGGGGAAAAAAAAAACATACAAAGGGAAAGGCTGAGAATGTTGGTGAGTGGAACTGTTAGGGGGACAATGGCGAGTTTCAGGATTTTATAATCAATCCCATCTGCTCCTTTACTGGGTCAGGGGTTATTTGAATGGATGAGCTTAACAGTGTCAGTGGGTGATAAAGCTTGAAAGTAGAAATAGGGTATGGCACCATGGTGAGTAGTGGTGGAAAGGAGGAGGGGGATTTGGTGGACTGTTGGTGGGGGTTGGGGGAAGATTTGTATTTATCCAAATCCCTGAAGAAATTGTTGAACAAGCTAGCAACAACAAAGGGGTCACTGGTAAGCTGACAGCCATGCATGAGGGTGATGTTTTGACTTTCCTGACCCTACCAAGGAGGTTGTTCAGGGTGCCCAGAGCTGCGTGGGATTGGCATTTCCCCATAGCTGTTCAGATTTGCGAATTTTGGCAGAAGCGAAAGTCTAATTTTCACTTCATTTCTGCCAGTGAAAGTATTTTTTTGCACAACCCTAGTTCTGAAGGGTTTTGAATAATGAGACTAGGGTGGAGTCACCATGTTTTCGGTGTTTGGACCATGCCCTGTCCCTATCCCTCATCAGTTTGATGATGTCGGTGTTGACCCATTCACAGATGTGGCGATGGACCCATTTTTTTTTTCAGTGGAGCAAATTTATCACAAACTTCAGAAAAAATACAAGAGAACTGGTCAATGACAACATTAATATTGTCGAGGGTTGAAGTGAAAGACCAGTCAATCTAGTAAAAAGCTTGCATAATTTCAGTGAGGATGTTGTCATTAAGATGTCTCGTGTAGATAAAATTCGGAGTGGACTTTGGGGAGTGTGCAGTCCAGTGGCAATAGGTGGTGTAGTGGTCACTTAAGCAATAGGGAAGTGACCTGGCTTCAAGAATTATGGCAGGATTGGAGACAGTGATCCAGTCTAAGACTGACTGGGAGACAGTTTTGTAATTAGTTCTAGTAGGGGATGAGATAAGTTGGTGTAGACCAAGGTCTGAGATGACACATTTGGCCTGATCAAAGTGACAAGAGGTCCAGTTTATGTTGAAATCCCCAAGTAGAATCCACTCTCTGTTTAGAGGGAGGGTGTTTTTGATGCCGAGAAAGGCATCAAACTCTGATGGGGGTTACTGGATGGGAGATAAGTGGCGGTGATAGAAAGTGTTTTGTTTTGGCATATAAGAAGGTGGATGGAGAGGAATTCAAGCTTAGTGGGTAATATTTCTGGATTGAATTCAGATTTTATATATGCATACACATATTTATCTGTCTATATATATATAGAGAGAGGGAGAGAGATTTGTGTGTGTGTATGTATATATATGTGTGTGCATGTATATATGTATAAATATATATAGATATATATTTATATATATTAATTATAGGGGCACGGTCGCACTCATATATTTAGGGTTATGAAGCACTTCTATGTTAAACTCAAACTTTTGTGCGTTAATAACTTTGGACCCATTCAATGTATTTGTATGAAATTGGAATGCATAGTGGGAAATGATAGATCTCTTGATCTGGCAAATTTAGTTTTGGTCAGACTTATAGTTTTTGCGCACCAAAATGCTGAAAAATGCACTTTTTGCCAATTATGTGGGCAGTTCTTTTGGATTTTGTCTGTGGTGCTGTTCAGCTGTTATGTAGCCACTTGGCTCATCTAAAAGATATTTGGTCAAGGAACATGGCACTTTTTGTTTGGTGAAAAAATATTAATCCATTCAAAAGTTATTAATGTTCTAAGTTCCCACTATTAGTCTATGGGCACATTTATATGGTTATTTTGCGAAAGAAGAATGGGGTTTTGGCCATATGGTCCCTCCTCACAATCAAAGAATTTGCAGGCTTATGATCAAAGAATCTTTGATCATGAGGAATTCTTTAATCTCGACAGCCGCCATCTTGTTTTCAGTTTGCTGTTGGAAAAATTAAAATATCTTTGCTCGGGGGGACTTCTGAAGTAAAACTATGTTGGGTTTTGCTCAGAGGTCTTCCCTCTATCGATCCATGCCTGTCGTTTCTTTTAAATTGGTCAAAAAATAGAGTTTTTCAGTTTTTAATTATTTGATCATGGCTCACTAGCATTCTTTGATCGCAAGCCTGCCAATTCTTTGATTGTGAGATTCTTTGACCATGATCTTTGATTGAGAGGGCACAACTAGATGGCCAGATGAGAAAATCTATTTTCTCAGCACAGGGGTGACTTGTAAAGCCAAACTAGGATGGGTTTTGCTCAGGGGTTTCATTCTATCAAGTCATGACTGTGGTTTCCTGTATTTTTGTGCAAAAATTGACTTTTACCATTTTTTATTCTTTGATCATGAGCCTGCAAATTCTTTAATCGCAAGATTCTTTGATCGCGATCTTTGATTGCGAGGGAGGGACTAGATGGTCAGAGTTGGAGGGACCACATAGCCCAATTTTAACAATTTTTAAAATAAAATATCTCGGAAACGGTTTGGTCTTTTAACTTGAAATTTGGAGGGTGTTGATGGGATGTCCTATAGATGTGAATTGTCATGTTTAGGTGTCAGACAATACATTTTATGCAGAGATATTGTGTGGCGCATTTTATGTTTTGCGGACAGCGTTTTCCATTGTGGTAGTGGCTTGAAATTTATAGAATAGCTAGCCTTACTGCTATGGATATACTTTTTAGCTGTTAGATGTGTAAAATGTAAACAGATGTGGAATTCTGCCACTCCAATGAATGAAAATCGCAAACATTCAACTGTTATATCTCAGAAACAGTTTGGTCTTTTAAATTGAAATGTGGAAGGTGTTTAGGGGATGTCCTGTACATGTGAATTATGGTATTTAGGTGTTGGAAAATTAATTTACTGCAGAGATATTGTGTAATACACTTTATGATTTGTGTATAGCATTTTGCATTGTGGTAGTGGCTTCACATTTATAGGATACCTAGCCTTACTGCCATGGAGGTAATTTTCAGTGGTTAGGTCTCTGACATGTAAACAGGTATGGATTTATGCCACTCTGATGAATTAAACTTTGTTTTGTTTCAAGGTGGTGGGAACATGGGGCGTACTCCCATACATACACACTCCCACCAATACATATTATATTCAGTACTTGCACTGTTCTGTTAGGCAGAAATATGCAAGTTGGTTGGAGCGCGGGGCCCACCAACCTGCATGACTTTCTACTTTTCTATGCTTTCTCAAAAGGTAAGGAAATTCTATGCAAAAAACTTTGATAATGCATCATTTAGGGTTAAAACATAAAAAGTAAGGAAATGAGACCATTAGGGTTGCCCCGCCCTTGTGTACCCCCTCTTCCCGAGATTGACAGATGATGTGGGGTGTCTTAGGGGTTTTGAGGCCTAAATGTCACCCCATTCTTCTGTACTGTGGCTTGTGAATATGATTACACATGGAATATATATGTGTGTGTGTGTACAGGGTGTATGTGTGTGTATATATGTGTGTGTACTGTTTATGTGTATGTATATATATATATATATATAGTTTGCCATTCTGTAGCTCTGCAATCGTATATCCAACCATAACTCAACTTGCCAGATCCAGAGATCTATGATGCCAGACCACACATGCAGAATTTCAGGCAAGTTCGTCATATGTTGGCAAAGTTATTAAGCTGCAAAATGTGAGGTTTTGTACTAAAGTGGCTACTCAACCCTAACTATACAGCCACTACCATGCCACTATACTATATATTCATGGCAAAAAACTGTGTTTAATGCATCAGTTAGGGTTAAAGCAACAAAAATGAGGAAATTAAATGTTAGGGTTGAGCCCCTAACCCCCAACCACACACCCCACACTCCCATCCTCCACAGACTGACGGAATAGGATTTTTTAGTCTGCAAGGTAGCAAAATCCTAGTCTGTCACCTTTATCCTGATTCACAAGGGGACATCTGGTCAAGCTATCAGGGACATCTGGTCACCAAATTCCAGTTATCTGGTCATGCAATGATGGACAAGACTCGCAGACTAGGAACTAGTGAGTCGCGGTAGAAGAATTTAAAAATTTTAAAAAACTATTTTTTGACAAAAACGAACCAAACCAAAGGCATGGCTTTGTAGAGGGTGTCACTCTGAACAAAACACATGTCTCATTTGGCTCAAAAGTCACCAATGGAAAAAGCTATGACATTTTGTTTGGCTGAAAAACTGAAAACAAGATGGTGTCTTGCGGACAAAGAATTTTTCTGACAGACTAGGGTTTGTTTACAATCCTAGTCCACAAAATGACAAAATCCTTGGCTGTGAGACCATTTTTAGTTCATCAAAAATGCATATAAATTTTGGAATGTACTAACTAAGCATGCTCAGAACTTGAAAGTTAAAAATGTATTAACTTTTGAACGGATTAATATTTTTATTACCAAGCCAATGCTGTATTGTTCCATGACCCAAACTCTTTATCCATTACAAATTTCAGACCAATACACCACACAGTGTGGTGGCAGTGCCATGGGCAAAAAACGCATCAAAAGTGGAGAAAAGTGCTTTTTTTAGTGTTTTGCTGTGCAGAGACTGTACATCTGACTACAATGCAACTTTGTAAATCAAGAGAACTACCATACCAAACTGCACATTCCAAATTTCGTGCAAATCCGTTGAATGGTTGCAAAGTTATTAACGTGCAAAAATTGAGGTTTAACATTAAAGTGCCTACTCAACCCTAACTATAGGGGCATGACCATGCGCCTATATATATATATATATATATATATATATATATATATATATATATTCTTTGCAAAAAACTTTGTTAATGCATTAGTTAGCATGAATACAACAGTGACAAAAGCAGGAAATGAAGCAATAAGGTTTCTAACCTTAATGCCCCACCCCCAGGGTTCCCACCCCTACCACCCCTACATGCCCCCACCGTCCACACACCAACATGCATCAGGGTGTGCCATTGAGACATCAGGTCCAACTTTAACCCCATTCCACATTTAAACAAGCTTACATGCTACAGTATAGGACAATGGGGTGAGATTTTGGACCCTGCATTCCCATCCCTTCATCAAGATAGTACAACAGTATCCATATGTCATAGTAAGAGTGCAGGATCCTCCATCGAGCTACTGTAGCACAACAGTATCCATATGTCATATAAGTAACATTGGAGAGCACCTGGAAGGAAAGGTATGTCTCTTTGCAGATGACACAAAGATCTGCAACAGGGTTGATACACAAGGTGGGGTGGAAAGAATGAAAAGGGACATGGCAAGGTTGGAGGAATGGTCAAATATGTGGCAGCTCAGATTCAATGCAAAGAAGTGCAAGGTAATGCATCTGGGAAACAAAAACCCAGGGGAAGAGTATACAGTGTGGGGTGAGTCAATAACAACAACAAACATCGAAAGAGACCTAAGAGTAATTATATCAGATGACCTAAAGGTGGGCAAGCAATGTAAGAAGGCAGGGGCTGGGGGGATACTGGGATGCATAGGGAGAGGCATCAATAGTAGAAAACAGGAAGTTGTTATCCCTCTGTACAGACAGTTAGTGAGACCCCATCTGGAGTACTGCGTGCAATTCTGGAGACCCCATCTCCTCAAAGATATAGACAGAGTGGAGGCTGTTCAGAGAGGTAACCAAAATGGTGCAGGATCTGCACCAGAAGACATACTAGGAGAGACTAAAGCAGCTTAATATGTATACCCTTGAGGAAAGGAGGGAGAGGGGGGACATGATAGAAACTTTCAAGTATCTCAAGGGAATTAACAAAGTCCAAGAGGATAGTATCTTTCAGAAGAAGAGATGTGCAAGAACAAGGGGGCACAATTTGAAGATAGAGGGGGGATGTCTCAGAGGTAATGTTAGAAAGTATTTTTCCACAGAGAGGGTTGTGGATGCATGTAACAGTCTTCTTGAGGAGATTGTGGAATCAGGAACAGTGGAAGAATTCAAGAATGCATGGGACAAACACAAGGCAATTCTAGTAGGGGTAGGAGGAAGTAAGCTGTTGATTAACTAGAATCTGCAGCTTATCCATCAGGTAGGGAAATGAGCAGACTAGGCAGGTCAAGCAGTCCTTATCTGCTGTCAAATTCTATGTTCTGTGTCATGGAGAGACCCTGCACTCCCATCCTTCCATTGAGATGGATACTGGACGCTGTGCTCCCATCTCTCCATCAAGACAGTACAACAGTATCCATATGTCACGGTGTGAGCGCAGGGTCCATCACTCCATTGATAAAGTACAACAGTGTCCTTATGTCATAGTGGGAGCACAGGTTCCTTTGGACCCTGAGTTTCCATCCTTCCACAGAAGCACATATGTATCTAGCTGTGGAAACACAGGGGTCTCAGGCCCCTTGGCTTCCACACATTAAGTTATGAACAGGCATAGCGAAATTGCAACAAATAGTCATAACTGTGCCATCTAAATTAATTTTCACCCCAAATGTTCAACATAACCTTCTCAGCACCTCATCACATGTACCCAGTACAATAAACTTTCAAATCCTCATCAAAATGTAATTCCACTTCACTGTAACACTGTATTTGCGCCACAGTTGCAGAAAAACAGTTTCAATAGGATTTGAAAAATGACAGCTGTACTATTCATGAGGTGGTGTGGAAAAATTGCAATGTTAAAAATCTGGATTAAAAATAGGGAAAATTGGTGACTTTACAAGCGTGCGTAGAAACTGCGCAATGCACGCTTGTAACACGGTCATTTTTTGGAATGTTTTCACCAAATTTTCAACATTGGCATATTGGACTTGCTTACTTCTGCTTTGTTGTCACTAGTTAGTTTGCACATCTTTTTCCTGGAGGGGATATGTGTGCAATGACTTTCTGATTTTAGCCATTCATGTTAAACAGTGTACTCAACCCTAGCTATAGGAATACTACCCACCATATATATCTATATATCTATATCTGTATCTATCTCTGTCTGTCTGTCTATCTATCTAGCTATCTATCGATCTATCTATTTTATTTAGTTTTTGTTAACCGGGTAAGTGCACTAGGCAAATCCTTCCTAATTTCAGGCATGACCCGAGGAAGGGATACAGATGAATGCCAACTGACCTTGAACCAGATGAAACTGTTGGAGGTATTTTTAGTGAACGAGGGAAATTTGGCCAGGAAACCAGGGAAATTCCCCTACTCTTTTCGATAAGTGCCATGGGGGTCTTTAACATCCACCTGAACTACCACCAATCCAAGCAGATGGGACCTCGGTTTAATGTCTCATCTGAACGACAGCACCTCAGAAGTGCAGCACCCTTCTCATGCTGCACTACAGTGTCAGTACTGGGATATTAACCCAAGTGTCAGATGTGGGAACTGAACCCACAGCCCTCTGATCTCCCGACCTCAGAGGCGAGTGTCCTACCTACTGATCCACTGACACTGACTATATCTATATCTATATATTTGGGAGGCAGTATAGCGCAGTGGTCTAAGGCTCTGAGCTGCAAATCTGGTGACATCCAGCAGACCAGACCTGGATTTGAATCCCACAGCTTCCACTTGCATACTGTGTGACCCTGAGCAAGTCACTTAACCTCCTTGTGCTTCCAGGTCACTCCTGTAAAAAAGCTTCCAGCTTAGTGTGCTATACCTGGTTAAACAACTAAATAAAAAATATATATATACTGTATATATATATATATATATATATATATATATATATATATAGACTATCTATATCTATTTCTATATCTATATGTCTATGTATACACTACACAATAGCCTTAATAGATATATATATATAAAATACAAAATCACACATGCCCCACAATGCAAAGCATCATGGGCTGCATATGCAAATCACCACAAGAATGTTATGCTGGTCCAACTTAAGCAGAATTGCATGGTGCCGAAAGGCTCTCAATATTAGTTTGCAAAGGGTGCTAACAGAAGACATAGACATGTGTTTCTGTCCTACCAGGACTCATCAGTATGCCTCATCTGTTTGACACCCCAGTGGAATGGACCAGCTACCCTTAAGGCAGTGTGCCTTGGATATATTGTGGTGAACCCATTAAAATAAAAAAACTATTTAAAAGACAAAGAACCTCTGTGCGCAAACACTGAGGCAAGGGTTACCCCAAAGGGCATTTGGCTGGGAAGCCAAGTTTCAAGAAAATACAAAATCACACATGCCCCCACAATGCAAAGCATCATGGGCTGCATATGCAAATCACCACAGAATATTATGCTGGTCCAACTTTAAGCAGAGTTGCATGGTGCCGAAAGGCCTCTCACACAGTTTGCAAAGGGTGCTAACAGAAGACATAGACACGTGTTTCATCCTACCAGGACTCATCAGTATGCCTCATCTGTTTGATACCCCAGTGGAATGGACCAGCTACCTTTAAGGCAGTGTGCCTTGGATATATTGTGGTGAGCCCATTAAAATAAAAAACTATTTAAAAGACAAAGAACCTCTGTGCGTAAACACTGAGGCAAGGGTTACCCCAAAGGGCATTTGCCCCCATCTTTGGTATATGGAAAAATGATTATCCAACTCCTCCACCCTGTACCTTTCTAGCACGTGACTACTCCAATTTTGATGTTACGTCCTTCTGGGATACCCTGTCGGGAATTGACTGGGCTCAAATTAATCTTGCCCCCAACCTGGACTCTGCACTGGCCTTTGTCACCAAGAATTTCCACTCGGCTGCCAACAAACACACCCCTCTAAAACAAATGAGAGTCAAAGGACAACAGTCTAGGTGGCTGACATGTGATCTAAAAAGACTCATGAAGGAAAGGGACAGGGCCTGGGTCAGGTACAAATCCACTAATTTAACCAATGACTGGGTCCATTACTGAATGCTGGTGGAAGGCAAAGTCCCCTCAGCTTGGGAAACAGCTTTGGTTACCCCTATCCCTAAGGGAGGACCCGGTGAGCTAGTAGAAAACTATAGACTGATTTCTATTCTCTGTACGCTAAATAAAATGCTT
Source organism: Neoceratodus forsteri (assembly GCA_016271365.2). Lineage (NCBI taxonomy): Eukaryota > Metazoa > Chordata > Ceratodontiformes > Ceratodontidae > Neoceratodus > Neoceratodus forsteri. Next base: position 787,941,602 of record CM057452.1, read on the forward strand.
GAGAGAATTATATATCAACAAGTCCAGGTGTATGCCGAACAACATAGCCTCCTCACTCCACGACAACATGGATTCAGAAAACAACATGGTACTGATACTGCCTTGGTGAGTCTAACATCTGACATCCTTGCTGCCCTAGACAAAAGCCAACTTACTGGTGCAGTCTTCATAGACCTTACCAAGGCCTTTGATCTAATAGACCATAAATTACTCATCCAGCAGCTTAGCTCTCTCGGACTGGACAACCACTCAACACAGTGGTTTAAAGATTACTTGCAAGACAGATCTTAGATAATCAGATGGCAGGGGCTGGAGTCAGGCAAGCGCTCTATTGCTGAAGGTGTCCCTCAAGGTTCAATACTGGGGCCCCTTCTATTCTACCTGTTTATCAATAACCTACCAAAGCACTGCAGCAGAGCCAAAGTGACCCTCTATGCTGATGACGCAGTACTATACAGATCTGCTTCAAATGCTGTGCAGCTAAACCAACTCCTGAACCATGATCTCTCCCTACTGGAAACCTGTTCCTGACAAATAGGCTAGTCCTAAATGAGAAAAAAAACAAAGCCATCCTATTTGGAACCAGTAAATTAGGCCCCAACAGAACATTTTTACCATCCCCTTATCTGTCCAGTGGCCATCCTATTGAGGTGGTGGATTGCATCAAATACCTGGGACTATATATCGATCAAGATTGCTCTTTCAAGGTTCATGTTGAACAATTAACCAAGACGCTAAATCAAAAGCTTGGGCTCATGTACCGTCTAACCCCTTTTCTCACTCAGGCATCCAGGCTAAAGATAGCCACGGGCATGCTCATGCCCACCATATTTTATGGTGCCCCAGTGCTACATTCAATGCAAAACACAGAGATGCAAAAGCTAGGAAAATTGTACCACAGAATAGGACGCTTTGTCCTGGGAGCCCAGCCCAGAGAACACCACTGTAATATACTCCTCTCACTAAACTGGCCCTCCCTGGAGGGCAGACTGGCTTACACTTCCCTATGCGTGGCTTTCTAGCTTCTACAAATGAATGATCTTCCCAGTCTGAGTCATACCTTAGTACTCAAGCAGCCTAAAAGAACACTTAGATCCTCGTGTCGTTGACTCCTACACGTCCCAAATATCTGAACATGCCAAGGTCTTCGGTCGTTCAAAAATTACATCCCATCCCTATGGAATGGCCTACCTAGCAATCTTCAAGACTGCAGCTCCTTTGGGGGTTTTAAAAAAGGCCTAAAGATGCACCTTCTAGAGCTAAGCCTCTGTACATGCCACCACTGAGGACCAATAATAGCACTCCACCTCTGATACTAAAAACCTGCCACCTAACATGTTGGTATTCTATTTCAGTTGAATCTTATCACTTTTGAAACACTTGAAATTGTAACCTGTAAACTGACCTGATAAAAGAACCTTATATAACTGCCACTTTTGTGAAACTAGTGTTTACCCCCATGTTCTCAACGTTACCTAACCTGCCTGTGATTGTACTATATGTCCTGATTGTAATGTCAGTATTTGCACACTTTCCCTTCTATTGTTCCTACTTCTTATTGTACTGTTGACTGTAATTAACCCCGGGTTGCCCCTGAAAAAGGGACCATTACGCTCTCAGTGGGCCTACCCGGTCATCAAAATTTAAATAAATAAATAACATTTTTCAGATGTCTGAGTGATGTTTCAAGGTGGCCAAGTGGTTGTTTCTTTGAAGTGACACATATAACACTATTGCATATGTTAGAGTGTCCACACACATGTTAGTGGTGTGTGCTATGACTAATAAGCAGGGGGTTGTGAAGTACTAGTCAGAGGGTGTCACCTAGCACATGGTGAGGTCTAGAGAAGTATTGCCAGCAAGGAGTGCAATGAAGTGTCAGTCTGACAGGGAGAGAGATTCCTGGTATGGTGATGGAGTGAGGTTTGATATGGGGAAATGTTGTGTGATAGAGTTTTCAGCAATGTTTATGTTTTTCTGCATTATCTTTTTTCTCTGTGTGTGTGTGTGTGTGTGTGTGTGTGTGTGGCAGAGAATGGTTTAGGCTTCTAAAAGAAATGTTGGAGAGAGTGCTACCAGTAAGACAAGGGTTTGAAAATCAAATTACTCAGTTGGAGATGATGTATGAGTGAACCTGCAAAATTCTGAATATGGAAATGTGCTGCTCATACTGCTGGCAGTGACCAGTCTGAGCCTACTATGTATATGAATTTGCCCACAGGGACCTAGAGTGAGGAATAAATGCAAAATTCTTTCTCTAGGTCCCAAGTAAATTAAAAATATCACATTTATTTGCTGAAATGTATCCTCACAAGCATTATGCACAATATAAATATGTGTGTGTATGGATTTATTTATTGGAAAAAAAACTGTGTTAATGCACCAGTTGGGGTTCAAGTCAACACCACAAATGTAGGGACATTTAGTGTTAGGGCTTCCTACCCTAACTCCCCATCCCCACCACCCAACCAGCAAAAGAAAAAAAAAGAGTTTTGGATCTCCAGACCCATGGTGAATTAGTGGTGGTTTCTTCTTTGGGGTTTTCAACCCTAATGCTCCCCGACGAGCTCATAGCCTCCTGTCCGAAGCAAGAAATACAGCTCCAAGTCAGTATCTCATAGCGATATTCTCTTCAATGGTAGATAAGTATATCTTGCTACATGTTATCAGCACAATCTGTTGTAGCTGACTAGGGGGTTGGAGTGTGGTGGGTGGGGTCTGGGGTCGAGATCACTGAGGAACAACTTTCTTTTTTACAGGTAAATTATCATGCAGTGGCTGAGAAATCGCCTTTTCTGGCAGATTTAAAAAATTCAGTCTCCAATGTTCATGAGGTGGGGTCCCAATAAAGGCCATGTTGAAAATGTGTTCTAAAAGTGTTAAAAAAATAACACAGTTATGAGTAAAAGTTCAAACCCCATTGAAATACATTACACTATATTTACCTTAATTTCTTTTGTTGCAGTCTTGGTTCCAGCAACAAAATATGTTTTCAGTCAGAGAGTTATTACACATAGTGGGACATGTTCAGGTAAGCGAGTGTGAGTGGAGGGTTGTAGAGAAGTGAGTGCTCTGTTGGGGATCGGAATATTGAGGACTTGCCTCTTAGATTACATGTACCAAGTCTGGGCAATTTCACTGAATACCTCCAAAGCTCTTAAGCTACAACTTTAGGAGGTTTACTCAGCCAACCATAACTATTCTGGCACTACTGCATCAGTATAATACAATAGATGCCTTAAATTTGTTCAAAATTTCATTATGTCTGTGACTATTGTGAAGATGGTTGTGTTATCTTGCAAGCTGATATGTCACAATGGGATACTAAACCTATAGGAGAGCAGCTTTAACATTGCTGATGGAATCACAAGAGCCATGTGCAGAACATGTGAGATGCTTTGAGGTGCACAATTTAAATTTTGCAATTTTTTTATTTTGAAATGTTTTTATCATTTTTATCTCAAAACCACCTAAACACCAGTTCTGCAAATCAAAGCAGCAGTATAACAGTATTTGTGGTATACCATGAATAGGAGAGATGGGGGAAGGGAAAAGGAGGTGGGGTAGCCCTCTATGTCAAATAAGTATAGAGGCAGTAGAGGATGGGTCCATCAGGGGAGGAAACAGGGAGATAGAATCACTGTGGGTACATCTCATGACAGCACTGCGAAAGAAGTTGGGCATGGGGATGGTCTGTAGACCACAGGGACAGAGAGAAGGAGGGATAGGGAACTAAGGCAGAAATTGAGAATAGGGTCACAAAGTGGGAGTTAGTGGTTGTGGGTGATCACAATCTACCAGACAAGATTGGGATATCCTAGCAGCTAATGGTACCAGAGGTCATTCTGTGCTAGATATGTTGCAAGACTGCCTGCAGGTGCAGCTGGTCAGGGAACCTAAATGAGCAGACTTTGATCAGATAAGGAGGCAGTGGTGGTGGTGTCAGAAGGGAACGGTGGCACACAGACAACAGATATTGATGGACTATTTCCTTTATTAGAAGTTAAGAAACAAAATTATGTTGAGGGACTGTTTTTCTATTTATACATTCTGACACTGATGATTTGGCATCCATGTGTTGGCTTGATGGTGTCAGCACTGTGGGTCCTGGTGTCGCACGATGTATCATGTTTGGAAAGAGATGGGAAAACAGCAAAGACCATCACAGCAACAAAATTGGAAGTTTTCTGTAATGGTCCACTAGTTTCCAGATGCTGCTGTCTATGTGGAGTATGCCCCCTTCCCGAACCAACTCTGACTTTTATTTGGTAAGAAGCCCCCCACAAAAAAACACTTTTTTACAGTGATGGCACAATGCCATTTGTTGGCATTGTGCCATCACTGTACTTTTATGGTCAGCTAATTTCCTGTCACTGTGGCGACATGGAACTGTCGCACAACTTCCACAGGGGGCATGGGGTCTGACCTGGCACAGACAATTGGGAATTCCAGTGGCGGATTCTCTATATGGCTGGGAGGGAAAAGGCAGAGAAAAAAGACAGAAGCCAAGGGGGTTCTTAACTAAAACCAGTAATGGGCACTCCAGTGTCAGATACACTGTTTTATTTAGCCAGCACTGGGGATTGGGCACCCCAGTGTCAGGTTGTCTATCATACAGGTGGGCATATTGAAAATGCCTGGATAATATCTTTACTGGCTTTGGCAGTGGGTACCCCAGTGTCAAACAGAGATACAGAAATCATTCTTTAGCTTGTACTGGAAAATCGGCACCCCAGTGTCTGGATGTAAAAACAGGAAATTAAATGGCCCATCGTTTATGCTTATCATAATGCTGCAGTGGCACTAAAGAGAAAATATACCACTTCTTAATTCATTCTCTTACCTTTTTCTTCAGATAGGAGCATATGGGTTGGTGGAACAGGGTGGGAATTAGGGCTAATGATCCAATGGAAAACCCGTCACTGATTTACAATGACTCTGGGGAGCCAAAACCTAATGATTTTTTCATTTCCCTACTTTATTGCATTTTTAATCCTAATATCTGCATTAAAGTAGTTTTTTGTGATGAATATGTTATGAAGGCATGGTAGCACCTGTACAGTAGGGTTGAGTAATTAGTTATATGTTAAACCCTGATATCTGCTTTCTAATAACTACACTCCATTCAACCAATTTACTTGAAATTTGGCATGAACACATTTGGTGCTATACTCTTTCGATTCTTTAAATATAGTGGCAATTGTTTCAGTGGTGGAAGTTTTAGAGGTACAAGTAATGTAAACCTGGCCAGAATTAAGACATTTTTTGTTCACTAATAACTTAAAAATGTTCTGAATTTGAAAACTTGAAACTTCCAGGTTTGCTAGACTTTGGCCCAGGGTGTGTGCTTTTGCAATTCTTATTTTTCTAGTTTGACCCATTTCTGTAATATTAGCAAAAATGTGTTCTTTTCCTTTTTGCATGTGCTCAGTAAGGAAAATGAATGCTCTAAGTATAACTTTTACAAAAGCATAAACTTATGCATTCATATATTGAAAATACATTCATTCAGTAAACATTTTAGTGTTTATATAAGTTAGTGATATACCCACTAGAAATATTAAATCTTTGCTAGATGAAAAGCTGAAAATTAGCTGGAGCAGTGGTCTGTGCTTTGATCAATTGGCAGATTATAATGAAAGGAATGTGCCTTTGTTATTCTTGCACCTAAACATTGTGGGCAGGATTCACAAACCCCATGAAAGTCCCGCAGCTGTGGCAAAACATTGGCACCAAATGGTGGCCACTTGCAGAACCACAGGGGCCCGCAGCGGCAGCTATTCACATAGGTGGAGCCAGATTACGACCAGCTCCACGATTTATGGCTTCTTGTGGGTGGTGTTGCTAGGGGGATTGCCACAGCTGTGGAGAGCTGCAACGGCTGGTGGGAACAGACATAACACCCTCCAGAACTGCTGCAGATGTGAATTGCATGCACCGCCGCTGTGGGCAATTTCAGTCCACCAGTGGGGTTGTGGAGTGGGATTTAGCTCCTGACCAGTTTGTGAATCCTGCCCTGTGTTCTTTACCAGAAAATAGCATTTGTTAAAATCATGAAGAATAAATATTTAATGTGTCCCTATTGATGCATTTGTGGCTTGCTTTTTAGCATTTGTATGCGTTAACCATATGAACACTGCAAAAAGGTCAAATGTTTGCATGCTGATAACAAGAAGGTTTGTTAAAAGGGTAGTGTGTGCCTGGAGTGGTTGGCAGATTGCTCTGAAAGGAATGTGCTTCTGTACTTTTTATCCCTAAATGTTGTGTTGTTTGTTTTTTTAACCAGAAAAAAACAATTGCTAAAAATCATGAGTCATTAATGCATAAACATTTCAATCACTTTTTATGAATTTCTGATTTGCATTTTAGCATTTGTATAACTTAGCTATATGAAACTTTAAAAAAAGGTCACATTTTTGAGGGCTGAAAACAAGAAAATTAGTTACAGGGGCCACAGTTCGAGAGTTTAACAGATTACTTTGGAAGCAATGTGCTTCTGTGCATTTTGCCTCTAAATATTGTAGGTTGTTTTGTTTTTACCAAAAAATAAAACTTGTTAAAGATTGTGAGTCATGACTGCATAAATATTTTGTGTGTCCTTGATTATGCATTCATGACTTGGTTTTAGTGCTCATATCAGATCACTAAAAAAAGTTAAATTTTTGTGGGTTGAAAAAAGAAAACTATAGAGATTCTCTGTGCCTTCAGTGATCAACATATTGCTCTAAAAGGAATGTGTTTTTGTATGTTTTGCCCCTAAATGTTGTGTTTTTATCAAAAAATAATATTTCTTAAAAATCACCAGGCAGGAATGCACAAATGCTTTTTGTGTACATGATTATGCATTCATGACTAATATGTGCATTCCTGACAGTTAGACATTTGAAAACAAAGTAGATTTGGTAGCTGTAACATTTGTGTATTACAGGTTAAGGTGTTTGTGGGATTGTTAAGGTTGTACTTTCTCAAAATAGGGTCCTTAATTTCAGCAACAATTTAAATTGGTCAACTCTTCCAATACAAACTCAAAAAAAAAAAGCAAAATCTGTTTGTAAGTTTATGCTTGCATTCAAGTCTGCTTTTTGAAAGTATTTATTAAAATGTTTTACTGTTGTCTTCGCGCAGGGCCTTGTGGGCTCTGCATGCATTGAGCCAGGTTGATCTTTCCCTTTGTGTGGGGCCCAGAAGGCGCTGTATGTGTGAGTCCATAATCACATTGGCACTGAGCTTATGCAGCTACATGGACAGGCCCTGTGCTTCTGCACCAGACAAACACTTTCCTTGTTGCAGGGACTGGAGAACTCTACATGTTTACATCACATTGCACAGTTGCCTTTGGGACCTGCATGAATGATGGTACAATTACATCACACACAAAAAAAGGAAATTCATTGCTGAAAACTATGTTGATGCAATCATCAGGGTTGAAGAATATGAAGTCCACAAAGTAAGAAAATGAAAACGTTAGGGTATTTAGTCTTGGGAGTCTTTGCAAATTGGTGGTGTTGTGTTCCTTAGAGTTTTCAACCATAATGCCCACCCCATCCCCTGAGGAAAGAAAATAAAGCAATGCACAATACAGGGCCATACATGCATACATTGTCCTGCATGAAAAATGTTATGACTGATTCTGAGGCATTATGCCAAATGCTACAATTGCCTAGATCCAAATGGTACACCTACAGGACATGAACTCAACCCTGCAGCTTTTGCTTTAGTCACAGTACTAGGGGGTGGCAGGAAGAAAGTGGGTGTTATGGTTAAAAACCCCAGGGAACACCACACAACTGATTTTTGAAAATTCATGAGACTCTAAACCCTAATGTTTTCATTTCCACACTTTGTGAACCTTATGTTCTTCAACGCTAATATCTGAATTAATCTAGTTTTTTGTGGGGTGTATATATGTATAAAAACAATATATTACAGTGGCATAGTAGTACCACTATAGTTAGAGTTGAGTAGGTTGTTTAATGTTAAAGCCCTAACATTGCACTTTAATAGCTTTGCCAAAGTTTAACAAATTTGCATTAAATTTTGCATACATGGGCCCAGGGTCAGTGTCTGTTGATGTGCAAGTTTTATGCTGGTTGGATGTCTTTATTCCGAGATCCAGATAGCAAAAAAAGTGAAAACTATTTTTTTTCTGTTTTTGTCTTCACCTAGCACCCATATGGTTTGGTATTTTGATCTGAAATATTCAGTTTAGAAAGAGCTTGACCCAGAGTGGTGCCCATCATTGGTTTGGTGAAAAAGTATTAATCCATTCCAGAGTTATAAGAATTTGAAATTTCAGTTCTGATCATGCTCAGTACACTGTTTTGCATAGCTGTTGCATACGTAAAAAGAATTTGGGTCATATGAAAAGCAATTCTGTTTCATATGGGAGATATTCTTGTTTTGTGATAAAAAATTCTTCTTTTGTATGGCCGCCATCTTATTTGTTTGTTTCCCCCCCAAAATTAATTATTTGAAAACCCATAAAAATTGTATCATGGAAACACACCAACACACATTTTGCTAATCACGATACCAACTGGTGGATTCTGCAGTTACTTTTTGGAAAAATCACCCAGGAATGTGTTTTAACACATTTTTAAATTAACATTTCATGTCAGTACATGACAGTCCAGATTTGTGAATGATCATTCACAAATCTGGACTGTCATGTACGGTACTGCTCTACACCCATTGGCTGTAGCTCTGCACCAATGGGCGGCAGCCCTACCGAGCAGTCAGTCGGCGGGCGGCGGGCGGCAGGCGGGTGGATGCTGTCGCCCACCGCCGCGGGGGAGGGTGGAGGGGCTTGGTGGGTGGGGGGGACACTAGACACCAGGGAGATGTTTGGGGAGGTTGTGCTGTGACATTCTGCCCGCGATCGGGCTTCACGGTCCACTGGACCACCAGGAGTTATTCGGGTTGGGGGAGGGTTACATTCTGCCCGCGATCGGGCACTGGGGGTCATACAGGTTCTGACTGCGATCGGGCACTGGGGGTCATACAGGTTCTGCCCGCTGATCGGGCTGTGGGAGATGTCTGTGGGGTGATATGTACGTGTTCTGCCCGCGATCAGGCTGTGGGAGATGTGGGGGGCGACATACGTGTTCTGCCCGCGATCGGGCTGTGGGAGATGTGTGGGGGCGACATATGTGTTCTGCCCGCGATCGGGCTGTAGTGGAGATGTGTGGGGTGAGCATGTACGTGTTCTGCCCGCGATCAGGCTGTGGGAGATGTGGGGGTGACATGTACGTGTTCTGCCCGCGATCGGGCTGTGGGAGATGTGTGTGTGGGGGCGACATGTGCGTGTTCTGCCAGCGATCGGGCTGTGGGAGATGTGTGGGGGTGTCATGTAACTGTGATGCCCGCGATCGCTGCATTAGGCGCGGTCCCCGACGGCTGCTGCCTGGCAGGGTGGCCAGGAGCAAGTCCTCGGGATCGGGCGCACCTACATGCAAATAGCATGCAAATGGGGCTATAAATAGATGCAAATGGCCCCAGCGCCTTCACATAAATTATGGCCCATTTGCATGTCACCTTTGAATATCGGAAATTTGCGCATTGCGCAATGGTACTACGCCACCGCAAGTTTAATGCTCAACCTGGCAACTTGCGGTAGCGCAAGTTCCACTGCTTATATGCAAGTGTTGTGGAGTTAGTGATATTCAAAGGAGTTGCTCAACAGCGCAACCCTTTTGAATATCACCGCCACACCCCTGCGCAACTATTTTGAGCGGCGCAGGGGCTTGCGCCTCAGACTGGCGCAGTTTGAATATCTGGGCCCATATATCTAAAAAAAATATGTCAGTGAGTACTACAACAGTGATACATAATAACCCCTTTAAACATTCATGGTGTATGAACTGCACCCCAAAATTACCTCCAGTCATTAGCATGGGGCCAAATCCACAATGTAAATCCAATCATCATCAACAATGCAACAAAGTGTACCTACTCTTCCAGTACAACCATAGCAAATTTCAGAGCAAATCAACAAAAATTGACTTAATGCCCACCCCCATCCCATAGCCTAATGTCTGAAGCACAAGATACAGCTCCAACCTAGTGCCTCATGATGATACATTATGGTCAATATAATCTGTCAGAGTGCATAAAAACATCACATTTGATCTCATCTGATCCAGGGTAGGGGTGGGCATTAGGGTTGACAACCACAAGTAAGATCCCATTGCTGATTTGCCAATACTCTGGAGTCTCAAATCCCTAATGTTTTTTATTTATTTTCCATCTTTGTGTGCTTTGTATTTTTACAGCTCTAATGTATGCATTAACATAGTTTTTTGCAAAGAATTTCCCTTCTTTTTGTCGTAGTGAAATTGTGTCCTTATTTGCACACGTCCCTTTGTAATCTGCCCAAAATGAGATAAGTACAATATTGAAGACAGTCCTCACGTAGTGCATGGACACAACAGACCCCAGCACACATGTCAATACCTTGTGGGTGAGATTCCCTGACCCACCACAGGGTGTGGTGTCTGCACCAAAACAATGCTCCATACCCACCCAGCCCATGAATTGTGCTGCATGCTGCAGCACCTTCCCTATCAGCCTTGTCCCAGTAAACTGTCTTATTGAGTTCACACCTGAACTCAGCTCACTGGCACAGTAAGGCAATACGTTCCCCATGGGTGCAACAGACATTCCTGCAAACAATGTTGCTTAATTAATTATTTGTGTTTTAATATTTTGACCCCATACTTTCAACATAGTCTTCTTATGACCCCACCTCAAAACCTCTAGATGAAAATGTTCAAATCCATGATAAAACGTCATTCCGCACAACAGGCATGAAAAAAACGTCTCAGACAAGATGTGAAAAATGACAGCTGAAATGTTGTGGTGTGAATAATGCGTACATTGAAAATCTGGAGTTTAAATATTGTAAATTACCAAAGTTGTGTGCCTGCATACAAAAATTTCAATGTATGCTCATGATGCTGCCATTTTTAAGATTCTTTTCACCACATTTTCAACATGGACTTTTGGGGACCCCAACTCATGAACACTGGCACTGTCATTTCCACAAAATCTCCATCTGGGCCCAATTAATGAACCAACAGTGAGAGTGTTCATGAGGTTGGCTCCCAAAAAGCCCATGTTGAAAATTTGATGAAAAAATACCCAAAAAAGGCAAAGATATCAACCAAAGTTGAAAATGACATTGAAATACATTATATGGCACTTACCTTGATGCTTCAGTTTGCGGTTCCACTTTGAAGAGTGCAGACATGTCCTGGTCCACAGAAAATGACACCAGCCAAGCTCCGTATAGTATAGGGTAAGAGGAGGTAAGGGGTAGTGGGTGCTCATTGGGATGGGAGTGGGGGGTAGGGAGATGGCGGTGACCATGAGGGATCATTTTCTTTTTTCAGGCATCCAGGTGTCAGATAAGAATCATAACTAAAAACAATAAATAAATAGATACACTGTTGCCGGGGACTGGGGCCCCTTGTGTGAAGATAATAGTTTAATTGAGGCACAGTCAGGCTAGTGGGACTACAATGACAGTAGCCCCATCTCTGACCTGAGTCACGACAGCAGCAGCCTGTGGTATACGACACAGCTGTCTTTCATAAACAACAGCTGTCATATAGTGCAAGTACTATAACAACTGTTATACATTAAAGAACAGCTGACACCTTCAAGAGAACTTTAACAAAACATAATATTTAGATAAAGTTCAGCTTGTATTTCATATTAGTTCTTTATTCTTCCTCCCCATTATTTATTGCTGAGATAATTTGCACGAAGACAGACTTTTTGTTCCTGAAAAGTTCATCTGTTTCTGTTGTTGTCTCCCTACCTGAGGTCATAATGCACTGCTTGTGACATCACAGTTACTCTCATGGCAACATATTGTGATGTCACAACATAGCATTATGACTTGAAGTAGGGAGTAAGCTATAGAGGCAGATTAAGTGTAACTGCAAGGGATAAGAATCATGTATTCATGCACATTTTCTCAGTAATAAATAATGGGGAGGAGAAATCTAGAATATTTATGGAATATAAGCAGAATTGTAACTAATTATTATGTTTTTCAAAGTTTTCTTTATAGAAACATAGAAACATAGAATTTGACGGCAGATAAGGACCGCTTGGCCCACCCAGTCTGCCCATTTCCCTACCTGATGGATAAGCTGCAGATCCTAGTTAACCAGCAGCCTACTTCTTCCTACCCCAACCCCTAGAATTGCCTTATTACTGTCCCATGCATGCTTGAATTCCACCACTGTTTTTGACTCCACAACCTCCTCTGGAAGGCTGTTCCATGCATCCACAACCCTCTGTGAAAAATACTTTAAATTACCTCTGAGCCGCCCTTCTATCTTCAAATTGTGCCCCTTGTTCTTGCACACCTCTTTTTGGAAAGATGCTACCTCTTGGACTTTGTTGATTCCCTTGAGGTACTTGGAAGTTTCTATCATGTCCCCTCTCCTCCTTTCCTCGAGGCTATACATATTAAGCTCCTTAAGTCTCACTTCATATGTCTTCCGTGCAGACCCTGCACCTTTTAGTTGCCCTCCTCTGGACAGCTTCCATCCTGTCTATGTCTTTGCGGAGACTGGGTCTCCAGAACTGCACACAGTACTCCAGATGTGGTCTCACCAGCTGTCTGTACAGAGGGATAATAACTTCTTGTTTTTTGCTGGTGATGCCTCTCCCTATGCATCCCAGTATCCCCCCAGCCCTCCTTGCTGCCCTCTCACATTGCTTGCCCACCTTTAGGTCATCTGATATGATTATCCCCAGGTCCCTTTCCATTTTTGTTGTTGTTAGTATCTCACCCTCCATTGTGTACTCTTCCCCTGGGTTTTTGTTTCCCAGGTGCATTATCTTGCACTTCTTAGCATTGAATCTAAGCTGCCATACATTTGACCATTCCTCTAACCTTGCCAAGTCCCTTCTCATCCTTTCCACCCACCTTGTGCATCAACTCTGTTGCAGATCTTTGTGTCATCTGCAAAGAGACATACTTTTCCTTCCAGTCCCTCTGCAATGTCACTTATAAAGACATTGAAGAGGACCGGTCCTAATACTGAACCCTGTGGTACCCCACTGCTAACCCCGCTTTTGTCAGAGTGGACTCCATTTACTATTACTCTCTGTGTCCTATTCTCCAGCCAATTCTTTACCCAGGCTGTCATCTTGGGACCCACTCCCAGGCTGGCTAACTTGTATATTAATCTTTTGTGTGGGACTGTGTCAAATGCCTTGCTAAAGTCTAGGTAGGCCATGTCCACAGCCCCTCCCTGATCTACTACTTTGGTCACCCAGTCAAAGAAATCTATCAGATTTGTCTGGCATGACCTTCCCACTGTGAATCTATGCTGCCTTGGGTCCTGTGCCCTCTGGCCTCTAGATACTCAACAATTATTTCCTTCAGAAGTGATTCCATCATTTTCCCTACCACTGAGGTTAAACTAACAGGTCTGTAGTTTCCTGCTTCTGCCTTGCTCCCACTTTTGTGAAGGGAATCACATCTGCCCTCCTCCAGTCTTCAGGTACCACCCCATCCTCCCATGATTTGTTAAAAGGGTAGTCAGTGGTGTCACTAGTTCTATCCTTAGTTCTTTTAGAATTCTGGGATGAATCCCATCAGGCCCTATTGCTTTGTCCACCTTCAGTTTTAAAAGCTCTTTCAGAACTCTTTCTTCTGTAAATGGGCTGGTATCAACTTCTGTATCCAGAGTGTTTCTACTGTTTGTTTTAGGTACCTCCCCCTCTTCCTTTGTAAATACTGAGCAAAAATATTTGTTTAGTATCTCTGCCTTTTCACAGTCACCCTCTGCCCACCCTCCCTCCCTTTATTAAGCCTCACTATCCCTCCCTTGGTCTTCCCTTTGCTCCCTGATGTACCTATAAAAGGTTTTATCCCCCTTCTTAACTGAGTTGGCTATCTTTTCCTCAGTTTGGGCCTTTGCTGTTCTGACTGCCTTTCCAGCTTCCTTTTGCTTTAACTGATACACTTCTCTGTCCTTTTCCTTCTGTGATTCCTTGTACTTCCTGAATGCTTTCTTTTTCTCTTGAACCTTCATTGCCACTTCCTTTGAGAACCATAGTGGTTTCTTACCTCATTTCGTTTTGTTTATTTGCTTTACACAAAGGCTTGTTACCTCTGTGATGGCAGTTTTATTATTCCTCATTGTTCTTCCACCCTCCTTCCTGCCCATTTGCTAGTGCATTCTTTAGGCACTCACCCATTTTGGCAAAGTCAGCCCTCCTAAAATCCAGTACCTTTGTCTTTGTGGTGGCTTGACTCTATTGATGTGTTTATTGTGAACCATACTGTTCGATGGTCACTAGTTCCCAGATGGCTACCCACTTCTACATCTGTGATCCTCTCTTCATCTCCATTTGAGAGAACCAGGTCTAAGATTGCTCCCTCTCGAGTGGGCTCCAATACTAGTTGTCTAAGGCATGCCCCCCTGTAGGGCATCTAGAATAACCCCACTCTTAGAAGTGGCTGCTGCAACTGCACTCCAGTTAACATCTGGCATATTCAGATCACCCATCAGCAATATCTCCCCTTTATCTGCCATTCTAAGTATACTTTCTATCATTTCCTTGTCCATTTCCTCCCCCTCAGAGGGGGTCTGTATACAACCCCTGTGCGGATTGTGGGGCCATTGCCTGCCTCCAAATTGACCCACAGTGCTTCTTCTCCTCCCTGTTTACCCTTTTGTTCTGTTGCTTTGATTTCTTCTCTTATGTAGAGAGCTACTCCTCCTCCTCTTTTACCCTCCCTGTCCCTCCTGTAGATAGTGTATCCTGGTATGTTTACATCCCAGTCATGGTTCTGAGTGTACCATGTTTCTGGGACTGCCACAATATCCAGATCTTCCTCCTCCATCAAGGCTACTAATTCAGTAAGCGTGTTACCCAGACTACGGGCATTGGTACTCATTGCTCTCCATTTTTTGATGGCTTTACCTTCTGTAGCAGCAACCCCCACTGACCTTTCTACCTTGGTCTTTTCCCCTTTAGTACCCTGTTTTGTAGGGGGAGGCTGGAATTTTCCTTCTGCTTATCAGTGCCTCCCCCCTTGACTAGTTTAAAGGCTTGCCAATGAAGCATTTAAACCGATTGCCCAAAAGACTTGTTCCTTCCTGGACAGATGCAGACCATCCTGCTAGTATAGGCTGGTGTCCTCCAAGTGGAACCCCAGTCCCCAATGAAGCCAAACCCCAGTGCTCCACACCATTTTTTAACCATTTGTTAAACTGCATGGTGCAAGTACCCTCGCCTCACTCATGCCACTGACAGGCAGCACCTCTGAGAAGGATGCTGTGTGTGCTACTTGTCTTAAGCCCCTCCCCAACTCTTACAAAGTCCTTTTGCACTGCTCTAATCTCATGATGAGCCAAGTCATTTGTCCCTAGGTGGACAATGATGTCCAGCCCAGACCTCTGCAACTGTTCTCGTGATCCTAAAGATGTGCTTCCTGTCCCTCCAAGCCATGGCACCAGGCAGGCACCTTACTTCAGTTTTCCCTGCTCCCCCCAGTTCTATCCCCCTAATAATTGAGTCCCCCACCAGGAGCTGCTTTCTTTCCCTGTGGTGCCCTCTGCCTCCTTCCTGAGGGCTTCCCTTGTGACAGTTGTCTGCACCCTCCTTAGTCTCCTCTGCTGGTGCGGGTGAACCGTCAGTAGCTCTTTAAAGACTTACTTTATTTTGTTCTATTTTAAATCTGTTTATATGGCATATTTCATATTTCTTTAACTTATTTACTTGTTTCACTTACATCTTGTGATAGGTTGTCTTCATAGTAAAAGAGCAAAATACTGTAAAATGTTTTGTTTAAAGTAATGGATGAGTGACCTTTTGCAGTCACCGTGATCTCTTTTTATTAAGTAGGATTAGGTTTGTTTAGTTCTGTAATAAGTCTGTTTAGATAGGTTTGAATTTGATTAACTAGATATAACTGAGTCTGAGCTATTATAGCAAATAGGTTTGGATGTGTTTATATTTCCTGTTGGAATTAAGCTGTTGGTGAATTAATGTACTAAAACATTTAAGATTAGAAATGTTAAGTAACTGAAAGGATGAACTAAAATCACCAAACTAGAGAGCTTAAGTGTTATTTACAATTCTTTGTAACTAAAAGAATTATCACAAATAATGATTTTCCTCCATGCCCTTTTTTTTACTGTGTGTTTGCATTGGGAGCACTGTCACTTCAACTAGTTTTGTATAAATGTCATCATGTTTGAGAGCTCCTCAGATCTGCCTCTAAGAAAGACCCGTTTAAGGGTTAAAGTGCAGGGCTTGGTTCTCAGAGGCACCCTACCAGAATAAAATTGCATTTTGCACTTTGTATCATGAAAATTGAGTGCTGAGCCTTCTTCATCTTTTGTATCACATCTAAGTTGGCTGCTTTTGTTCTCATGCACCACCAAATTTCCTCAGCGTACCATTACCGAACTGCCCCATCTATCCATAAGTGTAGAGACATTGAAATCAACCGTCTTCTCCTCTCTGTGGGAGGGCTGGGCCCTTCGGGCTCTGCACTCTCGTGCTCAATGATTTCCCTTATTTTACTGTGGGTGTGCAGTGTTCAAAGGAACCCTGAGCATCCATCTCTCTGTAGATGAATGACCAAATTATCACCATAGCCATCTGAATACCCCAGGACATGTAGCTGGTACAGAACATTTTCAAATTCCTGTCAAGATATAATTCTGCGTAACTGTGATGCCTTTCCCCACTACAGGTGTGAAAACACATTCTGGCCAGGATTTAAAAAGTACATCTCTGACATACATGAGTTGGGGAAATAGGAAGGCTATATTAAAAATCTGGGGTCAAAATATTGTAAATTTCCATAATTATGAGCATGCATACCAAAATTGCAACAAATGGTCCTAACTTTACTATTGTTTCATATTTTACCCCACATTTTCAACATAGACTTCTTATCATACCACCTCACAAACCATAAAGGTGAACATTTTTAAATCCATTGCAAAACACCATTCTGTGCAAGAGGTGTGAAAATATGTTTCAGCCAGAATGTAAAAAATTAAAACTTTACTGTTCATGAGATATTGTGGAATAAATGGTAATTTTGAAAATTAAGGGTGAAAATACTCTATTAAAAATATTCAAAGTTATGTGTGTGCATAGAACAATTTCAGCAACTACTTGTAACTTGGGCATTTTTTGGTATTTTTGCACCACATTTTTAACATGGGCGTTTTTGGGACCCCACCTCATGAACAGTGGCACTGTAATTTCATTACTTCATCCCAAAAGATGATTTCACTCAGCGACTGTGAAATCACCTTATGGGCCTGATTAATGGAACAAGAGTGACAGTGTTCATGGGATGGGGTCCCAAAAAGCCCAGGTTGAAAATTTGGTGTAACATTACCAAACAAATGCCAGAGATATTTAGGAAAGCCAGGAATAAATGCACTAGGAAAGTTAGGGATGCAAAGGCTGCCTACTACCTGGCCCAGCTCGACTCCTCCTACCATAATACTGCTAGATTTTGGGGCACCATCAAGGGTATGATGGGCCAGCATGTTAACAACCCCCTTCCAACCCATTTACACAGTAACTATGGCCCCTTTACTGGCACATTGGAAATCCTGGATGCATTCAACAACCACTTCACAACAGCTGGCCTTGCCTTTGACTCCTCCCAGCTAACCTATTAAGAGATCATTTAAGCTCCCACTATACTGGTGAACAAAGAGTTGACTCCTCCTTTAGCTTCAAACCTATACTGTTGAAACAAGTTGAGGATCTATTATGGCATCTAGATACCAAAAAAAGTGCAGGAGCAGATCTTCTGGATCCATTCTTTCTAAAGATTGCGTGTCATGTGCTTGCAGTCCCCCTAACTCACCTCTTTAACCTTTCCCTAAACTCTGGCTCTATTCCCATGCTGTGGAAGACAGCCCAAGTGGCCCCCCTTCTAAAATCAGGGGACCCTATGGATCTTAATAACTACAGGCCCACTTCCATCCTACCTGTGTTATCCAAGATGCTGGAGAAATTAGTGAGTATTCAGTTAAGGGAATATCTGAACAATGCTAATCTATTAAATCTAGCTCAATCTGGATTCAGGGCCAAACACAGCACTATCACTGCATTAGCCAAGGTCACCAATGATTGGCAAACTGAACTGGATAAAAAGAACAATGTCTGTGCAGTATTCCTGGACCTGAGCAAAGCATTCGACACTGTGGACCATGAACTGCTACTCTCATCCCTACACCCATTGGCCTAGATCCATCCTCCCTTAGTGGTTCAGATGCTACCTCTCTGGTAGATCACAGCAGGTAAAAGCTGAAGGTGACCTCTCCCATTAAGACCACTGTCAAGAGGAGTCCCCAAGGCTCTATTCTGGGTCCTATCCTTTTGCCATTTATATAAATAAAATTGATTCAACCCTCACAAGTCCTCAGTACATCTCTTTGCTGATGACACTGTACTGTATGTCAGCAATCCATCACCTAAAGTTGCTCATGAAATCCTACAAGCAGAATTCTCCTGTTACAACATCAGCTTCTCAGAAAAAGCTTCTGCTAAATGCAAAGAAAACCAAAGCAATGATGTTCACAACCCAAAACTCCACCAACACATCCTCTTCAATCAGTCTCCCCAGATATGCACTATACTTGAGAAAATCTGGAGTATGTTGAAAATTTCAAATACCTAGGTGTGTGGATTGACAACAGACTTGACTTTACTCAGCATCTAGAACAACTGTTGAAAAAGCTTCGCCTAAGGCTTGGCCTTCTCTACAGATTAAAACCTTTCCTTAATAGAGATTCAAAGATGAGATTAGTCCAGGCCATCTTTCTATCAGTCATTGATTACACAGGCTTCCTCTATAGTCACTGCCCCACTCCCTACCTTCAAAAGTTGGATACCTTATACCATAGAGCAATAAGGTTCATTACAGACCTGCCATATAATACTCACCATTGTTCTCTCTATGATGCAGTTGGATGGGTTTCCTCATGTCAGGAGGAGCAGAAATGCAGCTCTATGGATCTACAGAGCTTTATCAAAAACTCCAAGATATATCCTGGACTGCTTCAACCTGACCACTCCCAGCTCCTATGCCCTAAGAAGCAACAATATCATCCTGCTCAAATTGCCCAAAGTCAACACCAAAATAGGGAGGGCAGCAATCAGCTATTCTCTAGCCATAGCATGGAACACCCTACAAAAACCCTTAAACTGTCCATTATCATTCCATTTACATCCTTCAAGCAGCACTGTACAGCCTTCTTCACAGAGAAATGCAGTTGCTACCGCTAGAGATAGAATAGTCATCCCACAAAACCATATTCCAATCACATATGGCATATTCCTTCCAGCCAGACACCGCCAGTATATGGCACCCAATATTCCTTCACCATCCTTGTACTCATTATGTGAGTGACTGTCATGGCCCTCATTGTGATATATATAGTACTGTACATATTGTAGATGTTAGTTTAACTTTCTCTTGCAAGCTTTAACATGTGAATTCTCTGTATATTATTGTGTTATAAATAACATTTTCTTTTTTCTGTATGTATAACTGTCTTATAAGTATGTGATGTAATTGCTGTGCACCAACTCGAACCTTGACCTTATCAGGTCCATCTTGTAAATGAGCCTTGCTCAATGATGATCGCCTGAATAAATAAAGATTTGATTGATTGATTGATTGATATCGCCATAAGTTCAAAATTCCATTGAAAGCCATTATGCAGAACTTACCTGGATTCTTCAGTTTGCAGTTCAGCTTTGAAGAGTGCAGACATGTCCCAGTCAACAGAGGATGACAGCCAACAATCTCTGGTGGTAAGTGTAGGGCAGGGGGGGGTGGTGTGCTCAGTGGGAGGGGGACTGGAAGATGATTAGGGACACTTTTCTTTTCTTTGTTTTCCATATAGAGTTTTCTTTATTTTCTATTTTTACTCCCTACTCCCCCCCCAGGCCATGGAGTACACATGTGTGCATACGCGTGATGCACATGAAAACACCAGGATCCAGTGGCCCTTTCAACCCCTTCCCTGACTTTTGTGGCTACCTGTTACTGCTTTTGCTCCCACTGGACTGCCTCCCAGTGGGAGCAGGACTACGGATGGGTGGGCATCCACCCCATTGGAGGGGAGAGCCATAGCTCAATCCCACTCCAGCCCTGCCCCCCAAGCCAGCACCCCAGTGATCTGAGGTCATTCTTGAACCTGGGTCACTGGCATAGCATGAGGCAAGGAGCCAGTGCCTCAGTTCTCTGCACTATCAGGCTGGCCACCATTTTCTTTTCTTCAGGAAAAAAAATGATGCTGGTGGACTGTTTTCTTTTTTCACATATACACATAAAACAATAATTGTGACACTGGGAGTGGGCTCCCCAGTGTTCCACACTAGTGAGGGGGGTCTAGTACCAACACTGGAATTGGGTACCCTGATGTGGGCAAAAACAGTATTTTACAAATAAATATTTTGGGACAATGTGAGTGGGCTACCCATTGTCCCACACTAGCGGGGGGTTCTACTGCCAACATAGGAATTGGGCACACCAATGTCAGTAAAAACTTATTTTTAATGTAAAACTTGCCTCAGTTCCCTTGGAGGCAGTAAAAGGATAAAAATCGTTTTATTAGGTACACACCAATAGGTGTTTACAGGGGCCAAGGAATTGGGTTCTGCAGTTAGTTTGGCCAAAATATGGACAGAAAAGTTTTTGGGGTTTCCAGGGTGTAAGGTTTTTTCTGTAGAATAATGCTTCAAATTGTGGCAGCTGCCACATAATTTGCAAAAGCTTGTGCAAAACAGTATCACAATTTGCAACATTGTGGAATTAGTTTTGCAGAACTGTGCCACTATTTGCAGCAGTTTCATAAGAGTAGTGTTGCAAATTTGTGACACTACCAATTCCTGATTTAAATAAACATATTTACTGATATTATTTTAAAAATCTAACAACAGAATTGTGTTCCTCAGGCCCTGACTAGGTAATCACAACTATTGCTGTTTACCATGGGCAGTATTTTTTGAATTACAGCAATTTCTTCCCCATCGCTAACTGAAAATAACATGGCAGCAGCACAACACTACTGATCCATTTGCGACAGCAAAAAGTGCTTTCACAAAATCCAAAACTGCACATATAATTTTTCCCATAGACTATCATAGGAAACTTAAAACTTTAATACCTTTTGAACAGATTAATATTTTTTCTCCAAAACTTCAAAAGACACATCTGTGATCCAGACCTCGTATACCCTAATAATTTCAGATGACCCCCTTGTTCCCAGGGGTTACAAGAATCCAATTAGAGGTAGTGGTAGGCGGGGAAGGCAGCTAGTGATTTGCCAATAAGTGGATTACACTCTATCTCTCTGTTGTCAGTCTCAGCTGAGTGCTGGAGAGGTGATGTCATTTTAGAACTCTCATAGCTGCATAAGCCACACAGCCAGTTGCTGTGAGTGGGGAATTTAGAATTCTGTGGTCAGTTGGTGGCTACAGAGTGTAGTTGCAGTTCCAGCAGCAGTTCTGATATAGAGCTGCAGTGTTCCTGTTTTTTTTTCTCACCCTAGTGGAGTACAGCAATCTTTCAGCTTTGTTTAAGTGGTAGAAACCGTCTCCAGGGATTTCCCTATGTTTCATAGGATGGATGGAGCAGGCTGCATGGATGTCAGGGGCAATCCCCTGATCCTACCAGGACACTGGTGAAGCTGCTTTGTGTGACAACTTCTGTGAGTACTTTTCTTTGTTTGAAACTGCCCAGGAGTACCTGCATTTATTGGGTAAATTCTCTGACAAAGGGACCCTGCCACCTAAAACAGTTTAAAAGTTGGCTGTCCTCTGTGGAGTCCAGAATGTGACCATCCATGTGAACAGAACTTTTACCTTTGACACCCCTGTAGTGTTCTTTGCTGATATGAAGTGTGATATACATTTCTAGAAAGCATCAACAGTAACTTTTGGTACAGTGTGAGGTGTATTTACCAGAGGGACGGCTGGGTAAGAACTTAGAAACAAAAGGTGGGAGACCCCCATCTGGAGTGACCAGTTTAGCCCTCTGGGTTCTGAAGGGCACCTGGGTTTTCTGTTGGAGCATGTGGCCAATGCCTAAAGAAACATCTACCCCAGTGAGTGGGTTTTCTCCAGTTTTATCCCAGTGAGTGGGTATGTTCCAGTTACCCCTTGTATGTGGCTCCTCCAGTGCTGAGCTTCTTGTGCTTCATCATGGTCTGTGTGCCACAAATTATCCTGTACAATATGGGACTTGTCCAAGTACTGGCCATGTGTGCATAATCAAGGAAATTGCTTGTGTGTGTTCTACAGGTGGCTAGTCCACAATCTTGTCTGTTGTCCTATGCTATATGGGAAGTTTTGGTGTTCTCTTCCTCGGATAACTGCATTTACCATGTGTGTAACCCTTGGGGGTCCATCTATGATTTGTGTGTTCCTACTTGTTATGGAATAAAGCCACACTCTAGAATCCCAGCCTGGTATGGATATTTATGTTATTGCTTCCTGTGTGTGGAGTTACTTGGGTAATCCTGCCCCGAAGTGCAAACCTAGCATAACCCTGAGAAAACATTTTCTCCGGGACCTGGGTTGTGGCCATGGTGTTTGTCCCAACAGGTGTGTGCCAGGTAGTAGCCACAACTGGTTTGTGTTTAATAATGTCTAATCCATCTGCATATCCCACCTTGTCTATGGTGGCACAATGAAACCCCCACCCTTCTCTTTTCCCCTAGACTATGGGAGGTGTGCCTGCTAGTTAAATAACGGGCAGGTGGGGGATTACACAGACCAAACCCCAAGCTGTTTCAGAGAAACAACATTACAAAGGATTTGCATCTAAATTGTAATTTTCAAATTTTTTGACACTCCGCATCTCTGCCACTGCACATCCGACTGGAACAAAACTTGCCACATCAAGTGACCATGGTACCTGATGGCACGTGAAAAGTTTTGTGCTTATCAGTCATTTGGTTGCAAAGTTATTAAAGTACCAAATTTGGGGTTTAACATAGAAGTGACTGTTGAACCTCACTAACTATAATACCGCGGTACAGTATAATATAATTATAGTGGCATGGTAGTGCCACTATAGTTAGGGTTGTCTAGCCATTTCTATGTTAAACCTCAAAGTTTACACATTAATAACTTTGTTACCATTTGTCCAATTTGCCTGACATTTGGAATAGAGTAAGATGTTTGGTAGTTCTCCACATTACAACATTTTTATGTCAATCAGATGTACAGTTGCGGAATCAAAGCACGCTCAAGAAGTGAAGAATTCCAAACATTCTGTTTTCTTTAGACATGCACATTGGACTGAAGAGTGCATGTGACTTGGTTCAAACTGGGTGGGCTACATTGGTCTTGTATTGCAGGTGTGCCTTTTGAAGATTGTGTGTAAAAGTCTTGTTCTGTTCAAAAGTTATAGCATTTTTAGTGTCCCATTATATCCTAATGGAAAATTTAAATGCGTAGCTCGAAAATTGTCACAATCATATTTTTTTGTGTCGAGCTTGCCAAAAATAGTTTTGTGCTGCTGCCATCTTGTTTTCAGTTAGAGACAGAGAGAAAAAACAATATAACTCAAAAAAATACTGCACTTTTCGACACATCAACCTTTGCTTTTACCTATTTAGGGCCTGAGGAACAGGAATCTGGCATTACTTTTTCACCAGCAGGTCTGGAAATTTGGTTTTCAGATTTTTTCCCACCATTTTGCCATTTTTTGATTGTGACACTATGACAAACTGCCCCGGCAATATGCACGACCATAAAAAATACATCCACAACACTATTTTTTACATTTGCAGTTGTAGTCCCATTATAAAGATAGGAGTGTTGCGATCATATTTAAAATGACGGAGGTAATACTGCACAACCACATTTTCTGAAATGCTGTTTTCTTTGTCACTTGTTTGTGGCAAGCTGGATTGTGATATTGGCCTGACATTTTCAGGGTGGCAAGCCGTAGTGCCACAGATGTGTCCCTCAGTGGTTTGGTTCTAAAACATTCACCATGTCCCTAGTTATAGAATTCCAAATGATGAATTTTCCCATAGGATAACATTGTGGGAGTAATTTTCTTTGTCAGTTGATTGTGGCTATGTGCATTGTGCTATCGACGTAAAAGTTTTGGGGTGCAAAGCCCTGTCCCTACAAGTGTGCCTTTTTGTGGTTTGGTATGGAACCATTGAACATGTCCATACCTACAGCATTGTTTGGAAATTTCCCCATAGGATAACATTATGGAGCTGGTTTTTCTTTGTCCCCTCATTGTGGCAATGTGGATTGCTGTATTGCCCTGAACATTTCAAAGTGGAAAGTTCTAGTCTCACAGGTGTGCCTTTTGGTAGTTTGGTGCAAAAACATTTATCAGGCCCATAGCTATAGCATTCCAAAGTTCCAAATTTTCCCCATAGAATAACATTCATGTGCTGCAGCTATCAGGGCCAAGCTTAAAGCTGTCTGTTTGCTACGGACTTTTCATCTAAAAAATTCTTAGTAAGCTCTTGAACTAGTGTAGAAACCCATAAAACTCTTGGATTTTTTTTTTCTCTTACTATGTACGGTTCCTGAGATCTTCACAAATTACTATACCACATGCACTTTTTCATGCGCGTGGCTGATTGTCATGGCTTCACAGTTAACTTTCACAGTACTTTTCAGTGCTCATGACAGGGAAATGATATATGACACTTGTTCGGTCGCTACATTGCTGTGACAATTACTCACTGTCACAATTACAATGACTCTTAAGTTTGCTATGCAGCGCATATGGTTGACAAGATATGGGCAAATTACTGTAACTAGGTCTCCTTGCTTTATACAACTGCCATATGACACCATACTTTGCTGTAAGTAGGAGCACAGAGCCCAGAGGACCTGCGCTTCCACAAACACGCATACCATTTGATACACTTGCACAGCTTGGTGCGAGCCCTGCGCTCCCACCAAGCCAACCATTTCTAATAGTACTTACATTACACTTTTAAAAAAGGTAAGCCTTGTGAAAATGGATTTTTGGAACCCTAATAGCTTTATCACTGTATAAATAAAATGTCACCATACCATACCATTATTTGCAAAAACTTTGTTAATGCATCAGTTAGGGTTGATACCACACTGACAAAAGTGTAGAAATTCAACATTAGGGTTACCACCCCTACCCCCCACTCCACACACCAACAGGCTTCAGGGTGTGCATTGGGGTGATCTTGCCTAACTCTCATGCCATTTTCTTAAACTGCACCACCACAGCTTCTTTACACGTGGGGTGGGGTGAGAGTTAGGCCAACCACCCCATGCACACCCCAATGCCTGTTGGTGTGTGGAGTGGGGTGGGAGTGGTTGGGGTGGAAGGGTGGTAACCCTAATGATTGATTTTCCACACTTTTGTCAGTGTGGTATCAATCCTAACTGATGAATTAATGACGCTTTTTAAAGAATGTATATATATATATATATATATATATATATATATATATAGAGGAACATAAGAATGGTGTTGGCAGATGGGGACCACTTGATCCATATAGTCTGCCCAAGGTGGCTACCCACCTCCCCTTTAATTGTTCCAGCCAAGCTATTCACGCTGTCTGTCCCACGCTATCTTAAACTCTCTTGCTGTTTTAGCTGCCACCACCTGTGCTGGCAGTCTGTTCCACGGCTTTATCACCCTCTCTGTGAAGAAGTACTTTCAATAGTTGCTCCTGAACTTGCCTCCCACCAGACGTTAGTTGTGCCCCCCTTGCCTGAGTTCCTTTGTTTTCTTGGAAGAGGTTCTTTATCTTGTTTATTCCTTTGACTTATTTGAACATTTCTATCATGTCACCTCTGTTTCTTCACCATTCTAGTAAGTACAACTTCAGTTTCTTGAAACTAGTTTCAAATGTCTCATGGTGCAGCCCCTGCACCATTTTAGTGATCCTTCTCTCCACCATCTCTAATCTGTCTTTGTCCTTTTTCAGGTGTGGCCTCTAGAACTGGACACAGTACTCCAGGTGCAGCCTCGCCAAGAATCTGTACAGTGGCATGATTACCTCTTGCTTTCTGCATGTAATGTCCCTACCTATACATCCTAAGATGCCACTTGCTCTCTGTGACACTTTTTCACATTGTTTTGTGACTTTTAAGTCATTGGAGGTGAGCACACTGAGGTCCCATCCATCTTTGTTACCTCCAATCGGTGCCCATCCATGGTGTTCTTTACTTCCAGGTTTTGCTTCCCTAGGTGCATGACCTTGCATTTCTTGGTGTTAAACTTTAATGGCCATAGTTTTGACCACTCCTCTAGTTTCCTGAGGTAGGCCACCATGCTTGTGGCCCCCTCCTTTGTGTTCACCATGTTGCAGAGCTTTGTATCACCTGAAAACAGGCATACCTTTCCCTCCAATTCCTCTGCAATGTCACTGATGAGTATGCTAAAGAGTATTGGACCCAGCACTGACCCTTGTGGCACACTGCTGGTCACCTCCCCTTCCTGTGACATAGCCCCATTTACTAAGACTCTCTGTTTTCAATTCCATAGCCAATTCTTAATCCAGTTGACTGTCTTGTGCCCTAACCCTGTGTGCTCCAGCTTACTTCCCAGCCTCCAGTGTGGGATGGTGTCAATGGCTTTACTGAAGTCTAGGTACACTATGTCCACTGAGCTGCCCTGGTCCATTGTTTTGGTAACCAAATAAAAGAAATGTGTCATGTTTGTCTGGAATGATCTTCCTGCCATCAAACCATGTTGGCTGGGATCTAGTTTTCTATTTTCCCCTCAGGTATTCCACTATTCTCTCCATTAGTACTGCTTCCATAATTTTTCCCATGATTGAGGTTAGGCTGACTGGGTGATAGTTCCTAGTATCCTCCTTACTTCCTCCCTTGTGCAGGGGTACCACTGTTGCTGTTCTCCAGTCCTGAGGTACCGTGCCACCAGTGATCTACTGAATAGTTCAGCTAGTGGTGCTGCAATTTATTCCTCTAGTTCCTTCAACACCCTCAGCTGAATTCCATCTGGCCCCATTGCTTTATCAACTCTAAGTTTGTTTAGCTCTTCTAGGACTCTTTCCCTTGTGAAGGGTCTCGTGTCTGCCTCCTTGTTATTGTGCTCCATCTGCTTTGGTGGAACACCCTTTCCACTGTCCTCTATTGTAAAAACAGAGCAGAAGAACTTTTTTAACACCTACTTCTGCATTCTGATTGTCATCTTCTGCCATCTGGCCATCTTGTGCTATTAGTCTAACTATTCCCCCCCTTACGCTTCTTTTTTTCTCTCATGTGCCTATAGAAGGATTTATCTCCCTTCTTAACTCTCTGTGCTATTTTTTCCTCTGTGCTTTGTCCCTTCGAATGGTTCTTCCTGCCTCCCGGAGCTTGTTCCTGTAGTTGTCCACATCAGCTTCTTTCTGTAATACCTTGAATTGCTTAAAGACCCTCTTCTTATCCCTTATTATTTCTGCTAAGTCTCTGGTGAACCAGAGAGGTGTCCTCCTTCTTTTTGATTTACTGATTTGATGTGTACATTATTCAGTAACTGTTGTTATGGCCTTCTGAAAATGCTCCCAGTCATATTCCACATCCCTCATGCTTCCCCAGCTAGTAATGATTTGAATCTTGATCTCATCTCTGGAAAGTTTGCCCAATGGAAATCCAGGATCTTGATTTTTGTGTGACATATTTCTTCTGCCTTGTTGATTAATAGCCAGACTGACCTGTGCTAGCTGGTCCCTAGGTTTATGCCCACCTGAACACTTGAAATCCTTGAGCAGTTTGTGAGCACAAGGTCAAGGGTAGCATGGTCTCTAGTGGGTGAGTTCACTAGTTGGTTGAGCCCTGCCCCTTTCAGTGTGAGCAGAAATGCCCTACTCCTTTCAGAGGATGCTGTGGATGAGGTCCAATCTACATTGGACATAATGAAGTCCCTAACTATTAGCAGCTCACATTTTTCAGCCATCATTGAGATGGCTTCTAGAATTTCCTTGTCAATTTCTAGTTCCTCAGTTCGGGGTCTGTATATAACAGCCACTCTGATGGGGTTCTTTTCCCAAGCTCCTAGGATAACCCACAGGGCATCTGTGTTTCTGTGCTTTCCCTGGATCTCTGTCACATTGATCCCCTCCCATACATACAGAGCCACCTCCCTCCCTTCCTTCCCTTGCAGTCCCTCCTGAAGAGTGTGTAACCTGGTATGACTACATCCAAGGTGTGGTTCCCGGTGAACCACATTTCCATGACTTCAACCCAGTCTAGTTGTGTCTCTGCCAACATGTCTGTGAACTCTGATGTCTTGTTCGGTAGGCTATGAGCATTAATACACATTGCCTGCCATCCCTGAGTCTGCCTTCATAAGGTCTGGTTATGCAGTTTTTTTTTTTTATTGTATAATATTTTACTGAGATTTTTTTGTATAAGTATTTGACACTAGAACATGAGCTGTACAATGAGCCATTTTACAACTATCATGATATCACAAAAAATAGGTAGATTGGTGACAGAATCTATCATAGAAACATAGAAACATAGAAGTTGACGGCAGATAAGGACCGCAAGGCCCATCCAGTATGCTCATTTCTTTTTCTACCTTATAAATGTGCCATCAGCCTTTGCTCTGTCAGTGGCCTATCTATTCATAGTCATTTGTATTGCTCCCTTATGCCTATCCCATGCCTGTTTGAAGCCCTGCACTGTAATCATAGCCACCACTTCTTGTGGTAAGCCATTCTATGCATCCACCACCCTTTCTGTGAAAAAGAATTTCCTCACATTCCCCCTTAATTGGCCTCCCTCTACTCTCATGCTGTGTTCTCTTGTCCTGCGATTTTTCTTATATTATATATTATCTCATGCAATAAATCTGAAGTATTACCTTATCTTTGATATCCACAGTCAGTTATCTTAAACAAGTATTACTTTCTAGGTATGATAGCTAGAAATAAGAAAATGTGGGAATGATTAGCGCAGTCAGATGCTTGCATCTTTTTACATATACCCAGTCCAGCCATGGTGATGAGAAACAACTCAAACAGCTGCAACAAGCTATTGCCCCTGATGAGGAGGTTATTCATTCTGAATAGCCCTGTAGTAAATAAGCAATAAAGGCCTGCTGGCACTGGATGGAAAACAAAAACACCTGAAGGAGGGAGAGAGAAAGAAAGGAAGGAACAAGATCCTGAAGCTCTTCTCAGGATTCCTCTGTTCCTTTGAGTTGCCACACTAACAGTTCCTTTCTTCTTCCCTGCTGTTGTCTGTAGTCATTGATGAAAAGTCAAAGTCCAGAGATCACTGAGTGCTTTGTAAGTGCCTTCTGGAGTCACTGGTCCTGCTTCTAAGAGTGGATTTAGTGACCCTCAAGAGTTTCCTGTGTGGCGGTGACCCGCAGCCTGAATGCTGGTCTTATGGACCAGAGTAGTGGTAGTGAATAATGGGAGTTCTCTGATTGGCCCTCTGCTGGCTGCCACACCCTTCCAGTTGGTTGGCTTGGAGAGGCTGCTCCTGATTGGTTCCCCCTAAGATCCAAGTACTGTGATGGAAGCTCTGTGCTGCCGCTTCCTCCTGCTGGCACTGGACTGAAAAAAGCACCTGAGGGAGGGAGAAAGAAAGGTAGGAACAAGAGCCTACAGCTCTCCTGGGGATTTCTCTGTTCCTTTAAACTACTGCACTAACAGCTTCTTTCTGCCACATTTCTGTGGACATCAGTGGAGATAGGGGTCCAGACTGTGCACTCCAAGGGGGATTCAGCCAGGTAGAACTGCTATCAAGGAATCCCTGCTTCTGCACCTGTCAGAGTCTGCCTTCCTTCCATGATTGATCTCTCTCCCAGTTGGTGAGGATCACTGAAGCTCAGCAGAGAGTGAGGCTAGGGGCCAGACCACACTTGGCATATGCCTCCTAGGGTTGCCCTTTGTGTCTGAGCTGTGTGTATATATATATATATATATATATATATATATATATATATATATTCATTGCAAAATACTCACCCCATTCTGCTATGCTGTACATATTTTACCTTGCTTACTAATGGAAGAGGGTGAACATTAGCATTCACAACCCTAAACACACCCCTGATGCCTGTTCCTGCATGCATATTGAGGGTCAGGTCTTAGGCTTGCCTAAGGTAGCATTTCACTACTTTTTATGCTTCAACCCTAATGGTGCATTAATGAAGTTCTTTGCAATAAATTTCCTTACTTTTTATATAATTTATTTGTATCCTTATTTGCCTTCAGGCCATGCACTCCCATCCTCCTTAAATGTCCTTATGGCATAGTGGGAGCTTCCATGATCTGTGACTTTCCTTATTAGATGCATGACCAAATTATCAGCATAGCCATCCTATTATCCCAGCACATGTAACCCATATAGAAAGTTTTCTAATCTCTGCTAAAACACAATTCTGCACAACTGCAATGCCATTCCATGTCACCGGTGCAAAATCACATTTTGAACAGGATATGAAAAATGACAGCTATGACATGAGGGCGGGTAGTAAAAAGACTATGTTGAAAATCTGTGGTCAAAATATTTAAAATGTCTGAAGTTACAAGTGGGCTTACTGAAATTGCAATATATGAAAAAAAAAGGCAGACTGGATGGGCCTTGTGGTCCTTATCTGCCATCAACTTCTATGTTTCTATGTTTCTAAATACTCACAACATTGACGTGTTTTCATATTTTGACCCCAAATTTTGAATATTGTCCTCTTATAACCCCACCCCACAAACCCCATAGGTGAAAATTTATAAATGCATGCTGAAATGCCATTCCACATCACAGGTGTGAAAGCACATTTCGGGCAGGATGTCAAAAATGACAGCTGTACTGTTCATGAGGTGGTGTGAAAAAATGGCTATGTTGAAACTTTGGAGTCAAAATATAAAAAATTACCAAATGTATGCGTGTGCATAAAAAACATTCATTGACCACACGTAACTCTGCCATTTTTAGGAATTTTTTCACCAAATTTTCAAAATGGGCTTTTGGGACTCCACCTCATGAACATTGGCACCATCAGTCACAAAAGGTGAAACATAGAAACATAGACTTTGATGGCAGATAAGGACCTCTTGGCCCACCTAGTCTACCCATTTCCCTACCTACAGGATAAGCTGCAGATCCTAGTTAACCAACAGCCTACTTCTTCCTACCCCCCACAAGAATTGCCTTATGTCTGTCTCATGCATTCTTGAACTTCCACACTGTGTTAGACCCCACAACCTCCTCAGGAAGGCTGTTTCATGCATCCACTACCCTCTCTGTGAAAAAAATACTTCCTCACATTGCCCCTGAACTGCCCCCCATCTTTAAATTGTGTCCCCTTGTTCTTGCATGTCTCTTTTTCTGAAAGATGCTACCCTCTTGGACTTTGTTGATTCCAGTGAGACACTTAAATGTTTCTATCATGTCCGCCCTCTCCCTCCTTTCCTCAAGGGTATACATATTAAGCTCTTTTAGTCTCTCCTCGTATGGCTTCTCTTGCAGACCCTGCACCATTCTAGTTGCCCTCCTTTGGACTGCTTCTATCCTGTCTATGTCCTTGCAGAGATGGGTTCCCCAGAACTGGACACAGTACTCCAGATGGGGTCTTGCCAACTGTCTGTACAGAGGGATAACAACTTCCTGTTTTCTGCTGGTGATGCCTCTCCCTATGCATCCCAGTATACACCCAGCTCTCCCTACTGGCTTCTCACATTGCTTGCTAACCTTAAGGTAATCTGATATGATTACCCCCAGGTCCCTTTCCTTTTTTGTTTCTGTTTCTACCTCCCCCCATTGTGTAATCTTCCCCAGGGTTTTTGTTTCCCAGGTGCATTATTTTGCACTTCTTTGCATTGAATCCTAGCTGCAAGACATCCGACCATTCCAGCTGATTTTGTGCAGTGACCGAGAAATCACTTTCCAGGCCTGATTAACAAAACAATAGTGACAGTGTTCATGAGGTGGGGTCCAAAAAAGCCCATGTTTAAAATTTGGTAAAAAAATACCTAAAAATGACAACAGTAGTAATGTGCATTTGGAGGTCAAAGCAAATGAGGGAAATATATAGATGTATATATCTATATAAGCCCTACAGCTGTGCTATCTCCAGACACACCTCTGGTGGGTCTTATGTGGATGAAAACAGTAAACCTACTCATAATGGACCTGCCCCAAACTAAAGGTCAGATGCACCAAACCTTGTGGGGGGGATAGGAGAGGGGAAAGGGAAGGAGGAAAGGAGGAGTGGGTAAACCCACTTGCCAGTAACTAGTCATAGATTGAAGAACCACCCAAAATGAGCCTATGGGCCAAAACATAGGAACTTAGTTACTGCACCCATATCGGGTGTGCATATAGCATGAGGAAAGGAGAGGTATCTAAGGAGGGAAAGGGCTAAAATCGCCCAGTTGTTCCCCTGCCTATCTTACTAGATTACATATGTAATGGGGGATTTGCTCATATTGCATCATCATGCCACAAGATGGGGGGGGGTCAGTAGGTAGTTTTAGAGTCACTGATTCGTAACTTGCTACAAATTGACCAAAGTTACCTCTATTCACTGGAGTAAAAGAGAAAGGAATGGGGGGGGTGATAACCTTGTGCCCATCCTGTACAAAAAAAGTATCATTGTCAGGTTAGACATTGAGTCATGTCCCAGCAATTTCAGTGGTATGGCCTTCGACCATCTTGGGGGGGTTCCTGAGGGGTACATCCATGATCCAAGTGTATCTTTGTGATGGTGGCTATATAACTGATAAGCCCTGGGCATACAAATCAAATCAAAATCAAATCAAGTCTTTATTTAACCAGGCGATCATCATTGAGTAAGCTCATTTACAAGATGGACCTGCTGTTGTCCAAGACAGTTATACATACATAGACTGAGAATACAAAGTACATCATGTGCAAAGAGTTACAAACAAATTTACAGAAAAGTGGTAGGTGCGCGATATACATTCCAAATGTTCTTGTAGGAACATACATGCAACACTCAACTTTTCTGTGGTATATACAGACTCCATGTATGCAGATGTTGAGGTGGTGTGTTTAGTCATTCTTAGTCAAGCCTCCATCAGAGGGTACAATTCTTTGCATTTCAGCCCTCAGTGACCGTTTACGATACTTGGGTGAGGGTTCTGGGCTGCATAGAGGCCCCTAATGAGGTCTGTATGTTCCGCTTAAATGGTGAGAGGAGAGTAATATGGGAGAAGCGGTGCCTTGGGTGCCAAGGGCCACTATGGCAGCTGACTAGTGGACTTGATTAAAATAGGGAGGAGAGCAACTAGGTTCGTGGCTGGATGTGGTAAGGATACAGAGTGAACTGTCAGAAGGACAGCTAGGAACTATGGAAACACTTACAGATTTCGGCGAACGTTTTGTCATAAATGATCCTAAACAGGGCAAAACTGACAGGATAGCTGAGTCTCAAGGATCTTTGTACCCTGTTCCAGAGCGTAGACAAAGAGTGGCTTATGGCAGCCCTGCCAAAGTAAGTACTGATCCTGGGGATTTTCAGAAAAATTAGTGAGTGGCTTCTTAGTGCATAGCTACTGATTGGGCTCAGGGTGAGGCAGGCAGCAATGTAATCTGGGAGTTTGTTGGTAAGGGCTCGGAATGTCCAGAGTGCTGCATTTCTACATCAATTATATTGAAAAGAAGGCCACCCTACGGCTGCATATAAATAGCAGTGATGTGTGGAGGATGGGAGACCAGTTATAAATCTTACCACTCTGTGGTACAGAAAGGGTGTCCACCAATTCAGCTAGGGATGACTCCAGAAGATTAGCCCAGTCTGTTGATTGTCCAGTGTCCATGTCTTGAGATCCTGTGGTGGTCAGATGCGATACAGGAGAAAAGTCCTCTCTAGAGACCTTTGCGGATGGTGCTGCTGAAGATGTGGATGGTGAGTGATGCGGACCACTCCTAGGTCTCTGCCTAGCCTTAGGGAGTGAATTGTATCCCCACTGAGGAAGAGAAGGCTGCATGATGGAGATCTGTGCAGTTAGAAATGCTACATTGCCATTAAAGCAATCATGCTGAGATGCAAACTTCGATGGTTGACCAATTTGATGTGGGACCTATCCTGCTGCTAAACATGCTACAGGGGAACCATAAGTAGAATAAAGGTTCCTACCAGGAGGGGCCACTGGAGGGGGCTCCCAAATCCTCCTGGGATTTGTAGTTGGGCATTTGAGACCTGGCCAGAGTTTAGCAATCCAGCACTCAATGTCTCCAGGATGATCTGCAGTAAGCTCATGTCCTTCCTTGATGACACACAATCTGGTGAGATTTTTGAATCTGAATTTGAAGTCACGGTGGTAGAGAAATCTTTTAATTTTCCCAAATTTCCTCTGCCTTGCGGCCATTCCTTGTGCAAAATCTCTGTATACAGCTATTGTGGATTCTTGCCAGGAAAGTTCCCCCAAGTCCTGCTTATCCTGGTGTTGTCCTGGTGGGTGTCCAGGTGGAAGTAAAATAACCCAGGGTACTCTTCGTAAAGAGCAGGGAACATTCCAGGTGTCCTGGCCAACATTCCCCTTCCCATAAAACCGGTTCATGCAATTATCCAGGCTGTGTGTAGGTGATGATGTGCGATATGGCCACCACCACACATTCAGTCACTTCACTACCATTCTAGCATTGCTTGTAAAGTGCTTTGGGATACTGTGTATGAAAATGCTATATAAATGCTGATTCTTCTTCTCCTTCTTCTCTAGCTGCCAGAAGAATTCTCTCTTTAGTGGTGTATCTCAGCAGGTATGCCACGATTAGTCAAGGTATATTAGAGTGTTTACTTGTATGGGCAGAGACCCTGTGGGCCCTTTCTACTTCAATCGGTCCCCTAATATGCGGAGCAGAGCCTCATTCAGAAATTGCTCCATTGAGTGTCCTTCTGCCCCCCCCGAGAATCCCACTATCTGCAGGTGGTTGCATCTCCTCCAGTTTTCATGATCCTTGGCCATCTCCCAGAGTGCAGCAAGCCACTCTTCATGCTTTTGGAGACAGTTCCAAACCTGAGCTTGCTGGGCTTCACATGCTTCTGCCCTTTGCTCTGTCACATTCATTCTGTCTTGCAAGTGTTGAACATCTTGAACCGTACCAGACAGGGATAGACTGATATCATCCACTCTAATGATCAACATTTCCAGAAGCTTGGTGATATGTTGTAAGGATTCCACGACTGCCACTGGTGGATCCATCTTTAGATGAGGTCGCTTAGGTTTTGGAGAAGACATACAAAAGTCTAGTATAATGTTTGGCTAGATAAGAGGAGGCACCTGAGTTTGTAGCCGAGACCCAGGGAGGGAACAGGGATGCAGATAGGTATGCAGGCTAGACTGCCTGTGTTGCAATGATGTGTGGCCTGTGCAGCCTAGGCTTAGGTGTGTTGGATTAGTACCAAGTCACAGCACCATTGAATCAGTGCAGTTACATTGTAATCCACTTTAAAGGACGTGCTGCCCAGCAAGGGGGTTGTTACCCATGTATGAAGCCATTAGTTTTTAAGGGAGACTCCATGGGATTGCAGCATCCAAGTGCGGATGGGCTGAGGTCCAGGGAGAACTTTGGAGTTATGCTGCCATCTTCCTCGGCGGTCAGGCCACGCCCCTCTGGTTATGCAGTTTTAATTTACAATGTTTGTGTTTCATACTCCCACCACTTTTCCTTGGTAGATCATCCTTCTGATCTAAGGTTACACTAACCTTATGGTGCTGAGACACTGTACTAGCTGAGAATGGGGGAGGGGTAGATGGCACTTTCTCTGATGTGATGGGTACCTTTGCTTCCGCCCCCTCTGCTAGTTTAACTGAGGGATTTGGACGTCAAACTTCTGACAGAGTGTTCGAGTGCGCTGCCTTGTGAGGTGTATTCCACTGAAGGCAAAAAACTCCCTCTTCCAGAAGATGTGTCAGCCCCCTATATAGTGATGTCCTTTTTCTTTGAACCAGATTTTTAGCCAGTTGTTAAGTTTGGTTATGTCTTTCTCTTTGATCTTCTGCCTGCTGTCCCCCTCTCCCAGACAGGCAGAATCTCTGAGAAAGAAACACTGGATGAAAGGGAAGCCATCTTGTTGCCAAGTTTCAGTAAGTTTTGTTTTGTTTCCTCCACTGATCTACTGGCTAGGTCATTTGATCCTATGTGGAGAATGACCTTAGTGTCAGGTTCCTTATTGCACACAATATTTTCTATGCAGTCTGTGTTCTGCCATGCCGACGTGCCAGGGAGGACCTTAATCTCTTTACTCTCCTAATCATAATGTAAAAGTTGAGACTCTACCTTTTTAATCATAGAGTCTCTGATTATGAATACTGGTTTTTGATGTTTTGTTTTGTCTTTTCCTTGGTAGTGCACACTACCTTGTGTGGTGCAGGTTTCCTGACAAGCTGTATGTCCTCCTTGTTTTCTGGTTGTATTGAAGACAGTGTTGCATATTTATTTAGGGTGTATGTAGGAGGTATTACAATGTTTGTTCCACAATTTGGTTTTATACTGCATTTTGCAACCCTTAGTCAGTCCCCTGGATGGCATGCCCTTTGTGGCAGGGATGTCTGCATGGGGGGGTGGCAGGTTGTTATTGCAGTGTTATTGCTCCATTTCCACTGCTGATGAGAAACAACTCACACAGCTGCACCAAGCTATTGCCCCTGATGAGGAGATTATTCATTCTGAATAGCCCTGTAGTAAATAAGCAATATAGGCCTACTGGCACTGGATGGAAAACAAAAACACCTAAAGGAGGGAGAGTGAAAGAAAGGAAGGAACAAGATCCTGCAGCTCTTCTCAGGATTCCTCTGTTCCTTTGAGTTACCACACTAACAGCTCCTTTCTGCTTCCCTGCTGTTGTCTGTAGTCACTGATGAAAAGTCAAAGTCCAGAGATCACTGGGTGCTTTGTAAGTGCCTTCTGGAGTCACTGGTCCTGCTTCTAAGAGTGGATTTAGTAAACCTCAAGAGTTTCCAGTGTGGCGGTGACCCGAAGCCTGAATGCTGGTCTTATGGACCAGAGTAGTGGTAGTGAATAATGGGAGTTCTCTGATTGGCCCTCTGCTGACTGCCACACCCTTCCAGTTGGTTGGCTTGGAGAGGCTGCTCCTGATTGGTTCCCCTTAAGATCCAAGTACTGTGATGGAAGCTCTGTGCTGCCGCTTCCTCCTGTTGGCACTGGACTGAAAAAAGCACCTGAGGGAGGGAGAAAGAAAGGTAGGAACAAGAGCCTACAGCTCTCCTGGGGATTTCTCTGTTCCTTTAAGCTGCTGCACTAACAGCTTCTTTCTGCCGCCTTTCTGTTGTCTATAATCATGGACATCAGTGGAGATAGGGGCCCAGACTGTGCACTCCAAGGGGGATTCAGCCAGGTAGAACTGCTATCAAGGAATCCCTGCTTCTGCACCTGTCAGAGTCTGCCTTCCCTCCATGATTGATCTCTCACCCAGTTGGTGAAGATCAGTGAAGCTCAGCAGAGAGTAAGGCTAGGGGCTGGACCACACTTGGCATATGCCTCCTAGGGTTGCCCTTTGTGTCTGAGCTTGTGTATATATATATATATATATATATATATATATATATATATATCATTGCAAATACTCACCCCATTCTGCTATGCTGTACATATTTTACCTTGCTTACTAATGGAAGAGGGTGAACATTAGCATTCACAACCCAAACACACCCTGATGCCTGATCCTGCATGCATATTGAGGGTCAGGTCTTAGGCTTGCCTAAGGTAGCATTTCACTACTTTTTATGCTTCAACCCTAATGGTGCATTAATGAAGTTCTTTGCAATAAATTTCCTTACTTTTTATATAATTTATTTGTATCCTTATTTGCCTTCAGGCCATGCACTCCCATCCTCCTTAAATGTCCTTATGGCATAGTGGGAGCTTCCATGCTCTGTGACTTTCCTTATTAGATGCATGACCAAATTATCAGCATAGCCATCCTATTATCCCAGCACATGTAACCCATATAGAAAGTTTTCTAATCTCTGCTAAAACACAATTCTGCACAACTGCAAT
Organism: Neoceratodus forsteri; assembly: GCA_016271365.2. Taxonomy (NCBI): domain Eukaryota; kingdom Metazoa; phylum Chordata; order Ceratodontiformes; family Ceratodontidae; genus Neoceratodus; species Neoceratodus forsteri. The sequence continues at coordinate 787,979,594 of CM057452.1, forward strand.
GCCATTCCATGTCACCGGTGCAAAATCACATTTTGAACAGGATATGAAAAATGACAGCTATGACATGAGGGCGTGTAGTAAAAAGACTATGTTGAAAATCTGTGGTCAAAATATTTAAAATGTCTGAAGTTACAAGTGGGCTTACTGAAATTGCAATATATGAAAAAAAAAGGCAGACTGAGTGGGCCTTGTGGTCCTTATCTGCCATCAACTTCTATGTTTCTATGTTTCTAAATACTCACAACATTGACGTGTTTTCATATTTTGACCCCAAATTTTGAACATTGTCCTCTTATGACCCCACCCCACAAACCCTATAGGTGAAAATTTATAAATGCATGCTGAAATGCCATTCCACATCACAGATGTGAAAGCACATTTCGGGCAGGATGTCAAAAATGACAGCTGTACTGTTCATGAGGTGGTGTGAAAAAATGGCTATGTTGAAACTTTGGAGTCAAAATATAAAAAATTACCAAATGTATGCATGTGCATAAAAAACATTCATCAACCACACGTAACTCTGCCATTTTTAGGAATTTTTTCACCAAATTTTCAAAATGGGCTTTTGGGACTCCACCTCATGAACATTGGCACCATCAGTCACAAAAGGTGAAACATAGAAACATAGACTTTGATGGCAGATAAGGACCTCTTGGCCCACCTAGTCTACCCATTTCCCTACCTACAGGATAAGCCACAACCAACAGCCTACTTCTTCATACCCCCCACAAGAATTGCCTTATGTCTGTCTCATGCATTCTTGAACTTCCACACTGTGTTAGACCCCACAACCTCCCCAGGAAGGCTGTTCCATGCATCCACTACCCTCTCTGTGAAAAAAATACTTCCTCACATTGCCCCTGAACTGCCCCCGATCTTTAAATTGTGTCCCCTTGTTCTTGCATGTCTCTTTTTCTGAAAGATGCTATCCTCTTGGACCTTGTTGATTCCAGTGAGACACTTAAATGTTTCTATCATGTCCGCCCTCTCCCTCCTTTCCTCAAGGGTATACATATTAAGCTCTTTAAGTCTCTCCTCGTATGGCTTCTCTTGCAGACCCTGCACCATTCCAGTTGCCCTCCTTTGGACTGCCTCTATCCTGTCTATGTCCTTGCAGAGATGGGGTCTCCAGAACTGGACACAGTACTCCAGATGGGCTCTCGCCAACTGTCTGTACAGAGGGATAACAACTTCCTGTTTTCTGCTGGTGATTCCTCTCCCTATGCAGGGTTTTTGTTTCCCAGGTGCATTATTTTGCACTTCTTTGCATTGAATCCTAGCTGCCAGACGTCCGACCATTCCAGGTGATTTTGTGCAGTGACCGAGAAATCACTTTCCAGGCCTGATTAACAAAACAATAGTGACAGTGTTCATGAGGTGGGGTCCAAAAAAGCCCATGTTTAAAATTTGGTAAAAAAATACCTAAAAATGACAAAGATATCAATATAAGTTCAAAACACCACTGAAATACATTATACAGCACTTACCTTGATTCCTCAGTTTGCAGTTCAACTTTGAAGAATGCAGACATCCTGGTCCACAGAAGATGACAATGGATGATCTCCTTTGGTAAGACTAGGGTGGTGGGGTGGTGGGTACTCAGTGGGAGTGTCAGGATGTGGGAGGGAGATGATGGGGATGAAGAGGGACAATTTTTTTTTCAAGTTAAAAAATTAAAAAGACATCAGGGGACAGTTTTTTGTTTTCCTACAGGTATTAATAAAAAACATATTTCAGGACATTGGAAGTGGGCTCCCCAGTGTCTCGCACTACTGGGGGGCATACATATATTGGGACATTGGGAGTGGGCTCCACCGTGTTCCACACTGCTGGTGGGTGATGCATGTCTCAGATTACTGAGATTGAGCTTCCCAATGTCCAACACTGCTGGGGGGGGTGATGCATCTCTCCGGACACATGGAATGGGCTCCCCAGTGTTCCACACTGCTGGGGAAGGGGGATCTTGCAGCTGTCAATGCTTTGCATGTTTGATCACAAGTGGATGGGTAATGTTTTAAACTGTGGTATGTAAGAAAATAGGCTATGCCTGTTTTTGCACATACCACACTTATGCACATTAACCATCCACTTGCAGTCAAACATGCATATCATTGACACATGAGAACAAGGCACAGAGATAGAACATGCAAGGGCCCTGGGTTCAAGGCCAGTCTCTGTCTATTTTCCCCTTCATTGCAGAAAAAATATGGAGAAACTAGTTTCAAACCCAAGACCCCTGCATGTCCCAACCCTGTTCCTTGCCCTCTGCACAACAGGAGAAGCACTACAGCAAAGGTGTTTTTTCTTTAGTTATCAAATGTGTCAACTTACAGGGAACATTAATTAAATATTTGGGGACACTGGGAGTGGGCTCCCCAGTGTCCCACAATGCTGGAGGGGGATTCCTTTGCTGACATAGGGATCCCATCCGACGTCAGCAAAGAAAAAGTGAACAGACCCCTGGGCATCTGACTTTGGGAGTGGGCATCTCAGTGTTAGATTATATTAATAACATGAACTAAGACAATGGCAGGGTGGAGGGTGCCACTTGACACCAGGGCATAATAAGGAGGGTGGTGCCTCTAGACATCAGGGTTAGTGGTTACTGCTAGATGGGTGGCAGGGTGACACTAGATACCAGGGACAACAGTGAGTTACAGAAAACCTACAGCCAGCAGCACAAGTTGCAGGTGTGGCTGCAGAAGTCAATAAAATCTTGCTGCTCTCCTACAGAAAATGCAGCAGAAGCAGTCCTCCCAGTAACCTCAGCAACTGGCATTTTACGTGCCCACAAAAGATATTTCTGGGCACAATGTTAAAAATAAAAACATAAGAATGTAGCTAAACAGGTCCTGTTTAGCTATCTCCTGATGGTACTAGTTTTAATTCCATTCATTTCATTGTCTTCTCTTTACTTTCATTCTCCCACTAACTGGAAATAAGATGGCGGACACAGGATCCCTTTGAGATACTAAAAGTAGTTTTGTGCCTGACATATGAATTTTTCCCATAAGAAATAATTAGACATTTCAAAATGTAATAACTTTTGAACTGATTGATATTTTTCACCAAACATTCAAAATATACATCTGTGAGGCAAAGGTGGTAGTGGCTGGGTTGGTGTTGGAGGAGGACACTTGTGCTTTGTGCTCCATCCCTGGAGGAGTAAGTGCTGGATGGAGGGTTACACTGCTAGTTTTATATTTATAAAAGTTGCCAACTCTATATGGGTGTAAAACTAATAATCAGAAGATTTCCTAACCAGCTCTTCTGTGGTCTGCAGTGTTGTAGGAATATTTTTTTTTCTGTTACAAGGAACAAAGGGCACAAGAGTCAACATGTATAATGCAGCTTTCTTCCTCAGCTGATGAACTAACAAACTAATGAATTACTGCTATGTTGCACATCCAAATAAATTTTTGGTATTTTACATTCTTCCCAGCGGCAAAAAAACTTTAAAAGCTTTGAAGGAAAAAAGAAAGAACCTTATATTGTATATGATCTTTGTCCTGCCTTGAAGTAGGTGAATTAGCCTTGATCTGGGTACAGATATGTGCCCCAGTGATTGAATTGAGCTGAATTGATTTGACTGAGCTAATTTGAAGATCTGTTTATTATTGACCCTTGGATTACAACATGGAGTTTTGAACTGGGACTCTACTGATTTGTTTTGACTATCTTTTTTCTCCCATTTTACAGACATTTGCTTGTTTTGCTTATAGTTGACCACGGTTGTGTACTTATAGTGAAATAATGGTTAATAGTAGATTACGGAGGGATACTGACCCTGATCTTTCACCATTACATGGCAAATTACCTAATAAAAAAGTAATATCAATATAAAGCAAACAAAAATTATAGCTCGTATTCATGTAATTGTCTTGAGTGGTGGAAATTCAAGTAAAACATCCGCTCCAGTAACATCTAAAGAAGTTATGATAGAATCTAAAACTCAAACTAGTAGTCTATTGGGCGCTGACTTGCAAGAGGTGGTAACAGCACAGCTAGATAAAACTGATGTCTGCTCTCCAACGGAAGAGGAAAATTTAACCCAGACATCATTGGCAAGGCCACTGTTTTTCGGTTTTTACCTAAAATTTCGGAATTAGGGCTGCCTGAAAACCGGTAAAAACGAAGATTTCATGGAATCTGGCATTTTCTATCAAATCAGTAAATCTATAAAAAAGTGTGTTTTTCTTTTAATTCCTTCCTGTACTATTTTCAGTTTGCTTTATTTAATGCTCTGTATATGAAGCCTTCTTTAATTCTGATTATTTATGCACATACTAAAAAATGATAACAGAATCCCGGTAAAATTCGGAAATTAGAGTAACAATCACCAGTGAAATTCTGGAATCTTAAGTCTTGAAAACGGAATTTAATTGTTTTAATCACCGTAAATCAGTGGCCTTGATCATTGGTACTTAACAATTGTAGGACATTTAGTAATACAGAGCTGGAAGAATCTCCTAATATATGGCACCTAGAAAATTCTGAGTTAAATATAAATAACTTGGGTACTAAAAAAAACAAGCACTAAATGATGTAATTCAAGACAGGCAAGCACCAATAAATGGCCTAAAACATTGTGAAAATAGAATGACTCAGCCACTAAGTTATAAAAACTGTAATTGTAACTGTAATGGGATATGCCACCTAACCTACAACAACAGGGTACCCCAGAAAATGGGTGGTATAACCTTGGTTGGCCTACATGCTTGAGTGAGGATGTAATTATAACATTAAAAAATCATCATCATGCAGCTCTTATGATTTTGGAACAATTAATCATCAATAAGGACATTTTGGACTTATTAAAAGCAGACATGGCATCAAACAAAGCCAAACCTGATGATATCTTATTAAGGGTTCTGACCATGGAAGATAAAAGCATCTCTATTGCTATAGAGGAAAAACCCACCATAGCTATGGGAAGACCAAATGTCAGCAGTATCTACATTCCAGAAAGCAGTACTGATGACATTTTTAAAGCAAACTGTATAATGGTGAGAAAAGGGGCAAGAAAAAACAGGCAAAAACAAAATTTACAGAATGATTATGTATGTAAACAAAACAAAAAAGGGGGAAAGGAGGAATATAAAAGGGAGTACTGTTGAAAATATACATCTTAAGCAGAAATCCAACAAAGAATTGCAGGCTATACCCCAAGGTAATATATCTTAGAGATGAAAGCCCTAGATTTAGTTCAGATACAATTGATCTGATTACTCAGCAATCAGAATCAATTGTAATACATCCTAATGAGATAATTCATCAAAGGGAGGGACATCCTATGTATATTGAGGACAGATTGTTATCCAAGCCTCAAGATCTTGTGAATACAGAGACTGTGGCTAAGTTAAAGAATAAATCAGGTGGAAAGAAGATGGATAAAAGGCAGTGTGAAATTAACAAACATACAACTATGGGGGTTGGAAATAGTGAGATGGCCCAGGATAAGAGAGTAGGTTCTGATCAAACTCCCCTTTGAATTTTACATTTCCTTCACCCAGTTGATTGGCTAGGAGATAATATTGGTGAAATTAGCACAGCCCTCACCCAAAAGTTGAAACAGGTGCTCGATTTTGATATGGATCTTGGAGAAATTGCCAAAATTAAGAGTATTTAGGATACGAACATACGAACATACGAAATTTGCCAGCAGATAAAGGCCTAGAGGTCTATCAAGTCTGCTCGAATGTGCAGCTAGCACCCCTTATTCTGCAGCTGCCCCTTCCTTCCACCGTTCCCCTTCATTAACCCTCCCCCTTGTCCTGTCCCATCCTCGTTTGAAGCAGTCCACTGTTCTACTGCATACCACTTCTGCAGGTAACGATTCCACCCAGCCACCACCCTCTGTAAAAGTGTCTCCTCATCTCCCTCCTGAACCTTTCTGCCTCCAGTCTCATATCATGGCCCTGGTGGCCCTCCTCCCTTACTTTGAACAGCCCTCTGTACCTGTCTTGTTTATTCCTTTCATGTATTTAAGGTTTCAATCATGTCCCCTGTCTCTCCTCTCCTCCAGTGAGTACATGTTCAACTCCTTCAACCTCCTCTCATATGATAAGTCCCCAGACCCTTGATCATCTTTTGTCGCCTGCGCTGCACTCCTCCAGTAACTTAATGTCCCTTTTCAGATACGGACGCCCAGAACTGCACGCAGTACTCCAGGTGTGGTCTAACTAATGACCCATACAGTGGCAGAATCACCTCCTCCCTCCTTGAGGATATACCCCTGCAATACAACCCAGCATTTTGTTGGCCTTTGCAGCTGCCTTCCTACACTGTGCCGAGTTGTTCATTGACCCTGTGATGAGCACACCCAGATCCTTCTCCTCCTCTGTCTGGGCTAGCTGCACCCCTAGCTGGTAAGTCCTCCTTGGGTTCTTCATCCCAAAATGCATCACCTTGCACTTTTGGCATTAAAGCCCAGTTGCCAGGTGTCTGACCAGGTTTCAAGCTTTGCCAGATCATCCTGCAACCCCTGCCATCCCCTAGGTCATCCACCACCGCGCCAACCTTGGTATCATCAGCAAACAGACTGATCTTGCTCTTGATGTCCCATGATATGTCTGCAATGGAATATCCCAAACAACACTGGTCCCAACACCGAGCCTGTGGGACACCACTAGTCACTGCCCTTGGGTGTGAGAGCTCCCCACCCACCACCACCCTCTGTTGCCTTCCCTGCAGCCAGTTTCCTACCCATCTCACGAGCATTGCACCTGGCGCTGTGCCTACTAACTTCCTTCCCAACCTTCCATGTGGCACTGAGTCGAATGCCTTACTGAAATCCAGATACAGGACATCCACTGCATGTCCCCGTCCAGCTGCCTAGTTACCCAGTCATAGAACCCGACCAGGTTGGTTTGGCAGGATCGGCCACGATGAAGCCATGCTGTCTGCTGTCCTGTAGTCCTTGGCCTCTAAGAGGGCCACCAGCCTCCTCTTCAGGATAGTCTCCATTAGCTTACCCACGATGGATGTGAGGCTCACTGGTCTGTAGTTTCCGGTTCATCCTTGGGGCCACTCTTGTGGAGGGGCACCACATGAGCCATCCTCCAGTCCTGAGGTACACACCCCGAATGTAGTGAGGCATTAAATAGGTCTGCCAAAGGTCCTGCAAGGACCTCTGCCAGCTCCTTCAGTACCCTGGGGTGGATGCCATCTGGGCCTGGTGCCTTGTCCACCCTCAGTGCCTTCAAACCCTCTCGAACTCTGTCCTCCATGATTTCCCCATCTGTCACCACTTCCCCCCCTGCGTCTGCCATTTCACCCATCTTGGGTGTCACCCTCTTCTCTTTAGTAAATACTGAGCAGAAGTACTCATTTAGTGCTTCCACTTATCATACCCTGCATCCACCCAACCCCTCCTTCCTAATCCTTACTATGTGGTCCTTATAGCTCCTTTTCTCCTGATGTACTTAAAGAAGTCCTTTCCCCTTCTAATGCCTTGTGCCAGCCTGAGTTCCGTAGATGCTTTGGCTGCCCTTACTGCCCTTGTCACCTCCTTCGATTCTGTCAAGTACCTCTGTCCTCCCCCTCCCTGTTTTCTTGTATTTCCTAAAGGCAGCTCTTTTCTCCTTACCTTTTCCATGACCTCCTTGCTCAACCAGCTCGGTTTCTTAGCTCTAGCCTTCTTGCTCTGGGCTTTGCAGCAGGTTTTGGTTGTCTCCACTATCCCCAACTTTGAGCTCCATCTCTGGTTAGTATCCATACTAGATTGAATTCTGGCCAGGTACCCTTTTACCACTTCCCCCATCCTCCCAAAGTCAGCCCTCCTGAAGTCCAGCACTCTTGTGCCAGATTCCACTCCTTCCTTGCCCATATCCAATGTGAGCCATACTGAGTGGTGGTCACTCCCTGACAGCGGTTTCTCCACTGTAAGTTCTCTCACAAAGTCCCCATTTGCAAGCACAAGGTCAAGGGTATTCCCTAACCTGGTTGGTTCACTGACCATTTGCAGCAGGAAGCTGTCCTGGAAGGCATCCAGCAGTACCTGCTCCCTTCTGTTCCTGGTTGTTGGGGTGCTCCAGTCCACTCCTGGCATGTTGAAGTCCCCACAATCACCACACTACCCTTCTCGCAGGTCCTCCTGATCTGTCCCGCTAGTTCCCTGTCTAACTCCTCCATCTGAGATGGTGGCCTGTACACCACTCCCATTCTAAGACTCCTATTCTTGGAATCCTGGATTTGCACCCAAAGTGACTCTGTACTGCCCTCCTCCCTTCCTCCCTTACACACTTCAGTCCTTCCTTCACATAGTGCCACCCCTCCTTTCCCAGTCACCCTGTCCTCATGAAATAACCTGTACCCTGGTACAGACAGGTCCCAGTCATTATATTGGGTGGCCCATGTTTCCGTGATGGCTGCAATGTCCACCTCTCCCTCTGCCATGAGAACCTGCAACTCTGCAGTTTTCCTCCCAAGGCTCCTAGCATTAAGGGTAACCACCTTCCACCCTTTTCCCCTCCTCCCATCCTGCCCTCCTTTCCTAGCATCAGTGCAGGATGAAGCTGCAACTGTGATTGATGTTCACTATTATTCACCAAGAGCATCAAACTATGTCTTAATTGCTTAACTATTCAAAATGGAGATCAAAATGGAGATCTAATTACATTTCCTAACAGACATCTGCTAATACACAGGAGTCTGTGTAAAATGGCCCCAATATGGGAAAGATTTTCATCAATATGTTTGGTTTAAATACTGTAGATAATGATGATGATGATAAACTAACAAACATTATCCAAGGTTTGCTGAAAACTGTTCTCCATATTCCAATCAGGAATGGCAATGAAGTACTGGCTAGTAGATCAGAACACTCAAGCCAGGTGGATATTCAAGTTAATAAACAGGACTTGGCTAATCTAATTTTATCAAAGAGTGCTGTATTGGATTGTCTTGGATTGAATATATTCGATTCACAAGTTCTAGAAGTTGCCTCAACGTCACAGAAATGCTCAACTATTTTTAAGCATTCAGTAATCCCAGTGGAAAATAGATGCTGGGCCATTGCAGGCTATAGTAATTGATGAATAGAGCCCATAGAATCTTCTGACATGATATCTAATAGAAATGAGGGTAGTATACACATTTCCTCATGGAACATTGCTGGGTGGTGTAAAGTTTGCTATGATAAAGATCTAAATAATTTCTTGGTACAATATGATGTGCTGTGTACACAAGATACATGGCATTATTTGGATGAAGCCATTAATTTTAATGGCTATGAATGATTCCATGCTGAAGGTAAAAGAGTATGTAATATGGGCAGATTCAGAGGGTATTGCTGTATTTGTTAAAGCTGGAGGCTGCAACAAAGTTCAGCTTCTTAGAAAATGTGACAGTTTTTTACTACTGCTCTTGGTTTTTGCATCTGTGGAATTTATATTAATTAATTTTTATATTCCTTCTAGTAGCTCGAAGTTTTATGATCATTAGGTCAGGGATATTTTAAGAATGCTTATGTATGATTTAAGTGCCAGTTTTCCAAAAATTTATGTTTTATTGCAAGGGGATTTTAATGCATGTGTGGGTGTTTTTGATGGCTTATCAGACAACTCATTCCACTGTGTTAAAGGTTCTCTAGAGATTCTTCCAAAAAGAAAAAGAAAAACAAAAGATCAAAAAGTTGATTGCTCTGGAAAGAAATTATGGAAATTCTATTTGAGTTTAATATGTTTTGTTATGGTACAAAACAAGGTGATCAGGAGGGAGATTGTATTTATTTTTCAACAAGAGGAGCCTCAATAATTGACCTTGCAAATTAGAAATGAAACAGGTAAAGGAAGTGGTAGTTAATGATGCAGAAAATAATCCCTTTCTCAGAAATAAGATCTTCAAAGAGAATTATTTGGAAACAAAACTCTGAGATAAAAATCATGCCCCTGGTAAATGGTTCTCTGTTAAATAATAATTTAACTATCTTACTTGCAATGGAGTTTGATCAGCTACTGATGGAACTTAATAGCTTGTTCCTTGAAATAAAAGAGAGGCAGACTCTACTCTCTACTACCAAGAACTGATTTGGGTGCAGGAGATAATGAATGGTATAATAAGGAGTGTGAAATGATTAAATCAGAAATAAATAAATTATTGAGGCAACTATGAAAAGGAGATAATAAAGACATCATATTACTCCTAAAGAACAAAGAAATGAATAGAAATTAAGGGTTAAGTAGAAAAAAGCAGCCAACTACACAAAACAGTGGGCATGTCTGCTAGATGCCATAACAACAAAGAACACTAAACATTTCTTACCACTGGTTGCCAGGGGTAAGAACAATTATAAATCAGTAATGCATGTCTATATCCCTGAACATATATGGATAAATTTCTTCTAGGGAATATTTTTTCTATCAAAATATAGAAGAATTGAATACATCTCTGAAAGTTGATCAGAATACCCTTACACATATATCCTTCAAGGAAGTTTATATGGCCATTAATGCTCTGAGAAAGAATAAGGCCCCCGGACCAAATGGGATCCTTGCAGAGGTCTATTTATGTGAAACTAGGATATGGTTCATGCTTTAACTGTATTGTACAACAAATCTATTGCCTTAAGTTAATTTCCATGTACATGGTATGGTTCAAATATCATCCCAATTCACAAAAAAAGGTAATCATTCAGACACCGCAATGTATAGGCCAATAAGCCTCTTGGATATAAATTTAAAAATTGTTTTAAAAAATACTCCTGGAAAGACTAAAAGGGCACATTGAAATTACAGGGTGATTATCCAACCTGCAGGCTGGATTTAGAACACAAAACTCTACATTAGAAAATCTTTTTGTCTTAAGACATTTTATTGAGAAACACGTATTTCTAAGAAAACAAAAACTATGCACGGTGTTTATAGATTAAACCTCAGTCTTCAATTCATTGTCAAGAAATTATCTCTGGACTCAGTTAATAGAGAGAGGAATTGGCAGAAATCTGGTAGCAATAATGTCTGCTCTTTATTCCAACACATGGGCTCACATTAGATTAAGGAGCAGTGGTGAGCTTTCTTTCCCCTTTAATACGAACAAAGGAGTCTGATAGGGGTGTGTTTTAGCCCCGCTTTTATTCTCTTTATATCTGGATAAACTACTAAAGGATATGACAGAGTTACAGTCAAACTCTCTTAAAATTCAGGATGTCATCTGCCCAGCATTAGTGTATGCTGATGACATTGTTCTTTTTTCTTTTTCTATGAGTGGTTTGCAAAAGAAAATGGATTTTCTTAGCAAACACTCAGAGAAATTGAGCCTCAAAATTAATCTTATTAAAACAAAAATAATTGTATTTGCTAGTAGGAAACCTAAGGGATACTGGAAATTGGGTAGCGAAAAGGTTGGGGTTACATTGGATGGAACATTATCAAGTCTATCAATCAGCAATCACCCGTAAGAAGGCAGAGTTCCTGTCTAGGGAGATTGTTGCTTCTCAGAATCGACTGACTCAGCTCTTTTGAACCATGGACAGGTTGTGCAACCAAACCTGTCTTCAGGATTGAAGAGGCTTTTCACAGATTGTGTGTGATGAGCTCGCTCTGTTCTTTGCGAATAAGGTGGCCAGCATCAGGGCAGCGATCTAACCGGCATGCTGTATGGGAGCTGTTAGTGGTCAGTGTACACTTGCTTCTCCTCAGTTTCTCTGAAGCTCCTTTGACTAGCTGGAAATTGGGGATGTTGTTCAGATTGCCAGGGTATGCTCACAACGTGCTGTAGTTTGGATCTGGGCCAAGCTTCCATGATTATAAGTTGTTGTGACATCATTGGCCCAATCCTTGCAAGGATAGTCTGGTGCTCCTTAGAGTCTGGTGAGTTCCCTAGCTCTCTGAAGGAAGCAGTGGTGACACGTCTCCTGAATAAAGCAGCTCTAGACCCATGCTGCCTTGTGAACTGCAGACCGATCTCTAACATTCCCTTTGTTGGGAAGGTGATTGAGAAAGTTGTGGCACTGCACTTGGAGAACTATTAGACCATCCATGACAAATATGACCCTTTCCAATCTGGTTTTCATAAGGCATAGTACCAAAGTGCTCAATGATCTCTTGATGGTGAGAGATCAGAAGCACCGTTCTATCTTGGTACTTCTTGATCTCTCTTCAGCTTTTGACACCATGAACCATGGGGTGCTCCTCGAGCACCTGAGGTTCATCTGTTGTCTGTCTGGTACAGTTCTCAGATGGTTTAAATCCTTCCTCATTGGCAGAACTCAGAGGGTGATGTCAGGGATTGTTTTCCTCTGACCCATTCTCTCTTCCATGTGTGGTCCCTCAGGGCTTGGTGTTGTCCCCCATGTTGTTCACACTGTACATGCTACCCCTCAGAGACATTGTAAGATGGTATGGGCTGAGGTTTCACTGCTATGCTGATGATAACCAGCTCTACCTGTCTTTTGCACCCAACCAGGATGGTACATGCTCTGTATTTAACAACTGCCTCACTGAAATCCAGGATTGGATGAACTCCAGCTGATTTAAGCTGAACTCTGGTAAGACTGAGGTATTGTTTGTGGATCTGGGTCACTGGACAGAGGGGTTGGGGACTGGCCAACCTTCTGGACTTTGCCTGGGAGCTACCCAGCTTCTTTCCTCTGAATGGGTATGGGACCTGGGGATGATTCTTGATGATGGGCTGACACTGAATCCTTGGGTGTCAGCAGTCATCAAGACTTCTTTCTACCATCTGAAGAACATCACCAGGGTCAAGCACTTTGTTCCATCCAGTGACCCTCCTACGCTGATCCATGCCTTTGTGACCTTGTGCCTTGACTACTGCAACTCCCTTTATTTGAGCTTCCGGGGGTTGATAGCCACTGTTTGCAGCTATCACAGAATGCCGCAGCCCAATTGTTGATGGGGACCCCATGTGCGAGTCACATCATACCAGTGCTGCGTGAACTGCACTGACTGCCTATTCAGTGGCAGATCACCTTCAAGGTCAGGCTTCTGACCTATAAGGCCCTAAAAGGACAGGGCCCAGACTATCTGCAAGAGCTTCTGTCTCCCTACTGCCCCAGATGACCACTCTGCTCAGCTGACAAGGGGTTGCTAGAGATTCCTGGGGTGATTTTGAAGACATCAGGGGCCTGTGCATTCATGTATATGGGCCCAGCCCTATGGAATTCTCTACCCCATCAGATACGGGAGTGCACAACCATGAAGGGCTTTAAGAAGCCTCTAAAAACACATCTATGGTTACAAGCTTACCCAAACTGATTTTCAGCTCTGTATGTATTTGTTGTTTACTGTGTATTTTACAATTTTTATATTTTTTTATAGTTCAGTGCCTTGACATTTGAAAGGCACTTTATAAATAAAGATTATTATTATTATTATTATTATTATTATTATTATTATATACACTTATCTGGACATAAGGATGACAGTCAATTGTCTATGGAAGGTACACACTGATATAATACAGGAAAAACTCATTAAAACAATAGTGGGAACTGATGAGATTTAACCATAGATATGGAGGAAACTCTCTTAAAGGTGTCTTAGCTGTGATAAAATCTAAATTTGACTCTCAATTTTTGTATAATATTGAGATATGAGAACCCAATAACATCAATACTTCAGTGAGCCCTCTTTTTAAAATGTTAAAGAACATCTTAAGGTTTGGTCACTCTTGACCTGCTGCCTATATTAGGGCAGAAATTGGACTAAGTAATATTTCAGCTCTAACAGAGACTCATAAAGTTAACTTCTGGTTGTGCCTAATAAATCTTCCGGATTCCTCTCTCACAAAGTCCTGTCTGAAGGATAAAGAATCCTGGTTTAAACTTGGTTTTATATCTAAATTTTGGTTCACATCATTCAATGCATTAAGAGTTAAACATAAGTTGATAACTTTAAAAAAGTGGTGGAAAAATATTAGGTTAAGTAAACAATATAAGAAATAAATTTCAAACAAAATAAATAATTTTTGGAATAAATCAGATTCAGAAATTATTAAAAAATCACATTATTCAAGTTGGTATGCTGAAAATAATCAGGATTTTGGCTTCAGACAGTACTTAGAAATTCTAGACAGTCTAACTTTACGTAATAGTTTCATCATCTATAAATTTGAATGCTTTGAAAACACTGTTTTAGTAACTTGGCATAATAAAGATAGAGATCTCTTAGACAAATTTGACTGTCCTGTTGGTGGAAAGGAGAACCTGTTTCATGTGCTTTGGCTATGTCCATGGTATGTTAAAGAAAGGAAATACTGGCTAGGTGCCTTTATTAACACCGGTTATGATATAGAGGACACTTGGTTGACATCAATACTTATGCATACAGCAGACCAGTGGTCTTTGGAGAGACTTGCGAAATATTTTCTGGCAATTACCAAAATCAAGTCAAAGAAGAAAGAGCAATCCCACAGAAAATGGATAATGTTTTTCACATATAAGAGCTGCCTCTCCAGATGTGTAGGTGATGTGGGAATGGTCTCCAATATAGAGCAAAAAATGTGAGGGCGCTTCAAAAGAAAGATTTCTGTAGACAGTCTTTTTTGCATTCTCCAATTTTCTCTTTTTTATAGATTTGAGATGTGGCAATCCTCAACGTTTCACCAAGATTCTTGGCTTTATCAAGAGATGCCCTTATAAAAAATATATAAATACATAAAATTAAAAGGACTGTCTACACCCACACTAGTACAGTCTTTCAACATATTTAAATATATTCAAATAAATGTCCACTGATGCCACTTACTTCATAAAATCTTATTCATACAGTTCCACTTTCTCTCCCAGACAGAAATTAAATGTGGTATAATAATTCTATGGGCAATGTCGGATTTAGTGTGTTGTAAATGAGCCAAGAATTATCAAAATGGACGCAACTACATATAGCACTTTATGCTACTGGTATAGTGTATCTACATAAGCATTTTAAGAATTTTGTACTGTATTTTGTCTTTAAATGTTTTGATGTTATTTGATATTGTAATGGCTATATAGCCACTCAATAAATTGGATTTGATTTGGTTTGAACTGAATTAGAATCTTGCAGAAGCAGGTCACTCCCTGAATGCAATTCACCAGAGAGGTCTGAGAGCAAAGTCCCTAAAGCACTGATGCCTCTTGTACCATCTGCTGAAAACAGACTACCGTGTCACAGAACAAGCAAGAACATTGTGTAAATGCAAAGTATTTAGTAAGGTGGGAGAATCTTATAATTCAAGGCAGAGTAGAATGGGCTCTTAGCAGAGATAAAACCCCACTTATTGCTGTTAGAAGAGGAACCGAGGGTTTGTGCAGCTTCTGAGATGTGTGTGTGGAGGGTACAGATTATACAAAGAGACACTAAAGTCTTGACATGTGATGGGTTAGGATCAAAACTGTCTGTACAGTGCTAACCAAAAGAGCTTCTGTGGACTTGATTCCTGTGCATGTAACTGTGACAGTAAAGTGTGAGGCAAAGGCTTTCTACCCTGAACATTTCAGACAACAACCCAAAGCCATTTCTGAGACACAGGTGGACAAACAAAACTGCAAAAACTTGGTAAGTTTAGGAATATGTGAACTTTAATAACTTTGGAACGGTTCAGCAGCCCTTTTTTTCCTTCTTGATTGTTTGGCAGTTGGGCTGTAACCGTGGTAGGGATTAGGAAGGGGTAGTTAGGTGGAGCAGAAGAGGCCACACCTGCAGCTAGGAAGGAGAGTCGCAACCGCGGCTGATGTTCAAGCTGACCAATTGCAGTGGGGAGCAATGGCAGAAGCTGCAGGAAGTGAGAGCTCACTGCAGGAGTCATTTGGAGGGGAAGGGCTCCCAGCAGGAGCCAATCAGGTTAAAGAGCGTGAAGCTCAAATCAGTGGCTGAGCCATAAAAGGCAGGAGCCCAGCTGCACTTTCTTTCTTTCTTGATTGTTTGTTCCACCCGCCCCACACCGCTGACAAATTAAATGGTTTTGGGAGCCACACATAACAGGGGTTCTAGCCAATGAGGAACAGACATAGGGTGGTGAATCAAGGAGTGGAAAAGAAGAGAATTTCTTCATCAGCCAGAGGGAATTTTCATTAGAAATAAGGTACCGTAGCTATGCTTTGAAAATTCCATCTAAGTGGGGGAAACAGCATTTGAGGGTATGCCTTCTATTTATATTAGGTGAAACAAGCATTTGGTTGCCTATGCTTAATAACTGTTAAAATTTGTGGTGAAAATTGCATTTATTTTGGGAGACCTATGGAGAAATTGTGGATGCACCGAGTTTAGTTGTGGGTCAACCTGAGGTAGAAACTTGAGAAGTATAATTTTGTCTTCCATTAAGCTCTAAGTGTGAAGGTGAGAGACGGGACTTTTAGAGGGGCTGCTCAGTAGGCATTAGAGGCTCTGACTGGAAGATGGAGAAAGAACATTTAAAGGAAGCTGCACATTAGGCATCAACGACTCACATAAGGACATGGAAGGTAAGGAGTTAAAGAATAATTGCAGGGACAGGCAGGACAGGTAATAGGTGGTGCAATAGGCTATAAGTTTGGTAGAGGAAGAAAAGGGAAGTTTTGGGGGATGGAGGGGGATCCTTCATCTGCTAGGAGAGGGGGCACTGGTGGTTGAATAGAGAAATGGGATGGGTGGTGGGCTGCAACAATTGTGCTGTGCCAGTCTTTGTTAAAATTGTATGAAGGGTGGGGGGATGTTTGGTGTTCATCCAAATGGGGAAGTTTAAAGAAGTGATCATGGGACTGCAGGAGTTGTTTGTGAAGATGGTAGAAAGGATGAGGAGGGAGAGCAATTTAGGTTGTCAGGGTGGAGATGGAATGGGTATGAGGTGGAGTCTCTGAACCAGGGAGATCCAGCAGTGGAGCAATGAATCAAGGGAACCAGGGTCGTAGGTGGGAAGAAAAACTCAGGGAGGAGAAGCAGTTGGAGGGGAAGGGGGGGACAAACATTGAGGCAGAAGAGGGGATGGGGAAGGGGAGAAGATCTAGGAGGCAGAAGGGGAGGACAGGCTAGCATGAGGGAGGCAGAGGTAGGCCTAAGATCTGGGTCCGCAAAGAATTAATTTGCAGCTCTGGGGAGAAATGAAGAAGAGAAAGGGGGAGAGCCTGGTGGTGCAACTCAGGGTAGCCAGGATGAAGGACACATGGGGAGGAGTAGGGATGGGGAAAGTGTAATGGGGGTGAAAGGAGGAACTGATGTGCAGGAAGAATAGGAGGCATTGGAGGGTAGGGGAGAGGTGGATGGAGAACATGTGGTTCAAATCCAGGTGGAATCCTGGTGTTAGGGGAACTCAATACTAAGGGGAGTCAGGTTGGTAGCAGGGGGGAGAGGCATAGCTGCATACAGGTGGAGGCCATGCCAGGAATGACAGTGGAGAGCGTGGGGCAATCTGTACTGAAGTTTGCTAGAAGGGGTAGGGAGAAACCTCATTTAATTCTGCATTTGTGGATTACTGACCTGGCTGATAGGATGGTAGAAGAAGTACAGCGGAGGTTTGAGGAGCTAGGACAATTATCTGAAGGAGCAGGAAAATCAGTAACCTTTGCTGAGATACTTCCATTTTCCATGGTGAGCACAGCAAGAAAAAGGAAGCTAGAAGAATTTAATAAATGACTGGGTTCTTGGATCTTGGTGTCAGGCAAGAGGGTATGGGCTAGAGAGGGGGGTGAGGAGGAACCTGGATGGATTGTAGCCTCTACTCAAAGGATTGACTCCACTTAAGTGAGGAGGGTAAGACAGTGTTGAAAAAGGGGATACGTGATTATATAGAAAAGGCTGGGTATTTAGACTAGGAGCGAGGGGTGGCAAGTGGGCAGGAGGCAAGCAGAGGACATGGGAAGGGAGTCATACGAGCTTACACCCCCAATGACAGAAACAGGGGATTAGGCACAGATACTACAGAGGATTCTAGAAGGGATAGGAAAGAGGGGGGAGAGAGGGAAAGGTAAGGTGGTGGAAGGTGGTCAACTTGAATGCTAGAAGCCTGGGAAACAAAACTGCAGAGCTTCAGTCCCTCATGGCAGAAGGGGAGGTGGACATGGCAGCAGTTACTGAAACATGGGCCACCCAGTACCATGAATGGGATCTGGTGGTACCAGTTTACAAGATTTTCCGTAAGGATAGAGTAAAGGGAAAAGGGGGAAGTGGTGCTGTATGTGAGAAAGGAATGAAGTGCGTGCAGGAGGAGAAGGAGGAGAGTAGTACCGAGTCACTGTGGACACAAATTCAAGACTCAAGGAATAGGATTGCTAGGATGGCACTGGTTTATAGACCACCTCTCAGACTGAAGAATTAGAGAACTAGTGGGACAGATTGGCAGGGCTTGCAGAATGGGAAGTGTGGTGATATTGGGGGGGACTTCAACCTTCTGGGAATGGAATGGAGTATACCAGCCTCAAATAATAGTAGGGAGCAGGTAGTGCCAAACACCTTCCAACACAACTTCCAGGTGCAGATAGTTAGCGAACCAACCTGGTCAGGGAACATTCTTGATCTAGTGCTGGCAAATGGGGAGTTTGTGAGGGAACTAAGGGTGAATGAGCCACTGGTAAGGAGTGACTACCACTAGGTATGGTTCACACTGGATATGGGAAAGGAAGGAGTGGTGTCTGACACAAGGGTTTTGAACTTCAGAAAGGCTGACTTCAAGAGGGTGAGGGAAATAGTAATTTACCCTAGTACAGAAACTAACCAGAGGTGGGAGATCATAAAGCTGGGGGTAGCAGACGCAACAAAGACCTGCATCAAGGCTAGGAGTAAGAAGACGAGGGCAAAGAAATGTAGCTGGGTGATCAATGGAGTCATGGAAAAGATAAGGAACAAAAGAGCCACCTTTAGGAGGTACAAGAAGACAGTGGGGGGACAGGAAGGAGTACCCGAAGGAAGAGAAGGAGGTGACAAGGGCAGAGAGGCTGACAATGGTGGCAAGGGAACTCAGGCTGGCACAGGACATTAAGAAGGGAAAGAAGGAATTCTTCAGGTACATCAGAGAGAAAAGGGGCTGTACAGACAATATACTGTAGAATTCAGAATCAATGCTGACAAAGTATTCTCGCTATGCTCGAGGTAAGCACTTAACTGCAAAATTAAAGAAACAGTTTTAACTATAAAAAGCAAAATTTATTTAAACTTGTTAAAAACATAGCGTATGAAAAAAATATAAAGGAACATTAAACTGATCCAGAAATACAGCTATACACTACAATTGGCAGAAACAGTGTATGTAGCTGTGTGGTCAGCAGAAGTAGCTCTAGCTTTCATTCCTAGCATTCATTCATGCGTGAGGCTCTTCAGTATCCTCTTAAAAACCAAAACAAAATGGGAGTTTTAAAAAGCTGTTCAATTAAATTTACTGTCTAGTTACTAGTTACAGCACAATACTTACCAGATTCAGGCACTGAGAATGTGCCTCCATAATTCCCGCATCAGCAAATCCTCTGAGACAGTCTTCCCATTGCTCTGCTAACTGCTAGAACATAGTCACTAGCCATTCTGCATGTTTAGCCTTGACAGAAGACATCCCCAGGTTGACCTTGATGTCTGTACACTGAAATCCAGCATTAATTTTTTCAGTTATGCTGCTGGTGTATCACTCCATGAAACAGGTCTGCAGGCAGCCCTTGAAAATGTTGTTTATTGCCACATCTAAGTGCTGCAGGAGGCCTGTACAGGAGGCAGGCACAAACAGGCAGGAGAGAAGGTCAGACATAAGCATCTGCCGGTCACGATGTGATACAGTATCAGCCTCTTTTCAGGGAAGTGCGACCATGAACTTAATAAAAAGCGAACCAGTGCAGTTGGGAGAAATCGCAAAATTAAACAAACCCACGATAAATTAATTCTACAGTAGTAAGGATTAAGAGAGAAGGGGGATGGGTGGAAGTGAGGGGAGAAATGGCAGAAGCACTAAACAACTACTTCTTCTCAGTATTTACTAAGTGAAAGGAAAGGGGTGGGAGATACCCATGGGGGGACTGAAGGCAGGTAAGGAGGGAGGGAATGTGACAGACATGGAAATCATAGAGGGAAAGGTGCTGGAGGGATTGAGAGCACTGAGGGTGGACAAGGACAAGGGCCAAATGGCATTAATCCCAGGGTGCTGAAGGAACTGGCAGAGGTACTTGTGGGGCCTTTGGCAGACCTATTCAATACCTCACTAGATTTAGGGTGTGTACCTCATAATTTGAGGATGGCTCACATTGTACATCTGCATAAGAGTGGCCCCAAGGGTGAACCAGGGAACTATAGACTGGTGAGCCTCACATCCGTCATGGAAAGCTGATGGAGACAATCCTGAAGGACAGGTTGGTGACCATCTGGAGGCCAAAGGGCTGCAGGACAGTAAACAGCATGGCTTTGTCACTGGCAGATCATGCCAGACCAACCTGGTGGAGTACTATGATTGGGTAACTAGACAACAGGACAAGGGCCATGCAGTGGATGTCCTGTACCTGGAATTCAGTAAAGCATTCAACTCAATGCCACATGGAAGACTAGGAAGTAAGCTGCAAACTACAGGGTCAGGAGCAAAGATGGGGTGTGTAGAGAACTGGTTCCAGGGGAGGCAGCAGATAGTGGTGGTGGGTGGGGAGCTATCATCCCCATGGGCAGTGATGAGTGCAGTTCCGCAGAGCTTGGTGTTGGGACTGGTGCTGTTTAGGATATTCATTGCAGACTTTTCAGTGGGCATCAAGAGCTGAGTCAGCCTGTTCTCTGATGACACCAAGATGGGAGCAGATGACCCAAGGGGCTGGCAGGAGCTGCAAGAGGATCTATCAAAGATGGTCCTGGTTAGATACCTGGCAGCTGGGATTCAATGTCAAAAATGCAAGGTGCTGCATTTTTGGGCTAAAAACTAGAGGAGGAGCTACCATCTGGGAGGTGTGCAGTTGGCAGTGACTGAGGAGAAGAAGGATCAGGGGGTGCTCATTACTGGGGCAATGAACAACTCAGCAGTGTAGAAAGGTGATTGCAAAGGCCAACAAGATGCTGGGTTGTATTGCTAGGAGTATATCCTCCAGGAGGGGGGAGGTGATTCTGTCATTGTATAGATCACTGGTTAGGCCTCACCTGGAGTACTGCATGCAGTTCTGGCACCCATACCTGAAGAGGGACATTAAACTACTGGAAGGGGTGCAACACAGGGTGACAAAGATGATCAGAGGTCTGGGGGACTTACCATATGAGAGTAGACTGGGGGAATTGAACATGTACTCACTGGAGGAGAGGAGGGAGAGGGAAGATATGATTGAAACCTTCAAGTACATGACAGGGACAAACAAGTCTTGTATGTAGAGTCTTTTCAAACTAAGGGAGGGGAGGGACACCAGAGGCCATGGTATGAGACTGGAAGGGGGAAGGTTCAGGAGGGAGATGAGGAGACACTTTTTAATGGAGATGGTGGTGGCTGGGTGGAACATGCCACTGGCAGAGGTAGCATCCAGTAGAACAGTGGGAGGACTTCAAGAGGAAATAGGACAGAGTAAGAGGGAGGGGCAAGGAAGAGGGGGCAAGAGAGGGAGGAGCAGCTGCAAAATAGGGTCTGCTAGTTGCACAACTGAGCAGACTTGGTAGACCATAAGGCCTTTTTCTGCTGGCGATTTTTATGTGTTCTTATGTTCATAATAGATTCCCGCAAAATGTGCCATGTCAAGAGACCTACCTCTAGAGATTATGAATGCCAAATGTCATGCACATCTGTTGAATGATTCAAAAGTTATTGAAGTTCATAAATGTAGCTTTAATATAGAAGTTTGCACTCAACCCTAATATACTGGCACTAACGCACCAGCATAATATATAGATAGATAGATAGATAGATAGAGATATATGTTTATAAATATATCTATATCTATATATGTGTGTATATATATATATATATATATATATATATATATGCAAGCAGTAAATATCTGATGAGGTGTGGATTATGGCCTGATAAGAGCATGCCCCAGGTGCGTTATGAGGCATTAGGTGCTTGCACCGAGTAGCTTTAGCACCTGGGAAGTGCTCTTATCAGGCCATAACCCACACCTCGGAGTGTCTTATTGCATGTATAAAATTGGCCCCACAAGTAGAAATTTAAAATGAAAAAGTAAAAAAGGTCAAAATGCAAAACAATTATGACAAAAAGAGGGTTTTCAGTTAGGACACTAAAAATAGTTTCTCCATTTATGGTGTGCCATGTACAGTACACTATATTGTATTTACAGTAGCTTGGCTGGTAGTACAGGTCCCCCCCCAACACACACACACAGTAGGTTAGATCCCCCACTCTGTCCCTCAGACACAGTTAATCTGCACAGTTTATTGTGTCATTTTAAGCTAATAATGGCTGTTTTATGGAGAGATAACGTGTCCCTGTTCAGCAGGCGTATTATATCATCTTTGTTTTACAGTGCATCTCGTATACCGAGTGTTTCTAAACACAGGAAAGGAAAAGGATTTAAAACAGGTCTTTTGTGACCATTGTTTTTGGTTTTTTAATCATGTTCTGAGGAAATTGGGTTATAGTTGAAGTGACAGTCAGGAGTGGATGTGGGCAATGCCGATGAATCCACTGGGGAATGAAGAAAATATGCTGCAGTGTCGAGAAATCAGTGAGAGAGCTGAGGATCAGTGGCTCATAAGAAATGTATGTGGTACATGTTTCAAAGAAATACAAAATCACACATACCTCCATACTGTAAAGCATCATGGGATGTATATGCAAATCACATGACATTTTAGGCTGGTTCAACTTTATGCAGGAATTCATGGTGCTAAAGCACCTCTTGCATAATCTGCAAAGGGTGCAAACAGAAGAGACAGATGTGTTTCATCCTACCCAGAACTTATCAGGGTGCCTTGTCTGTACTACACCCCAGGGGAAATGAACCTGCCTTAAATTGGTTCTATGGATTTGGGTCTTGATGAGCCCCCCGCCAAAAAAAAACAGCTAAAATACATACATACATATTTCTTGTTACAAGTCTTTAGAGCAGATGCCAAAAATAACCAGTCACACTGAGAACTATTCATTTCTTGTGCAGCATCCATTGACCATTGTTTAATGAATGGAATCAACTCTGTTTTTATTCTGAATTGTCACCGCATTTTTTTAATAACCATGTTCAGTGATTAGCCATCAGGAAACTAGATAATGAAAATTCAGACCTGGAAAATATTGAATTCTGTTCAGCCCAAATGAATTGCAGGAGGATGTGCAGAGAACTGCAATCTTATCAAACACGCATCTCATCACTGTATTTCAAAGAACATTCAAGAGAATAGTTTAAATCATATACTGTAATTCTCAATCACTTCTCATTCAAATGCATGAACCACGTTGGTCATAGCAACAGAAAATGAATCTCAGGCTAATGTCTGAGTTGATGACAATCTGGCGTTATCTCAGTATGTTCCACATACTGTGGGATTGGACCAATGAACTGCTGATGTAAGGATGCAAGCAGCCTCATATCTTTTGTAATTAACAAACTGAAGACCAAAACTGTTGGTTTGAGTCCCAGCTCAGACCACAATTGAAATCCATTTGTCAATCTTTAATTTGCTCCCTGTGAACAGCAGTTTAACCCAAATCAGTAAATTACTTGCAATACAGTAGTTAGTGCACATAGCATTTTATTTTGTGAATAGCCCATCATTGAAAGAGCACGAAAATATGTTGTCCCTTACAGAAGGGGAAGTCTCTGGCTCAAATAATACTGAAGTTTTCAGAAAGAAGAGTGGAAATGTTTCCTTCTGTCATCCTTGTTTTACTCACTTGTAGATAAAGAACTTCAGTTCTCTTTAACTTTTTTATAAGCCCCTCACATGACTTAAAAACAAAACACATGTATTTCCCACTTTAAAATTAAAAGAACGGAGTCACACTAAATGTACTGTAATTTTTTTTAAACAAGATCTGTTTACAATGATGATTTTTGGTAGCAAAACTGATAAAGACTGTACTGAACAATACTTGTAATTTCCTTTATGTTTTTGATTGTTTTATGTTTTCATAAAGAAATATTCAAATAAAGGGCTTGCAACTGGTTGATGAAAAGTGCCCAAAGTGTTACAAACACAAATATGCAGACTTAAACATACACACACACACACACACACACACACTCACTCTGACTCTTGTGTTTACAGCACTTGAAAACTGGATTTGTTTTGCATGCAGCTGGATGGTCAGCATGGAACCAAAACTTGAATGATAAAACTAAGCATTTCTGTGGCAAAACACTGTCTGTTAGGATTTAATATCTATTTATCTTTCTGTTCTACCATACTGAATATATTTTGTTGACAACAAAACTTTCTTCTGATCAGAAATGAAGTGATAAAGAAGACAGGTTTGGGAGCATTAGGGAGCCGGGGAGGGGGCATTTAAGTCAATCACAAGCTCCACAATGGGCACTAAACAGTGAATAAAGATGGTGGTGAGGCACCATTACTCATACTGGGGCAGCCAGGAGGGGTGACCACCCCCCAGCACCCCCCAGCTCCGCCACTGAGTATATCCATTGTTTCACTGTTTTATCTGATTCATTTCCTGATTATGGTGTCCCCTGTAACTACATTATGCTACCTTTGTTTGACAGGCAGTGTACAATAGTCCAGACCTTAGCACTCCAGCTTTTATTTTACAGATCCCACTAGAGACCTGGGCCCACACTAGTGCTGTGTATACAGTAGTATTAAAGGAGTGCTGTACTATGGCTGGTACCATTTCTAAGATAAAGGTTCCCTCTGCCAATTTATCCTATGGTAGCTGTCTAGATGGAAGATAATGGAAGTAAAACAGGTGTTTTGCTTTTTCTTTCAATCTCTGCATAAGTAAAATACACTGAAATGTGTTGCTCTAGCTCACCATGCTGGTAACATGCCCATATATACCTATACAGACCATGCACAGCATGGGAACTTGCCTAAAAGTAATATGCAGTTGCATGGGCAGTGGTTGTCCTGACATTACAGATGCTTACACCCCTTCAGAACAACCAGATCACTAAATAGGATAAAACAGCAGGACATTAGGATCAATACATATTTCAGAAGGAGGCATGTGTTGATGGTAAGACTGGCAGAACTAAGGAGTTTCTGACACTCATAAAATAGGAAGTGAAACACACTAGGGGAGTCTGATTAGTCCTGATTAATTCTGATTATTTATAAATATTTATATAAATGTGTTAAAATGCATATCAGATGACAACATCCATAGTTTTCAACTCAGAGAAGCAAAGAGAATACTTTAAATTATTATCTGTATGAAAAATAAAGTACAGTGGCTAATGTGGAAGGGAGACAAACAATCCAGGCACCCAGTAAGAGGGGAGCAACTATGACACATGTAGCACATTCAGTCAGCAGCATACAGCAAACCACTGTAGTTCCTTCATAGCTACCCATGTTGATACATCTGTTCATGCTCTTGTAAGTGCTGAGAGAGTGAGACAGAGAGGGAGAGTGAAAGAAAAAGAAAGAGGGCTCTTCCTATTTAAAGTACTGTGGGAGATTGAAGTTGTCAAGTCTTTTTCTGGAACCCATGGGAATAATGATTCTGATGATATGGGGCTCTAGGAGGGAGAGTGGGGGGGGGGAGAGAATAAGTACTAAGCAACCAATATATTTTGGCATTAATATTAAAGATGTGTAGGATAACGCTTTCTTTTCCTGGCTGTGCCAGAGATCAGACCATAAATCAGCTATGAATGATCAAATGAGCAGCAGTAAGAGACCACTTTTCCTAGCCATGTGATACAGCTGCATTGCATGCCCTGGTGTACTATGGTACACTACCTGGTGCAACAGGTGATTCTGTTTACTTCTTCCACCAAACAAGAAATCTTTTAAATAATAAATTATATCTTTATGACCACCACTCAGTTGAATCTGTGAAGTGCAGTCAATAATATCTACAGTTTGCACCTGAAAGAAATAATACTGTGCATCCTAAATAGTTCCAACAAACATAATTGCTGCTACTGTATATGTCTACAGTATAGCTAGTACTGGAGTTCTGACAACAGCAGAGTGGTTTTGTTTATGAGTAGCTCTCAGAGCTAAATGCTATTTACAGTATATTTTCTAATTTAAAATATCTTCTTTCATGTCAGCTTGGATGATTGTGAAAGAGGACATTGTGGTCTCCTGGATGGTATAAAGTAAATGTGTGTGTGTGTGTGTGTGTGTGTGTGTGTGTTTGTGGTAGATGCTGGATGGGAGTCTGGATGGTCATCACATATCTTTTGTGATTTGTCAGTGCTGTTGTCCACTGATGCATGACTATTACAATATAGTACAGCAAATCTTTTTGAGTCATCTCTGATTTTATTTTTTATTTTTCTTCTATCTTTTATGTTTGTTCAGTTGCTGTGGCAGCCTGTGAAGTTACTGGGTCATAATGTTGCATGCTTAATAGCATATGACATTATAGCTAACCCGGTACAGTGCAGCACCAGTGAGCCAAAGGTGCAATACCGTGTATACTACTGTACCCAGTATTGCACCATTCACACTCTCCCAGGCAGAGGATAAGATCTCTGCTGGGAGTGGGTTCCACAGACCAGCTGCTGTGGCTCAGTGGACTGCACTACAGCAGCAAGGAACCCAGGCAGTGCTTCTGGGATTGGTTTGATTCCCAGTCCCAGAAATTTTTATTTTTTTTACACCTTTTTGAGCTCGCCAACTTGACCCCCCCGGAGTTGAAAATCTATAGTGGGGGGGGTTCTGGGGGTACAGACCCCTGTAATAGGTGGTGTGGGAGTCAGAGCCCCCCCACAAAAAAAAGAGATATGCCACATGGCAAGAATCACGCTACATTGGCAGTGCGATTTTGCCATGCAGCATACTGTCATGCGACATTATGACCCCGTGCCGTCTGTGAATGGTGTGGTGCTGTGATCTCGCTTGTAGTTTGAGGAGCTTTCTAGAATGTTAATTTTTACTGGTTTAAGAAAATTATAATTGTGTTTTTTATTGTGTTGCTTGCATGCATGTGCAAGAAACACATTATTTTCAGAAGTTGGGGAGTATGCCTAAATGTGTCAGGAAATTTGGCCACGTCAACACGCAATCAGCTGTTTTGGTGCATTACAAGTTACCAAAACAGCTGATTGTATGGTGTCCCCATGGTGATGGCTCCGTTGGCCTCTCACAGTCCCCAGGAAGCCAATGGAAAGCCACCACCCACTGTTCAGTGTGCCTTCCTCGTGAAACATTTCAATAAATAATTAAAAAAAAAAGCCAGGGTGTCCAATTCCCCTGTCGGCATGACCCCCTCCCCAGTTCATTTGCTAATGGGGTAACCCAATCCCCAACAGCATAAAGCACCCCTTCATGGCTCATGCATCCCCCCCCCAGCACTCTGTATGGCTGACGGGGGTGCACAATCCCCATTGGCTCCACTGCCCCCTCAAACAAATTTCCATCTGCCATGCTGGGTGCTCACTCCAGTGTAGCAAAAGTCTCCTTGGCCAACGAGGTTGACCAAGCCCCCGTCGGCTTCACTGCCCCCAGACAAACTGCCTGGTGGCATGCTGGGAGCCCACCCCAGCATGGTAAAAGTCCCCCGTCATCTTTAAAAAAAAAAAAAGATCTAGAAGAAAAAACCTATCCCTCATTGATTCTTTTTCCCCCTCCCCCAAGCCACTTTCATCCTCTGGGTACCCCTCCTCCCTACACCCCCCTCACCCCATACTTACCTCCAGAGCCCAGCACAGCAATCTTCAGTGGACTGGGAACATGTCTGCACTCTTCAAAGCTGACCATGAACTGAAAAAATGCCGATAAGCAGTATAATGGCATAAATATTTTTTTTTCAACTTTGGGGCATACCTCAGCCATTTTGAGGAATTATTTTGCCAGATTTTCAACGTGAGATTCTTGGGACCCCACCTCATGAACTCAGTCACAGTCATTTGGTTACTTGGTCCTGAAAGATGATTTTGTGGTCACTACATGGAACCACCTTTCAGAACAGAATAAGAAAACAACAGTGTCGCAGTTCATGAGGTAGGCCCCTAAAAACCATATGTTGAAAATTTGGTGAAAAAATTCCCCAAAAATGACTGTTTTACGAGCATGCATTGTGCAGTTCCTATGCACGCTTGTAACTTTGAGTATTTTTAATATTTTCATTCCAGATTTTCAGCATTCCATTTTACCACACCTTCTTATGAACAGTATAGCTGCCATTTTTCACGTCTCACCTGAAATGTGTTTTCACACATGTAGCACGCAATGGCACGGTTGGTGTGCAAAATCAATGTTCAGGACAGATTAAGAATATCACAGTGATACTGTTCATGAGGTAGGTCGCCAAAAACCCTATGTTGAAAATTTGGTGAAAAAATTCCCCAATATTACTGTTTTACGAATGTGCGTTGCACAGTTCCTATGCATGCTCGTAACTTCAAGCATTTTTTATATTTTCACTCCAGATTTTCAGCATTTCCATTTTATCACACCTTCTTATGAACAGTACAACTGTCATTTTTCACATATCACCAGAAATTTGTTTTTGCAGATGTAGTGCACAACGGTGTGGTTGGTGTGCGAAATCAATGTTCAGGACAGATTAAGAAAATCACAATGACACCTTTCATGAGCAGGGGTCTTAAACTGGCTATGTTGAAAATTTGGTGATAAAAGTCCATAAAATGACTGTGTTATGAGCGTGCACTGTGCAATTTCCATGCACCCTTGTGAGTTCATGAATTCATAATCTTTTCAGTCTAGATTTTCAACATTGGCATTTTTCCACACCTCCTTTTGAACAGTACAGCTGCCATTTTACATACCCTGGCCGAAATGTGTTTTCGCAATTCTGGCACAAAATAGCACAGTTGCTGTGGGAAATCAGTGTTCAGGATCGATTAAGAAAATCACTGTGACACTGTTCATGAGCGGAGGTCCCAAAATGCCTATGCTGAAAATCTGCTGTAAAAAATCCCCAAACTAATTACATTACGGGTGTGCGTTGCACAGTTTCTACACACATTCTTGACTTCACCTGTTGTTTTATATTTTCACTCCAGATTTTTAACATTGCCATTTTTTACACCTCCTCATGAACAGTACAGCTGTCATTTTCCACATCCTGTTTGAAATGTGTGTTCACACCTATGGTGCTAAATGGCACAGTTGCTGTGCAAAATCACATTTCGACTAACAAACTGATAGTGTCACTGTTCATGTGGTGGGATAACAAAAATCCCATATTGAAAACTTGAAGAAAAATACCAAGAAACGCCCAGGGTGTTAGGGTTTTTAACCATAACTCCTTACCCCGTAGGGACTGACAGGCATCAGGGGTGTGACTTGGGATTGTCGACAGTAATGCTCATGCCATTCCACCCCCACCATGCAGCCAGTGGCAGGCATCAAGGTGCACCATGGACCCTTTGACCCCAGAGTTCACCCCATTCTCCTATACTGCACCCATTTCAGTGTATTTCCTTATGGAATGAGGTCAGTGTAAAGCCCGGACACTTCAAAGAACACCTCAACACTTTTAAGTGTCTTCAGGGTAGGGTGAGGTGAAATGTCATGACTGTTATGGGTGATGACCCAAAGGTACACCCCAATGCTTGTCCATCTCTGCAGGGTGGGGGTGGAGTTGGCTTCCATTCAATACTTCTCTGCCATTCCTATACTGCATCTGTCTAACTCCTCCACTTCCACTGCTAAAGACAACAAGCAACACTTGGCATTGACAAATGCTAGTTTGTTTTGTTTTTATAAAGCAATACGAAATTAAAGCAACAGTACTAGATAATCAGGACATGATTAGCAAAATTCTGATTTTTGGCTGGATGCATGCAGCCATAGTTCTGGTTTCCATATCTGTAAATATTTTTTTCTAGTGATCTTTAGTTTTTTTCAGATATTTAGAATTTATTTCCATTTTTGTGGATCCACAGTAAATATGGCTGCTGCATGATTTGTAGCCGAACTCCCCTCTGACGTCACATCATATCTTTTGTTTATTTCCATGGGAGCCAGTTCTGCACAATCCTGCTGTCCAAGTGTAGTGCTGTGAGTCATGGGCATGTGCAGTTAGCAGCAGAGGGTTCCAATTTAACATGGTGGGTGGGAGAAATGTAAACAAAAATGAAGAAAAATGGAGCAAAGTATGGGGTGATAGTACAGAGAAAAAAGAAAAATTACCAGGTAAGTGCCCAACAGATCACCGGAAACAAACTTTTGCAAAAGACTGAATTTTTGTTTATCTAGTGCCAGCTGCTTTAACATTTTTGTTAGATGCAACTTCAGATTAGCATTTTCATCAGCTGTTTGCTTTTGCTAAGTAGTAAATGTTTTGACAATGTGTTTTGGTGCTGTGATTGAATCTGTAGTAGTAGAACACTAGATTCATAGATTTCTCTTACTCCACTGAGTTCTGAAATACCAGGAATACAATTTTAGAATTCTAAGTTTTTTGTTAGTCTTAAAAAGAAAATGCTGCTTGCAATTTGGTTTAGCCTTTGGATTTAAGAAGTTCAAAAGAATTCAAATGGAAGGAGGGAACGTACAGCACCAACCCTATCTAGGCAAAACTGTAAATGGGACAAGCTGACAGGGTTTAAAGTAGGTTGAGATTAATTTATGACATGGTATATTACATTGTAGAAAGGCAGTATTAGATATTCCAGGAGAGCTGAATGGATAAATAAGTAAGTGTGTAAGTATATCCAAGGGATACCCTATCTGGATACCCATATATTATGGATTTATATGTGAAAACAGTGCAGCCATATGTAATGGGGTACAGGGGGAGACAGTCAGTAATGGCGGTGGTGGGGTGCTCCTTTCTAGGGATATGCTGTAGTGGATGGGACACTATTCTATATACAGGACATCGTGGGAGCTCCATGCTCAGCTGGTGGCAACAATAGAAGAAATATTGTAGTGGTGTCACCAACTCAGCTGGAGCAAAATTATTGCACCCTCACTCCTCCAGATGCCCATTGTTTGGGGGGGTGGACAGTGGTTGGAAAGAGAAGTTGGATGGGAAAGGAGGCAGGGATAACCATGGGGAGGTTATCTAGCCGAACACCATTCAGATTGTGAATCACTTTCCACCCCTACAGTATGCTCAGGTACCTAGCTCTGAGTCAGGCAGAGGAAAGGGACAGGACTAAGTGATTGCTTCCAAGGAGGAATAAATAGGAGTAAGTGTAAAAGGAGAGTCTTAGTGGTCATGGACTCAATGATTAAGGATGTTGAGAGGGTGGTGGAGGGTGGATGGGAGGGAGATGGTCATGGACCTTCCTGGTGCTTTAACCATCTGGGATTTAGGCAGGATAGGAAGGATGGTGGAGAGGGATGGGAGAACTGGGGATGCTGGTACACCTAGGTACCAATATTCTGGCAAACCAGTCTGTTGAGATGATGAAGTGGAACTTTCACAGATTTGGGGACTGACTGATGGCACACTCACCCTTTCTGGCCTTTTCCAAGGTCTTTCTATGTTGGGCAAGGTGGAGAAGAGGGATAGAATATTGAGAGATGAGACAGGAATTTAATTGGTGGTTTAAGGGATGGTGTTAGGAAAAGGGGTACAAATTTGTGTGGTACTGGGGAGACTTCTGGGATTGGAGGTTCTTCAAGGGTGACAAACTCCACCTTATAAAAGGAGTCAGTGCTCTGGGGAAGAAGTTTGATTTATATATCAGACAGTTAAACTGACTGTGAGGGAGAATGAGGCAAGGTGGAACCATGGTGATAGGAGAGAGGAAGGAGAACCTAGCAAGAATTCTCCATGTATGAGGGCTTGTAACAGCACAAGTTGTTAGAACAGGGTTGAGGTTCAAACTGTGGTAGGGAAGGGAAAACAGAGGGGGATCACAAAGTGTACAATCAGCACAAAAAACAAACAAACTAAAACAAGACACTAACAAAACCAGGGAATCACAAGGAAAAAGACAAGTACATAGCAGAAAGGGTTCATTGTTTTTTTTTTAATTTTATTTAGGGATTCAGATCATACCTTTGAGCTCAGAGCTCTTTTACAAAGGTTCCACATCAAAAAGTGACAATGACAGCAATAACAAACCGTTTACATACAATACTTGAATAGTAGGTAGCTAGTATACAATAAGGTTACAAAGTCATTCTTAGTACCAATGGTGATAGTACAGCGTCAAGAGCATTCAACTAGGGTAAAGGACAGTGTTTATATGTAGTGAAGGAGATTAAGAGGTGTGACACCTAGTGTGAGAGTCAAGGAAGAGTCAAGGTGGGGAGACTGGGGAGTGGGCAGCCAAATGAAGTGGCTTTTTCTAGGAGGTTGGGAGGTAGTGGTAGTAGGTTGGTTTTAAGGTTGATCTAGTGGGAAAAAAGGCACAGGGGGGAGAGGAAGACAGAGGGATAGGTCAAGAGGGAAGAGTGGGGGTTAAAGGAAGGGGAAGGAGAATGTGGATGAGTGGGCATTATGGGTGTTAGAGTCCTAGTGGCAGTCACAAACTGTCCTAGTAAGAAGGTGTTGCCTTCTTAGGCAACTTAGGCAATTCTAAGTTCGATGGAAGGGTGTATGCCTTAACACCAGGAGTATGAGTAATAAGCTTTAAGCAATGATGGCGGACACAGATCTGGACCTTGCAACCATCACAGAAACTTGAGTCTCAGAAAATAATGACTGGGTCCTGATAGTCCCTAAGTACACAATGTTCAGGAGGGGTGCATGAAAATGTAGCTGGGGAGGCATAGCCCTTTATGTCAGGGATGGCATTGAGGATGTGGAAGATATGTGCATTGTGGTAGTACTGGGGAGACAGAGTAGATTGGATATAGCTGACGGTGGTCTTAGGCAAGAAACTATGGTTGGGTTGATCTACAGACAAGGAGGGCAAGTGGAAGCAAGGGACAGAGAGCTTGAGCTTGGAAAGAAATATAAAAGGGAATAACAAAGGGGAAAGTAGTGGCAGAGGGTGAACTGAACCTGCCGCATATCAGTTGGGATGTTCCAGCTCCAAGCAACACAAGAAGTCAAACTTTGCTAGATATTATTGAGGACTCTACTTGCACAGTAGTTAAGGATCTCACTAGGTAGGCTGCCATTCTTGGCATGGTGCTCACCAACTCAGAGATGGTAGGACTTATGAGGGTAGAGGAGCCACCAGGGAACAGTGATCACAAATCTGTTTGATTTGAACTGGCTCTAGAAATCATAAAGCCCCAGTTGAAAGCTGAGGTCCTTGATATCGGAAGTTTGTGCTTCAACCAATTGAGGGAGTTAGTCCCGGACAAGTTAGTCGGGGTAGACAGCATAGGCAGTGTGGAAGAGAGATGGGGCAATAAAGGGGACCATTCTCAAGGCATCTAATTTATGCATGAGAATGGTAATCAAAAAGTAATAAGTGCAAGAGACCACTATGGTACACAGCAAGTGTCAGGGAAGCAGTGAGGGCCAAAAATAGGCCTTTAGTGAGAAAAAAAATTAGAGGTTGGAAGAGTGGGGAGAATATGTATTGTGAAATAAAGAGGCAAAAATGGCAATTAAGGAAGCAAAAGCAGACACTGAAGCAGGTACTGCAGAGGTGGTTAAGAGAGGAAAAAACTAATTTCTTCCAGTATATTAGGGGAAAAGGAAAAAAAAACTGAGAATTTTTAGGGTACTGGGGGGGTATGGTAATGGAGAAGGACGGCATCAAGCTGCTGCCCTTAATAATTACATTTGCTCTCTCTTCACAAGGGAAGACAGTGGTCCCTTTCCAGAGAGTGTCATCAAAGCACCCACAAAGGGGGTCCCAGAGATGAGGCAGACAGTATTTGCATGTGAAATAGTCAGGAAAGTGCTAGCAGTCCTTAAGATAGATAAGGCTCCAGGACCAGATTGAATGCATCTGGGGGCGCTCAGTAAACTAGCAGCTGAACCCCTGGTAGGACAGTTCAATAGCTCATTACAGACGGAGGTAGTTCCAAAGGACTAGGAGCTGGTGGTTGTAGTTTTGCTCCATAAGGGGGGGTCAAAGTACAAGTGGGGAACTATAAACTGTGAGTCCTACCTATGTAGTAGGGAAGCTGATGGAGTCACTGGTCAAAGTGGCCCTTGGGGACTACCGGGAGACAAAAGGTTTTCAGGATAGTAAACAGCATGGGTTTGTGGCAGGGGATATTGTTGGACTAATGTAATAATTTTCTTTTGCAGGGTGATGAGGACATTGTACAAGGGCCACTCAGTGGATTTACTCTACTTCAGCTTCAGCAGGGCTTTGCAATCAATGCCTCACAAATATTTGTTAAAGAAGATGGAGTACCTGGTGCAGTTAGGAGCATAGTAAGATGGGTAGATAATGTGCTAAAGGGGAGGTAGTAGAGATTGTAGTTAACATGTTCAAATCTTTAGAGATGGAGATCATGGGTGGCGTACCACAGGGATCTGCCCTCGGCCTGGCCCATTTCAATATGCTCATCAGAGACACTGGAAAAGGAATCAGGGTGAGTTGTCTCTTCCCAGAGATGACACTAACCTCTGTGGTAGGGTGAAAAGCAATGATGGAATAGGGAAATGCAGAGTGACCAGCAACGATTACAGAGATAACCAAAGATCTTCTTGGAATGGTCTCATGTAGTAGGACATTACTTCTGGGACGTTCCAGCAAGTGGCACTATCACATGGCATCTTCTTCCAGCAGTCTGCTACCAGGGACCACCCACAGATTACATCATTTCCTGGCTCACCTATAAATGTGGGTGGTCCTTGGTTCTCTCTGCTCATTTTCCCGCTGGCTTCAGCTCACATAGCAACTAGCTCAATCTTCTGCAAGCAGTCTTCAATATGAATTGAACCAATATATATATAGCTTGGGGTGCCTGAGCTCTATCATGGCACCATGTTCTTGTGCTCCTTGCCAGGATTTCTGGTAACCTTCTGAGGTCTGGTTATGTTCTTTATGGAAGTAAAAGACTTCCCTATTATATACCCTTATATGTTGATGGGTCTGCTTCCCCCGTCAATGGAGCACTTGGACTATATTTCTATCATCGACGGGGACATTCCCCCCATTGGCAGAGCACATGGGTTCTCACCCATTGTAGATGAGGCTGCTCCCCCTGTTGATGGAGCACATGGGTTCTCACCCATTGTCGACTGGGCTGCTCCCCCCCCATCAACAGAGCATCTGTGTTTCATTATGCTGTCGATGAGTTACATTTCACCATCAACAGAACATATGGGTTTTTCACCCATCATCGCGGGGCTGCTCCCCCCAGTCACTGGAACCTTTGGGTATTCACCCCTCATTGTTGGGGCTGCTCCCCCCATTGACAGAGCATCTATATTTCACTCTATTGTTGACGAGATGGATTCCCCCATCTACAGAGCCTAGGGGTATTCACCCATCATTGCCGGGGCTGTCCCTCCCATGGACGGAGCCTTTGGATAGTCACCCATTGTCAATGGGGCTGCTCCTCCATCAACAGAGCATCTGTATTTCACTCTGTTGTTGATTGGATACATTCTCCCATCAACGGTTCCTATGGGTTTTCCACCCACTCATTGACGGGGCTGCTCCCCCCTGTAGACAGAGCATCTACGTTTCACTATATTTTTGATGAGTTTCATTCCACCATCGACGGAACCTATGGTTTTTTCACCCATTGTCGATGGTGCTGCTCCCCCCCTTTGACGCAGCATCAGTGTTTCATTATATTGTCAATGAGTTACATTCCACCATTGAGTTAGCATATGGGGTTTCACCCATCATCGAAGAGGCTGCTCCCCATCGTCAACAAAACATCTATGTTTCACTATATTTTTGATGAACTACATTCCACCATCGATGGAACCTATGGGTTTTTCACCCTTTGTCAATGGG
This sequence comes from Neoceratodus forsteri, assembly GCA_016271365.2. Taxonomy (NCBI): domain Eukaryota; kingdom Metazoa; phylum Chordata; order Ceratodontiformes; family Ceratodontidae; genus Neoceratodus; species Neoceratodus forsteri. The sequence goes on from CM057452.1 coordinate 788,015,346, forward strand.
ACTGCTCCCCCCTGTCTTTGGAGCATCCATATTTCACTCTTTTGTCGATGGGATGCATTCCTCCATCAACGGAGCATATGGGTTTTCACCCATCATCGATGGAGCTGCTCCCCCCATTGACAGAGCCTTTGGGTATTCACCCATTGTCAATGAGGCTACTCCCCTTCTTGCCAGAATATTTATATTTCACTCTATTGTTGACGAGAGGCATTCCTCCATCGACAGAGCCTATGGGTTTTTCAGCCAACGTTGCCAGGGCTGCTCCCCCCATCAACAAAGCCTCTATGTTTCACTATATTTTTGATGCTTTACAATCCATCATCGATGGAGCCTATAGGTTTTTCACCCATCGTCAATGGGGCTCCTCTCCCCCCTCATTGGAGTGTCTATGTTTCTCTATATTGCCGATATGTTACACTCCCCCATTGACAGAGCATAAGGGGTTACCCCCATCATTGATGGGATGCTCTTCCCCATTGACGGTGCACCTGGTTTTCTTTCTTCATTGACGGGATGATTTTTCCCCCATCGATGGGGCACCTGGGTTTTATCTATCATCAACAAAACTCCCCCAGCTTGACGGTGCTCATGGAATTTAATTCCACATAAATGAGATTACTCTCCCTCTGAAGGTGCTATGTATTTTACTCATTTACTAATGGGGCTCAAACCCCTCCCGTCGATGGCGCCCATGCTTTCCATGCTGAGCTTTGTCTTGATGATACCTGCTTCTTTCTACCTCCCATCAATAGGAAGCTTCTGACATGTCAACAGAGCACTCAATTATGCTCTCCCATTCTTGGTACATATTCTAATTTTGACAATGCAGGCTTTTATCATTGGAAGCTATTTCTCCATCTATGGAGGTTATTATTTGGACATCCACCCATTGTTGGCCACCTAAACTTGATGACTAGGACATCTCATTGCTTCCTGTATTTTGCCATGAGGATTCCTCCCCATACAGCGTAATCCCACCTCATGGACGTGGAGACACAACAACATATTTTACCCCATGTGCCTGGCATTTTCCAGGGTCAAATCACCCCTGATGCTATTATCCAGCTACTCTGAATATTTAAATACTGAATTATATGGTCAACATGCAATATACTTGCATGTTTTGGACATTTGTCACCTCCTTCGCCTAGGCCAGGGGCTTATAACACCCATATCACACCTCATGAGCTCATGTTCAGCCTTTATATACACCATTGTGTAAGGGGCTCACACCCTGTTTCCAAGTGATAACCCATCCAGCCCTTTGCATGACTTAATTACCTCAGGTGGACTACAATAGAGGTTTTCTTTTTCCCATAAATAATGGGTTAATGCTAAAAGCACATTCACTACCCTAATGCCTTTTGGCCTATGATAATGTCTGTACATCTATGATTCCCATGTCTGGTGCTCTGCCCTTTCCAGGGGCCTTTCATGATAACCATGGGTGGTTGTCTGCCTTTATCATGTGCTTTCAAAGAGGTCAAAAGGAGGTACATGTCCCCAATACTGGAAATCTTTAGTGGACACCTTGTACGGGTCTTTCTGACCATCTCATCAGGCTCCTGCATGCCCTTTCGAAGCACACAACCTCTACCCGGGAAGATAAATAATCCCAAGTTATACACAGGGCAAGTGGTTTAAACCCACTGCACATTTAAATATATTGCCTTGAATGTTGCCATGTAGCTTTTGACTTCATGCCATTCTGGACTATTACTCATATGTCTGTTTCCTTACAACAGACCCTCAGAGGAATCATTAAATTAATGATATGTGAGATTTCTGACATGTTGCTATAAAGTACTCACTATTGTCACGTCACAACCCTGGCTGGGTTCTGCATTGGGTGAGTGATTTAACCCCACTGTGCAATTAAGTCTCTTGCCTTGAATGTTGTCATGTGGCCTTTGCCAATATGCCATTCTGGCCTGTTACTCATATGTCTATTTCCTTCTGACAGACCCTCAGAGGAATCATCAAATTAATGATATGTGAGATTTCTGATGTGTTGCCATAAAGCACTCATTATTGACACATCCCAACCCTGACCGGGTTTTACATAGGGTGAGTGGTTTAACCCACTGTGCATTTAAGTCTCTTGCCTTGACTGTTGCCATGTGGCTTTGCTTCCATACCATTCTGACCATTGCTCAAATGACTGTTTTTTGCCAACAGGCCTTAGGAGAGATTATCATATTAATGTCATGTGACAATTCTGAACTGTTGCCATACAGTGAAAAAAAAAATGACACATCCCAACCCTGACTGAGTCTCTGTTTTGATCCTATATCACAAAAAGGTCTTAGGCACAGAGACTTCCAGCTCGTGGCTTATTAAAAAAAACAAAAAAAAAAAAACTGTGTGGTCTGCTTTCCCAAGCTTACTGCTTGAGGTCCCTCTTGTGAACAAGTTCATTACTACTACTTTCATTGGCTAAAAGTTTTTCCATTTTTTTGATCCACAGCTTTATCTCCATATATGGATGTGTTTGCAATGTCAGAACTACTCCACACACATTTCCAATACTTTTCCAAGGGCTCATGAGTACCATTCCTAAATGGTTACATTTGTATCTTTCTAAATTTATAACTGCCAATTTTGTAGCCTTCATGATTGCAACTATGTAACACATCCATTATTAACTAGCTACATTTTACTTCTTATCTCATTACTCAGCAGATCTCTCTTTGATGCTTTCCTGAGCAGCCACAATGTTGCACTTTTGACCTGGTCAACACATTTTCCATTTGACTTTCCTTTTCACCTATGAGCTCAGTACCCATGCTCTTCAGCAATTTCAACTAATTATTCGCTGCATAAATCAGCTATTTGTACATTTCTATCATATATATCCAAGGCACACTGCCTTAAGGGTAGCTGGTCCATTCCACTGGGGTGTCAAACAGACGAGGCATACTGATGAGTCCTGGTAGGATGAAACACGTGTCTATGTCTTCTGTTAGCACCCTTTGCAAACTGTGTCAGAGGCCTTTCGGCACCATGCAATTCTGCTTAAAGTTGGACCAGCATAACATTCTGTGGTGATTTGCATATGCAGCCCATGATGCTTTGCATTGTGGGGGCATGTGTGATTTTGTATTTTCTATCATATGTGTACTAGGATATGGTTGATCAGAATATTCCTCAAGGGCATGTTATACTTATAATACTGTTTAGCTTCCCCCTTTTTCACATGGGGATCTGCCTGCCTTCAAACTAACCCTGATTTCAGAGTCATCCAGGTATTTGTAAAGTTTACCTCTACTTACTGAGCACAAGGGTTTCATGATATTAATCTGACCTTTCCCATTACATATCCTTGGGCTACAAGCCATTGGTTTCTTGTCAACCACACCATTATATAGATACAGACATTACATGGCTTAGTATGATAATAGATACAATATACCCTAATTGGGTCTTCTTCAGGTGAACCCCTCAGGCGAACACTACCTTTGACCATTTGGTTTGTTGCTAACGCCGAATTTATCACCAACATTATAATGCTGTTATCTGATGTACTGTACAAACCTCTACCAGGCCATATAACTAAGATACTGCCTTTAGACACTTCCCAGTCCCTTGACCACACCACTCTATTAGGAACAATGCCAAAATCGGCCTCCCCACTGGTATATAACTGCTTGGGAATCTCCCAGAAGTAAAGACCTGCTTCAAGAGAACATTCCGTAGAAGATAGTGCAGTTACGTAAGAACTTATTGTAACAGTAGATATTTGAGAAATGTCTCTTGCAGTAGGTAGTTTCTCTCCCTCTGTCCCCCTGCTTTCTCTAACAGGGAAATCATAAGCTGAGGACTCAGGGATGGGGCTTACTGGTACCTCGGTTTCCATTGGACTCTTGCCTTTGCGAGCTGAACTGAAAGGGGAACAGAGAGTACCAGGGACCACACACTTTTATAGGTATAGCCAGGAAATGATGCCATGTGTGGGTGGTCCCTGGAAGGAGACTGCTGGAAGAAGCTGCCGTGTGATACTGCCACCTGCTGGAACCTCCCAGAAGTAATGACCTACTGCAAGAGACATTCCTCAGAGATCTACTGTTACAGTAAGTTCTTATGTAACTGCACTTTATTTTGGTGAGTGGGGTCATGGCACCAGCCCTTAGCTAATGCATTCCCTATAAATGGGATTAATCTCAGATATGATACCTGGGCATTCAAATTCCAATACAGATTCAGAATCTATACCAGGCAAACTATGAGACACTAATGACAGAAGTTTTCACAAATTTAAAGAGACTGGAACTCTTGCCCTTACCCTTATCCTTTATAAGTGGAGTGAATCTATTAAAATGAATTTGCTAAGCAGGTTTTTATTTTTATTTCAGAACTTATCTCTGAAAATTCTATGGCAGACTGTGGCAAAATCCATAAAGCACTCCACAAATTTGTATGTCAGGGTTGGAAACCTAGGGTCAGATGGCATTACCTCACTAGGCCCAAGCAAGAGTGTGGTCTTTGCCTGCCCAGCGAAAAAATATACTACCAAACTGCTGGATAAAACAAGGGGTGGCTGAAAATGTATATTTAGCAATGGAAAGAAACAGTAATAGAAGATAGATAGTTATTTTATTTCTATAGCGCCCCTTCCCAGAGGATCAAAGTGCTTCACAATACATGAACACATCGAAAGTAAAAACAACAGCAATCAACTTGCAGAAAATAAATTAAAATAGTATTTAAGATTAAGTAGCTCTAAAAACACACAATATATAACATGCATCTATCTATCTATCTATCTATCTATCTATCTATCTATCTATCTATCTATCTATCAATCATATCAAGACAGTTCTAAAGCATATAATTTTATTCATTAATTGTACAGCCCAAAAGCTTGGCTAAATAAAAATATCTTCAGGCCCTTTTTGAAGGTTTCCACTGGGCACAGACTGGGGCTACCAGACGTGGAGGTGAGTCCTGGTCCTGGATGTGGGGGGAGTAGGGGATTGGGAGGGTTGACTAGACACTAGGGAAAGGTTTTTTTTTTAATTAAATAATGACATGATGTGGAGTCTGGATTGTGGCACTCATGGTCAGGATGACGGGAGATGAGGTGTAAATCTCAGGGGGTGTGGGGTCATTCTTCAGATTGGGCCAGTGATATGCTGGGGGACATTAGACACCTGGGATATTTATTTTTAATTAACATTCTGGATGGGGGATGGATGTGGTGAATCTCAGTGGTGGTGGGGGGGATTTCTTCATTATGGGCCAGTGATCAGCCAGAGTGGTGGGACAACTAGACACTAGGGATCCAGGGGAGTTAAATACTTACTTTAATGTTGGCCACTATTACCAGGAGGGGGGAAAACTCTTTTTAAATATCTGCATTCTGCACCTGTGAAATATTCAGTGAAATACATGAATTTTGCAAAATGTTTCACATGGTGAAATTCCCAGTTTTGCCATAATTTCATTGGCAAAATTAAATTTTACTGCATCTCTACAACAGAGGCACCAGGACTGAACCTTGAAGGACTCCATGGTGCAGAGGCATTGGATTAGATGAGGATAACCTCATCTTAAATACAGGGGTAAACCCAGTTATGTGGTTTAATATTCCCTCTAAAAGACCATAAGACCCACTGTCCAACGCCTGGATAAAGCAAATGCTTAAGAGCTCACAGAAGGTTAAGCAGAAACTTCAAGTCCAAAATTGGCTTACTAGATTCACTAAAATAACTCAGTGTGGAGGATTTCCTTCTGCTTATCACAGATATAGCTTTCAAATGATGGGGAACCATGAGTCTTTCTAGATTCTCTCAATTTCTCCAAGTGCAACAAATAAAACCTTTGATGTGCTGGAGGTGAAATTTACACCACAGAGAATTAACTTCTAAAGGTACTTGCAGATGCCTTATTCTGAGGGAAGGTTCAAAGATCCATGACATTTAAGTGTACTTGCTCCCCATAGTGGTATTTAAGATAACTCAAGCATGGGTGTGACAACTGAAAAGCACATCTCAAATCTGATCACTTGCTACAGGCACAAAGAAGATTAATCAACCTTATTGGGTCAAAGAGTGTGGAACTTGAGGCACACAATGCCATTGGAGGAGAAGGAGTGGTAGGGCATGTGGGATGGTGAATTTCAGATGTCAGCCTCCAACAACTGGAAGGAGAATTGAGGGAATGTGGTTGGTAGATACTTATTAACCCTTTCAAAGACAAAACATTATACAGAGGAAGGCCTGGACAGATGATGGAGAGGATGTGGGGGGAAGGGGCACCATACCATATCTTCTGAGATTGCCCCAACTAGCCAAATTTTGGAATTGGGAGAGCACCAGATATAAATATATGGTGGGCATTACCACAGAGGTTGACATTACACCTTTAGTCTTGGGGAGGTTACCCAAGGGAAAGAAAGACAATTATTAGAACAGCTTTGTGGGCATTCTGGTGGCAGCCACCGACAAAGCAACAATATAAAATTGGCTGACTCTAAACTCTCCAACTCTTAATGACTGGGAAGTCATTTTAAAATCAATTTACCAGTAAAAAAAAAAACTGACTGTGAACCTGAGGTTATAGACAGAAAAAAAATACCGGGGGTCTGGCTGCCTTACATGAGTCTCAGAGATAGAAATTAGAAGGGAGCTCAGTCTTCTCAAAACAAGTGGAGGAGTACCAATGAGGTTCAGTCCTTATTACCCCTGAAAAGGAAAAGGAGGGACAAGCAGAGTAGGCTAAAGATCAGCATTGGGTATGTTACTTTTTCTATTACTTTCTATTGTTTTTAAAAACTTGTTCCAGAAAGCTCTGTGCAGTTACTAGCAAGGATGGAGAAGTACTGGAAAATGTAATACACCTTACAGTTACAATTACTTATGTCTTTTTATACAAAAGAAATATATAATTGTAACTGATTACATTTATATGAAAGTAACTAGTAACTAACCTATTACTTTCAAAAAAAGTATTCTGTTATAGTTATTTATTTTTTTTTGTATTGTTTTTGTATAAAAAGAAATAAGTAACTATAATTGTAAGGTGTATTACTTTTTCTAGTATTTCTCCATCCTTGCAAGTGACTGCACAGAGCTTCCTGGAACAAGTTTCCAAACATAATAGAAAGTAATAGAAAAAGTAACTTACCCAACACTGCTAAAAATGTTGTCAATTTTTTGTATCTTTCATTCATTTGTTTAGACTTTGTATGTCTCCTTTGTTTGTTATTTTTTACATTAATTCAGTACATTCCATTGTTTGTTTCATTCATGATTCATGATTGTATTTGTTCGACCATAGGTCAATACATTTAACTGACATTAAAAACAATAAACACATGTACGTAACATCAATTGCAGAGGCATTATTGCACATAAACAATACATAATTACTCAGATGCATACATTGTTGCAACTTTTTTTTTTGTAATCTTAATGCAGCTTCAACATAATTAAAAAAAGTCAATGCTTCACTGACTATAAGGGGATTTACCAGGATGTCAAGACAATCTAGTAAAGAGATTTGGTATCTTTCTATTGTCCCTCTAAGGTATAAATTCCTCCATTCTGAGTATAGTGGGCATTAAAATACAATATGGAAAAAAGATGCACTGTAACCTAAATTACAATAACTATTCACATCAAAATCCTTCTTTGTATTACTATATTTGGCAATCATTGTTTTTGGCCCAGAACCTTCCATTTGGCATTTAGTTAATAAGCCTCCAATCTTTGGTGGAAGGAGTAATCCCTTAAATAAATATAGGTGTGCTGTGTACATGCAGAATGCATGCAACATGCTTAATTGTGCAATGTTTGCATGCAGTTTGCATAAACAAAATGATCCTAAGTGAAACAGGTCTGAAAAGCAAATCAGATCCGCAGGCTACAGGCTTGACACGTGTGCAGCAGGTAAGCTGGTGTGAATATCTTCTAAAAATTAGATCAGGTTCACATGTTGCATGCTTGACTGAGTGCAGCAGTTAAGCTGGTGTGAACATCATTTAAACATCACATCAAGTTCACATGCTGCATGCTTGCCATGCGTACAGCAGCTATGCTGGTGCAAATCTCATCTAAAAAATACATCAGTTTCTATTTCTTATACTACTGCTAGCAATTCAAGTCATTAAAATATATTTTTATTTGAATTCCCATAAAAATTAGGTAAACTCATTAATTCGGATCCTTTTGAAAGTAGTTTAATGGCTTTTGATTTTTGTCATCAAATAGCCATCGATTTGTAAAGTATTGTTTGCTAACTGCATTAAATGCCTAGGATATAAGCAGTCAACATTCCCAATTCCAGATGTATGAAGAGGGGCCTCTGTGTTGTGAAGTCTATCCTTTTTTTTTTTGGACCATGCAAATCCCTTTTGCATATTTAGTGCTACAAATGGGCTTCTCCATCACTGTTTCATCTCACTTACTTTCCCTTTGTCATTCTGTATTGATCATGTACACTATGGTCATGCTCAGCACACTTTGTGCTGAGTTGGGACTTGAAAGCATGCACCATATTTCACATTTTGTCACTGAAATGAGGGACAATGAGAACACTAACCCAGATGATGATGACACATCATGAAACATGAACATTCAGTACCTCAAAACACAGTGGAAACCATTGCATTAGCACCTAAGAATGAATTTCCACCATTACGCAGCTGTGCCATTTAGGTAGGGCAGAGGGGGAGCAGTCCCCCCACCCCCCCCCATTTGTGCCTAGGTTGTTATTAGGTTGTGGCAATAATGGCATTAAATTTGGATTTAATCTTTTGCTCAATAAGTGCCCACCTGGTCCGTGTTTGCACATGCTGCAGGTACTCTCCAGACATGAAGATGTCTGTATTGTGTTGCCCACTCTCTCCACCTATTAGCAGTGGCATAATCATATGTGATGTGGGTGAGCTACAGCCAAGAAAGAGTGCATGCGTCTTGCAAGTGTGACACAGTCTTTCTTGCCACAGAGTAGACAGACTGCACATTACAGCTTGGAGAAGTCAGTGAGCACTGACCTCTCAATAACAGTGTTGTGGCAGCATATTTTTGTTGATCTACTCTTAGTGAGTCTCTGTCTCTCCTGGTGGTTGAAGGGGCATAAGGTGAGCTAGAAGCTAACACAAGAATAGGGTACCTACTTGCTCTACTAGACTCGCCTTACATAAATAAAACAGTACAGACCCCCACGGTAGCAAGCTAGGCTTAGCAGCAGTGGTGACAGTGGTGGTGCAGGTGGTCTTCAAAGACCTTGATCAGTGCAGTGTGGCAGCAGCCACAGCAGCAACCAAGCAAGAAGCAAGCAACCCAGACTGGGTGGGTTTGGTTGGTGAGGTGACTTGGTAACAAACCATGTTGGGATTCTGTGATGGTCGGTTCTAGCATCCGGGCTTCTGGTGGAATGAGAGAGGGGGAGAGGACTGAAAACTGGACTGGTGGCACACTGTGCCAGGCTGAAGGTTCTGTCCATGTGTCCGGGAAAGTAAAAGTAAATAATTTTGTTTTACAGGGGGATTAAGGAAGGACTGAAATATTGATGTGTTTTTCTTCATGTTTCTTCATCTTTGGGTGGCTTCATGACCCATAGGGGATGGATATTGAATGGAATGGAGTCAGAAAGAAAAATCAGATCAAAGTTCTCTTTTGTTTGGGGGGGGGGCAGAACTTCAGCCAGGAAAAAAATTGTTTAGTAACTAGGTGGGTTTAAGCTCAAATCTGATGCAGTGCTTTGAAGTTAGAGATGCAGCAAATTTAAATTCCACCGGCGAAGTGAACTCAAAGTGGGCACTTCACATTGCCACTCTGCTACGCCGAGTGATCAATGCACAGTGCTCACTCCGCCTTGTCATTACTACTTCACTTTAAGGTGGAATGTCAATGCAAAGTAAGGCAAAGTCATTGTTTTTAATGGACTTTGCATTCCTCATTATGATTCTAAGTGATCAGATTTGGCAGCCCCCCCACACATCACATGGTTTACAGTACTGTAAGTCACATGCTCTTTAGCTAGGTAGGAAGGAAGTGAGTCATACAAACAGACACTTTTACTTTCTACTGTGAAGACAGAGAGAGAGAGGAGTGTGTTTGTGACTGATCATACTTTGAGATCAGAACGAGGAGGAGATTTAAACTTTGATTTAGACCCAACAGCTTTTTTAAAAGCTACATTTTCTTATCTTTTCTGTCTGTACTCTTTTTTACTTAATTTGTTCTTTCTGTAAATTTTATTTTTCTTATATAGAGGGACATCAGTTGCAAATTATGTCCATGCTAGAACTGCTGCTGGACCACCATGGGATCCCACCTTAGTTTTTTTTTCCTCACACCATGTGCCACCCCACACCTTCCTTGCTGTGTTATAAAATGTATTTCTCCACCATTCCCGACCCTTGTATGTAATTATGCCCTTTTTTTGTTGTCTTCTGTATGTATTCTGAGCAGTGGAAGTATACTGTGCTAAACTGCAAGGGGTGCAGTCTTCTTTCCAATCTGTGTATGTACTGCAGACACTGTCCAACTCCCTGACTTACAAACACTTATTAATGAGTACAATGGTGTGATGGTGAAGCCTGGAGAGATACCACAAAACAGTCTTACAATACATCCAAGTAACTAGTAAAAAAATTAATGTGATTCATGACGTAATCGTAAATCGTGATTTGTGGCTGCATTTGTGACCATGATGATAAAGAAATGCAAATGCCTACAGCTGTACTTCCCCAGGCCCAGATGAGGTGTGGCACAAAACTCCATGACTTAAAAACACTCATTAATGAGTACAATGGTGGAATGGTGAAGCATGGAGAGATACTACAAAACAGGATTACAATACATTCAAGTAACTAGTAAAAAAAAATAATGTTGTGGTTTGTGACATGATCTTAAATCAAGATTTGTGACTGCATTTGTGACTGTGATGATGAAGAATGTGATCTATATCACGAGTGACTCCTGATGATGGTCCTGACTTAAAAACACATATTAATGAGTACAACGTTCATGCTGAATTATGTTCCACACCTGTCCAGTACTCTGAAGGGAAGTTAAAGAAACAACTGTGACTTAAGATACAGATGGAGATTGGGCCCTAAAGAGATGCAAATGTACAGACAGATTAAGATTGTGCTGTGCACTAAAGGGATGCAGATGCAAAGGCACAACACCTAACCAGTGCTCACCATCAGAAATTCAAATATGGGAAAGAATATCTTTGCCAGTTGAGGCAGGCCATGGGGGGGCAGTGTACTGCACTGCTGCAGTAACAGTCTCTAGTACTAGTACCAGTAAAGATACCACAAAGAAGTACAAAAATTACAGAGCTGCAGTGGATAGCAGTCTCACATTGCTGAAATTATGTGGCACAATAAAAGCTGTCTGATTTGATGACACGCGTCACACACATACACACACACTAAGTAATGCTTAGCAAATTGAAAACTTCAGTAATATAACCACATATTTTAAACAAACTATCACATATTTTAAACAAACTAAAATCATGCACAGCTGCACCACAACAATCAGCAAAAAAATGGCAAGAATTATTGAAAATATTACTGTGTTTACATTAACACAGTTATACAAGAAAAATATAATCAAAACAGAAAGCACTGTCTGTTTCTCCAAGTTAATCTACCTACACCACAGATACACCCCTCCCCAAAGCACACTTCCACTGTATCTCAGTACACAGACTGAATGTTGTACATTAACTTTCAAAATGCACACACAAACAATAAACAGTTGATGATATGAGCACAGGAGGGTTTCCTATGGTCGATGAACTAAAGTTTCAGCAAAAAAAATGACTCAAAAAGGCTTTATTAACAGCTTTTAGAAGGTTTGACTCACAGAGACCTCTCAGAGCAGACTGTCTCCTACAGCTTCCTACACACACTACCCAAACTGAGGCTGTGCAGAACAATCTAGAGCCCATGTCACCTGAAATCCCATGAATCACTGCAAAATTCACCTTTGGAGCTTAAAAACAAGATAAAGTACTTTGCCTTAAGAATTGGTGGAGTAGTGGTTTGGAAAGGAGTAACGTGAAGTCATTGTTTTCAATGGACTTTGTGTTACCCATTAACAACGCAAAGTGCTCCACTTCGCATTGTGGAGAACTCCCAAAATTTGCTTTCACTCCACGTCCCACTTCGTGGAGCGAATTGGGGCCACTTCACCCATCTCTATTTGAGGTATAGACAGATGAATCTTATACATTTGAATTTTTCCTGATTTGCATATCACTTTTCAGTCAAAATAAGTAAGTAGTACCATTTAGAGATGTTACTGACATTCTAGAGCTGTTCCTTGCATTCATGGACAGTTGAGCGGTGTAATATGCACAGACTATTGGAGCCCCACTATAGTCAGGCTTATGCCCCCCCCAGTGAAGCTGACCTCCTCATCCCCATGTTCAGGCACATTATGACAAAGGGTAAAGGAGACTGCAGGGGTGTGTGCCATTGAAACAAATGTTTTTTTTCTATTACTATTTTATTCATTATTGATGGAGAGTTGGAAATCAATGAGGGCCTCTGCTTGACTAACAAAGGCCTTGTTAGTAGAACAGTGGCCTTCATTATTCTCCTACTCACCATCATAACATATAAAATAGCAATAAAAAATAATTCCATTCATTTCAATGGGGTACGCCCCAACACTCTGACCAATGGATATTATCTCTTAAAGACTCATGCCTCTGGCTCACTAGTACTCAAATAAGAGACTTTTTACTTATATCTATACTTGGTGGGTTGTCTGTAGCAGCATGGTCATACTCGCTGCAGTGTGTATGCATAGGAGAGGGACGGGCCATGTGGATGTGTGTGGAGTTATTGCTACTTTTGTGTTTGCACCTTAAAGTTTGTTTGCATGGAAGCATTCAAAACTATGGAGAGAAAACAGTAGGAGTACAGTCCAGACAGAAGTAATTAAGTGGTTTTGAAGGTACATTTGTGTATTGGGGTGGGATAAACCACATGTGTTTCCATTGGTATGTGTGCTACAGTTCAACTGTGAAATTGAGATGAGGAAGAGAAGAACACTGAAAAGCATAACAGTGGCTACAAGCATGACGCATGCATGCAGATGTATTCATATACAGTATGTATTGAAGTAAAAGTGAACCATATGTGTGCAGACAGTATTGCTTAGTGGATAAAGGCACTGAACTACAAGCCAGGAGTCTTGGAGGCATGAAGACATGGGTTTGAATCTTATCAGCCCCCACTTGTGTATGGTGTAATCCTGAGCAAGTCACTTAACTTTTGGATGCACAGTTATCAATGACCACTTGCTTTTTGTACGCATGCCACATGCATGCAGTCTTTCCCAATTTAACATAAAAATCATGGTTTCTACTTGCTTTCTGTACGCATGCCATAAGCATGCAATCAGTTCCAATTTAACATATAAATCATACTTGCAGGATGCATATCACTTGGGTAGTTTTATGTGAGCAGCAGGGAAACATTTCATATAATTATTTCTGTAAGGGATTATAGATATAATTCACATGTATGCAAATTTTTATAATTAGCATAACACTTAGACATTTTCCAATAACCTGCAAACCCCTGCTTGATATGCCATGAAAATACATGATTTTATAATTGTTTGAAAGATGGCTGGATAATGACCCCCTTCAAAGGGTCCTCCCATAAATTTTCAGGTTGTTTGAAAATAATATATTTTGAATGTTGCTAGCCAGGGTGACTTGTGATGTTTTAGGTAAAGTATGTCAGTTTTTCATTAAGATAATCAACTATCCAGACATTAGCTTTGTGATTTATTATTCTTAACCAGTAAAAGACCACCCTAATGTGTATGATTGCTTTTACTGGAACTCTGTCCAGTACAGCTCTTACATACTTAGCAGGCCAAGTTTTACTGACTCTTAGATTACAATGGTAAAACAGAGAGAAGGAGATCTCTAGTTCATTTGTTGTAAAGTATCCCCATGCCTCTGCTCCACATGTAATTATTGGGTTAAGTTTGGATTTTTCTGTCACAGTTTAATGAGTAACAGAGGACCCACCATATATGTAATTAAATCTCAATAAGGCACTTGTATTTTGCTTCATCTTTTGCACTTGACCTTTTATATGGCTAGACCACTTATCATATGAGGTAAACAATGCACCAAATAAACATACTCACTGAGCACCTCAATATCAACATTGTGCATTTTGAAAGAATGTTTTGTTTTTTTCTACCAAAGATAATTATGTTTGCATTATTATAATTAATAAATAGTTAATTTTTCTGATACATTTGATAAAAAAATTAGTTTATGTAGTAATCCAAGTGGAGAAAGAGATAGTAGGATCATATATTCTGCTTAAGCCAGATCTGGGCAAGAGCAGTTCAGTAGAATGGAAGTCTCTGTTATCTATTCTTAAGAGGATTCCATTAATATGCAAACTGAACAATATAGGAGCATCCTCATTGCTTTTTTGAAAATACTCATAATTTTAATGACCATTTTATCTGCTTTAATATCACTTTACTTGTATTTAGTGATGGACAAAGTGGCCCCAATTCACTCCACGGAGCACTTTGCGGAGTGAAGGTGAAAGTGCGGAGTGCTCCGCAGCCAAGGCCAGTACTTCGTGTTACAAATGGGTAACGCAAAGTCCATTAAAAACAATGACTTTGCATTACGCCACCTTCCCAAACTACTACTCCACCAATACTTAAGGTGAAGTACATTGAAACAATGTACTTCGCCTTACTTCATCTTGTTTTTAAGCTCCAAAGGTGAATTTTGCAGTGTTTCATAGGATTTCAGGTCACATGGGCTCTAGATTGTTCTGCACAGCCTCAGTTTGGGTAGTGTGTGTGTAGGAAGCTGTAGGAGACAATCTGCTCTGAGAGGTCTCTGTGAGTCAAACTTTCTAAAAGCTGTTAATAAAGCCTTTTTGAGTCATTTTTTTGCTGAAACTTTAGTTAGCTAAAGAATTCAATAAATGGCTGAAATCAGGCTCTGAATTAAGCAACTGTTCCTCACGTTGTTCCTGTTTATCTTTGGGAAAGACAGTATTAGATGAATTACAATCAACTTTTTCTAACATTGTATCAGTATTGGATGTTATGTTTAAGGGACTAAATAAATGGAATCTATTATTGGAATGATTTTATGTGCTTTCAACAGAGGTGATCATAACAGGAGTCAAAAAGACAATTAAACCCTCCCCTCTATCACAATGTACCGCTTCTTGGATTGATCATGTTTTCTTATTCCCTAAATCCATAGGTTCTTAGGTTTGATAGACATCGTAATCAGTTCCTGAAGTGAATCTATATCTGTTTTATTAGTCCTTTTGTTCAGAGAGGAACAGTTCATGAAGTTGACAGGTTTCATGTTCTGTAACCTATTCATAGGTGATACTGGTCCATGACAAGAGGAAGGACAGGGGACTTCACACCACGAGATTCAATGCATGGCTGAAGCACTGGTGCAGTGTGGAGAAATTTGACTTAATTGGGGAGTGAGGTCCAGCCTGGACAATGTACACTTTTACAGGAGAGATGGCCTGCATCTATCTAGGGGTGGGGAGCAGGATCCTCAGTGAAAGATTTAAATGCTTCTTTGACAAGCAGTTAAACTAGCCAAGGGGGGTGGGAAAGGTAAGCAGAAAAATTCAAACTGCTCCCCCACAAGATAGAACTGTCAGTAGGGAGGACCCCCAAGGTTGGAGAATAAGCAGAGGTTGCTCAAACCAGAAAGGGTACATGGGCAGGGACTAGAATGAGTGGGAAGGAAGACAGGAAGGGTATACAGGGAAGGCGGGAGGATAGGAGGTTAGCTGATAGGGGGGAAGATAGCAAAATGTGGAAGGCCATGTGCGTGAATGCCCACAACCTTGGAAATAAAATCCTAGAACTAGTAGCCTTGATGGCAGAGGTGGACCTGGACATTGTCCCAGTTACAGAGACATGGTACACAGGGAGAATGATTGGGGTGTAGCCATTCTGGGTTATACTCTATTCAGGAACGACAGGGTGGGTAAGAAGGGAGGAGGAGTGGCCATATACAGCAGGACGGGCATCAAAGCAACTGAAGGACAGGGAATACAGGAAGGGGAGGTCATGTCAGACCAACATCCTTGAATTTTTTGACTGGGTGACTAGGGAGGTGGATCAGGGGAGGGCAGTGGACATGGCCTATCTGGACTTCAGCATGGCCTTTGGCACTGTACCACACAGAAGATTATTACACAAACTGTGGAATATGGGTGTGGGCAGGACAGTAGTGCAGTGGGTAGGTAACTGGCTGGGCGGCAGGACACAGAGGGTGGTGATAAATGGCTGTCACTCCACCGAGGGAAGAGTGAAAAGTGGGGTACCACAGGGATCAGTGCTAGGACCGGTCCTATTCAACATCTTCATCAGTGACATTGTGCAGGACCTATAAGGCAGAATTTTCCTGTTCACTGATGACACAAAGCTCTGTAACAGAGTAGACACACCAGAGGGTGTAGACAGAATAAGAAGGGACGTGCAGAAGCTTGAAGAATGGTCAGGAGTTTGGCAGTTGAAATTCAATGCAAAGAAGTGCAAGATAATGCATATGGGGCACAAAATTCCTGGCACAATATATCAGTTGGTGGGTGAGGATATAGCACGCACCAAGCAGGAAAGGGATCTTGGGGTTATCATCTCTGATGTCCTCAAGGTAGGGAAACAGTGAGACAAGGCAGCAGGTAAAGCAAATATGATGCTGGGTTGCATAGGCAGTGGCATCACCAGCAGGAAAAGGGAGGTAATAATTCCACTATACAAGACACTAGTGAGGCCCCACCTGGAGTACATTGTACAGTTCTGGAGACCTTACTTATGTAAGGACATAGACAGGGTAGAGAAGGTTCAGAGGAAGGCAGCAAAGATGGTACATGGACTGCATAACAAGTCCTATGAGGACAGGTTGAAGGAATTGAATATGTACTCCCTGGAGGAGAGGAGGGAGAGAGGGGATATGATAGAGACATACAAGTATCATACAAGGAGGAACAGGGTGCATAAATACACTATTTTTAAGTGAAAAAGATATTCCAGGACTAGAGGGCATGGGGTGAAGTTGAAGGGATGATGATTCAGAGGAAACATGAGGAAGAATTTCTTCACAGAATGGGTGGTGGACAAGTGGAACACCCTGCCAAAGGAAGTGATGGGGGCTGAAACAATCACGGGATTTAAGAATGCATGGGATAGACATAAAGGAATTCTGGAGGTCAGGGTTAAGGGGCAACGGACTTCTAGGAAAACATAAAGTAAACTTACTCAAATGGGCAGACTGGGTGGGCCATAGACCCTTATCTGCCAATACTGTTGATGTATCTATGTACTATGAGTCATCCTGGAGACAGGGATTGGCATTGCCTTTCACACTGTTATGATCTCCAGATCTCCAGCACAAGGGAAAGAGCTGGACACAGTACTAGTAGAAGACAACCACAAATGACATCTAATGGGGTAAGTGATGCTGGTGGGAGACTACAACATGCTTGATGTCAACTGTACCACTCATAATTCACCAACAGCCAGGAGCAGGGACATCTTGGATGCCCATAATGGGGCAGGCTTTAATCAGCTTGTGGGAGATCCCACACATGAGGAAGTGATATTGGACCTGATACTCCTCAAGTGGGACAGAGTTACAGATGTAAAGGTGGGCAGCCACCTGAGGTCCAGTGATCACCATATGGTATGGTTCAATGTGAGAGCTGTGGGTGAAGAGAACCACACAAAGATGAGGGTCCTGGATTTCACATGGGCTGACTTTGCGAAGTTGTAGGAATGTCTCAAGAAGGCCCTGGAAAGGAAGGAGGATGGGGGGAAGTGGAGAAGCAATAGGTGAATATAAAGGGAGCCATAGCAGAGGCAACAAGCCTTTGCATCAGGCAGGTTAGCAAAACAAAGAGAAAGAAAAAAATCTCAATGGTTCTCAAAGGAGGTGTCGGGGAAGGTAAGAGCAAAAAGGGTGGTTTTCAGAAGGTTCAAATAAACACAGAGAGGGGAAGAGAGGGAAGTGTATCTAGAAAAGCAGAGGGAGGTGTGGAAGGCACTAAGAAGGGCAAAGGTGCAAATGGAGGAAAACAAACAGTCAACAAAGAAAGGGGTTAAGACTTTTGTTAGGTATGTTAGTGAAAGGAAAAAAACCAGCAGTAGGATAGTGAGGCAAAAAGGGAAGGGCTGGAGTGTACGTAGGAGGATCTGAAAAAAACTGAAATACTGAACAAATGTTTTTCTTCAATATTCATTGAGGAAGGAGAAGGTGAGGGTCCACAGTAAGGTGATTCAAGCACCGGTGGAAGGAAGTGGACACCAGTAGCTTGATGGAAGTGAGATTTCTCAAGGAACTCACAAATCTGAAAGTGGACATAGCCATGGGGCCAGACGGGACATCCTGGAATACTTTTAAAGAGCTTAGAAAGGTAATGGCAGCACAACTGACAGTCATGGACAACAAATGGATGGAAACAGGGGTGGTTTTGGAGGACTGGAGGAGGATAAATGTAGTCCATCTCCACAAAAGCGGGAGCAGGGAGGAGCCTGACAATTACAGGCCAGTCAGCCTGACCTTGGTGTTGGGGAAATTAATGGAGTCACTACTAAAGGAAAGGATTGTCTTTTATCTAGAATCCAGTGGAACACAGGACCCGAATCAGCATGGATTCACTGTGGGAAGGCCTTGTCAAACAAATCTGATGGATTTCTTTGACTGAGTGACCAGAGATGTAGACCAGGGAGGGGCAGTCAATGTGGCCTACCTGGATTTCAGTAAGGCCTTTGACACAGTCCCACACAGGAGACTGGTAAACACGTTAGACAACCAGGGAGTGGGTCCCAAGGTGGTAAACTGGGTCAGAAATTGGTTAAGGGATAGAGTACAGAGGCTAGTGGTGAATGAAGTTCAGTCTGAAATGAAGAGGGTAACAAGTGGGGTTCCACAGGCCTTGGTGCTTGGACCTGTCCTCTTCAATGTCTTCATAAGTAACATTGCAGCTGGGCTGGAAGTGAAAGAATGCCTATTTGCAGATGACACAAAGATCTGCAAAAGGCTTGACACTCTAGGAGAGGTAGAGAGAATGAGAAGGGATCTAAGTGGGCTTGAGGAGTGGTCAAGAGTGTGGCAGTTGAGATTCAATGCAAAGAAACACAAAATCATGCATTTGGAGCACCAAACCCCAGGAAAGGAGTACATAATGGGGGGGGGGGTACTGGCAGTCATCAAACAGGAAAGGAACCCAAGGGTAATCATATCAGATGATCTCAAGGTATTCAAACAGTGTGTGATGGCTGTGGGAAAAACCAGCAGGATGCTTGAGTGCATAGGGAGAAGGATCACCAGCAGAAAAAAAGAGGTGTTGATGCCTTTGTACAGATCATTGGTGAGACTGCATCTGGAGTACTGTGTGCAGTTCCAGAGGCCAAATCTTTTGGAAGGACATAGACAGGGTAGAGACAGTTCAGAGGAAGGCAACAAAATTAGTGCAGGGACTGCACTGGCAATCATATGAGGGGAGACTTAAGGACCTCAATTTGTATTCACTGGAAGTAAAAAGAGAGAGAGGGGATATGTTAGAGACCTTAAAATACCTAAAAGGAAATGGTCCAGTGGCACTGAGGGTTGAGGCACTGGATGGCACACCTCATGCCATGCTGGTGACCTGGGTTCAGGAACGAGCCCAGGCCATTGGGGGGTCAGCAGGGGAGGAGAAGATCGAGAGAGTAATGCTGTCTTCTCCTGGGGTTGGACCTGAGGGATACCGTGCTCAGTAGCAGCACCTGGTGGAGGCTGAGGGCACTTAATCTGTGTCAAGGTTAAGCTGTGGTTGGTCTGGTAATGGCAAGTTGTCAGTGGGCGGTCCCACACAGACATCTATTGCACACCGTGCCGGGGGAGGGACGAATGAAAATACCCTGCCTCCTGATAGGTGAAGGATGGTCCAGTGGCTGGCCAACCACACCCAATTTCAAGTCTCTTGACTCACTCTTCTGTTCTCCTCCCTGCCTGGTCACTCATCTAGATTATAGACAGATCACCAGGATAATTAATGGCAGTCCCACCTTGGTGACTCAGAGCTGGGAGGTTGGGCGACCAGGTAAGTGGTTGGAGAGCTGGGGCCCCATGAGGAGATCGAGTGGAGGTCTTCAGGTAGGTGGGATAATGGCACACACTAAGACCATCTGGAGAGAGTTTGGATAGGCAGAGCAACAAAAACAGTTTGAAAAAAAAAATACCTAAAAGGTATAAATAAGTTGCAAGAGGGGAGGATCTTCCAATAGAAAATATGTTCAAGAATAAGGGGTCATGATATGAGGACAGAGGGAGGTAGATTCAGAGACAACATAAAGAAACATTTTTTTCACAGAAAGCGTGATGGATGCATGGATCAGCCTCGCTGTATAGGTGATAGGGGTGAAAACAGTGGAGGCAATCAATAATGCATGGGATAGACATACGGGAACGCCAGTGACAGGAAAGAGAGGATAGCCTGCAGGTTGTTTAGAGTCTGCTGTGTGTGCAGTAGGTAGGAAAAATGGGCAGACTGGATGGGCCAAGAGGTCCTTTTCAGCCATTAGTTTCTATGTTTCTATGTTTATTTTTTCTGGGTTGTTGTTTTTTTTTTTGTGCATCTTTATGCCTTGAGTATCTAAAGTAAATACATTCTCATTATTAGCTTATAAATTAGCAACAGCCACATAACTTTGTATGATAATATCACAGGAGCCCTAATCCTTGCTTTCTACTACCACCATTAAATTCTGGCATAATAGAGTCTTCCCATTTTTGTCTACTAGTAAGTTATATTGTAAATCATTAATTGAAGTTGAGGTAATATTAACTTGATTTATATACCTTTTTTCATGGAGTGCCTGTTCCCCTTCTCTAATCCAATTTCGTGCAAATGTTTGCCACTTCTATTATGCATCGTACCCTACCTTGTACATATCAAGTAATTATTATTGTTACAGTATTTCAGATAGGCACACACCTATATCTAAAGGTACATAAAAACTTTAAATGTGCTGATAAATATGATTAAAAATTACTTTAAGCAGGTGAGAAGGAGAACATGATTATAGTCAATTTCTGAGCAGTTATGTACAAAAGTTGAGAACTCCATTGAAATGCATTGATTCCCCTTGCAAGAAAAGATCTTGCTTCGTATTGTCATATAAACAAGAATCTGTGTCAAGAGATTCAAAACAAGATTTATAATGTTAAAAAAACATATTTTAAAGGGATTTCCATAACAGATAAGTGCAGAATCCAGCTAAGGGGGTCCTGATAAGCAAGCTACATGTATGGTATGCACAAAAGTTGAAAACCCTATTGAAATACATTGAATCCCCATACGAAAAAAGAACATGTTTTGTATCTCATCACATGAAACAAGAATCTTTTTTTGTATCACATGATATGAAACAAGATTTATAATGTTAATAAAACATATTTAAGGGTATTTCTGTAACAGACAGGTGCAGAATCCAGCTAACGGGATTCTGATAGGCAAGCTACATGTTTAGTTTATTGTTTACTAGGATAAGGCTCCATTGAGCAAGCTCATTTTCAAGGAGGTCCCAGGTAGGGCAGCTTAGGTGATACAACAAATTACAGTAGAATACAGTGAATAATATAGAATAATACATAGTAGTTATACAATATAGACAAATCACTAGGCAAAAATTCTAACTTGGAATATCAATAAGAATATACAATTCACAATTGACATTAGAACAGTTCTAACATGGAATAGAAAAAGAATACGCAATTCACAATTGACATTTCATAGTTGTGGACACTGTATAGCTGATTACACTGGTGATTTTAATGGTATTCTGCAATGCATTCCATGTTAACGGGCTAATAGTGCTTATGGCCATTTTGCCATAATTGCTGTGGACCTTTGGGATATTGTAGAGTATGTCATTATTTTTATTTAGTGTGTATGTGCAGCGTGACTTTTTGAGTTCTGAAATATATGCTGGGACCTCATTAGTAAATACTTTGTAGGACCATCTGTATACATGTTTTAGTCTTCTAGTGGATAATGATGTCCATCTTACAGTTTTGTATAGGATGCAATGGTGTGTTCTATGCTCCAGTTCACTGATGAATCTAAGGGTGCTTTGATATTTATTTATTTAGCTTTTGGTGACCGGGTAAGTACACTAGACAAATAATATGCCTATTTTCAGGAATGACCTGGGAGAGTACAACATTGTGAATTACTTAGTGGTACAAGGATTATACAGAAAATAACACAGCAGATAGTTTGACTAGAAAGGAACAGTACAAGGTAACATTTACAAGGTATCAACAGTGGTAAAGCATTCTAGGTAAACATCCAATTTCAGACAGTGTGAGGTAAAACAGAGTCACTGGTTAATTTTCCTCCAATTTCTGACAGTGTGAGGTGAAAGAAAACTGGCAATTTTCAATATGGACAAATTGTAGTTTACAGAATGGACAAATTATAAGTCGGTCAAGTGCCAGGTATGAATGGGTAGTGTCGCTAACAAGTGCCGAGAGAGGATTTGTCAAGGGCTAACCATGTGCATTTTGTAAAGCACAAGAGCCTTGCTGTGTGAGGACATTGCTCTATGGGGGTTTGGGACAGACACACTCAGAGGCCAGCTTTAGGACACCCCATAGGTGTCTACGGAAACTATGGTAGGAGGGGGCCAATCGAACCTGCTCAGGAAAGGAGTTCCAGAGTCTAGGTGCACTTGCAGCAAAGTCCCTGTCCCCCATGATGGTGCTGGTAGGAGGAACTCTTAGCAACCCAGGGACCTGTGATCTAAGTGAGTAGGAGGAGTGGTCCACTGGCAGAAGTAGCTGTGCCAGCCGAGGTGGGGTGCCTATTCTAGTCACTTTGCCCATGAGACATCCAAGCCTAAAATCCATGTAGCTAGATGGTGAGAGCCAGCCAAGATTTTTATAGAGGTTACAATGGTGAGTAAGCTGGGGGGCAGCCAGGGCAAAATGACAAATGTGGTAAGTCGTGGACCACTGGGTGAGGTGGGATTTGGCAGAGCTGGCAAATAGGTGCAGGCCGTAGGAAAGAGAAGGGAGCAGGACACCTCTCGCGAGGGTCAGATGATCTGCAGGTGTGAGGTTGTAGTTGGCTCTGTAGGCCATGCCCAATTTGCAGTTCACCATTCTGCAGACATTCAGTATGTGACTCCCCATGTCTAGTTGGGGGTCGAGTGTTACTCCAAGGTATCTGACAGAATTCACAGATGGGAGGAGAGTACCGCCCTGGCATTTGATGCCCAGGGGAGCTGGCACGGCTTTGATTTTGAGTGCTGAGCCAAATAGCATAGCCTGTGTTTTTTTCAGGTTGAAAACCAGTTTATTTTTGGTTACCCAAGCCTGGATATTGTTGAAGTCATCAGATAGTTGCTGATTCAGAGACTCAATGTCCCTGGAGTGGGCCATGATGACCAGGTCATCGGCATAGAGAGTGGCACTGCAGTTTGTAACTGCTGCCGGTAAGTGATTGACAAAGAGTGAGAAGAGGAGGGGCCCCAGGACCTACCCCTGGAGGATGCCTGAGGTAACCGGTAGTGGATCAGAGAGGACTTTATTAAATCTAGTCATCTGCATTCAACCATGTAGATAGCCAGTGAACCAGTTCATTGCAGTGGAGGACAGACCCAGAGACCACAGCTAGGTGAAGAGCAACTCATGATCAACAAGGTCAAAGGCTTTGGACAGGTCAATGAATATGGCTCCAGAGAGTATGCCCTGAACCATGGCTCCTCTGATACTGGAAGAGACAGAGACCAGGGCTGTGGTCATGCTATGCCCCTTCCGAAAGCCATGCTGGGCTGGGGATAGCAGATCATGGGCCATTATGTGAGCAGTGAGTTGTTTACCCACAACTTTTTCCAGGAGCTTGCTGAGGGAGGACAGAATGGCTATCAGACAATAATTGTCCGGGACCTTAGGATTGCCCTGCTTCAGTATAGGTACTATCCTGGCCACCTTCCAAATGTCAGTAATAACCCCCATCGCAAGTGACAGGTTAAAGGTATGGGCTACAGGGGAGGCAATGTGGTGGGTACCGAGCTTAAGGAGTTTGGGCTCCAGATTGTCAGGCCCCGTACTTGAGTACTAGGAGAGGCCAGAGAAAAGGTTATGCATGTCTAAGACTGAAACAGCTCTGAGACAGAAAAGCAGTCAGGGGGGAGGAGGTTGCCTCCAGCCCAGGTGCAGAAGGGGGGCCAGTGTAGATCTCTGAAGATGGGAAAGTGCTGCATAAGTCGACAGGTCAGTGAAGTGAGCATTTAAGGTGTCAGCAATCATGTGGGGATTGTTGCAGGAGACCCCTCCAATAGCCATGTCAGATACCCCAGTGCTGGTGGGGCCACTGACAAGCATTTTGATATTTCTACAGAACTTTCTGGGATCATTGGCTAAGCTGAGTAGGACAGACTTACAGAAGTCACGTTTTGCAGCTCCAATTGCTTTTTTGCTCTTATTCCTTAGATTTCTGTATTGTTGGAGAGCTGTCTGATCAAGGGAGCTTTTGTAGTGGGTCCAGCACTTGTCTCTGGCCCTCATGAGGGCTAGGAGTCTCCCGTGCAACCACAGGGTAACAGACTCCCTGACCCTCCTTGTGACAATGGGAGCATGTTTGTCCTGCAAGGCCACGAAGGTAGAGAGAAAGCGGGTGGCAGCTGTAGAGGGATCAGATGCTCCCAGCACCTCAGACCAATCGGTGGTCCTGAGGTCCTCCCTGAACACTTCAGGTTCAAACCTGGCATAGTTCCTTATATGGATGATTTTAATGGGGACTTTTGGGGTAGGTATTCTCCACACACCATAGACTGGGGAAGGGTCAGAGTTACAGTCTGGGAGGATCCCTATGGAGGAGATCCTTTCTGGTCAGTTAGACAGGATCCAGTCCAGAAGGGAGCTGGAGGATCCATTAGCCAATCATCTGGTTGGCTCCTGGACAAGTCGTGTAAGGGAATGATTAGCAAGCGGGGACTCATACTGTTTTGCATTACCACCGACCCAGTTTAGGTTTACGTCACGCAAGATAACTAGTTCATTGTCACCAGTACTGGGATCTACTGTGTCCAGGAGATGGGTCAAACCTGGAAGCCCTCCTTTTAGTGGGTTGTAGGCGCAGACCACATGCAGTTTTTTAGTATTCCTAAGTAGGAGCAGGACATGAAGTAGCTCACAGGGAGATGGGGTGGATAGCTGGTGAGCCACCTCAGTAACCTTCAGGTGGTTCTTGTAATAGATCAAGATACCACCTCCCCATTTGTTCCCAGGTCCATCCTGCCTTATTATTTCATAACCGGGGAGTGCACATGCTGCATCAGGAATGGAGGATTTCAGCCAAGTCTCGGTCTCTCCAAGAATATCTGGCTTGTAGAGTGAGACCCAGGTGACTAACTCATTGAGATTAGGTAGTAGGCTCCGTATATTGAGGTGAGCAACTTTGAGTCCCTTACCCAGCCTCCATTCGAGGGGGTAGTGGGGGCCAGGTAGCTAGGGTCAGGGTTAGATTCGATGTCACCAGCCAGAGCTAATATTATGGGGAAGATCCATAGGGGGTACCGCCAGTGGGCCACCACTCCGGTCGAGGGCTTCCTTACTAGGAAACGCTTGGTACAGGTGGAGGACAGTAGTCCACTGAGATTGAGGCAGCTAGTAGGACAGTACAGTGACTTGGAGTAGGCTAGTAGGTTGGAGAAGAAGTAGTCTGGTGTCACATCCAGGGGAGGCATATTCCAGCAGTCTCTGATTACCATTGGGGGGCTGGAGGCCACTTGGAGGAGTGCAAGCCCTGTAATGAGCCCAACTAGGATGACAGAGATCAGAAAGGGTGGCAGCACATCACCCCTTTGGACCTTGGGGTGCTCCCACTGTTCGGTATAGTATATCCAATTTGCATAAGTGTGGTGGCAAACAGCTGCCATAGATAGTATTGGTGTAATCCAGTAATGGAAGGAATGTGGCTTGTACTCTGTTCATTCTTAGTCTTTAGTAGGCAATTTTTGTTGCGGTAGAAAAAGCCTATCTTGCTTCTTAGCTTTTTACATAAATCTTCGACATGTGGAAGAAGATTTGTTTTCAATCAATCTATAGTCCAAGGAATTTTAATTTGTTTTCTACCTTTTGTGTTGGTTCCTCTCCAGAATATCATTTTTGAGGGTATCTTAATTTGAATTGTAAGGCGAAACTGAAAACAAGATGGTTCTCTGGCTGTCTTTCTCCCACTCTTCCAGCACTTACTTCTCCATTACATCCACTCAAGAACTTCTGTTGTGTCTGTCCTGATAAGGCCACTTGACTGCACCACCCTGCCCCTCCACTGTCAAATCCATCCCCCAGTCCAGGCCCTTTTCCCTTCTTGCCATTTCCCTCCTACTGTTCCTTGTGTATTTGCATCTCTCTTGTTGGATTTTGTCAACAAAATGTTATTGTCTTATACCATGTACTGTGCTAACATTAATATGTTCTTGTTCTGTCACTCTGTTACCTGCCTATTGATGATTGTCTGTAATATTGACGTGGGACCTTTGTAAAAGAGCCTTGACTCAAAGGCACTTGTAATCCTAGATTTAAATTAACAAATAAACAAAAAGATGGTGACCAAACAAAAAAGGATTTTCCTCAAATGAAAAAGGATGATGTCAATAGGACAAATTAGTTCTTTTTTCACTTTATACAGCTATTTTGAGGTACTTGCTGAGTGTGCTGAGAATAAATTTAAGAACATTTTAAATTGGAATAACTTTGGAACAGATTCATATTTTTCGCCAAACCATCAAAAGGCACATCTGTAAGTCAGCTCCTTTCTACCCTGAACATTTCAGACCACATTTCCAAACTATTCAGGCTGCAGCAAAATTCAAAGACAATTCCATTCAAACCAATGGGGAAAAAAACTACGAAAATCTCACTTTTTTCACTATCCAGATCTCGGAAACTACACATCACACCAGAACGTAACTTGGTACATTTAGAGATCTATCACTTGAGACTGGGCATGCAAACATTCATCAAAATCTGTTGAATGGTTGTGAACATATTAAAGTGCAAAATTTCAAATTTAACATCGAGACCCAGTTCAACCATAACTACAGGCATAGTAGTGCTACCGCACCACTATAACGTCTGAGCTCCTTCAAATGGTGAGAGCTAATCAATATAAACATTTTGACTTGTAATCTCAGGAGATTCCTTCTGGGTTAAATCAAGATGTGTTCCAGGGTGCAAACTCCTTTCACAAACCAAACTGTAGTTATAGCCAAAGGATTTGATATCATGAAGGGCCAATCCACAAGTTGTGCAGCCATCTTTGGCATCTGATTTTAAAGGCCTAAAATGGCAAACAAACAAGCATTTGTCAATGCCGAATCTTTGCTTGCTGGTATTGGCATTGGTATTGCAGGAGTTAGAGAGATGCATAATAGGAATGGCAGTGAAGTATTTAAGTAACTTCAATCCCAACCCTCACATTGCAGAGACTGACAAGCACTGGGGTGTGCCTTTGGGTCAGTGGCCATAATGCTCATGCCATTCTACCTCACTCCACCCTGCAGACACTGACAGGGGTCAAGGTGTACCTTGGGGTCTTTGGCCCTGATGATCTCCCCATTCCATAAGAAAATAGGCTGAGATGGGTGAAGAATAGGAGAATGGGGTAAACGTTAGGGCAAAAGACCCCAAGGCACACTCTGATGCCTGGCAGTGGCTGCAGGGTGGGGGTGGGGGTAGAATGGCATGAGCATTACAACTAATGACCCCAAGCCTGTCAGTCTGTGCAGGGTGGGGCATTAAGTTTGGAAATTCTAACACCCCAGGTGTTTCTTGTTATTTTCACTCCAAATTTTCAACATGGGCTTTTTGAGACCCGGCATCATGAACAGTGGCAGTATCATTTCGCTACTCAATCTTAAAAAATGATTTCACACAGCGAGTGTGCCATTCAGTGCCACAGGCAGGATGGGAAAATGACAGCTGTACTGTTCATGAGGAGGTATGAAGAAATGGCAATGTTGCAAATCTCGAGTGAAAATATGAAAAAGTGGTGAAGTTATGAGTGTGTGTAGAAAAGGTGCAATGCACGCTCATAACGCAGCCATTTTTTGGAATGCTTTCACCAAATTTTCAACATGGCCTTTTTGGGACCTCACCTCATGAACAGTGGCACTGGGATTTCATTACTCTGTCCCAAAAGTTGATTTCTTACAGCAACTGCACAATTCTGTGCCACAGGTGCAAAAACACATTTCAGGAAGGAAGCAAAAAATGACAACTGTACTGTTCATAAGGGGGTGTGAAAAAATGGCGATGTTGGAAATCTGGAGTGAAAATGTTAAAAATTGATAAAGTTATGAGTGTGCATACAAACTGTGCAATGCAAGCTTGAAACACAGTAATTTTTTGGATTTTTTTCCCCAAACTTGCAACATCGGCTTTTTGGGACCCCATCTCATGAACATTGGCACTGTCACTTCATTAATCGGTCCCAAAAGGTGATTCCACACAACAACTTCAAAATCACATTTCAGGACTGAGAAATGAAATGACAGTGCCAGTGTTCATGAGGTGGGGTTCCAAGAACCCCATATTGAAAATTTGGGATCAAAACTCCCAAAAATGGCTGAGATATCAACCTAAGTTGAAACTCCCCCATTGATTGCCATTTTAAGGCTTACCGTGATTTGCTTCAGTTTGCCATCAGCTTTTAAAGAGTTCAGACATGTTCCCGGTCCACAGAAGATCACAGCGCCGGACCTCCACAGGTAAGTATGGATGGGGGGGGTGTGAGGAGATAGGATGTGCAGAGGGAAGGTTGGTCTGGAGAAGGGGTGGCGAGGATGATGAGGGACTATTTTTTTACTTTAGGTTTAAAGGGAAAAAAAAGACCTCAGGGGACAGTTTTCTTTTCCTTTCTACAGGTGAAATAGTATAAAAAATAAATTTCAACACACTGGGGTGGGCTCCCAGTGTGCCAGGCTAGTGGAGGAGGGGATCAATGCTGTCCCAGAGATTGGGCACCCCGAGCTCGGCTAAGAAAATCAGGGCATGGGGGTGCATCCAACACTGGAAGTGGGCATCCCGATGTTGGAAAATATAAAGAATTACTTTGGCACACTTGGGTGGTCTCCCAGTGTGCCACAATAGTGGGGGTGGAGGGGCATGCCGACATGGGGATTGGGCACCCAGTTGTTGGCCAAAGACATGTTTGGGCTTAGTGGGGCATGCCGACACAGGAAAGGCACACTGGGCAAACGAGTTGCTCGTAAGTGCAGCCATGTGCATTACTGTGCACTGTAATGCACATGTCTGAAATGTGCCTGGCTTCTGGGAAAGGGGTATAGAGATCTGCTGCTGCAATGATGAAACTGTCCATAATTGGAGCAACAGATTTCTTTCAAGTCTGGCTCTCATTCTGAAGCTGCTGTCATCGGCAGCTTCCCTGTTGATTGGTGGCTATGGAACATGTCCATTAAAGTGTCCCCTGCACTGGCCACAACACTGCCATGCCTCTGCAATGCTCTACTCACCTTAACATGTTTCTTGTTCGCTGTGTGCTCAAGCAAACATAAAAATAAATGTAAAGCTACCCACAGTGTATAAGTGCTGAACAGGTGGTTGAGTGAAAAGAGTAGAGAGAAAACTTTTACCAAATAAAATTCAAAGAATATACTCTATATATTCTGAAAACCACTTACATTGTGGAGTATCAAAAACTAGTTCTGTATCTTTTCAGCACTATAGCTCAGCGTCTCCCACCTTTGATGAATGGTGTCTTGAGAACACTAATCTCCCAGCAAAAAAGGAAAAGAAATACAACAAGCATAGGAGTTTTAGTTAAAATGTTGAAGCCAGTGATTTTCAACAATTACTGCTATCAAGGGAGCTTGAGAGAACATGCTTTTAACTCTCCCTGTAGAGAGCTACTTGTGCTCGAGACTTGCATCTAAGTTGTACACGTTAAAGGTATCTGAGTGCTGGCTGACATCAGCAGACCCCTGAGTCACAGCCAATTTGATTTTGCAAAATATTGGCACTCAAATTTGGAAATAAAATACAGAAGAAGTGATATTTAAGTAAAAATAAATATATACAACATTTATAACAAGCATTTGTCAATGCTGAATGTTGTCTTGCTGGCATTGGCATTGATACTGCTGGAGTTAGAGATGCATAATAGGAGTGGCAATGAAGTATTGAAGTGATGCTAACCCCACCCCCACCCTGTAGAGACTGACAGACATTGGGGTGTGCCTTTGGGTCATCAGCTATAATGCTCATGCCATTGTACCTCACCGTACCCTGTAGACACTGGTAAGTGTCGTGGTGTGTTTTGGGGTCATTGGACATTATACTAACCCCATTCCATAAGGAAATACACTGAGGAGGGTGCAGTATAGGAGAATGGGCTGAACTTTGTGCCTTAACAGTGCAAGGTACACCACGATGCCTGTCACTGGCTGCAGGGTGGGGGTGGGGTGGAATGGCATGAACAGTACAGCCGATGATCCCAAGTCACACCCCTGATGCCTGTCAGTCTCTACAGGGTGGGGTGCTACACCTGGAAACCCTAACACCGTAGGGGTGTGTGTTGGTATTTTCACTCCAAATTTTCAACATGGGCTGTTTGAGAGCCCACCTCATGAAAAGCGGCACTATCAGTTTGTTAGCTGAAAGGTGGTTTTGCATAGCAGCTATGCCATTTGGCGACACAGGGATGAAAACACATTTTGGGCAATATGTGGAAAATGACAACTGTATTGTTCATGAGGAGATGTAAAAAAATGGAAACGTTGAAAATCAGGAGTGAAAATATGAAAAATTGGTGAAGTTATGAGCATGCATAGAAACTGTGCAACACAAGTCCATAACCCAGTTATTTTTGGGATTTTTTTAACCACATGTTTAACAAAGGCATTTTGGGATCTTCCCTCATGAACAATGGCACTGTGATGTTGTTAATTTGTCCGAAATGTTGATTTTGCACAGTAACCATGCCATTGTGCACCACAGGTGCGAAAACACATTTAGGGCAGGATGTGAAAAATGACAGCTATACTGTTCATAAGGAGGTGTGAAAAAATGCCAGTGTAGAAAATCTGGCATGAAAATATTGCAAATTTGTGAAGTTACAAGGGTGTGTGGAAACTGCGCAACACACACATGTAATACAGTCATTTTATGGAATTTCATCACCAAATTTTCAATATAGGCATTTTAGGACTTCTGTTAAAGAACAGTGCAATCATCATTTCCTCAAACTGTCCCAAAAACTGATTTTGCACAGCGACCATGCTATTCTGTGCTGGACAGGTGAAAATACATTTTGGCCAGGATATGTAAAATTACAGCTATACTGTTCATAAGGAGGTGTGGAAAATGCCAATTTTGAAAATCTGGAGTAAAAATATTACAAATTCATGAAGGTACGAGCGTGCATGGAAACTGCACAATGTGCGCTCATAAAACAGCCATTTTTTTGATTTTTTTTCCACCAAATTTGCAACATAGACTTTTTTGAGAGCCCCCCTCATGAACAGTGGCACTGTCATTTCATTAATCTGTCCCAAAAGGTGATTCTGCACAGTGACCTTGAAATCACCTTTCAGGACCAAGTAACAACATGACAGTGCCTGAATTCATAAGGAGGGTTCCAATAACCCCACATTAAAAATGTGGTGCCAAAATTCCCCAAAATGGCTGAGATATGCAACAAAGTTGATAAAACCCTATTTATGCCATTATGCAGCCTACCAGCATTTCCTCAGTTTGTGGTCAGCTTTGAAGAGTACAAATGTGTTTCCCGTCCACCAAAGATTGTCGCGTTGGAGGTCTGGAGGTAAGTATATGGTGGGGGGGGTATGGGGAAGCAAGGTGCACAGAGGGTGGGTGTGGGTTGTGGGAGGGGCAGGAGATCCTGAGGGACCATTTTCTTTTGCAGGTTAAAAAAAAAAATTGCTGTCGTCTTTCTTTTGCAGGGGATTTGAGTACGCTGGGATGGGCTCCCAGCATGCCACCCTAAGTGTTTTGGGGGATGCTGTAGCCAACAGGATTAAGCACCCCCATGGCACATACTGTGGGGATACAAGCCAAGGGGATTGGGTACTCCCCTTGGCACACAACAAAGGGGGGAAATTATGCTGATGGGAAGTGGGTTCCTCCATCAGCAAAATAATTGGGGATGGGGGATAAATGCCAATGGGGATTGGGCCCCCTATTGGCAAAGTAAAACTGTTCAGGGGGGCGCATGATGCTGAGGGGGATTGGGCACCCCCTCGGCATACATTTTAAATGGGAAAGGGTCATTATGCCAACAGGGAGTAGGATCCCTGTTGGCATTGTGACTGGAGGCGGTGGCAGTCACTGCCGCCATGTTGCATGCATGTCGAGAGGTGTCTTGTCATCCGGCTGCATGAGAGCTTCACTCTCATTGCAGCAGACCTTTTCTTAGAGCTTGTGACCACATTAGGGATGCATGATGTCAGTGCCTGCTGCTGGCTTATTGGGGAATGAGGGACGCACCTACTGATGCATGCCCTGCATTTGCCCAACAGTGGCTGTGCCTCCAAATCTGCTACTACCACAAGATGTTGGCTGGTGTACAAGTGCGAGCCAACATAAAAATGAGTGGTCTATAAAGGGAATAAACCCACACTCTGCTACCCCCTTGTCAAGCAAACCAGAAACTTCAAAGAAAAAATCCTGAGATGCTCAATATAAGAAACAACTCACTTATACATGTGGATTATTAAATAAACTGAAAAATAAAACAAAATCCTCAGCCTTCTGATTTCATCACCATACTGCACTTTGAATACTTTCTATTTCTAGTCCAGCCACTTTCTTACTGCAGCAGTCACAATTTACTGTAGATCAATTTTTACTCATCTCCACCACTATAGCTAGGGCTCCTGATCCTCCTTCAATACCTTCTATGCCACTCACTGGCCACCGGCCAGAGGGATCTGACTTAACTGTCCTACTTTTTCACTTCTCTTCTTCACTTTCCACTAGCGTCCATGGCTGTGCAAAAAAATAGTACAACCCCTTCTGAAAAATCACGCAATCTTAGGATCACAATAAAGTTTAAAAATCCTGAGGCAAGGATAGCATACCTGTATTTAGTATCAATTCAGCATAAAACAAAGCCTCTGTGAACACTATATCAGCTGCATTTAATCTCTCTCATTGTTTGTTGCAATAATATTGTAAGTAGCTTGAAACATATGCCATGCATTGTACTTAATGTAATCAAAATCTCGAAAATGGATGAGGTAAGCTATAATACCCAACAGAGTGGGTGGTATTGGGAAATACCAGACTGCCCAGCAATTTAATGAGGCCTGACGCTGCAGGCGGAGTGCCTTATTGCCCCAGAAGGTCTGGTATTTACCAATACCGCTGACCATGGAGGGTATTATAGCACTTAGAAAATGGATACCTCTGTACTTGGACTGTAGCTGATTGTCATGGTTGCCTCCCTCCATACAGGCACACACACAGAGCCTGAAAACGTGTGACACACTTGCTTTGTTTCAAAACACTGACTGTCCCCCCTGCCTCCGCAACACCCTAAGACATTCAGTGTGTTATCATTTTTTTTTTTTTTTATCTGCTGTCTTTCCATTCTGTTCCCCCACCCCGCCCACTGTGTGCTAGTGTGCAATGCAAAGAGTGCAGTAAGGGAGTAATGAAGCATGGAGAGAGAAGAGGTACCTTTATATTTTTTATTAATGAAAAAGGTAAAGCTGGAATGTTCCCTCTTCCTTTTGTTTTGTTTGCGAGCATGGAATGGATTGAGATAAAGGCTGGAATAAGGCGAGGCATTGGCCATGAGAGACAACATAGCATATGATGCCGTGTAATTAAGAATGAAAAAAAAAAGATTTCTTTCTTTTTTGTAGATGATTTAAAAAGTTTTAATTCTTGTTTGATGTCCCTGTGTACAGTGATGCTATGGGTCATTTTTTGACACCTGCTTTGGTGAGTCTTGCTAAGCAAGACAGAAAGAAATTGCAGTTGGCTTGACTGAAAATTCAGGGTGCCCAAGAATATCCCTAGTTATGAGGCACCCTAATGGGAGCTTGTTTTTCAGTAGTCTTTATTGAAAAATACCTACCCACCATGATTGGTGTCCTAGTCAGTTGGAAAGCTAGGATTCTCTTACCCATTTTCTAATGGAGAAATAATGTACACTAAAATTATGAAGGTGGAATGTTGCATTATAATTTTATTAGGTCAAATGTTTGTACAGAACAGAGAAAAGTGGACAAAAAGATGAAGTGAACACAGCTGAAGCTGGACTTGTGTAATCAAAAGGACATTACTAAAGATGTTAAAATAGAGATCATCTTTACATCGAAACATAGAGGTTGTTGGCAAATAAGGACCAAACTGGATCACCTTGTCTGCACTAAATTCCCTACCTATAGTGCCATCGGAGACTCTGCTTGGACTCTGACTTACACACCTCTCCTGCTTCTAAGATTCTCTGTCTTATATCTCATGCATTTTTAAATCCTGTGACAATTCTAACCCCCACAACTTCTTCTGGGAGGCTGTTCCAAGTGTCCCCCACCATCTTCATAAAGAAGTACTTCCTCATGTTTCCTGTCAGCCTCCCCCCTCCAGCTTCATATTGTGACCCCTTGTCCTCGAGCATCTTTTCCTTTGGAAAATGCTCCTAAATGCTCTCTTCCTGTACCTTGTTTATTCCTATAAGGTACTTGAATGTCTCTGTCATATACCTTCATTCCCTTCTGTCTTCTAGGGAGTACATATTTAAATCCTTAATCCATTCTTCATAGGGCTCCTGAAGCAGGCCCTGCATCATTCTGGTTGCCCTCCTTTGCACCACCACCACTCTGTATCCTTTTGGAGATGGTACCTCCAGAACTATTCACAATAGTTGAAATAGGGTCTCACCAGTGATCTATACAGGAGTATTATTACCTCTCTTTTGCTGCTGGTGAAACCCCTCCCTATGCATCTGAGTTTTCTGCTAGCCTTTCCCACTGCCTTGTCACACTGTATAGCTATGTTCAGGTGCTCAGAAATGACAACCCCCAGCTCACTTTCCTGTTTTGTGACTGCTAATCACCCCCCCCCCATTTTCATTTATTTATTTATTGAAAGTTTCAGATTACAACCTTTGAGCCAACATAGCTCTTTTTCAAAGGTTCCAGGTCAGACATTGGGACATGACAAGTAAAATAGTTACACTCAGTTTCATTCAAGGATACAGAGCACAGTTACAATATACAGACAGTAGATCAATAATCAGTTAATTCAACAATTTAGGATGAGGTTACTAAGTGCTGTACAGGTTGGAGCTGTCCGATAGCAAGAGAACGGTAGAGTGTTTTAGAGTACAAGTACAGTTGGGGTAAGGTAAGGTGGAGTGGAGATGTTAGATTAGGGTAGGACAGAGGACTGAAAAGCAGCCAAAAGAGGCATTTTCAGTTACACCAGTGGGACAGCTGGCAAGTGTGAGGCATTGTCAGTTACACCAGTGAGATAGCTGGTAAGAGACTGAAAAGCCGTCACAGAGGCTTTGGCAGTTACATCAGTTGGACAGCTGGCAAGGGTGAGTCTATTCATGATGGGGTATGTGGGAGATAAAATTAAGGAGCAGAGTACAATTCCTAGGTGCAAGGCCCTGCCTGGATGCAGGGAGTGACCCAGTGGAGAAGTGGGCAGTCACAGTCAGTTACTGAGCTAGCCAGGAGCGGAGAACCTTCTTAAATGGACCTATTTTTCTACTAAATTGGAGGGTGGCCGAGAGGTCATTGTGCCATTTAGGACAAAGGTAGTGCACATCAGGGGCACCTGTAGCAATTCCTTATCTGTACTCCCGGTGATCTCTGTGGATGTTGCATTTATGAAGAGCTTGATGATGGAGTCAGGCATATGGCTCACCAGGGCTTTAGTCCCAATAATACAATCTGGTATTTCAGTCTTTGTTGAAGTTGGAGTCAGCCAATATCCTTGTAGAGTGAGCAGGTGTGGGTCATATAGTCGGCCCCTAGAGTCAGCCTGCAAGCCTTATTGAGCAGTGTTTTTATCCTTTTCAGGGCTGTTTCGGTATCTGCCCCAGAGATAGCCAGTCCATAGTCTATTGTTGACAGTATGGAGTTACTGGTGACTAGTTTCAGAGCATCCGATGTCATACCCTGTCTGTGCTGGTAAAGGATACCTAGCTTGGCATTACCTGATCTAATGGCAGGCTCGACATGCGTGTTGAAGTTCAGGGTGTCATTAAGGTGTTTTCATAGATACTTGAAGTTGGAGACCTGCTCTAATGTTTCATTTTTTTTGGCTTTTGATTATTAGAGGCCCATATCTTTTCTTGTTGTGAAGAAGGGTGAACAGCATATCTTTTTTTTAATATAATTTAATAGGAGCCTGATATGTTCAAACCATGACTTTAGCAGTTGGAAATTAGTTTGGCAGCCAGCGGTGATTTTTGACATATCCTTGCCAGGGACAGAGATTACAGTGGCATCGCGTAGACTACCATTCAAGACAGGCAGGTGGAAAGAAGGGAGTTTATAAACAGGCTAAACAGTAAAGTGTCTGAGGATAGACCTATTGAGAGCAAGTATTTGAGGAGGAGGAGGCTATAATTGATAGTGTCAAACACTTCTGGTGCGATCTATGAACATAGAGCCCACCGCCTTTCCTGCATCCAGTGTATCATAGAGTAGATTGGTAAAGTCAATTAGAGCACTTAGTGTACTATCCTTTTTTCAGAAGCTGTGTTGCTGCAGACAAAGAAGATTGTACTTAACAAGATAGTAAGTTAACTGGCCCAAGACTATCATCTCCAATGCTTTAGAGACGGGATGTAGGATAGTTATCAACCTGTAGTTCAATAGGTTAGATATTTCACCATTTTTGAAGACTGGTGTCACAAGTGCCAACTTCCATTTGTTAGGGAAGACTCCAGAGCACAGTGATTTGTTGAATATTATCACGAGTGGTAGGGAAACCTCTTCCAAGGTGAGTGCTAACAACTTCATGTCTATATGATTGATTGCTATTCTAGACTTCAACAGTACTCTCTTGACATACCTAATAGTATTGGTTCTTCTGATGAGCCTGAAGGCAGTGTGTTTTCCTGCCAGATGGCCCAGATCCACTTATTGTGCTCTGCATTGTAAGCTTGCCTGTCAGCTGGCCTGTGGGATTCCATGGCAATGTGCCAGAGGCTGTCCCTCATTTTAAGTTTCAGGAGGAGGGCAGGGGTGAATAAAGGCACATTTAACTTTTTAGTGTGCATTCTAATGAAGGGGACAAATAGGTCACAGGCTTTACTGAAGGAGTGCATAAAGAAGTCGAGGGCCTCATCTATGGATGATGAATGGTTAATGGGGGACCAGTCCAGTTGGGCAAGGTACATTTTGAGTTTATGAAGGCCTTCAGGGAAGAGACACCATCGATGGATGGTTCTCGGGGCTGACTTAATGCTGGTAGAGAACCAGGAGAATAACACTGGGGAGTGGGCACTTAGCGAATTGAGTAAGATGTTGATATCCAGGACTTTCTGGGAGCAGTTGATGATAATGACATCCAGGAGTTTGCTGGTACCAGTGGAGGGGTTATGCCTACTGGAGTGTGAGACTAGCTGGATCATTTCAAGGGTGGCAAAAGAGTCTCTGGTCTGAGAAGTGGAGTCAGGGAGCCAATTTATGGTAAGATCTCCAGTGAGTATCTGCCCAGCTTTGTGCGGTAGGCCTGAAAGGTAATCACTGAGTGAATGGACAGCGGGGTCTTGCTTTCTCGGGGGAATGTAGGCAACAGTGGAAAAGAGTGGGCCCTTAGTGGGATCATGGGAGATTTTTAGCATAAGGGCTTGTGCCCTGCTGTCAAGCTTGGGAAGGATGTCACACATGTAGACAGCACAACCGCCCCCGAGCTTACCCACCCGGTCTTCCCTGAAGATGATATACCCAGGGAGGGAGATAAAGGAATCAGGAGTGGATTTGGACAGCCAGGTTTCTACAAGGGTGATGATGTCTGGCTGGTGCTGAGTAACCCAGCACTGGAATGCCACAACTTTTTTGAGGAGGCTGAAAATATTCAAGGAGGCAATGCGGAGATCCTGAGCAAGGGCTGGCTTGTTTAGATTGGTGGGCATAGGGCCAGGGTTAGGATGAACATTTCCAGATAATAGCAATAGGAGGGTGATTATTCAGGCTACGGAGTGGTAGTATCTGAGAGATCTCAAATGGCATGTGGCCAGGGGACCAGCTGCAGGCATGCAGGGGATGGATAAGGTACAGAGGGTTTGAGTGGCAAAGAGAAGCAGGGTCCAGGGTGAGTGAGGGAAGGAGGGGTGGGTGGCATGGGCTAAACCCCCCAACAAACAGGCTGGAAGGGATTCTGCTTTACCTCTCGAACTGTCAGAGATGAGTCCTGCACCAGACAGAGTGTTGCTGTGTCTGGGCAGCTGGCGACTGGGGAGGGGGGACACTCTGGGGCATCGAAAGGAAACAGAGAACAAAGGACCACGATTAGTATGCAACAGGAGTTAGTTTGCTGACAACCCCCTACTGCGCATGCTCAGGCTGTTTGGCTCTATCCCATTAGTGGGACCGAACTATGCATGTGTGAACCCTTGGGCCAAGATGGCAAGAGGATGCCCAGAACAGTGAGCAAATGGGTATAACACTTAGAATTGCTGAGTTCTAACAGTCAAACCCTCCCAATAACACAATAACAGAATGAAAAGTTCAGTAGTAGATACATGCAGCAGGAATCCCTTGGTACTATCAGGTAGCACAGTGCACACCAGTACTTAAAGTACCCCCTGAGAGACCCCAAAAAGCTGCAGAGAAACACTAATACCAGCAGTCCATAAATCATTCAGTACATGTGTGGGGGGAGTAAAGCAGAGTCAGGAACCAAAAATCCCCCAACAAATAGGCTGGAAGGGATGCTGCTTTACCTCTTGAAACTTTGGAGATGAGTCCTGCCCCATCGAGAGTGTTGCTGTATCTGGGTAGCTGGCGACTGGGGAGAGGGAAGTCTCACAGGCCTCTTGATCCCTCCAAGACTGTAAAGATGGGATAAGAATGACAAAGGCAGGGATCTGGCACAATGTATTGGGGGAGAATAAGGAATTAGGAAGAATTGAAAGAAATTGTTTCTGTGACAATGGAGAATGACAGTGGGTGAGAGGAAATGATGAAAAACAGGCCCAAGACAAATCCCATAAAAAATACCTGTAAAGGAGACAGAGCTGGAGTGACTTCCTGGCTATCAGTCAGTCAGTCAGTCAGTCAGTCAGTCAGTCAATTAATCAATCAATCAATAGATAAATAAGATCATTTGGTCATACTTTTCTCCTAATGTTTCTGATGAGTTGGTGGCATCATGGTTTATTTGTTTTGGTCATACATTTTTTTTAGTACTTCTAATGAGTCGGTGGCATCATGCTCTATTTGTAAACAGTCAATCAGCAGAAGTAAAAGCAAGGAAGCCTTGGGAACTTCAGCACTGAAAAGCAACTAGGCAAGGCAAGGCAAATTTTATGTTTCTGGCGCCCAATCCCAGAGGATCTGGTCGCAGTACAAAACATGAACATTTAATCTATAAATACACATATAAATACACCCTACTATAGTTTACACAGGACCGATAACAATAGTATCAGTGAAATTAATGATGTCATACAGCATCTACAAAGGGGCAGGCCTTAAAAATCTCTATCGACAGGGCCTCTCTCACCAATGGTGGAAGCGAGTTCCACAAAACAGGGCTGGCGACACTAATAGCTTGATCGCTGGCCATTTTAAATCTTGTCCTGGGAATTGCCAAGAGGCCCTTCAAAGAGGACCAGAGGGGACGTATCAAGGCAGCAGGAGTAAGAAGGTCAACCAGTTAGCAAGGGCCCAGTCCATGTAGGGTCTTCTAAGTGAGCAATTCCACCTTAAAAACACCCTCCATCGAACTGGCAGCCAGTGCAGTTCCCACAGCACTGGGGTGACATGGCAGTATTTTGACAACCCAGTTAGCAGCCTGGCAGCTGCATTCTGCACCAGCTGCAGTCGACAGAGGGTACCTGCAGAGACCCTGAGGTAGAGTGCATTATAGTAGTCAAGCCTAGATGTTACAAATGCATGTACCAAGTTGGGGAGGTCCAGGGGCGGAATCAGGTGCCTCATCCTGGCAATATTTCTCAGATGGAAAAAACTCACCTTGACAATGGCAGACACCTGATATTCCATCATCAGACCTTTGTCAAATATCACACCAAGATTATGCACCTTAGAGGAAACCATCAATGGGACAGACCCAAGAACCAGTCCAGAATCTGCCCCAGAGGGCAACCCCTCATGCCTCCTGTTCGACTCCACCACCAGTACCTCAATCTTATCGGAGTTCAGTCACAACCAGCTAGAGGCCATCTAGTCATTGATCTCTGCCAGACAGTTGTTTAATACTTCCACTGCATTGGATGTTCCAGGGGCAAAGGATAAATACAGCTGGGTATCATCAGCCTAACAATGAAATCCCAAGCTGTACTTCCTAATGATCTCTCCCAAGGGCAGCATATACACAGCGAATAACATCGGTGATAACACTGAGCCCTGAGGTACCCCTCAAGACAGGAGGCTCAGAGATGAGGAAAAATTCCTCATCACCACCCTCTGTCTTCTGTTTGTCAAAAAGGACTCAAACCATTGAATTACAGAACTGGTGAGTCCACAGAAGCCCCTCAGGTGATCAAGTAACATCTGATGATCCACCGTGTCAAAAGCTGAGGAGAGATCGAGAAGAATAAGAATTGTCCCCTCCACTCAATCCTTCACCCTGAGGAGATCATTATGCACCCCAACTAATGAGGTTTCTGTTGAGTTCCCTACACAAAACTCCAACTGGAGTGGCTCATAGATATCAAATGTCATGAGGTGATCTCTCAGCTGTTGTGCCACAATCTTCTCCACAACCTTTCCCAAAAATGGAAGGTTGGAGACTGGTCGATAATTCACCTTGATGACAAGGTCCAAAGATGGCTTCTTCAGAAGGGGTCTCACCAACGCCTCCTTCAAGGCATCTGGGATGACCCCTCAGATAAGCAACATCGGGCAATCAAGGCAAACAGCGGACCAAGGCATGGACACATCCCACTAGGAAATGCGTTGGTGCAGGATCCAGTTCACAGTATGTGTGCTTCAGCTTTGAGATCACCTCAATGACATCAGCCACCTCTACTTGTTTAAACTTCCCCCAACCGGGGCGGGGTACTTTGTTAAAAATCCAGGTGACCACTGTTAGCCATAATACAGCTCACTGGTTTAACTCCCTGCCTGATGACGTACACACTGTCTGAGAAAACACAAGCAAACTCATTACACAAGCGTTCAGAATATGCTATTTTCAGCTGTAGACAGGTAGGATGTAATAGCCTGTCCACAGTCCGAAAAAGCATTGCTGGTCGGTTTCTCCCAGCAGCAATCTCTCTGGACAGGAACACTGCCTTCTTACGGTTGATTGCCCCCAGTACACACCATAGTGTGCACATAGGGCTAGTTTGTCTGCCTCCAATCTGGATCTCTACCAGCAGTGCTCCAATCTCCGATCCTTGATCTTCAACGCCTTGAGCTCCCCATCAAACCATGGGGACCTCAAGTGGGAAGATCTAGGTCATACAAGGACTGGTGCAAGGGAGTTGAGTGCCTCAGTCACTGCCCTGTTATAGGCATCAACTGCCTCACCCACACCTCCCCTGCATGCACTGTCTACACTAGATAGGTTTGCCACTGCCAGAAAACCCTCAGTGGGCCAATCCCCTCAACGGGCTGTAGCTCATCATCTCTGCAGGGGGAGGGATCTCAGGTGGGGTCCTGAGCCAGAACTCCACCGTGCAATGATCAGACCAAATGACCTGATCAGTCCTGAGATACTCAATCTCAAGCCCCAGTGAAAAAAACAGGTCCAACATGTGGCCACCCTGGTGGGTCGAAGTGGTAACTGCCTGCACCAGGCCCAGTGGTGTCATCAACTAGAGGAAGTGATAACCCAATCTGGTTGACTCGTTGTCAGCCAAAGATTGAAGTCCCCCAGAACTAAACATCTGGAGGACTCCAGTGTCTCACTGACCACAAAGTCACCCACTTCCTGCAGGAATTCCCCTCCCGCCCCAGGAGGGTAGTATATCAGGAGAATCCTACATCCTGCACCTGGACCCCCATGAATGGCCACACATTCAAATGAACCTGGTGTTCTCACTGGGTGCACGGTGAAGCCTAGCTCAGCTCTGAAACAGATAGCCACTCCTCTGCCCCTGTGTTCCACTCTGGGGCAGTGCACAATGGAGTAACCCAGGTGGGGGTGGCCTCTAACACTGGCTCAGCATCATCCCTCAACCAGGTTGACTGATGAAATCAGATCTGCAATAATTGCAGTCTTATTATTGATTGACCTGGCATTGCATAGCACCACCCTCAAGGGACTGGTAGACAGTGCAGCCCTTTTAGCCACCTGCCCACTAGGTCTCATGGGAACCCTGGGAATAGGAATTAACTCTGCCTGACCTCTCTCCAAACCCCATCACTTCCCAGAGTTCCTTCTGCACCCAACTACCTCAATCCTATTCCCCTCTTCTGTTTATGGGACCCCCTTTCAGCTTCTACCCACGCGTCTCCTTCCAATTCCTACCTCATGGCAATGGTGAGCTGTAGTATCTGAAACCGGGGGGATGGTAAAGGGCCATAGGTCATAAAGCTGGGGCACCCCGTATATGATTCTAGCCCACCCCCATTTACCAGCCACCCCTGACACATATTTATCTGTCCTGTCACACAAATGTTCCCCCCTTAGCTCATCAATCATACACTAGTTCTTTATTAGACAATCTATACACCCTATTAGCATCAACCTAATCCCCTACCTCCCAAATAATCACAACCAAACAGAATACCCCTACTAAAAGCAACATCTGACCCCCCACCCCTACATATAACTATACAATAACAAAATCAGAACCTAAAATATAAAACTATTTGAATCAGCCAGTCCACAAAAGGAATTAGCCCAGGAGCAATCAAATATTTAGCAGCAAACAGACAATCCAGACCTAGCAAGAAAGCTAAAATAATTCCTTCATATCAGATAGATCCACAACTCTGAAAAAGGCAGTTCATTCTCAAGTTTTGCAGCTACTATACCAGTTCTTCAGGGATCTATTCACTACAGTCCAGAAATCCAGAACAGTTCCACCTCTTCCTTCTCAACTTAACTCCTCCATGCAGTGGTGCAAAACACAGTGCCACAACAAATGCCAGCACACATTCAGTCATCAGCATAGCAGGCCCCTTCTGCAGCCCAGAATCTGCTACACAGAGTCTTCTGCTCTTGGCCATGGGAGACAGGTACAGTTCTCCCTAGAGTCAGCAGAGCTCCCTCCGCCTGTTCACCAGTTACCCACACCGCTCAACCACTGCCCCAGAATGGCAGATCCTTTAAGCCCACAAGGTGGTTTCCATCACAGTCCAAACAAGGAAGTTCTTCTTTCTCCCTCACACGCTTCCTTCTCAAAGTTCCTTCCACTGGTCCCGTCCCACACAGGACCAACCACTTCCTGCAAGTCAGTCCGACTGGGCTCTCACCCCAGCCAGAATCAACAGCTTGGTCTGTCATTCCTCCACGCTATCTCCACTCACACACAGATCTCCTCGAACCTGGAACTCCTGGATTCCTCAGGCCACAGAGAAAGGTAAGCAGCTGCTTACATTAAAATTGTCTGCATAAAGCTGTTCCAAGCGAATCCCCTTCTGCCACAAAACTGCCACAAAAACAACCTGATTCAACAGAGGCAGGGGAATTTAACTCTCAGGCACCTCCACTGCTAGGCTGTTCAATGGATCCACCACTCTCTCTGTGGAAAAACTTCCTAGCATCCCCACTAAGCCTCCCTCCCTCCCTCCAGCCTCATGTTAT
This sequence comes from Neoceratodus forsteri, assembly GCA_016271365.2. NCBI lineage: Eukaryota > Metazoa > Chordata > Ceratodontiformes > Ceratodontidae > Neoceratodus > Neoceratodus forsteri. Next base: position 788,059,293 of record CM057452.1, read on the forward strand.
GTCCCCTTGTCCTTATGCACTTTCATCTCTGAAATATGCTCCCCTCCTGTGCCCTGTTTATTCCTCTAAGGTATTTGAAAGTCTCTATCATATCACTTCTTTCCCTTCTCTCTCTTCCAGTGAATAGATGTATAGTCCCTTCAGTCTTTCTTCATAAGGCCTGTGGTGCAGTCCATGTATCATTTGCGTTGCTCTTCTCTGGACTGCTTCCATTCTGTCTATGTCCTTCCTAAGATGCAGTCTCCAGAATGGACACAGTATGCCAGATGAGACCTCATCAGTGATCTATACAGTGGCATCACCAATTCACTCCTTCTACTGCTTATGACACTTACAATGCATCCCAGCATTCTGTTTGTCTTCCCCACTGCTTTTTCACATTATTTGGCTGACTTCAGGTCATCAGATATAATAACCTCCAGGTCTCTCTCTCCTGACTTGTGGTGGCTAGAACCTGCCCCCCCCCCATCCTATATTCCTCTCTTGGGTTTCTATGTCCCAGGTGCATTATCTTTCACTTCTTAGCTTTGAAACCCAACTGCCAAACCCCTGGTCATTCCTCAAGTAGTCTTTGGTCATTTCTCATTTTATCTAGCCACTCCTGTGTGTTGACTCTGTGACAGATCTTGGTATCATCTGCAAACAGGAATACTTTCCCCTCCAATCCCTCTGCAATGTCATTTATGTAGACATTAAATAGAACTGGACCCAACACTGATTCCTCTGGAACCCCACTGGTCACCTCCCCCTCTTCCATAATGCAAATGCACCCTACTGGGTGCCACAACAGTCACATTCATGCCCATTTGTCTCCCTAACAAACTCACTGCCACCTCCCATGCCTCTACTTCCCCCAGAAGCCCTGTGTAAGACCCAATCCCAATGGTGCATACCCTTAAACCACCTCCTTGCTGGTCTATGTGGTGCCCCTTGCTGCATCCACTATGGGGCTTTCAAAACCAAATAAAATGGAAATTACAGCTCCACTGTGGTGCAAGCCCCCTTGTGACCTGGTGCACCTGGTTGTTTGCTGCAATCTTGGCCCAAGGGGGCTTATGTGTGGCGGTCTCAAGGTTTGATGCAAGCTGCTTTAGAAAATCACTTTGATGCAAGTTGTGATGCAAGTCACCCCTTGCGTCAAACTCTTTTGATGCAAGTCCCTTCTGTTGATTTAACACTTTTGAAAATTGTGCTATATTTGCAAGAGGAAGGGCTCAATCCCAGCCAGTAAGAAGAGGGTGGACTACAAGACCAGAAAAATTTTCTTTTGAGAAGAAAGTTATGTCCATTGATAAGGCTCAAAGTTATCTCTGAATGGAGCAGTTTGCACCATGTTAACATTGGTAACTGTTATCTTTCTAAAACAAGTGTTGCAGTAGGATAGAAAAACTGAGATGGGCTCACCTGTACTCAGGGTACCACCTTGTTGTGAAAACAGCCAAGAGTATACAATATACCAGGAAGCCCTAATGATAACTATTGATTTCCTACTTTAATCTTTACTGATATCTAAATAAAAATTATCTCTTATATTTAAACTTTTTACTGTTGCCACAAAAAGACTTTAAAAAGAAAAGAAATAAGAGATTTCATGCTGTAATTAAAGTTAAGGATATACCTTTTTCTTTCAGCACTATCTTATGTATGTTGAGACATTGAGAAGCCCCAATAATGGCTCCTCTGTATTGTTTTACTAGGTACTGCTAGGACTAGTAGGGGGAGTGGTAGACAATCTCTGTAGTGAGGAATATAAATTGAACATGTCCTGAACTGTTTTTCATCAATATCAAGCAGGGCTTTCAAGCTTGTGCTCCATAACTGTGAAGTTATAACCAGGAAAGATAAAAAGAAAAGGCTGTGTTGTTCGAATTTCCACAGTGTCAAGTTGCTAGGTTATACAAAAGTTGTACTGTCCACCAAGGATGAAAGCAACCTAAAACTGTTGGGCTGACAGAAAGAACAGGTTTCTGAATCCAAAAGTATAAGCCATACAGTCGCTATGTTCCTTAGTGACAGAGCTGGGAGGATTAACAAAGACTACCTATTGTAAAATAAGTGTTATGTGTGGTTATGTATCAAATTAACTATGCCTTTCTAAGATCCAGGTGACAGAAGAATAGGCAGATGTCCTGACATCCTTTCCTGAATCTTAAAAACCATGAGCAAAATGGTCCCTTTTACTGTATATCATAGTCATGTGGCTTATACATTACATTGCAAAGCTGTACCTAAGATGGTCACTCTGCTGCAATAACACCACTCTGCATGTAGAGTAAACCCATGAGAAAAATGTCACAAGAAGGATTCATAACATTGTGGATGTCTAGCCACCTAAAATCTTTATCTTGTAGTAGATGTTACCTTGCAGCAGTCAAAAATCAAACAATTGGACTTCTAGTGTGGAGGGCTGCAAGGTGGCAGGGTGAAGAAAGAGCTCCGTTACTCATCCGCCTTTCTTCATCCAGATTTCTGCAAAATACTCCTATTTTAACTTTCTGGCTAATTGTGGTGCAAGCAGAACATCCTCAGATTAATCTACTGGCAGTTGGATCTGATTTATTGATGATTTTACCTTTGGTGGATTGTGTGCAGCATCCAGGCTCTGATCAGGGGAGATATAGGCCATGGCTTTCTCGGAGGTGGTGGTAAATAAGGAGGCTGTATCGGATATTAGAGCTATGCTCCAAACTTCAGTCCAGGAGATACCAGTCATCAAAGCTTCAGTGTCCCAGTTGGAGGAGACAGAGCAGTGCGTAGGCAGTGCAGAGCTGTATATTATACAAGTGGACTCTGCATCAGCCCAGCAGTATGACAGACTGGTGGTGCTGGAAGATCAAGTTAAGCAGCTGTCACTTAAAGATGATGACCTGAAGAATCAAGGTCGTCGGAATAATCTTTGCATTATTGACTTGCCCAGAGGAACTGAGGGGGGTAACCTCTATCAGTTTTTGTAGGTTTTTTTCCCCTCTGGTTCTGAACCATGCCTCTGAGATGCTGCTAGAGATAGAATGGGGGCATTGCTCCCTTGGACCGTTACCTGCTAGAGAATCTCCTCTGAGACTGATTCTTGTCAATTTCTTGAGATTCTCAGTAAAGGAATTTATTCTTTGTTTGGCCAGGTAGTGGGGACCCCTGAAGTGGAATGGCCACTCCATCTTCATGCTCTAGGATTATTCTAAACTCATGGCTTATCAGCAGAAAACCTTTGAATTAGTCAAGAGAGAGCTGAGAGCTGTCGGGAAAAAGGATAACCTTTCATTTAAATTACAGTATCCGGCAGTTTTAAAAGTGTGGTAGGTGGACAAATGGCTTAAATTTATGACTCCACAAGCTGCAATGGACTTTGCCAGTTTACTGAAGATGGTGTCTCCCTCTAGTCAGCGGCATGTAGACCCCCCATCTTCTCAAGGCTTGTAGGATCATTCTTCGCATCAGCCTGCTAATCCTGCATCAATTAAAGATCCATTTCTGTTTTTTGGTATTAACAATGGTGTTTCTACAGCTGGGTCACAACTGATGGAACTGGGTCCAGGGTGGCTTATCCTAAAAGGCAGAGTGAGCATCATTGGGCAGTGCAAGAGAGTTGGCTGCAAAATTCTTAATGAGATGCCATACCTTTAGTTTTGGAATGTTGCCCTTCAGTGTCGACTATGGAGTGCTTGCCTATCCTGGATCCCAAGCACCCTAGATTGTCTCCAGAGCCCTTGCTCCCCTCCGAGGATTGTCCCGATATGGAGTAGGCTGATTAGGAGGCCGAAGAATTAACTGAAGCATCTCAGGCTACTCCGGTCCATGATTCTGCATCAAATAAGCCTGAGGTTTGTCATGCTTCAAATTGGGTAGCCACTTCGGGCCAAGAAGATTCATTGCACTCTGTGCCATCTTCCGCTGGAGATCTGCTGGCTGTTCCCTTTACTTGAGAACTGGTGGACTGCTCTTTAACATGGTGGTTGTGGCAGGTAACTGAGGTTGACTGGACCTTGATAGGGAAATCTCTTTGGTGTATTTCCTCTAGTTTGTGTTGAACTTTACATGGAGGTATTCGGGGAGACTGTTGATTTGGGCACTGATAAGCCTTGCTGTCCCTGGCCAGGACTGTTATTGTCAGTACGTTATGAGGAGGAGGTGAATTTTTTCTTTGGACTTTATGTGGGACATGGCTCTGATGAGACCAATTATTTATTTATTTATTTATTTTGTTGGTACTTTTTTCGCCCTGGTCACCAGTCTGCTTACCTCACACTTCCAGGCATCCTCCTGAGGTTTTTCCGGCCACTGTTCTGAGAACCCCCAGCTCCATGTTCAGGCCCATGGCATACCCCCGTGGCTTGCCCCCCATGGTGATGAGGTGGAGAGCTCCCCTCACACTCACACCAGGACTGGATCCAGTAGAGCCGCACACCCTTGATGCCAAGAAGTCCTCCTCAGAGATGGCCATCAAGCCGCCAAGACTGTTGCCCATATTTCCATTTTCTCCCCAGTGAACATCTGTGGCATGCAATGACACCAAGGGACAGGAGCTTGCCCACTACCGCAAGTACCTCTTCGCCAGCGTCTGCCACAGCATGTTCCCCCACTTTGCCCATGGTCTGCAGTAGTCCCCAGTCATCGCTAGAGGCCACTAGGCCACCGGAGCATTCCATCCCCCTCGTTGGAGAAGGAGAGCAGTCCAACAGATGCTCAGTCCTTCTCCATCCCTGTTGACCCCCAATGACCTAGGCTCGTCCCTGAACCCGGGTCACTGGCATGGTGCGAGGTGTGGCGTCCAGCACCTCAACCCTCAGCACCACAAGGATGGTCTCATGAGCCCAATTATGAGGATCTTTGTTCATGATCTATAGTGTACTGTTCAATTAGGTAGCCATATTGTAAAAATGTATCTTTTCTGATGTTGTGGGGGATTTATTTCTTTTAACAGGGTGATAGTTCTTACTCAGCCCCTTAGTGTTGTTTCAGGGGCCCACCAATTTTTGTAGGCTTTAGACTGTAGAGGGGTATTTGCCTTGCCTCATTTTGTGGGGCAGGTGAGAAAGAGCTAAGTTTCTTGGGCAGTTGACATGTTATCTCTGCACCCCTCCACACCTGCTGGGGAGTGGGTGGGCATTTTGTGGGGGTTCCTACTGACCCTGGAGAATCCACTCACTGGGCTTCTTGTTGGGGGATTGGAAGGGTCAGGGGGAGGGGGTGGGAAGAGGATCAATGGTATATGGGTTGGGCTGGGTTCTACAGGTTCATACACCCCTCGAATATGGGTCTATCTCTGGGCTGTTAAGTGGTGTTTAGGTTGTTGGGGAGGTACAGAGATTGACCTGAACTCATATATATTGTTCTTGTTGCATGGGGCTGTTTCTACAGGGTGCTTAGTCTTTCAGGGGTACTCTGGACTGCTGGTTAGTAATGGTTCAATTGTTGTTTTCCCTGATTTGTATTTGGGGGATGGTTTTACTATGTGGGAGGGATAGTGGGGGGGGAGATGTGTTTGGGTTGTTTAGAATTTATAGTTGTTGTGAGGTTGTTCTATTTGTATGGGGGGATAATGTGTTGGGAAACTTTGAATTTTACCAGGACATCCACCTGCAAGTTTGCTGTACATTTGTGTTCTTTTCAAGCCTATTACATTATGATTGGTAGTTCATCATTCTATGGCACAAATAACTTTACTGTCCTTGAATGTTCAGGGTCTTAGTATTCCCGTGAAATGAAGAAAGGTCTATTCATTTCTAAGATCCTCCAGAGGTGATCTCATATTTTTGCAAGAAACCCACCTCCTAAAGAAGGATGTGCAATGTTTGGAAAGGGATTGTTTTAGTAGGGCCTATTTTAGCTCATTTACTGCTAAAAATGAGGAGTCTTCATTTTGGTCTAGCATAGGTGTCCGTTAGCTGTGGAACCTTTGGGGGGTGATAAAGAGTGATGTTGGGTACTGGTGCAGGGTAAATAAGGTCTTGTACCAGTTCTATTTGTAAATTTATATGCACCAAATGATAATGCTCCTGTTTTTTTACAGCTTTGGCCCAACAGCTGTCAGATTGGTATTCCCCACCCATGATAATGATTGTGGGAGGAGATTTCAGTTTGTCCTTGGATCCTGTTTTGGATAGGAACCCCATGGAACAGGGGCACCCTTGCACATTCTGGATCCAGAGCAGTTCTTTGCTAGCTCATCTCAGAATTTGTTTTTTCTGATTGTTGGGGAGTGTTGCACCCCTCAACTAAAGACTTTTCTTTTAGAGCATCTAGGTTTCAATCCTTTAGTAGATTGGATTATTTTCTGGTCAGTTCTTCTATTATAGCGGACCTGGTAATGGTCCTGTATTGTTCCATGCTGCTATCGGATCATGCCCCGGTTGAGCTACTTTGGATGCCCTGACCAGCGGTGGCTAGAACACCCCAGTGGAGACTTAATCCTGTGCTTTTAGGACTTGAGACCTTTAAGACTTGGATTAAGGGAGAAATTGATTTCTATTTTTTGACTTACTTGACCTCGGATATCTTGGTTTTGACAATATGGGTTGCTTTTAAATCATATATAAATGGCCAAATTATTTTGTATTCTTCCCATGTTAACAAGGGGAGATGGAAGGAGATAGCTGACCTCACCAACTGGGTCCGTCATCTGGAAGAGACTTTGTATGCCTCTTCAGGTACTGCAGAGACCACTCTTGCAGAGCTTCTTCAGTGTAAGAAGAGGTTGAATGATATATATCACCAAAAAGCCACAAGGGTCTTATTCTTCATGAAGCAGAATTATTGGGAATCCAGAGACAAGGTGGGGAGGCTTCTAGCCTAGTGCCTTAAGAAGAAAACCCTAGAAGCCCAGGTTCCTTTTTTACAGGGGTTAGATGGTACCCTTATCTCGGATGCTCAGCGGATGGCTGAAGAATTCCTAGGATACTATGCTGATTCATATTCCTTCTCTGTAGATCCTTCTCAGGAGCAGTTTGATACCTCTTTTGCTTACCTTTGTATGCCTTGTTTATCCTCTGAGGAAGTGTCTCCATTGGAAGCTGATATTTCAGTATTGGAAATACAGCAAGCTATCAAAACCCTGTCCCATGGCATGGCTCCCGGCTCAGATGGGCTGAGCTTAGAATTTTACCAGGAATTTGAGCCATTGTTGTCACAACATTTTGTGGCAATATCAGCTGAGATTGAGGTCTCATATTCACTGTCTGACACCATGAGAGAGGCAACTATGAATGTCCTGCCTAAACCTGGGAAGGACTCATGAGCTTATAGTAATTAGCATCCCACTTCCTTGTTAAATGTGGATTGTAAGATCTTTGCTAAAGTTTTGGCAATGCTCTTGGAGTGGGTCCTTCCCACTTGATTAGTAGATCTCAGTCAGGCTTTATGAAGGGTAGGCAGAGCAGTGATAATTTGTGGGCTATAACAACCCTTATTCAGGTAATGTAGGGGGGTCCCGATACTGCTGAACACATAGGACTTGATGCTGAAAAAGCATTTGACTCTATTGAGTGGGGTTATCTGCAGCTAGTTCTTGCTCATTTTGGTTTTGGCCTGAGATTCCGTAGATGGGTGGAGTGCTTGTATACTGCTCCTAGGACTAGGGTCTTAGTTAACGGGGTACTCTCAGAGGTCTTCCCTTTGTTTTATGGAATGAAGCATGGGTTTCCTCTAAACCCACTGTTGTTTTTATTAGCCCTTGAATCTAGCTATCTGACTGCTCCCAGGGGTTTGTGGTATTCCAGTGGGAGGTCGGTTCTATATCACCTTACTTTATGCAGATGATTTGCTTTTGACATTGACAAGGGTGGAATCATTGCTTCCTGAAGCCTGGAAGCCAATTGGATCTTTTAGTAAAATACTGTATCTGGGCTCCAGATTAATTGGAGGAAGACAGAGATTCTGCTTCTTTATACAGTGGTGGGTGTCTCTAGGTTCCCACTCGATGAGATGAGTGCTGAAAGAAATAAAATATTTGGGTATACACATTTCTGGCAACCTCAGGAGCAAGTGTTCTAGTAATTTGGATGAAGTAGTTGATGAGTTGTGGGGGGATTTTCACAGATGGAGACAGTTAGGCCTTTCCCTTCTGGGTACAATTGCCACTGTAACGATGATGCCATTTCCCTGACTTTTTTTTTATAAGCTTAGCAGTCTACCCTTGCAAGTTCCTTTGGAGTTTTGGTTGAATTTAAATAAATCATTTTATGACTTTATTTGTGAGGGCCATCTTCCACAATTTAGCAGGAAAATGTTACCGGCTGCCATGAATGCCTGGAGTTGGAATATGCCTTGGGTCTGAGCTTACCATCTTTGTTTTGGTGTCAAACAAGCTTTGAGATGGTTGCATTCCTGTAGCGGTATGGTACCATTATGAGTGGAGTTGGAACAGGCCTTGGTTGCGGTGATCCCTTTGGAGCTATATTTAACATCCTCTAAAGTTAGGCTTGCATTGGTCACCCATCCAATAAGTTTCTTCTGGGGTTGGCTTCAGGTAAGTACTGTAAATTATTGGGGTGGAACTCCTCTTTTCTCGGCTGATATGAACCATTATGGCATAACCCTCACTTACAGGTAGGGGGAAGCCGATTTTTTGGCCTGGTTGGATTGCACAAGGAGTTAGGACATTAGGAGACATAATTGACCTTGGGTCGGGTATCCTACTTTCATTCACTGATTTGCAAGATAGGTACCATCTCCCTTCTTGTTGTTTTTGGCAATATTTACAATTAAGACATGTATTATTTTTGAACTTCTTTCAACGAGGTTGTTTAAGGCAGATCCTGCCGGTTTCTTTTATTCAGAGGTGGCTTAAAGCCCCTAAGAGCCATCTCAGTATTCTATATAAGGAAATGCAGCAGATGTTTTTGCCAGATCAGAACCCTCACTGGCTAAAATGTGGAGAGGAACTAGGTAGAGAGTTGGGAGTGGAGGTGTGGTTGAGCTGTTGGGTAGAGGCTCATGGGCCTTCCCGGAACCAAGGCTTCAATTGATTAAGAAATAAATATTTGGTAGATGGCATTGTACATTGAACCCACTTGGTAAAGACAGGTGTCCTGGATTCTGATACATGTTGGTGTTGTTTTCAGGCTGCAGGTAACAAATTTCACATTTTATGGGACTGTTCTTGTTGCAGGATTGGTGGGGAGATACTGTTTGGTGCTTAGAAGATGTTTTGAAGTTAACTTTTTCCAGATCCCCTATTTTTTTGATCTTGGGAGCTTCCTTTTTTGTGAATCAGGAGGTACTGGTGTATAAAGATTTTTTGTCTGCTGTGGCTCTAGAAGCTAAGCATATTTTGCTGATGAACTGGAGGTCAGTAGTGGTACATACTGCCTCTAGATGGCAACAGGTCATAGACAGAGTGGTTGCTTTTCACAGAGTTATTTTCTGGTGAGGAACCAGTTGCTGCAGTTTCTTAGAGGGTGTGATGTATGGGTGAAGGGGTGGAGGAGTTCTTTAAGGGATGATACAACGTGTCTTTTTTTTAACTTAAATTGTGCAGTTTGTTGATTGTTTTCTCATAATTGAGAGGAGAAGATGGATGTCCTGGCTCAATTGTTTGTTAATTTAATGGTACATACAGTGAGATAACTAAGTGCTTTCTGTTTTTGGGGTTACTGTAGGCTCTCTTGTCTTGTTTATATTGTTCTTGAGTCTACTGTATTTCCCTGTTGATGTGGTGGAATGTTTGTAATTTTGCTGTTATGACATTGGGAATTTTTTCTTTTGCTTTTCTGTTTTTAATGGTATTAATGCAAATTTTCAATAAAGTAAGTAAGTAAATTTTTATTTCTTTAAGACGCCCTTCCAAAGCTCAAGGCGCCTTTACAATATCAGTCATACAAATCAAAACCACAACTGTAAACAACATCAAATTCAAAAACAATCTAGTATAATTTAATTTAAGTTTAATTTAAAAGTGTTTATATACAAAAAAATCTAATAATTATTAAGTTCAAAAATGTGCATCCAGGGGGTAAGCAAACTAGAATATAGCCACTCATAAAGTAAATTAACTTATAAAATCTGTTGCTTCAAACAGATCACCTTTTGCATGCTCCACACCATGTTCGCAATCCTGCTAAATTGGCTAAGAAACTGGTTAATGGATAGACAACAAAGGGTGGGGTTATTGGCACTCACTCTAATTAGGAATAGTGTCCAATGGGGTGCTGCAGGACTCAGTACTGTGACCAGTTCTATTCAATATCTTCTTAAGTGACACTGCAGAAGAACTGGAAGGAACTATATGCCTTTTACAGATGACATCAAAATCTGCAATAGGGTGGAGACTCAGTAGGGGGGAAAGAATGCATAGGGACCATGGGAAACTGGAACAGTGGCCAAGAGTAAGGTAGTTGGGGTTCAATGTTAAAAAGTGCAAAACAGAGACATAGACTTTTCCATCAGATAAGGACCACTTGGCCCACCTAGTCTGCCCAATTTTACCTGCCTGTAGTATCATCACTGATCCAACTTCATCTCTGGTCCATTCACCACCCTTTCCCTTTCTCTAAGATTCTCTAATGCTTATTCCATGCATTCTTAAACTCCACCACTGTTTTTACCCTCACATCCTCCAGTGGAAGGCTGTTCCAGGAATCCACCACTCACCCTCAACTAATCCACCCTTTCCAATATCTCCTATCCCCTTCAAGGCCCCTTTCTTCATCCTTCACCTCTCTTTTCTTTCCCCCTCCCTTATTGAGCTTTGGCAAAGAATTGATTATTCTGCCTAAATACTCCAAAAAAGCAGTGGGTAGAGCACTGGGATGCTAGAATGGATAGGGAGAGGTAACTCCAGCAGGAGGAGGGAGGTGGCGTTGCCATTATATGACTTGCTTGTGAGGCACCACCTGATGTATTGTGTCCAGTTCTGGAAGCTGCACCTCAAAAAGAAAATAGACAGGGTGGGGGCAGTCCAGAGGAGGGCAACTAAAATGGTACAGCAGTTGCATCAAAAGCTCTACAAAGATGCCAGCCCAGTGGTGCTGACAGTTGAGGCGCTAGACACCACACCTCGTGATACGCCAATGACCCAGGTTCAGGAATGGACTTGGGTTCCTGAGGGTTGGCAGGGGGAAGGAGAATTGAGCATCCCAATGGATGCTGTCCTCCTTCTGAAGTGGGTTACCAGGGATGCTTCAAGCACCCGACACCCCTAGGGCCGGTGGAAGCGTGGGCTTTCAGGGCACTAGGAGCTCTTCAGAGTTGGGGAGGGGAGAACACTATGAGGTGCTTGGCAACAGCATTCATCAGCATGTCATCTGTTGAGATGCATGTCCTTCGTGACAGCGTCTTCAAGGAACAAAGGAAGAGAATGGGGAAACATGTATACATCTTGGTACACGAGCACAGATGAAATCAGGAGGGGTAGCCTTGGGGAATGCCATGGTTGATGGAGTAGGAGGGGGTACAAGGCCTCCTCTGAAAGCCGTAGGAGCCAGGCAAGTAGGAAAAAAAAAGCTCTACAAAGAGAAAATGAGGGATCCCAAAGTGTACACCCTGGAAGAGAGAAGAGTGAAAGGGAACATGATTGTGATCTTAAAGTACCTCGCATGGGTGAACAGGGCAGTAGGGGTGCCTCTTTTAAATGACAATGAGCACCAGGACCAGAGGTCATGCAATGAAACTTGGGGTGGGGGGAGTTTAAGAGGGATGTGAGGAAACACTACTTCACTGAAAGAGCAGTTGATACCTGGAACAACCTGCCAGTGAAAGTGGTGGAGGCACAAACAGTAGAGGGTTTCATGAATCAGTGGGATAGACATAGGGCAATATTAATAAATAGAAAAGGAGGAGGGAGGGTTGTTGGAGACCTGTTAGGGTCTTCAGAGTCAGACTGCTCAGGGACTATCTGGGCAGACTGAGTGAGCCAAGTGGCTGTTTTCTGCTGGCAAATTCTATATTTCTGTGTTTGGTAATTTATTGAGCATAGCCCTAATGTCATCTCTAAATGAAGCCAAGGCAATGATGGAGATCTGCTGCCATCTTCTCTGGTTCTTGCCTGTAACCCTAGAGCAGTGTGTATTAAATCAAAGCCAATTTTTTTTTCTGTCAAGGGAAGTGTACTATACAGCTTTTGTAACATCAATTCAGTGGCCACAAAATTATGTACAGCTTGTGACTGTCAGTGGTGTGATTCAGGAGTTTAGCAAGGAGTCTTCCAGTCCTGCAAGCACTAATCACACCTATACAGGGCAACCATCAGGAGGGAGATTTGAATCAGGAAGGGACAAACAGAGCAGCTTGGGGTTTTTCTGGCAATGCAATCAGGGTAAGGTATTTTAGGTGCACTTTCTGAATCCCACAAGTGCAGATATCGAAGAACAGCTGTCAAAGGGGAGAACTCACTTAAAAATAACTCAGGTAGCGATTTAAATAATTCGAAAACTGTTAAGAATTTTGTGACAAACATGGGACTGGAACTCTGCAGATCTTTTTAACTTAAACAGGCTTTGGCATTACTGTACTGTAGCAGTCGAGAGGGGAGACAGCTAAAAACTGCATTGGGAGGAGATTTCAACAAAAACATACAGCTCTTTGTGGTTGTAATTTCTCTGCAGCATTAAAGGATAGTCATCAGCAGCGGAAATTCAGCAAAACTTGCATTGTGGGGAGTTTTAAACAGACTGTAATCTTAAGCCAGAACACAGCTGTTGGAGTTTCAATTTTTCTGCAGATTAGGGATAGGAGTTTGGCACCCTTTTTCAAACCAATACAGAGCATTAGCAGGTTATGACAGAAGTTGGGAAGTGGTCAAATCTGTAGTTTAAATCAGGAGGGATTCACAATATTAAGATCAAATCTTGGTCTGAGTGTCACTGTTCAAATATAATAAGACATAACCTGTTTTGTAAGTTAGATCCAGCAGGTCAAGAATTCCAGGACATTGGTTGGAGGATAAAGATCATGAGAGGAAAGTCACATGACCTGCATGAACCAACAGTGGCTGAGCAGGAAGTTCCATCTGGGGAAAGTCCCATTTAGAAGATGAAAGATAGCACTCTTAACATCTCACACATGTTCATGCCCCAGTCTGTAAGTGGAACAGTACAGGAATGGAACAGGTGTAAGACATCTGAGGCATCGTCTGGCACTGCAGTGGGAAGCCGAGAAAGAGGGGGCTCTGCCAGTTGACTAAGAAAAGGTACCTGGTCACTCTGGTTATAACATTCACTGCAGGGACGGGTGGAGGTTAAATGGTAGACCATAACTGGGAATAGGTGCAACACACTACATAGAAACATAGACTTTGACGGAAGATAAGGACCACTTGGCCCACCCAGTCTGCCCATTTCCCTTCCTATTGGATAAGCTGCAGATTCTAGTTAACCAACAGCCTACTTCCTGCAACCCTCCCACTACAATTGCCTTATGTCTGTCCCATGCATGTTTGAATTCCCCCACTGTTTTAGACCCAACAACCTCTCCAGGAAGATGGGTCCATGCATCCACCACTCTCTCTGTGAAAAAAATGTCATCACATTACCATTGAGCCGCCCCCTCTATCTTTAAATTGTGCCCCCTTGTTCTTACACATCTCTTTTTCTGAAAGATGCTACCCTCCTCAACTCTGATGATTCCCTTGAGGTACTTGAAAGTTTCTATCATGTCCCCCCGTCCCTCCTTTAATCAAGGGTATACATCTCAAGCTTTCTCAGTCTCTCTTCATATGGTTTCTGATGCAGACCCTGCACCATTTTAGTTGCTATTTAAGGTAGGACTATAAAGGACTCAATGGGGGAATAGGGATAACACCCTATCTAGGGTAAGGGTACAAAGGAAAAATCAAGTAAAGTCTAATTAAAACCATAAGGGGAAATCAAATTAGTAATCTACCTAGCGTATAGCAACATGGGGTAATCTAAACAAAACAAAAGAGAAATCAAGAAACACCATATTTAGGGTAAGAGCATAAATTGTTTCTGAGGTCATAAAAAGAGTAGATTTGGGATGCAGTGTACTGACTGTGCAGAGGCAGATTTCAATGAGACATTCTGGAGACTGAGTTGCTGCCCCATCTTTGGGAACCTCTCTGGGCTGAGAGAATAGATCTCTAGACTGCAGACTGAGTTGGCTAGGATTCAGGGGACCTCTTCTACCGCATTGGGGCCACCATATCCACCATCATTGCCTCAGATAGTTCCAAGAAGGAGGGCCAGCTGGACTGTGGTTATCTTAGGGAGGGTGGGGGTCAAGGGTAGGGAAACATTCTTTAGCCAGTGCCAGTAAAAAACTCTTTTGTCACTCTGACGGGACAAAATTGCCAAGATGGGACACCAGTGGTAGTGACAATAGAGGACGTGGAGGTTCTTTGGAGCAGAGGCTCCAAGGTGGGAGGCAGAGGATTTTAGTGGAAGGAGAAGCAACTTCTGATAGAGAATTCCATCATTAGATGATTAGTCTTGGGAACACCATGGGAGGGAAGGAGGGAGGTGAGGTGCCTACCTGGTGCCTTGGCATGCAGGGATGGGAGGTGAATCATTTGGATATCTAAGGCGATGGGTCTGAAGGCAGAACTGGATATCTATGTCCACCTGGGGAAAACTGACCTGGCAGGGGAAGCAGCAGCAGTGGTACAGGATAGGTTTAGAGATCTGGGGAGGGATCTGAAGCAGGCAGCACAGACAGTGGCATTCACTGAGGTGTTACCCGTGCATGACTTGGGGAAGGAGAAGGAATGCTGCACCATGGTCTTTAGTGACTTGTTGCAGGTGTAGAGCAGGGAGGAGGGGTTTGGTTACATTGGGGACTGAGGTCCTACCTAAAAGGGGAAGGCCTATAGAAAGAAGATGGCCTCCATCTATCCAGGAGGGGAATGGCAGACCTTGGGTGGAAGGTTTAAATGCTGCTTCAGTGGGCATTTAAACTAGACTAGAGATGAGGGAGAAGGAAGAAGTGAATGCATTCACTGCAGGGAAGGGTGGTGGGGGTTAAACAATAGATCGTAACTGGGAATAGGTGCAAAACCCTATCAAGGGTGGGAAAATACATGGATTAATGGGAGAATAAGGGAAAATAATAACACCCTGTCTAGAATAAAGGAATATAGGTAAAAAGCAAGTAACGTCTAATTAAAACTTAAGAGGAAAGCAAATTAGTAACCTACCTAAGGTATAGCAACAAGGAATAATCCAAACCAAAAAAGGGAAATCAAGAAACACCCAGTCTGGATTAAGGTCATACATTCTTTTTCAGGTCATAGAAATAGTAGATTTGGGAATGATGGGAGTGGTGCAGTGCAGTGGCTGTAGAGTGGCAGTCTTCAAGGAAACCTTCAGAGACAGAGGTGCTGCCCCATCTTCATGCACCTTTCTGGGCTGAGGGTGGAGGTCTCTCAACTCCAGGCCAAGTTTGCTATGATTCCTGAGATCTCATCCCCCAACAAATGGCCATAAGTCAACCATCATTGCCTCAGAGAGTGGCAATAAGAAGGGCCTGCTGGACTGTAGTAGGATGGGAGGGATGGGGTGAGGGATAGGGAACTCATTCCTCATCTCATGCCACTACACAACCCTTTAAAGGCTCTGGTGGGATGTGATTGACAAGATAAGGCATCTATGATAGTGGCAATGAAGGATGTGGGGGTAATTTAGAGCAGAGGTCCCTAGGTGGGAGGCATAGGACACCAGTAGAAGGGAACAGTAACTTCTGCTAGGAGATTCCATATATAGAGGGCTAGTTTTGGGAACATGATGGGAGGGAAGGAGAGAGGTGAGTTGCCTACCTGTCACCTTGACACAGAGGAATGAGGCGCAAATCATTAGGATTGCTAGGGCAGTGGGGCTTAAGGTTGAGGTGGATGTCTATCCAGGGGCCAATAACTGGGCAGGTAAAGCAACAGGGGTGTGCAGGGAGCTGCGGAGGGGTGGGAAGAAGGTAGCATTCACAGTAGTCTTCACTGAGGTGTTACCTGTGCGTGGCTGGGAGGAGGAGAAGGAACACTGCACCATGATTTTCAATGACTGGTTAAAGGTGCGGTGCAGGGAGAAGTTTGGGTACATCAGGGACTGTGGTCTTACCTTGGGGGGAAGGGTAAAGGTCTGTACAAAGAATATGACATCCATCCATCCAGAAGGGTTACAACAGTCCTGGGTGGAAGGTGTACATGCTACTTAAATGGACATTTAATTTAGCCAAGGGAGGTGAAAGAAGAAACAAAGGAGGCAGTGAATGCCCCCCCGCCAACAGAACATGGAGAAAGAGTGAAGAAAAACACAGGGGAAATACTTCCCTTAAGGGTAGCAGGTAATAGGGGCAAGATGGGGGAAGGAAGGGAGGGTCAAAAGGTGGATCTAAGGCTGAGAGGAATACTAGAAGGAGTGGGAAGAGGGAGGATAAAAAAGGAAGGCAGTACCAGTGAAAAAAGAAGGGTGAAGGATGGACTCAGGAAGGAAGTGCAAAGTAGAGGCAGGGAGGGACAAAAAGAGAGGAGAGCTTTTTTGTGATGTGATAGTGTGAAATTTAAAATGCCACAAAATGCCAATAAATTTAGTTTTTTTGTAAACTATTTTTATCCTCCTTGCGGTGGGTCGACCTCAGTGTCCGCTGGGCCTACCAAACTTAGGGTCTTTTGAGGGCTTCTAGCACCATGCATGCCCTGGCAGACCCCCAAAATTGGTCTGGGGGCATCATCCATGTTGGCCCCCACAGTTTTCTCCGATTTCTCCCTTGTGCTACCCCAGGACCCCCAGAAGCAGTGGTGCATGTGCGTGGAGGTGCACATGCATACCGCAGCTCTGGACTGGGTCCGCGCAACCCTCCCTATTGACATATATCAGAGCTCCTTGTGTCACTATCCCTCTGGCCTCCACCAGGGGGCAACCAAGCTCTGAGAGAGCTGGGTTCCTCCTTCTGAGGTGGAGTGCTGCCTGCTGGCAGCATCTCTCATCCTCTCCCTCCCCCCCATGGCCTCCAACGACCCTGGCCATTCCTGAACCTGGGTCACCAGTGTGGCATGAGGTGTGGCATCCAGTGCCTCAACCCTCAGTGCCACCAGGCTGGCCAAAATGCCAGTATTAATGAAAGGATCACATAGTAAAGTAAGAAAGACTGGATTTCTTTTAAAAATGTTTGACCTTCCTCTGACCTGATGGGCAGCTGCTACCAGGAAATTAAGATTGCATTTCCAGGTCCCTTAACAGAGCCATGCCAAAATCCATTCCTGTCGTAACCATGCATTTCAGAGGCAGGATGCTTTGTTCCAGGAAACTGTTATACTAAATTACATCTTATAAGGTAAAAGGATAGGCTCATCCTTTCTGCAGACTTGTGTGAATTCTTGACACGCTGGTGTCAATTGTGCTACTAGTGGGACACTGAGACATCAAAGATTATCAGGAAAATAAGATTTTGGAAAACAGCAAGAGTGACATCTACTGGCCTAAAAGGACAGACCAGAGATTTTTGACACTATGTAAATAGCCTGACAACCAGGGGCTCTATCTCATTTTTCCTGGAGCATCTTCAAGTCACTATCTCTGGAACACACAGTGAAGCAAAACTGCCACAGCACAGAGACTAACAACTAAAGAGACTGCACTTACTCTTTGCTGTCTTCAATTCACTACAAACTAAGGTAGAACTTTAGATAACTGTCAAAGTGTGTTTTTCTTGTACAATTTCACTTTTTTTTGTTATGCTGTGACCAAAAATATTATTTAAACCTTTTTAAGTGTAACTGTTTGATTAGTAACTATTTAGTAAAAACATTTTGTTTTTAAGGAAACCGTCCTGAGTGAGATTTTTTTATATATGGTGTGTGATTGTGGGAGATTCAGAATTAATCTGTGATTAAACTGTTATTGCTACAGTGTGTCATAATAAGCTACCAAACTGAACAAATGATCTAAAAAGGGAAAGTCTGCATATAATAGGGGGAATATGAAAGTTTAAAAAAATGGTCTGTGGGGATTTGAACCAGGTTACTGCACACCCGTGGGAGAAGGCAGAATCAGGGTTACAATGCTTCCCCAAAGAGGTTGTAATGCATGGAACTTCCCCTTTGTGTAACAGCTGAGAAAGGGTTCTCATTTTGCTACAAGACTTGAGACTGGTATTGTACCCTGATCTAGAGTAAAGATGGGACCCTGGGACTTTGTGGCAAGTATTCAGTTGTGAATCCAGTGAGCACTATAGAGAGACTCAGAGAGGGTATTCCCTGTTTTCCCCCTCCCTGTCACAGATTGCACTTAGGGGTGGGCACTGTGAGCTCAGTGGATCTGACCATCAGGAGCGGGTATATGACACCTATCATAACTCCCTGTTCTCTCTTCTCTTCCAGTGTATACATATTGAGGTCCTTTAATTTCTTCTCATATGTCTTCTGGTGCAAGCCCTGCACCACTGTAGTTGCCCTCTTCTGAACTGCCTCCACCCTGTCTATGTCCTTACAAAGATGCAGCTTACAGAACTGTTCACAGTACTCCAGATGAGGCCTTACCAGTGTTCTGTACAGTGGCATTACCACCTCTCTTCTTCTGCTAGTGATATCCCTTCCTTTTTTAAATTAAGTATATTTTATTGGAAATCTAAAAGAAACAAAGAACAAGCAATACAGATAACAGTCTAAATAATTTGAACATGATAACATAGATCTAACAATTAACAATAAACTATGCCCTCCCATCCCATCCCAACTCCCTTCTATCCCCCCTCCCTACTCTGGAGATTAGCTCCAACCTAAAGGGGAACAGTTAACCAAAAGTGTAAAAGGGAAAAGCAACTGGAAAACCATACATTACTTGCTAAGCAAAATGAGGGGTGCCCGTCTGGAGTCCACTGCCAACACGAAACCCAACAAATTCCTGGGAGGCAATAGACAATGGGACCAGCAAGACCAGAGTTTCTATCTTGTTTGAACAGAGAGCAAAGCAAAAAGGGGCTCCCAGATATCTAGGTAGTGTTTCTCATGATTAGATGTCTTTGCTATTATTTTTTATGCTTGCGGGGTGAACAAAATGTCTTTATACCACTCTAAATAAGATGGAATTGTTTGATTGTGCCAGTATGATATCCCTTCCTATACATCCCTGAATACCACTGGCCCTCCCCATAGCCTTGGTAAATTGTTTGGCCACCTTTAGTTCATCTGAGATTATTGTTCCCAAATCCTTTTCTTCCTTGGTAGCCGTTTGTACCTCTCCCCATCCTGTAGCTTTCCCCAGGTTTTCTGTGCCCCAGGTGCATAATTTTGCACTTCACATTAAAACCTAGTTGCCACACATTGGACCATTTTTCCAGCTGTCCTTGGTCCTATCTCATTTTCTCCACCCTAGCTGGAGTGTCCACCCTATTGCAGACGTGGAGTCATCTGCAAATATGCAGACCTTACCTTCCAGCCCTTCTGCAATGCCACTGATGACTTTAAAAATGACTGGGTCCAGGAGTGATCCTTGTGGTATCCCACTGGTCACCCCCCTCTCTTCAGATTGGATCCCATTTACCACCAATCTCTGTTTTCTGCCTGCCAACCAATTTATTTTTATCATATCGCAATTGTTTCACCCCTGCAGCAACTGACCTGCATTTATACTCCAACCACCGCTCCAACTCCACCACCGACCCTAAAGTTGCATGCCCAGCTGGCATATGCAACTATACCATCGAAAGGGGCATCCCTCCATTTCCCCAGCACCAGGCAAGGATCTAATACTGGCAAACACCATTCCAGGCATCATCGGCCAATGGAGTAGTGGCCATCAAGCTGCTGTGGTCTGTGCTGCCATTTGTCCATGTTCTGGTAGCCCCAGGATTGCAAGCGTGCAGTGACATCATGGCATATACATGCCAATGTCTGCCGCACTCCATACTGCTGCACCAACTCTGGTAGTGCCCCCAGTCATCACCAGGGGCTGGTGACACACCCTGGATCCCTCCCCGGGAATAGGAGAGAAGACCTCCAGATGCTCAATCCTATCCTCCCTGCCAACCCCTGATGGCCTGGGCTTGTGTCCGAACCTGGGTCACCAGCATGGTGTTAGGATTGGCTTCCAGTGCCTCAACTGTCAGTGACACCAGGCCCTGCCAACCAATTTCTAACCCACTTTACCTCCTTGTGGCCCACTTCCTGGCTACCCAGCTTGTTTACCGGCCTTTTATATGGGGCAGTGTCAAAGGCCTTTCTGAAATCAAGGTAGGCGACATCCACAGCTCCTCCCTGATCAACTTCCCTTGTCGTCCAGTCAATGAAATATATCAGATGTGTCTGACATGACCCTCCTGTAGTGAATCCCTGTTGCCTCAGGTCCTCTGCTCCATTGTATTCCAAGTGTTCCACAAACCTTTCTTTAAGCAGTTCTTCCATAATCTTCCTCACTACCTAGGTGTGGCTGACTGGTCTATTGTTACCAGCCTCCTCCTTGCTTCCACTTTGGACATTGACAGGGTATAAGCAGTCCAGAGAAGGTCTACCAAACAGGTGCAGGGGTTGCACAAGAAACCATATGAGGAGAAAATGTGTGAGATCATCATGTACTTCAGAGAGGAGAGGGGACAAGATTGAGACCTATAAATACCTCACAGGGGTGAACAAGGTACAGGAGAGGAGTTTCTTTCAAAGGAAGAGAAGCACAGTAATGTGGGAGCATGCTATGAAGCTGTGGGGGTTAAGTGGGATGTGAGGAAATTCGTCTTCTAAAAAAGGGTGCAGGACACCTGGAACAACCTGCTAGAAGAGGTTGTAGGGGCAATGACAGTGGGGAGCTTCAAACACGTGTGGGATAAGGACAGGGGTATAAGAAATAATGGTGAGTGAGAAGGGAGGGAGGGACACCTGTGAAAAAACAGAGTCCAGGATGTAGTAATAGGCAGGGGAAAATAGGACAGACTAATTGGGCCTAGTGGTCCTTTTCTGCTGACACATTTTATGTTTCTTTTTTTTTGTGTAATCTGAATTGTACCTGCTCCCCATTATCTTTCAGCTGCTCAGTAACCTTGAATACTCTCTTTTTTGCAGAGTGCTGGTAGTTTAACACTGGTCAGAGTGTATTTTGTGGCTTAATTTGCACATTTTTGCTGAGCAAACTTTTTAAATAATTGTTCTGTTGCTCCATTTAATGCATGATGTAAATCATGAACCCTCTCAGAGAAGCATCTGCATTTTTGGATGGGGCATGAGGGGGACCCTCAGGGGCTAGTAACTGATCTATCTGTAGCAGCTGTTCAGGCAGGAGATGTAACAGTTCAAAAATAAAAGCTTTTATAAAAATAACCATTGAATTCAATTCCATCTTTTCTGGCCTCCCAAATACGTAATATTTTACAATCATTATTATCCCTTCAGCTCATCTATCTTCACTGTCAAAACATCTCTATTTGTAGGTGATATACAGTAAAAGGGTCCAGTCAGGACAGCTTTGGGAGTCTAGTGGGTGGTGCCATTGAGTGGCTCTCTAACTTTTTTATGTCCACCTTGATGTCAGCTAAATTGTTATCCCCACTGTTTAATGTCTTGTTCAATTTATAATTTTTTTTAGTAGGGTATAAGAGAGGTCATCATCTCTGTTTCTCCTTTTCAGCTGACTAAAACTGATGTAAGGAGGCTAAGGTCCAGGATGTAGAAACACTCAGTATGCAGCTGCCACTGTACAGTTGAAGATTTCATGCCAACATATCCACATTTTCCAGTTTTCTGTGTAAGCTTATCTTGGCTACTAAAGGTGCAAAAGATAAGTGCATTTTTTAATGATTTATTCGAGCTTTGCAGTTAATTGTTTTTCCTAAGGTGCAGGGATGGAGACTCAGGCAGTCATGCTTGTGTGAGGCTTCAACTAAAGCACAACACAATGTTTACTCCCCTTTAGTGCATTCTCAGTCACCTAATGTTTTCTCTGCTTCAGTTAATTCTCAGTCACCTTTGTAGATCATGTCCTAATTGTTAAATAGATATGAATGTTTGAAACAGAGACACCATGTGGCTAACTGCAACAGTTGGGCCAAAACATTCTTGACATCCAGACATTTCCTCTCAAATCTCATTCCACATGCAATAACCAGACAGCTTTTTTTTAAAGCAGAACCTTTATATCCTACTTGGTTGCTTTAGGCGTCAGCAAGAAAGAAGAAGAAGAATAATCAGAATTTATATAGTGCTTTTCATACATCCAAAGCACTTTACAAGCAATGCTAGACTGGTAGTGAAGTGACTGAATGTGTGGTGGCAGACATATCACACATCATCACCCACACACAGCCTGGATAATTGCATGAACCGGTTTTATGGGAAGGGGAATGTTGACCAGGACACCGGAAATGTTCCCTATTCTTTGCGAAGAGTGCCCTGGGTTCTTTTACTTCCACCTGGACACCCACCAGGACAACACCAAGATGGGCAGAAGGGACCTCGGTTTAACATCTCATCTGAAGGACAGCACACCCCAGCAGTACAGCACCCCCCAATACCTCACTCAGATGCCAGCGATTTTTAGGTGCAACTCCAATCCCGGTGTGGGACAAGAACCCATGACCTTCTGGTCCAGAGGCGGATGTGCTACCAACTGAGCCACACTGAAAGAGGTGTCATCTGATCTCAGTTAGAGAGCTTTCTATCGTGGGGTGTTAATCTGAGGTAATACCAACTGGCGGACCTGCTGACAAAGTGATAAGGCTGCCATTTGTGGTACTGATGACTCAGGTTTGTGAACAAGCTTGGGGCATTGGAGGACCAGCGTGATGATAAAGCACGTGAAACATAGTGAAAGTCAGGAAGAAAAAGATAGCATTCCTGAAGTATAAGGAAACACAGAAGGACCAGGACAGAGAGCAGTACCAGTTAAGGCAGAAGGAAGCAGGGAGGGAAGTCAGAATAGCAAAGGCCCAAACTGAGGAAAAGATAGCCAACTCAGTTAAGAAGGGGATAAAACCCTTTATAGGTACATCAGCGAGTGTAGAAAGACAAAGGGAGGGATAGTGAGGCTAAATAGAATGAACGGTGGGTGGGCAGAGGGGGACAGTGAAAAAGCAGGGACACTGAACGAATGTTTCTGCTCAGTATTCACGAAAGAGGAGGGGGAAGTGCCTAATCCAATTAACAGAAGCACTCTTGATAGAGGGGTCGATCCCAGTCCTTTCACAGAAGAAAGGGTTCTGCAAGAACCCTAAAACTGAAGGTGGACAAAGCAATGGGTCCTGATGGAATTCACCCAGAATTCTAAAAGAATTAAGGGAGGAACCAGTGAAACCACTGGCTACTCTTTTCTAATAAATCATGGGAGGATGTGTGGTACCCAAGGACTGGAGGAAGGCGATGTGATTCCCTTCACAAAAGTGGGACCAAGACAGAGGCAGGAAACTACAGACCTGTCAGTCTGACCTCTGTGGTAGGGAAAGTGATGGAGTCACTCTAAGGAAAGAATAGTTGAGTACCTAGAGGCCAGTGGAGCACAGGACCCAAAGCAGCATGGATTCACAGCAGGAAGGTCATGTCAGACTAATGTAATAGATTTCTTTGACTGGTGACCAAAGTAGTAGACCAGGGAGGGGCTGTGACACGGGCCTACCTAGACTTTAGCAAGGCATTTGACACAGTCCCACACAAAAGATTAATAGTCAAATTAACCAGCCTGGAAGTGGGTCCCAGGGTGGTAGCCTGCAAAACATTGGCTGGACAACACGACACAGAAGGTAATTGTAAATGGAGTCCACTCTGAAGAAAGGGGGGTTACTAGTGCGGTACCGCAGGGTTCAGTATTGGGTCCAGTCCTTTTTAATGTCTTCATCAGTGACATTGCAGAGGGACTGGAAGGAAAAGTATGCCTTTTTGCAGATGACACAAAGATCTGCAACAGGGTTGATAAACAAGGAGGCGTAGAAAGGATGAAATGGGACTTGGCAAAGTTGGAGGAATGGTCAGAAGTATGGCAGCTAGGATTCAATGCAAAGAAGTGCAAAATAATGCACCTGAGAAACAAGAACCCAGGGGAAGAATACACAATGGGTGGGGAGATAGTAACAACAACAAAAAAGGAAAGGGACCTGGGGGTAAACATATCAGATGACCTTAAGGTTAGCAAGCAACGTGAGAAGGCAGTAGGGAGGGGCTGGGGTACACTGGGATGTATAGGGAGGCATCAGCAGCAGAAAACAGGAAGTTGTTATCCCTCTGTACAGACAGTTGGTGAGACCCTATCTGAGTACTGTGTCCAGTTCTGGAGACCCCATCTTTGCAAGGACATAGACAGGATAGAGGTAGTCCAGAGGAGGGCAACTAAAATGGCAGGGTCTGCAAGAGAAGCCGTATGAGGAGAGACTAAAGGAGCTTAATATGTATACCCTTGAGGAAAGAAGGAGAGGGGACATGATAGAAACTTTAAGTACCCCAGTGGAATCAACAAAGTCCAAGAGGGTAGCATCTTTCAGAAAAAGAGACTTGCAAGAACAAGGGGACACAATTTAAAGATAGAAGGAGGGCGGTTCAGGGGCAATGTGAGGAAGTATTATTTCACAGAGAGAGTAGTGTATGCATGGAACAGCCTTCCTGAGGAGGTTGTGGGGTCTAAAACTGTGGGAGAATTCAAGAATGCATGGGACAGACATAAGGCAATTCTTGTGGGGGGTAGGAAGAAGTAGGCTGTTGGTTAACTAGGATCTGCGGCCTATCCTGTAGGTAGGGAAATGGTCAGACTAGATGGGCCAAGCGGTCCTTATCTGCCGTCAAAGTCTATGTTTCTATGTTTCTATGTTTCACGTGTGTCACAGTGGAAATTCTTCTTGTCCAGGGAGGACTGACATAAGCTTTCTGTTTGACACTGCCACCAGGGTGACCACACTGTCCCCCTCATTGCTAGAGAGGGTATCAGGAAGAGGTGGGCTGCCACAATAATGACACAGTCAGGGGGGTTAAGGAGAGGGCAGATGTTGGGGCAGTGGGGCTGAAGGTTGTCAGGGACTGATGAGAGCAGGCACATGAAAGAAAAAGTACAGATTTAAGCAAGGTACTGTAAACCAAATTCTTTCAAAAAACAAAAGTTTCTAATGCAAGGTCTTACACTTGTCTCTATCTACAGTAATTCACCTCTTCCCCTTCCTGCACCAGCCTCTAGTATCAGTGATTGTGAACAATGACTAATCCCCTAGCTATCTGAGGTAATCCTCTGAGGACCCTGGTTACAATAATACTTTTCAACTGCCCCAGGGAAATTAGCACTTTCTATTTCATGACACCTATACTTCATAGCTGACATGTTCTGTAATGAAACATCAAAGCTGGGCCTTTATAATCATTCTTTTTAAACATCAGCTTTTTTCGTCAAAGACATGTTGAACTGGATATTTAATTAATACAGAGTATTAAACAAATATTTTCAGCAACTGTAACTGTACCGAACAAAAAGCACATTGCTTTTTCAAAGAATCAAAATCCTTGAGTTCTCACTGTATTATAAAAAATTACCACAGACGTAAATCATCAAGACACAGAAAAGGAAGTTTTGAATTAGCTAAAATCTGCTGAGTAGGGCAGCCTTGCAACCATGTTAGTGGAATTACAACCACTAAATCCCCACTTTCAGTAGAAGTGCTGAGACTTGATGAAAAACCACTAAACATTTTAGAATGTAGTCATTTAGAATTTTTGGCATGACAGACAAATGTGAGGACTGCCTCATTTGACAAATGCCTTTACTCTTAATTATGTCTTCTCTATTTGATCCCAGTAAGTGCTTCCAAAAAATCTTTAGCACATATTCAAGCAGAAGTTCAGGAATTATAGGTTTCTCAAAACACCAGACAACATATTAACAAAGAATTTTTGTCAGCTTATTTAGAAAAATAGAAGCTGACAACAGATGAGTGCCGCATTGCCCATCTAGTCTGCCCTTTTCTGTTGCAATGCTTACACTGTAGACCCCACCAGATCTACATCACTTTCTCTGCCATCTCCTTACTTATCCCTTATGACTCCCTTGTCCATATCCCGGTCTTCTTTGAATCCCACCACTGTTTTCAACCCACAACTGCCACTTGAAGACCATTCTAGGCATCAACCACCCTTTTTGTGAAGAAGTATTTTTTCACATTTCCACTAAATCTACCCCCTTCCATCTTTATATTGCGGCCCCTTGTTCTGGAGCACCCCTTCCTCTGAAAAATACCTCCCACGTGTACCTTATTTATTTGGTAAGAAAAATCCACACCACAGCATCCAGTATCTTCATACTGGGGAAGGGGATAAAACCCTCATCCTGAGGGTTTTAATCTGAATCATCTTATTGCTGTGGAATCCATTTTCTTTTTACCCATATACTTTACATGACTGCCTCACTCTGACTGTGGTGGGTGATGTTTGTGAGGCAAAAAAGCAAAAAAAATCAGATTTTCTTTTGATTAAAGAGGAAAAAACCTTCCTGAAAATACAAAATTTGAAAGTCAGGTTCACCTTTTTTATCATTTTCACTATTTTTTTTCCTTGTGCTGATAATTTATTTTACATAACAGAATAAGATGTGATGCATGGGATAGCATTTATCTAAATGCTGAACTATCTAGAGGCTGTTCCTCCTCATACATCATGCTGCCTTTTACTCTGTAATTTGAGTTTTCATATGTTCATGAAACATCTTGAAGAACATCAAAAGGTAGAATGTGATTGATTTTAAATATCTTGTTAGACAATACTTGACTTATGATATGAGTTGGCTGCATGCTCATCTCCGGGTGGCCGGAAGAGTCGAATGGTCATTGGTTCAAGTCTCACATTGGGAACAGGAAGTGGGAGGGGTTCCATGACTCTGCAATAAGTTTGGGGGCATCTCCTATTAAGTAATAAAAAGAGTGTTTGGTGTTAAAGTTCATTTTAGTATGGTTCTGAAGTATGGGGTTAAGGCAAGGCATTTTGTTTTATATAGTGCCCATCCAAATAAGCTTGAAGCACTTTACAAGTATCAGCACGCCATATACTTGGATACAGTAAGTACAAGACAATTCCTCAACTAAAATTAATTAAAAACTAATGAGAATAAGTTAATTTTTAGCCGCCTTTCAATGGTTTCAACTGATGGCAAACTCATATGATGCAAAGACAGTGCATTCCAAACTAAGTGGGCCTACAATGAGAACGCTCTTTCTCCTGAGAGGTTTAAGGACACCCTTCAGATGGCCAGTAGCCAATACATGTTTTGTGTTGGAATGTATGCAAAAGTAGTTCTTATGAACTACTCTTGGCCTTTCTAATTTTTTCCCTGAAGCTCATTTGAGGCTTGAGTTTGTTTCTTGGTCCCAACAAGTAAAAGTCTTATTGTGAGCTATTAACTATTGGGAGGGGGGGCCATGAAAATGAATGGGCTAGATCACCTAAAAAGGCTTTGGAAGAAATGAAATCAAAAGAGCTGTACTTGAGGGGTGGTTAAAGGATTAGTATACCCAGCCTCATATCTTATAAATGTGATTTGTTACCCTGTCTACAGAAAACTCTTTCAGTGTAGCTGTTGGGGATATATATGTTTGCTTTAGTTTGTTTTCACTGTTCAAAATCTCTGTAACATATCCTAGGTGGAACTTCACTTTACCGTAGTTGAAATCTCATTGTGCCTGAGAGCTGCATTAGCATATGAAAACATGATGTGTCAGCATCCTTTGGATGCCACAGTATGACTGTCTGTTTAATTACAGTTCAATAAAACAAGTTGCAGGAAGGTGTGAAATATCACATTTATCTTCAATTAGTTTTACAAACTGCTTTAAATATAATGCAGGTTTTTTCCTTTAAATTGCATTCAATTGGTATGTTTCTAGAGAGCTTTTTCAGGTCATGGTACTTCCAGCATAGAGAAACATGGTGTAAATGGGTGATGTGACATCATGTCCTCATATGCTAATGCATCTCTCAGGGACAATGAGATTTCAACAACCAGAAAATGGAAACCCCAGGCAAGTTACAGGGGCTAGTATGAACAGTGAAAACAAACTAAAGCAAGCACATAATTCTTCATCAGCAACACAAAAAGAGCTTATAAGGAAATAACATTTACAAGATATGAGGGTGTGTAAATTGATGTCTGTGAGCTTCCTCTACATTTAATACCTTTTGTCAGCTCCAACAGTAGAATGTAATTCTTTTAAGAGTTTGGCACTACAGAACATAGCTGACATGGGCAAACAGTCAGATCTAACAAGAATTAATGAATCTATCACCCTTTGGGAGTTTAGGAAATTTAAAACAGACAGGGATATGGAGCTTTATTGATCCTTCTGTACACATTTTTGAACATACAAAAAGTCTGGCCAGGGTATGTTATAATGCCTATAATGCATAATTACTTTTATAACAACTCCAAAGTGCAGTGTGTCTGTGTAGTGAATGATGAGCCACCATTAAGCCATTATGTGTTGAAGTGCCTCAGTCATTACAAAGGCATGAATTGACAGTTGGTGTTTCCCTTTAATTGTGTTGTCAAAACATATTCCTGAAATTAAAAAGCTTTTCAAACTATTTACAAATTAATGAAATACTGTAGGTATGCCTTAGTATCTTTTGTATTTTATACATTTAAATATTTGATTAAATATATTTAGAAGTGTTTTTAAGTTCACTATGTATTGGATAGTGCACTGAACAGTGTTTTTTTATCTGTCAGTTTTGCATGACATGTTTGCATTAATTGTAACCTTTTTAATTTTGGATGACAGCCTAAGACTCATATTAGAAAACCTGAACTTGATGAGGAACTTGGCTAAGACCGGGGGTGAGATGGGAATGGGTGAATTCACAAACTATGATTTGCATAGTCTTCATGGAAAACTACAAACATTCTTTTGAAAGGTATGCAGCCACCAATCTTTGCCCTTGGGGAAGTGACATCTCCAGTTCCATGATGACGTAACTTCAGAAAGTATAGCAGCTACTAAAGAAAAGAGAAAGAAGTTAAAACTCATACCCTACCATCATAGCCTCATCCCTCCTTCAAAACCCCATGGATCCATTAAAAAAGAAATACCCCCCGATACCCCCATCTGATTAACATCCCAAATCCTACCCTTCTCTCCCAAGTCCCAGAAATAGATTTTTATGGCCCATCTTCTTGCCAAACCACTTAGGATCCAAACTTTCACCGCTCCCCGGGCCCAATAATAACTAAATACCCCTTACCCAAAACCACTTAGCACCCTAACTGTGACCCTCCCCACCCATTGGATTCATGGACATTAAACAAAATTAAGAAATATGAGACCTGGAGTCAGTCACTGGCCTACTCCTCACACCATCTCAGCCTACTAACTTCATAGCGATATGTTAAAGTTTTTATAATTACAGTAGCTATGAGATGTCTCACTGAAAATCACACACATTTTCATGCAATGTATCTTGATTACTTATTTAGATTTTATTAACCATGTAAGTGCACTAGGCAATCAAATGGTCCATTTTTAGGCACATTCTGAGAGATTAGAGCACAAAGCTGTGAACCTGGAGACATATAATTGAATTCTATAACCACATCTTACTCACTGCATGGCCCTCAGCAAGTCACTTAGCCTCTCTTTGTTTAATCTGCTTGTAATTACTCTCTAACCAATTTGTCTGCTTTTTGAATATCCACATGTACTAAAACAGTCTCTGTCCCCTTCTTTTTGATGTTTAAATCATACTGAATTTGAAATACAGTTAGTATGAAATTTATGAATAGCTTGGCAGAAGACACCAGGAGAAAGGACTGCTGTGTGACTGAACTTCTCTGCTGGGACTAAAGTAGAAGAACTTTTCAATCAATCAATCAATCAATCAAAATCTTTATTTAATCAGGCGAACATCATTGAGCATAGCTCATTTACAAGATGGACCTGAGTGGTCAAGAACTGCAAGTGTTATTACATTGACAAGGGTAGCATAAACAGTAATACAATGACAGGGGTAACATAAACAGTAATACAATGACATAAGTGCTAATATATAACAATATACATATGTACAAGGCACATTAAAACTTTTAATCTGTGAGACAGAAGGTAATGGGCACATCAGGAGTAATATGTAGATTATAGGACCTAGCAGGCATTTTGAGGGTGAATCTTGGACTGGAAAACGGAGTTTTATCAGCATATAGGATCACGGGGTAGGTAGCTCGGGTTTAGGGCCTTGTGTGGAAGCAGCTTGCAGAGTTCTGGGAATAGGGTGGTGAATAGTCTTTGAAGGATATTAAGGGTAGGAGGTTATTTAGCTTCATGGTTTTTTAGTGAATTCCAAACAATTGCTAGTGAGTAGCTGATAGCAGCCTCCCAAACTGGGTGCAGACATTGGGGACCTTAAGAATGATAATTTTGCTGATCCTTAGGTTGTATGGCCTCAGAAGTAATTTGAGTAAAACAGTCTGGAGATATAGGTAGGTAGCTTTGCCTGATAAGGCTTTGAATATCCAAATTGCAGCATTCCTATTTCTTCTGTGTTGTAATGATGTCCAGTTAACTGCCTTATAAAGGGAGCAATGATGGGTGCTGAAGGAAGGTCAGTAATGAATATGATGGACCTGTGGTATAGGGTGTCCAGTTTATTTAAGAGGGGAGGAACAATGTCCGTACAGAAAGTCAGCATAGTCAATGAGGGATAGGAATGAAGCCTGGATTAATCTTTTGGAGTCTCTGTTGAGGTAGTGCTTTATTCTAAAAAATAAACCAAGCCTTTGTCTCAGTTTCTTTAGTAGCTCCTCAATATGGACAGAATAGTCAAGCTTGTTATCAATCCAGACTCAAGGTATTTGAAGTTATCAACGAATTCCAGCTTCTCCAAGTAATGTGGTTAGTTGTAGGGTGGTGGATGGTGGGTAGTGGCAGAGCAACTCTTTGAGGTAAAGAACATAGCTTTTGTTTTTTGGCATTTAGAAGTAGTTTTTATCCAGTAGGTTGTAGTTGTAGGATGGAAAATTCAGATTGTAGCAGTTCACAGGCTTTAGATAATGAAGGATTGCTAACATATAATACAGTATCATCAGCAAACAGATGGATGTTGGATTGAGTGAGGTTAGCATCAATATTATTAATATAGATGGCAAAGAGATGGGGCCAAGAATAGAGCCTCATGTACACCTCTTAACAGTGGTTTTAAGGTGGATAGGTAGATTCCATTTTTACCAGTTGTGATCTATCTGATAGATAGCACTTGAACCAATTGAGTGAAGGGGAATCCAACCCTAGTGAGCCAAGGGAGGTGATTAATGATTCATGATCCACTGTGTCAAATGCTTTGCTCAAATCCAGGAACACAGCACAGGTACTGTTCTTCTTATCCATAGCAATCTGCCAGTCATTGGTTACTTTGGCTAGGCCGAAATGGTGCTATGCCTTGATCTAAATCCTGATTGTGCTGTATTTAGGAGGTTATTGTTATCCAGGTAGTCCCTTAATTGTGAGTTTACTAACTTTCGAGCATCTTGGATAGAACTGATAGGATGGAAATGGGCCTGTAATTATTGAGGTCCATGGGATCACCAGATTTGAGTAAAGGAACTACTTGAGCTGTTTTCCA
This sequence comes from Neoceratodus forsteri, assembly GCA_016271365.2. Classification (NCBI taxonomy): domain Eukaryota; kingdom Metazoa; phylum Chordata; order Ceratodontiformes; family Ceratodontidae; genus Neoceratodus; species Neoceratodus forsteri. The sequence goes on from CM057452.1 coordinate 788,090,719, forward strand.
AGTGGAGGGAATGGATCCAGTGGTGAGGGAAGATGAGAGATGAGTGGGGGGCAGATAAGACTTGAGATGCAATCTTGAGGAAGTAGGGGTCCAGGGAGTCTGTACCTGCACTTTTGAAGTATCTAAATTGGAGAGGAGATCTTCCACTTCTTCAAGGATATTGGGTTGAAGGAGAAGGTTGATGTAGCCTTTGACCCACGTGTGATTGAAGGTTCAAGGAAGATCTCAGGAGATTTGCAGGTGAAGAGTCAAATGCTAGTCCAGCTGTGGTGAAGTGGTCATTGAAGGTATTTAGGATTTCTTGTTTGTCCATAATTTCTGTGTTATTTAGTAGCAGTTTGCAGGTTAAGGCAGGAGTAGAGTTTTGGCCCAAGATACCCTTTATAGTTCCTCAGAGCCTGGTTGGGTTATTATAGGAGGCATCCAATTCAGCCTCTATAACAGGCAGCTTTGGCAGATTTTATTTGTGTTGTACATGAGTTTTTGCTTTTCTGAAATTTAGCCTACTCTCTGGAATCCTTAGTTTTCTTCAGTTTTTCCACAGTTTGTCTCTGGTTAGCAAGGCTGTTTTAAGATCAGTGGTGAACCAGGGAAGGACCTTGCTTTAGTTCTGATATTGGTGAATGGTCATGAATATTGAGAGCATTAGTGATAATGTCCTTAGGATCTGAGAGCTGTTTCCACTGAGGTTGTAAGGTAGAAATCTTGCCAATATATTGTGTTACTCAGGTCATGGAGGTATCCTGGTATGTTGAACTTTTTTGACCTTTGAGGACAAATTCAGCAGGTTGGGTGGTTTGAGGAAGATCTTATGCCAGCTATGGGACAATGGTCACTACATCATTCTGTAGTACTTTGCATGCGTATATAAGTGAGGCTTGTTTACCAACATAATATCCAGGAGTGAGCTGTTGCTGAATTTTTAGGTTAACCCTGGTTGGGTCTTTTTTAATTAGCTGTGTAAAGCCATAGGTGTCACAAAGGTTACCAATGGAGCAGATGCATTAGATAGCCAGTTTAAATTCAAATCACCAAGGATGATGGTATCTTCAGGGCCTAGATTGGTTATTGACACCAGGTGAGATAGTAATTTGAGGCCTGCTGAGGGGGCCTATAGCAGCCAATCAATTTAAAATGAAGACAAGTTAGGAAGGGATATTTTGATTGACAAACATTTTAATTCCTTTGGTCTTGATGTGTTGATGAGGCAGGTAGCAGAGATGGTGTCCTTAATGTATATGGCCAACCCACCACCCCTGAAGGGCGATCTGCTCTGAAGAGCTGATAGTTGGTAAGGTTTACTTACACTGTCTTTGGTCGAAGGTCTGAGCCAAGATTCAGAGATGACCAGAAAGTCAGGCAGGTATGTGCCACCCAGGCCTGTATTTATGGAGAATTTTTTAAGAGGCTGCAGGCATTGGAAGTGTAGGACGCTTTAGGCCATTTATAGAGGATAGATCAGCAGGGGAAAATAAACTTTCAATGGGGCCAGGATTTATGTCAATGGTACCAAAACAGATCAGAAGGTAGAAGATTAATTTGAGGAGGGCACCAAGGACAGGGATAGCTGTGGTAAGAGCATTTCCTCCAATCCTGGGTGCCTGCTGTGAGATGAGTGATGGTCCTGGTATATAGGTGTTAATTTTATCATAGCATAATAATTTAATGGACAGGCATCATGGGTTAATAAAAGCCATGATACAAGTAAGGTGCCAGGGCTGTGCTGAATTGTTAGGTGGCCTTTATGGGACATCCCAGAGGTTGCATTGTAAACGTGGTTCGGGTGAATAAGAATCCGTGGTTGGCCATTGTGATGGCAGAAGTGGGCAGGTCTATTAACTGAGTTATTTATCTTGACACTGGGCATACATTAATATCATAAGGGATTGGGTGAGATGCAGGCTCAGGAGCAAAAGTGGCTAAAGTAGCACGTGAGGTTAGGTATGGGTTAAATGGGGATGAGAAAGTGGATGGGCGGACTTAAGAAATGGCGGGAGAAAGTGTATAAAAGGAATCAACAAAGAGGGGAGGGGGGCGGGCATAATTTTGAAGTTTGTCTGCACCTTTCTGCCTGCTTCTCCGGCCTCCTGGAACCCTTGGTCGGTTGCACAGGTGCCGCCAACCCGCTGGCGGCGCTCGGAGCCCTCCGCCTCCCTGAAAACCCCGAGGGCTGCGCCTCCACAAGGTGGGGCAGAGGAGAAGGCAGTCAGCAAGGTACCTTTATTGCAGTAATCTGCAAAAGGTGCTAAAACTTAAGATTTGGTACAACAATAGACTGGGAGGGTATGGGGGGTTAGGCGTTGCCTAGCCCACACAGCATTTCAAAAGACTGTAACACTTATTTTAAAATACAGAAAACAGCCCATAAATCAGGCACAAAGTAAGAGAAAACAGCACTTTTATGAGGAATTCAAAATAATTTAAAGAAAAGCAGAAATCCTGGCCAGAATAGTGCAGCAAACCCCAGTTTAAGTCTATGGGAAGGCGCAATCGGAAGCAAGGCACAGACTGCAGTCGCTCGATTGGTTTGTAGCTTGCCTGTACCTTTCTGCCTGCTTCTCCCGCCTCTGAACCCTTTGGTCGGCTGCACAGGTGCTACACCGACCCGCTGGTGGCTCGGAGCCACCCGCCTCCCTGACCTCGAGGGCTGCGCCTTCTTCTGCCTGCTTCTCCCGCCTCTTGAACCCTTGGTCGGCTGCACAGGTGCCGCCGACCCGCTGGCGGCTCGGAGCCCCTCCGCTCCCTGGACCTCGAGGGCTGTGCCTTCTTTCTGCCTGCTTCTCCCGGCCTCCTGGAACCCTTGGTCAGCTGCACAGGCGCCGCCAACCCGCTGGCGGCTCGGAGCCCCTCCGCTCCCTGGACCTCGAGGGCTTTGGACCTTTAATTTAGGTTAAAAAAACCAACATACAAAAAAAAAAGTGTGTGTGTTTGGGTTAACTGAACTGAATGGGTAACTGAAAAGTCATCTAGGTGTAAATCTCAGGTGACTGAAAGGACTTAACTGCTGTGAGGTTTAAATTACTTGTAGAAAGAACTGGTAAGTAGGGGGAGTGGCTTAGCTAGAAGGAAGCTACATTTAAAGACTGCCTTAGAAATATTCTGCTAATAGCTTGGCAGAAGACACCAGGAGAAAGGACTGCTGTGTGACTGAACTTCACTACTGGGACTATATTGCCCTCCTTCCCTCCCCTCCACCCAAAGCTAGTTCTATTTTTATACGCACAGGATTTGACTGACAACAGGAACTTCCTGTATAGGGGCAGGAAGTGAGTGATCACAGAACCACCAAGGACCCACCATCCTAGAAGGGCAAGAGTAGCTCTCCGGCCCCCTCTAGCTGCTGGAGGTCTGACTCTGAACAAGTAAGTGGTCTACTGAGAAATATAGGATATTCTTGTCTCAGAATAGGACAATCAGGAGCTTAAAGGGCACACAGGCAGAACGGGAGAGAGAGAAAAAACAGAGGAAAGAGTAAGGATTGCAAACAGTTAAGGGCCAGAAATAAGACATGATTGGAGTGGTAGTGCAGTGGCTGTGGAGCAGCAGTCTTCCGGGAGATGTTCTGGAGGATGCGGTGTTGTCCCATCTGCAGGCACCTCTCTGGGCTGAGGGAGGAGGTTGCTCAACCCAGGCTGAGTTGGCCAGGATTTGTGGGACCTCTTCCATCCAGAGACCACCAGTGCCACTGCTGCTGCCTCAGAGGCTGCCAACAAAGAGGAGCAGTTGGACCACAGTGGGCCCAGGGAGGGTGAGGGTGGTGGAACAGAGGCACATCCTCCAGTTGTACTCTCCACAATTCCTATGCCATTCTGGCAAAGTGTGGTTCCTCTATGGAGGCACCCTACAGTGGAGACCAAGGAGGATGTTGGGAACCTCCACAAAGGAGACCCACAGGAGGGTGGCAGGGACCCTGCAGGGAAGGAAACAACCCTGGTGGGGACTCCATTGTTAGGAAGGTAGAACTGGGCAAGGAAGGAGAGGGAGGTAGGTGCCTGCCTGGCGCCATGGCTTGAGGGACAGGAGCCAATCCTCAGGATTGCCAGAGCAGCTGCACAGGGAGGGAGCTGGATGTCATTGTCCACCTAGGGACAAAATGACCTGGCTAAGAAAGGGATTAGAGAAGTGCAGGAAGAGTTTGTGGAATTGGGGAGGGCCTTAGTCAAGTAGCATGCACGGTAACCTTCTCGGAGGTGCTACCCATCTATAGCATAGGAGAGGCTAGGGTGTCTGCACCATGGTATTCAATCAGTGGTTGAAAAACTGGTGTGGAGCCTCGGGATTTGGCTCATTGGGGACTGGGGTCCACCTAGAGTGATGCAAGCCTATACTGGCATGATGGGCTGCATCTGTCCAGGAGGGGAACCAGGATCCTAGGTGATAGGTTTAAATGCTCATTGGCAAGCTTTTAAACCAGCCAAGGGGAGGCACTGAAAGGAGCAGGAAATCCCAGCCCCCAAACAATCATGGTAGTAAGTGTGGCAAACACCAACATGAAGGAGTTGATAGAGAAGGGCAGGGGTAAATGGAGAAAGTGACAAAGGCAAGAAGGACAGGGATGGGGCAAAGGGGGTAAGGCCATCAGGAAATGGAGGGTAATGAGTACCAATGCTCGTAGTCTGGGCAACAAGCCCTGAGCTGGTGGCCTTAATGGAAGAGGGAAGTGGATATTGTAGCAGTCACAGAAACATGGTACACAGAGAACCATGACTGGATGTTAACATACCAGGGTACATAACTTACAGGAGAGACAGGCAGGGAGAAGAGGGAGGAGTAGCTCTCATGTAAAGGAAGGATAAAAGCAACTGAACAAAAGAGTAAACAGGGAGGAGAGGAGGCACTGTGGGTCACCTTGGAGACTGGAAAGGGCACCATAATCTGCACAGGGGTTGTGTACAGACCCCCATGTCAGGGGGAAGGAATGGACAAGGATATGATGGAAGGCATTCTTAGAATGGCAGAGAAAGGGGAGATACTGTTGATGGGAGACCTGAATATGCCAGATGTCAACTGGGGCACATTTACTGCAGCGACATCCAAGAGCAGGGCCATTCTTGATGCCCTAATGGTGGCAGGCATTAGACAGCTAGTTTTGGAACCCACTCGTGAGGGAGAAATCTTAGACCTCATACTCTCAAACGGGGGCAGTGAGAGGATCTCAGATCTAGAAGTGGGTTGCCATCTGGGGACAAGTGACCATCAAACAGTGTGGTTCAAGTTAACCTCAGCTTACAGAGTCAGCTTCATACAAAAGTGAGGGTACTGGACTTTAGGAGGGCTGACTTGGCAAGATGGGAGAGTGCCTCAGAAAAGCACTAGCAAACAGGCTAGAAGGAGGTGTGGAGCAACAATGGGGAACTATCAAAACTGCCATCACAGAGGCAACAAGCCTTTGTGTGAAGCAAATAAACAAATCAAAACGAAAGAAAATGCCACTATGGTTCTCAAGAGAGGTGGCTGTGAAAGTAAGGAAGAAAAAGATAGCATTCCAGAAGTATAAGGAAACACAGAAGGAGCAGGACAGAGAGCTGTACCAGTTAAGGCAGAAAGAAGCAGGGAGGGAAGTCAGAATAGCAAAGGCCCAAACTGAGGAAAAGATAGCCAACTCAGTTAAGAAGGGGGATAAAACCTTTTATAGGTACATCAGTGAGAGTAGAAAGACAAAGGAAGGAATAGTGAGGCTGAATAGAATGAACGGTGGGTGGGCAGACGGGGACAGTGAAAAAGCAGGAATACTGAACGAATATTTCTGCTCAGTAGTCACAAAAGAGGAGGATGAAGTGCCTAATCCAATTAACAGAAGCACTCTTGATAGGGGGGTCGATCCCAGTCCTTTCACAGAAGAAAGGGTTCTGCAAGAACTCCTAAAACTGAAGGTGGACAAAGCAATGGGTCCTGATGGAATTCACCCAGAATTCAAAAGAATTAAGGAAGGAACTAGTGAAACCACTGGCTACTCTTTTTAATAAATCATGGAGGATGGTGTGGTACCTGAGGACTGGAGGAAGGAGGATGTGATTCTCCTTCACAAAAGTGGGACCAAGACAGAGGCAGGAAACTACAGACCTGCCAGTCTGACCTCTGTGGTAGGGAAAGTGATGGAGTCACTCTGAAGGAAAGAATAGTTGAGTACCTAGAGGTCAGTGGAGCACAGGATCCAAGGCAGCATGGGTTCACAGCGGGAAGGTCATGTCAGACAAATCTAATAGATTTCTTGACTGGGTGACCAAAGTAGTAGACCAGGAGGGGCTGGGACATGCTACCTAGACTTTAGCAAGGCATTTGACACAGTCCCACACAAAAGATTATTAGTTAAATTAACCAGCCTGGGAGTGGGTCCAGGGTAGTAGCCTGCAAAACATTGGCTGGACAACAGGACACAGAAGGAAATTGTAAATGGAGTCCACTCTGAAGAAAGGGTGGTTACCAGTGGGTACCGTAGGGTTCAGATTGGGTCCAGTCCTTTTAATGTCTTCATCAGTGACATTGCAGAGGGACTGAAGGAAAGTATGCCTTTTGCAGATGACACAAAGATCTGCAACAGGGTTGATACACAAGGAGGCGTGGAAAGGATGAAAAGGGACTTGGCAAGGTTGGAGGAATGGTCAGACATATGGCAGCTAGGATTCAATGCAAAATGTGCAAAATAATGCACCTGGGAAACAAGAACCCAGGGAAGAATACACAATGGGTGGGGAGTAGTAATAACAACAAAACAGGAAAGGGACCTGGGGTAATTCATATCAGATGACCTTAAGGTTAGCAAGCAATGTGGGAAGGCAGTAGGAGGGTCAGTATACTGGATGTATAGGAGAGGCATCAGCAGCAGAAAACAGGAAGTTGTTATCCCTCTGTACAGACAGTTGGTGAGACCCCATCTGGAATACTGTGTCCAGTTCTGGAGACCCCATCTCCGCAAGGACATAGACAGGATAGAGGCAGTCCAGAGGAGGGCAACTAAAATGGTGCAGGGTCTGCAAGAGAAGCCGTATGAGGAGAGACTAAAGGAGCTTAATATGTATACCCTTGAGGAAAGAAGGGAGAGGGGGGACATGATAGAAACTTTCAAGTACCTCAAGGAATCAACAAAGTCCAAGAGGGTAGCATCTTTCAGAAAAAGAGACTTGCAAGAACAAGGGGACACAATTTAAAGATAGAAGGAGGGCGGTTCAGGGGCAATGTGAGGAAGTATTTTTTCACAGAGAGGGTAGTGGATGCATGAAACAGCCTTCCTGAGGAAGTTGTGGGGTCTAAAACTGGGGGAGAATAAAAGAATGCATGGGACAGACATAAGGCAATTCTTGTGGGGGGCAGGTAGATATAGGCTGTTGGTTAACTAGGATCTGCGGCCTATCCTGTAGGTAGGGAAATGGGCAGACTAGATGGGCCTAGCGGTCCTTCTCTGCGTCAAAGTCTATGTTTCTATGTTATACAGTATACAAAACTTGATTAATTTCCCTCTTTCCCCTTCCTTCCTTCCTTCCTTCCTTTCCTGTTTTATTACAAACAGTATATTTCAAGAAACAGTAGGACATCTCTATAAAAAGACAATCCATCTTTTTGGGCCTATCTTGTAAAATGAACTCATTAACATTGTGATCTCACTCACTGTGACATCACAACTGTCCAGAAAGATTTCTCACCATTACCAGAATGGTCACAGTTGTAATATCGCAATGAGTGGGGTCATAATGCTATCACAGTTGTAACGGCACCATGAGTAAGGTTATAATGCTAATGAGGCATGAAGAAGAATACCACATGATAAGTAAAGAACTGGGGCCCGAGGTTTAAAGGGCCTAACATGGACAGAGACTAAATCCTAATGCCCAACCTGCCAGTGCAGAGAAAAAAAACATCTGCACTAGTAGAATTGCTATTTTCAGCACTGCATTCACATTGTGGCAACTGAACAGTGGATGATGTGGAGGAGTGCTGTACTTGGTAATGCCAGACATAGCAGTTTGGTGTAGCTGTGAATGGAATCTGTACACAAGCTGCCTTAAATGGCAGAAACAGTCACAAAATGCCCCCAGCTATGAAACTAGTGTGCATGTGGCAGAACTTGCAGTTGCACAAGGAAAGCCTTCTTTGACTACTGTTTCTGCCTTCTGTGCAAATTTTTTTCAACCATTCAAAAATCAAGCTCCTAACTGACACATCAACACTTACTAACACCCGATAGAAAACCATCAAAATGGCAAATTGGGAGGAGGGAGGTTATTTAAAAACAGGGGGAAAATACAACTGGACTCTATCTAAATGATGGCTGCAGTTGTTACATTCAGGCCTCATCCCATAAAGCCCAGTACCTATCCTAGTTCTGGTATAAGCCCCATACCTCTCAACTGTACCACATTACAAGGAACGTTCCTCATTTTACTTCACAAAAGCTCCCTGTTCCACATTGTGAGGACTTGTTCCACATTCAATATTAACATTTTAAAGCAAAAATCTAAAGTATATGATGCAAAAAATATATTATTCAATTAATAACAGACTTTCTGAACATAAATGAAAACACGTTAACAGTGTTCTGAGCCTCCTAGATAAAGATTTGATTAAGTGTTCCACATTTTGTTCATTTGTTCCACATTTTTAGAGGCAATGTTCCACATTTGGGGGACGAAAGGTTGAGAGGTATGATAAGCCCTCAGGAGGAAGGATATCCACACCCATTGAAAAATCTTGCCATGGTGTGAATTAATGTGGGAGTCTGTGGCAGCACCAGTGAAATTAGTGGCAGTAGAAAACTGAAGAATGACAATGCAGACCTAGCCAGGGAGAAAGAGGATTGAAAAGAAAATGAATTGCCTCGTAGGTTACCTGTGATAATCGTGACTACAAAATCATGATTTAAAAATAGCAATCAAAGAATCACAACTGTCATATTAGTAAGTGTGTGAATACAGCATGAGTTACAGAATGGCTACCCTATTGTGCTCTTATAGTAAATAAGCCGACTCTACATAATAGCGACCATCTTTAAATGCGTCTCTCTTTAATAGCGAATGCACAAAAGCATACCTAATCTGTCACTAGGAATATAAACTGGGAATCCTGCTGGCATCTCTACGCTGCGCAGTGCAGTGATGAGACACAAAAGCAGTCAGACTGAGCATACCTCGAATACTAAGAAAATGGACATCTCTAATGTCATCTCTATGCTGTGCAAAGCAGTGATGGGACCCAAAACCCACACAGGTTAGCTAGCACTGTCATACAAAGGGAAAGGTTCACCAGAGAGTGTTATAGTGAACTCAGATGGAATTTCAAGATCAATAACAGAGCTAGGAGTAGCAGGATATCCTCACTCCACCTGTCTGAGTCTTTGCACTGTTCTTTTTATCAATGGCAGTCCAGATAAACATCCTGCTACAGCCTCTGGTCACTAGTGGTAAACTGCACCACAGCTTGAGATGTACTCTCAACAGTGCCACAAGCTCTCTCCCTAACACTGGCCATAACTTTCCTCACACCAATGTCCCCAGCATCAGCTATATGATTATACTTCTTTATCTGGGCTATTACCTTGTTTTCTATGGTGTGCAAATGAGCAAGGCAGCTGAACTTGTGTGAGTCAGTGCAACACCAGTAAACCTTTCCTGAGTTTCTTTGTCCTTGCGGCATACGAAGCCCTTGTACACAGCAAGGGGCTTGCCTTCATGGCTGAGAATTATTTTGATGTCCATTTTAGTGCTGAAGTGAGTTGCACCTTACCAAGCAGCAGTGAACTTTATCCTATTGCAATCAGCCATCACCTGGTAACACTACTGCATTTTGGAATGAGGGTGGACTACTAGCCTCGCTAATTTGATTGCTATGGATGTCACATTTTGGTGCCTGTTTGTCTCAATAACAGCTCTTCACTCAGCGATGGTCCCAGTAAGACTACTTTTTGCTAGCTAACCTGTGATACGTCTTTATGACTGCAGCACTGTAATAGCGTTTTGTAGAAAAAATGCTTCTGTGTTAAACACTTTAAAAATTTTTAAGCAGTTAGCATAACAATGCTTGAATCCTTTCTTTCAATTTACTCTGATGCTGTGTCAGTCTTTCAGCAACTAGCATCATGATTTTTACATGAGCGCTATAAATGTAGTCGCTACATATTACAGTCGCTATTGTGAATGTCACCATTTAATACTTGCTAACTTCACTGTCGCGATTTTTTTGGTGCTATTTTTACATGGAACCACTTCATGTACAGGAAGGAGCAAAATGTTCCCAATTTAGAATACTGAGAGACAGACAAAGAGAGAGAGAGAGAGAGAGAGAGAGAGTTGAGAAGTAGGACCAATGGAGAGTAGTGGCAGTTCCACAAGAAGGGGAGGCAACAGGAGAAGGTTGTTAGCCCAGCAGAGTTTTAGCAGTAGGAAATAAAGGTAGAACAAGGGGCAGAACAGAGGGAGTTGGAGGAGGGGAGGGATGGTGAGAGTAATGAGACTGTCAATGAGGAAGTAATGCACCTTGATAACTGATGGTGTTGGGTAGGAACTTCTTATGTACTGTAGGTTCTCATTTTTTCACCATGCTTTTGTATCTTTACTTTTTGTCTGCTATATAGTTGCTTGCATCCCAGACTGCAACCTCCACCAATCTTTCTGTCCACTGCCTGATGATGTCACAGCCACATCAGTTGCTTCTCCCACTGTCTAAGTCAGTGGAGTTCCATGTAGAGTGGGGTCCAAGAGTGCAGGTGACTGTCGTATAGGTGGCCAGGGAGACATGGAGTTTTCCCATGTGTAGTTACCATCCCCTAGTCCTTGCCATCTCCCACTGAGAGATGGCATGCACTTTAAAATCTTGCATGCAGATAGCAACCTCCAGTTATACCCCAGCAGATGAGGTAAGCTCCCCAGACCACAATAAGGATCATTGTAGCAGTGGAACCACCATATTATTGCTTCTGCTGGGGGTGCTGCAACATGGCAGTGCCAACTCAGCCCCTATTGTCACCCATCCCAGTTCCCCAAGTCTACTCCTGAATCTAGGTCTCTGGCTACCAACTGGGTCATCAGGCTGCCATAATTTTGAATCATCTTATCATTGCACAGCCACTGAATAAAGGAAAATTTTTGCAGGCAAGTGTACATAGCATCTTCCTCTCCAAGTGCAGGAAATGTTGCTTGTGCCTGGTTCCCTTGGGGTTAACTGCACCCTCAATGAACCAGACCACTGCAGTAGAGTTATGTTTTTCGTTTGTGTTTGTGAGAGGGGGAGATAACAGCTAAGGAAAGAGAAACAGTTCTTGGCAAGAAAAGTGAAGCAGTGAGAGAGTTGCCAGGCCCTGAGGAAGGGGAGAGAAAGTAGTTTGCAAAGTGAACTGTCGTGGGTACAGGGACGGTAATGGAGAGCAAATGAGGACAAATCATTAGAAGGAGTTGAGAGTGTGGTCCACCCAGGTGATGTCATGGTGGACTGGAAGTGTCTGGCATGATTTGTTGAGATACAGAGGACTGAACTTGGGGTATTGTTTTCCTGTGCATTACATCACTGTGAGATGAGACACACCAAGCTATTTGAAGTGGGGTACCTCTTCAAGGTTGCTATTGATCATCTTGAAGATTGTGATAGCAGAGAGGGACTACCAATTTATTTATTGAAATTTGTTAACTGGATAAACCTACTCAGACAAACAAGGTCCCTTTTTCAGGGGTGACCCGGGATTAATTACAATGAAAGACGGCATCATTAGCATACAAGAGACAATAGCTGAACAGACAACAGTACCGGTACATGGTTCAACATTGATTAGTGTACAAGGCTAAAAATCACAAATCAATTTGAGTGACAGAACTTTCACAAAAAATAACAAGAGAAAAATAAGAAAGAATTGGTGCAATTCTATCAGCTTAGAGTTGGGCATCAACTCAGCAGGAGAGGTATTTAAGTTGGGAGGTAATCAGAAGGAGGCTGGGGCTAAGGGGTAGACCGAGTGGTCGGGCAAATACACAGGAGAGAGAGAACCCCTGCTTCAAATACAGGTACATTGATTTACCAAAAGCATGTGAGAGTTTAGCATGGCTTTGAATGTTTTCAGGGTAGAGCAGTTCAACACCACTGAGGGTAGGACATTCCAGAGGGATGGGGCAGAGACTGCGCAGGACCTGTCACCAGCATGGGATCTGGACCTAGGAACTTCTAAGGTGGGGTGGGTAGCAGACCTTAGCTCATATTTCATCGACTTGAACTGAAGAAATCCATAGACACTGGCGGAGGCTGATAAATTGGCAGTTTTGAAAGCGAGGCAGAGAGTAGGGTAGGTGAGTCTTGCCTCAAGTGTTGGCAAGTTCAGTGATGAGAGAACATTACAGTGGTGGTCACAGGGATGAGCAGCAGCTGCAAAGCGGGACATTTTATGATAGAGGACTCTAAGTTTGACAAGTTCAGTACCCCAGAAAGGTTGTATGAGGGGGACAACATAAAGAAGAACTGGAAAGTGGGTTCCAGTGGTGATTACTAAATGAGCTTCACCAGAGAGGAACCCACATACTCTGTACAGTAGGCCAATTTTTTGATGGAGGGTCTTAGTCTCTCAGCCCCTGATCAGAGTTTGTAACTGCTGCTGCGGTGCAAGAAGTGGCTCCCCTGGACAGATGGCAACCTCTCAGCCACCACCCGCAATCCGCTGCCCGGCTTTCCAGCTCTGAAGGAATGGTCCTACTTGGACCAATCAGATAGCAAGCGCTCTTCTGGACGCTTCACTGATTGTCTGTGCTATCTCTGTTTTTGTCTGCATCCTTTGGTGCTTTTTTACTAAATACTAAACTTGAACCTGTGTAAAACTCTCTACCTACTGTGTTTAAATGCCTTCAAATTGTTATTTTATCAAGTGATACAGCTCTTTAGAGGGCAAATTGTAAAGCTTCAGGTTAATTAATTGCTTGTGCTCAGACCTCGGGCACCTCGCCCCCTCCCTTTTGTCTCATTAAATCTAAATCACTTAACTTTTACCCCCTGCTGCCTTATCCCTCATCACTAGCTCTGTACTTAAACTGTCCTGTGTCTCCTCTCTCCCCAGACTCTCAGCCCCTGATCAGGGCTTGTAACCGTTGCCGCGGTGCAAGGATCAACTCCCTCGGATAGACGGCAACCTCTCAGCTGCTGCCCGTGGTCCATTGCCTGGCTTTCCAGCTCTGAAGGTATGGTCCTACTTGGACCTTTCCCCATCAGCGCTTCGCCAGCTATCTACCCACCCCCACCCTAACTTGGCAGTTCTTTTTTAGCTACTCTCTGCTCCATTTTTTTTCTATCAGCCCTGTTCCCTATTAACCACTTATACCATTCTGCCACTAGAGGCAGCTGCTAACTTCAGTCTCAACTTCTGGCCACAGCCCACTAGATTCACGCTAATTCTCTGCCTACTCACTACCCTACCTTGCCTGCAACTATGGAGTTCTGTCAGGCTATCAAACAAAGGTACCTTCTCCTGGCACTGCCCATATTAATACTGTCAACTCTACTCACTCAACCATCTGGGGGTTCCCCTACCCAGATTTCTTTAGTGATGGTGGTACACAACATGGCTAGTCTCTTTTGAACAAATCACCTCCCTGATGCTGGGCTCCTTCCTCACTACCCAGAGATCCCCTGTGAGACAATTACCACCATGCCTGACCAGCTCCCTACCCTCCTATAAATAGTAGCCTCCCCATGTTCCTCTTGCCCTGATTTCAAACCTCCAAAAGACTATCACATGGTCCACACAAAGCAAATAAGCACTACCACCTTCTTCTACTTCTGCTCCTCTTAGCCTCTGGTGATATTCACCCAAACCCTGGCCCTCAAAATGTTATGCAGCCAACTGGCACCCAACCTGACACCACTTCGCTTACACTCCCATGTGGCCTTAAAATAATCCACCTAAACATAAGAAGCCTTGCTCATAAAATCTCTCTACTACAAACTATGGTACTTTCCTATACCACTGATATCATCGTGATCTCTGAAACCTGGCTGTCAAGCAACATCCCTGACCATGCTGTCTCTGTCCCATGCTTCACTATTACTAGACAGGATCAGAATGGGAGAGGAAGTGAAGTGGCTATTTATACCTCCTCTTTTCTCCAATTCACACCTACCTTTACAGCCACTACCCATACTTATCACAAGGCCCTTCTTATTAAAATCTCCATTCCCTACACAGCTCCTATTCTCATAGCTGGGGTTTATTGCCTTCCGAGGCAGCCTCATATTAATGTCACTGCCCTCCTTATGAAGCTTACTACTTTGGCCATTGTGGGTGAATTATATATCATGGGTGACCTTAACCTAAACTGGCTGTCCCCATCACTGGCCTTTATCTGTGCCTCTATTGAAGCCTTAAATCTCAGTCAATTTATTCAGAACCTACTTGCCTAAACAACAAAACATTAAACCAGTCCCAGCTCCACTTGTCCTCACCTCTCACCCGCATAGAATAGTATCCTCTGGTCTTCTACTGGATTCTATCAGTGACTGTCACATGACCTTCATGGTGTGTAAGATCCATAGGACTAAACACCCACCTAAAATAATTCTCACTAGACCCTACTCAGCTCTAGACCTCCAATTTCTGCTCCATGACCTCACTGTTACGGACTGGTTCCCTCTCTCCACAGCAGCAGCCTCAGCTGACATAGCCCTTGCCTCTTTCAACACCAAGTTCCTCCACATTTGGAATTCCCATGCCCCTCTCTGCAAAACAAGGATCCGAGGTGGGCATCTCCCCTTGGTCACACCTGTACTTCTGGCTTGCCAACGTGCTCGTGACCTTGTGTGGCGACAGTCTAAAGTCTCACGCTGCCATCAGGATCTCCAATGCTACCGTGAACTTTGGAATGGCTGCACTAAAGCAATCAGCCTAGCAAAAGCTGAACACTTCAAGCTTCCTATCTAATACTAACAATCCTGCCAAATTCTGGAAGGTTGTACACTCCCTCTTCTCTCTGGCCTCAAACTCTCTGCCCCCTACCCTCAAGGTCAACCAATCTGTCTATTCGGACACTTTGGCTATTGCTGAATGCTTTAACTTTCACTTTTCTTCCTGTGCCTCTTCTCTACTGAGCTCCCTACCAGGCTTCTTCGATGGTCTGGTGTCCTCTTCTCCCCCTCCCCTTACCCCTCTCCTCTCTTATGCTCCCCATGCCTCCACTCAGTCCTCTCAACCTACCCCCATTGTTGCGCTCCCCCTCCTCATCCTCCCTCCCTACCTCTTCCAGCCCCCTCTCACTTCTCCTTTTTACCTATCTTTCCTGACACCACCTCCAGGCAGTCCTTGCTCTCAACCCCTCTAAAGGCTCCTCTCTGGATGGCCTGGTTCCTTGACCTCTCCCTCTCTGCTCCTGCTATTGCCTACCCACTCTCTCTCATACTAAACCTCTCTTTCCTGACAGCTACTGTTCCCTCAGTATGGAAACATGCAGTTGTGCTCCCGATCCCAAAGGGGAAGCAACTCCTCCTCACATGGCAACTATCAACCTATTTCTCTCCTACCTACCGACCTTAGCTAAACTACAAGAACACATAGTCCTCAACCAGCTCTCCTCCTTCCTATCTGACTTTGGGTTCTTCACACCATTCCATTCTGGATTTCAGAAATCACATTCTACTACTACTTCTCTGCTGATACTAACAGAAGCTATCTACACTGGCTTTGACAAGGGTCACATTACCTCATCCATCTTTGTTGATCTGGTGAAAGTCTTTGACACTGTCTCACACCTTCTCCTCCTGCACTGCCTCTCAACCACTTGTCTCTCCCCTTCTACCACAGGTTGATTCAGTGCCTATCTGTCCAGCAGGTCACAATCAGTCAAAACTGCCGATATTACCTCTTCCCCATGCCTATAACCACCAGTGTCCCCCAGGGTTCAGTGCTTGGCCCCATTCTGTTTTCCATCTTTTTAATGATCTCCCCCAGGTCTGCTCCTCTTCCAGCATCCACATGTATGCTGATGACACGGTTCTACTTACATCTGGCAAATCCATCTCCGATGTCACTATCAGGCTCAAGGCTGATATCACTAAAGTCCAACACTGGTTTTGTTCTCATCAACTCTATCTAAATGCTAAGAAAACTGTCTCCATGTCATTTGGGACAAGGCAGAGACTCGCTAGTCTAATTTCCCTACCCACATCCCACACCCTGGATGGAACTGTACTTGACGACTACTCCTCATTCAGGTATCTAGGTGTCTGGCTGGATAGACACCAAAACTTCTCAGTACACATTGAGGCCCTTCTGAAAAAACTTAAGCCCAAGCTTGGTGGCATCTACAGAAATCACAGCTGCATCCCACTCGCTGCCAGGCGTGAGCTAGTACTGAATATGATCTTGCTTATATTTGACTACTGTGACATAGTCTATGGGGATGCCCCACAGTCCTCCCTAGCCAAATTGGACTCTCTCTAAAATTCCTTCTGTCACTTTGCTCTTGATGCCCCCTACCTCACCCATCACTGTGACCTCTACTGGTCTCTCAACTTTCTCACGCTCCACAATCTGCATGTGATACATGGTTCCAAGTTCATCTCTAAATTCTGGCTTGGTTCTCTCCCCTCTTACCTCTTCTCCTCCCTTAGTACCTCTCCACCCACCCATTACTCTCTGAAATCTGATGACCTATGCACCTACTTTATCCCCAACAGATCTACAACCTCGGGCCAAAAAACGTTTTTGTTTTATTTTTATTTATTTATTTATTTAGTTTTTGTTGACCGGGTAAGTGCACTAGACAAATCCTGCCTATTTTCAGGCACGACCCAGGGAAGGGGATACAGATGAATGCCAACTGACCTTGAACCGGATTAAGCTGCAGTTGTTCCAGGTGCCTAAACTGTGGAAGGCTCTCCATCCACAAATTCACCACTCCTCCTCCCCCCGAGCTCCCTCACGTCTGCTCTACTCAACTACCTGACCACAAACTGTTCATACTCTTGACTACCTCCTTGCCTACTTGTTCTCCCCTCTCCACATCACCTCTTCCTCCCTTACACCTATTGCTCTTAATTACCTGCACTTCCTATGTGTGTCTTGTTACTTATGTTACCCTCCCTTGCTGTACTGAGTCATCAGGAATACCCTGTATGATTACACTGTAATACTATTGTATGCATTGATTGTCATGTATCTTATGTTTTCTGTCTCTATATTGTTTTGCAACATTTAAACATGCTGTATATCCCACTTCCCCTTCCCCCAGGACGTGCCATGAGAAGAGCATTAATTTGCTCAGTATACCTTTCCTGGTGAAACAATTCAATAAATAAAAATATGTAAATTATTGGTAGCCTCAATGTGCAGGTTTAGGGTTAACTCTTGATCCAAGTGTACACTAAGATATTTTATGGATGCACATACCTTCAAATTAGTGCCATTGGATGAGGAGATTTGAAGAAGGTTTGATCTGTCAGCTCCCAGGCATTTAGGGTTAAAGAGCATGGCCTTGAATTTGTTTAGATTGAGGACCAGTTTTCTGTTCACAAGCCATTTTTCCAGTATTCTGAAGTCCATATTGAGGTTCTGATTAATTTGGTTGATATCTATTGGACTTCTGTAGATGATAGCATTGTCCACATAGAGTTGGATGTTGGCTTCACTGTAATGATTAGGCATGCTGTTTATGAAGATAGTGAATAGTAGAGGTCCAAGGATGAACCTTTGGGGGACTCCTTGGTTCACCAGCCTTACATCAGATGCCATACCCTTCCATCTTGCTAGTTGTCTTCTCTCACAAAGGTAGTGTTGAAACCAGGAACAGGCAAGAAAGTCCAGTCCAAGGTTCCCAAAGCTGGTGATGAGAAGATCGTGGTCCACCAAGTTAAAGGCTTTCATTTGGTCAAGGAAGAGAGCTCCTGTGGTTAGACCTTGATCCATAGCTCCAAGTACTTCCAATGAGAACTTAACAAGGGCTGTGTTGGTCCCATGGTTTTTCCTGAATCCATGTTGTGCATCAGAAAGAAGGTGATAGGTTTCCATGTAGTCAAGGATCTGTCTATACACAAGTTTCTCCAGTGTTTTAGTGATTACACTGAGTATGGATATAGGTCAGTAGTTTTCCACCTCATCTTTGGCACCACACTTTGTGAATGGGGACTACTGTGGCCATTTTCCATTTTGAGGGGAGGTACCCAAGCATGAGGGACTTGTTATTTAGGTTCCTGAGTGAAGTTGCGATGATTGGGGTGACCATTTTCAGAAACCTGGGCTCCATCTTGTTGAACCCACGAGAGCCATCTGATTTGATGGTGCTTAGCAGAGAGAAGACTTCCTTTCAAGAAATCAAGTGAAAACGGAATTTGGGACCAGGGTGAGCATCGGGGGGGAGAGAGAAGCTCCTGATTCCAGGTGAGGGGTCTATGAATTTGTCCAGACTGGTGAAGAAGATGTTAAATGCATTTGCTAGCTCATCTGGATCAGACATCAGTTTGCCATCGACTGAGATACTCTGGGGTGCGTCAGCAGAGTGACCGTTAAGAAGAAAGTTGATTTGCCACCAGAATTTCTTAGGGTTCATCAGATTAGAGGCTTGGAAGGATCTGATATAATGCTTTTTAACATGTTTTAGTTCTTTTTTACAACTGTTCCTCATGGTCCTGTATATCGGTCAATTGGCATGTTTGCCTGAGCATTTATATTGGCCCAATGCCAAGCCTCTGAGTTTCATTTGTTTTCTTCTGTCCAGATCCAACCAGAATGTGCATTTGCCTCTGACTCTCTGTTGTTTTAGTGGGGCATGCTTATTAAGAACACAAAAGAAGTTATGGGTAAAGAAATCAAGAGCCACATCAATGTTGGAGAGGTTGCTGAGATCAGTTCAATGTACTCCTCTCAGATCATTGAGGAAGTCATTGGGAACAAACCTCGATAGGTCCTGCGTAAACAGAATCCTAGGGGGAGCATTAGGGAGGTTGTTCCTTCAGATGCAAAACATAGGAGAATGATTGCTGAGTGAGTCAGACAACAAACCAGTTGCTTTAATTCTATCTGGTTGGTTTACCAGTAGCCAGTTGAGAATAGTATGATTACTGGTGTTAGGGTTAGGCCTAGTGGGTTTGCTGATTAGCTGAGTAAGTGACTCACCTAATAAGGCTGATTTGTTTACTGCACTGTTTAGCCAGTTAAATTTAAAGTCACCCATGAGAATAAGTTCCTCCATGGGGTTGTTAGACAACTGAATAGTGAGAAATTCTAGTTCACATTTAGCCACCTTAGGTGGGTTGTAAGTGCACCCAATTGTTAGGGATTTGACCCCTCCCAGAGTGAGTCTGACAAGGAGACACTCGGGATCCCTATTATCCAACCAAGGAGGATTAATATTAAGTGCATTTAGGGAGCTCCGGATATATATCACTACCCCACCTCCTTTTTTGTTTGTTCTGTCCTTCTGGAAAACAGTGTATCCTGGGATATCAATCTCATTGGTGAGTACGTGTGGTTTAAGCCAGGTTTCAGTGATTCCAATGACATCCGGTGAGTACAGATCCAACTGGGCTTTGAGTTCATGTAATTTAGGTCACAGGCTGCAAATATTCATCCGAACTATTTTCAGTCCCCTTGGTGAGCTTCCTGCTTGGATTCAAGGGTGAGGAGATCCTGCAGTTGGAGGGACCAGGGTTCATCTCAATATCACCTGCGAGGTGAAGAGCAAGTTTTTTTTAGGTACCTGACAGGTAGGGTGTGGGCCATCTGGGCCAAGCTGGGACACCTATTATGTAGGAAGACAGCTTGTAGCAGTTGCCCATTGCCCTGAGACCATGTAGGGTAACCAACCCAGGGGAGTAGGCTATTGTAGAATGAAACAAACAGACAAGGGAATTGGCGCTCTTTCAACATGCAGTAGTCTGTTGTGGGGCATAGGGAGAGACAAAAGTTCAGGATGACAGGTGACATGATGATGCTGGCAGGAGTCATCCAACCCTTGGGAGGCTTGATTTGGCCCATGGTGGGGGGAAGGGGCATGAGGTAGGAGCACAGGAGTGCAGAACTGGACAGGTGGCAGTCGTGCACACTGTGATAGTACACTCAATAACATTAAGTTGTTGGAGTATTTAGATTCATAATATTCTAAAGACAGTAACCCAGCAGGCTAAGAGCAAGTGAAGTTACAAGGGGTACCTGGCTACACTATACCTATAGTTCCTAAAAGAGAAAAAGGCAAAAAGTACATTCAGACCAGGATATTCACAAGACCATCATGCCAACAGTCCTAGTAACTGGAGGACCACCAGAGGGCCATTTTCTATGTGCACCCTACGGTAATAATCATCACCCTCAGGACTGGCAGGGTAAGGTACCTGCTAGCTATACTAGTCCAGGAGAGGAATAAAGGCACGACCCTTCAGGCATTAGCCCACAAATGGATGTGATTCAATCCAAATACTGGTTTGACCAGTTGCAACTAGTAGCAATATTGAGCACTTATTAAGCACTGAGAGAATCACTTACAGAAAGCTTACAGATCTACAGGGGGTCCTGTGTTTTATAGGAAAATGAGCTACTTTATAGGGGAAATTGCTTCCTGTGACTAGCTTTGATTACAACATACAAGAACACTAAAATAACAGAGATATAGCAATCCTGCTTTACAGAAAACTCATGTACGCTTTCAGGAAAAACCCAGCTGGGTTGACCTGAAATTATAGGAAAAATGCCTAATCAGACTGGGAGTAATTGCTAACAATGATCTGCCCTAGTGTTATTCACACCCTCACTAACACTTACAGATCCTATTTCACTCTGGGTAGTATCAATTCTAGCCCCAGGGGGTGGGGCAAAGGACTATTTAATAGACAGGGTCAGGGGCTGGTGGAAGGGCCCCACAGAATCACTAGTCTGGAAACTCTGCTAAGCTTTTTGACCCAACTGGCACTGTCCTTTGTTAGAAATTAGCTCCATGAAGCTCCTTTTCAGTCAGCAGATATGAAAAAACCAAAGTTAGCAGCTCCAGTTAGCTGCAGATTTTCCCCGACATCCTCAAAGAGCTCCAATGAGCTCAGATTGTCTGGCTCAAGAGAATGGAAACTTTTTAAATAGGCTCTCTGGAATTTGAAATTGGCACCAATTTGAGGGGCAGTTGGTGGAATTGAGCTGAGCAAATCCCACAGAGTCACTAGTCAGGAAGCTCTGCTCAGCTTTTTGACCTGACTGGCACAGTTCTTTGTTAGAAATGAAGCTCCGTGGAGCTTTTCAGTCAGCAGAAAGGAAAAAAAAATCAAAGTTAGCAGCTCCAGTGAGCTGCAGATGTCCCCCGACATCCTCACAGACTAGCAAGCCTCTGCTTAGTGCAAACATCCATAGGCATTATTTTCTTGTAATTAATAATACAACTTACTCTGGGGGAAAACATTCCCATTGAATTATTAAAAAATGGACACTGGAATAAAATCTGAAATATGGTTTCTATAGTGCCCTATAGTATTCAAATTACATGTGCAAAGGATAGCCACATTTCCAAAGTTTGTGAACCTACCCCCTCACAACAGACGATTCCACAACTTTGAAACTGAAACATTAAGGCTTTTCTGTCCTTGGGGGTTTTAATCTTGAACATATAAGTTTCTAATTCTATCTATATTGGCTTTGTTGAGAGCTAACCAATGTGCACTTTTTTTGCCTATTAATCTCCTCTGAATTCTGTTGATGTGCAATATCTTTGAAGCATAGTTTTATAAGTGCTTTCAAGGAGGTAATATTGGCATGCTTTTCTAAGCATTCCTGTCTCCATACTGTATGCTTTCTAGATGGATTTATTCCAATAATTTATGCTAGTTTCATTAACCAGGGACAAGAGGTACACCCCATATCTATATTCATGGCTTCTTTTAAACATGATTTGAGTAATTTGTGGTGATGCTTCTATGAGACGTTTAACCAGTAACTCACCACTCTTATTTCAGCCATTGTGTCAGTTAGGAGAAGAACACATTCTGTTCTCAGCAGAGAAGCAAGTATGTATCTTGAAAGGGTAAGTAATGCCTGGCAGAACTTACCACAGTTTGTAATTTTTTAATTAGAGAACACGCCCCAGATTTTGGATTTATATGGAAAGATAACCTGTGGTTAGACTTGCCAAAAGTTTAAAGCTGCTTCACCACAAAAATGATTGTTTAAACACAGTACCTCTGTGTAGGATGTGTTGTCTGTATGCTGTATTTTACAAACTTGTTTACCCTCTCATAGTTGCCTTGGTAAAAATTATTTCTAAATAATGAAATTCTAAGACGACCTCTAACTCATGTCAATCACAGGACATGGAATGAGGCTTAGCCTGGAAGACTTCCAGCAGAAAAATCTTTGGCTTCTGTTTGCTAATTTTTAATTTGTTTTCAGTTCACCAGTATTCTAATGTATATCATTTTCAATGTAAACAATTTTCTGACCAAGAAATAAAAATAATATATTCTGCATAATATCAGATCTCATTTTCTGGTCATGACATTAGGAGAATGTAAGTGTAGCTGCTTCACTACACTCACTGTGTCACTAATTACCGGATGGACCAATGTTTTTTCCTACATATATTTTCTATACTAATGTAGAGATGTAAGAGAATTAAGAAGATAGCCTTGTCTGACACTAGTTTGTCCCTAACTGATTTGCAATAATCCCCATTTGAGTTATATCTAATGTGTGTCCAAATGCCTTGGTGCAGTAAAATCAAGCTGATTCATGCTAACAGGGTACAGATGAATCAAACTCAAATCAGTTGCAGGTAATCACTCACAGAAAACTTCTGTGCTGTTTATGCATAGGGAGCTGCTGGCCTGACATTCAACTCATGAAGTCCAAACAAACATTAAGAATGGGCTATTCACTCAGCTTTAAATAAAGCCACTCGAATCCCACTTTATTAAAAAGACATTTATTTGATTCCACATTCAAAACATTTCACCACTATTGGCTTCTTTAAGAGCATTTTTCCTGCAAATTCATTTCAATCTGTATTCGAAGTAAGAATTTAATTTAGAAACTCAAATGTTTTTCATAAAAAAACCTGTAACAATGTATATTTAGTATTTCTTTTTTCCATAACATTCTTTTTTCTCCCTGGGCTACAGGTGGGTGGCAATCAGTCATTTTCCCATTCCCCCTGACTGTTACTTACCTCCCCAACCAGCAATGAATCCTCAGTGGATTGTCCACTGTAGAATGACCAGGAGTCTAAGGGCCCCCCCATGCAGACATATTCAGATTCTAGCAGTCATGTGGCTGTGTGGGTCAGAGGAGAGTAGGCACAGCTTCATGAAGCACACCACAGGCCCATTTTTGGTTCCTCCGAACAGCTGGGGTACAAATGTTGGTTTGTGAATGTGGAGGCATGTATGCACAATGGAAGTCCCCATATCCCTCCCTCCTATGCTGCTCTCATCCTATCCCTCCACCCTGGTGACAGTCTTGTGGCGTGACCAACCATCCATCTCGGGGAGAGGAGAGACATCCAGCAAATGGTCTGTCTTCCCCAGAAACTGATCCCTACCAACCGGAGACTGCTCCCCATCCCAGGTCACCAGCGTAGTTGGTGGTAGCTCTACTGCCATATAACATGGGCTGGCAGACCACATTATTTCTATATGGATTTTCTGTATCACAAATATTCCATTCTGCTACACAAATTATTTTTACTTGTTATTTCTGCCTCTAAAAATAAATACTAACTTACATAATTATTTTATTTAGTAGTAGACGATATATTTGTTCAGGTCCCTATGCTGCAGGCTCAGAACACCATTTAAACAGTTTGTCCTCACACTTCATATACATTAGACATTTTAGACCCTCTTTGTACTCATATGTTTAACCAATAGAATATTTGAAACTCAATGTTTGAAATAGGTCAGACAGCTTTCACTCCATCAGTAGGCCTGCCTCACTTCCACAGCTGGGGTTTTATGCTCTCTTTTATACCTGGGCTCTCCCATCTGTGCAACTTCTTTTTTAATTATCTGCAGATTCATACAATAAACCGATAAGTTGTTAGACCAATAATTCTTTACCTCATAATATTGGCTGTAAAGTTTTCTCAAGTGTCATAATAGGGATTTGATTTTATTACCTAATCAGTCCTTGTCATTTTCCTGAATGAACCATTGCAGTTATGGAGTGTCTCAAGTCAATGACCTCTTATACCCACAGTGCAACCCTCAGGGCTTTTGGGAATTTGCATGTTGTTACCTGAGGCACATTATCAGTTTACCTGATGACATAGAATACTTTGTTACATGGCAAGAAAATACACAGAGCTGGGTAACAACACGTATAAGGATCAGAAGGTAGTGCTAGTATAAAGCTGAGGGGGGGGTCCCACAATGGGCATTGGAGCCTGCAAATCCAAGTTTGCTGCAATTACATTAAATTGTAGGGTGACAAAACCTAGTGACTGCCAGAAATCTGTAAGAGCTACTTCTCCATGGGAGCCATTGTGGAAGAGAACTGGTGGCTGACCTCTGCTGTCTGAAATAGTTGTGTAAGTAGCCTGTATTTTTCAGCAATTTTCTAGGCTCAAATGCTATAATTAACAGTTTGCTGGTGTTTGTCTGTCTTTGGAATGTTGGATCAGGAGGAATGTAGGACAGGAAAGAATACAGTAATAAGGGAATCCAGGTGGGGTGCACAGAACAAAAGGGAGACTAGCACAATTCTGGTGAGAGGGGACTCACTTGTGAAGGGAGTTAAAGGGCCACAGGGATGAGTAGGACCATGTAGAAAAACTGAACTGTTGTGTGTGCCTTCCATGTCTGACAGCAGAGTGGATCATACTTATGGTACACACTCTCGTGCAGGGAGGAGGGGGGAACCTCATGTGATCCTCCACCTAAGCACAAACATGCTAGCAGGGTGCGAGATAGTGGAGAGTACAGAATTGGTTTAGGGAGCATAGAAGGAAAGTTAGGGAGGTGTCAAAGTTAGTGACATTTTCAGAGGTGCTAGCAGTAGCCTGGGACAGCTCTGTTAGAAAGCTACATATCTCCTAGTTCAACCAGTGGCTAACAGACTGGTGCACAGAAGAAGACTTTGTTTGTGTGGTATACTGGGGAAGATTCTGGGATGAGAAATTTCTATACTTATCAAATAGGCTTCACCACAGTGAGGGGGGACAAGAGCACCATGTGACAGGTTAAGGTACTACATGAGGGGCAGCATGAATTTAAGTTGAGTGGTGGGAAGAACTACCTGGAAGTGAAGAACCCAGGGTTCAGAATAGGAGGAGGCAAGAAGACCTCTTCCCAAGTAGAGGGGACAGTAACTAAAAAGGTAACTTGAAGGGGGAGAGGGAAATGGTGGACCCCGAGGGAGAAGACTAGGAGGGAAGGGAGAGACAAAAGACAAGGGGGGGATACTTGTGGGGCAACCAAAGAAAGGAGGGGGGACCAAGAAGGGAGAAGAGGTGGGAAACATGGGATATGTACAGTGATATCCATGAATGCCAGAAGTCCACTGAGGAACAAAATGGATGACCTTAATGTCATGAAGATGGAGGGCTGAGCAGATCTGTTGGTGGTCATAAGATCTGGGCAACCCTGACCCATGACTGGTATCTGTCTGCTCCATGATACTATCTCTATATGAAGGACAGAAAAAAGGCTAGGGGTGGGGAGGTGAAAGTATGGGCAGGGAAGAATGGGCAGGCTGGGTTGGTCAAATGGTCCTTATCTACTAACAAATTCTGTTTCCATGATAGGGAGGGGATAAAGGTCACAAGGTAAGACATGGGGATAGGGTAAAGATACTCAATGGGTAAAGCTGCAGTCAGGGGTGGGGAAGAAAATACAGGTAGGGTAATGTACTGACTGTAATATCACTGTGCAAGTATAGACAGGGAGCTAGGGGATGTGATAAAAAAGGCTGTGGAGGGGGAAGAAATAATAAGAGTTGGAGATTTTAACATGCCCAATCTTAATTGGACCATTCCAAAGGCCAGAAGCAGCAGGAGCTGAAAAATCCTATATGTTTTACAGGGTGGTTTTCATGACACGGGGGGGGGGGTAAGAGAGTCAACAAGAGATCACACCATCCTGGACCTAGTTCTGATGAATAGCAATCATGTCAAAAGCATCAGGGTTGCTGACCCCCGTGGAGGCAGTAACCACCAGTCTCTCATTTCAGATGGACATGGAACGTGAAGTGCTGAACTCAAACATACATGTCCTTGACTTCAAAAGGGTTGGCTTTGTATGCATTGGGATGACGCAAGGGGAAAGTCTAAGTGAACTAAGGGAGGATGTGAGTGTGGAGAATAGATGGGCAGTAATTAGGGAAGGGTCCAAGCAGTAACTGCAATGTGCCTTAAGCAGAAGGATAAAAGGAGTAAAAGGAGGACGCAGTCACAGTTTACAGAGGAGGTGGGCAGAGCTATGAGGGAGAAAGAGGTTATTACAGGAAGTACATGAAGGCCAAGGAGAAACAAAACAAGGCAGAATATGCAGGGTAACAGAAAAGGCATCTGACATCAACTCGCAGGGTGGTAAGGCAATCCAAAGTGAAGCTGGAACTAGGAATAGCTGAGGGAATCAAAGAGGGTTATAACACCTCCATCCAATATATCTGGGAGAAAAGAACAGCAAAAGAGTAAATAGTGAAGCTGAGAAGGGGAACTTAGTTGGTGGAGGAAAACATGGAGATGCCAGAGGTACTGAATGAATACTTCTGCTCAGTCTTCACTAAGGAGAAAGATGGCCAGCTAGCACAGGAGAAAAAAGGGATGGGCAATGGGAATGAGGGCAGAAGCAGTAACAGTGGACAGAGTCTTCAAAGGACTGAAGACCTCAGGGTGGATATGTCCCCAGCGATGGATGGCATGCACCTGAGGGTGCTGAGAGAGATGGAAACAGTTGTTGCAGCACCTCTGGCTTGCCTGTTCAACTGTTTGCTGGACACAGTGGTGGTTCCGCATAAGTGGAGGGCAGCAGATGTGGTGTCCCTGCATAAGAGTAAACCTAGGGACTAATTGGGGAACTATACTGTCACAGGGTGCTCCTGTGAAGGGTTGAGGGCCCAGACATTATATATGTATAAATGCTGGATATCTGAAAGTCCGGCTGTCTACTGCCCTAAAGGTGCTGCGACAGTGCTCATCATCGCACAGTCAGGCTGTTTAGTTCAGCCTGATGTACGTTTTTGGGTTGCTGGATTTATGTGCTTATGGTTGTTTTAAGGCAACCACTATTCTAGGGGGCGTCCTTTGAAATAATAAAATAAGGGAACCCAGCAGCTGAGTCTTAAACTTGTTACAACCATATAACTTAGTGTTTAAAAAAAATTAAAAAGAATGAGTGAAAGAGCTATGGGTATAACATGGCATTTCTTAATGGTTTGCCATAAAGTAGAATAATCCCCCCCTTTCTGCATTATAAAAATAGGAAGTTAACGCTTAGAATAGAAGTGAGCACTTTAGGTGTTGCATTTCTAAAGTAATTTAAAGGAACAGAAATGATATGGGAAGGAAATAAATAAGAAAACTGAATAACAACGGGTGGTGCTTTCTGGGATTAGAGATTGAATTAAACATGTCACAGAAAGACTGTATTTCACTTCAAAGTGCGAGAGTGAGTTGTTATGTCAAATAGGAAATGTTTAGACATACCATATAAAATATAAATGTTGTAAATAAAGAGATAATATTCGAAATAAAGTATAGAGGTGGGGTTAAGATGTCACCTGACACCTGCAGTGTATAAATGCTGAACTTTGAGTTTGGTAATCAGATTTGCTTGTGGGTCAGGAGGTACACTCCAGGATGTTATTAAAGGTGCTCTGTGGAGTTATGAAGTGAATATTTTCTGTTCCAAATGGAAGATTAAGCTGCAGATTATTGTGTTGTATTGAATTTGTCCTGATGTAAACAACTTCTGAAGCAGAATTAATTAAAACTTGAACTTTGAAAAGAATTGGTGATGTATGTTGTTCTATGTTTGCCCACTTACACCTGCGCCCTACCACATATGGTGTGAGAAGTGGGATGCAGTATGACCTGCATAAGGTCTGGTGGGCAGGGAACTTAACAGGACAGTACAGCAGGTTTGATATCCCATTGTTTGCTGCTGCTGAGAGGAACTGTTCTGGAGATGGAGACAATGGAGCACTGGAAAGATTGCAAGGCCTTGTATGAATAGGCTAAGCAGAGCAGTGACCACCTGAATATTTTGCGATGGCTGTTTGAGCATTGGATGGAGGCAGAGAGTCGATACAGGAAGGCTGAGTTATGGTACCAAGAAATATTGAGACTTCTGGTAGTGTCTGGAGAAGAGACTGCTGTTTTGGATCCTATCGGAGAGGAGGAAGAGAAACTAATTTGAGTAGATAATGTACTTCCTGATTTACCTATGTTTGAAGGACTGTATTGGATAGAAGATGAGAATGTAGTTCCTAATAAGTCCCCAGGTGAGACTGTTCTGGACTTTGGGGGTGAAGGTAGCGAACCATTGCACAACATGTTTTAAAAGTTCTGATTTAACTTTTGATGAAGGACTGCACATTCCGAATAAGTCCCCATGTAAGACTGTTTTGAACTGTGCGGTGAAGCCAATGGTCATAACAGAGGAAAAGATATCTAGAGAGGCTCATAGTACAGTTTGTCATGCACCCACAAATTAATTATTTACTGTTAACTGTTACAGGTGGGGAATCCTGAAATTATACACCTCAGTAAATATGCTATTCAACAGAATAAAGGTATAAGTGTGGATTGGGGGGAAAGGGCAGTTATGGTGGTATGAAGTAAAAGATGATATATTGTACCACATGAGACCAAACCCACGTACTAAGCAGGTGGATTCAAGGGTGGTAATACCTCATAAGTATAGGGAATGGGTACTTGATGACATTTGTAAGAAAAGTAGGTATTTAGATCATTGGGAAGTGTTGTGATGTCTAGTTCCGTATTACCACTGGCCTGGGATGTACTGACAAGTAGCAGTGTATTTATGGGAATGCAGGGGACATACTGGAAAATGTGGGAAAGATGTAACCCAAATGGATGAAAATCACAATAACTGGTTACCCTGGAAAAGGGGAAACTTTCCTATAGGAACAAGGGTACAAGATGTACTAGATGGTAGGTGCCCAAAAAGAGTTGTACTTGACTGGGGTAGCTTGGAGTATCCTAACCTGAGTAGTACAAGTTTGACCCTTTTACTGGGGAGAAAAGTAAATGGGACAGTGGAGATGAATTGTTTAAAAAGAGAACACCCAAGTTAAGGAATACTGCCTGAATACAGATGAGAATTACCATTATTCCTTGTTCAGGGTAATTATTTGGTATTATTTTTGATAAAGGCAAAAACCTGATCTCATTTCAATACCTATATTTGAGCCTGCTTTGGTCAAAACATCTAAAAGCTAAGCAATATGTTTTTTCTAATCTTTTAATGACTGGGGGGTTGGCCACCTGCAGACGTCTTTATTCTATTCCATTGTTTTTATCTTTTTGCTGGGTTTGTTTTCATTATCTTGTATTTTAATTTTAAGATGGAAAAGGTAATATCTGCTTGCTTAAAGGGATGTTATTTAGCATTTAGGGGAAAGTGAAGTTGACAAAGTAAGCTGGCTATTTCTAGCTGTACTATTTTGTGAAATTTAGATTTGTTTTGTGCTAAACACAACTGTCTAGAAGGGAGACGGTTAGAAATGTTGTTTTGACTGCCGTCATATTGCTGTCAGTAGTGAAGCTGAATGTGGTAATATGAGACAAACCAAAATAACAGTTTAGTGAATATGATTCTTTGCTTGAAAATAATTTTCCATTTATTGGGTGAAATTGTTTCACAAACAAAACATTAATGTGTCCCTTTTGTATAAGTACTCAGATGTTAGTGACAAAAATAGACAACGTGGGTAAAGAAAATAATTTACATAAAATGCTTTAGGTATGACATCCGATGGTGATGGGGATTGCACAAAATTCGGACTACCTAGCATGTATTTAGAAGTTAACAGCAGGTTACAGAATTTGAACATGGGCTATTGAGTGGTACTATAAAACGAAGCCCCAGGGTATTGTTGTGTTAAAATCTCAGTATATGTTATAAGATTGTTTTGCTCAGGGACCCTGGGGTGGAGCTCTAGGTGTGGGTGGGCTGGAGCTCCACAGGCCCCATTTCCCTCCTGTCATATGACATCTGATGTCTTAGGACAACCAAAAAAATGGTGGCCCTCTTAAGTGGGGAGGAGTGTCACAGGGTGCTCCAGTGAAGGGTTGAGGGCCCCGACATTATATTTGTATAAATGCTGGATACCTGAAGGTCTGGCTGTCTACTACCATAAAGGGGCTGTGACAGTGCGCATTGTCGCACAGTCAGGCTGTTTAGTTCAGCCTAATGTACGTTTTTGGATGGCTAGATTTATGTGCTCATGGTTGTTTTAAGGCAACCACTATTCCAGGGGGCATCCTTTGAAATAATAAAATAAGGAAACCTAGTAGCTGAGTCTTAAACTTGTTATAACCTTATAACTTAGTGTTTAAAAAAAATGTAAAAATAATGAGTGAAAGAGCTATGGGTATAAAACGGCATTTCTTAATGGTTTGCCGTAACGTAAAATAAATCCCTCCCCCCCTTTTCTGCATTATAAAAATAGGAAGTTAGAGCTTAGAATAGAAGTGAGCACTTTAGGTGTTGCATTTCTAAAGTAATTTAAAGGAACAGAAATGATATGGGAAGGAAATAAATAAGAAAACTGAATAACAAGGGGTGGTGCTTTCTGGGATTAGAGATTGAATTAAACATGCCACAGAAAGACTGTATTTCACTTCTATGTGTGAGAGTGAGTTGTTATGTCAAATAGAAAATGTTTAGACATACCATATAAAATACAAATGTTGTAAATAAAGAGATAATATTCAAAATAAAGTATAGGGGTAGGGTTAAGTTGTCACCTGACTCCTGCAGTGTATAAATGCTGAACTTTGAGTTTGGTAATCAGATTTGCTTGTGGGTCCTGAGGTACACTCCAGGATGTTATTAAAGGTGCTCTGTGGAGTTACTAAGTGAATATTTGCAGCTCCCAATGGAAGATAAAGCTGCCAGATTATTTTGTTGTACTGAATTTGTCCTGATGTAAACAACTTCTGAAGAAGAATTAATTAAAACTGGAACTTTGAAAATAATTTGTGATGTATTTTGTTCTATGGTTGCCCACTTACACCTGCGCCCTACCACATATACACAAGTGAGCTTGATATCAATTGTTGGCAAGCTGATGGAAACCCTCCTAATGGAATGGTTGATTGCATTCCTTGATGCAAATGGGCTCCAGGATAACAGGTAGCACATGTTCCTGACAGGGAGGTCATGCCACAAAAAGTTGATCAGCAGTGGGCATGATATACCTGGACTTCAGAAAGCCCTTTGACTCAGTCCCCCATAGAAAAAAAAACTAGGGGATGAGGGATTAGGGAGAAACTAACTAGGTGGATGGTAAACTGCTGAGTGGGTAGAATGCAATTGGTGGTGGTAGGTGGGAGCACTCTGGGATGAGAGACGTTACTAGCAGAGTCTCAAAGAGATCAGTACCTGGTCCAGTCCTGTTCAATGTGTTCATCAGTGACACTGGGGATGGCATCAAAGGCAAGATATGTCTTTTTGTGGATGATACCAAATTCTTTGGGAGGATAGACACTGAGAAGGGTGTAAGACCAGGAATCTTAGGGAGAACCTAACAGAGCAGGAAAGATGGTCTGGAATTTGTCAATTGGCAATGCTGAACATTAACAATAGCTACAAATGAATGGCACAGTCCACCAGTAGTAAATGCAAAAAAACAATGTATTGCTCACATTGAAGCAATAAAAAGCACCATGCAACATAAGGAAATTACACCAACTCACACAAGGGCCCACCAGTTTTGCGCATACCCTTGTGTGAGTTGGTGTAATTTCCCTATGTGGCACAGTGTTTTTTATTACTTCAATGTGAGTAATAAATTATTTTTTGCACTTCCTCCTGGTGGACAGTGATGTTCATTAGTTGCTGCTGTCGTACTTTTGCTGAACTTGGTATGTCTGTCTAGTAGCAGCCCTTGTTGTTGTGCATTGTTAAGAATTGCAAGATAATGCACATAGGGCTCTATTCACTATAGCGTAAATTGCCTATGCGCTGTGTACCAGAGACGTGTAGGCAACCCTAAGTGTGACTGCCATGCAGTGGACCACTGGTGGCATACATGAATGGAGCGCATGCCAGTTTGCACCGGATCCACAAGCACCCCAAAAAGCTATGCACCAGGGGAGGGCCAGGGGTGTGCCTCACACAGCGTCCATGCACAGCAGCACTACATGCCAGTCCAGGGCTCCAACATGTCCACGGGGGTGACCAGGTGTACTGCAATAGTTATCCCCCACATGTCAATGGCGGGGCGCAACAGCCACAGGACACCCCCACACAAAGCTGCTACATCTGGCTGGGCCACCCAGGAGTGCAGGGTGTCTGTTCAGGCAATTGTCCACTGGTTTCTCACTAGACGGTGTGCGCCATCCCAGGATCCCCTGCCCACATGCGGCTGGGGATCCACTATGGGACACTGGCTGTGTAGCCTATTGGATGCTCACTGGCATCCAGCATTCTGCACCTGCATTGCCATAATCCTCCTCTGTGTGGCTGCATGCCAAGGGGGCAGGGGCATGGACAGGCAGCTGGCGGTCATGCATGCCAGTCAGTGCACGCCAGTGCAGGTGTGCGGAGAAATGTGAGTGGGTTACATGCATTTTTTGCATAATACCCACCCATTTGTGAATTGTGGCCATAATGTTTAAGAACCCCAGGCCAGAGTACAGTCTTGGGGGTTAAAGTCAAAGACTACAAAGTGAAGAAAGACCTAGCAAAAGCAATTGCAAGTGTCCTGAAACTGTCAATGCAGTGCAAAAAAGTGGCAGGGAAAGCACAGAATGCTGGGCTACTTATCAGTGGGGTTCTTCAGTTGGAGGAAAGAGATCATTCTGACCCTTTTCAGGTTCATGATGCATCAGCATCTGGAGTACTGTGTGCAACACTAAAGTACCTACCTTAAGAAAGACATAAATCAGATGAAGGCAGTATGGAGGGGGTTACCAAGATGGTTCAGGGAGAGCAGGATCTTTTGTATAATCAGAGCCTGGTGAACCTGAACATATACTCACTGGAGGCAAGAAGAGAGAGATAGGGACATGATTGAGACCTTCAAATGCCTGAATGGCATTATCAATATTGACATAGGGAACCTTTTTTTGCAAAACTGAGAACAGAAACAGCAGAGGGCACAATTACAAATTGATAGTGAGATGGGGGAGAAAGGAAACCAAAAGGCCCTTCTTTGCTGAAAGGTTGGTGAAGGGACTGACTGCACTACCAGTGGAGCAGTAAATCACAATACAGTTGCTGGGCTTAAAAGCGGGTGGGATAGATTCTAGAGGAAGGTTTAGGGTTACAGGGGTTGGAAGCAGAGCAACATGTAGCATATGCAAATGAGCCCTACATCGAGCAGATTCAATAGATTTTTAGGTCTTCTTCTGCTGGCATTTCATATGCCACTTGTTGAAGAAGAAGCTGAGTGCACTTTTGGAACCATTCGGGCTGAGAATGATGCTTTCCTAAGTGAAAGCATGGAATCATGTTGATATTTAATTGTTTTGTTGATGCAATTTTCAATTATCAATAAATACCTATACACCTTACTGGTTCCGGGTCAATATAGTGCTTCAAGAGGAGCACTGAAAAAAAAAGCAATGTGCCAAGTGCAAAAGCATTTAGAGTGACAGGAGTATAATAGCTATAGGCATTACCACTACTCTGTCACTCCACACTGTTACTTTGAAGAGCTGAAGTTGCTGAGTGTGTGGTGCCTGGTTGAGCTTCTCCCATGGTGGAGATGCTAAGGCATTAGGACACAACAGACCACAGTTTTGTTCCCTCTAGGTCTCCTGGTGTTGCTACTTTTTTGTGTGTAAGAAAAGGAGTTTTCCCCCTCCTGATCTTTTCCCCATCCACAAAGTCCACAACCCTCCAGAGTTGATTATTTTAAGTCTGGGGGTGTGGGGGACAAAGCTCCCCATGTTGGTGGGTGCAGGTGACAGAGCCCCCCACACAAAGAAAAAGGGTCCATTAGTTTCCATTGTGTATGCTGTTTTTTTGGAGGGTCGCTATTTTTACCAAAATTATTGTGGTGGATGGTATTTTGCTTGTGGCATTGTTTGCTGCATGGTTATTGTCTCCAATATTATGATCCCATCCCCTCCTCACTATACATTAACACACTTTTAACCATAGTGAATGTATATCAAGTATTATACAATGGCAATAAAGAATCCTGGACTCTGACTGGTCAGTGTATGCCTGAGACAGTGATGTCATTACATAATAACATCACTGTATTGATGACCCACAGGATGAGCCACAGCATTTGCTGTCTCTTAAGAAACAAAGATATACTGCCTCACTAAAAATCTATGAAAAAAAATGTTTAATTTTTTTTAATTTTGTATAACATTAAGCCATTGTATAATTGCAATAAGGCACTCCAGTGTGTGTGTTATTGTGTAATAACGTCATTCCTTGGGAGGTGGAAGCACTCATCTTCACCTCATGTTTTAACCCACCCCAGGAGTGACATTATTACATGATAACACACACCTTGTCATGCCTTATTGCTTAAATATCAGCTAGTATCAAGATATGAAAATATTGTTACTTGGATGTAGTTATGTCAATCTGATGCCAAGATTTTAGTACAAAATGTTAGTACTGTAGCTTTACCACATCCATACTGAAACCTTTCTAAATGTAATTTATTCTTAATTGGCCTATTTGGAAACTGCCTAGGCAGAACATTTTAAAAATAAATGTTAATGTCTTCTAATGAAAGCAAGGAAGATCAGGGATCACTTGACAACCCTTTGACCAAAAGGGAATCCAGACTCCACCAGACACACTCATAAAAGCCTCCCAGTGACTACAACATTGGACTTGAGAGGAGTATAGCATTACATAGTTCCATCTACACCCTCTCCACTGAACAGACACATGATGCTGGCAGCACAACCATGATCGTTAATGCCACATAAAAACATATCACACCACAGGAGAAGCTTGGAGGCAGAATGTCTGCCCTTAACTGCCTCCTTACCAAATGATACCAGCATAATGATATACTCCCCAATCCAAACATGATAAAAAACAACTCCTCCACACCTAACAATTATAAAAACCATGATACTGCTTCTAAACCCCACCTGCTGGCACCTTCCTCCATCACCCCCTACTGTGGCAAAATGCTGCTGCAACTGCTGCTCTGTGTTGGAAAAAGTAATCCTTTTCCCCCACCTGAATGCCAAATACACTCCTTCCACCTCCCCCTGCTGAGTCCCACTGTTTTGGTAAGCAGCAAACCCAGTTCCCTGACCCCCACCTAATCCCACAATGGTCCCAATCACCATCCTCCCCCACACCCCAGTACCCATAAATCAACATGGATAAAAGAAAGGGTTTCCTCTTGTAGAGCACATGCTCTGTCAGTGTTTGCAAACAAATGGTTGGTGACATCTTTGATCCTAGTAAAATGTGATTGGTTGAATTTTCAGCCAGTCAGGTTTTACCAAGAGCAAATACGTAAATACTCTTTCATTCCTGTCATTATAAGATGGACACTGAACAGAGCAGGCACTCTATTGGAGGACCATTTTCATTATCCCAGGTTGATTTTGTGGGTGCTGGGGGGGTGGAGGTGGTGGTGTCTAGAGAGGCATTGGGTGAGGGTTAAGTGACTGGGTGTGCTGCTTAATAAAGACAGTGGAATGCATGTTGGAGAGATGGGTGGAGAGTGTTTTGCATGCAAGTGGGAGAAGGGATTACTTTTTTGAGCAAATCACCAGATGCAGCAGCATTTCATTGTGGTAGCGGGGAGAAGAGTCCCAGATAGGGGGTGGAAGGGAATGTCATAGTTTTTATCATTTTTGTCTGGGGGAGGGAGTGGGTTTTATACCACAGTGGGTGGGTGGAGGTTTTGTTTAGTTTTTAATTAAAAAAATCCATCTGCAAAGTTGGTGTGTCTGCTGCAGAATTCTCTAACTTTGTAAATTTTGCATTTCTGTAGATTTGCACCAACTTCATCAGTGGATTAAAACAAAATTAGAGTATCTCTAGTTGTCACACCAGCTTTGGACCTGGTGCATTACTTGATTTTATGGCCTGCATAGCCAGAGGTATGTTAACATCTAGCTGATGTATGACAGATAAGGGGGCTCTGGGAGCATGGCTGGGGCCAGAAACTGAATGCACTACAACTGTCTACTTATGCTGAGTAGAGCTGAAGAACATCCTTATCCAAATCTGTCTGTATCCTCTCCATTCATTACAGTGCACTTCCTTCCTGTCTCCCCCACCACACTATTTTCTTGCTCCCAATCCTGCTGCCTGCTTTGATCTAATACTACTGGAAATGTGAAAGCTCCATTCCATGCTCAGCTTCCCTGAGTCTCATCTCCAAGCCACTGCAGTCCAGACAGTTGGCTTTGCTCTGTATCATGTACTATATTATTATTACAAGCAAG
Source organism: Neoceratodus forsteri (assembly GCA_016271365.2). NCBI lineage: Eukaryota > Metazoa > Chordata > Ceratodontiformes > Ceratodontidae > Neoceratodus > Neoceratodus forsteri. The sequence goes on from CM057452.1 coordinate 788,127,213, forward strand.
TTGTAAAACATAAATACAATTTACACTTTTAAAACACATGAGGCTGAACCTGTGACATATTTTGCATCAGATTTATAATGGTCAATAAACCCAGCCTGCCCATTTATATTTTTACCAAGTCCAGCAGCTTGCCACAAGACATTAAACTAGGCTTTCTGCTGTAAGGGAAATTTTCAAGAAAACTTGCATTTTATTACAATGTAATTCAATTACACAATTAAAGCAAAGTTGTTCCTCACAAACTTATGGTGAAAGTGCTTACCTAACATAAAATGAAAACTAAAAACACAGTTTTAAAGGAACAGAACATTTTGTGTCCACAAATTCTGTTTGTACAACTATGTGCTAGTGGAGTAATATAGTACATCCAATGTGTGTGGAGAAGCCAGAGCTCTTATTAACCTTTTGTGCCACTATTGCCTATGTGTAACGAAGTTTCCATCACACAGTTCAGTCACAGTGCATGTATTCCCTCAGCTACAAGGAAGATTAATTTAATCATTGTAAGGCAATTAGAATACTTTTTGCATAACATTTGATTTCAAGACTGTTTTTCAAATGAAAGGCTGGCTCAGTGACCAGAGCCCACGCACAGTGGTGTTTGTTGTGGTGGTGGTGGGGGTCATTTCATAAACTGTTGAAATGAACCAGCTATTTTTATTTAGTCTCCAAGCTCCAACTCAAACTCCTGGGCTCCATTAGCATAAATGGAAGCAATTTTCATTCAGTGCAATAACTCACTGCTCTGCAGATCACTTTCAAAATATTGTATACATTTTATTACTTTATGCTGACCTCTGTGGCATGAAATGGCACATCCAGAGAGAAGCAAAAAGATATATCTAGCCCCTAGGCTGTAATTATTAAATACTGAATTAATAGCTCTTCCAGCACTTCAATCCGAATCCTGTCCACAGAAAAACATGAAACTGAGACCCAGAAGACACTGGATTACCAAGACAAGACACTTGTTCATTCAATATTGTGGCAGAATGCAATGGGATACCCATCTCTAAAATAATAAAGCCCTCTTGGAGTAGAGAGAAATTAAGTTTTTTTTTTTTTTTTGCCTGATTTACTCACACATTGTTTCGGTGATATTTAGAGGCTAAAATAAAAACAAAAGTTGTATGTACATGGAGCTGATGTGCTAGAGTAAAAGTGAAATGGCAGCATAAGGTGAAAGGAAATTACTGCATGCCCATGTGATATTTGAGAAGGGAAAACAATCAAGTGATCAACAGGGTTACTTACCATTGCTCAATAGAGCTACTATACACATGCACACAGCAAAAAGAAAAGAACCAAACAAAGTCTGAATAAACCTGCTAAGCCTAAAGCCAATGTTTTGGTATACAACAATGTGGGAAGATTCAGGTTTCACGTGTGGTGTAACAGGAAAATAATAAAAAAAAGGAAAACAAAACAAAACACATGTCTTCACAAGTGCAATTGACAATAATGCTCAAGACATCATTATGATGTGTGCCTTAATATGGAATGCACTTACAAAAGTTCTGCATGCACAATTAAGAGTCAAATCAAAAATCCTAAAGAAGTAGAGATGTCAGAAACAAGTTGTGCACATCAGCATCAGGCACTGCTTGATCTGTGGTGCTAGGGCAGTTTCCAATAGTCGCCAGCTGCAACCCATTCATATGCTATGAAATCAGAATTGGTTTCAATTAGAATCCTTGTCAACATTTTATAAAACATTACTGCACAGACAGGAAAACAAACAACACAAAAACATGCGCTTTCTGCAAATTTTCTAACCCTGTAAAATAATGACTTACCCTATGCAAGACAGCAAGATCATGTAGTTTATTTTTTGCTGCGATTTACTAGACTTTCTTGTGGAGCAATTCAAATGACACTTTTACAAAAGGAAACCCACTACTAGCATATTTCATGCCAATAATGGACTTATTATATTTTCAGCCTCCTGGACATTTAATATCAAGCAATATCTATTGGAGGCATATATACTGCCCACTGAATAAATAAAGTATTCCTTTTGAACTAATAAATAGGAAAATATAGTTTATAACTGAGTGACTCGGATGTATTTTGTTGGAACTCTGTGATACCACAGGTTCCCTATCTTTTTGAAATTATCAGTCTGCAGCAGCTTTGAATGTGAAAGAAGGTGAGCACAACTCAAACAATCTGTAGATACAACATGCAGAATCTTTGAATTACATTTAGCATTTAATAATGTATGGTGCAAAAGCATCTCAGTTCTCCCGTAGTCGTACAAACTGATCTGCAGTGCTCCCAGCAGGACACTTTTTTTAATAATGCCATCTCTATTAATTATTTGCCACAATAACCAATAAAATACAAAAAATAAATCACCAACAATGCTTTAGCATAAAATGTAAAGATCAATGGCAACCATTTTACACATTGTTTAAAAAAAGCCTAAACACATCTGCATTCAAGTCCCTGTGTTATGAGTAGTGTTTCCTGAAAATTTCATGCTAATTGGTTTTGTGATTTGCTTTAAAACAGCATGTGTTAACTTGTTCTGCCATAACTGAAAACAGTCAGGCTGTTTCTGTCCCTCTAACTGAGCCTGGGAGAATGAGGACATCATATTAGACTGGGCTACAGCTTCAGCAGTGTAAGTACCTGCTTGACCGATGAGCTGTTAACTTCCCAATTAGAACAATCTATGAGGTAATTGTTTGCTGTCCAGGGTTTTTACAAACTTATTCTCTCAGTTCTTACATGTACCTTTTTACTGAGGCTATATCAAACTACTTGTATGAATTAACAAACTTTAGATTTATTTTTATCCATTAAATAAACACTCCAGTGTCATATAGCTAGAAAAAAAAACCCACAGAGTTTTGATGAGAAAGAGCTGGCAGCAGCTGGGATACAGATAAGCTGATTTCTCAAATGCATACCACTTCAAGTTCAGCATTGAAACTCAAATGATCTGCTCTTTAGAAGAACAAAATGTGGATTTTCAGCTAATTCATCTGAACAAACACCAGAGACTAAGTTTGTAAAAACCCTGAACAGCAAACAATTACCTCATAGATTGTTCTAATTGAGAAGTTAACAGCTCATCGGTCAAGCAGGTACTTACACTGCTGAAGCTGTAGCCCAGTCTAATATTATGTCATCATTCTCCCATGCTTAGTTAGAGGGACAGAAACAGCCTGAATGTTTTCAGTTATAGCAGAATAAGTTAACACATGCTGTTTTAAAGCAAACCGCAAAACCAAATGGCATGTAATTTTCAGGAAACACTACTTATGAAGCTGGGACCTGAATTCAGTTTTTGTTTGTGCTTTTTCTTTACAATGTGTAAAATGGTTGCCATTGACCTTTAAAAAACATATGAATGAGGTACTACGAAAAAATAATTACTTATTACAACAGAAACTCAAAGATTGCATCTACAAGGTAAAAAAGAATAAAAATGTCCACCTTGTAGGGGGATATAACCTATAAATATTGCTAGCACACTTTATAAAATATACATCTTTTATCAATTCAAAATAGTGGGGTCCAGGATGGGAGAATCCTAAGATTCTAAAAGCCAAACACTAGTAGGTTATGGTAAAAAAGGTGGGTCAGATTCCACCTGAAATAGTATCCATCTCTGCCAAATCAATTGGAACACAGCCATATGATTTAAATATTGGAAAGAACATCTCTCATAGCTATAATCTACCAACCATACACAATGTGAGAAAGAAGGGACCAGAAAAGTAAGCTACAATCTAGTAATAATCTTCTTCACACAGTTCATAAGAATTAGTTACAACTGTAGGTGTCATTTACTTAAGTGTGCATCTGGAAAAGGAATATGTCAAAGAATTAAATACGGGGGGCAACAGAGAAGGGATGTCAAATAAACATGAGAATACCAATATAATTTCATCCCAGAAAGGCCTCAGGACAGGGCAAAACCCAAAAATATGAACCTGGCCTGCTGCATTGTCCCCACATCCCTGCCAGCATGCAGCTGATAGGTGATGCTGGTATTTAGCCATAATTATTGGTGTCTGAAAGAAGTGCATCTGGCATTTCCAAGAGAACTCCTTCAAATAAAAATTTCACCTAATAACTAGCGTGAAGCAGATTGACCATCTAATGCATTAGTGTTGCACTTATTACTCCGTACCCCTCCTACTGCTCCTTCTACTATATGCTTCTGCATCCTTCGCCTATTATTCAGTTATGACCCACTTTCCCTCAGGGTTTGTACACCATATTTTTTATGCCAACCCTTGTCTGGGGTCAATTGTGCTTGTTATTTGTTTTACTGTCACTATATAATCCTCTATGTGGGCAGGGCCCAATCTGTACAATGTATTATCCTTATTTGCACATGGAATCTATGTATGCATGTACTTGGAAAACAACAGGTCCTCCTTGTAAATGAGTTTTGCTCAACGGTGACCACCTATATAAATAAAGACTTTGATTGATTGATTGAAAAAGGGATAGTGAGTTTAATAGAAGTAAGAAAGTATCTTTCCAAAAGTGAAAAATCATGAGCCTGCTGAAGATCTCAGTTCCATCTGTTTAATATCAATAAGATAGACTCGGTTGAGTGGGATCAAAGCACAGAAAAAAATAAATCTAATTAGAGTGGGACATGACGCTGCCCTTTTATGTTGTTGAGTTAAAAGAAAAATTAGAGCTAAACATTCAGGCTTTTGTCTATGAGAAAATGGTAACGTTTCAAGGTAGGCCCAGAACTGCAAATACCTATACTAGTCAGAGGAGGGTAGCACATATAGCACCTGTAATTCTGAAAAAGGATGTATCCCCTGCTTCCCAATAACTGGATGATAGCACAACAGACCCAATCTGGACCAGTGGCATAAAAACAAATCTGTTTTTGTCAACAGATTATGCAAATCCAATGATAAAGCCACTGCAAACGTGTGTTCCACAGGTGAAAAATATTTACGTGCTTTTTGTCAGATCTGAAAAGGGACCTGTGTATATCTAGTAACCTTAGTAATGGACAGATACCACGGGGGAATTGAAAACAATATATGGTTAAGAACATAAATATCAAATGGTGAACTTAGTGTGAGTCCAGTAACTATAGTAGGAATTTAACAACCTCAAGCTTAGTATTCGCAATTGACAAGCCATCCCATACCACCGTAAGTTAAGAAGGTTGAGCCCACCTTGAGATATTAGGAGATGTAAAATTGTTAGGTTAATCCTCAATTTTTGACCAGCCCAAATAAAATGTGATATCATATGTTGCCAGTCTTGAAAGCAAAATGAACTGGGATAAATAGGAAGAGTTTGAAGAATAAATAAGATTCAGGGTAGTACATTACAGCACATGATTGCAATTCTCTGAAAAAAAGAAAAATGATAATCAGACCAGCGACTCAGGTCCTTTGCAATTTGCACAGTTAAAGGATCAAATTTAAATAATTTTAAATGGTCCAAATTTTGAGAAATATGCACCCCTAAGTATTTCAAACAATTTTGGCTCCAATGGACCGGAAGCATAGCTTTAATCCAGAGAGGCAGGGTATAATTGAAAGTCAAGAATTCCATGTTTGTCTTGTTCAATCAAAATTAAGCAAAAAAATTCAAAATGGGATAACAGCTGAAAAACATATGTAAGAGACTAATTCGATTCCTACAAAATAAACAAAATGTTGTCTGCAAATCAATAAATCCTATAATCACAGCTACCAAGGAGAATGCCCCAAATAGAACAAGAATGGCATATATGTGAGACAAGGAGCACAATATAAAATGCAAACAATAAAGGGGACAAAGGGCACCCCTGTTTAGCTCCCTGCTCCAAAGAAAAAGACAATGAATAAGATCCATTCACTTTTACCATAGCAGTAAGTGAAAAGTAAGGTTGCTGCAACATAGAGATAAAATGTAGGGGAAAAACAAAGAAATGAAGAGTGTTCCACAAAAAAAAAAAAATATATTGGACCCTATCTCAAAGGCCTTCTCCACATCCAGGCTGGCCAGGACCACAGGAATCAAATGGCTTGAGACATGTTCTATTAATAACAAAGCCCTATGAACATTGTCATGTACTTGTCTTGTATGAACAAATCCTGATTGGTCCTGGTCCAGCAAAGATGGGAGAACACCCTTAAGCCTGCATGCCCATACAGACATAAACAACTTATAGATGAAGCTTAAAAACCAAAATGGAATGATAGGAGGAAGAAGAGATGAAATCTTTACCCAGCTTCAGAAAGTTATAATGATAGCATATTTCCAAGATGACGGGGGAGATGCCCACTCCGGATAAAGTCAAACATCCATAGAAGGGACAGTTTTAACAATGGAAAAAATGCCTTAGAGTTTTAGAATTCCGAAGGGTATCCATCAATACCAGGGGCCTTTCCTGTTTTAGCCTCTTGCACAGTCCAGATAAGTTCAGCCTCAGTAATAGAATATACTAAGCTTTGTATCTGGTCCTCTGATGGCTTAGAGAGACCGGCCTGTAACAGAAAAGAAAGTATCTATAACTGCGTCAGGGAAGGCATTTCCAACTTCTATAGGGCAGAATAATAGGACTGAAAAATAGAGGTGATCTCTGCACTGTGGTATGTAGGAACCCCTGATAAAAGGTCATGGAGATGGGAAACTGTAGCAGCTACCCTTGATACTTGTAAATGGTGCACTAGTCAACAAGCACCCCAGGTTTCCCCTCAAATGCCCACTGCTGTAGATTAAACAAAATGTGTTCCATTTTTTTATCTAAATACTATTGAATCTGTGCTTGTATCTCTAACATAGCAAATTTGACCATGTGCCCCGCTTGCTGCCAATGAATTTGATAGGACTGTAGTAGAGAACACAATTCTGAAAGCTTCTTTTCCTGGTCTTTATGTTGAGCACTAGAATAAGCTATAATTGTGCCCTGCAAAACAACTTTCAATGTATCCCATAAAATGTTCAGAGTGACTCCCTCCACATCTGTTTCACTAAGAAATTGAGGAATCTGGGTCTTGAGCCTATCCATCAAAAGTGGGTTGTGCACAAGGCCTGGATGTAGATGTCTAAAAGATTGTGTATCATTCTGTCCAAAAGCAAATGTAACATATACAGGGGCATAATCAGAAAGATGTATAGCACCATTTTGTGCTGTATTAAGTGTGCTAATATGCTTAGCCATCATAAAAAAATAATCTAGTCAAGTAAATGTACCATGGTGTGGGGAAAAGTGAGTAAATGCTTTAGCTTTTGGATGAGTAAACCTCCAGACATCCATCAAGCCAAAAAACTTACAGTGTACAAAATATTTAGAGGCCGCAGAATGGTGGCAAGCTATAGGTTTCAAGGAATCATAATCAGGTGACAATGACAAATTAAGATCACCCCCCAAAGCACCTGACCATGTATATGGTTCAAAAGCACTATGAAAATGTTAACAAATTTGTGATGTGAGAAGCCAGGAGGGAAATATGTATTAACAAAAGTTACAGGGTGTCCATTTAATGAACCTGTTACTATTGCATAGCACCCCACAGGGTCACTAGCTGAAGACTGGGGTATAAATGACAGCCCTCAATGACATAGTAACCTTCTCCATTTGCCTGACTTCTGATGCTCCTCATCGGAGAGATGTGTTTCCTGCAAAAAAAATTAAATCAGCACATTGATGTTTAAAATACTGACTTAAATGGTAACGTTTAATCAAATTATGTATACCGTTTACATTGAACTATAATATTTGAATAAAGTTTACCATATCCTGCTGTTATTCAAAATAATAACATATACACTGGATAGAATCTTACATGAAAAACATTTTTCAGTATTGACTTCCATCCTGGAAAACACTTGAAATACCACTCATAGTTAACAAAGTGTTGTCTTCTTCCACTATGATCCTTATCTTTATTATGTAGACTGACAGAGCATTGAGTCACTTATCAAAAATCATGTGTTGTAAGTAAATCAAATACCCCCTGACAAAATAATAGAACTTCCAAGAACCAGGAGTAATAGGGAATTGTGTAACAATGCAGAACAGGTATATTTAACACAAGTTGCAGAAAAACTCATATAACCTAATTTACTCTACAGAGAAACTTGCTTCTAAAAACACCCACCATCCAAACTCCAAACCCTGAAGAAGGAAAGTAAATAGAAAAATTATTTTACTGTAAAAGACTTTGGAACCAAAAATACCCAAGAAGGTTACCCAAAAACCAATAGCTGAGTTGCTTCTGCCAACAGGGCTGAAGAAAGAACATATAACTAGTTGCCTAAACCAACAACTTTGACTATCTACCGTATGACTTCCAATAATGGGAACCCATGTAACAATTAGGCTCCTAGGCAGTGCCAAAATAAAATTCAGTACTACTGGGGAAATAGTCTCGACACTCCAGAGATCCCCTTGGTCATAGCAAACCCCAAACAACAAAAAGATATATAAGCTAAGGATTATTATGGAGACTGACATGTGACCCCAAAGAGCTCTGACATAAATAAGACATCTCAAATAACTAATATCAGGAAACACTCAGGATCAGATATAAGAAAAGGAGGTAAGTTGCAACAAAGAAGGTGGGAACAGATAAACAATGAAAATGGGGGGGGATAAATAACTTTGAAAACCTGTAGAGCCTATTATAAATGCGTCATATAGGAGTGAAACTCAGTGATAAGAAGCCAGATTTTATCACACTCAAAAAACCCTTTTAAGTCAGTGGGAAATAGACTAATTTAAAAAGGAGGAGGAACTGTAAAAAAAAAAAGCTCCAGATGCTACTATATCTATAGACATTATTACTCATCCATAGAAATTAATTAAAAAAATAGACATGGAGTGGGAGTATATAATGTGAGTTTAAGGACTCTATCCCCGCTAATTACATTACCAGTAGTAGTCAGACTAATTGTCCTCTCAGCTGACACATTCTCTCAGGAAGATATTGGTACCTGTGGGGAACACCTAACAAAGTAATAAAATTGCCAGATCCTCAGAGATATCCCCCAAAACCCACTGTCTACAAAAATCATACCTTATTACCATCAGTCCCACAGAGTGTTGAGGAGCCAACAGGAAAGTACGCTGTGATGCAAATAGATAGAAACTTTTGGAAACCAATGCTGACTCAAATAAGATGAATGCATTTTCTGTCTGCATATAGTAGTGAGTAGATGTGTACAAAAAAAGACCATTCAAATGCAGAATTCAAATGAAAGTGTGACTTTCGCATCTGTAAAAGTTCAGAAATCCATTTCCAAACTTTCACAGAAATTCCGCCTGTGATTGCTACCCCACAGCTGACCCAATTTCCTCAAAAATAAGCCCTGGTAGCTAGTGGTCCCTCCCTTCACCTGCCCCACAAGTACACAGAATATCCCTGGTGGTTAGCAGTCCCTCCCTCCCCCCATCTGATTAGCTGCTGGACCTGAAAAAAAAATCTGTGTTGTCAATCCCTCCCCCCACCCCATCATCTTCCAGACAATTGCCCTGGTGGTTAGTGGTCCCTCTCGTCCAGCTCAGCCACCCAAAGTGTACAGTAATGCCCCCTCATCCCTATATCTATCCATACTGTAAATTCCTTGATAGTCTAGTGGTTTCAACCCCCCTCCTCATCCGCGATCCCCAGTCTCTGACTATATATTTAATTTCTTGGTGGTCTAGTGTCCCCCCACACCAGCAGGTGTCCCACCACCACGCTCCCACACCCATCTCTAAGTCCAGTGGATAGATCAGCACAGTCCTCCTCTCTCCACCATGGCTGGCCTGCCCACTGAGCTGTCAATGAATGAGTGCATTCTTGTACAAGAAGGCGCTCAATCATTGACAGCTTTAAATGATTCTGTTTTGTACCCTCTGTCCTGAGATAGTGGCTTTTGTTCCCTGTTTGTTCTGCTCCACTTGTAGAGTTCTGATTTGACTCTGTTTGTGTTGTTTTGGTATGGGGGACTTTCTGTGGTGGATTCCTTTGAGGTCTGCTTAAAAAAGTCTGATGTTGCTACTGCTGGTTAGATCTCCTGTCTTGAGTTGCTTCCTCTTCAAATGATATCTGACTATGTGAAAATGCCTGTTTTAGAAACCCTGTTTTCCTTTGTTACTACGCCATCTGTAAACCCATTTGTCACTATAATCAAGAGTGTCCCTTCTGTGATTCTTCAACTTATGGTTTTTAAGGACCTCTTGAAATCTTTCAAGATCTTTTTTGATTCTTTCAGTAGTTTTACTCAGCTCTTCTAAGGTCAATAACTCTGTCGGCAGAGCCTGAATATAGTCAATTTCAACCTTTAATCCATGTCTTTCTCATGCTTTAGCCTCTGTGACTTCTAGCATGAAATCAGTTGCCCTGTTATTGCATTCAATTCATGTAAAATTCAATTCAGTTTTATTTTTATACTGGAATGCATGTGAGAAAAACATTTTTCACAAATGTCCAGTGACACAGAAATTCGATGATACACAGAAAAAGGAAAAAAAACATATTTGCAAAATGTTATGCTATTTACAATAGAAACCGTGTAAATGACAGGATTATCAAGATTAGAAAAAAAAACACAGAGCACCAACAATAGAGTCAATATACAGATATATATAAACTCTAAGGTAACTCAAGGTTTGGTGGACATTCAGGGGGGTTACCTACGGGGGCAGACACAGGTGGTGGATTGGAGGAGATGGTCCTTGAGGGAGGAGGTGAATGAGCCAATTGAACTACAGGCCTGAAGTTCAGGGGACAGTTTATTGTAAAACTTAGGGCCCTTGTATGTGATGGAGTTCTGTACATGCATAGTGTGGCAAAAAGGGCTGTCAGAGGTATGACAGGTGGCTGCTCTTGTACTGTATTTGGGAACTGATAAGGGGAAAAGGGAGTTACTGCTAATCGGCAGCAGGTTATGGTGCACTTTGTGTAGGAAAGAGAGCATTTTAAGTTGGAACATGCCTTCAAGGGTGAGCCAGTTGAGGGTGGCATAGAATGTACAGTGATGGGTCATCTAAGGGAGGCCGTTCACAAATCATGTGATATTATTGTATGTAGTCCTGAGTTTGGAGAAAAAGGGAGATGTGCTGGGGGGAAGTAGACAATAGAGCCATAATCAAGGAGGGGAAGAAGAAGAAGGGAGCTGGCATGGTGTAGTCTGGAGATGGGGATAAGGAGCTTTTTGATTTGGTATAAGAGACCTAGCCTCATATGGATTTTCTTGATGAGGTTGGTAATATGGATATTGTAGGTCAGGTGAGGGTCTAAGTACAGTCCAAGGTATTCTGAATTTGTAGACATGTTCTATGATGTTACCAAGATGGTCTGAGAGGGATCAACCCATAACTGTGGCTTTTCTTGAGCCACAGAAGATCACAAACTTGGTTTTCTTGGAGTTGAGAATCATGCCTTTGGCAAAGAACCAAGGGTGTAGCTTGCTGAAGTCAGCCTGAAAGTTACTGAACATTGTGTCCAGGTTAGTGTCACTGCACTAGAGCACCGCATCATCAGCATAAAGGGCAAGCTGAGTGTATTGACAGATGGAAGGAAGGTTATTAATGAAGAGCAAGAACAGGAGCAGGCCCAGGATGGAGCCCTGGGGTACCCCATATTTAATTGGACATTCAGCAGAAAAATAACCATTGATATCAGTTTTCTAAGATCTGATGGAGAGATATATTCTGACCCATTTAATGACATTTTCAGATAAGTGCAAACCCTTGAGGGTGTCCAGGAGAAGGCAATGATCAACCAGGTTGAACGCCTTGGTCAAGTCCATGAAGACAGAGTCTGTGTACTGGCCCTTATTACTTGCTTTGAGGATATCACTAGTGAACCTGACCGGGGCAGTTTTAGTGCTATGTCCATAAATACATAGATACATAGATACATAGATACATAGATACATAGACAGTGTCAGCAGATAAGGGCCTATGGCCCACCCAGACTGCCAATTTGAGCTTGTAAGTTCATTTTATGTTTTTCTAGAAGTCTGTTGCCCCTTACCCATGACATCCAGATCTGAAACCATGCTAGGCAACAGAGAGCAAGTTATGATGGTCGAGGAAGATGGTGAGCTGGGCATGAATAACTTTTTCGATGATTTTGGTAAGGGGAGCAAAGAGGGAGATAGGTCAGTTATTCCCTACTTCATTCCTTGACCCTGACTTGAACAATGGTTTGATGGTGGCAGTTTTCCAAGTGCTAGGGAACTAGACAGAGCACAGTGAGTGGTTTAGTATGTTGATGATAGGGGCTGCTAATGAATAAATGGCCAGTTTGAGGATTTTAAAGTCAATTTAATCTACCCCTTTGCTGGGTTTAGGATTGTTACTTCAGATGAGCTTTATGGTGTCTGAGGGTTTTAGAACCAAAAATAGAATCTAGGGCTGGGTTTAGATGTAGTATTGTGGCTAGGGGGTAGGGGTGGGCGAAAAGGGGGGGGAGTGGAGGGAAAGGGTTTATATTTATTGAGGTCACCAAAGAATGAGTTGAAAATGTTTGCTACTTCTGAGAGGTCATTGCTCTGCTTGCCACCTTGGGTCAGAGTGATAGACTTGGTATTCTTATGTTTCCCTGGTAGTAAGTCCAGTGTAATCCAAAGTTGACAGGGGTTGGTTGGATGTTTCCCTGAGTTGTTTATTATGGAAAAAGTCAATTTTGGCTTTTCCCATGAATGATCTACACTTGTTTCTGAGTGCTTTGTAGAGGGAGAGCTGGGCAGGGTCTCTGTGCATGGTGTAACAGGCCCAGGCCTTGGCTCTGGTCCTCATCAATTTAATGATGTTGAACAATACCCATTCAGTAACACATTCCCTAATCCTGATTTTTTTTGAGAGGGGTGTACTTGTCACATACACTGTTGAGGATGGAAGAGAATCTGTAAAGGAGAGAGTCATGATTACCTGGTGCAGCAGTGAAAGACCAGTCGACTAGGCTGAGACTGTGTGTAATATTTTTAATGGAGTTGTTTGTCCAGCATCTGGAGAAGATGAACTTGGGGGGTGGGGGTTGGTGCACTGGGCCAACCATAGACAGTAGGTGGTGCAGTGATCACTGATCCAGTCCAGCAATACTCCAGAGTCGGTGATGTGGGACAGGTTGGAGATGATGACCCAGTCAATTAGTGATTGTGTCCACATCTTATAATTTGACCTTGTGAGTGTGGAAATAAGCTGGTGAATGCCGGGGTTTGCAATGCAGGATTTGGTGGTGTCAGCTTGGCTGAAGAACCAATCTATGTTGACGTTCCCAAGAAGAACCCACTCCCTGTTAAGAGAGAGGGAGTGTTTGAGGGCTAGCAAGGATTCCAGGTTGGAGGAAGTGGTTTCTGGCTGGGAGGTAAGCAGTATGGAAGGTGAGGGTTTTATTTTGTCCAAGAACTAGATTAATGGAAAGGGTCTCAAGCAGGATGAACTCAGAGCTGAGATTGTGTTTAGTGAAAGAGAACTTGTTGGAAAAGAAGAACATGCAGCTGCCCCCTTTTTTTCCCCATCTATCTATCCCAGCAGGGGTGAATCCACTGAGTTCAATCTCCCCGTTGGTGATTTTTTGAGACAGCCAGGTTTCTGAGAGAGCAATAACATCAAATTCATTTACAGCTACCCAGTCCTGGAAAGCATCTATTTTAGCTGGGAGATTCTGTAAGTTCAGGTGGACTATGCTAATATTTTTCCCTTTATTAGTGTGGGATGAAACTGGAAAGGGGCAAGGTTTACTTTGACCAGGGTTTGGGTGGATGGTTCCAGTGAGGAGTAAGAGGAGGATAAGGGTCCTGGAAAACCTGTTATGAGGGGTAACGACTTTGGTTTGTGGAGCCTTGAGCATTTAACTCGAGTGATAGATATGCACTTGGTAGAGAGCCAGGGGTAGGAGAGGAGGAGGAAGAGTCTAGGGTCCTGTTGAGGTAGTATGAGACAGAACCATGGGCAATTGAGGGTTTGAGAGGTAGTGATGATGTGAAGAGGCTGAGGGTGGGATGATCCACAGGGGATGAAGCAGGTTCAATGAGAGGGGTGTTTAGACTTGAAATGGGTGAGGTTGAGGGAAGGGGGGGATTGCAGAAAAAGCAGTAGGAGAATGAAGAGTGACATGGTTGGTGTTTGTGGGACAGGAAAAGAGGATGCAATGGGGGAGGGGGTAGGGACAATGGCTGTGAGAGAGGATTGAAAATAAGTGGGTAGGTGAGGTGGTGAGCAGTAGAAGGAGCTAGCCTTGGGAAAGGAATAACGCTATGACTTTGGGGGGGGAAGCTTGAGAACAACAAGATTATTAAATTTTCTATGACCACAAAAATCTAATTAATCACAGCTGTAAAAAGGAAAGATCTGGCCAAACAGTAAGTTCACAGCTAGCTAAACAGCTAAAAGGAAATGCAGAACAGTCCATTAAATACAATTGTGGCTGTCTGAACTGCACAAGGATTTTCAAAAATGGCGCCAGATGCCGAGACATGATTTGAGTGGCTACCTTGTTTCTGCAGTGGTGCTGCTGATGGTTCCAAGGGCTGGGGGCACTGGTCAAAACCCCAATATGCCTTGAGCAGGACCCTAGGAATGAGCAGAGCAACAGGACTGAAACAAGGTAAGGGAAAGGGGAGGGGTGAGAGTGGACTAATCAGGGGAGGAAGGGAGATGTCAGTGGATGGACTACAGTAACAAATTGCCATAGCAGAGAGGATTTACAGTGCTGAGCAGTTACTGTCTGTAATTAGTTAAATCAGTTGCAAAAAGAGTGGGTACATCGTCTAAAAAGTTCAAACAGTTTAAAACTCTAAGAAAAACAGCCACAAAAATCTAATTAATCACAGCAGTAAAAAGGAAAGATCTGACTAAACAGTAAGTTCACATCTAGCTAAACAGCTTAAAGGAAATGCAGAAACAGTCCATTAAATACAATTCTGGCTGTCTGAACTGCACTGGGATTTTCAAAAATGGCACTGGATGCTAATAGGATCCAAGTGGCTACCTTTTTCCTGCAGTGGTGATGCTGCCTGGTCCAAGGGCAGGGGGTGCTTGTGGAAACCTTGAGATGCCTTGAGCAGGACCCTAGGAATGAGCAGAGCAGTAGCATTCCAAATGTCTTTCAAAATTAGGCAATGGAAAGCAACATTAGGCTCTATTAGAATTCATAGTCTGCAGGGTATGCATTCATTTTTTACATATTCTGCAAAGGTTATGGTGTGCCACTCTAATTTTTTAATATTTTTCTTTGAGAGCTTCCAATTTACAGTTTAGAGTATTGTATTTAATGCTTCTGTAAATGTTTCTTTTATTTTTTAATTTTTAATTATGTTTGATTATACATTTACATTCATATGTTTAATGAGAACGAGATTTAAATGTAAACAAACCAAATTTAAGATGTTTTAGTTTATGTTCTGTAATTTTGTTAACATTCAGCAATAAGTATAAAGTGATGATATACTCATCAGAATGGGGAAGTGATTGTAGCAGCGGGCCACGTAGGCAGAGCTTTGTCACTTTCTACCTGATGACCCTGGCCTGTTTTGCAACTGATCTCCCACCAACTCTTTAATGGTGCCATTGAAAATAACATTATTTATATGGATTGGATTAGTGCTTTGTCTTAAAAGAAATAGTGTTGATAATTCAAGGACATAACAGCAACAGCAGATAAATTTGAAACATTTGTTGCTCCACAAATAGGCTACAGGGTGGTTATGACTCGTGTTTATTCTTGACCCGCCCATTGCTAAGAGGCACCCAGCTGGGTGTAAGAAACATACATAATGTCATGACTATGGCAGCTTCAAAAGCCAGGTGGAATGAATACACTACAGAGAACCAAGACCACCCCATGGCTGGGCGTGTTAATATACAAAAAGTATCTAGGCAAACATTTCCGCAAAACCCACCATCAAATGAACACCAAAAAAACATCAATACAGCTACTGGACTGGTTACTGTACACTTTGGTGGGGGTCAGGTGCAGTAGAGGGACCACTAGCCACCAGGGCAATTACTGGAAAGGTTATTGGGTGGGTGGAGGGATTGCTACCACTGTTGTTTTTCCAGGTCTAGTGGGTGATGCTGTTGGGGAGGAGGGATCACTAGCCACCAGGGCTTATTTTTTTGTGTAACTGGGTGAAATTTCCCCGATGACATTCACAGAAGTTTTCCTCTCCACCACAGGTGGCAGTTCAGAAACTTTGGTGGAATTTCCCTGATTTTTGCCGAATTTCCACCAAGGTGGAAAACCCCACTTTCACCCACCCCTGTATCAAATTTGAAGTTTAACAGAAGATTTAACTTATGGAAACCAACCAATTTACAATAATAAAAATGTTTACTTGCTCACGGCTGGAAAACTATTATTTAATACCCACATTGTAATAGAAGATAAACACAGAGAATCCCCAATGTACATCTTAAACCCTTCAGTCTATTTGTGGGCCTCCAACAACTCCTCTGCACCCCTTTCATTGCCAATCCTCCCAACACCCTTGTCCCACCAACAAACAACGATAAAAAATAAAACTACTCTTAAGCTACCAATCTGAAATTAATATTTATCAAAGAGAATCAGTCTACCCATGTCCTTGAGATTAGTATCATGGCCTCACATTGGGATGCATATAAATAATCTGACCCTGCACAGCTTTTCAAAACAGCCGGGACCAACTTATTACATTAAATTACGCACCAATACGAACTCGGTAAGCCAGTGTCATGGCTAAGAAAATAGAAAAATAAATACAGTTTTAATGATGTGCAGGATCATAGTCACACTATGGATAATTAGTTAATGTTGAGAGACTGAGCCAACAGAATCAATACAACCTTTGAATTGCTCACATCAAAGAATCAAAAATCAACTAGCTACCATGTAAAAATGTAAATAAATCCATAGCCCCAAATGCACTTCCCAAGCCCTCCAATCTCTCTGTGAGCCTCCCGCACCCCATACCCAACACTCCCATTACCATGCCCCCATCTCCCCACAACAAACAGCATTCAGCAACCCACAATTTAAAAAGATTCATATGCTATTAGTCCAGGAAAGATATTAGTCCGACAGAGTCCATCCAAGTATGGCCACAATGCTCTCGTCATAGTAATCCACCTGGATGTGATTGTAGAATGCGGTCCCACTCTTCTCCTTGGGGCAGCCAGTGCTAAATTAGTGTAGCACACCAGTCCTAAGCACTACATATGAGGCAAGTCAGTCTAGAGATTCTCTCCCAAAAGACTGTAGTAAAGATCATATCTCCTCTAGGGTTTGCTCCTTTCTACGCTTCTTTCCTTCGAAGGAGACTTTAACCCATGTTTCTTTTTGGAGTGATCTTTTATCTCTAAACTCCTGCACTTCCATGGAGTCTTCCTGCAGTAGATCCCTTTCCTGAAGAGCTTGAAATGCTGTCTCATAGTCCTCAAATACCCGGACCCCATTTGGAAAACAAATTTTAAACCAGCCAAGTGAGGAGTAGTGAATTTCTAATGATGCATCCTCAGAGTGTTGAAAAGGGGGACAAATGTTCTCCTCCAACACTAGATAATAGGGGCATAATCATTGGCCAATGTGATTCATAGTCCCTGGTAAGTTATCTGCCCTTTCCTCCAAGTCCTCATAAGCACCATTTGCTTGATGGGATAGTTAAAGAAACGTACAATAATTGACCGAGGGTGAGCACAGCGGCACTTAGCAGGCATTGTGAATGACCGGTGGGCTCTCTCGATTGGCAAAGATAGGAGATCAGGAATATCCAAATACAGCTGAGCAGACCTTGTAAGAATTCTAGCAGGTTAACTTTTCCATATATGCCCTCGGACAGCCCGTAAATTTGAATATTATTTCATGGTGACCTATTTTCCAAATTGTCACACTTCTCAGTCAGACATTGTGTTTCCTATAACAAATGAGTGAACAGCCATTCAGACTGATCCACATGGCCATCTGCATCTGAGACCGGCTGTTCAAGTTCCTGAATTTTCCCCTCAATTCTAGAGCTTGATGATCGAAACTCATTATAGAGAGTGTGGATCTCGCTTCTAAATTCATGAAGTTCTGACATGAAGGCAGCATTAGTCAGCTGTTTATCTTCCTCTGCAGCACCTGCCACAATAGTGGATGAAGCTGTACTAGTTTGTGGCACATATATCGGTTTTGAATTCATAACCACAGGGGATCCTGGATTTGCTGACTGCTGGTTCTTTCCCATAGAAAAAGTACCTCCTTTAAATGATTTTAAACAAAGCCACTGAAAAACACCACTGAAACAAGGAAACGTATACCAGTCCCAGACAGAGCTCCTGACTCAGCCTGCCATCACTTTTAGTTACATCACTGGAAGTCCTCCCCAAGCTGGACACTTAAGAATGAAAGAGAGAGAGACCAAGTAGCTGAAATAGCTGCAAACTATATAGTATTCTGTCACCAGCTTTGGAATACAACATAGATGTATTATTGTATTTTTTTTTACTTTCTTTATCCTCCTCTCTCTGGCCCCATCAGACTCTCTCCAGCATGGACATGGGGACCGACAAATCTCCCACTCACCTGAAATCCCCCAGACAATTCCTCTGTTCTGGAATGCTCTCCAACCTCATCCTGACTCACCGACCCCCTGGATTTCAGTCCCATGAGGTGGGACCACCAATTCCTACCAGCACTCTATCTATAATCCTGTGGGCAGTCTGACTGAGGAGGCGAGCCTGAGGTTGGTCAGGCTGATCCAGTATTGAGCATGGGTGCCAACCACTGGAGTTGCTTTTGTCTTCCTGGGTGCCAGGGCTTTTTTCATTTTCTGTTCCTTGAGGTATGACTGTACAATGTCAGCATGCAGTGGGTGCACTCCTGCACTCACCCACAGATGTCTGCTGACACTACCATACCACTTGACATGACCCTGCTAGCTGCAGTGATCCCAGTCTACACTGGGAGCTGCTAGAACTGCTGGGTTGACAACCCTCCCACCCCAGGAGAGGAGAGCAGTCCATCGGACACTCAGTCCCTTCCTCCATGGCTAATCTCTGGTGACCCAAGTCCTGTCCTGGACATGGGTCACCAGAATGGTGTGAGATAAGGCTAGTGCCTCAACCCTCAGCCCCGCAGGGAAGGCTGTATTATTGTATTTAAGTGCATTGTGGTATGTTTATGTCTTATGAATAGTTTGATGTATAAACATGGCAGTAACCATGTATCGTAATTTTTATTTATTTATTTATTTTTTTATTTATTGGAATCTAGAATTACAAATACCTTTGAGCTGGAATTTCTTATTTACAAAGGTTCCATGTCGAAGGAATGGGGGGTATACATACATACACAGGTCAACATAATAATATATAGTTACACAATAAAAAGAAGTAAGAGACTGAGGCTTAGGAAATTCCAGTAATTCAAAATGTGCTAAATGTTAGGTAGCATGACATACCAGCCAAGGGCAATCTTAGAAATAAGCACTGCAGGTGAGAGGGAAGGGGATATGCAGGCAGGAAGGCCATTGTCAGAGGGTAGAGGGTGAGGGTAAGAGCTCTAAAGGGGAGGGAGGGGAGGGATAAAAGTCAGGAAATGCCCTGGGGGAGGAAAGGAAGTGGCGGCAAGGGGGTAGGCAGGTAGAAGGGGGGCAAGGCAGGGAGAGGTAGCTGTCAAGACTGAAGTGGAGGGCAGTGAGTGGTGTCAGTAAAGTTACTTTTGAATTTGAATTTGAATTAAGAGAGAGACAGACAGACAGCCAGAGAGAGTAAAGGAGAAAGAGAGAGAGCGAGATGGAGACAAAGATAGAGTGAACAGAAGAGAAAGAGAGAGACAGAGAGAATAAAAAAGTCACAAATACTGTATTAAGATTATTAAAGCTGCATAGCAAGAGCTATCCTGATGTCTTGATGAAGTATACTGAAAAGGGGACTCTGGATGAGTAGCTGAGGCCAGATACCAAATGCACCACATCTGTCTCCTTACACTGGGAGGAGACAAAGCATCTCCTAGTGCGGATATGTCTGCATCCTCTCTATTCACCACAGTTTGCTTCCTTCCACTCTCTCCCCCTGCCACACTATTTTCTTGCTTCTGATAACATGGCCTGCTTTGATCTAATATCACTGGAAACTGACTCATCTCCTAGTCAGTGCAATCTGGAAATCTCAAATAGAATAGCCCTTACTGCACGTGCACAAACATGTTGTCTTGTGGGATATCATGGAGAACAAGATCTGTTGGATGCCTTTTCATGGTGGCAGAATTGTCTTTGCTGCAATGGTTTAATAGGACTCTATATAACCAGGATCCTGAGTTGAGGTGATCAAATATACATCACTAATTTTATTCATATAATACAGTGAATCTCACCAGGATGAAACCCACCTCTAAGGCATTTTGCAATATGCTACAGCACAATTACTGCAGTAAACAATGTACTTTCAATGGGAATTGATCCCTTTTGTCATGCAGGAAAATGTCACAGTTTCCTGCTTGAAAAAAGGGACTAACTGTATTTGAAATGACCTTGTTTTTCACAGTAACTCTGCTGTAGCATGCTGCAGAGTGCTGCAAAAAGCTGCAGAATTGGTTTTATCCTGGCGAGGAAGTGGTTCAAACTATTAATTCTGGTTCACAACCCACCTTGAAATGAGCTGTCATACAGTGTCTCAGTGTGCCTTTAGTGGTCAAAAATATCAAATAAAGCCAGTTTCTTCAAAAGACAAAACGCTGGTGTTGGGGTGGACTTTTTATTCATCTAAACTAAGATTTTTATGAGTGACAGATACAGTGTATTTCCACTATAGTGTTTATTACCATTTAGAATTTGAAATAAGACTAGACTAGCATAGTGAGTGCACTTATGTTGTACTTTTAGGTAGGATTTGTCTTCTGCTTTTTTGAGGAGTGAGGACTGTGTTAATGAACACCTTGTATTACTCAAAATACTGATCTGTTCTTTAAAATGTATCATATTAGCAGCATACAGCAGGACACTGCCATACTGTTATCAGTATGGAGATGGGGATGTAGGAACGGGATGACAAAATGGCATGAAAACTTAAGGGGAAACAATGGAAAAGGCACATCTTTAGCCAGGCATTAAAAAAATTCCTGATTAGTGCTTTCAGACAGTAACATTTTTTTTTTTAAAATTACTCTAATTGATTGATAAGTGATTTAAGTGGTGGCCTTCAACTTTCACTTTCTATTGCTGGCAGCCACCATTTCATGAATAGCAGAGAGCTTCTTGAGCTCACTTTATGCTAATATGTCCTGCCAACCAATAGCTGAGGTCAAACAGGCATATTAACATACAGTGAGCTCAGAAATCTCACTGCTGCTCATGAAATGGCTGCTGCCAGCAACAGCAACTGGAAGTTGTGGGTAGCCATTCTAAATCAGTAAATAAAGTTGTTACTGTCTGAAAGCACTAATTGAGAGTTTCTGTAGTGTTTGAGGAAAGCTTTGTCTTTTCGATTGTTTCCCTTTAAGTTCTTTCACAACCTTTTTAGTGCTGCCACCCAGTCAGCTTACTACATTACACTGCCCTGCATCTTATTCAGTTGAATTCTAGCTCACATTCTGGGGGTTATGAAGCTGCACTGCCATATCCTCACATTGGGAAGCATTGGAAGCTAAGCCCGACTGCAGCCCTTTTTAACTAATGGTGATCCTTAAAGACAAGCACGATCAAAATGTACTATTTCTAGCAAGTCAGAAGACCAGTTGAACTGATGAGAATGAGAGAGGTGACAGTGAATGTTTTTTTTTTTTTTTGGCATGGGGGAACAGGATATGTTTGAAAGCCTGACTGTACCCTGTTGAACTGATACTGCTCTGTAAATTCAACAGATAAATAAATAAAAATTAAATAGTCTGTTTTCAGCAATCCAGAAATCCAGTTCAGAAGAGGATGAAGCTGCACTGCCAGTACCCCCTAGTACACAAATATTGGAAGCTCAGCCCAACTGCAACCCTATTAAACTGATGCTCGCTTTGTAAAGGAAAATAAAAAAAAGATCAGCTGATGAAAGTGACAGTGATGAAAGCGAGTGCTTGTTTTTTTTGGGGGGGGGCAAGATAACAAAATGGCATAGGTACAGTACTATGCATAGGTTAGCCCAAACCACAACTTTGAAACCAAAATCCAAACTTTTCAGATGTCTGACATGTAGTTCAGATAATCAGGATTGTACTGTATTAGTGTTTTGATTTGTGTTAATTTTGTTTTCATGTTCATAAAAACTACAGCCCTGGAACATTATTTATATAAAAGTTAAAAACTGCATACATGTCCGATGACACGTAAAATTAAAATGCACCTGTCACTGAGCTTTCAAACAAAAATAAAAAAACTAATTTTGGGACATAAATGGAGGCAGTAATTGCTGACATAAAAAAAAATCAGACCTCTCCAATATCAGAAAAAATCAAAAGCAAGAAAACAAGAGAGAAACTGGACAGAAAAGTATATACATGCAAATATATAAATATTTTAAAGTCAACTTCCTGTCTTCTCAGATAGCTAGTTTGTGTTAATGAACACCTTGTATTACTCAAAATACTGATCAGTGGGTGTTTAAATGCACTCCTTGTTTCAGTTATAAAATTTTCTATAGAATTAAAGGTTGGCTTTTGTGATACAGTGTTTGCACACAAAGGCCCTGTCCAATATGTTGTTATGCCCCAGGGCCAGGCATTACAATATTTGCCCGTTGCTGTCTTTTAAATTATAGCAATGTTGTTATATGGGCCAAATATTAATTAATTGGCTATGTAATGGTCAAAACACTATATGAATAGCTTTCTGTGGAGCCTAAGTATTTATGTGTGCCAGCATAGTTATTGTATACTCATAATTCAATGACTAGGTTATTATAACCACAGTTTTGCTCATTTTTGTATTTTTAACCCCTTTATTGCTATCAAGCAGATAAGACAAACCCCTGTCCATATCTGTTGCTTCAACACCTGTGTATTTTGAAGGATACTCATGTCCATTTGCAATTTGACCCAAATAGCCTTACTTCTATCCCTTATCTTGCTAAGAAATCATCAGGTATACCTGTTAATGGAGGAGACATGGAGCACAGTGTCCTTGTCAAAGATGCCCTCTGTGAGCAGCCTGTCCCAGATCTCCCAGGCAAACATGGTGGGGTATTGCCCTTTATATTCTGCAATGTTATCTACCACTTTGGGAGTCACTACCTTGGGACTGGAACACCCCAATAACTCTGGATTTGATTATGCTAGTCTCATAATATCTGCCAAGAAAGGAAGAAGGGGCACGTAAAAACAAAGCATCCTCATAAAACCTGTACCCCAGACCTGCTGTACATCTCAAAAACATTCCTGCAGAAGCACTCCCATCAAATTAAAAGTTATCACCCCCCCGGAAGACATACTAATTGACACACACCAGTTCTTCATTTTGTTTGGCTGGAGGACAGCATTCATCAAATCCACACCAATGCAGGTAAAGATGAGGATGAACAAAGCCTTTGCAAAACCTTCGTCTTAAAAAAAATTAAATATATTAAAACATCCACCTGTCTACCCATAAATCCTGTTTTCCATGCTATTTTGCAAGAATCCCTACTGCCACCCAAAGAGTTCAACATTGAGTCCTATATTATATCCACTGGATGTTGAAGTCTTACAATAAGCAATTAAAAAAAAATCTCAGCAGTAGTATTAGTGTTTCCGTTTGTGTTTACTTAGCTTTCATTTTCATAAAAAAACAACAGCCTATGAACATTATTTATACATAGATTAAAAATGGCATTCATGTCTGATGTCACATAAAATTAAAATGTGTCTGTCACTGAGTGTTAAAACAAAAATAAAAAATTAATTTTGGGAGATAAATAGAGGCAGGAATCACTGACATAAAAATAAAATCGAGCATCTCTGCTATCAGAAAAAAAACAAAAGAAAGAAAACAAAAGAGAAACTGGACAGAAAATTATATACATATAAAGATCTAGATAAAGATAAAGATACAGATATAGATATTTTGAAATCAACTTCCAGTCTTCTCGGATAGTTTTTTTTTTTTTTGTTAAGGAAATATTGCATTTTCCACATACCAGCACAGATATATATATATAGTGACTTGCAAAAGTATTCAACCCCCTTGAAAGTTATCAGATTTGGCTGGATTACAAATGAGACTTAATATTATTCCAGTCTGTATTTTTATTGCAAACTCATATGCTCTAATAGTATATTTTCAAAGCCAAAATTAATTATCCGTCAGCAGATCTTTTAAAGAAAATTAAAAACTGGAAAATGCTGCTTGCAAAGGTATTCAACCCCTACACAATAGCATTTGGTAGAGCCACCTTTTGCTACAATAACAGCTTTAAGTCTTTTGGGGTAAGTATCTACCAGCCTTGCACACTGTTTGGGAATGATTCTTGCCCATTCTTCTTGGCAGATTTGTTCCAGGTTGTTCAGGTTGGTTGGGTGACGCTTGTGGACCGCAATTTTCAAACAGTGCCACAAATTCTCGATGGGATTGAGATCTGGACTTTGACTTGGCCACTGTAGGACATTCACCTTTTTTTTGTTTAACCACTCCTGTGTTGCTTTGGCCTTGTGCTTGGGATCATTGTCCTGCTGAAAGGTGAAGTTTCTCCCAAGCTTCAGTTTTTTAGCAGACTGAAGCAGATTCTCTTGCAGTATCTCCCTGTATTTTGCTCCATCCATTCTTCCTTCAAGTTTAACAAGATGCCCAGTCCCTGCTGATGAAAAGCATCCCCACAGCATGATACTGCCACCACCATACTTCACTGTAGGGATGGTATTTCTCGAGGCATGGGCAGTGTTAGGTTTACGCCACACATAGCGCCTTGAATTTTGGACAAAAATCTCTATCTTGGTCTCATCAGACCACAAAACCTTGTGCCACATCTTAGCTGGGTCACTCTCATGCTTTCTGGCAAACTCCAGATGTGCTTTGATATGGTTCTTTTTTTGAGTAATGGCTTCTTTCTAGACACCCTCCCATATAGGCCAGTATTATGCAGAGCTCTTGATATGGTTGACTGGTGCACCTTCACTTCACTCTCAGCCACTGAACTCTGTAGCACCTTCAAAGTGATTGTTGGCCTCTCTGTGGCTTCTCTCACTAGTCTTCTTCTTGTTCAGATGCTGAGTTTTGAGGGATGGCCTTGTCTAGGTAGCGTGGTAGGTAAATAGTCTGGGTGGTGTGATGCAGCTTCCACTTCCTCACTATTGATCCAACAGTGCACACCACCGGGATATCCAAACACTTGGATATTATTTTGTACCCTTTTCCTAATTTATGCATGTCTATTACTTTATCTCTAACTTCCTTAGAATGCTCTTTAGTCTTCATTTTCACACCCTTCCTTCAGATTCACAGTCTGACCAATGGTCATTAAACTGAGGGGCGGTTTTATCCAGAAAATGTGAGCTACTTTAATGTTTCAGAGGTGAGGCCAATTGTAAGCCAATTGTGTCCTCGTTAGGGCAATATTTTTCATCTGTGTAAATTTGGAGCTTCCAGAGCACAGGGGTTGAATACTTATGCAAACAGCACATTTCAGTTATTTATTTTTCTTAAAAATATTTTCTAACATAAAACCAATGTCACTTTAAAATAATTATTTTGAGGGTCAGTCTTTTTAAATAAAATATTACACAGAATAAAATCTCAATCTATCATTTGCCATTCAGACAAATCTGACAACTTTCAAGGGGGTTGAATACTTTTTCTAGTCACTTGTGTGTGTGTGTGTGTGTGTGTGTGTGTGTGTATATATATATATATATATATATATATATATATATATATATATATATATATATACACACATACATCACACACCACACACACACACACACACACACACACACACACACGCGTGTATGTAAATATTTAGCCAGGTTAACTATGTTGCATCATCTGTGACAATCAGCTGGTAAGACATTTGCACTTGTCTCAACAGCTGATCTACATAGAAACATAGAAGTTGACGGCAGATAAGGACCGCAAGGCCCATCCATTCTGCCCATTTATTTTTCTACCTTATAAATGTGCCATCGGCTTTTGCTCTGTCAGTGGCCTATCTATTCATAGTCATTTGTATTGCTCCCTTATGCCTATCCCATGAATGTTTGAAGCCCTGCACTGTATTCATAGCCACCACTTCTTGTGGTAAGCCATTCCATGCATCCACCACCCTTTCTGTGAAAAAGAATTTCCTCACATTCCCCCTTAATCGGCCTCCCTCTAATCTCATTCTGTGTCCTCTTGTCCTGCTATTTTTCTTATATTTAAACATGTTAGACTCTTTCACCTTGTTAATGCCCTTAAGGTGTTTGAATGCCTCGATCATATCACCTCTCTCCCTCCTTTGCTCAAGGGTATACATATTGAGCTCCATTAATCTGTACTCATATGTCTCTGATGCAGTCCCTGCACCATTTTGGTTGCCCTTCTCTGGACTGCCTCAATTTGGTTAATGTCCTTGTGAAGGTGTGGCCTCCAATACTGTCGCATGTACTCAGATGAGGTCTAACCAGTGTCTTGTACAGAGGGATTATTACCTCCCTCTTACGACTTGTGATACCCTACTAATACCCTAACACCCCCTAGCCTTACCAACTGCTTTAGAGGTCTGCTTGGATGATTTTAGGTCATCAGTGATGATGATGCCCAAGTCTCTTTCTTCCTTTGTGACTGCTAGCAACTCCCCTCCCAGCCTATAAGTGGCTTCAGGGTTTCTCTTCTCTATGTGCATGATTTTGCACTTCTTTGCATTAAATCCAGTTGCCACTCTTCTGACCATTTCTGCTAGTTTATCCAGGTCTCTTCTCATTCTGCCCACCCCATCTGGATCATCTACTCTGTTGCAGATCTTGGTGTCATCTGCAAACAGACAAGCCTTACCCTCTAGTCCATCTGCAAGGTCACTAATGAAGATGTTGAAGAGGACTGGCCGGACTGATCCCTGAGGTACCCCACTTGTGACTTGCATCTCTTCTGACTGTATACCATTTACCACCACTCTCTGTTTTCTGCCTGTCAACAGTTTGCCACCCAGTTGACCAACTTCTGACCCACCCCGAGCCTACCCAGCTTATTAATCAATCTTCTATGTGGAACAGTGTCCAAAAGCTTTGCTGAAGTCAAGGTGGCGACATCAACTGCTCCCCTTGGTCCACCACTCTGGTTACCCAGTCAAAGAAATCTATGAGATTAGTTTGACAGGACCTTCCTTTGTAAACCCATGCTGTCTTGGATCCTGTGCCCCTATGGATTCCAGGTGTTGCACTATCCTTTCCTTAAGGAGTGCCTCCATAATCTTGCCCACTACTTAGTTAAGACTGACAGGTCTGTAGTTCCCCGCCTCCTCCCTGCTACCACTTTTGTGGAGCGGGATCACATGAGCCCTTCTGCAGTCTTCTGGGACCTCTCCTGTGCTCAGAGACTCACTAAACAATTCTGCTAATGGCTCTGCTAGTTCCTCCTTTAGCTCCTTAAGTACCCTGTGATGTATGCCATCAGGTTCCATTGCCTTATCCACCCTGAGCTTAGCAAGCTCTTGTAGGACCCTTTCTTTTGTGAAGGGAGTAGTGCTCACCTCCCTCCCCCCTGTGTCCATGATGCTGAGCTGTGGGCCCTGCCCTACCTTCTCTTCAGTAAATACCGAGCAAAAGTATCTATTTAGGATAAATGCCTTTACAGGGTCCTCCTCCTCACATGCTCCCTTTCTCCATTAAGCTTAGCAATACCCCTCTGGACTTTCTCCTTTCACTAATGTATCTATAGAAAGTCTTTTCACCTTCTTTACTGTTCGTGCTAGTGTTTCCTCAGTTTGGGACTTTGCCTGCCTTACTGCCTTACCTGCTTCCCTTAGGGCAGTTTGGTATGCCTCCTATCTTCATCCCGCTGTGTTCCTTATATTTCCTGAAGGCCAGCCTTTGGCTCTGACCTTTTCTGCTACTGTATTGAGAACCAAAGTGGTTTCCTTCTTCTTTGCACTTCCTTTCTGTCTAACACAATGGGATGTTGCTCAAGTATTGCATCCTTAATGCTTGCCCACTTTGCCTGTACCCCTCTCCTGTGTTTCTTTTGCCAGGGCTAGCTTAACTCTGTTGGCCATCTTATCAAAGTCAGCTCCTCTGAAGTCCCATATTTTGCCTTGGAATGGGATGATTTAGATGTAGTAGCCAAATTGAACCATACCATGTGATGGTCACTGGCCCCCAGGTGACCTTCTACCTGGAGATCTGTGATCCCTTCTTTGTTAGTCAGTACTAGATCTAGGATAGCCCTGTCTCTTGTGGGTTGCTGTACCAGTTGTTTGAGGCCCTCCTGCAGGGAATCCACTATGAGTCTAGTTCTGGCAGATGTTCTGCTGGTATTGACCAATCTGTATCTGGCATGTTGAAGTCTCCCATTATCAGAACCTCCCCTTTAGCTGTCATGTTTTGTATATCTTCTAACAGTAATGTGTCTATGTCCTCCCTCTGGTCTGGGGCCTGTAGACAACCCCAGTTCTTATGGCTGTCCCATTTCCTGTTTCCAGGGTGACCCACAGTTCTTCTGGCTCCTTATGTGTATTCTGAATTTCTGTAGCTTGATATTTTTCATTAACATACAGGGCCACTCCTCCCCTTTTGCACTTCGGTCTCTTCTGAACAATACATAGCGGTACTGAAGTCTCCCAAGTGTGGTTACTGGTAAACCACATCTCACTAATTGCTACTATGTCCAGTTTAGCCTCTGACATTATTGCCTGCAGGTCTGGGATCTTATTTCCCAGGCTGTGAGCATTTGTACATGATTTTCCATTCGCCAGATTTTGGTGAGTTAGTTGTTGGGTGAAGTTTGGCATTACCCCTGTGCGTCGTATGGGGAGACAAACCTTTTTTCTTACCTGGTGATGCAAATGAATGGCAAACATGCTGAATTCCTGTTTGACCACTAGCTGAGGGGGGAAGGGTGTTCTTCCCATTCGACGTATGGGGTGCTGCACCCCTCTCCCCATTTGCTAGTTTAAATATTCTGCAAAGACATCAAACTTCTGCCCAATGCACTGACTCCCTCTTTAGTCAGATGCAGTCCATCAAATTTAAAGAACTGCCCCCCCTTGCCAAGATCTGACAATAAAATAAAAATGGTATGATTGTGTCGTACGACCTCAAATGCTGGTGAATGCAGATTGTTGGATCTGCTTCCCTGAGGCTGACCTAAACTACTGTATGTCCCTTGATGTGCAGTGTTGGTTGTAATCAAAAAAAGAACTTTGAGATAATTTACATTTTTATTCCTGATCCAAGTGATGTTACCTATCCTACCAAACATACTTGTACTTTCTTGCTGGCATTGGGATATGGGCTACCATAATAATATATAAATTATTCTTTTTTATTTTCCTTGCTTCTTCAGTGATCCAGCTTTTTTTTATAATGACAGCATATTGTTTTTTAACAGTGTTTATTATTTTGTTTTTTATTGAATAACTGAAACTGAAAGAGAAGAATAAATGGAATATAGTGTTCCCCCATCGTGTAGCTATCTGCCTGACTTTTTTCTAAAACTTCTTAGAATTATATAGTGATTTCTTGCCCTGGCTTCTCACTCTAAAAAACGTTTTCTTTTTTCTTTGAATTCACTTGATTGGTGGACACACACACAGTCAGGTTTGCCATTTATTTCTGAGGGCATTTGCTGAAGAGAAGCATGATGATTGGTTAGCTTTAGCTTAAAAGTTCAAATGCCTTCTTCAAATGCTTCAAAGGTGTGCAGACAATTTAAAACTCCAGGGGCCAGGTTCTCAAAACTTTGCCCCGTGCAAAACTAGTTTTCATGGCACAAACTGGGTTTTGCACCAAGCTGGTATTAACAAAAGCCCAGTTTCTGCCCGCAAACTGGGTTTGTACTGGAGCAAAGTTTGGAGGGGAGCTGTAATGCAAGTAAGAGGGAAGGGATGTGAATATCAGCACTGCTTGATTCACAAGGCATTTGCCACACAAAGGCCTCCAGAGTGGTTCCCTTGTG
Source organism: Neoceratodus forsteri (assembly GCA_016271365.2). Lineage (NCBI taxonomy): Eukaryota > Metazoa > Chordata > Ceratodontiformes > Ceratodontidae > Neoceratodus > Neoceratodus forsteri. Next base: position 788,157,135 of record CM057452.1, read on the forward strand.
CACGACAAATACCACCGGCCAAGACCTGGTGGTATCCTGCACAACCCCAGTGGTTGGTAGGAGTACTGCAGTGCCCCCCCTTGCCAATCGCTGGCTGAGAAACCAAAAAGAATGTTGGCATTAACTTGAGCTACTTTCTTCAATATATATTGGACTGGCAATCAGCGAGGGACAGGGACACTCGACCACCAGGGACTTTCATGATTATATCTTGAGCCAGCGAGCGGGAGGTATACTAGACCACCAGGGACTTTCTTCTTTTTATATTGAGCTGGAGATTGGCAAAGGGGAGGACACTGGACCTCTTGGACCTTTCTAATTTATGCATTGAGCCAGCGATCTGTGAAGGGGGACCACTAGACAACCAGGGAGATAGCCTTCTTTATTTCTCTTGCCAGTGATTGATGATGTGTGGGGCACTAGCTACCGTGGACTGTGGCTGTGTGTCATCCCTGGGCTGAAAGCATGCTAAGTCACCCACAACCTATGCAAATGAGCCCATAATGGACATGCAAATTGCCACCTAGCACCTTCCATGCCCAATTGGCTCATTTGCATGACTGCTTTAGTGAATCATGTATAGCACACAGGCACTATCAATTGTGAAGCCATTCACTTGGCTACAGGTCAGGGTAGCACTGGTGGGCTGGTGAAAGCAATGTGTAGGTTACTGACAATGTTACCTAGTCATTTTCATAGCTAAACAGCATGGTGCGCTGTTTGACTGTGAACAGCACATTTTTACAACTGGGCAATCGCAAATGGCGATGTAACATTTTGCATTGCTATTTACAATTTTTTATGAATCTGGCCCCAGGTCACATAACACAGCCCAAACATCTTTATTTCTACATTGGAAGACCCAAAATGACTATTACCAATGTATAAGACTGGAACTTTATTGCAATAATGGTTTACCCTACCTATATCACTGTGATTCCACCCTGCTGCACATCAGTTAGTGTGCCCCCCCTTTCTGTGGCCCCAATTGCCATTATCTACATAAATCCATGGTATCCCCAAAAAATGGCAGAATTCTCTTAAACATCTACAAATACCAGAAATATAATAGCCAATCCCAGGTAGTAAATATACATTATCCAAAGTTACCGTAATAGCAGACAATGGGTTATTTATTTCTACTGTAGTTGAATTGCATGTTGTTTTTCTTCAATTATCTTACACAGCAAAAGACTTGACAAGGTCTAGAGAAATACAGGACACACCATGTTTTCCCATTTACTATATGTTTGTTCTTCATGTTCTGTACTGACCTAACCTGTAATTTTTTAGCATATTCCACAGAGACAGTAAAATATTTTATCAGTGCTCTGAAATGTCTGCTATGATTCCAGGACACTGAATATGAATTTGGTATTACCTAATAGATGTGCAGAATTCTGATAGGACATGACACCTTATATATGTATATAGATACATAAGGCAATGCATTTGATGTAGTATGTGACTGAGAAAAGTACACTCAAAAGTTTTAGAGTATACTAATGGGATTTGAACCCTGCACATTTAGTACAGGCTGATCCAGTACACATTGCAATACCTGGCAGTTTTGGACTTGAGTTACGCTGACAGGAATACTGGATCAGTTCCACACACCTAAGGTTGTGGATGAGCCCTTATAGCCACTCTCTGACTTTTCACAGCCAATTGATATACCTGCAATACTGGAGTTGACTTACCCAGAAAAGACCACCATGGAAGAGAATGGTGAGCACTGTGCAGATTCTGGTGCTATCTGACAATCAGACTGATCTACATACTGCATCACAAGGCTTGACTACCCAGACTGATACTACAGAACAGGCAGAACAAGTGGTATTCCAGATGAGGTTCTCCCCTTCCTCAATTCAAGCTGTCAGTGAACCAACCAGGTTAGGAAATACCCTTGACCTTGTGCTGGCAAATGGGGACTTGGTGAGAGAACTTACACTGGAGAAACCACTGTCAGGGAGTGACCACCACTCAGTATGGCTCACATTGGATATGGGCAAGGAAGGAGTGGAATCTGGCACAAGAGTGCTGGACTTCCAGAGGGCCGACTTTGGGAGGATGGGGGAAGTGGTAAAAGAGTACCTGGCCAGAATTTAATCTAGTATGGACACTAACCAGAGGTGGGAGCTCATTAAGCTGTGGATAGTGGAGGCAACCAAAACCTGCTGCAAGGCCCAGAGCAAGAAGGCTAGGGCTAAGAAACCAAGCTGGTTGAGCAGATAGTTCATTGAAAAAGTAAGGAGGAAAAGAGCTGCCTTTAGGAAGTATAAGAAAACAGGGAAGGGGAGGACAGGGAGGAGTACTTGACGGAATTGAAGGAGGTGACAAAAGCAGTAAGGGGAGCCAAGGCATCTATGGAACTCAGGCTGGCACAAGGCATTAAGAAGAGGGAGGAGGACTTCTTTAGGTACAGCAAGGAGAAAAGGAGCTATAAGGACCACATAGTAAGGATTAGGAAGGAGGGGGGTTGGGTGGAAGCAGGGTGCGATAAGGTAGAAGCAGTAAATGAGTACCTCTGCTCAGTATTTAATAAAGAGAAGAGGGGGTGACACCCAAGGGGGAGAAATGGCAGAAACAGGGGAGGAAGGGGTGACAGATGGAGAAATCATAGAGGGCAGAGTTTGAGAGGGTTTGAAGGCAATGAGGGTGGACAAGGCGCCAGGCCCAGATGGCATCCACCCCAGAGTACTGAAGATGCTGGCAGAGGTCCTTGCAGGACCTTTGGCAGACCTATTGAATGCCTCACTACATTCAGGGTGTGTACCTCAGGACTGGAGGATGGCTCATGTGGTGCCCCTCCACAAGAGTGGCCCCAAGGATGAACCGGGAAACTACAGACCAGCGAGCCTCACATCCATCATAGGTAAGCTAATGGAGACTATCCTGAAGGAGAGGCTGGTGGCTCTCCTACAGGCCAAAGGACTACAGGACAGCAGACAGCATGGCTTCATATGGGGCACATCCTGCCAAACCAATCTGGTTGAGTTCTATGACTGGGTAATTAGGCAACTGGACAGGTGCCATGCAGTGGATGTCCTGTATCTGGACTTCAGTAATGCATTTGACTCATTGCCACATGGAAGGCTGGGAAGTAAGTTAGTAGGCACAGGGGCGGGTGCAAAGCTGGTGAGATGGGTAGGAAACTGGCTTCAGGGAAGGCAACAGAGGATGGTGGTGGGTGGGGAGCTCTCACACCCAAGGGTAGTGATAAGCGGTGTTCCAGAGGGCTTGGTGTTGGGACCAGTGTTATTTATGATATTCACTGCAGACATATCATTGGACATCAAGAGCAAGATCAGTCTGTTTGCTGATGATACCAAGGTGGGAGCAGTGGTGGATGACCTAGGGGGATGGCAGGGGTTGCAGGATGATCTGGAAAAGCTTGAAACCTGGTCAGACACCTGGCAACTGGGGTTTAATGCCAAAAAGTGCAAAGTGCTGCATTTTGGGATGAAGAACCCAAGGAGGAGTTACCAGCTGGGGGAGTGCAGCTAGCCCAAACAGAGGAGGAGAAGGATCTGGGGGTGCTGATTACAGGGTCAATGAACAATTAGGCACAAATGTAGGAAGGTAGCTGCAAAGGCCAGCAAAATGCTAGGTTGCATTGCAAGGGGTATATCCTCGAGGAAGGAGGAGGTGATTCTGCCACTGTGTAGGTCATTAGTTAGACTGCACCTGGAGTACTGCGTGCAGTACTGGTGCCCGTATCTGAAGAAGGACATTAAGTTACTGGAGGGGGTGCAGCGCAGGGTGAAAAAGATGATCAAGGGGCTGGGGGACTTATCATACGAGAGGAGGCTGAGGGAGTTGAACATGTACTCACTGGAGGAGGGGATTGACAGGGAGGACATGATTGAAACTTTTAAGTACATGAAAGGAATAAACAAGACAGGTACAGAGGGACTGTTCAAAGTAAGGGAGTGGAGGGACACCAAGAGCCATGATATGAGACTGGAGGGAGGAAGGTTCAGGAGGGAGTTGAGGATACACTTTTCTACAGAGAGGGTGGTGGCTGGGTGGAACGCGTTACCTGCAGAAGTGGTATCCAGTAGAACAGTGGACTGTTTCAAAAGGGGATGAGACAGGACAAGGGGGAGGGTTAATGAAGGGCAGGGTGGAAGAGAGGGGCAGCAGCAGAATAAGGGGTGCTAGCTGCACATTCGAGAATACTTGATAGACCTCTAGGCCTTTATCTGCTGTTAAATTTTGTATGTTTGTATGTTCGTAATCTGTTTTTGAAACCATTTCACCATGCCTCTGCTGTTGCAGAACAGGAACTTTTCCCTGAGATGTGGACACATTTTGTGTGTACTGAGGACTAAATGTTTCTATGGGCTGTTGTCTGCTGTCAAGTTCTATGCCTGCCATTGGAGCTCGGTCAAGCCAAGGGACTCCCAGGCAGAATCAGGCACTGACTGGCCATATGGATCACTGTTGTACTGTGCTCCTTACATGTCAGCTTGATTCCTGTGACTACACCATCCAATTCTCCCATTTTTGAAGTGTCCCTGATTTTGCCATTTTTGTGACATTTTACCTCAGTAGCATGATATAATTGTGCTAGGGACTGGGCACCTACAATAATGGTGACCAAATCCCCAGCACGTGTCGAGGGCTACTGTAGGGTAGGGTGTCTGGATAAGGGGGTCGGTGAATATAGGATGGGATGTTGCTATACGTGTGCACACAGGAGGTGAGCAAGCATGCACAGTGAGGGGCAGAAGGGAAAGTGAGGAGTGGTACCACAGTGGCTTGCCGAGCCGACCCCGTGGTGTGGTGGATGGGTTGGTGGCATTGGTCGGCAGGGTTCTGGGTTGGGGTCCGAGCGCTGGTATATTTTTGTCACGCCTGGCCCAAACCTTTTTTTTAAATGTTTTCACCCCCCAACATGCATGCCCCTGGAGTTGAGAATCCTTAAGTAGGGGGTGTGGGTTGGTGTGGAGCGCCCAGCCCCCTACATAAAACATTAAAAATCTAAGTCCCTGATGCTGTTTTGCTGTGCACTGGGGTGTCAGAGTGCCAAAATAAATTTTCAGCACTCTTGACTTCTGTATAACAGCAATCACCTTTAGGCTTTCGCTGTTATCGCATAGATCCTTCCTCTGCACCAGTCCATGTCCCTGAAACCATCAGAATCAAAAAACAAACTATTCCTCCAGTCCTTAAATGACTTTAACAATGCATTTCTATCACCTTTGATTCAATTAAGCATTTAAATTAGTGCCTTGCAAAAATCTCCCTGATTTCAGTGGTCAGAATCAGGAAATCTCCTGCATTTGAGGGGTGCTGATTTTGGAAGCTTTGCTGTGACATTTTTCACTTGGTTGCTGACCAGCCTGTCATAGAGTAGGGATCTGTTTCTGTGGAGGTGGTGTTGCCTTTGTATAGGTCATTGGTAAGACCCCACCAAGAGTATTGTGTCCAGTTCTGGAAACCATGTCTTCAGATGCACGTAGATTGCAGCTGGGTCCAGAGTACTGTAAGTAAAATGGTGCAGTGTCTGTATCAAAAGCCCTATGAGGAGAGACTAAAGGACCTCAGTATGTACACTATAGGGAGAAGGAGGATATGATAGAGTCCTTTAAATACCTCAAGGGGGTTAAAAAGGTACAGGAGGGAAGTTTTTTTTTCAGAAGAAAATGTGCTCAAGAACAAGGGGACATGCTATGAAGCTGGAGGGGGTAGATTCAGGAGAGATGTGAGGAAGTATGTCACAGAAAGAGTGGAAGATTCATAGATCAGCCTTTCTGCAGGGTTGGTGACTGAGGACAAAAACAGTGGTGGGGTTCAAGAATGCATGGGATAAGCAGAAGGGAATCATAGTGGAAAGGAAAGGGTGAAAGAAAAACTGCTGTAGATCAGGTATGGTCTGTGGTAATAGTGTATGTACGGAGAAGTGGGCAGACTGGATGGGGCAAGCAGTCCTTATCTGCCATCAAATTCTGTGTTTCTGTGTTTTTATGTGTCTTTGCAGTTACTTCCAGGGTTAGTTTTTGCCTTGGAGTGATGAATTTTTAAGCCCTAGCCCTGTACTAAGCATCGCTTCCTTCCAGAGATATATCAGACTGTAACTATTCACCAGTTTTCCCTTAAAACTATCAATGTCTATCCATCTCAATGGTTTGCTATACCAGTGTTTTTGTAGCTGAATCTACAGTACATTAATTTGAACCTAGTATTCTAACCAGCTTTACAACCTGTAAGTTTAGTGCATCTGTATTTGAAAATGTTAACTTTCATCTGCAGCACATACTTGGTTTGAACCACACCAGGGCCATTGACAGGACTACATTGGAACATTCTATCTATTAATTTTGCAAAAAGCACAGAGTACTTATGCAATTTAATAGGGTACTAACAATTCCTAATGAATTTCATGTCCCTAGGTGGGAGCCTCACCAGGAGCAGTTTTATTGTATTGTGTTGACTGGATAGGCATACCAATACGTGTGTCCCTTTTTCAGGAGTGACCCAGGAAGTACAATGTATTTAAAATGGAGCTTTGTACAGAACCCATATATAATTTTATACTTAATGTAAAATATTTTTTTTTGTTACATTAATGGATTTAGTCACTGTTAACTTTTTTAGTAAGGATAATTTATATGTAATACATTTATATCACATGATGTAGGGTCAAGCAGATCCAGAACAAAGCATGTCACTTCATTCTGTATGTTGACTGGCTTACCTTACACACACCTGTGCACTATACTCCCACTCCAACATGCTCCCCTTACAAGTCAGAATAAAATTCCACACCTGCATACTTGGGGGAGGGGGGAGAACACTACTGGATCTCTTACCTATTAGGGTACAGAACCTTCTAGCACCCCCACCAAAACCCATGCCCCACTAGGGCCATGAACTATAACACTCTTTGCATTCTGTTCCACAAAACAGTACACGAATTGAGAGCCTTTGCCGTTAGAGTGCCCCCAGTGGCTAAACAAGATCCCAGATGCCATACTAAGTCTAAATAAGATTGGACCATTTAAGAAGCAGCTTAGATGTACTGTATACTTGTACCTCCAGACACCTGTCAATGTCATTGAACCACCCCACCCTCAACAAAATGACATGGCTCAAGGAGCTGCCTATATCCTGACTTTAGCCTCTTCTTCTTCTCCTTTCTGACAAAGCCCTGTTCGGTGCTACCTCTGAAATGAAAATAAATTTTATGTGTAATTATATTGTAACTCAATATTAGGCCATTTTTGCTATATCATTGTATCTGCCTCTACATCTTGTAGAACTTAATATTATGCCTTTGACTTGTAACTGACATGGAACATTTGTAAACAAACTTATTTGTTCAAAGGTGTTTATTCAAATTAATGAAATAAATAAATAAATAAATAAATAATTATGACATTTCAAGAAGGCACCCTAGAGGCCTAGTTATTTTATATCTGGCCATGCTCCCTCTGGAAGCTTTACAAAGTGAAGCGCTGGAGTGATTGTCAGTGGACCGCAGGGCTCAAAAATACATGTTTGCAAGATGTGTTAGATAAATTACATGAGTACTTTCTTTTTGGAACAATTTCCTTGGAGTTGTGTATTTATTTAGCCTGAATAGTGTGAGAGTTAACATTCTTTACTGAGTTATTGAATAGGGCTTACCAAACCCAGTCAGCAAACTGCCGCCTCAGCACTGTGAGCTGTAGGCTCTTTCTATTGTCTTTTTTTCTTCATGAGAGATGTTGATTGGGGGGGATACTTCTGCCCCAGTCTGTATCCAGGGAGAACTTTCATAGTTTCATTTTGTAGCATTATATGATTAAACAAGTAAGCCTATGTATTGTGAGGACAAAGACTTTATTTTACTGCTTTATTCGTAGTCCTTGTGGAATGTGGCTGTTGATAAAGACAGAATTGCAAATCAGCTTTCTTTTTGTGGACAGATGTTTTGGCCATGCACCAGTCTGTATAACCTGATGCCTTCTGGTGAAGTTGTGGCTGTCTGCCATGAGTAGCAATCCTGCCCCTCTCCCACTCACCTGGTACTTCCTGAAAGCAATAAACAGGGTAAACTGTGAGGAACTAATCAGCTGGATTATCAAGTCAAAAGCACAGGGACATGGGTGGAAGCTGGTGGGAGGAAGATTTAGAGGAGCTGTGAGACCGTTTTACATTACAGAGAACATGGTAGAGCTATATAACAGCCTGCTGGCAGAGATGGTATTACCCACTGATTTGTTTAAACTAGTTTCAAAAATCAAAAATATTTACAAATCTAATCATTAATATGTATGACTTTTCTTGTGACAGGTTGGAGGTAGGCATGGTGTAGTGCTAGACCAGGCAGGTAGATCACAGACTTGCATATCAGAAGGCCGACAAGGAGGCCTTAATTCAAATTGTATACTTCAAATATTTTTACAAGCTTTAAACACATTTTTTAACAGAGTTGGAAGAGGCCAGGGAGGCAAATATATAGTTACCTTTCAGTGTTAGTGTCTATTTCCAACATAAATTTTGGCCCTACAGCCAGAAGTAATGTTTCTATCTGCGCAGGGACCTGTGCTTCTGCAACCACAGGTGGATTTGGATTTCTTCCACTGTAAATATACATCTGTGGTTGTGCAGCCGGAAGTAATGTTGTAATTTCAGTTTAGACTTTCTCAAAAAGAAAGAAAAATCATTACAAAAAACTGTTAATGCACAAGTCAGGGATCAACTTAATGCCACACAAGTAGGGAAATATGGCATTAGAGTTTCTAACCCTAACTCCCCACCTCACCACTTCCAAGCAGCAAAAGGACAAGATCACACAAGCAACCACAGGCAGCCATCATCAGATAAAACATACAACATATAACTGTTTCAAGATGACACAAATGCAGAAGCACTGATGCGGATTTGTATCTGCAGCATGCACACTGCGAGACATGCACACTCTGTTGTCTTTGCAGATAGGACTCCATGATACGCAGATCACAGCATTGCTTCTGTGTGCAGAAACACAGGCCCATCCAACCAGAGATACAAATCCACTATATCCAAATTACAAGAGTTGTTTTTGTCTGTAGCAGCAGAGGCCCATATGAGGCCAGTATTTCTGTACTTGTACTCATGCACACTGTAGGGCATGCAAACACTTCACAGGCCTGCACTTATTCAGCCACTGGTGTAAGACATACACACTGACCTCAGGCTGCAGGAGCACAAGTGGCCAAAAATCTGTGATACTAAAAGTGCAACAGTACTTCTATCTGTAGAAGGCCCTAGTTCCTGTAACTCTTACATCACAGGTGTAAGAGATACAAACTGACTTCTTGCTCCAGAAGTGTAGGCCCTGTGGGGCCTGCAGTTATGCAGACAGAAGTAATGTTGCAAGTGGGTATCACAGCTTCAGCAGTGGATCTAGAAATTATTCAATGAGGGGCATGGCATGAGCTCCAGCCTAATTGCTGCCTAAGAGCTTGGCTCCCACAAGTTGGAATCAAAATTAGTTTATCCACGCAGTAATTGAAGACCATTGACAAAAACAAACTACAGACTGGCGAGCCCGAGTCATCTAGCAAAAAATAGCCAGGTCATCATTTCTCGCTACATCGACTTGGAGAGGAGCGAATTAAAATTTTAGCATGGCTGATAGACACTCACAGGCTGCAGAGGCTGGGGTGGCCTTTGATGGCAAAAAAGTAATGGAGATGTTTCATACCTTAGTGCCACAGATGTCCAAAGTTACTATTGCCTCTAACACGACCACCTTGGTGGTTCACCTGCCCGACACAAGAATTTTTCACACCGAATGACAAGCAGTGGCAAATAAGACTGTAATCTGAGAATTACACTTGCTCCTGTGGGAGCAGAACCATACTATCCAGTCCCTCCTAAGCAAGGTCGACGACCTGGAAAATAGGAGTCAAAGGAATAACATTCATGTCCTGGGAATTCCTGAAGGAGCCAAATAAGGAAACCCAGTGGCTTTCTTATAATTCACCATTCCAAGGATCATGCAGCAAGACTTGCTGCTGGGATTCACCATTGAGAGGGCCCACACAACATTAAACCTTGCTCCTAAACCAGGAGAATGTTCCAGACCTCTGCTAGCCCAAATTCTTAAATATGCAAACAAAAATTAGGTGCTGTCTAGAGCGAGGGAACTTAAAGCTCTCCACTGGAATTGTCATCGAGTCCTGATTTTTCAAGACTACTCACTGGACTTGGTGAATTGCAGGAAGGAGTATTCAGCACTGTGCAGCCAGCTGCACACTCTGGGGGTCTCGTTTTCACTCAGATATCCAGCTATGATGTGACTGGTGGTAAAAGATACTCCCCTCTCAATCACAACACCTGAGGCATTGAGAGCTGTCTTCCCTCCACTCATGAGGACCTCACCTCCACACCAACCAAGAGAACAGCACCAGCAGGACTGCTCTACCTCACTGCTTACTAGAGATATGGACACTACAGATCAAAACCAACCCTTCACTGCATGCTTTCCTCCCTTGTGCCACAAAAGGCAGCAGAAGGAACAGCACACCAAACGGGATAATCTGATGGATAGAACAATAGAATAGTCTTTGCATACTGGGTCACCTACACAACAAGAACTGATCACCAGCCCATACTTCAGCAAAAAACAATTTGAACTGTTAGGGGACCCTGCGGTGTGATGCCTACAAGAAGAGTCTGCACCCTGTACTTCAACACCTGAGAGTGGGAATCCATCATCTGCATTGGCCATCAATCAGTTGGACAAAGGGGTGATGATTACTCAAATGGGGGTGACACCCCAAGACTCTCAAGGCTATCACACACCATCTCCATCTCAATCTAGCCTCTTAGAAGCAGGCGATACCTGAATTGAGTCTATAGGACTGTGTTCTGACCAGGCCCAATGGCCAACACAGACTTTTCTATGTCAGATAAGTTATTGTTTCTGTTTCTGTACTGAGTGGAGAAATAGATAAAGTTGGTAACCAGGAGAACTAAGACTTTCCTTGGGATTTTTACCACCCCCACCAAGGGCAGTGACCACTTTTGTTTGGTGTTTGGGGATGCCCCTCCTACCTGGAAGGCAAACTATCCTAAATAGGATATATTGCTGGATAAGTGGGTTACCTGCCCCCATTTTACCTATGCATAGGTATATTGAGGAAGGGTAAAATTTGGAGAGCTGTGATGTGGGGGAGAAGGCTTGTATACCTCCCAGTGTGCTCTGATGCATATAGGTAATTAGTTCTGGGGCACCTGAAGTAGTAAGAGGCTATTTATTGTCCCACAGGATATGGTGGATACACTGTCCTGGCTGACATAATATATAAACAATCCCTGGTATATAAACAAAAGGATCCCCTCACATTAGGCAAGGAAGCATAACACTCCCTCAACCCCAACTCTGTTAGAAATAGATACTATCTTGAGCCTTAGATGTAACCCTTCCCTGTCCAGAAATACTTGGAAATACTCAGAACCTGAAGCTGTTAAAGAGTGACTTATGGGCACAAACATTTTCCAACTCACAGGATAGTCTCAAGGTAACCCTTGAACTGTGAATTGTACAGCATGGGGGACAAAGAATCAGGGAGTTTTGGGGTCTCTCAGCACCCCCTACCTTCCGGTTGGTAAATGGCCAAGGCTAGAAAGGGGATTTTTCTGCCAGCCACGAATAACCGTTCCCCCGATGCACAGCTATGTGCTATTGTATATAGGTTGATGTTTGTGTTTGAATTCAACTGTAGTAATGCTATGTTTCATCAGCAGAGTGCACCATCTCTCCACAAACAGCCAGAGAACATGTACAGAATGCTTACTGCTCAATAATCTCAGTCACTGTATTTTCAAAATCTGAGCTCACAACATTATTGGCCACTCTCCAAGATGGGAAGAGATTTTCTGCTCTCTTCAAATTCCAAAACAGAACAGCAGATCATGGGCCATATATCTAAAGATTATGGGTGAGATTTCCTGTTGTACATGGAATGTCAGGGGCCTAATACCCCCATAAAGAGGAAAAAAGTCCTATTGCACTTGAAGATAGCAAAAGCTCAACTGGCTTTTCTACAGGAAACAAAGCTAGCAGGTACTGACCATGCTTCCCTAGTTTGGGACTTGGTGGAGTTAGAGGCACATGCTTATGTCCCTACAAAGAAATGTGGTGTGGCAATAATTATTCACAAATGCCTCCCATGGACAGTCACCAAATGCAAAAGGGACCTCCAGGGCCGATGGTTAATAGCAAGAGTCCAAACAGTGGAGGGACCTCTTCTATTGGTTGATGCATATGCACCCAATGAAGATGACCTGCAATTATTCCAAGATCTCTCTGATAAAATAGGTTTCATGAGGGAAACAGAAACCCTAACTTGATGGGAGGTAATGTGAATTTTACTTTAGTTCCAGGTCTGGATAAAAGTGCAGTCGGTAAGGAATCACAACCCAGGGGCACTATAACTGTCCTTCAGCTCATGCAAGAGCACACCTTGGTGGACATCTGGCGGCTTGCTCATCCCCAAGAGAGGGGCCATATGTTCCAATCCAGGGTGCATGGCACACTTAGTAGGATAGACTATTGATTATTCTCACCAGCTATCTGCCAGATCTCTATAAACTCCACTATTCTCCTGATAATTACCTCAGATCATGCCCTGGTCCAGCTCCTTTTTCTTTGGGGCCCCATATGTAAGCCTTCCCCCACATGACATCTGGACCTGTTGCCATTGATAGACCCATTATTCCTACCCTGGGTCATGTAAAACTCAAAGCAATTCTTTACAGATAACCCTATCACTGACACTACAGCTAGTAACACATTGGAGGGTTATAAAGCCACCATAAGGGGGAAAATCATGGGGTTTACCTCCCATAGAAGGAAGCTGAGGGACCTTAAGTTGGTTGCCCTGGAGCAACAACTGACTGAAGCTGAAAGCCACTTGAAGAAGGCCAGGGACCCCAACTTTATTCCTCAACAAGGGAGAGAGGTGCTCAGGCTTAGATTGGAGGTTAATGAGCTTCTCTCCAGAAAAGCAGACTTAGCTGTGTTGTGCATTAGGCATATGTACTGGGAAAGCGGGGACAAGAATGGGAAGATGTTGGCCTACCAATTAAGAAAACAGAAAGCTAGTCAACACATAGCTGGATTGTTAGATCCTGGCACACACAAACTCTGCACTTCCTCTTCAGAGATTAATAACATAATAACAGATTTTTATAATCATTGTATACCACTTCACATCATATACCACCCAGTGACACCGTGGCATTCTGGAGAATTCACAACTTTCCACTCTGTCCCATGTACAAGAAAGCTGTCTGGACATGCCACTCACAGAGGCAGAAATCCAGCAGGTTCTGTTATCCCTCCAAAGAGGTAAGCCCGCGGGGTCAGCATCTCAACTGAATTCTTATGGGCACTTGCACCAGTGGTTACCCCCATCTTATGCAAGGTCTATCAGGAGGCTGAAGTCAAGGGGCACTTTCCACCAACTATGCAGGAAGCTGTAATCACTATCCTTCCAAAAAGTGGAAAGATCCTGTTAGAGCTGGCAACTATAGGTCCATATCTCTCATCTCTGTTGATAGTAAAATATATGCCAAGGCTATTACCAATCACCTCAAATCCTTCCTTCCAGATTTAATCCATCCCTCCCAAGTAGGCTTTGTACAGGGCAGATATAGTGCAGACCACATCCGTTCTCTTCTTAATTTAATGCATACAGCTAAATCCCTCCCAATGCCAGCAGCTGGCATAGCTGTAGACTTCAAAAAAGCATTTGATTCTGTTAAATGGGATTATCTCTTTCTAGTACTAAAGAGGTTCAGATTTGGGCCTAGATTTTGCACCTGGATAAAACCTATATACACTTTCCCTATGGCCAAAGTGCTTACTAATATGGTGATTTGCATATGCAACCCTTGATGCTTTGCATTGTGGGGTCATGTGTGACTTTGTATTTCTTTGAAACTTGGCTTCCCAGCTAAATGCCCTTTGGGGTAACCCTTGTCTCAGTGCTTGCACACAGAGGTTCTTTGTCTTTTAAATGTTTTTTTGTTTTAATTGGGTTCACCACAACATAACCCAGATAGACTATCTTAGGGTACCTGGTTCATTCCACTGGGGTGTCAGACAGACGAGGCATACTGATGAGTCCTGGTAGGATGAAACATGTGTCTATGTCTTCTGTTGGCACCCTTTGCAAACTATGTGAGAGGCTTTTCGGCACCATGCATTTCTGCTTAAAGTTGTACCAGCATAATATTCTGTGGTGATTTGCATATGCAGCCCATGATGCTTTACATTGTGGGGTCATTTGTGACTTTGTATTTCTTTGAAAAGTGGCTTCCCAGCCAAATGCCCTTTGGGGTAACCCTTGCCTCAGTGCTTGTGCACAGAGGTTCTTTATCTTATTAATACCATTATGTCTAAACTCTTTAATCTAGGGTGGAGTACCAGACAAGGATGCCGCATCTCTCCCCTGTTATTCATGCTGGCTGTGGAACCATTGGCCACAGCTATACACACAACAAAAGGAAATTCTTGGAATTCCCATAAAAAATAGCAGCTACACTACCCTAATATATGCAGATGACTTGCTTATTCCCTTGGCAGATCTACAAACAGCAATCCTTCCTCTCATAGACCTCCTTTAGAAGTTTATGAAGTTTTCTGGTCTTAAGGTCAATGGCACTAAGACAGAAATACTCCCATTTAATAAGTTATGCATGCAACACAGTATGCCAGCCCCAGATCTTAATGGGTGATGGAAGGTCTGATACACTTGGGGGTTAAAATCTCCCTACAATTTGAAACTTTATGGGGAAAAAATGTAGGGCCTTTAATGACTGAATGTAAGGAGGAGAAGAACAGATGGGTCTGGCTAAATCTCACCATGGTTGGTAAGATCTCGGCAGTTAAGATGACTTTGGCCCCAAAGATCACATATCTTCTTTTCCACATCCCTTTATATCTCCCCCCTCTTAGTATGCTAGGTGGGAAAGGATGGTTGGTGCCTTTCTGTGGGGTCAAAAAACAGCATGCTACAGTTGGAGTAAACAGAGAGCTCATTGGAAGAGAGGGGACTGTGGGCTGCCCTGGCTAGAGGAGCACAAAGTAGCCTTTCATACAGTCCAGACTTTACACTGGTTTTGGGATAGCCCCCCTGTAGTCCCACGATGGATAAATATGGAAAGGGCCTTAACAGGCACCTCCAATTTGGCATCCCTCTTATGGGGTACCTCATAAAAGTTAAATCCCATTGTTGGGCCAACTCTTAAGTACTGGAAGCAACTTCACTGCCAACTTAAATTTTCTCCCCTCACCCATCTTATATATTCCACTATGGCATAACCCCCATATAACTACTGGCCACACCCCAATATACTGTCACTCATGGGCTTTGCGTGGGATGCAATATATGTCAGATATACTAGGACCTTCTCACACCTATATAGATACACTCCAAAATCTCCAGAAGAGGTGGGACATTCTACCTTGGGATTTCTGGAAATATTTATAGCTTTGAGATGCAGTGGCACATCTACTCACTCAACAACATAAGGGGCATAAGGGAAACATACTCTTATCCAAATGGTTAGCTCTTTCTAAGGGGGCAGGCTAGGATCATCCTCTCAAGTCTCAGAGATGCACTTCCTACACAGACAGATAGGGTGAGACAGAAATGTGAAAGTGCCATGGGCATAACTCTTACAGACATGCAGTGGGCCAACTGCTGGCAGAATACATAGATACATAGATACATAGATACATAGACAGTGTCGGCAGATAAGGGCCTATGGCCCACCTAGTCTGCCCATTTGAGCTTGTAAGTTCAGTTTGTTTTCCTAGAAGTCTATTTCCCCTTACCCCTGACCTCTAGAATTCCTTTATGTCTATCCCATGCATTCTTAAATCCCGTGATTGTTTCAGCCCCCACCACTTCCTCTGGCAGGGTGTTCCACTTGTCCACCACCCGTTCTGTGAAGAAATTCTTTCTCATGTTTCCTCTGAATCGTCCTCCTCCAACTTCATCCCATGCCTCTACTCCTGAAACATCTTTTCGCTAAAAATAGTGTTTTCCTGCACCCTGTTCCTCCCTGTAAGATACTTGTATGTCTCTATCATATCCCCTCTCCCTCCTTCCTCCAGGGAGTACATGTTCAGTTCCTTCAACCTGTCTTCATAGGACTTGTGATGCAAACCCATGCACCATCTTTGTTGCCCTCCTCTGAACCTTCTCTACCCTGTCTATGTCCTTACGTAGGTATGGTCTCCAGAACTGTACACTGTACTCCAGGTGGGGCCTCACTAGTGTCTTGTATAGTGGAATTATGACCTCCTTTTCCTGCTGGTGATGCCCCTGCCTATACATCCAGCATCCTATTTGCTTTACCTGATGCCTTGTCACACTGTTTCCTACCTTGAGGTCATCAGAGATGACAACCCCAAGATCCCTTTCCTGCTTGGTGCATGCTATATCCTCACCCCCAACTGATATATTGTGCCAGGTTTTGTGCCCCATATGCATTATCTTGCACTTTGCATTGAATTTCAACTGCCAAACCCTTGACCATTCTTCAAGTTTCTGCAGGTCCTTCTCATTCTGTCTACACCCTCTGGTGTGTCTACTCTGTTACAGAGCTTTGTGTCATCAGCTTAACAGTGAAATTCTGCCTTCTAGGTCCTGTGCAATGTCACTGATGAAGATGTTGAATAGGACCAGTCCCAGCACTGATCCCTGTGGTACCCCACTGGTCACTCTTCCCTCTGTGGAGTGACAGCCATTTACCACCACCCTCTGTGTCCTGCCACCCAGCCAGTTACCTACCCACCACACTACTGTCCTGCCCACACCCATATTCCCCAGTTTGTGTAATAGTCTTCTATGTGGCACAGTGTCAAAGGCCTTGCTGAAGTCCAGATAGGCCATGTCCACTGCCCTCCCCTGATCCACCTCCCTAGTCACCCAGTCAAAAAATTCAATGAGGTTGGTCTGACATGACCTCCCCCTGGTGAAACCATGCTGCCTTGGGTCCAGTAGTCCATTGACAACCAAATGTTCCACCAATCTCTCCTTCAGTAGTGCTTCCATGATCTTTCCCACTACCGAGGTGAGGCTGACTGGTCTGTAGTTCCCTGCTTCCTCTTTGTTCCCACTTTTGTATAAGGGGACTACATCTGCTGTCCTCCAGTCTTTGGGTACCTCCCTGTTTCCAGTGATTGGCTGAACAGGATAGCCAGAGGTTCAGCCACCACCTCTCTTAGTTCTTCAAGGACCCTGGGGTGCACCCATCTGGCCCATTGCTTTATCAGCTCTTATTACTTCCAGTTCCTTCAGGACCTTTTCTCGTGAAAGGGACTCGTGTCCATTTCTGCACCATTCTCACCCCTTGTACTTCCTTCAGACCCATTACCCCCCTCTTCCTTAGTAAAGACTGAGCAGAAATACCTGTTCAATATATCAGCCTTACTGTTGTCATCCTCCACGCGCTCCCATCCTCCCCCTTCAGTCTCACTATCCCTCCCTTTGTCTTTCTTTTTTCACTTATGTACCTGTAAAAGGTTTTGTCCCCTTTACCCACTGATTTTGCAATGTGTTCTTCTGTCTGAGCTTTGGCTTCCCTTATTGACTTCCCTGCCTCCCTTTGTTTCTCCTGGTACTTCTCCCTATCCCCTTCTGCCTGTGTCTTTTTGTATTGCCTGAATGCAATCTTTTTGGCTTTCACTTTCTTTGCTACCTCTTTGGAAAACCATAATGGTCTCCTCTTCCTTTTCCTCTTGCTAACCTGCTTAATGCATAATTCTGTTGTTCTCATAATCCCCATTTTAAATACTGCCCACTGTTCCTCAACTCCTGATTCCTGTCCCATTCCCTTAATGCCTCTTTCAAGTATCTCCCATTTTCCCAAAGTCTACCTCCTAAAATCCAGGATACGTGTTTTGTGTGGTTTGGTTCTGCTCTTTCTGTGATTTCAAACCACAATGACTGGTGGTCACTGTTACCTAGGTGCTCCCCACTGTTACCCCATCACACTGTCCCTGTTTGTGAGCACAAGGTCCAGTATTGCCTTCTGCCGAGTTGGTTCCATGACCAGTTGCTTGAGGAAGGCACCTGAAGGGAGTCCAGAATAAATCTGCTCCTAGTTGATGCTGCTGCTGGATGCTCCAGTCCACGTCTGGTATATTGAAGTCTCCAACCAGTACTACCTCACTTTGTCTGCCATCCTTTGGATGGCTAGCATCAGCTCCCTATCTGTTTCTTCCTCCTGGGCTGGTGGTCTATAGACCACACCCAGCGGATGGCTGGCCCCATTTTCCTTTCCAGCTTAACCCACAGTATCTCTCCCATTTTGTTCCTCCTGGATCTGTGTGGCCCTTATGTCATTTTCACATACAGTGCCTCCTCCTCCCTTCCTGCCTGCTCTGTCTCTTCTGAATATATTGTAGCCAGGTATGGCCATCTCCCAGTCACGGTTATCATTACACCAGGTTTCAGTGATGGCCACAATGTCCAGGTCTGACTGTACCATGACAGCCTCCAGATCTTCCATCTTGTTGCTAAGGCTTCTGGCATTTGCACACATGCAGAATGCACACGGTCACTACATAGATGTCCATAGTAGGATGATACAGAACAAACTATTACATTGGTGGTACAGGACACTGGTTATCCTACATGGCATTAAGCTGCTTAAAGATGACATGTACTGGAGGTGTCTCCAGACTGGTGGAGATCTGTTTCACATAATGTGGTCATGCCCTCCAATTCAGAGGTTGTGGTCTAAGGTGGAAGAATTGGAAGACAGAATATTGGGGAAGCATACCCGACTATCTTCAACCTTAATGATACTGGGAATATAGCCCCTGCCCTCTATACTATCCAAAAGGGAGTTTAAGTGGTATAAGTTATTGGCCATGCAAACAAAATGTTTAATTCTTAGCCACTGCCGAAAAGCTCAAGTCCCTTCCCTGAGAGATATTCTAACATCAATGACCCCCATTTATGAGATGGAGAGATGGTCCTCATTAGCGGGAACAAGGACAAGGGACATCCATAAAGTCTGAGCACCCTTCATGTTGTATCTGTCCCCCAGAGCAGGGATTGACTGAATGCATGATCTATAAACTACAGGTTTACTGGTTATGAATGCTGCTCGGATATAATACTTTCACACTATCATTAAGTTACATGTTGAATGTGGCACAATTTGTGATATAATACAGTTAAATAGGGTTTGTTTTTTTGTTTTGTACGTAGTTAAATTAGGAAAAATGTTATCAATATCATGGTACTCTATGGTTATATTTTTCTTTCTTTTTCAGGTGGGAAGAGCACAATGCCACATGGAGCTAAGAAACCTGGGTCACAATAGACGCCTTGGCAACAGATCAGACTTTATTCCCTTCAGCATGGTTTGGATCTTCCTGCTTACAGATATGGTATGTACCTTTTGTTTCATGTATATTGGCAGGTATGTTGAGAAGGTATTGGTTAACATATTTCAGTATACAACTGTATGTATTAATGCATGCAAACAGTGGGCCTGATTTGCGGTTGTTTTCCTTTCCATGTATCCTTACTCTCTCAAATGTATGCATACCTGTACAATGCAAACTTAATAAAACATTTTGAACATATAAATTATCCGGGGTCAGTTATACAGCTGCATACAAAACATGCACTAGTGGATCATGCTATCTAGCGAGGTACATCATACAGTGTGAATGAATACCTCTGTCTGAAGAAGCATAGACCCCATGTGTTCTTCTGTCTGTAGAAGTGCAGGCTCACATGTTGCATCACACACACACACACACACACACACACACGTGTGGCTGCATAACCAGAGGCTTATGTGAGGTCTGTGATTATACAGCTACAGATACAAATCCATGAAGGTAACACATCACTGCTGCTGCATTTGTATCATCTGAAAACAGTTGTATGTTGTTTGTCTTACCTGATAATCACTGGCTGTGGTTGTTTGTGTGTACTTGTCCTTTTGCTACTTCAGGGTGGTGGGGTGGGAGTCAGGGTTGGAAACCCTGATGCCACATTTCCCCACTTTAGTGACATTAAGTTGAACCCTAACTGGTGCATTAATGCAGGTTTTTATAATGAATATATGCAGATGTGACAGCCAAGATGCAATGCAGAAATGCTGCAGAATATCACAGAATGCTATAGTTTACTGCAGGCGCCATTGTAAGTTAATGGCAATTAATCCCTTTTGTCATGCAGGATTTTGTGACATGTCATTACTGCAAGCTTCTGCACTTCATTGCGGCTGACTTCACTGTACTGTGGTAGTTATAGAAAACTTTCAAGGTACCAAGGTATACTTTGGTAATTGCAGCATACCAAGCGTTATTTTGTTAAAGAGTTAGGGCAGGATTCTCAAAGAAAGCCGAAATTCCTGCAGCTACAGGAAAAAGGCTTGCTGCAGTGTGGAAATGCAGCTGTGCTGTATTCTCAAAGAAAACCATCGCAGCTGCGGATTTCCATAAAAAGTGCCACAGGTGTGGCAATTTAGCTACCGCAGGACTTGTGCAAGTGCTGTGAATCCGCAGCTGTGGAGGCTGTGAAGGCACAGCAATAGGGAACCACTAGCTGAAGCAGCAGACTTTAACAGTGCTGCTATAATATGAGGCTGACAGCACACACAGAGACCAGCAACCAGTCCTCAACTGGGACCACAGCAGCACCGCAGGTACCTATGAAACCCTGGCACCACAGTGGCTGACTGTCCCTGCTGGTCGTCCCTCCCTGGGCTGTTCCTGTAGCCTGGGGGGGGTAGCACTCGCTGCTGGCTGGTCAGGTTCTACTGCTTGTGGGCTGTGTCATAGTTTGCATTGGGTCTAGTGGTTGATGCCTGTTGCCATAGCATGATATGTGTGCTTTCAGTGCTGTAACATCGGTCACTGCTATACTGTCTGAGATGCTATTCCCTGTGGTACACCTCCACCTTATTTGATTCCAATTGTTGGGGCACTACTGCAGTGTGCTGAGGGAGAGTTACACCTCTTTCCACTGTGTGTAACATTTTTTCCTCAGCTGAGGGAAAAACCTGGCTGTGAATAGCCTTTCAGGGGCTGTGCTCCACTGATCTCACACCTTTTTGTCCTGAGGGACTTCCGCAGCTGCACTTTTTCCACAGTCCATAGTGTTTTTTCCCACAGCTGCGGAGGTTTTTGTGAATAGCACTTGGAGCAAACTACCCTTTTTTTCTGTAGCTGAGGGAGTTTTGGGGACTTAGGGAAGGTTTTGCATCTTCTGAGAGCTTTGAGAATCCTGCCCATATTGTGATACAGCAGTATGCGATAGGCAATATGAGGTAATGCAGTAAGTGCTTACATAGAAACATAGAAACATGGGATTCAAAGATATATGGCACAAGTCACTGGCACTTGTGAGTTGCGCTATATGCTGATGTGTCAGGGACCCTGTGCCAGATTCCAGAACAGGCAGGGTCCGTGGCAGCTATGTCCTTTGACTTGCTGCACCCCAGACAGTGCACAAAGGGAGGGTGCACCTAAACAGGTGGCCACAAGCTGCATCAATGCCCTCTGACATGGTGCAGGTCCCCTCGCATGTAGCCCCAAACAATCAGCCCCCCAAATCCCCACTTCCTGAAACAATGGCAATGCCTTGCAGGGCTATATAGGCACCCCCCCAAACACAGCCTTGATGCCAGCCGCCTGGTGACATGTACCCGCAATCCCTGGTATTTCAGTGGCCCCAACCCACCTGGCAGTTCCAGTCCACTCCCACCCTACTACACCCAGCCCCAGTCAGTGACTGGCAAAACCCACCTCTTCCCTCCATGGGGAGCCGCCAACTGAGTTCCTTCCAAGCGCATACTGCTTTATTTAGTTTTTGTTTACCAGGTCGGTACACTGGTCAACAAAGTGGCTATTTTCAGGCACGACCCGGGAGAGTACATAACATCATGAAAATAAGTAACAGACCATTTCAATGCAGAAAAACAAACCTTACATTTTTTGCAGTTAATCTTGTTATTGTAATTATTGTGATTATACATACAAATGCAGTACATTCTCCAATATACACTTACATAAATTCTTAATAAGAGAAGGGAAGAAACATGTTGTCTGAAGTATTATACAATGATATTAAAGGGGAAAACAAATGTTGAGAAAACAATATGTAGCAGTACAATATGTATGATAGAGAGAAAATATGGCAATTTATGGTTCAAGGAGTAAAAGGAGTAGATACAAACAAGAAATATGAGCAGTCATGATTCTACTTCTATTGTGCTGTAATTTAATACAAGTATGTGTAAAATTGTATAAAGGAAGAACATAAAAAAGAGAAAAATACCTAAGAAAGTAAACAAGAATGAAGAGGGAAAGGGAAGAAGAAAAGGATATAAAAAGATAGAAAGAGAGGAGATAAAAAAGGAACAAAAGAGCTAGAGGAGAGATACCAATGTGAACATATAACAATCTATGGATTAAGTGACGATATGTGAAACATAGAAACATAGAAACATAGAATTTGATGGCAGATAAGGACCGCTTGGCCCACTCAGTCTGCCCATTTCCCTACCTACTGGATAAGCTGCTGATCCTAGTTAACCAACAGACTACTTCTTCTTACCCCCACCCCCCAGAATTACCTTGTGACTGTCCCATGCATGCTTGAATTCCACCACTGATTTTGACTCCACAACCTCCTCCAGAAGGCCGTTCCATGCATCCACAACCCTCTCTGTGAAAAAATACTTCCTTAAATTACCTCTGAGCCGCCCCCTCCTCTATCTTCAAATTGTGCCCCCTTGTTCTTGCACACCTCTTTTTGAAAGATGCTACCCTCTTGGACTTTGTTGATTCCCTTGAGGTACTTGAAAGTTTCTATCATGTCTCCCCTCTCCCTCCTTTCCTCGAGGCTATACATATTAAGCTCCTTAAGTGTCTCTTCATATGTCTTCCAGTGCAGACTCTGCACCATTTTAGTTGCCCTCCTCTGGACAGCTTCCATCCTGTCTATGTCTTTGTGGAGATTGGGTCTCCAGAACTGCAAACAGTACTCCAGATGGGGTCTTACCAGCTGTCTGTACAGAGGCATAATAACTTCCTGTTTTCTACTGGTGATGCCTCTCTCTATGCATCCCAGTATCCCCCCAGCCCTCCTTGCTGCCCTCTCACATTGCTTGCCCACCTTTAGGTCATCTGATATGACTACCCCCAGGTCCCTTTCCATTTTTGTTGTTGTTAGTATCTCACCCCCCATGAAACATTGTGTAGATGTGTTTAAATATTTAAAATAGTCCTGCCAGAATTTATTATATATATTAAGTCAGGCAGATGCTAAGTGTGACATACGATCAAGGATGGCATATTGAGATAGTTGTTTGAGAATATCTGGGAGGGAGGGAATGATGTTGGATCTCCAATGCATTAGAATAAAGTGTTTAACTTGAAGGAATAATAGGGATAACCACCTATTCTAAGAATGGGATATTTTGTATGAATAAGGATTGAAAATACCAAGTATGCAATGTTTTGGATCTAATGCAAAGGTAGACCAATCACTTTCATTGAAAAGAAATGAATGTGATGCCAAAGATTGTGTATGGGAGGACAATGCTATATGTAGCAAATTGCCATTGGGTGAGTTACAACGCCAGCATATACTGTTGTTCATTAAGCCCATTTTTTGCAAAATCTCAGGTGTTCTGTGCCATAGATGTAGAAATTTGGTTTGTATGAGTGAACTGTGATTATCCTTGAAAGATTTATGTCAGGATAGCCAGCAGTTATGTCATTGTGAACTGGTTATGTTATAATTTAAAAGGCTACTCCATTTATTTTTTGCAATGATAGAGTAATCTGGAATTGTATTTCTGCTATGTTTGTAAATTATGCTATTTAATTTAGAATTTGTTTTAATCTATTTAGAAATAAAAGTATCATATAGAGATTG
Source organism: Neoceratodus forsteri (assembly GCA_016271365.2). Lineage (NCBI taxonomy): Eukaryota > Metazoa > Chordata > Ceratodontiformes > Ceratodontidae > Neoceratodus > Neoceratodus forsteri. Next base: position 788,181,044 of record CM057452.1, read on the forward strand.
ATGATGAATAGTAGGAAGATAAAGGTTCCATGCCATGCATAACTGTAAATATTTCCAGAAATCATCCTGGGAAAGATTTCATTGCTTGCGCAGGTCAGAAAAGGATTTTGATTTGAGAGTCTGAAGTATAAGTATATCCGCCGAGAAAAAAATGCCTCTGTTCAAACCTTACATTTTGAGGAAACAATTCATTGTACATGGATGCAGAGTAGATGGAGAAACATAATACAAGCAAGAAGAGCAAGAAAAAACAAGGGCAAACATTACAGTTACAGGGTATTAACAACTTAACAATGGTACATAATATGGAGTATTTAGAGACATAGCAGTAGACCAAATACAGCAAAAGAATAAAATGGTAGATCATATGATGTTACAAAGATAGTACAGTAAAGGAAAGGTACAGGTGACAACTATACGATTGAATTAGAATATATTGGAAGGTAGGAGGAGCAGACCAGGCATATGCAGTGATGCAGTCCTCCAAAGTCCAAAATAAGTAGGGTTATTGGAGACAAGTGCCTGGGGCAGAGGAGCAGGGGACAATGAGGTCAGGGGGCCTGACTAGGTGGTTATGGTGGATCAAAACAAGTACAATGGTCAGTGTGCATAAGATAAAGCCAGAACACAGTCTTGAAGTGTAAGTGGGATCCAGTCTGTTGAAGTTCAATGGGAAACATATTCCAGAACTGAGGAGCAGCATGTCAGAAAGCACCAACTCCTTTTGAGGTGTGACATCTAGGGAATTTTAGTAAGGATTTATCAACAGACCTCAGATCATGAGAGGAGATAAGAAGAAGTAGCATCTCCGCCAATGATGTTGGGGTTTCCAACCTGATAATAGAGTCAACAAGAGTGCCAATGTAGTAATGTCTAGATGCCGTAGGGGAGAGCAAGCCGAGGTCTTTGCAAAGTTGACAGTGATGCTTTAGTTAAGGGGAAGAGGGTGCTTAGTGGCATATATTATTATAAGTAACATCCCACTTCTGGAGGGAGGCTTTCTGGGCAGCATCAAGGATGGAGGCACAATAGTTAAGGGTTGGCAGCAGAATTCCCTTTGCAATAGCCATTTTAGCCGATGGTGTCAACATGTAGCTAGACTTGTATGCAGCACCCAGTTTATTGTTTACTGCTTTGCAGGTAGTTTGAATATGTAGGTTTAGATCTAGGCATTGATTCAGCAAAACCCCAAGATAATTAAAAGATGAGACAGATTCCAGTTTAGATCAACCCTTGTCAAGGACTGTGAGTGTTGAAGGACCAGTTCTAAGTTTGGAGACAGACCCAAAAAGCATAGTCATTGTTTTATTATCATTTAGAACCAGTTTATAATCATAGAGCCAGTTTTGAATGTTCTTGAAGTCGCAGGAGAGGGCAAAGTTAAGGTCATCAACTTTATTAGCACTGGTATAAATGACAAGATCATCTGCATATAAGAGAGATGAGCAGTTTCTAAGGTCACTGGGAATGTTATTTATAAAGAGTGAGAAGAGAAGCGGCACCAAGATGGATCCTTGAGGTACACCAATGTTTATCTCTGCAGGGTCCGATATAGCCAAGACAAATTTCACCATCTGAGACCTGTTTGATAGGTAGCTGTTAAAACATTTAACAACCGGAGGAGAAAAGCCTAGTTTTGTCAGGCCTCATAAATGCAGTGGATGATCTACCAGGTCAAAGGCCTTGGTGTGGTTGATGAAAACAGCTCCATTAAGGCACCCTCTAGTCATGCTGTGGAGAATGTCTGAGGTGAATTTGAACAGGGCAGTAGATGTGCTATGGTTCTTTCTGAAACCATGCTGGGCATCTAAAAGTAAGTTAAACTTTGAGAGAAAGTCAAGTGTTTGGGAGGCAACAGCCTTTTCAAGTAGTTTCGACAAGGCTGAGAGAATAGCAATAGGTCTGTAGTTATTGATGTCCTTTTTGTCACCTTTTTTGCAAACCAGAGTTATGCGGGCAATTTTCCAGAGGTCCAGCACAGTGCTGCAAGACAGGGACAAGGTAAATATTTTTGCCAGAGGAGAGGCAATATAGGAGGCCGCAAACTTAAGAAGGCGAGGTTCCAGGTGGTCCGACCCAATACTGGTATTCTCAAACATTGAGTGAAGAAGCTTGAGGACTTAAGGTGCCATTATGGCTTTGAAATAGAAAGGTGAGCTATGTCCAGATTTCAGGGAAGAAAATGAGGAGATGTCAAGAACTTTGCTCAATTTCCCAGGGGTAGATGATTTGCCAGAGGTGTGAAGAAGAAGTTATATAAGGACAGGTCTGAGAACATTCTGTTGAATGCATTTGCAATGTTGTTAGGGCCATTACAATTTGCCCCATTTAGTATCATGTCTGTTGGGATGTTTGGCTTGGCGGTCCCAAGGAAAGACTTTATATGTGCCCAGAATTTCCTGGGATCACATGAAGAGCTGGTAAGTAGATCCTTACAGTACTTGCTTTTAGCTATTCTTATTTCATTTTTACAGGAATTTCTGTAGGACCTACAGGTGTTATACTCAGACAACTGCCCAGTTTGTTTGAAATGCCTCCAAAGTTTATGTCTCTTGCATAGCTCAGCCAGCAGGTCCTTATGTAGCCACCTAGTTTGTCTACCTCTGACTCTCCCGGTGACCTTAGGAGCCTGTCTATTCAGAATATCATTGAATTTGGCAAGAAATATGCATAGCGCCTTTTCAACGCAGTTTGAGTGATATATTCCAGACTAGTCAACAGCGGAAATGTCATGAAGGAATGCATTTACGTCCAACTTAGCAACATTTGTAAAAGTAATGTAGTGTTTTTTTTTGGGGGGGGAGGGGGAGTACCTAAAGCCCAAATACAGAAAATTGAAGCATGGTCTGTTATGACATCAGAAAGGATGCCAGACATAGGCAGATGCTCCATACAGTTAGTAAGAAGCCAGTTTATCATGGTACCAGTTTTTGTCAGATTTGGAGTCCTTGTCAGTTCCGTTATTTCCTGATGTAGGTTATAGCTGCTGGTCACTGATATTAACGAACTATGGGTGAGTCCCAGCCAATTAAGATTTATGTCTCTGAGCATTATGACCTAATTTTGGTTTGCATTACCCAGAGTTCTGTCAAGCAGTTCTTGAAAACCAGCAACACCCGGGGGGTTATTTATAGCCACAGATGACATGGAGTTTCTTTAATCCAAGTGTGACTGTGACATATATAAGTTTACACAGCATGGGCGAGGCCTGGTCATGGATGACATTGATGCTGAGTTGTTCCTTATGATAGACAGCAACACCCCCTCCATGTTTTACAGTTGGCTTATCTCTATGGATGAGGGAGTAGTTAGCTATAGAGCATACAGAGTCATGTATTTTAGGTTTCAGCCATGTCTCTGTGATGCAAAGAATGTCAGGGTTGAAGTCTTTTATCCATGCCTCTTGCTCATCCTTTTGACATGTTAAGCTTCTAATATTCATGTGCACAATGAGAATACCTTTCTTGGTTAGTCTTATTAAGTTAACAGCTGAGAAATGGACAGGTGGGCCAGGATTTGATTCAATGTCACCTGAACGCAGGATTTTTAGAAAAGCTAAGAAGCAGAGCCTGGCAGCATGATAAGCGGGAGTATTCACTGCCCACCTCCTCCTACTTTCCAGAGCCAGAAGTATGTAAAAGGAACAGCCCTTTGGGAAAGAGAGAGATAGCCATAGTGGTATTGGCCACAAACTATAGACAAGCAGGTTTGAGAGGCAAAAATTATGGGAGCCAGCTACCCCTCCCTGGTTATCACAGGGGAAAGAGAGAGAGAGGATACATTCAAACAGAGGAGTTCTAGTGGGATAAGGATTGCACACCCCCCACACCAGTCGGTAGCTAATCACAGCTTAAAGTTCAAGGTGAAACAGTGAGGTAGCGTGTAGATGAGAAACCCACAGGTTAGTACGGACAATTTGGCAGAGACAGAATCCTATTCACAGTGTAGATTGAAATACAGGACAGAACTTCTTTACAGAATATAGCAAAAAAATAGCTCAAGATCAGGAAGCATAGGTATCAACCATGGTCAGAACTGAGCAGGATTTAGAGCATAGCTGAGATATTATTGCCACAGAGAGTGATAGAGCCTGAATGAGAAGCATTTGACATTTGAGACATTAGACAGGAATGTAGGATCAGCCTGACTGAGACAATTTTACATAAGCTCCCTAGTGGCCAGTTTTAAATCCAGGCTTGTCTTTGGGGGGGTTGCTATCCCTGTGGGGAATATTGCTGCTCATTTGGGGGTTTGGGGCATGGGGGATATATTGCCCTTCAGGGCATTTGGTGTACTGGGACATTGGGGGAGGATAGCCCTGTGGGACATTAACTGTATCTCTGGGGGTTTGTGATTGGGGTAACAGCAGCCTGCAAAGGGCTTCTATGACAAATTGGGTGATGGTGGGAGTCGTCTGTGGGTTTGTGGGGGAGGCTGTATGGTGGCCTTGGCACAGTCCAGCAACCCCCGGTGGATGCAACATACACTAAGACCAGGTAATAGCTGGTCTAACTGTATTAAGACCTATGTCCTCCGGGGGTTGTCTCGGAATAGCAAATGTGCAGTTCTGGCAGCCACCCTCCCAGAATAGGGTGCAACTGCTGGCATAAACCCCCTTGCACCATGTTTTTGGGGGTTTATGGTGTACCTAGTGGTGTAGGACCACTTCGGCACAGGAAGCCTGCAACATGTCTCAGGCTACCTTTTCGAATAATGAATGTCATTACTCATGGAGCAAAGTGTTACTTGCACCATTTTTTTGACGCAAGTCACTTTGTGACATGTGTAACCATTCTGGAATCAGGCCTATAGACTTTGATGGCAAATAAGGACCGCTTGGCCCACCTAGTATGCCCAGTTCCCTACCTATTGGATAGGCTGCAAATCCTAGTTAACCAACAGCCTACTTCCTCCTACTCCCCACTATAATTGCCTTATGTCTGTCCCATGCATTCTTGAATTCTTCCACTGTTTTTGACCTCACAACCTCTTCAAGAAGGCTGTTCCATGTGTACACCAACTTCTCCATGAAAAAATGCTTTCTACATTGCCCCTGAGCTGTCTCCCCTCTATCTTCAAATTGTGCCCCCTGTTCTTACACATCTCTTTTTCTGAAAGATGCTACCCTCTTGGACTTTGTTGATTCCCTTGATGTACTTGAAAGTTTCTATCATGTCTCCGTCTCCCTCTCCCTCCTTTCCTCAAGGGTATACACAAGGCTCCTGGAATTCTGCAGTTCTACGGTTGTGGAATTTGCTGCAGAATTTGCATCATGCCGCAGAATATATATAGTGCCGCAGAATTCATTGTTTTTAGTGAATTTTCATATAAATATACTGTTTTCCCATAGTGTCAGGCTTTCTTTCCCACCTCGTTTATCCTGAAGCCCCTCCTCTATGCTCAGCATATGATGTAATCGATGACATCACATCATTTTAAGCCAATGACAGGACTGCATTCTACCAGAGAAATGAATAAATCATGCCACAGAAATCAGAAAATGCTGCCGCAGAATGCCGGGGGTCCTGGGTATACATATCAAGCTCTTTTAGTCTCTCTTCATATGGCTTCTGGTGCAGGCATATCATCATTTTAGTTGTCCCCCTCTTTGCTGCCTCCATCCTGTCTATATCCTTGCTGAGAAGGGGTCTCCAGAACTGCATGTAGTACTCCAGATGAGGTCTCACCAACTGTCTATACATACAGAGGGATAACAACTTCCTGTTTTTTACTGGTGATGCCTCTCCCTATGCATCCCAGTATCCCCCAGCCCTGCTTACTGCATTCTCACAGTGCTTGTCTACCTTAAGGTAGTCTGATATGACTACCCCCAGGTCTCTTTCCATTTTTGTTGTTGTTATTACCCCCCTTCCCCATTGTGTACTCTTCTCCTGGGTTCTTGTTTTCCCAGGTGCATTTCTTTGCACTTCTTTGCATTGCTTATTTAATTGAATCCTCATCATCATCTGCTGAAATGAACCAGATAGTGCTATTCACAGTTACATTCTACCTGCCTTGGTTGCAGTATTCCAGCAGGTGTTCCCACAGTCCATTGTCTCTATCTCATGACTCAGCCACTTTTAGAGTATTTAAAACATACATAGTAATTTACCTAAAGAAAGTTGAATAGCTGAATAGCTGAATCACTCCACCCCACCTCCATTAGGACTACACTGTAATTAACATGTCCATGTCTTCAGTTGCATGGCATTCCTCAAAAACTTCAAATCCCATGGTTATTTCCCTTTTTGCTTCTTGTCTGTTATAATAAATAAACCACCAGCATCACTTACCTATTAAGAATTCAAACCTCTGACCCAACCAACTCCAATTCAGTAACAATCATTAGCATAGGGACATTAATGTAAATATAAGAAAATGTACTAAGTTGTCATATATGCTTTCTCCAGATGATAAAAGATGGTGCCAGTGTCTTAAAAAACATTCCACTTGCTGTAGTATTCTGTAAGCCACACACTTTCATTAATTAAATTTGTTGTTTATGAATTTTCTATTCAAAGTGTTGTTGGTATCCATCTTCATACAATATTGCTTTCCAGCTATACCTCCACAATACAGGGACAGCGTGGCTGTGCTATTAAAGACTGTGAGTTTCAGCTCCAGCAGTTTGAATTAAAGTGTGCTTACAACAGAAAATGTTCTATGCAGTAAAGTGACAAAACTGCAAAATGTGCCCAAAAAAGTAGTTTAGTGAAACTCGATTAGCCAACTGTGCAAAAAAAAAAATCACTGAGAGGGACAGTTTGATGCACAGTGCTACTGGCACCAGAGGGGCAAGGAGTATTACCAAGGGTGTCAGTAGCTGGGTTAGGATTAAGGAATGGTATTCACTGTTTAAAGGAGGTACTATCAACAACAAAAATGGAAAGGGAACTTGGTGTAGTCATATCAGATGACCTTAAGTTAGGCAAGCAATGTGAGAAGGCAATAAGGAGAGCTGGAGGATACTGGGATGCATAGGGAGAGGCATCACCAGTAGAAAACAGGAAGTTGTTATCCTGCTGTACAGACAGTTGGTGAGACCCCATCTGGAGTACTGTGTGCAGTTCTGGAGATCCCATCTCTGCAAGGACATAGACAGGGTGGAGGCAGTCTGGAGGATGGGCTGGAGTTGGATTATAAGCTTATTAAAAGAATCAATGCATGGCTGAGTGACAGAAATCAGGTGGTTTGAGTCAGGGTTTTTCTCTATGATAGGGGTTGGGTGATTAGCGGAGTCCCTCAGGGCTCCATCCTGGGGTCTATTTTATTTTCCATTTTTATTTCTGATTTAAATATAAATCTTAATAGCTTTTCTATTAAGTTTGCTGATGATACCAAACTGGCAGCAGATGTCAGCTGTCAATTTGGTCAAATGAAAGTACAGGATGATTAAAAAAAATTGGAAACTTGGGTTCAAACACATGACTTTACCAAAACCTGTTTTTACTGTCTCCATTTGACCGCGCACCGACTGCCGAAACATAGAATCGCATAACACAAACAATTGAAACGTACATATTGCATAAAGGAGTAACAGAAATAGCTGAAGAGGTACGCAAACAAAATGACATGATGACATTGCTTACAGCTTTTTACAGCAACATTGAAATGCAGAGGGCATCTGTAAGTATGTGTTGATGTTTTGTGCCATTCATATTCAGGTATGTATGCCCAGAATTTTGCTATTTGTCAGCCTGTCAGTTTGCCGGCATGCATCTGCAGGTATTGTGCACTTTGCTATGTGTGTTACTCAATGGATGAGTAAGTAGGAGGGACCTTAGTGGGAAAAAAGTGTGCTCAACAGATTGATGTGGGATTGTAGTTTTCTCCAGCTTGTGCAAGTCCTAACCCTGTGCTGGTGCCTTGAAGGAAATGTGAAACCAAGTGTGGGGGAAAGTAAGCATGATGCCAGGTTTTTCTGGCCAAAGTAGGACAATCTTATGTAAAAACAAAACAAAAAAAACAACATATAATAAGGCTGATACTGAAGGGAATGGTTGGAGAATTGGAATATGTTTTAGTGAACCCATTACTAAAATGGCTATGCATGTTACTCAGTAGTTCCCCTGACTTGTCGGTACACTGTCATGTGTTTTTTCATCAGTTGGTATAATGAGAGCAGCAGTCAAATGCAAACGGGAGTTGGCAAAACATACCATACCCCAGGTAAGGATACATTTTGATGGTACACATTTACCAGGTAGTGTTGTTTAATTTTTTATGCAAGCAGACTGAAAGCATTTTGGAAGCGTTTTTATTGTGGTGATGGTCCCCAGTGTAAGATTGTACAAAATCTGTGACCCTTGTCTTTTCTTCTATGGTGTAAACTATGGTCTTTAGGATTAGATAATAGTACATGAGCTGTATAGTATGTTTTTTTTTTGGTCCAAGTTTAGATGTACCCAGGTCCCAGTTACTGACTTGCAGCATACAGTTTCAGTGAGACAATGCGCACCATGGGCTCAGCGAGCCAAAATTCTTTGAGATGGTGCCACTCTCTCCTGCCGTCAGTAAGTTGCACGTCACTGCTACCCACTTGACTCTCTCTGTCTCTCACTGTCTGTGCCAAACTATTCAGTGGACCCCAAGAGGAATTTATTTAGAACCACACTTTGTTTTATGTATAGTAATGCTTATGAACTGTCGCTGTCTAATTTTCTGAATATTATTGCCTCATAATCTTTTTGCCAGTACTTAGATAATTTTTTCTCTGTTCTTTTATTTCTTTTATTGTGGCAGTCTTGTCAATTATTGCATAGAATTTACTACCTTCTCAAGCATTTCGTTGGCTGACTGAAATTTGCAACACAAAATTTAGCAGCTATAGTATCAAGAAGGTAAATTATTATTTTTTTTTAGCTGCTGTGATCTTGTCTTTGCCATACTGAATGTATTTATTTTGGGGGAGGAGTGGGAGTGGAAAATACTGAGAAAATGGTCAGAAGCCAATGACATGGGGGGTCATATAGACATTTTACAGTCACAGAAATAACAAAGTTTATCCCTGGCCTTAGTCTGGTGGTGTGTGTTCATGCAGGTCAAGGGCAGGCTGGCAAAATTAAATGTTTGACTTGAGCCATCTGTGCTGGAGGGAGGGGGGGGAGAGAGAGAGAGAGAGTGAGAGGGAGAGTGAGAGAGGGAGGGGGAGAGAGAGAGAGAGAGAGAGAGAGAGAGCGTGACTGAGACTACTAGGGAAAAATATACATTTATGGTAACAGAAATCACAAATAAAGTTTATTCCTGGCATCAGTGTGATTGTGTGTGTGTACAGGCAAGTGAAGGATAGCAAACTAAATCTTTGACTTGTCCACCCAGAAGGTAGAGAGAAACAAAAAAGCAGGGACTAAAGGGACATTTTACAGTCATAGAAATCATAAAAAGTAGAATAATTTCCTTGGATTGAATTATTTTGGTAGTCATTCAATTTTTTTAGCACATGTTTCAAAAGGCTAGTGCACGTTTTGAATGCTGGCTTCCAATGGACATCATAAATGATGGCAATCATTTAGTTTTATTTTGTATCGTCACCATACTAATTTTTTTTGTTCTCTTTAACATGTCTGAAAGGATACAGAATTCTCAATCAGATAAGTATTACTCTTTGGTTAACATGTCTTATATAATTATTCACTAAGAAATATGGTTCTTTTGTGACTCTGTTTCTATATCTTATTTTGCAATTCTGACTGACATTGTCCCTTCAAAATGCCTACTGCTGGCTCCTTAGTAACCTGGGAAGATAATCTCCACATATTACTTGGCTTTATTGGGTTTACTGTAACAGTTTCTAGCTGCACCTTTTATTCATAGAGGGAAAGACAAAAAAGATAACGTGTGTGTGTGTGTGTGTGTGTGTGTGTGTGCGTGTGTCTATGTGCATGTGTATGTGTATGTAAACAATAATAACCAACAGAGTGGGTAGTATTTGAACAATAATGCACCGCTTGGTCATGTGATATTTTTTGACCAATGATGTAACATGATGTTTTTATGACCCATTTTGTAATGAGCAATACCAGACCACCCAGGGACATGATGAGACCTGAAACTGCAGACAGAGGACCTTATAGCCCTTCAAAGGTATGGTATTGTCCACATGGCCCACCCTGAGTGGTATTATTGTGCTTTGACAATGTATCACCATATTCTGGAAATACTTTTCATGTTAAAATGCTTTATTTATTTTTTTTTTAAATAGTTCCTCTTCTTTTTATCTATAGAGTTTTATACTGCATCAGCTTCTGTAATGTCTACTCTACTGTACTGTCTTTTGTGGTTTCTTGTCATGGTTACTGTGACACACACACACACACACACACACACACACACACACACACACACACACACTTTCAATTGCTATAACTCTCAGAAATGCTTATGTGCGATGGTTTACACCATAAAACATATGAGGAGAGACTAAGGGACCTCAATATGCAGTCACTGGAGGAGAGGATACAGTGGGAGGACATGATTGAAATGGGTTTAGTGTGATGTTGTTTGGTCACAGAGACCAGGGAATGCATTTTGTGTGATGCGTCTCAAAGGGTGGGGGGATCCCCCTTACACCAGGTAATGTTTTTTCTGTAATGGTTTTGGATTTTTGGAGGTGGTGGGGGTTGGGGATCTGGACACCAGGAAATGGGTTTGATTTGTTGTTGCTGTGTCTTGAAGGGTGGGGAGAACCAGTGAATACCTTTTGTGTGATGGTGTCTGGTCTTAGAGGGTGTGGGGGATACCCTGGACAACAAGTAATGCATTATGTGTGAGGGTGCAGGGTGTTGGAGAGTGGGAGGGGGTAACCACTGCACCCCAATGATTATTCTCAGTGGTTGAAGGTGGGGGTATGGGGTGGCCCGGACAACATGAAATAACTTTTCTAGTAGACCACACTTTGGTAGGGCATGTGGAGGACATAGGACACTAGGGGGATGCTTTAACTGCTTCCGCACCTGGTATGGGAAGGAATTTAGAGACCAGTGAAAATGCATTTTTGTTGGTGGGGCCTGGCATGGGAAGGATTGTGTAGGTCATTGGACACAAGAGAATGTTTTAAATGTGGTGGTGCCTGGTATGGGAGTGCCTCCATTTTTTTAGAATATCGGTTCTGGCATGCTTCCATATTGTCTGCTTATGGGTGGAGGTGTGATTCAGTTTTGTTTAAAGCCTTATAGTGTCATGCCTCAATTTTTTTTTCAGCCATGTCGTTGTGTGCCTCCATTTTGTTTTTACATTTCTGGTGTCGGGGCCTAGTTTTGGATGGCATTAGTGAGGCCAGTGGACACTGGGGACTTGTTTACTTTTCAAGAAGCCTGGTATGGGAGGGAATGGGCAGTACATTCCAAGGATCCACCATCCTCTTTGTGAAGAAGTGCTTCCTGACCTCCATTCTAAACTTCCCACCCTCCAGCTTTAGACTGTGCCCCCTCATGTTATGATTGTCACTCAGCTGAAAGAGACTCTCCTTATACAACTCATTCAGCACTTTCAAGTTCTTGAAGGTCCCAGTCATGTCCCCTCTCTCTCTCTTTCTCTCTCTCCTGTCCCCAGGGAGTATATATTCAGTGCCCTCAACCTCTCTTCATATGCTTACCCAGCTGACCCACTATCATCTTTGTACATCTCCTCTGTACTTTCTTTAGCATGTTAATGTTCTTGTTGAGGTGTAGGCACCACTACTGAATTCCATTCTATATTGAGGTGACCTGACCAGTGACCTGCAATTGAGGTGGGTGCCTATAGTGTGAGGGCACTGGGAGAATGCTTGACACCAGTTGCTACTTTATTTGTTATGGGTCATGTTGCTGGAAATGCCCTGATGTGGTAAAAGTGTGTAAGTAGGTTACCAGTAGTGGTCCAATTACTGATAAACATTATACAGCATCAACTCTTGACCATTTAGAATACATTTTAGCAATATAAACACTACATTGGATGGCATGAAGGTGCTGTTTGACCCCAGGATGTACTTTACCTTCCACTGGTGCATAAAATGGGAGATTATTGTGGGACCACTGTACAACATGGAATGCTGTGTTTGGTGTGGGGACTGATTTGGGTGGAGATGGGGAGTTCGTTTGGCACAATGAATTCCTTTTTCTGTGATTGTGTCTGGTATATTAGGTAGTTGGGGAAGCATTAGACAACAGGGAATTATTTTTTGTGTGTGTGTGTGGTGAGACCTGGTATGGGTGGGAACAGCTTGACTACTGGTCACAACGGTAAGCTTAACTTGTTGTAGCCTCTTGATATGTAAGAGCACTGGGGGTTTCTTCAATTGTTACTGTATCTTCTTTTTATTAAGCTATTTTTTGCTCTCTTAACATATCTTACTGGATGCTGACTCCTTACACATCAGATAAGTATTACTCTATGACTAAATTGTACCATATTTACTGTTTACTCACTAAGAACTACAGATCCGTTGTGACTCTCTTCATATATCTGTATTTTTCAGTTTTGCTGGACGTTGTTCTTTCAAGATTAATGCTTCTGGCTCCCTAATACCCCAGTAAAAGAATCTTCACATATTACTTTGATTTATTTTGTCTTGGTCTGTTATTGTACAGCACCTGGGAAGAGGGAACACAGAGGAGTGCTTCAGGATGGGGAAGGGGAGAATGCTTAAATTGTTGTTGTGCCTGATTTGGAAGGGGATCGGGGGTCCATTGAACAACACTGAATGCATTTGTGGTGGTGAGGCATGATATGGGATGGCTTTGTGTGGGTCCATTGTACACCACAGAATGCTTGATTTACGGTGAGGCCTTGGATGAAAGGGCATTTTGGGACCATTAGAGAACAGGGAATGCATTTTTTGATGTTGGTGCCGCATATGGGAGGGTTTCTGTTGGGTCATTTTAACCTGGGAATGCTTAACTTATTATGGTGCCTGAAATGGGGGTTTAGGAACACTAAACAATGCTGAATGTGTTTTTGGTGGTGGTGCCTGATATGATAGGGCCTTCCATTATCTGGTGCCACCACCCAAAAGACCATACCACAATTTCCAGTGTTATCCCAAATCCCTCACACATCAAGCACCACAACTAGTTAAGTATTCCCTGATATCCAATGGCCCTTCACAAGCCCTCCCTTATCAGGCCACACCACCAAAAATGTATTCCCTGTTGTCAGGTTGTCCCACAGTTGGCTCCCACATCAGGCATAACTGGATGTTAAACATTCCCTGGTGTCCATATGCCCTTCCTTTCAGGATTCAGTACTAACAACGTATTCCACATTGCTCAATGGACACACACTCCCCTCGCATTTCAGTTGCCACAAAAAGTCAAGAATTCCCTGGTGAAATATGGCCATCCAGAAGCCGTCCAGTGTCCAGCAACACCACCAAAAGACATTCCTTGTTGTCCAATGACCCCCAATAACCTTCCATATCAAGTGTTACCACAAGTTAAGCATTATTTGGTGTCAAATGGACCCCAAAAGCCCTCCCATATGATGCCTCACCAGCAAAAACACATTCATTGTTGTTCTGTGTTTCCCAAATTCCCTCTTGTATCATAATGCTTAACCTGGAGTGTTACCTGGTATGGGAGGGATATAGGGCAACATTGGACAACACTGAATCTGTTTGTGATGGTGGGGTCTGATATGGGAGGGCTTGTATGGGTTGATTGGACACCATAGAATGCATAACTTGTGGTGATGCCTGAAACAGGAGGGTTTTGGGGGACCATTGGACAACAGGGAATGCATTTTTGGTGATGGGGCCTGATATGGGAGGACTTGTGGGGGACCATTGGACACCAGGGAATGCTTAAATTGCTGTAGCGCTTTATTTGGGAGGGAATTGGGGGTCCATTGAAAAACTCTGAATGCATTTTTTTAAAGTCAGTTGGGTGCCTCTGGATACCAACAAAAAAGGATTGTGTGATGTAGCCAGATCCCAGAGGGTGGTGGAGGATCCCCCAGAACACTATTGAATGTATTATGTGTGATTGTTCATGGTGTTGGATGGTGTGTAGGGTTGTGTGGGGAACCACTGGACAGCATCAAATGTGTTATTTTTGATGGGGTGTGTTATGGGATGGCATGTTGGCAAAACTGGGCATCAGCAAATACTTTTTTTTTTGTCACCTGGATATGGGAGGTCATTGTGTGACCATCGGACACAGTAGAATTCAATATTTTTTGGTGGTGCCTTGCATGTAAATGATTGGGTGTGATATCTGAACATTATTAAATAATTTGCTTGAGGTTGTGCCTGATATGGTAGGGTATGGGGGTGCAGCTTTACACCAGTTAATGGCACACAGGAAATGTGTTTTGTGTGAATATGATGGGTCTTGGGGGGTAACTAGGAAATGCATTTTAGGTGATGGTGCAATGTCTCTAGGGGTAGGGGAACCTCACAGACACCAAGAAATGCATTTTGTGTGAAGGTGCTGGGTATCATATGGTAGAGGGGGGTATACAGGGAATGCATGTTTGTGTCATTGTGCCGGGTGTCCAAGGGTGGGGTTGTCCCAACTAATATTAGGGAATGCATTTTGTGGGACAGTGCCTGGTGTTTGAGTAGTGGGGTGGAATCCCCTGACACCAGGCAATCAATTTTAGTGCAATGGTGACATGTATCGGATGGTGGATGGGTGGGAAGGGGGAACCCATGGACACCATGGAATGTTTTTCTTGAGATTGTGCTAAGTGTCAGAGAAAGGGGGTGATCCAGTGGGTCTCAGGGAATTGTTTTTTGTGATTATGTACGGTCTCATTTGGTGTGTGGAACTACTAGACACCCAGGAATGCTTTTCTTCTGACGGAGCCATGTCTCCAAGGGTGTGGTGGAACCCACAGACATCAGGGAATGGACTTTGTGTAAAGGTGCCATGTCTTGGAGGATTGGGCAGAACCCACTTACACCAAGCAATTCTGTTTGTTTGATGGTGCCAGGTCTTGGAGAGTGGTGGGCATACCCCAGACATCAGGTAATGGGGTTCATTGGATGGTGCTGTGTGTTGCAACACCTGGCACCATCCCACAAACAGCATTCCCTTGTGTCTGTTGACTCACTCACACCCTCTGTGACCGGGTGCCAATAAAACAAGCAGCATTGCTTGGTGCCCGTGGGTTCCATCCCACCCTCTGAGACATGGCATCATCACAGAAAAAGTAGGCTTATGATGGAGGCTCTGCTCCATCTTTGTGGCCTTTCTCTGAATTGATTGCAATCACTCTATGACCTTTTTCAGGTTGGACCTCCAGAACTGGACACAGTACTCCAGCAGTGGCCTCACCAGGGATCTATAGAGTGGCATGATAACTTCTTGTTTGCTGCTAGATATTTCCCTGCCTAGGTATTCAAGGATACTAATCACTTTTAATGGCACTTCTTAACATTGATTCCCTACTTTAAGGTTATCCGATATGATTATGCCCAAGTCCAGTTCGATCTTGGTCATTTCAAAATCCATGCCCATATATGAAGTATTGAGTTCTTGGGATCTGTTTTCCCAGATTCATCACTTTTCATTTTTTTAACATTAAATTCAAGTTGAAAATCATTGGACCACTGTTCAAGTTTATTGAGGTTGTCCTTCATACTGGATACTCCCTCATGGTTGTGCACCCAATGGAATAGTTTTGTATCATCTGCCAACAGGGATTTGTGTGATGTTGTTGGGTCTCAGATTGGGGAATGGAGATCAGGGAATGCATTATGTGTGATGGTGTCAGGTCTTGGAGGGTGGAGAGGATCCACCTGACACCAGGGATGGGAGAATGTGTAATGGTGCACCAGGGAATGCATTTAATTTGATGGTTCCAAGTGTTTGAAGGTGGTGGTAGCCCCAGTACACCATGAAACAGGCTTACTTTACTCTCAATACCTTCAACAAATGGGTTTTGTGAGATGTTGTTGGGTCTCAGAGCTGGGAGGGAGAACAGGGAATTCATTATGTATGATGGTCCAGGTCTCGGAGGGTGGGCTGGGAACCCCCTGACACCAGGGAAGGTATTGCATGTGATGGTGCACAAGGGAATGCTTTTAATGTGATAGTCCAAGTGCTTAAGGTGGTGGTGGCCCCAATTCACCAGAAGACAAGGGAATACATTATGTGTGAATGTGCCATGCATCCGATGGTTTGGTCAAAAATACATCAAACAATGCTGATTGTTTGATGGTGCCTGGTCTTGGAGGGTTATGGGCAGCCCCAGCCACCAGGTGAAGTTGTTTGTTGTATGGTGCTGTGTGTTTCAGTAATTGGCGCCATCACACAAATGGCTTTCCTTGGTATCTGTGGGCTCACCCCACCTTTTGATACCTGGGGCCATCATACAAGCAGTGTTGCCTAGAGTTCATTGGATGATGCCTGTTCTCAGAGGGTGGGGGGATCCCCTGGACAACAAGGAATGCATTATGTGTGATGGTGCATGGTGTTGGAGGGTGGGGAGTGATGATTCTCAGTGGTTGAATGTGGGGACAGTTGCCGGACAACAGGAAATTGCTTTCTGCAGTGGGGTATGCTTTGTGAGGCTCATTGGAGGTGCTAGGATACTAAGGGATCCACAATTCCCTCCCATTTCAGGTGCCGCAGGTTATGCATTTCCTGGTGACAAATGGCCACCCTGAAGCCCTCCAGTATCCAGCCCCACCACCAAAAATACATTCTCTGTTGCCCATTGGTACCCTAATACCCTTCCATATTATGAGTAACCACAAGTTAAGCATTCTATGGTGATCAATGGACCCACACAAGCTCTTTCATATCATGCCTCACCACCAAGAATACATTCAGTGTTGTCTAATGGACCCCCAATTCCCTGCCATATCAGACACCACAACAAGTTAAGCATTCACTGTAGTCTAATGGCCTACAGGGAATGCTTAACCTGGAGTGTCAAATGGTATAGGAGGGATTTGGAGGAACATTGGACAACACTGAATGCGTTTTTGATGATGGGGCCTGATATGTGAGGGCTGGTGTGGGTCCATTGGACATCATAGAAAACTTAAATCATGGTTACACCTGAAATGGGTGGGTATTGAGGGACCACTGGACAATAGAGAATGCATTTTGGGTGGTGGGGCTGGATACTGGAGGGCTTCTGGGTGGCCAATTGTCACTAGGGAGTGATTAAGTTTTAGTGGTTCCTGATCTGGGAGGGAATTTGGGGTTCATTGAATGAAGTGGAATGCAGTTTTGGAGGTGTGGCCTGATAATGAACTGCTTGTGGTGGGCCAGTGGTAATCAGGGAGTGCTTAACCTTTGGTAGTGCCTCCGATGGGAGGGTATTGTTGGACCACTGGACAACAGGGAATGCATTTTTAGTATTTGATCATGATATGGTATCAGGCCCCACCACAAAAAAGACAATTCCATGATGTCCAATGTCCCACTGAATCCCGCACACATCAAGCACCACAACTACTTAAGCATTCCCAGGTGGGGCCATTTGTCACCAGGGAACCATTAACATATTGTGGCATCTGAAATGGGAGGGGAATTTGGAGAACACTGAACAATGCTGAATGGATTTTCAGTGAAGGTGCTTGATATGGGAGGGCTTTTGTTGCAGATTTGACAACACTGAATGCTTTAATTGTTGTTGCACTTGATGTGAGATGGATTTGTGGCATTATTAGACAAAAGATAATGCTTTTTTGGTGGTGGAGCCTAATATGAGAGGTCCTATGGTGTGCCATTGGACAATGGGTAATGCTTAACATGTGGAGATGGCTGTTATTCCACTTGGCTGTCCATGTCAGCCGATGCCAAGAGCAGCGTGCACATGTACAGTACCCAAGTGTTCATGTGTTCATGAGGTCATTGCAGGTCTCTGGTCATAGTAGTAATATAAAACACCATTGGTTATGGCAGGGTTACATCAGGATGCATTAACACCCACAAAAAAGAGGTGAAAATGCAGACTGATGTTGTTCAGTCATAACCCCATAGTCATTTACCTTGCTATTCTGATATTCCATGTGGATGTTCATGTCAGTCAGTGAGAAGAACTGCGTACACATGTACAGTACCCAAGGGTTCATGAAGTCAGTACAGGTCTCTGGTCATGGTAGTAAGGGAAAATACTATTTGGTTATGGCTGGGTAACATCAGGATGCATTGACACACATGAAAGAGTGGTGAAAATGCAGACTGATGTTATTCGCTCATAACCCCATAGGCATTTACCTTGCTATTCTGTTATTCGACTTGGCTGTTCATGTCAGTCGATGAGAAGAACTGCGTGCACATGTACAGTACCCAAGGGTTCATGAGGTCAGTGCAGGTCTCTGGTCAATGTAGTAATGTAAAACACTATTTGGTTATGGCTGGGTAACATCAAGATGCATTAACACACACAAAAGAGTGGTGAAAATGCAGATTGATGTTATTCGGTCATAACCCCATAGTCATTTACCTTGCTATTCTGTTATTTCACTTGGCTGTTCATGTCAGTTGATGAGAAGAACTGCGTACACATGTACAGTACACAAGGGTTCATGAGGTCAGTGCAGGTCTCTGGTCATGGTAGTAAGGCAAAACACTATTTGGTTATGGCTGGGTAACATCAGGATGCATTGACACACATGAAAGAGTGGTGAAAATGCAGAATGATGTTATTCGCTCATAACCCCAAAGTCGTGACAGGTCAGATGGGACTGAAAGAGATGGAGGCGATATGGGGTTTTAGGGTGAGGAGGTTGTGTTTGATGGTGAGGAAGTGGGGGGGTGTTCTTCTGTATTGCTTCTGTATATTCTTCATACTAACCTATTTTTTTTTGTCTTTAACAAGTCAGACAGGATGCTGATTCCTTCCCCATCAGATAAGTATTACTCTTTGTCTAACCTGCCCTTTTTTCTACTAATAACTCATTAAGAACTACAGATCCTTTGAAATTCATTTCATATATTTTTATTTTACAATTTTGCAGGATGTAGACCCTTCAGGATCACTGATTTTTGCTCTTTAGTAAGAAATGGTTCACATATTACTTGGTTTTGCTTTGATTGGGCAAGTTATGGTAATGCACCTGGAAAGAGGGAACACTGGGGAGTGCTAAAGGATGGAGGTGGGAGAATTTATGAATACTAAAAGGGAAGAAAGGGACCTGTATAATTTCTGACAGCATAAAGGTGTATAAGCACAGTACTAAGGCCTCAGGGAGGGTAACTAGCATGTTGGGATGCATAGGTAGCACACACCTCCGCACACACCCCAGTATACCTCTACAACATCACTCTACTGCTCCTGTCCTTGTTCTGAATTCCCAACTCAGAATGCAGACACTCCTTGCTAATTGATTTGCGTACTGCAGTCTGTGGTAGATTCCATGCTGTGAGTGAAAAAAAATTAAAAATAAAGTGACACGCTGATCACCCAACCCAACCTCCTATGCAGCACACGTCTCTCGACTCCCCAAGTACACCCTTACACATAATCACTCTCCCGATCCTATCCCCGGTTTGTATTCCTGGCACAGAACAGTGGGCCATTGGACACCAGGAAATGCTTAACCTGCCGTGTTGCCTCATATGGGAGGGAACTGGGAGACCACTAGACAAAAAAATGCATTTATTGGTGGTGTGGCCTGACATGGGATGACTTTTGGGGGACCACTGGACATCAGGCAATGCATTTTTAGAAGTGTGGCCTGTTATAAGAGAGCTTTGGTGGGCCATTGGATGCCAGAGCATGCTTTCCATAGATACATAGATACACAGACAGTGTCAGCAGATAAGGGCCTATGGCCCACCCAGTCTCCTCATTTGAGCTTGTAAGTTCAGTTTATGTTTTCCTAGAAGTCTGTGCCCCTTACCCCTGACCTCCAGAATTCCTTTATGTCTATCCCATGCATTCTTAAATCCCGTGATTGTTTCAGCCCCCACCACTTCCTCTGGCAGGGTGTTCCACTTGTCCACCACCCGTTCTGTGAAGAAATTCTTCCTCACGTTTCCTCTGAATCGTCCTCCCTCCAACTTCATCCCATGCCCTCTAGTCCTGAAACATCTTTTTCACTTAAAAATAGTGTATTCCTGCACCCTGTTCCTCCCTGTAAGATACTTGTATGTCTCTATGATACCCCCTCTCTCCCTCCTCTCCTCCTGGCAGTACATATTCAGTTCCTTCAACCTGTCCTCATAGGACTTGTGATGCAATCCATGTACCATCTTAGTTGCCCTCCTCTGAACCTTCTCTACCCTGTCTATGTCCTTACATAGGTAAGGTATCCAGAACTGTACACAGCACTCCAGGTGGGACACCCTATATGGGAGGGAATTTGAGGATCTTTGGATGGAGAGAAAGTATTCTTGGTGGTATGGCCTGATCTGAGAGGGCTTGTTGTGGGCCATTGAATACCAGGGAATGCTAAATCTGGGGAGGCACCTGATATGTGATGAAGTGGCGATCCCTTGACCAAAAGGAATGTGCTACCTATGTATCCCATACGAGGTACTTGTGGACTGCTGAACAAAATGGAATGCATATTTCATGGCGTAGCCTGATAGGAGATGACTTCTGTGTGACCAATGGACACCACTGACAGCTTAAATTGAGGTGGTGCCTGATATGGGAGGGACATGGGGGACAATTGAACTAAACAGAATGCATTATTGGGGGTGTGGCCTGATAGGAGTGTTCTTGTGGTGTGCCATTAACCAGAAAGGAATCCTTAACCTGTGGTGGAGCCTGATATGGGATGGAATTGAGGTACCATTGGACAAAAGGGATAGCATTATTTGTGGTGTGACCTGATATGAGAGGGCTTTGGTGGACCATTGGATGCCAGTGAATGCTTAACATGGGATGGCACCTAATATGGGAGGGAAGTTGGGGTCCACTTGACAAAGAGGAATGTGTTTTTGCTGTTGTGGCCTGATATAGGATGACTATTGGGTGACCACCGGACAGCATTTAATACATAAATCGTGGTGGTGCCTGATATGGGAGGAAACTGGGGTTCCACTGGACAACAGAGTATGCATTTTTGGTGGTGCGGCTGGATACAGGAGGGCTTCTGGGTGGCCATTTGTCACTAGGGAATATTAAACTTGTTGTGGCGCATGATTTGGGAGAGAATTTGTGGTCCATTGAACAAAGTGGAATGCATTTTTGGTGGTGTTGCCTGATAATGAAGTATTTGTGGTGGGCCATTGGTCATCAGGGAATGCTTAACCTGTGGTAGCACCTCAAATGGGAGGGCATTGTTGGACCACTGGACAACAGGGAATGCATTTTTGGTGGTTGCTCCTGATATGGTAGTGCATTACAGTGTCAGGCCCTGCCACAAAGAAGATGATTCCATGATGTCCAATGTTCCACCACTGTTATTTACTCCATGACCCTCCTCAGGAAGGCTATTCTATGCACCCACAACCTATCTGTAAAAAAAAAACAAAAAAACCTTCCTTTCCTCGAGGGTATACCTACTAAGCTCCTTTAGTCTCTCTTCGTATGTCTTCTGGTGCAAACCCTACACCATACTGGTTGCCCTTTGTTCTTGCAGAGATGTGGTCTCCAGAACTGCACACAGTACTCTAGATGGGGTCCTACCAACTATTTGTACCGAGGGATAACAAATTCCTGTTTTCTGCTGGTGATTCCTCTCCCTTTGCATCCTAAGTCCCTTCTCATCCTTTCCACCCTACCATTGTGTATCAACACTCTTGTAGATCTTTGTGTCATCTGCAAAGAGACATGCTTTTCTTTCCAGTCCCTCTGCAATATCACTTATAAAGACATTAAAAAGGGCCAGACCCAGTACTGAACCCCATGGTACCCTACTAGTAACCCCCCTTTCTTCACTGTGGACCCCGTTTACTATTACCCTCTGCATCCTGCTGTCCAGTCAATGATATACCCAGGCTACCACCCTGGGACCCACAGCCAGGCTGGATAATTGGTTTATTAATCTTTTGTGTGAGACTGTGTAAAATGCCTTGCTAACATCTAGGTAGGCCATGCCCACTGCCCCTTCATGGTCTACTGCTTTGGTCACCCAGTCAAAGAAATTGATAAGATTCGTCTGACATGACCTTCCCGCTGTGACTCCATGCTGTCTTGTGTCCTGTGCCTTACTGTCAGCCAGACACAATGCTGTGACACCATGCCTGAGCCATGGGGGACCACTCACAATGTGAATAAAGTCCAGCAGTATGACAATATGAAAGTCATTGATGGTTCAGCCCTCTGCTCCACTCTGCTGGTTGAAAAATATACACAGGAGTATTGATCTTAAATTTTCCATTGAATATGTTTCATGTGCTTTTCTAATGTTACATATTTTCAATATTTTTCAGTCTATCAATGGATATTCTTGAGGTATATCAAAAGAAGCATAGCAACGGTGAACACTCAATCTTCATTCAATTCCCAGCCAGCATGAGGAATGTTATGCCATGAAAGTGTTCATCACCACATGGGTTGCAACATCTGGTGATTCAGTCGGTGCTGATGATCAAATCAGTTCAGCATTTAAAAGAAAATATATAATACTACATATGTTCACTCTCACTCCTACTTGTGCAGCAGTTATTTGTTCATGTTATAGACTGTTAGTGATATGTTACACTATAAAACAAATTTAATCAGAAGAACTGACATTTGAATTGACAAAATATAAACAAGAGTTTGGATGTAAATGCTTTATTAATAAGACATAAAATGACATGATTTAACCACTGAATTAATATGTATGATGCGTCCTTGCAAATGTCTAAGGTCAATTTGAGAACTCCTGTCCTGACTTGATCCTTTAGAGTATTTTGTGCATCATCTTCATTGGGACATCACCTGCAAATTAGAAGAGAACAGTGGTTCATTTTAACATTTATTGGTTCAGTGACAGACTGTTTTTGAACTTTAAACACAATTATTGATGGATATCAGTTGTACTTTGAATTTTCTTCCTAACTTGGCATATGTGAAGTTCTTCCTGTGTTATGATATTGCATACTGTATGGTTAATAAAACTTGCAAGTTCAAAAACAAGAAAGGTTTCAATTTGATGATTTTATTGAGAAGTAATGTAAATCACATTTGGGTAAGACTGGGTAACATCAGGATGCATTAACACAAATGAAAGAGTGGTGAAAATGCAGACTGATGTTATTCGGTCATTATCCCATAGTTATTTACCTTGCTATTCTGTATTCCTCTTGGCTGTTCATGTCAGCTGATGCCGATATGAAGCGCCCAAGTGTTCATGAGGTCAGAGCAGGTCTCTGGTCATTATGTTATCCAGTCATAACCCTATAGTGATTTAGTGGGGGTTGACATTGTACACTAGAGAATGCTTAACTTGAGGTTACACCTGTTACGGGATGGGATGTTTCTATTGTCATATCACTGTGTCTTCCCGCAGGAAAGCTCCTGATTGTACATCTTACTGATTGACAAGTACATTTGTCTCATAGAGTCCTGGTCCAAGTTTTCAGATATTTTTGAACATCACTTTATTCACTATTCGAGGTTAGTTCTATGCATCACAAGTTGTTGCGCATTGTATGGGAGGAAATTGGTGTACAACAGGGAATGTTTTTTGAGGGTGTTGGGAACCAAAAAGCCCTCCCATATCATGCCTCACCAGTAAAAATGAATTCATTGTTGTTCAGTGTTTCCCAGATTCCCTCCCATAGCATGCACCACAACAAGTCAAGCATTTCCTGTACTCCAATGGCCTACAGGGAATGCTTAACCTTGACTGCCACCTGGTATGGGAGGGATCCAGGGGAACACTAGAAAATACTGAATGCCTGACATGAGAGGGCTTGTGTGGGTCGATTGGACTCCATAACTTGTGGTGACACCTAATATGGGAGGGTTTTGGGGGGCCATTGAAGAATAGAGAATGCATTTTTAGTGGAGGGCCAGATATGGGAGGTCTTGGGGGGCATTGAACACTAGGGAATGCTTAAATTGCTGCAGTGCCTGATTTGTGAGAGAATGGGGGGGTCCACTGAACAACTCTGAATGCATATGTGATGATGAGACATGATATGGGATTGCTTGGGTGTGTCCATTGGACACCATAGAATGCTTAACTAGTGGTGACGCTTGATATGAGATGGTACTGGGAGACCACTGGACAACAGGGAATGCATTTTTGGTGGTGGGGTCTGATATTGGAGGACTTGTGGGGTGCCATCGGACACCAGCAAATGCTTAAATTGCTGTGGTGTTTCATTTGGAAGGGAATTGAGGGTCTGTTGAACAATGTGGAATGCATTTTTGGTGGTGGTGCCTGATAGTGGAGGGATTTTGGGGGGCCATTTGTCACTAAGAAATGCTCAACATGTTGTGGCACCTGATTCAGGAGGGAATTTGGTGACCACTGAACAAAGTGAAATGCAGTTTTGGTGTAGAGGCCTGAGATGGTAGGGAATTCCGTTATCAGGCCCAAACAACTAAAAGACCATTCCATGATGTCCAATGTTCCCCTGAATTCCTCACGCATCATGCGTTAAGGATTCTCAGGTGTCTAATGGCACCTCATAAGCCCTTCCTTATCAGACCCCACCACCAAAAACACATTCTCTGATATCAAGTTGACCCACATCACACATGTTCAATGGAAGCACAATTCCATCCCATTTCAGGTGCCACAAATCAAGCATTCCCTTGTGAGATATGCCCATCCAGAAGCCCTCCAGTACCCAGCCCCATCACCAAAAAGGTACTGCCTGTTGTCCGGTGGTCCCCCAATACCCTTCCATGTCAGGCGTCACCACAAGTTAAGCTTTCTATGGTGTCTAATGGATCCAAACAAGCCCTCTCTTATGCCTCACCACCAAAAACACATTCAGTGTTATTCAACAGACTTCCAATTCTCTCCCCTATCTGTTGCCATAACAAGTTAATCATTCATTGTAGTCTAATGGCCTACAGGAAATGCTTAACTTGGAGTGCTGCCTGGTATGGGAGTGATTTGGGGGGAACATTGGACAACATTGAATGCGTTTTTGATGGAGGGACCTGATATGGGAGGGCTTGTGCAGGTCTCTTGTGACTATAGTAAGGTAAAACACTATTTGGTTATGACTAGGTAACATCATGAGGCATTAACTCACACTAAAGGGTAGTAAACATGTTGACTGATGTTATCTGGTCATAACACCATTCCAATTGGCTGTTCATGTCAGCTGATGCCCAGAACCACATACGCATACGCAGTAGTCAAGTGTTCATGAGGTAATTGCAAGTCTTTGTCTTCATAGTAAGGTAAAACACTATTTGTTTGTGACCGTGTAAAATCATGAACACACTAAAATGCCAGCAGAATCATGCCTCGTGGTCCAGGTATGGGAGGGTTTATGGGAGTTCATTGTACACCAAGGAATGCTTTAGTTGTGGTGGCACATTATACTGAAGGGCATGTTTTTATTATAATCTCACTGAATGTCTTCCTGCGGGACATCTTATTGAACTACAATAACATTTGTTTTTTGTAGATTCCCAGTCCGAGTTTCTGGAGACGTTTTGAACATCATTTGATTCTACAGTCAAGGTCAGTTATTTTCTCTACTAGTGTAGGAGGGAATTTGGGGTACAACTGGTCAACATTGAAGGTGTTTATCGTAGCAATGACTGGTCTGGGAGGGTATGGGGAGGTCATCGGATATTATTAAGTGCGTTTCATTTGATGGCATAAAGTACGGTTTCCCTGTCACAGTTTGTACAAGCAGGGCAAGGCCTGGATTGCAAAATGCAGTTTTTTGACTTGTGCCTTCTAGAATGGATAAAACGAGAGATACTAAGTACTGGGAAGCAAATAGACATTTTAGCCTCAGAAATCACAAATTATGTTTATTCCAATGGCCCGGATATTCAAACTGCGCCAGGCTGTGGCGCAAGCCTGGGCGCAGCTCAACTTTGTTGCGCACGGGTGTGGCCTGGGCGATATTCAACGGAGCTGCACTTTGGCATAACAGCTTTGAATATCGCACCCTGGCCACCCCCACTGTGCTTGGCACAGTGGCACTGTGCCAGCGCAAGTGGTCAGAGTGCAGCATGGAGATGCGGTGGCACAAGTGCCATTGTGCCATGCACAGCACCTGCGATATTCAAAGGGGGACATGCAAATGGGGTCATAAGTTATGCAAGGTACACAGGGGGACATTTGCATCTCATTACAGCCCCATTTGCATGCCATTAGCATGAAGGTGTGCCGATCCCTGAAGACTGGCGCCTGGCGCCCTGCCAGGCAGCAGCCGTTGGAGACCGACACTCCCTGCAGCCCGATCGCAGGAAGTCCTGTAAGAGAAAAAAAAGTCCGATATCCCTGGTGGTCCAGTGGACCTCTATGTGCCCCAATCACGGGCATCACTGTATTTCCCCCCCAAGTCCAATATCCCTGGTGGTCCAGAGAACCGTGCTGAGCCCGATCGCGGGCATCATTCATCAACCCCCCCAAGTCCAATATCCCTGGTGATCTAGTGTACCCCCCACCGTACCCACCCACTGAGCTGCACCACCCCACTCCCCACGTCAGCAGGGACTGAGTAGTACAGTATGAACCAATGGGCATGCAGCCCTACCGAGCTGTCAGTCAGCGGGCGGCGGGGCAGCAGGCCGGTGGGGTGCCGCCACCTGCCACTGATGGGGATTGGGGTGGTGGGGCTCAGTGGGTGGGTGGGGTGGGGGTACACTAGATCACCAGGGATATTGGACTTGGGGTGATGAATGATGCCCGTGATCGGGGCATGGGGGCACCACCAGGTGTGGCAGGAACAAGTGATGGCCACCCACAGGTGGCAGCTGCTGTGTTGCACCCTGCAATGTGGCAGCTCACCTGTGAGTGGCCATCACTTGGGGGGCATAACTTTGTGAAGGCACAGGTAGGGGTTGCACATGCATGACTCTGCATAGCCCCGGTGCATCGGGATTTGTGCGGCGCACTTTTCCCTTTTAAATATCGCACCGTGGCACATCAGTGGGTTTTGCATGGTGCAACACTGTTGTGCCATGTGCAACCCTTTTGAATATCTGGGCCACTGTGTCTTTGTGGTTCAGGCAGGGCAATGCCCCAATGCTCAACCCACTGTTTTATTGTGTATACATCTTATCTTAGTGAGTGTTTTCACTTGGTGAGAATCAGGGTGCTAATTTCATGACAGCACATGTTATGAAGGTGTATGTTGGAACAACTTGATGGCTGAAGTGAACTAGGTGCTTCATTGATGGAAGAGATGCCAAGAATGTACTACATGAAAAGGGCCATGAAATGAACCCAATTGATTGTGGAGAGCACTGGTCTTTCTTATCCTTTCCACTGCTAACATTATCTCTTCCCTCATTCTATCTTACCTAATTGTATTTCTATATATCTCTATTTTCACAATCAGCTTTAGCAGTAACTTTTTATCCTACTTGCCACTGTTTTCTCAAATGTAGTATGATACCCCATTCATATCTATACACTATCGGTTTCTTCTCTCGATACTGTAACTTCTTCATGTTGAGCTATTTTTGTTTCTTTTTCACGTGCCTGAAAGGATGAAGACTCCTTCCCAGTCAGATAAGTATTACTCAGTTATGAATATGTTCTATATTATTAATTCACTAAGAACTACGAGTCCTTTATGACTTCATTCCTATATTTTATTTTACAGTCTGACGGATGTCGAAATGTCAAGATTCCTGCACCAGACTCCATAGTCAAGCCAAGAACAGACCACCAGGTATCCATTACAACTTGATATCAAGTCTTTATTTAACCATCAATCAATCAATCAATCAAGTCTTTATTTAACCAGGCGTTCATCATTGAGCAGAAGCTCATTTGCAAGATGGACCTGGGTGGAGCATGAACAATTGTATATACAGGTCAACACAGGTATTTACAAGGCAATACAGATAATACTCTTTACAGAGAGGAAGAAAAAGAAGTTCATATGTACATAGAATTATACAGATATTGTACAGATTACACGGTATTTACATACATAGAAGTGTCTATAAGAAGATAAAGCAGGTTATCTAAGGTTGCAGAAGGAAGTAACGGAAGAAAAAAATAAAAATATACACCAGGTAGAGGTGAAGGTAGGGGGGAAAGGGAGGGAGGTAGGGGGAGAAAGGCTAGGAGGGCACGGTGCACAGAAAGGAGTTGGTAAAATGGGATGTAGAGAAGGTGGATGGAGAAAAGGAGTATGTGTGAGCCCCGGGATTGAATGCTACAAAGTATGTGGCATGGTAGGATGTCACAACCCAGGGTAGTGAGCTCCTATCCGAGGTCGGAAAAGGAAGAATAAGGGGATGGACAGGCCTAGTGTTGATAAGACAGGGGGAGAAGAGAGGGAGAGAACAATTAGGCTGGTGAGGAGCAAGCTGGGGGGTCAGTACTAAAAATTGGGTCTAGGCGTGGCTATATACCAGTGCAGACACCGGTACTGGATCTGACTGGGTGAAGCAGTTACATACTTCTCTGGTTGTATGGAAATAAAGTGTCTTGAAGGCATTTATACAAATTAGAAGGCTTAATCTGAGGGTTTTTTGTAGATCGTTCCATGAGGTAGGTAGCACGAAGCTTATGGCTGCCCTGCCGAAGTGGGATTTTACTTTGGGTACTTTAAGTGTAATAGCTGAGTAACTTCTTAATGCATATTTCCCAATTATACTCAGGGGAAGACAGCAGGAGATATAGTAAGGCAGCTTATTAGAGATGGCTCTATAGGTCCAGAGAGCAGCGTTTCTGTGGCGCCTGAACTTTAGTGATGTCCACCCCACTGCCGCATATAGGGTGCAGTGATGCGTGTCGAATGGGAGTCCCGATATAAACCTCAGTGCTTGATGGTAGAGTGTGTCCAGTATAGCCAAGTAAGAGTTGGGGCATTGGCTGTAGAGGAAGTCAGCGTAATCAACCAATGATAGGAAAATGGATTGGACCAGTTGTTTCTTGGCATCTCTGGTGAAAAATTGGTTGATTCTAAAAAAACAATCCAAGCCTTTGACGAAGTCGTTTTAGCAAGTTCTCGATATGTTCAATGAAGGAAAGTCTTTGGTCTATCCAAACTCACAGATACTTGAATTTTGTAACAAATTCTAGTTTTTCACCTAGAACTGTGGTAATTTGGGGAACTGTCCCACTGGACACAGGGTTAGCTGTACGGATAAAAGGGGACAGGACCATCACTTTAGGTTTTTTGGCATTAAGGAGTAGCTTTTTTTGGAGGAGTTGGTTTTGCAAAAGTTTGAATTCTGACTGTAGGTCATTGCAGGCAGCTTCAGGTGTTGGGCGACTCACGTGAAGAACTGTATCATCTGCAAACAGATGGATGTCGGCTTCTTTTATACAGTAGTCGATGTTATTAATGTAGATTGCAAAAAGTAAGGGCCCTAATATAGAACCTTGAGGTACCCCTCTTTGCAGAGTTTTTAAGGGGGACAGGCCTCCTTTGGCTTTAACTTGTTGAAGGTGCCCTGTAAGATAGTCAGTAAACCAACACAGAGAGGAGGGGTCCACACCTATGGTTTGAAGGGAGGAGAGGAGAGGAGCAGACTATGGTCAACGGTGTCAAAGGCCTTGCTTAGATCAAGGAAAACAGCATAAATAAAGCTTTTGCTCTCAAGATTACACTGCCAGTCATTAGTAACCTTGGTGAAGGCTGAGATAGTGCTATGTTTAGCTCTGAATCTGGACTGCATAGGATTTAGCAGTTCCCTAGACTCAATGTGAGTCCTCAGCTGTGCATTTACAATTTTCTCTAGGAGCTTGGACAGGACCGGAAGGAGGGAAATTAGCCTGTAGTTATTGAGATCACCAGGGTCACCTGATTTGAACAGTGGTATGACATGTGCTGCCTTCCATATAGGTGGTAAGGTGCCCTGAGACAGGGATAAGTTAAAAAGGTGGGTGACGGGTATTGCTAGTACGTGGTAGGCAATTTTTAGAAAGTAAGGGTCAAGGGTGTTGGCCCCAGCACTTTTTCTAGTATCCAACTGAAGCAAGAGATCCTCTACCTCTTTCAGTGGGGCAGGTTGAAGTGAGAAAGGTGGCGAAACTATCAGAGTTTCAGGCAGTAGGCTGGCAGTCTGGGAGCAAAGTATGTTTGCAGGGGAGTTATCAAATGCCATGCCTGCAGTAGTAAAATGGTTATTGAATGTGTCAAGTATATCCATCTTTTTGGTTATAGTCAAGTTGCCAGAGGTAATCTTGGTCGGGAGTGAATTTGCTGGGGAGTGGCCTAGCAGATCATTGATTGTGTTTCAGAGCTTGATTGGGCTCTTTGTGGCAGAGTCGAGTTCGGATTTGAAGAATATTATCCTGATAAGGTACTCTCCACATATTATTTTTTCTTGTCTAGTACAGGAGTGTTTGAGTTGGACAGGTGCCCTCTAATCTCAGTTCAAGCAATGCCTGCTTTCAAAGAGAATCAGAGAACAACTGACTAAAGTGGAAATCCTTTTTGAGTGATGGGTCATGGTTTATGAGTCCATTGGAGGGCTACAGAACACCAGTAAATTCTTTATATTTATTAGTGTCTGGTATGAGAGCCCTTAGGTTGGACCAATAAACACAAGGGAATACTGTATTTGTTGTAGCACCTGTTATAGGAAGCATGGGGATCACTTGACACCAGAGAATGCTTTACACATGGTGGTATCTTGTATAGGAAGGGTTAGTTGAGTCCACTGGATTCCAGTCCAGTGAATTCTTTATTTTTGGCTGTGGCATTTGGACAAGAGGGAGTGCTTTACATGTCTGGTCTTGGAGCCTAGTCTTTGGCAGGCATTGTTATGGCCTTGTGGAGGATCCTGGTATGAGAGGGAATGGGGGACCTAACTGACAACAGGGAATGCTTTTTTGTGGTGTGGCCTTGTACGGGAGGTCATGAGAGGGCTACCAGACTCTAGCAAGTCCTTATCTTGTGGTGGCTCATGGTATGGGGTTACAGTGGGGGACCACTGGAAATCAATGAATTCCTTATTTCTGGTGGGTTCTGGTGAGGGTCGGCATGGGTGGGTCATTGGACTCCAAGAAGAGCTTTTCATTTGTTGTCGCAAGGTATGAGAAGAAAAAGGAAATATGCTTTTTTTTCCCTTTACAGTCTGGTAAAGGTGAGCAAGGCTTCTCTGTCTCGCCTCTCACCACCACACAAAAATACTATACAGGTGAGATAGGACTGAAAGAGAAGGAGAGGATATGTATTTGGAAAGGGAGGAAGTAGTGTTTGACAGTGAGGAGGTGGGGTGTTCTTCTGTATTGCTACTGTACATTCTTCCTATTAACCTATTTTTTCCTTTCTCTGTAACAGGTCTGACAGGATGCTGACTCTGTCCCGATCAGATAATTATTGCTCTATGACTAACCTGTTCTATATTTTCTAATTACTCATTAAGAACTACAGATCCTTTGTGACTGCTTTCAAATATTTTGACATTACAGTTTAGCCGGATGTTGTCTCCTCAAAATTACTGATTCTGGCTCCCTGGTAACTCTGGTAAGAGACTCTTCACATATTAATTGTTTTTATTTTGACTGGGTGAGTTATGATAATGCACCTGGGAAGAGGGAACACTGGGAAATGCTACAGGATGGGGGAGGGGTGCTGACCACTAAAAAGGAAAAAATTAACCTGTATAATTTCTGAGAACCTAAAGGTGTCTAATCAGAGTACAAAGACTACAGGGAGGGTCAATGGCATGCTGGGATGCATAGGTAGAGGTGTCACAAGCATAAAGTGTGGGGTGATTATGCCATTGCACCAGATGCTAGTGAGGCCTCATCTAAAGTACTATGCACAGTTCTGTAGGGCACACCATCGTAAGGACACTGATATGGTAGAGGCGGTCCAGAGTAGTGCCTTCAGGAAGACTGGATGAGCCTGTCGGTCCTTATCAGCCAACAATTTCTACGTTTACATGTTCCCATGCTTGCATGGTATGGGAGGGAATTGGAAGATGAGTGAACACCAGGGAAAGCTTTTAGTGTGATTAGGCCTGGTTTGGGATGACATGATGAGGCCACTGAACACCAGGAAGCCATTTTCTTTTATTGATGCCTCTTATTTCAGGGAATTGGGGGAACGGTCCAACTAAGGGAATCCCACCCACACATACCTGGTGCGGATTCCTCACACAGCCCAGTTACTGGATCATAAGGTCACAGGCACAGTCTAACTGATCCCCTTCCCATTTCAGTCCAACCTCCCTGACATCATCTATACATATGATTCAACTGTGGGACCTTGTATGGTCCAACTCTGATAATGCCCCCCAAAAAATGGGGCACTGTATCATGAGGTCATAGCCACAGCCTAACTGAAACCCTTCACATTACTTTTACACCCATTCAGGAAGCTTTTTAGCAAAGGTGGCCATCTTGGGACATTTTAGCAAAGGCAGCCATTTTGATGCATTTTAGTTTCTGCTCAACATGTGCCTGACGTCATCCACCAGCAACTTGAATTGATGTATACAGCTGGAGAGGTATAAAGACATGAAAGTAGGGTGTTCATGCAGAGAACCTTGGTAATTAATTAGAAAGATAAAAGGAATTTATAACACATTTTGATAATACATTATTCTTGTATTTCCTTTTCTTTTAGAACATTTAATCCAATACTACAAGCAGATGTCACACATGCTTCCAACTGCAAAAACTTGGAATGTGAAATTTAGATGAACATCTTGTTAAAAATTAAATTATATCAATTAATAAATAGAAGAGAAAATGCAGAATACAGTTATCTAATTTTCATTTTATTCTAACATAACTATTGTTATACAGATCAGCTAATTACACGTTGCAAGTACATCGAAGCATAATTAGGATTATCGCATCTGCAATACCTTTGGATAACTATCATAAATTAAATGCACTGTTTCTGATATGAACATGGAATAATCAATAATTTTACATTGACTGGACATTAAAAATAGTTATTCTTGTATCATAATTAAAAAAACATATACTCAACAAAAAATCTCCAATTGTGAAATAATTTAAATAAAATTACATCCGATCACATTGAGAGCTAATAGTCAATTAACAATTGAGGTAAGTAAATAATGTGTTCAGTAAGTAACAATTTCTATTTTGTATTGGCTATCATAGCATGACTCATGTGAACATCCATTAATGCCTTTAACTCCTGGAGATGTACTTGCAGTAGGGGACTCATTGTTGAGA
Organism: Neoceratodus forsteri; assembly: GCA_016271365.2. Taxonomy (NCBI): domain Eukaryota; kingdom Metazoa; phylum Chordata; order Ceratodontiformes; family Ceratodontidae; genus Neoceratodus; species Neoceratodus forsteri. Next base: position 788,214,138 of record CM057452.1, read on the forward strand.
AATATTGATTGCATATTATGTAAGAACAGAAACGAGTATACCACAGTCAGTACCCTACCTGGGGTTGGAATAGGGAATGTTAAAAAGCTATTGCCAGGACCCCTGCAAAACTGTACTAAACCAACTACTGTCCTACATATAGGAGTAAATGACATTGGGTAAAGGAATATGGCAGAAATCCAGCAGGATTTTGAGGAAGTGGGTAAATCCCTAAAAGGGAGGGGGTGCGAAGTTTTTATCTCAGAGGTTCTCCCATTTCCAAGGGCTGGCCTGACAAAGGCTAGGGAAATTAGATATTTAAATGGCTGGTTAAGAAGGCAGTGCCTGAGGGAGGGATATACATTAATAGAGCATTGGAAAGCATTTTCAGATTATAGACTTTATAGCAATGATGGTTTACATATAAACAAACAGGGGACTAGTATTTTAGCTCAGGACATCCAAAGAGCAGTACAAATGAAACTATATATTTAAACTAGAAACTGGGGGGTTGAGGGGTGAAAAAATATATAGGCAGAATTATACACATATTACCATGGAAAATAGAAAAGACTCAAATTGGAAATGTTTAAATATTAATGCAAGAAGCATTGTCCAAAGGTTTGATGAATTGGTACAGACAATCACAACAGATAAGATACAGATATGCACCATCACAGAAACTTGGTGGGATATAGAAGATAGTGGAACCGACAGATTCCAGGGTACCAAATGTACTGAGCAGATAGGCCTGGGAAAAAGTGGGGCAGGGTTGCCATCTATATTGTAAATAATATTATAACAGAGGAATTGGAAGTTCAGACATTAGAGGGTATTGATCAATTATGGATAAGGGCTTGCCCAGTTAATCAAGCTAACATCACTATAGGTGTGATATATAGACCCCTTGCAACTTTACCAAATACAGATGCCCAGTTAATAGATAGAACAGAAGAAATGAAAACACCCAAGAACCTAATAATATTAGGAGATTTTAACTTATCAGGAATAAACTGGGAAAATTATACAGCAAGGACTATAGTGGAAACTGAATATCTTGACACTTTAGCCTTGTGGGTTTGGAGCAATACGTTCAACAACCAATCAGAAATTTGAACATACTTGATCTTGTATTAAGTAATATGGGGGAACACATTTAGCAATGCAAAGTAACCACACTACTAGGAACCAGCGATCACGACAGGGTAGAATTTATTATAGAGGGACACATAAATCGGATATCTGGAAAAACTTTAATTAGGAATTATAATGATGCTGACTATAACAAAATAAGGGAGAATTTCAGAAACTGGGACTGGAATACTAATTTACAACAGAAATCTGTCACATTGACGTGGGATATTTTTACTAAAAAACTGAAACAGATAGTAGATAGACATGTCACAATTAAAAAGAAATATAATGGATTGGGAAGAATCCTATCTGGATGACAAGAAATATTAAACATTTGATTAATAGAAAAAAAGGCATATGCTACAGCCAAAAAAAATGGCTATGAGATAAATTGGAGAGAATATAAACATCTGCAAAAAAGGACTAAGAGATGTATCTCAAGAGCCAAAAGAAGCTATGAATATAAATTGGCAAGTAGAGTAAAGGATAATTATAAAACCTTTTATAGCTATATTGGCTGTATTAAGGGAGGATTAAAAGGGATAGGCCCACTAAAAAAAGCAGATGGTAGCCTGATTCAGAATAATGTATTAATGGCTATGAAGTTCAATGGATATTTTTCATCAGTATATAACCCAAGTATCAGTGCAACAAGCAACATCTGGAATCGACAAGTCAGCTCATAGTACATAAAGAAGCTATGAAACATAAATTGCTTAGTCTAAACTCTAGTAAATCCATGGGCCCAGATGAGATCCATCCTAGACTGATTAAGGATTTGGCTCATTTGTTGTATGAACCACTGACCCATTTATTCCACACCTCTTTAGATCAGGGAGAAGTTGTAGATGCATGGAGGGAGGCAAATGTCACACCCGTTTTAAAAAAAGGCACCAAACAAGATGTAGGTAACTATCACCCAATAAGCCTGACCTCAATATTAGGGAAGGTGTTAGAGGGGATTATAAAGGAATACATGGAAGAAGATATGCAAAATAGGGGAGACATTGACATATCACAGCATGGCTTCGAGCATGGAAGGTCTTGCCCGACCAACCTCTTGGGATTTTATGAGAATGTTAGTAGAGGGATATCCAGTGATGACATATTCCTGGATTTCTGCAAGGCCTTTGATAAAGTGCCCCATGGAGAACTTGTGTGCTATTTAATAGAACATGGCATCCATGGTAAAATAACTCGATGGATTAGCTCCTGGCTTTCTGATAGAAAGCAGAAAGTGACAATAAAAGGAAGCAACTCGGGTTGGGTACAGATGACGAGTGGTGTCCTGCAGGGATCTGTTCTGGGACCTTGCTTCTTTAATATATATATATATATATATATATATATATATATGTATATATATATATATATGTATACTGTATCTATCTATCATATATATATATATATATACACTCTGTGAAAACTGGAGGGGTATCTGGGAAGCTAAGTTCACTGATGATACAAGGAATGGTTCTATAGTGAACCGTAGCCTGGATATTGAGAAAATACAGGAAACCTTGATTAGATTACAAAACTGGGCACATGCTTCAAGACTAACCTTCAATGTAGATAAATGCACAGTCATGCACTTTGGTAGAAACAATAAAAGGGCCACTTATAGGTTAAATGGCAAAATCCTAAGAGAGGTAACTGATGAGAGAGATCTGGGAGTGAGGGTCCAAAATGACTTGAAGTTTAATCATCATTGCAGCCTGGTGGTGAAAAAGGCAGGGAACATACTGAGCTGCATAGGAAGACATATTAAGTCTAGGAGGAGTGCGGTTTTGCTGCCACATTACAGTTCTTTTGTACAACCACACATGGAGTACTGTGCTCAGTTCTGGTCTCCAGGCTACAAAAAACAGATTGTGGCTGTGGAGAAGGTCCAAAAAGGGCCACACAAATGATTGATAGTAATCAAGGTTCTGATTATCAAACCCATTTGAGTAAACATGGATTGTACATGCTAGAGTACAGGAGGTTGCGAAGAGACATGTGTTTGGTTTATAAGGCGCTTACTGACATCAGTTTAAGTGAATCACTGGGATTAAATTTAAGAGAACAATTATATCAGACCAGAGCACAACCTTTTCAGCTAAAAATGGAAAAGTCCAAGTCTACAAGAAGAAAACATTGGTTTAGTGTTAGGGTTGTGACAATCTGGAATAAAATCTCCTTGGAAGTGATATCTAGTAGTACTATGCAGGTCTTTAAAATGAATTTAGACAAATATTTGTAAAGTAACAGTATTTTGGGATACTAACAATTTTAGCAAGCAGTATGGACCAAATAGGTCTTTCATGCTTTGAAACAGCTCATGAACTTATTATCATAATGCTAGCTATAAACAGTTGATACATTATTTGAAACAGAAACATAGACAGCAGATAAGGACCGCTTAGCCTACCAATTCTGCCCACGTGATAGTCACCACCACATAGGCATGCAGTTGATGAATCTGTGTACCATTAATGAGACTCGAATTGTAGATTTAAGGTGTTAGATTAAATGCACAAATTGATTTGTAAAATTGTATCCTCGATGAATCAGAAACACATTTTATGTGTGAAAATGAGTTTGAGTATTCCATTAAAGATATTACATGTTAACACTTCGAATATAACTTTTTAATTTTTTGTCTTTCATGTTAATTGATTTCTTGCAGTATATTTGGCATAATTCTACAGACCATAGAATATTTTGTGGTACATTGGAAAATATAAATCAGTGTACAGTGGGGCGTTGGGGAGGAGGGCTTATTGTGCCAAACTGGTCAATCAATCAATCGATCAAAACTTTATTTATAAAAAGGCACCTTTCTAAAAACCAAGGCACCAAGGTACAACAAATAATAAGACAATATTGCTAAAAAGAATAAAATTAACCACGCTAATAATACTTAAAAATCAGTATACGCTTGTTTAAAAAGATATGTTTTAAGTATACATAGAGGCTTCATTTTTCATATTATTATTAGAATCACCCAAAAAAGATAACTTGCAACAATGATGTTTTTTTATTTTAATCTCTACACCTTACAGAATAATCATCACGGCAAAAAGCAGAATGACTCCATTGGATGTTTTGGCTGAGATCCAGATGTGTAACGAGTCCGATTTCTCAGAATCAGATAGTGAAGAGGATGTTGAAGAAAGGTTGTACAATCTGGATCTGGTGGAAGTGCAGAATGAGTCTTTTGAAGATGAAGAAGTTACTGATCAAGATTACATGCCAAATGTGGAGCTGGAAGATCAGAAGGAGAACCCCACAACATCAGTAGGTGCAGTGCCCAAGAAGACTCGTGGTAAGAGGGCTCGGCCATCAGCAGAAGAAAGCATTAAAATAGAAGACGAATGGGAAGAGGTGATGACAAGTGACAATGGACACCAATTCATTGCAATTTCAGGTCTACAAGTTCCAGTCCCGGAAAGTTCACTTGCATTTGTGCAACTGTTTTGTGCGACGGCTGAAGATTTGGAGCTTATTGCAAGAGAAACAAATATATACACTGATGATTTCTTTCTGGCACATCCAACTGATGAGTTACCACCACATTCAAGGGCCAGGGATTGGAAGAGGACTGACAAAGAATAACTGAAGAGGTTTTTTGCATTATACATTGCGATGGGACTGGTAGTGAAGAGCAGTAAAGATGAATACTGGGGATTGGATGAAGTCACCTACATACCATTCTGGGGCACTGTGATGGCAAGGAACCGATTCAACCTGATTTTTTTCCTTTCTCCACATAGCTGACAACTCAAAGCGGAACGCTAGAGGGATGGAAGGATTTGATCAACTTTTTCACATTAGGGAGATACATGAGTGATTCCTGAAGAGATCACGAGAAACCTATCTTTCCGACCGGGACCTCTCCCTGGATGAAGGAATATGTCTGTGGAAGGGAAATCTGAGTTACAGAACTTTTAATCCACAAAAAACAGTGAAGCGTGGAAACAAGGTGTACACCTTATGTGAATTGAACTCAGGATACATATGCAACTGGCAATTCTATACAGGCAAATTTGATGAGGAACAGAGTAAAGGACATACATGCAGAGTTTTTTTTTTCCATTTATAATTTTATTAATTTTCTTTACCAAATACAACAAAACAAACAGACAAACATTCACATGAGAAAGGATCCATTAGCTCATTGTACATGACATTTACGTAAGACTAACCTGTACAGGGCCCTTTCTCCACCCACCCCTCCCTCCCCTCCTTAAACCCACCTAAACACCCTCCTCCCCTCTCCCTCTCCCTGCAACACGGCATAGCAAGACAAACATGAGAAACCTATTACACTATAAATAAGAGAACATAAACAACAATATCATAGATATGTACATTGGACCTCTTAAAGAGAAAACAATGTATGCAATGATTCCCATTTCTTTTTGTATCTCTTGGGTTTATTATTAAGACTGGCTATAGTTTTCTCTGTTCTCAAATTGGCAAGTAATTCCCTTAGCCATTCATTATAGGAAATATCTTTGCTATCTTTCCAATGCCTCAAGATTATCTTCTTAGTAGTTATGGAGATAAGAGCCATGTGATAATGCCTAACAGAAAAATTAATTTTACTATAATCCCCTAATTAACAGATATCGGGGGTGAATAACTCTTTCAGTCTTAGCAAAGGATCAGTATTCTGTTGAATCTTATCCCATAAAGCTGTAGCTTTACAGCAAGTCCAGACGATATGGAAGATAGATCCTTCTTCGTTATCACATCTATTGCAAGTCGGACTAGAAAGGAGTCACATTTTAAATAACTTTTGTGGAGTATAATATAAATTACGCAAAATGTGGAATTGGGTGAGACGTAATCTATCCTGCGATATGTATTTATGACAGTTCTTCCATAATGACTCCCAGTGTAACTCCTGGGTTGGAAAAAAGGAGTTCCAAAAATCCGAAGGGGCAAAACAATTTGGGTAGGCCCATTTATACAGTATTTTATAGGCTTGTAACGCCATTTTTTGAGCTCCAACCAAGGCACCCAATTGAGTCCTAAAACTTCTTGGACTTATGCAGGGAGGTGAGATACCAAACACTTTTACAATAAGGTGTCTTAATTGGTAAATTTTAAAAATATATGTACCAGGCAACTTCAAATCCGACATTATTTCAGAAGACGATAGCCACCTATGGTCCTCTGAAATCAACCAAGCCAGGGGTAGGTCCCTGATAACAGATAAGCATTTGGTGGTAAGTGTTTTATTGTTTATCTTTAAGTTGGGGTTATCCTTAATTGGTTGACCTATGTCCCGCATATGATTATATTTAAGAAAATTACACAACTGTGAATGCACTCTGACCGAAATTGCTACTGGTGTGCTTTTTAACTGTACCGATAAAGAGCTGTAATTAATACAATAAAGAGCTGCCGGAGATAACCCATTAGCCGCCATAAGAGAAAGTTCAATTTTAAGCCAGAGAGGAGAGAATGGAGAAGAGAAAAGTTCTTCCCTCGGTGTGAGCCATCTTAGGTATTTAGAACTATGTGCAGCCCAGTAATAAAAGGTGAAGTGAGGAAGACGCAACCCACCCCTCTCTTTAGGGGCAGCTATTTTATAATATGCCAATCTAGGATGTTTATTCCCCCATATAAATTTTGTGATCATCTCCTGAACTCTTTGGAACCATGCAAGAGGTAGCCAGATACTAAGCAGATTCATCGGATAGAATAGCCTTGGAAAAACATTCATTTTAATTAAATTAGTCCTCCCCCACAAAGACATAGGAAGCTTAGACCATCTTCCAAGGTCCGACTCAATAACTCAAGTAGCAAATCTAAATTAAGCTTCTACATAAGGGCAGTATTTCTGGAGATATTATACCCAAATATTTTAAAGTATCCTCAGGCTCAGGAGAGGCCAAAGGTTTCTACGGAGTTCGGCTGAACCTTGTGATTGAGGGAAAAATAACTGCCTTGCCCATATTTAACTTATAATTAGACAAGAGACTATATTCTCTAATAACCATGAGCATAGCCGGAATCAACCTTTCCGGGTCAGATAATTGTAATAGTATATCATCCACATATGCTGATACCTTAATTTGATGTTCCAGAACCTTTATGTCCTTAATCTGAGAACACTCCATTAAACGACGAACCAAAGGCTCCAAATACAAATTAAAAAGTAAGGGAGATAGTGGGCACCCTTGCCTGGTACCAGATTCTAATGGGAAAACAGCTGACATCTCCCCATTCACCGTGATTTTAGCTGAAGGACCATGATATAAGGCCCTTATCCATTGCTGAAATTTGGAAGGGAAATTATAAGCCTTCAGTGTACCAAATAAAAAATTCCAGTTCACCTTGTCGATGGCTTTCTCTGCATCTAAGGAGACCAGCACTGCCAGGTGCTGGGCGTCTCTTGCCATAGACAAAACATGCGTTAGTGTTCTAAGATGATCCACAGAGGATCTTCCTTTCACGAACCCAACTTGTTCCATTCCGATGAGGGACGGTAGAACCCTGTTGAGACGGGTAGCTATTAATTTGGTCAAAATTTTGATATCCTGATTTAAGAGTGAAATGGGCCGATAACTAGAAGTTGATTCTGGAATAAGCCCCGCTTTGAGTAATACCACGATTAGGGCTTCAAATAATGTGGAATCTATCTCTTTTTCAAGTAAAATGTGTTGAAAAAGTAAATGTAGCAAGAGAATAAGCTGCTTTTGGAATTGTTTATAAAAATTAGAGGAAAACCCATCTGGCCCTGGGGATTTATGCGAAGGTAAGCTGTCAATTGTCCTTAGTATCTCCTCTGATGAGATGGGCATTATTAATGATTGTTGTTGTGAGGTGGATAACACTGGTAACTTAACTTCTTCTAAATAGCGATCCACTTCCTGAATAGTAGGGGGCTGTAACATCGAACTATATAAATTAGAGTAATAAGTTTTAAATTGTGAGACTATATCCGCCGGGGAGGTTTTCAGAGTACCATCAGTGCTAGATATGATAAAGGAAATGTACCTGGCCGATTCCTGTTGTTTAAGGCGCAACGCCAAAAGTCTTCCTGCCTTTTTCCCTTGATCTGTATATGAAGCCTTTGCCTTCTGTATAGCAAATTCTGCCTTTTCCCTTAAAATTTCCAAATGCTTATCATTTAATTTACACAATTTAGCACTCATTTCTTCTGTAGGGGAAACTACAACCTGGGCCTCCAGAGCTCTTATTTGTGTAAGCAAAGTGGCTAATTCCTGCTCTCTTTTCTTTTTCCTTTGGAGTAGAGACTAATCAGAACCCCCCTCATATACGCTTTAAATGTGCACCATAATAGGTCTGCTCTAGATATAGATCCCATGTTAAACTTTATAAACTGGTCAATATGTTTACTAATGGTATTATTTATTACTTTATCCTTCATAAGCTGGTTATTAAACTTCCACCTTGATGACCTACCCTGTGTGGGTACCATGAATAATTGGCAACACACCATTGAGTGATCAGAGGGTGGACCAGGTTGAATAGATGCTTCAAACACTCCGGCTAAGAAAGTTTTGGAAATAAATATATAATCTATTTGTGACAAGGTCTTATGTACAGGGGAGGTGAAAGTATAGCCCTTGTCCCCAGGATGGAGTACTCTCCATATATCACATAACCCCATGCTATCAATAAATTCCCTAAAGGCCCAATGCACTCGTGAAAGCCTTCTATGTTGCCCCGATGTACAGTCCATCCTCGGATCAAATACTATGTTCATATCTCCTCCCAAAGTCATGGGAATCGATAAGAATGGATCTAAAACATTAACCAGTCACATAAAAAACCCAGGATAATCATAATTAGGCCCATATATACTCCCCAATAACAATTCCATGGAATATAATCGACAGTGAACAAATACATATCTGCCTTGAGGATCATTAAGTACTTGAAAAAGTGTAAAAGGAATCTTTCTAGAAATCAAAATAAGGACCCCACAACTTTGAGATGTACCTGCTGAGGAGAAAACGTGACCAACTTGTTGTCTCCGCATCTGCAGTGCCTCTACATCTAGGAGATGAGATTCCTGAACAAACACAATTTCAGTAGATAATAACGCCAAATGCTTCAGTACTTTATATTGCTTTAGCTGGTGTCTCAGTCCTTTCACATTCCAAGAGGCAAACCTTAATAAACTCGTCATATTATCACTATAGAAGTAGTATCTATGACATATGGGAATAAAATTCTGATCCACTTTCTAACTCTACCCCTTCTTGATCTAACCGTACTTGGCACCTCACCCAACCCCTTCCTTCCATGTCCCCTAAAGTATCCCCAACACTCAAAACTAAAACTAAAACCCATAACCCCTCGAACCTCCCAACCCCCCTTACTATCCTAGCCCAAGCCAGCAGCAACCGCCCTGCCCCGCCAACCCGACCACCTTACTTCCCCATGTCCTTAAATACCACTCTCAGCACATCCCAGAAATCCTTACCAAACAGATATCAACAGTGAAAAATATTACCCTAATATCACTGTGCCTCTCATTAAGAAAATATTAACATAAACTTACTACCTCTAAACACCGGTTACCAGTAATTCCTATAGGAAACCCAATTCTTTCCCAATGAATAAAATAACATAACAAGAACTTTAATAGCTTCATACGAATACTACCTGAGTTCAACTTAGACTAGATGTGTACTCTTTCCGATTCCATCTTTTATCCCTCTTAATTATTATTTCTAAAGAGCATAAGCCTTTCAAGCCCTTTTTTACAAAAAAGTAAAGACGTGTCTAAGTCGCATACCAAGTCACTACTTCTAGCCATGCATTCTAAACTCCGGAGCCTATGTGAAACTGGGAGTCCTTCTAAACCCCTAATACTGACTGATAGGCAGTCTTTAGCCATCACCTTTAACAAAAATCCCCAAAACTGTTTGTTGTAAAGCCCAACTGAAATTCTAAGGGCATCCTTCACATGATTCAAGATGTAACTTTACCGATAACTAAAACCATACATTTACTTCCTTTGCCCCTTTTAATTAGCCCCTTTGTATAGCCTTAGCCAACCCTCCTAAATCCATCTGGACTGCATAGAAACCTAAATAACCGAAAATCAGGGTTGAGTAAAAATCAGTTCTCTGGGGCCACCTATGCACAGCGAGCTCCAGTGCCTATGAAAGTCCTAATGTTCCAGTCTTTGGCTCCCTCCTGTGGACAGAGATGCAAATCGCACCTAAGGCTCTCCATTTTCAAGCTCCAAAACACACTCCTTCCTTTGTTCCATTCCAGTCAAGGTCGTTGGCCATAGGAGCTACAATGTTACGTTACAGGGAACTAACTCCTCACATCAGAGGCTCAATACTCACTGCGAGACATCCAAAACTTTTAAACACAATTCAAACAGTCACTTCGAACCAAAAGATACAGTTTCATCAGTGCACCTTCATAATTCCGCTATACTTTCAGGAATTATATTTATTTTTCCACCGAGCATCTTAGCGCCCTGCCCATCTCATGCACATCAACGATCACAAAATAAATCTGGCAGCACCTTCTTCAATTCTGTAGCCGCCGACTCTGCATCCTCAAAAGTGGTCCAACTGCCATTCAAAAACACTTGAAATCTCGCCGGGTACCCCATTCTAAATTTAATACCCGCAGCGAGTAACTTAATTACCACTTGATGGAAGGAAGCTGTTCTTTGCCTCACTGATAAAGGCAAGTCCTGGGCTACTCGGACTTTCACTTCAGCCCACGGAATTTCTTGTAAGCCTTTAACTTTCACAATGAAATGCTGGCGCTCTTGGTAATTAAGAAATTAAAAAATAAATGTGCAAGGAGGGGAACCCTGCAATGGGGGTGGACGGAGGGCTCTGTGGGCACGCTCAATAACACATTTGTCCCCAAATGGTGAGGGACCAGCAGTCGATTCTACAAATTTTTGTGCAAAACCCACAGCATCTGGACCCTCTTCCTTTTCAGGTAGCCTGATTATCACTGCATTGTTTCGCCTGCTCCTACCCTCCAAATCTTCAATTTTGTTCGCCAAACTTTTAATTCTGTGCCGTGTGGCTGTAAGCTCCATCTCCATTCTTTGCTACTTTTTTTCTGTGGATAGCAATCTAGCTTCATTGTATGAGGTATGGGTTGCCACGTCCTCAAGAGCTTGTGCCATGGATTTAATTTCCTCTGATATTGATCGGAGCTTCGATCGAAAAGGTTTAAACTCCTCTAGAAATCGGGACAGAGTAAGCGGCTCTGCCTCAGGATCACCGTGGATAGGGCTTACCGTGGTAGCCATTTCAATAGCCCTTGCCTTTTTAGGAGCTTTTTCAGGGGTTGATGGGGGCGTGTGCTTTAAAGCCAATTTCTTCATTCCTAAGGACCTCCTGTCAAATCTCCTTCGGTGTTCAGGTAAGGAGAGAAATTCAGCAGACACCCTTACTTATTCTCTGGATCGTCGCTGGTTTTAAAAGCTGTTTTAAAATGTATTAGGTGGACCGTTGGCCGGAGCGATCTCAAGAAGCTACCATCCTGCCAGCTGCATCACATGGTCTCATCGCAGAGTTTGTTTTAATCTTGTTAGAGAAGAGCTGCAAGGGAAAGGCTACAGGATTTACAAAGACAGATACTACACTGGACCTCCACTCTACACAGATCTATTTTTACCTGGAGTTGGTGCAACTGGAACTGTGATGCCCAACTTCAAGGGAATGCCTCCCAAAATAAAATACATAAAGCTGAAGGTGAAAGAAAAGGTTACATTCAGGAAGACACCAATGCTCTATATGAAGTGGAGAGACAAGAGGGACATATACATGCTGTCAACAACATCAAGTACTGAATTTGTCAATAACGGAAGAAAGGATTGGAAGTCTGGGAAGTAAATCAAAAAAACTAAATGTAAACTGGACTACAACAGATACATGGGTGGAGTCGACAAAAATTACCAGCTGGCAGGGTATTACAATTTTAACTGGCGATGCAAGAAGGTATGGCAGAAGGAGTTCTTTTATCTACTGAATGCCATGTTACTTCAGGGGTACAAAATGTACAAGAAATTTTCACCAGAAAGAAAGAAGATAATGCACCTGGAATTCCAACAAACTGCGATTAAAGAACTTGTAATGACAAGCAAAAAAAATTGATGATCTTCCACAGCATAGCCAAAAACAGCAATCAACAAACTTGGATCCATGCCAATGACTGCAAGGAAAGCACTTTCCATCAAAGATTCCAAGAACACCAAAGAAGCAGTACCCTGCCCGAAGATGTGTGGTGTGCACAAAGAAAGGGAAGTGTATGGAATCGACCTACTGGTGCGCACAGTGCGGAAATGGCCTGTGTATAGATAAATGCTTCTCTGAATACCATTCAAAGATGAACAATGGGGTGTCTGGATCACCGAATACAAGCAATAGTGACACAGAATAGTAAATCACTTGATAGAAGCACAATGAGATATAAGTGGCTTCCTGGTAAATATGCCCTCTTCTGCAAAAAGCCCTCAAGGCTGAAGACCCCTCGAGGAAACCAACCACAAATGGGCAGTTGGTTTACCCCAAAATGACAAACATGCCAGTCTCAGGGAAACATGCCCTCAAGGTAGACAGACCTCAATGCAGCATGCCCTCAAGGCAACAAACCCTCAACGCATTAATCCCTCAAGGCAGATGGCCCTCAAGGCAACCAGTCCTACAGGTTGACAGCTCTCAATGAAGCGTGCCCTCAAGACAACAAGCCGGTGATCACATGATGCATTTACTAGGAGAAGATGCAGTCTTTAGCATTCGTCCTTCTGGCCTATTAAAACCTTTTTTAGTGCTTTCTGATGGCTATTTTTTATATATATATAGAAACTGAGACACATGGTGCTAGCGTCAGTAAATAATCTAAAAAATTATGAAGATCTGTTTATTGTTGAATCCTTGGTTCGATAGTACCTTGAGGGAGATGAGGAGATGGGCGAATGATGGAGCGACACTGGTGGAAATCCTGTCTTGATGCCGACAGGCTTAGCTAGATGGTCCATTATAGAGATCAAGACCGCCTTGGAGATTCCATTCATTCCTTACTGCTAGATCTCAGAGAGTTGCATCAGGAATGTATTCCTCCGATGCATTCTCTTTACCATGTGGGGGTACCCCAGGGCTCTGTGCTTTTGTCTATGTTATTTGTGGTGTACATGCTGCCGTTGGGAGACATTGAAAGGTTGTATGGCTGGAGTTTCCACTGCTATTCAGATGATACTCAGCTATACATGCCATTTGTACCTGAATAGGATGATGCTGTCTCGGAGTTTAATAACTGCATCACTGAGATCCAAGACTGGATGAGTTCCAACTGGCTGAAGCGGAATCCTGACAAAGCTGAGTCAGCATAGGGTGTCCATTGGACACCATGGCATGTTTTATTGTTGCTGTTTCCTGGTATGAGATGACATGTGGTGTCCATTGGACACCATGGAATGGTTAATTGGTGTAGATTCGCTGTATAGAGACCAAGATGGTGGAGTGATCGAGATGCAAAATAGGTGGGAAATGCTGAGTGCTGCATCCCGGAATGGACAGCACAAGACTTCCCTCCATCATAGTCAGCATAGGGTGCCCAATGGACACCGTGGCATGTTTAATTGTTGCTGTTTTCTGGTATTGGGTGACATGGGGTGTCCCATTGGACACAATGGAATGGTTAATTGGTGTAGATTCCCTGTATAGAGACTGAGATGGCGGAGTGATCGAGATGCAAGATAGGTGGGAAATGCTGAGCGCTGCATCCCAGAACAGACAGCACAAGGCTTCCCTCTATCATTGAAACCATAGGGTGTCCATTGGACACCATGGCATGTATTATTGTCACTGTTTCCTGGTATAGGATGACAAGGGGTGTCCATTGGACACCATGGAATGGTTAATTGGTGTAGATTCCCTGTATAGAGACCAAGATGGCAGAGTGATCGAGATGCAAGATAGGTGGGAAATGCTGAGTGCTGCATCCCAGAACGGACAGCACAAGACTTCCCTCTATCATAGTCAGGATAGCGTGTCCATTGGACACCGTGGTATGTTTTATTGTTGCTGTTTCCTGGTATGGGACAACATGGGGTGTCCACTAGACACCATATAATGGCTAATTGGTGTAGATTCCCTGTATGGAAACCGAGATGGCAAAGTGATTGAAATGAAATATAGATGTAAAATGCTGAGTGCTGCATCCTGGAATGGACAGCACAAGACTTCCCTCTATCATAGTCAGCTTATGGTGTCTATTAGATACCATAGCATATTTTATAGTTGCTGTTTCCCAGTATTGGACAACATAGGGTGTCCATTGGACACCATGGAATGGTTAATTTGTGTGGATTCCCTATATAGAGACCGAGATGGTGGAGTAATCGAGATGCAAGATAGGTGGGAAATGCTGAGTGTTGCATCCTGGAACAGATAGCACAAGACTTCCCTCTATCATAGTCAGGATAGGGTGTCCATTGAACACCGTGGCATGTTTTATTGTTGCTGTTTCCCAGTATGGCATGACATGGGGTGTCCACTGGACACCATGGAATGGTTAATTGGTGTAGATTCCCTGAATAGAGACCGAGATGGTGGAGTGATCGAGATGCAAGATAGTTGGGAAATGCTGAGTGCTGCATTCCGGAATGGACAGCACAAGACTTCCCTCTATCATAGTCAGCACAGAGTGTCCATTCGATACCTTGGCATGTTTTATTGTTGCTGTCTCCCAGTATGGGACAACATTGGGTGTCCATTGGACACCATGGAATGGTTAATTGGCGTAGATTCCAGGCATAGAGACCAAGATGGCAGAATGATCGAGATGCAAGATACGTGGAAAATGCTGAGTGCTGCATCCTGGAATAGACAGCACAAGGCATCCCTCTATCATTGAAACCATACTGTGTCCATTGGACACCATGGCATGTTTTATTGTTGTTGTTCCTTGGTATGGGATGACATAAGGTGTCCATTGGACACCATGGAATTGTTAATTGGTGTAGATTCCCAGTATAGAGACCAAGATGGCGGAGTGATCAAGATGCAAAATAGGTGGGAAATGCTGAGTGCTGCATCCCAGAACAGACAACACAAGACTTCCCTCTATCATAGTCAGCATAGGGTGTCCATTAGACACCATGGCATGTTTTATGGTTGCGTTTCCCTGTATGGGATGACATGGGGTGTCCATTGGACACCATGGAATGGTTAACTGGTGTAGATTCCCTGTACAGAGACCAAGATGGTGGAGTGCTCAGATGCAAGATAGGTTGGAAATGCTGGAGTGCTGCATACCGAATGGACAGCACAAGTCTTCATCATAGTCAAAGTAACAGGGTGTCCATTGACATCATTTCATGTTTTATTATTGCTGTTTCCTGGTATGAGGTCTGTTGAAGCTGTAATTATTTGCTGATTGTCTATTAGAATAGTAATGCTGTTGTACAGTAGTTCGTCTAACCTGCCTTCTTTGCAGCATGGACAGTTCTGTTTATCACCACCATCTTGGTCTTGGACTGCTTATTGGGACCAATCAGTACCTTTGGGGGTCCTAAAATGGAATCTTCCCCCAGGGGTCTTGTGGGATTGACTCTCTGTAGGAATTGTAGTTTTGAGGCTTTGGCACCTAGATGAACCTGGAAGAGGAGCCCTTGCTTTGATTGACAGATGGATCAGCTAATCAGAACCTTTTGGACCAAATGGAAATTCCTAAGCTACCTGCTGCAGTGAGTCAGTCTGGAATTAGTGTTTGAAGAGTAAACAGCTTGAGTGATTCGATCAGCAGCCCCTGCGTAGTTCACATGGGAGACTGGTGGAAAGGCTGAGTTTGGCCTGTCTGCCTACAGTCTCTCGAGAGGGAATCCATTGAAAGGCTTAGTAATTGGACTGTATCAGAGTTGGAGTGTGACAAAGCCACTGAAGAGTGACCAGATTTTAACCTGAAGAAGAATGATGATTTGCTATACACAATCGGTCTGTCAGGACATCCATTTACCACAGAATTCCCGGTTTTGCTCACAGACACTAATATTGCGGCCGACCGTCTCCGCGTGATTGTGGTATGGGTGATTGCTTTTACCATAAAATGCTGTGTGCTGTTAGTGAGTCGCAGTTTGGTTCCCCACTGTGTAAATGTGCCACTCTTGCTGGAAGCTGCATCCAGTGCTATCAGACTCAAACTCTGAAATGTTCAATCTGGCCTGGGCCTTGCCACCTGGCCCAGCCAGCTACTTCCAGCACAGAAACCACCATTGATGAGAGACTCACTCGGGGATCAGCCCCCTGCTCAACCATCTTGAACAGGAATGGCATCTCAGTGATTCATGTGGGCCCTGCTTCTCCTGGAAAACCAGTCGTCAATCTGCAGTCTCCATTTCATCTAGTCTGTGTCTCATATTGGGTAACATGAGTAACAAATTGTAGGTCTCCCTGCAACAACAGCTACATCTCAGGTGTTGTCATCTGATTGCATTGTTGTTTTTCCTTTCATGAACTGAGCCTTTGGGCTCTGGATTGCAAATTGTGTGTGGTTGTGCATGCCTTTTCTTTTCATCACAGGACCCCAACCAGCTGTGACACTAGCCTACCCCCAGCAATGTTCCAGGCTATCTCACCTTACTTCCAACTGGGTACCCAGAGCGTATGACTGTGCAGAGACTAAAAGTGCATGCAATATTGCCTGGCAAGATCAGTTTTAGAATCAGTAAACCTGATTACATCCCTCCCTTGTTCAATTCCCCTGAATAAATCAGATCTAACTCTTTTGTGATGAAGGACAGGAAATTTAGCATCTGGCAGCTGTTTGAGAGTGATGAGCTCAGAAATGATAGGCAGTCTCACCATTCATTATGCACTGTACCCGAATACACCGGATACAAAACTGTACTTTCGCATTGTTTCCTTTTTATGGGCAGCATTCTGCAACAGTTCTATTCATGGAACCTGTGATTTGGAGTTATTAGTATAGTATGTTGTGGTTGTGCACGAAATGCCAATTATGAGCTGTTGGCCTGTCAGAACTACACTAAGAGTTCTGTGCACAAATCATGGCATAGTTAAAACTGCAAATTACTGGTCTCATGAAGAGAATTATAACAGAATGCTGCGCATAAAAACAAAAAATGCAAAATGCAGTTTTTCACATCCCCTTTTATTCAGGTACAGTTAAATGTGGATTATTTAGGGTAATGCATATCATTTCTGAGAATAAGAACTTTATAAACTGCTGACAATTAGAAATGATTTCCTGTCCTCTTTAATCTGACTATGGTTCCAGTTTGTACCAAAAGCACTGTACTGTTGTTATTTACTGTGCCTAACTTTGTTTTACAGGGGGTCTCCAGGGTTGAACTGGTGGAACCAGCCCTGGTGGTAAGTGCAAACAGTGTTGGGAATTGTATGCTGAATAGGGGCTACTGTAAAAGTGTTTGTTGCATATTGTCTAGGCCACTAGAAGGGAAAAAGGGGGATTACAATGTCCCAGAGAGCTGTACCCAGGTTAGCCTTGTTACTAACAACCCTGTCCTCCAGTGGAGGCACCCATTTCAGTACCCAGGCCCTTTAATCTGCAACTTGCCATGCAGGCAGAGGGGTAGTAACCCTTGACATAGCGCTACCTAGGGGATACACAAGTGTGGGTTGACATGGGAACGCTGAGCAACATGTAATGCTTTATTCATGTTAGGTCATCAGGTATGACTACTCCAAAATCCCATTCCCATTTGGTGACCATCAGTTTCTCAAACCCCCAATCATGTAATGTTTTCATTGGATCTTGTGCCACAAATACAAAATTTTGCTCCGAGTGCTACTACTATTAATCACTCTTAAATGTTTTTTTATTTCCTGGAAGGTACCAGATATGTTGTCTTTTGCCAGCAAATTTCAGGAATTGAGGACTACTACCTGTCATAAATTGGATACACTCCGATGCCATAATATCTATGTTTTCTTAATTCAGATATGCAGTGTCCAGAGAAGATGGTATTGATCTCCGGACACTCCTTCATGCATTGGGCAGGGATTTGGGAGCAGTCTCGAACCGTGGGGCCAGTTTTGACCTTTGATACTCCAGTAAATGTGCATTGGTTAGGTGAGGGGGTATGAGTTGGGATCAACTGGTGCTAATGTTGCAACGAGAGTACCTGAGGGGATCTGAACCAGATGGCATCGTCATCCACATGGGAGGCAATGATTTAGGATTGAAAACATCAGTGATTCTGCTACAGAAGATGAAGGAGGACATTGCCTTGATCAAGCGCCAAATGCTGAGGACCATGATCCTTTGGTCCCACATCATCCAGCGTCGGCAGTGGAGGAATGTTTGTGATATGAAGGCAATGGACAGAAAAAGGAGGAAGATCAACACAGAGATGGGGGCATTCATGAGAGGATTGTCAGCCAGCATGGTCAAGCATGATGGCATCATGTCTGTCTTCCCAGAACTGTTTCGGCAGGATGGCACCCAATTAATGGATCAGGGAAGCAATGTGTTCTGCAGTGACATCAAGAAGGATGTAGCTCCAATCTTATAGAGGTATGTAATTTATAGGGGCAGTGGCAGGGAACCAGTGTTGGACATGTGGCAGTGGCACTGGCAGGGCTGTTGCCTATCCAGGGCTGGAGGGGTGTTTCTTGTAGTGAACCCAAGATCCCCCCACATGAGCACGTCTGATGCCAGCACATGGCAACCCTGCCTACATCAGCTCTTACGTGAAGCCCAGCAGCTTGATGGTGCCCCCAGTCTCCACTGGGGGTCACCAGAGCACTGGGCATCCCTATCCCTCCCACCTGGAGATGAGAGCTGCCCAGAGGGCACTCAATCCATCTCCCTTTCCTGCTGACCCCCAACTCCCGAGCTCACTCCCAAACATGGGTAGTCGGTGCGACGTGAGGTGTGTCATCCAGAGCCTCAACCCTCAGCACCACCGGGCAGGTGATAAAATAAATCTTTGACAATGCCATCCAGATCAGAGAGAGAGAGAGAGAGACAGACAGACAGACAGAGATAGACTACTGGGGAACAAAAATACCATTTACAGTAACAGAAATCATTAATAAAGTTTTCTGGTGCAGCAGTGCTTGAGTGGGATGGAGCAGGGGAGTGAACTTATTTGCAAGGGGATGACTGTACAGATAGTCTGAGGAATGATACACCAGTAGGGAGGACTCCGTTTCTGCTCCTGCCCTCTACAGCCTGTGTTCTGGTTCAGCTACACTTGAGTGGAATGGAGGAGGGGTGAGAGCTTGTTTAATTGGTGATGTCTGACCACAGAGTCAAGGGGGAAAGAAACAGCAGGGAGGTCTCTGTTTCTGCTCCTTCCTCAGCAACCTTTTCTGATGCAGCTGTGTTTCAGTGGGATGGAGGAGGGTGAGAGCTATTTGCTAGAGGATGTCTGTCCAGGAGTCAAGGGGTAGAGATGTCAGCAGGGAGGCTCTGTTTCTGCTTCTGCCTCAACCCTTTTTAGATGCAGCAGTGCTTAAGATGGATGGAGGGAGGTGCGACCATATTTGCTATGAGTGGTGTCTGACCAGGTAGTTAAGGGTTGAGAGATGCCTGTAGGGATGTCTCGTTTCTGCTCCTGCACTCAGCAACCCATTATCTGACAGCAGTGTTTTTTCAAAATTAATAAACTTTATTAGAAGGAAGGTTGATTTTCTTTCCAAACATACCAAAAGGTCTTTGAGTACTACGTAACAAAGTATTATACAGTATCAAAGTAAGGAAATGACATATCATCTTACATTTGTGGTTGACAACATACTTAATCAGACATAGAACTGCAACTTGGGAATGTATGCAGGCAAGTTAATAATCCTACTTATACTTATCTACCCTCCTTCCCACCTCTTCTTCTACCCTTCCCTTCTTTTCTTCCCCCTCCCCCCTCCCTTGCCATACACGAGGTCTTTAGTCTGTAGACTATTAGATATCCACTGTAATTGTTGAGAGTTACAATTTCAATAATACAATTTTTGACTTTTTCCTTTCAAAATATGCTCTTTCTTATTTCCATTTATTTGATGGTTAGCATTGTGTACAAGGGTGCCCATACCTTTTGGTAGTGGCCTGGTCTTTTAGCCATATGGGCAATAGTGTTCTCTGCTTACAGAGAGAGAACAATATCTCTCTAAACCACTCTGTAAAAGAGGGATGGTGTTTAAGAGGGACAGAGGAGGGGTGTGAGCTTGTTTGCTAAGTGATGTTCATGCAGTGAATCAAGGGGGAGAGAGTCCAGCAGGGAGGTCTCCATTTCAGCTCCTCCCCTGTGCAACCCATTTTTTGGTGCAGCAGTGATTAAGTGGGATAGAGGAGGGATGAGTGTTTGTTTGCTAGGTGATGTCTGTCCAGATATTCAAGGGGTAGTGACACATGCAGGGAGGTCTCCATTTATGATCCAGTTCTCAGCAAACCATTTGCATGTGCAGCAATGCTTAAGAGGGACAAAGGATGGGTGTGAGCTTGCTTGCTAGGTGATGTCTGGCCAGGTAGTTGAGGGGGAGAGATGCCAGCAGGGAGGTCTCTGTTTCTGCTTCTGCACTCAGCAACCTATTGTCTGGTGCAGCAGTGCTTATGAGAGATGAGAGCTTGTTTGCTAGGTAATGTCTGTCCATCCTGGTTGTTAGTGAGTAGAGACACCAGCAGGGAGTTCTCCATTTCTGCTTTTACACTTAGCAACTCATTTTCTGGTGCAGCAGAGCTTAAGAGGGACAGAGGAGGAATTTGAGCTTCTTTGATAGGTGATGTTTGTCCAGGTAGTCAAGGGAGAGAGATGCCAGCAGGGAGTTCTTAATTTCTGCTCCTGCCCACAGCGATCTATTTTTCTGGTACAGCTGCACTTAAGTGGGGTGGAGGACAAGTGTGTGCTTGTTTGCTAGGTGATGTCTGTCCAGGTAGTCAATGGGAGAGATGCCAGCAGGGCTGTCCCCATTTCTGCTCTTGCCCTTAGCAACCCATTTTCTGGTGCAGCAGCACTTAAAAGGGATGAGATCTTGTTTGCTAGGCGATGTCTGTCCAGGTTGTCAACAGGTAGAGATGCCATCAGGGAGTTCTCTGTTTCTGCTCCTACACTCAGCAACTCATTTTCTGGTGCAGCAGTGCTTAAGAGGGATGAGGTGTAAGCTTGTTTACTAGGTAATGTCTTTCCAGGTAATCAGGGGGAAGAGACACCAGCAGGGAGGTCTCCATTTCTGCTCCTGCCCTAAGCAACTCATTTTCTAATGCAGCAGCTCTTAAGAGGGAAGGAGGAGGGGTGTGAGGTTGTTTGCTAGGTGATGGCTGTCCAAGGGGTCAAGGGAGAGGGAAAAGCCAGAAGGTTTCTGCTGCTGCACTTAGCAGCCTGTTTTCTGGTGCAGCAGTGCTTTAGTGGGACAGAGGAGGGACAGATATGACAGATGGGAGATGGCCATACCTAGCTACAACATATTCAGAAGAGACAGAGCAAGCAGGAAGGGAGGAGGAGTGGCACTCTATGTGAAAAATGACATAAGGGCCACAGAGATCCAGGAGGAACAAAATGGGGGAGAGATACTGTGGGTTAAGCTGGAAAGGAAAATGGGGACAGCCATCAGCACAGGTGTGGTCTATAGACCACCAGCCCAGGAGGAAGAAACAGATAGGGAGCTGATGCTAGCCATCCAAAGGATGGCAGACAAGGGTGAGGTAGTACTGGTTGGAGACTTCAATATTCCAGACGTGGACTGGAGCATCCCAGCAGCAGCATCAACTTGGAGCAGATTTATCCTGGACTCCCTTCAGGGTGCCTTCCTCAAGCAACTGGTCATAGAACCAACTCAGCAGAAGGCAATACTGGACCTTGTGCTCACAAACAGGGACAGTGTGATGGGGTAACAGTGGGGGAGCACCTGGAAAACAGTGACCACCAGTCATTGTGGTTTGAAATCACAGAAAGAGCAGAACCAAACCACACAAAACACGATCCTGGATTTTAGGGGCAGACTTTGGGAAAATGGGGAGATACTTGAAAGAGGCATTAAGGGGAATGGGACAGGAATCAGGGGTTGAGGAACAGTGGGCAGTATTTAAAATGGGGATTACAAGAACAACAGAATTATGTATTAAGCAGGTTAGCAAGAGGAAAAGGAAGAGGAGACCATTATGGTTTTCCAAAGAGGTAGCAAAGAAAGTGAAAGCCAAAAAGATTGCATTCAGGCAATACAAAAAAACACACAGGCAAAGGGGATGGAGAAGTACCAGGAGAAGCAAAGGAGGCAGGGAGGTCAGTATGAAGCCAAAGCTAGACAGAAGAACACATTGCAAAATCAGTGGGTGAGGGAACAAAACCTTTACAGGTACATAAGTGAAAAAGAAAGACAAAGGGAGGGATAGTGAGACTGAAGGGGAGGATGGGGGTCGTGGAGGATGACAACAGTAAAGCTGACATACTGAACATGTATTTCTGCTCAGTCTTTACTGAGGAAGAGGAGAGTAATGGGTCTGAAGGGAATACAAGGGGTGAGAATGGTGCAGAAATGGACACAGGTCCCTTTATTACGAAAGGGTCCTGAAGGAACTGGAAGTAACAAGAGTTGATAGCTAATGGGGCCAGATGGGGTGCACCCCAGGGTCCTTAAAGAACTAAGAGAGGTGGCTGAACCTCTGGCCATCCTGTTTAGCCAATCACTGGAAACAGGGAGGTACCCAAAGACTGGAGGACAGCAGATGTAGTCCCCTTATCAAAAGTGGGAACAAGAGGAAGCAGGAACTACAGACCAGTCAGCCTCACCCTCAGTAGTGGGGAAGATCATGGAAGCACTACTGAAGGAGAGATTGGTGGAACATCTGGTTATCAATGGACTACAGGACCCAAGGCAGCATGGTTTCACCAGCGGAGGTCATGTCAGACCAACCTCATTGAATTTTTGACTGGGTGACTAGGGAGGTGGATCAGGGGAGGGCAGTGGACATGGCCTATCTGGACTTCAGCAAGGCCTTTGACACTGTGCCACATAGAAGACTATTACACAAACTGGGGAATATGGGGTGGGCAGGACAGTAGTGTGGTGGTTAGGTAACTGGCTGGGTGGCAGGACACAGAGGGTGGTGTAAATGGCTGTCACTCCACAGAGGAAGAGTGACCAGTGGGGTACCACAGGGATCAGTGCTGGGACCAGTCCTATTCAACATCTTCATCAGTGACATGGCGCAGGACCTAGAAGGCAGAATTTCACTGTTCGCTGATGACACAAAGCTCTGTAACAGAGTAGACACACCAGAGGGTGTAGACAGAATGAGAAGGACCTGCAGAAACTTGAAGAATGGTCAGGGGTTTGGCAGTTGAAATTCAATGCAAAGAAGTGCAAGATAATGCATATGGGGCACAAAACCCTGGCACAATATATCAGTTGGGGGTAAGGATATAGCATGCACCAAGCAGGAAAGGGATCTTGGGGTTATCATCTCTGATGACCTCAAGGTAGGAAACAGTGTGACAAGGCAGCAGGTAAAGCAAATAGGATGCTGGGATGTATAGGCAGGGGCATTACCAGCAGGAAAAGGAGGTCATAATTCGCTATACAAGACACTAGTGAGGCCCCACCTGGAGTACAGTGTACGGTTCTGAGACCATACCTATGTAAGGACATAGACAGGGTAGAGAAGGTTCAGAGGAGGGCAACAAAGATGGTGCATGGATTGCATCACAAGTCCTATGAAGTCAGGTTGAAGGAACTGAACATGTACTCCCTGGAGGAGAGGAGGGAGAGAGGGGATATGATAGAGACATACAAGTATCTTACAGGGAGGAACAGGGTGCAGGAAAACACTATTTTTAAGCGAAAAAGATGTTCCAGGACTAGAGGGCATGGGCTGAAGTTGGAGGGAGGACGATTCAGAGGAAACATGAGAAATAATTTCTTCACAGAATGGGTGGTGGACAAGTGGAACACCCTGCCAGAGGAAGTGGTGGGGGCTGAAACAATCACGGGATTTAAGAATGCATGGGATAGACATAAAGGAATTCTGGAGGTCAGGGGTAAGGTGCAACAGACTTCTAGGAAAACAAACTGAACTTACAAGCTCAAATGGGCAGACTGGGTGGGCCATAGGCCCTTATCTGCCGACACTGTCTATGTATCTATGTATCTATGTAGATATAGAGGATTGTGTATGACCGGTCATACACAACCAGGTTATTCTTGAATTGAGCCATTTCCCTTGTAACAGAAGACATCGAGAACAAAGCTCAAGAGGTCTCCTGTTAACAGGGAAATGGCGAGATTCAAGAATAACCTAGTAAGTGTATGACTGCTCATACATAATCTTTTATAGTGTATGGGCAGTCATGGTTATGATTCAGATGAAAAAAAAATATCCAGAATGAAAGAAATAAAGAGTTTCCCTATCTGCCACTATCCTGCTGTGTGACTTTCCCCTTCACGGATCTCACTGCAGTCAAATCAAGGCTGATTGGTGGATGCGGATGACATTTTTTATTTGTCGCTTTGCGAATTTAGTTAGTTTACTGCTGCTTTTTTGGGGGGGTTAATGCTGTTGACTGCTGCTGCTGCTGTCTCTGTCGTATACCAAGTCAAAATCATGAGGCGTCAAGGCAAGCAACGGCAACCGCTACTCGAGGGCTTTGAGGCACAAGACAGCATTCCATTTTGTTGTGCTGCACTACTGATGTGATGAGTGAAGCACAGCAGCCAGAATGACGGAGTGAGTGCAGCACACCAGCCAGTATGACAGAGTGAGTGAAGCACAACAACACTATTGCAGGCATGGATTTTCATGCTGAATAACATTCTGCCATACACTATAGCTTGATTGCCTAGTTACTGTACATCTGTATAGGGAGTAAAAGGGTATATATGCCAGCAGTGAAGGCTCCATTTCTGCTCCGGATGCTAGCAACCTGAGTCCTGGTTCAGCAGACCTTGGGTGGAAAGGAGGATGTATGAGTGCTTGTTTGTTAGGAGAAGACTGAGCTCAAAGCAAGGCCTACCTATCGCTAGACAAGACAGGCCACTTGCAGGTGCATGACCAGCTGGTACTGTATCTGCATGTCACCAAATCACAGCCAGAAAATTCCTACAGCTACTAAGGCACATGGCTAAGGCCATATCTCTGGTACCATTGAATGTGATGGCGATCATGGATGTTTGTTATGCCATGACTTTAATGTTTTGGTATATTAATTTGTGCTTATGATACATAATGGGATGAACGACCATTTGATATAGTGGAATGGAATGTATGTAATCCTATCGACCATAACATTCTGATCGCGATTGGTATAATATCTTTAAATGTTATTTTTCAAATCAGAGTATATAGGTTAATAGGCTTTAAAACTAACCACGTATAAGGATATACATGCCGAATGCCCTATCGCCTGTTGTCGAGGTCGTCTTCCATATGATGATCATTGTAATCTATATACACAGTGTGTAGTATGAAAGATGTCCCCTGGCTTCAGAAATACTCATGCAACAGTCAGATTGGGAAATAAGAACTTGCTAATAATAAATTCAAAAGGTAGGTTACTACGTGATGTCACTTATGGTAAATTACAATTTAGCTTGGGATTTGATATTTGTTTATGTGTTCTTGTTTCAAAGTTCAGTCAGGGTTTGACCTCATGAAAACTGCTAACAATGTTAGTCCATTGGGAACCTCAGATATACTAGGTTGAAAAGGCAAGCACATTTTGGTAATCTGTGAGTGGTTGAAACATTTTTTCTTACTGCAAACGGTGTACTTTTTGGGCTGTGTTAAAGCTTGTCGAAGTTGCATTTGGTTGGAGCTGGGGTGGGAGTACAGGGAGGGTCTATCACGGCTCCTATTTCCTCTACCATTGCAATTTGTTTATCATTTGTCTAAAGACTGAAATCAATGGATTTTGTTGTTTGTATTTTGTAGGAATGCTACATTACATATAATATGGCGAGAATGTGATTCTAGTGGACTTTGCACCTGTCAGTGATAAAACACTCCTTACATCATATAGTCAAACTATGCTCAGGGGAGTATCAGTGATATTTCCAGTCACCACGTTGCATATCATATGTGTGCGTGTGTGTGTGTTTAGTTTTTTTACCAGGGTGACTTGGTTAATCAAGGGGTGCATGTCATAATTACACAAGCAATAGATAATTCATTTTGCATGTGACCTCAGGATCCAGCTCTCATTTGGGTGGTGGCATTACCTGACTGAGACTATGCAAGGGCCTATGATTGAAACCTCTGATTGGTTGTTGTCAGAGAGGTGTAACAGTAATGTAAGTAAGTAAAATTTATTTAAAAATGCTTTTCCAATGATCAAAGTGCTTTACAAACAGTAAACAGACAATACAATATTAGTAATATAAACTCATAAAATCATAAAATCATAAGCCATAAGCTTTAGAGAGTAAGAAAGTTTTCAACTCTACTTTAAAACTCTTGATGGTCAGGCAGCTTCATATCCGATTAGGTAGAGAATTCCACAGGGCCGGAGCTGCACATGAAAATGCACGAGCTCCTGATGTTTTCAGATGAACCCTGGGAATCTCTAGCAATCCCTCATCGGCAGATCAGAGTGAGCAAGAAGGGCAGTAGGGAGATAGGAGATCTTTCATATACTGTGGTCCCTGTTCGTGTAAGGTTTTATAGGTCAGTAACTTGACCTTGAAGGTTATTTGCCATTGTACCGGCAGCCAGTGCAGCCCTTGCAAAACAGGCATAACATGACTATACCTAGATGTTCCAGTCAAAAGCCTGGCTGCTGCATTCTGCAGTAACCGCAGGTGAAGAATTTCAACCCCCTATAGCCCCAGGTAAAGGAATTGCAGTAATCAAGATGAGTGGTCACAAAGGAGTGGACCAGAATAGGAAGGCCAGCTGAAGGAACCAGGTGTTTTACCCAGGCGATATTCCTCAGATGGAAAAAAAGAGGACTTAACAACGGTGGACACCTGTGATTTCAGGGTCAAACCACTGTCACAAATAACACCCAGGTTCCATACCTGGCCTGAGGTCAAGAGCTGGGCATCACCAAGCCAAAGGCCTGATGGTACTTCAGCCCTATGATCCACCTCAAGGTGACCTGGTTCCACAACCAACACCTCAGTCTTATCCGGGTTTAACCTCAGCCAGCTAGTGCTCATCCAGTCACTGATTTTGGCTAGATAGCTGTTAAGCACAGAGACTGCATCATCCTGACCAGAAATAAAGGACAGATACAGCTGGGTATCATCTGCATAGCAGTGAAAACCCAGACTGTAATGCCTAATAATGTCTCCTAATGGCAGCATATAAACTGCAAATAACATGGGCACCAAAATGGAGCCCTGCAGTACCCCACAGGACAGAGAGATGGTATCAGAGGAATATATCTCCATTGTAATCCTCTGAGTCCGCCCCATGAGTAAATATTGAAACCAATGTAAGACTGTACTAGACAGTCCACAAAGAAATCACCGGCACTCCTGCAGCACTCCAAGATCCACAATATCAAATGCTGCAGAGAGATCAAGGACTAGAATAGTACAAGCCTTTCGATCTCTCACAATTAGGAGATCATTTAAAACCTGGACAATAGCAGTCTCGGTGCTATGTCTTTTCCTAAACCCAGACTGGAGAGCTTCATAGATATTGTGATTCATAAGATGGTCATCCAACTGTATCGCAACCACCTTTTCAATAACCTTACCCACAAAGTCAGGTTAGAGAAGCCAGTAGTCAGCTGGGACGTCTGGGTTCAGTGAAGGTTTTTTAAGGAGTGGTTGAATGACCACCTCCTTTAAGGGGGAAGGGAAACCCCCTTGCTCCAAAGATTTCCAGACAATTTCAGCAAGGATCGGGCAGATAGAATCTACACAACTTAATAACAGTGGTGTATGGCCCAGATCCAAACTACAAGTGGTTGGTCATACAGTCTGGATAATCCTCACAGCATCCGTGAATGCTGGCCTACTAAAGTCAGACCAGGAGACACAAGGGATTGCTTCCTTTCACCGGCCATCACAACTCCCTTTAGTGAGAGCAGGACAGATGCCCAATCTGATGCCGACAATCTTATCTGTGAAGAAACGAGCAAGCTCATCACACTTTATTTGTGAAAAATCTCTTTCTGATTGCAGAAAGAGTGGATTGCACAATCTGTCGACAGTCTGAAAGAGTTTGGCTGGTCGATTCTCCACAGCAGCAATTTCCCTGGACAGGAATTCTGCCTTCTTATGGGTGATTGCTGATTGATAGACCTTAAAAAGGTCCATCAATCTAAATCTGTCGGAATCTAGGCCAGATGTTCAGCAAGCTGTCTCTAACCTTCATCCTACTCTCCTCAGCTCCTTCAAAGAATCGAATCATCAAACCATGATGATCTTGAATGCTGGGTGAGAGGACAAACATGAACAGGTGCAATTTGATCCAGGGCATCGCCCACAGCCTTATTGTAGGCAAGCACGAGAGCCCCTGGATCCATGCACTCTGGTACCCTGAGTATGGATTCAGTTTGAGTTTTGGCTGTGACCTGAAGATCCAGCACCTGGTGATTGGGGGGAGATGGCATTCACTTGGTGGGACTGTGCAAGGTCTAAAGGTTGAAACCTATGTGTGGTTTGTGTCAGGGATGTGACTGAGGCATTTTAGCAAAAGCAGCCATTTTGAATTAATTTATCAAAGGTGATAATTTTGAGGCATTTCAGTAAAGACAACAATTTTGAAGTGCTCACTAGTGATTCACACTTGGTGCCCGGATGTGGCAAAAGTGGTACAATACTGTGTCTGGTAGTGGTCACATGACTGATTGCCACCATACCACATCAACCCTAACTCATAGAGAGAACTTTTTAGCAAAAGTGCCCATTTAGAGGCATTTTATCAAAGGTGGACATTTTGAGGAATTTTGTCAAAGGTGGCCATTTTAAGATATTTTATTAAAGGTGGCCATTTTGAGGCATTTTAACAAAGGTGGCCATTTGGAGATGCTCACCAGTGATTCACACTTGGTACCCAGATCTAGCAAAAGTGGTGGCGAGCACAAGGAAGTTAAGTGACTTTGTGTCCGGTAATGGTGACATGACAGATTACCACCTTACCTCATCAACACAGACCCATTCAGAGAACATTTTAACAAAGGTGGCCATTTTGAGGCACTTTAGAAAAGGCAACCATTTTGAGGTACTCAACAGAGATTCACACTTGGTTCCTGGATGTGGCAAAAGTGGCACAGTAGTGAGTCTAGAAGTGGACCCATGACTGATTACCACCATACCGCATCAACCATTACCAATTCAGATAGTGTATTTTTAGGCAGCTGTTTTGAGGCATTTGAGCAAAGGCAGCCATTTTGAGGCACTCACCAGTGATTCACACTTGGTGCACGGATGTGGCAAAAGAGTTGCAGTAGAGTGTCTGGAAGTGGTCACATGACTGATTACCACCATACTGCATCAACCCTGACCCATCCATTCAGACAACTTTTTAAACAAATGTGGCTGTTTTGAAGCATTTTAGCAAAGGTAGACACTTTGAAGCAGTTTAGGAAAGGCAGCCATTTTGGGGTGCTCACGAGTAATTCACACTTGGTGCCTGGATGTAGTAAAAGTGGTGCTGAAGTGTGTCCAGAAGTCATCACACTGATTGATTGCATATCTCTTATTTCTCAGAGAATGTGTTCTCAACAAATTTACAGAAGTCACAAAATTACCCTTTTTGAACAACACTGAAGATCAAGACACTGCAATGATGACACATTACAACATTTTACATCTTGACTTCATATGATACTACTCAACTAATACTTTCTGGGATTAAGATAAGAGGCAAACTACTTTGTCTAACAGGCTATGGAAACCTTGTGGTGGTAACATAAATGAGCCTTGTAGACGTACTAGTATGCACTGCACCACACCAAACTTCACCTTCACCATCTCATCAGTTGCAGTGAATTATAATGCTTAGATTAGTTTTGAACAGTCCAAGTGATGACTTCACATGAAGGTGCGATACATTACTTTGGTTACATTAAATATTACAGACTGTATGTCAACAGTTGATGAAATTGTGTAGCATAGGGTAAGAGCAGATAGTTTTTTCCCCCTACAGGTCACAAGCATGAAGGATATATATAAAACACAAAAACATGTGAACAACAACAATTTGTCAATGTTGGTGGCTCAGTAGGTTGCATACTCACCTCTGAGGCTGGGAGATCAGTAGGCTGTAGGTTCTATCCCCACACCAGGCACTTGGGTTAATATCCCAATACTGACACTGTAGTGCAGCATGAGGGTGCTGCTGCAGTCCTGAGGTGCCATCTTTCAGATGAGATGTTAAACCAAGGTCCCAACTGCCTGTTGTGGTGGTTGTTCAGGTGGACATTAAAGATCCCATGGCACTTCCTGAAAAGAGTAGGGGAATTTTTTATTGAAAACTGAAAACAAAATATACAAATCATATGACTTCATACAAAACCATAAGAAAAGAATTCAAAAACAGAAATAAGTATTACTGCATACATGGAGTACAAAAAAAATAATCCATATGTGCACATAACCCCCATCCCATTCCCACTAAAAGAGTAGGGCAAGTTATAGTGAAAACAAATTATACTAAAACGTATTGCTTCATCCAAAACATTAATAGAGGAGGTCAAAAAACAAAAATAAGTACCACAGCGTACTTGAACTACAAACATAAATAACCCGTGGTTGTACATAACCCCCATCCCATCCCCACTATAAGAGTAGGGAATCTTCCATTAAAAACTTAAGAGAAAATATACAAAATGTATGGCATCAACAAAACCATAATAAATGAAATAAAACAAAAGTAAGTATTACAGCATACATGAATAACAAGCAGTGAGAATCCGTAGTAGTATATAACCCCCATCTCATCCCCACTAAAAAGAGTAGGGGAGTATTGTATGGTATACAAACATTGCAAGTACAGTAGTACATCATACAAAATTATAATGAAGAAAAGCAAATAAAACACAAAAAAGTACTGCATCATTAGGAAAAAATCCAGGAACAGAAGCCCCAATAGCGCCGAAAAATTTCAGGCTATATGGAGGTTTTCTCAGAACCATAAACAGCCTTTAAGCCCTGTAAAATATGAGTGATAATCTGAGTAGGACTACACACTTTCTGTTGTAGTAAAAATGTATTTCTGGCCTGCCACAAATAGAAGTGACAAAATGCAAAAATTAAACATAAAGTACTAGGATGGTAATGAACCAAAGTAGTGGGATAAATACCATAAATCAAAATATATGTGAGAAAATGAAGGGCCTTTTCCTTCCATTTATGGAGGAGAAGGGTCCATACCAGTTGTGAATAGGGGCAATCAAGAAAGAAATGCATCATGGTGTCTGGAATAGAAAGGCACGTATCCCGGGGACAAGTCCTTTCTTCATGAGCCTTATGCTTCATATTACCGCGAACACCTAGTCTGCCATGACAAGAAAGCCAGGTTACATCCCAAACCCTTTGGGGGATCCGTGGATCAGTCAGTTGGTGAAAATCTCCAGAGGAGTTCAGTTGAACGCCAAGGGAATCTCGTAGCACCGGAAAGTCCAAAAAGGATGTTCCCAAAACTGACCGATATAAGTGCTTCCTTGAGGAAGAGAGAATCACCATATGGGTCAGAGACCACTGATGAATTTTTAAAAAGGTTGGCATGATAAAATGGGAGAGCTTAAACTTACAAAAATTCTGAGGGATTTCGAAAAGGGGGAGACACTAGAGAGCGCACAATGGAGCAATATGATGATGAAGAAGAGAAATCCAAAAGACCGGGGGTGTATTCAATAGGTAGGGGATAACAGTCTTAAGAAACAAACAGTGAAAAAACACCAAGGGGTTCAACGTCCGAACCCCACCGTGGCGATAATCAAGATATGTGTAAGAACGTTTCAACGGATTTAAACAGTAGCCCCAGAATCCCTGAAAGAAAACATTATACAAGCGAGCCTCCAAGGAAAAGGGGACCTGAAAAACTGAAGCCACTTTAAGAAATAAAGGAAGAACTAAAGTTTTCAACAACAAAACCCACTTTCTCTTTGCAATAGTATGACCCTTCCAGGATGCAACCAAATAAATGGCCTTATCCAAAACAACAGTCCAATTTCAGTGGACATCATCGGGGAACCAAAGGGTCAATCCTAAAACTTTAACCATGGAAAATTGTACAGGCAATCCCACAATGTAGCGGAGTGAATGTGGGGGTGGTGGAATTGGGAGGTACAATGCCGCACTCTTATTATAATTAAGTTTAGAACCAGACACATGTTCGAAATCCATTAAAAGGAGGACTAAGTCCACCTCTTGTAGCTGAGGGGTGGTGAGAATGCAGAGATCATCTGCACAAGCCAATACTGTAGGGATAGATCACCTGGAAGGAAAGGACAAATGAGGGATCGATGGGTGACATACCAGTCTAACAGCACTTATATATTTTAAAAGAGACCTTTGAAGAGTGGGTGCCACAAGTAGCCTCTAGAGACAATGAGCGGGCCCTGTTATATTGATATTCTTCCATCTGGGTCTTCAAGGAAGCAATAAGAGGGGAGCAGTCTTAAGCCATCTGAGCAGCACTAGAGATTACATCCTGTAAATGTCGCCGTAATAACAAATACTGATGATAAGAGGAAACAGATTTACTCCTGGCTTACCTAAGAATAAAGCGTTTAAGATCCGATTTGGTATCATCCCACCAATGTAAAGGGGAGGTGTAAGCATCCAGAACCGAAATTTGGGCTAACAGAAATTCCCGACAGTCTCGAATATTGCTGCCATCAGACAATAGGGAGCTATTCAACTTCCAGCGCAAAGAAACAAGAAGAGGATGAGAAGCTGTAGAAGGAAAACAAAGCAATGAAATGGCCATGTGATCAGAGGTCTCGCAAGGAATGACCTTCGCCTGTTGTACCATAACATTCTGAGAGAGAAAAATAAAATCAATATGGGTGGTCAGAAGGCCTCTATGATAGGTCATTGTTCCTTTGTGATGCACCTCGCAATAACCGTCCTTAAGAGAGGCGTACATGAGAATAGTACGTAATGCAGTAGTGTCTCCGAAAAGCTTCTGAGTGGAGCCTCCTCTGTCAGCGAGAGTGAGACCACAATTAAAGTCTCCTCCCATATAAAGATGTATAGAGGTGTATAAATAAGGCTGCAACAACTGAAATAAGTCAGAACGAGCAGCAATACCCTGAGGTGCGTAAACATTCAGAATCCTGAGCTGGAGATGACAGAAAGTGTAATCAAGCAACAAGGTGTGGCCAGGGACAATATCAACCAGCCTCGTCAAAACCAGAAAACAAAATACCCAACCCATCACATGTATCCTCACCAGAAGACCAATAGGAAGGGCCTCTAGTCCAGCCAGCAGAAGTCTGGGTCAGCTCATATCGAGTCTTTGACCTAGTATCCTGAAGTAAGTAAAGATCATGCGGGAGATCCAAAAGATACTGTAAAGAGGCAAGACGTTTTCTATGGGATTTCATGCTGCACACATTAAGTGTGAGGCAGTGAAGACCCAAACCCACAGACATAAGAAGAAAGAAAAAGACTGAAAACTAGCAGAAAAACATGAAGAATTAGGTAAAGAGGCATCAAGTCACCACTGATTGCCACCTGGTGTCAGATGTAGTAGGGGAAGGATCTTGTTGGGAATCAGAGGAGTAGTCTAAATGGAAGGAAGAGGCCTGTGAAGATTCAGAGTCATTTTCCTCATCCATTATATCACTCCACTGCTTCTGTTTGGACAGAGCTTGATAGCGATTCCTGGTCAAAATGAATTGTCTGGGGAAGGTCTGGGAGCCTTATCTTACCTTTGGACTTACCCTTTTTTCCCTGAGAAACCTCCATGAAGGAGTCCAAAGCAGGAGGGGGAGGGGTGGCATGGGGTCAGAGGGGGCAACAACCCCAAGCACTGGGCCCATGCCAGGAGGGATCGGGTCTTGTAACACAGGATCTGCTACTGGAA
Organism: Neoceratodus forsteri; assembly: GCA_016271365.2. Taxonomy (NCBI): domain Eukaryota; kingdom Metazoa; phylum Chordata; order Ceratodontiformes; family Ceratodontidae; genus Neoceratodus; species Neoceratodus forsteri. Next base: position 788,248,167 of record CM057452.1, read on the forward strand.
GAGCAGGAAAGGCAGAGGGAAGATCCTCACTGGGGGGGCACTTTGACCTGGCCATCCCCTTCACACTGGAGAAGAACCTGAGTCTGAGAGTCTGTGATAAGGGCTACCTGATCCTGAGGGAGATGGTCCAACTGATTATGGTCAGCCCATGGACATTGATGGTAAGTATGGCTAGTGTCATCACAGAGATTACACCTCTGTGGGTTAGGGCAACTGAGACTCACATGACCATAGGCCAAGCAAATAGTGCAACTTGGCTCATTGCAGGTATGGCTCAAATGCGTCCGAGAACCACATTTATGGCAGGTGCGGGGTTGACTGGGATAAAAACACAAACCTCTATCCCTACCTATATAAAACTACCTGGTAAATGAGCTATATCCCTGTCATCCTGCTTCAATTGCATCTTAGCCTTCCAACCCTGTCTAGATAAGGTCCTCATCCAAAATAGGATGAGGAGCCTCAGAATGTCGTAGCGCTGTTTAAGCCAGTATTGAACGTCCGCTATGCTACCTTCATTACGAAAAAGAAGAGTAATCAATTTTACCATAGGTTTAGTAAGAGGAATGAGCATAAGGAGTCCATAAAGGCTGTGACTTCACCACATCATATTTGATCCAAAATTTTTCTAGAGTAGAAACAGTCTTAAAACTTAAATCATAAACTGATTCCCTTAACATGTATGAAAGCAAACAATTCACTTGCTGAAATACCCATAGAGTCATCAGCAACAGGAATGCAAACAGTTTTTCCTATCAGGTGCAGTAGACAGGTCACCAAAATATTTCAGACAAACTGCATTCCTACATCAGGCTGGTTCGCCCAAGTTCTGAAACAGGACACTGAGGTGAAAGGGACGGTCAGTCAACGTCTCACCTGTACTTAGAGTAGGCAAAGGAAGATTATCCAAGTGGGGAATAGAATCAGCTGTCGAAGTAGAGAGTACGGCCAGTGAAGGATGCGGTACCGAAGCAGAATCCTTAGCTTGCATAGGGCCCGAAGTTTCAGTGGTTGTTTGGCCAACAGCAGAAATTCGTGTTGAAGTGGAAGGGCATAGGAGCAACGAAGCTACTGAGGATGAATGGGGGAAGGAAGTAGATTCAGCAGGCTGTTCAGTGACTGTGTTTCCCTGCATAATGTCCTGTGCAGTTACCACTCAGGGAGAAGACCAGGGTGCACCAGGAAGCGGTTGAGTCCAACCCACAGCATGCAGAGTGGAAGCAGGGGACCATGCAGAGTCTGGAAAGGAAGTACCTCCGTGAGTAGTCATAGAGGAGAGCCTGCCTGCAGTAGCTGAAGGGGTGCTGGTAGGAGCTGTAAGTAAGTCCGTTGTTGATGTGTGCGATAGCCCAGAGTGTAATTCAGCCTGGTCAGAGGTAGTAGGCAGGGCAGAGTGCAGTGTGTCATCCTCCTGCACGAAGCACCGTAAGAGAGAACAGTTTTGTTCATATAACAGTCTCAAATGCGATGGAGACAAAGTGTTAGTACTGCACCTAAGGACTGTAGGAGAATGCTGGTCCAAAATCTGGGTGAGAGTTCCAAAATCAGGAGGAGAATCAGGAGGTGTATGAACAACTAGTTGTGGTGCAGAGTTAGATTGATTATTACTGCAAGCACTAAGCAAACCAACAGGCATAGTAGGCTGGAGATCTGGAGCAGAAACCACAAAACAGAGAGCTGCATCACCTCCACCTCCTCCAGGATCCAGGACAGCAGCCATCTTAGTCCTGCAGGAAAAAGAGTCCCCCCCTGCTCACAGGAAGCAAGAGTAGGGGAGTTTTTATTGTATAAAAAACATAGGTAAACAACTCAATAATTCATTTACAGAAACAAAAAATAATTATGAAAATAAGTCACAGTTTCTTGAAACACACCCAAAAACATAAGAAAAACAAATGCATTCTCAAAACTTATTTAAATTTAATAAAATGAAGAAACCCTTTCCACCATTTGAAGACTGTCCGGGAAGAAAACTTTTGTGACTCTTGAAAATAAATTCTTGAAAGTTCAGTGGTTACTAAACATACATAACAATCATAAGACATTTTACGTTGATAGATTACCCATTGGCACCGTGCTTGCGATAAATAGTACCGTATATAACAGAAAAAAAGTAGTAAAGTGCTGTCCCAATAAATGGATAAACTAGGGGGATAAATCCCAAGGACCAACATATCATATGATGGATTCATTAGCCAATTTAATTTCCATATCTTCGCTAAATAAGGCCATAAACCCCTAACATAAGAACAGGAAAAAAAAAGAAATGTTCCATAGTTTCTTCTGCATTAATACAATCAAGATAAGGGCAGTTCCTTTCCTCCCTAGCTTTGTATTTAGCGTTTTCCTAACATTTAAACGACCATAAACAATAAGCCACTGTGTGTCCCATTGAGAAACTGGCAATCTAGGATTATTTAGCTGGGCAAAAACCCTGTAATTTAGAGCAGAAGGACAGTTTTTGAAACATGGCTCCTGAGGATAAAGTGAACTAATAATTAACTGGTATAAGGACTGAGTGGTGTTATCCAAAATCATGGCCTTAGTTAAATGCCATTTAAACAGTTTTTGCACAGCTGGTTTAAAATAAATAGGGATAATAATATATGGATTTAATTTTGGGGCCAAAACAAGCCATTTCGAAAAACAGCCGCCTAGAACAGACTACCCAACCTTACAAATGGAATCTTTATGATGCAAACCAGAGCTAAGAGTAGTTGTAAAGAAAAGAGAGTGCACAAACACAACAGGGTCTAACATGCCCAATCCTCCAGAGGTTTTATCCAAATAGGTATAGTGTCGTTTAACAGGGTTAAGCCTATTTCCCCACAGCATCTGAAAAAATAAACTATATAACTTTGTTTCAAGCAGAGAAGGGAAGGGAAAAATCATGGCTAAATACTGTAAACAAGGAAGAATAAATTGCTTTAAAATATGAATTGTTTGAACTTTGAAAATTTCCACTGTTTCCATCTAGTAATCTTAGTTTCCACTTTCCCAAGAACTATTTCCCAATTCAACTGAGGCAAATTCTGAGGCCCAAACAAGAGACCCAAAATTTTCAAAGGAGTATGAAAATCCAAATCCATTTTGATGAACATCAGGCGAACAGATGCTCAAAAATAATCCCAGGTCTTTGTGAAATTTAATTGTGCATTAGAGACAGAGAAAAAATGAAAAACTTTCTAGAAAAAATGGAATTGAGTATAGTCAGCAAAATACACAATCAAATCATCAGCATAGGCTTGTACTAATAAAGGGGTAGAAACCAACGTGAACCCCAGCCAACATAGATTGATCTATATGCCGTAATAGGGATCAAGAGAAAAAACATACAAAGGGGCTTAAAAGGACACCTTGCCTAACTCAGTAGTTAAATGAAACCCTTCAGCAACTGTCCTGTGTAAAAGGGATGAACTAAGTTATGTTCATAGAGGAGAATAAAATTTGGATCATAGACTTAGGCACTCCATATTTTCCTAAAGTTGAAAAAAGGAAGGAAGATGAACCCTATCAAATGCTTTTCAAAGTCTACTGAAAGCAAACGACCTTCAATAACTTGTAGTAATACTCTATAGTGTCTCTAACCAGCATCAAAGCAGACTGTATCCTTCTATCAGGGATGCCGCAAAATTGATACGGAGTTATCACTAATTTGGCATATTGCTTAAACCTGTTATTTAGAATATTCAGAATATTTTGTAATCTGTATTTAAAGAGTAATAGGCCTCCAATTTTAATGTCACGCCTATCCCCTGATTTAAATAAATGTAATAGTAATCCTCAGTGAAAGTAAGGCTACATTTTTAGTATTCAGAAAAGACTGGAAAAGTAAAGAAGACACTGACTGAATTCTTCAATAAAAGTTTTATAAAGTTGGTGGGTAAACCGTCCAAACCTGGTGAAACATTAGATTTTAAAGTTCGAATAACTGTAACTATTTCCTCTAGTGTAATCGGTCCTAATAGCTGATGAGTTTCAGTAGGTACAGTGGGTAATACAATAGTGTTTAAAATGCATCAATATCTATGTCTGACATTGGCAACTTAGGTTCTAGAGTTTGAAAGTGCTGATGAATGACTGTCCTAAGTTGGGATACAGTGGTTTCTTTAGAGCCATTTGGTGTTATGATAAAATCAATGGTAGAGGAATCTGTTAGAGTTTTACAGGCCTCAAAAGGGTCCCCAATAGGGGCCTTTTGAGTGCCAGTAGTAAATATCGCTCGCAGTGTTTTAGCTCTATCATATTGACCACACCTTGATGCTTGAACCATTTCTGTAACAACAATTTAGTATCAAGCCACCAGTTTTCTACATCAGAATATAAAAAAACAACTGATAATCTGGCTTGCAAAAGCATTTTAACACCAAATTTAGTTTGAGGAAGGTCTAAAGTGGAAACATTTAGTTTCCACCGTCCCTGCCTGCCACAACCTAAATTCCCAGAATCAAAGAACTAATTAATAATAAATGATCAGAGAACTCCAAAGGTTTCATCTGGAAATCCTGAACATGAAATGATGGAGAAACAAACATATAATCAATGAGTGAGAACAATTTTTCTTTGGAAAATGAAAAAGTTGGGCCTTTTGAACGAAAAGGAAGACAGTTACATAAACCTGCAGTTTTAATAATGGAAGCTAAAGTATGTGAATCACAATAGACTTTCTTTGTTTGTTGTGTTAAACCAGCAAGACTACAATTAAAATCATCTCCCCATAAAATGGGAAGGGAAGTAAACAAATAAGGTTGTACTGCCCTCATACATTGCACTCTATCAGCTTTAGTTTGTGGGTTATAGATAGTAATAAATCTGTAACAGGTATCATGCCATTTCCCATCAATTATTAAAACCCGTCCGGGGATAAGATCAATTAGCTTAAGCAGAAGAAAATTAAAGGAAGAAAAAAGGATCCCAACCCCATCAGCACTATCTGTACCAAAAGACCAATAGGAAGGTCCCCAAGGCCAATCCCTTTTGAAAGTATAGCGCTGTTCTATGGAAACCATCCAGGTCTCCTGTAGAAAACATACATCAATCTGAGAATCATGTAAGTATTGAAACAGGGATAGCCTTTTAACATTTTTTAAAAGGCTATGTGTGTTTAAAGAGCCCCAGACAACATTATGTGAAAAAATTATTATTTTTTCCATTTTTTTCTTTTTTTTTCCTTGTAATTATCTCTAGTTTGCGAAAGGGTAGAAATAGAGGATTTCTGGGAATCTGAATCCCCAAACTCCATGTCTGTGTCCCCGCAAGGTGAAAACAAAGCTGCATAAGAGTTGGTAGGCTCAACAGGAGCTGGGCCTGGGTGAGATTTAACTGTCAAATGCCTAGCAGATCTCCTAGGCAAAGGGGAAGAGGGAACTACAAAAGCATTATCCAAGTGTCCAGCAGCTGAATCAGTATAGCTAACAGGTACCATTTCCTGAGGTACAACAGGAATCATGTCCATCCCTGTTGTGGAAGGAACCTGAGAGGAAATAGCTGAGGGCTGACCTACAGAAGTAGGAGAGAAAAGTGCAGGGGGATGAAATTCTTGTGGAGATTGCACTGCTGTCTTAGAAATAGGAGGAGGAGAGGGAGTGGGGGGGGGAGACAAACCGAGTCTTGTGCTTTCTGGATCAGCAACTCAGGACTAATACAGGATGCTTTGTTTTTTGCTGCCCATGGACAATCCCTAAACACATGGCCAACTTCTTCACATAGGTCACACCGTGTGCGATTGACACACTGCACAGTTCCATGACCCACTTCCCCACAATTATCGCACCTGGGCTGATCACATACGCTGGATAAGTGAGTTCGGGAACCGCACTTATAGCAGGCCTGAGGTTGACCTCCATAGAAACAAACCCCCCGATCCCTTCCTAATAAAAAGGAATTTGGAATATGGTCTATACCGGAATCAGACTGATGAAGCTTAACTTTGTATTTCCACCCTCCTGTCCAAAAAAACTCTGAATCCAGAATAGGTTCAGGAGAACTCAGCAACTCACATTTTTGTGAGAGCCAGAAAGTAATATCATCCACATGGACCCCCTCATTTCGAAACATTACAGTTACATTTTTAATCAAAGGTTTAGTTAAAGGTATAACCAGAAAGTGGGTCCATATGGGTGAAAACTTAACCTGTGCATATCTATCCCAAAATAAGTCTAAAAGGTGAGATGACCTAAAGCTAATATCAAAATTATCTTCACCAGATATATTAATAAAAGCATAAACATCTTTAGGAAAAAAAATGCAAAGAATCCTTAATTAATGTCCTTCCAACATAATATCTGTCAGGTCTGGTATCCAGACCCCCTTTATATCGAATCCAGACCACATTTCTCCGGGGAGCTGCTTCCCTTTTGGAAGTTGAAAAAAGTTCTGACATCAAAGGTTTCTCCTGAGATGGTTTAGAGGCCTCTAAACTTGAAGGAGGTATAATAATGTTGCTCTGTAGAATAGGAGGTGTTGAGGAAACTGGAGGAGAAAATACAGATTTTGCAGAAATGGTAGAAGAACCCGGTTTCCATGTAGGTGGATTTTGAGATAATTTAAAGTCTGAATCCCATTCTGGGTCAGGCACCCAGATACCTGAAGGAGCCTTTTTCCAACCTGCTCCAACTAGAGCTTTTCCTGTTGTCCAGGGCCCGTCACCGTGAGCAGAAGGTCAGGTGGTACTAGAGTCTGGAGGGGCAGTGGAGGTTTTAACAGTTCTCCCGGCATGATGAAGTACATCTTTTAAGAAAAATTCAGTAACACCAGGCTGGGGTGTCGTTTTGGTTTGATAAGTGATGGTAGATAAATCCAATGTTTCTCCCATAGAAGGTTGCTTATAGACAAAACCAGCAGTTTTACTGAGTGGAGTAGGAAGGGGAGGAGAAAATTCCTCAGGAGGTGCAGAAAACGGTATAACTGCTGAAATATTAGGTGTCTCCAGCCCTTCTAAATCTGGTTTTAGGCATTCGTCAATCCCGACAATACTACTGCTAGCCAATTGAGAAGGTTTGCAAAGTAGAGAAGATAGAGATTTTGAAGCTATATCAGAGGAAACCGGGGTTTGCAAAATTCCTTTAATTAAAACAGAATTTTCCTGTTCTCCAAGAAACGGCTGTAGACACTCAGTAGACCCAATTCTACTGCCAGCCAATTGAGTTTGTAGACAGGGAACAGGAACTATAGGCTTTAAAGGAGCCTGCAAAACTTCAGTAGGAGTCCCAACCAATATTTCCCCTCGCCCCTCCATATTTGGCTCTAGTCACTCGTCTGAACCGACAAAAGGATTGCCAGCTGGTTGAAAAGTATGACAAAGCAGGGGGAGGCTAGTTTTACTTGCAGTAGAGTGTGCACCAACAGAAAATGAAAGAGATTCACCGAGCCTTGCAGAAGGAGTAGAATGCTGTGTTTCAGCTGAAAAGCTGACAGGGATTAGCTCACTAATGACAGGGTGTGGCCCTGGAATCTGGAGGTCTGCAGAAACTGTAGGTAGCAAGTGTAGAGAGCTACTCAGTGTTGATACAGATTGCAAAACAGTGTTAGAAACTTCAGAAGTAGCAATAAAATCCAGATTCTCCGAATAAAATGGAGCTTCATGAAATTCGTCGTCCGACTCAATTTCCCGATGTAACCAAACAGTGTGCCTCTCGCAAAAGCACAGCAGGAGTGGAGGCCAGCTCTCCTACTGCAGGAACATCCTCACCCTTCGATGACTTGCACGAAGTGGCCATCATGCAGACAGCCTAATCCCTCTAGTGGCCACAATGCAGCAGCAGAGTAGGGGAATTTCCCTGGTGTCCTGGCCAAATTTTCCCCATTCACTAGGAATACCACGTACAGCTTAATCTGGTTCAATTTCAGTTGCTTACCATCGGTATCCCACTCCCCCTGGTTGCCCGGAATAAGGGACTTCTAGTCTCAGTTGGCCTACCGGGACAACAAAATTCAATAAATAAATTAGAGAATAGTAGCATAATGTGAAATAGGAAAAAAATAGTTCCTTTTCCAGACCAGTACAGTGATCTAAAATAAAACTAATAGTAAATGGCAATAATAGTCAGGTATTTTTTTCCACAGCTAACTGGCAGGAGGTGGTAGATAGATATAGGGATAGATATATATTTTTTTCCACACAGGATCAAAAATGGTGTGTTACAATTGAATAGAAAACAAAGAGTGGACTACATGACTTGTTATATAATAGGGAAAGGATACGATTTTTATCCACAGGTTTTAGAATAGGGAAAGGACAGGGCATTTCTCCACAGGTTTTAGAATGGGGAAAAAGTATAGCTTTTCTCGACATGTTTTAGAACAGGGAAATGGTAGGGCTTTTCTCCACAGGTTTTAGAATAGGGAAAGTGTAGGGTTTTTCTCCACCGGTTTTAAAACAGGGAAAGGGTAGGGCTTTTCTCCACAGGTTTTAGAATAGGAAAATGGTAGGACTTTTCTCCACAGGTTTTAGAATAGGGAAATTATAGGGTTTTTCTCTACAGGTTTTAAAATAGGGAAAGGATAGGACTTTGCTCCAAATGTTTTAGAGTAGGGAAAGGATAGGGCTTTTCTCTACAGGATTTAGAATCGGGAAAGAGTAGGGCTTTTCTCCACAGGCTTTTGAATAGGGAAAGGGTAGGACTTTTCTCCACAGGTTTTAGAATAGGGAAAGGATAGCACTTTTCTCCAGAGGTATTATAATAGGGAAAAGAGAGGACTTTTTTCTAAAGGTTTTAGAGTAGGGAAAGGATAGGGTTATTCTTCAAAGGTTTTAGGATAGGGAAAGGCTAGGGTTTTTCTCCAAAGGTTTTAGAATAGCGAAAGGGTAGGGATTCTCTCCACAGGTTTTAGAATAGAGCAAGGGTAGGGTTTTTCTCCACATGTTTTAGAATAGGGAAAGTGTATGGCTTTTCTCCACAGGTTTCAGAATAAGGAAAGAGTTGGGTTTTTCTCTACAGGTTTTAAAATAGGGAAAGGGTAGGGTTTTTCTCCACAGGTTTTAAAATAGGGAAAGGGTAGGGCCTTTCTCCACAGGTTTTATAAGAGGGAAAGGGTACGTTTTTTCTCCACAGGTTTTAGAATATAGAAAGAATAGGACTTTTTTCCACAGGTTTCAGAATAGGGAAAGGGAATGGTTTTTCTCCACAGGTTTTAGAAAGGGAAAGGGTAGTGTTTTTCTCCACAGGTTTTAGAATAGGGAAAGGATACGATTTTTCTCCACAGGTTTTAGAATATGTAAATGGTAGGTTTTGTTCTCCACAGCTTTTAAATAGGGAAAGAATAGCTTTTTTCTTTACAGGTTTTTGGGAAAGGGTAAATCTTTTCACCACAGGTTTTAGAATAGTGTAAGGGTATGTTTTTTTCTCCACAGGTTTTAGAATAGGGAAAGGGTACATTTTTTTATCCACAGGTTTTAGAATAGTGAAATGGTCAGGTTTTTCTCCACAGGTTTTAGAATAGGAAAAGGGTAGGGCCTTTCTCCACAGGTTTTAGAATAGGGAAAGGGTAGGGTTTTTCTCCACAGGTTTTAGAATAGGGAAAGGGTAGGGTTTTTCTCCGCAGGTTTTAGAATAGGGACAGGGTACGGCTTTCCTCTACAGGTTTTAGAATAGAGAAAGGGTAGGGTTTTTCCCCACTGGTTTTAGAATAGGGAAAGTGTATGGCTTTTCTCCACAAGTTTCAGAATAGGGAAAGAGTTGGGTTTTTCTCTACAGGTTTTAAAATAGGGAAAGGGTAGGGCTTTTCTCCACATGTTTTATAAGAGGGAAAGGGTAGGGTTTTTCTTCACAGGTTTTAGAATAGGGAAAGTATAGTGGTTTTCTCCACAGGTTTTAGAATAGGAAAAGGATAGTGCTTTTCTCCACAGGTTTTAGAATAGGGAAAGGGTAGTTTTTTTTCTCCACAGGTTTTAGAATAGAGAAAGAATAAGGCTTTTCTCCACAGGTTTTAGAAAAGGGAAACGTTATGGTTTTTCTCCAAATGTTTTAGAGTAGGAAAGGGTAGGATTTTTCTCCACAGGTTTTAGAATAGGGAAAGGGTAGGGTTTTTCTCCACAGGTTTTAGAGTAGGGAAAGGATAGGGTTAGTCTCCACAGATTTTAGAATAGGGAAAGAGTAGGATTTTTTTCTCCACAGGTTTTAGAATAGGGGAAGGATAGGGCTTTTCTTCATAGATTTTAGAATAGGGAAAGAGTAGGGTTTTTCTCCACAGGATTTAGAATAGGGAAAGAATATGATTCTTCTCCACAGGTTTTAGAATATGGAAACGGTAGGTTTTGTTCTCCACAGGTTTTAAATAGGGAAAGGATAGCTCTTTTCTCTACAGGTTTTTGATTAGGGAAAAGGTAAAGCTTTTCGCCACACGTTTTAGAATAGGGTAAGGGTAGGGTTAATCCTTCACAGGTTTTAGATTAGGGAAAGGGTAGGACTTTTCTCCACAGGTTTTAGAATAGGGAATGGAGTACAGAAAGCAACACGGAGAGAAACATAAGCAGCTGTCTTGACTCTTACTGGCAAGACCAATGATTATAATCCAGGTTGTATATATATTTAGCAAGTAGAAACATAGAAACATAGACTTTGACAGCAGATAAGGACCGCTTGGCCCATCTAGTCTGCCCATGTCCCTACCTAGAGGATAGGCCATAGATCCTAGTTAACCAACAGCCTATTTCTTCCTACCCCCCACAAGAATTGCCTTATGTCTGTCCCATGCATTCTTGAATTCTCCCACAGTTTTAGACCCCACAACCTCCTCAGGAAGGCTGTTCCATGCATCCACTACCTCTCTGTGAAATAATACTTCCTCACATTGCCCCTGAACTGCCCTCCTTCTATCTTTTAAATTGTGTCCCTTGTTCTTGCAAGTCTCTTTTTCTGAAAGATGCTACCCTCTTGGACTTTGTTGATTCCACTGAGGTACTTAAAAGTTTCTATCATGCCCCCTCCCTTCTTTCCTCAAGGGTATACATATTAAGCTCCTTTAGTCTCTCCTCATATGGTTTCTCTTGCAGACCCTGCACCATTTTAGTTGCCCTCCTCTGGACTACCTCTATCCTGTCTATGTCCTTGCGGAGGTGGGGTCTCCAGAACTGGACACAGCACTCCAGATGGGGTCTCACCAACTGTCTGTACAGAGGGATAACAACTTCCTGTTTTCTGCTGCTGATGCCTTTCCCTATACATCCCAGTATACCCCCAGCCCTCCCTACTGCCTTCTCACATTGCTTGCTAACCTTAAGGTCATCTGATATGATTACCCACAGTTCCCTTTCCTTTTTTGTTGTTGTTACTACCTCCCCACCCATTGTGTAGTCTTCCCCTGGGTTCTTGTTTCCCAGATGCATTATTTTGCACTTCTTTGCATTGAATCCTAGCTGCTATACTTCTGACCATTCCTCCAACCTTGCCAAGTCCTTTTCATCCTTTCCACTCCTCCTTGTGTATCAACCCTGTTGCAGATCTTTGTGTCATCTGCAAAAGGCATACTTTCCTTCCAGTCCCTCTGCAATGTCACTGATGAAGACATTAAAAGGACTGGACAATACTGAACCCTGTGGTACCCCACTAGTAACCTCTCTTTCTTCAGAGTGGACTCCATTTATAATTACCTTCTGTGTCCTGTTGTCCAGCCAATGTTTTACCCAGGCTACCACCCTGGGACCCACTCCCAGGCTGGTTAATTTGACTATTAATCTTTTGTGTGGGACTGTGTCAAATGCCTTGCTAAAGTCTAGGTAGGCCATGTCCACAGCCCCTCCCTGGTCTACTACTTTGGTTACCCAGTCAAAGAAATCTATTAGATTCGTCTGACATGACCTTCCCACTGTGAATCCATGCTGCCTTGTGTCCTGTGCTCCACTAGCTTCTAGGTACTTAACTATTCTTTCCTTCAGAAGTGACTCCATCACTTTCCCTACCCCAGAGGTCAGACTGACAGGTCTGTAGTTTCCTGCCTCTGTCTTCATCCCACTTTTGTGAAGGGGAATCACATCTGCCTTCCTCCAGTCCTCGGGTACCACAGCATCCTCCCATGATTTATTAAAAAGAGTAGCCAGTGGTTTCACTAGTTCCTCCCTTAATTCTTTTAGAATTCTTGGGTGAATTCCATCAGGACCCATTGCTTTGTCCACCTTCAGTTTTAGGAGTTCTTGCAGAACCCTTTCTTCTGTGAAAAGACTGGGATTGACCCCCCTATCAAGAGTGCTTCTGTTAATTGGATTAGGCACTTCCCCCTCCTCTTTTGTGAGTACTGAGCAGAAATATTCATTCAGTATCCCTGCTTTTTCACTGTCCCCTCTTGCCCACCCACGTTCATTCTATTCAGCCTCACTATCCCTCCCTTTGTCTTTCACCGCTGATGTACCTATAAAAGGTTTATCCCCTTCTTAACTGAGTTGGCTATTTTTCCTCGGTTTGGGCCTTTTATTCTGACTTCCCTCCCTGCATCCTTCTGCCTTAACTGGTACAGCCTCTGTCCTGCTCCTTCTGTGTTTCCTTATACTTCCGGAATGCTATCTTTTTCTTCCTGACTTTCACAGCCACCTCTTTTGAGAACCATAGTGGCTTTTTCTTTCATTTTGATTTGTTTATTTGCTTCACACAAAGGCTTGTTGCCTCTTTGATGGCAGTTTTGATGATTCCCCATTGTTGCTCCACACCTCCTTCTAGCCTGTTTGCTAGTGCTTTCCTGAGGCACTCTCCCATCTTGCCAAAGTCAGCTCTCCTAAAGTCCAGTACCCTCACTTTTGTATGGCTTGACTCTGTAGCTGAGTTTAACGTGAACCACACTGTTTGATGGTCACTTGTCCCCAGATGGCAACCCACTTCTAGATCTGAGATCCTCTCACTGCCCCCGTTTGAGAGTACGAGGTCTAAGATTGCCCTCATGAGTGGGTTCCAAAACTAGCTGTCTAATGCCTGCCACCTGTAGGGCATCAAGAATGGCCCTGTTTGGAAGTGGCTGCAGCAAATGTGCTCCAGTTAACATCTGGCATATTCAGGTCTCCCATCAATAGTATCTCCTTTCTCTGCCATTCTAAGAATGCCTTCTATCATATCCTTGTCCATTCCCTCCCTGACATGGAGGTCAGGCACAACCCCTGTGCGGATTGTGGTGCCTTTCCAGTCTCCAAGGTGACCCACAGTGCCTCCTCTCCTCCCTGTTTACTCTTTTGTTCAGTTGCTTTTATCCTTCCTTTACATGAGAGCTACTCCTCCCCTCTTCTCCCCTGTCTGTCTCTCCTGTGGTTATGTACCTGGTATGTTAACATCCCAGTCATGGTTCTCTGTGTACCATGTTTCTGTGACTGCTACAATATCCAGGCATCCTCTTCCATCAAGGCCACCAGCTCAGGGCTTGTTGCCCAGACTACAGGCACTGGTACTCATTACCCTCCATTTCCTGATGGCCTTACTCCTTTTGCCCCATCCCTGTCCTTCTTGCCTTTGTCACTTTCTCCATTTACCCCTGCCCTTCTCCCTATCGACACCTCTATGTTGGTGTTTGCCGCACTCCTACGTGATTATTTGGGAGGCTAGGATTTCCTGCTCCTTTCCAGTGCCTCCCCCTTGGCTGGTTTAAAGCTTGCCAATGAAGCATTTAAACCTATCACCTAGGATCCTGGTTCCTATCCCGGACAGATGCAGCCCATCATGCCAGTATAGGCTTGCATCACTCCAGGTGGACCCCCAGTCCCCAATGAAGCCAAATCCCTGAGCTCCACACCAGTTTTTCAACCACTGATTGAATCCCATTGTGCGGAACACCCTAGCCTCTCCTATACCATAGATGGGCAGCACCTCTGAGAAGGTTACCGTGCGTGCTACTTGACTAAGGCCCCTCCCCAATTCCACAAACTCTTCCTGCACTTCTCTAATCCCTTTCTTAGCCAGGTCATTTGTCCCTAGGTGGACAATTGCATCCAGCTCCCTCCCCTGTGCAGCTGCTCTGGCAATCCTGAGGATTCACTCCCTGTTCCTCCAAGCCATGGCGCCAGGCAGGCACCTTACCTCCCTCTCCCCTTCCTCCCCCAGTTCTACCTTCCTAACAATGGAGTCCCCCACCTGGAGTTGTTTTCTTCCCCTGCAGGGTCCCCTGCCACCCTCCTGTGGGTCTCCTTTGTGGAGGTTCCCAGCATCCTCCTTGGTCTCCACTGCAGGTGCCTCCATAGAGGAACCACACTTTGCCAGAATGGCATAGGAATTGTGTAGAGGTACAACTGGAGGGATGCACCTCTGTTCCACCACCCTCATCCTCCCTGAGCCCACTGTGGTCCAACCACTCCTCTTTCTTGGCAAACTCTGAGGCAACAGCAGTGGCACTGGTGGTCCCTGGATGGAACAGGAGGTCCCACAAATCCTGGTCAACTCAGCCTGGAGATGAGCAACCTCCTCCCTCAGCCCAGAGAGGTGCCTGCAGGTGGGACAACACCGCATCCTCCAGAACATCTCCCAGAAGACTGCTGGTCCACAGCCACTGCACTGCACCACTCCAAGTATTTTTTTAGTAATACTTCTCATAGTAGACTTCTTCTTTTAGCGCTATATTTTTGAGTTATCCAGAGCTAATCAGGGGTATGTAAAGCTAATATATATTAAAGTAACTAAAAAGGGCATAATGAGATTATCGCAGTGCTGTATTCTCCCTAAATGAAGGAAACATGAGATTTGATATTTTCTTTTCTTTTAGCCTCTGTTTTACAAATGCGGCGTAGTACCTTTTTAGAACAAGAATGCCAAATCATTCTATTTTAATAAACTTACATATGCTTATACATATACACACATTCAAATTAGCAATTTAAAACTTTACATGAGTCTCTTCTCCAATCCTCTGATACATTTTTACCTAGCACTTGCATACCTGAGAAATAAGACTATATCAGTGTTTAATCTCTTTGCCAGTTGTTACTTGTCAGCATGGTGGTTAATCCTGCAAAGAGCTCTTGCAGATTTGATGTTATTATTTAAAACCTATCAACATTTTTGTTATGGAAAAGCAAGGTAGATGTCGGAAGTCTTTTTTTCCTGCCATAATAGCTCTCGCCTTACTTGCCATTTAAAATTTCTTGTCAGAGGAACTTGCTGTCAAGCTAAGCCTGCTTTTACAGAAACAGGAAAATGATAGCTAAAATAAGTTATTGGTTTCTTTTTAGTTACATTTATTGTTTATTCAACTGTTTTTGCTTTTATATCGTAACTGTCCACCTGCTGGCACCAGTTGTTGGTCAATACCCTGTTCCCACTTTACTGACTCTTCAGATGTCCCAGGTGTGTAGTAAAGCTACTAGTCTGCACTGTCTCAAGCTCTCCCCCTTGTCCTGTCACCCTATAATCCCCCCAACAGCACTCCCGCCAACAGCTTCTTCCTGCCATCTTCCTCTCCAGTAGCACTCAAGCTACAGTACTGGTACAGGTAATAGCCTGATTGATGGACAGTGCAGGCCAAAACAACATCAAAAGTGCCACAACCTCTTTGCCTGCCTCCTTCCAAAATCAAGTCTCAGCCCGGTACATCCCTCCTTTAATTAGTGATTGTTTTGATTAGGCTTTGCCTTGCTTGGATGCATTCTAGAACCATATTGCACCATACAGTTTTGTAAGTGATTACTATCATGATCTGACCATGGCAGAGGGGATATTGATCAGGGATGTAATTTAAATGTTTGACTGCAAGCACCATTTGTTTTTTTCTGTTTGTTTTGAGTGTATTTGCAGTGGTTTTAATGATAATCCTAAAGTTTTAGATGAATTTGTTTAATTGGGTAAAATACTGGTAAGAAGTTGGCTGTCATTTGCCATTCAGTTGGTGCAGTTGCAGTGACTACTGTGAGGATAGCTGTCAGTCTATAGTCAGAACACAGCTGTGAGATAACATTACTCATGCTTCCATATGTTGTTTATTTTAACCATGTCATCCCCCTAAACATCAATTAGAATTATGCCATGAAACATTACATGATGAATGTGGACTAAAAAAAGAGAAATTCAACAGGTATTGCTTAGTATGCTGGCCAGCTGTCTGTAACCAATTACAGCTCATTTGCCCTGGTGTCCTCTGTGAGTCTGTGTGCCTAATTCAAACAAAGAAGACTAATGGCAGAAACAGAGCAACACTGAATACCGCCAGCATCTTTATGGAAAAAAAAAATAAATACAGGCATCCTTTCAAGACCACAGGGATGCAGGAGAGGGGATGCAAAAAGGAGTAGAAGAATAAAGCAGGATGACCCCATGAGGAAATGCAGTTGAAATGCAGAAATGAATGATGATCACACTAAGAGGCACGCAAGGGACTAGATGAAAATTATGCCTTGCACTGTCAGTGCTGGGGCACAGTGAGGGCAAAAATCAATGTTATTGTATTTCATCTTCTTTTTCATTATTGGGGCTTACTGGGGCTTCCCTCCTCCTTTTCTTTCAAATCACAGCCACTGTGTTTTGTGTAAGTCAGTGTGTCTCTTTCAAACTTGCACTGATAGCAGTTACTATTTGCAAAGTACGTTGCACACACATACACTTACCACTACAGGCTGCTTCATCTTCTTTTTAATTTTTTCCATAAAGATGCTGGCTGTATTCCGTGCTGCTCTGTTTCTGCAATTAGTTTTCTTTGTTTGAATTAGGTGCCCCAACTCACATTGGACACTGGGACAAGCGAGCTGTGATTTGGCGCAAACAGACGGAAAGCATATTGTTCAGCAGAAAGATATATAGTAAAAATAGTCACTATGACCCATTCTGAATATTAGAGCGTAAAACAGTTAACTATGAAACAGGATGAATAGCACTGCAAGGTATTGATCCCCAGTTTATGCTAAGACTGCATATATTGTAGTAGGTACTTTGGTACAAGCAGTAGTGTCCTTTTCATTGATGTGGTGAAGGGTGAACCCTAATTGGCCCAACAGGACAAGGACAGTGGATGACAGGATATTTTTCTCTCACTGTTTACTGTGCAATTTCTATGAATCCATTGCATCTGCTCTTTTAGTATTTCAATGAAAACTAATCACAGACCTGCACTGCATTCACAGCATGTTCTGCAAATACTTATAAAAAATGAAGATGATCATTTGTAGAACAAAAATGGGGTCTCCTACACCAAGGGACACTGTACAAACACAGTGACTGCTCAGGTTTTAACAAAAATATGAATACTACAAGACTAAAACACTGATAAAAAGTAGCACTATGGGGGGATTTTAAAACTAGGAAACAGCGACATCTGACTGTGAATGTAATGAGCAATTAAAAAAAAGACACACTCGCACTGCAGAAAAGCAGTATCTCTGGGACTAGTGGTGATTGCTATCCTTTGGACTACTCTGAAACTTCATTTAAGAAGCTAGTCTACCATAGGGTGTAACACACATTGAACACCATGCTATTGCATCACTGCCTCTATGCTGAACATCATAAAGGGGTACCAGAAAACAGTTTGCAACTGCCACTGTATATGTGTGTGTATATATATATATATATATATATATATATATATATATATATATATTCATTGCAAAAACTATATTAATGCATCAGTTAGGGTTGCTATTAAATCGATAAAAGTATGGAAATATGATGTTAGGGTTTTCAACCCTAACTCCGCATCCACCCTCTCAAGCAGCCAATGGGGAAAGGCAACACAAGCAACCCCAGACATCCATCATCAGGTAACGTGAAGGATGGTGTTGTGTATATTTTTTTTTGCTTGTATTGAAACTGTAAGTGTGTTGTTTGTATATGAAAATGGACATTATTGTAAATGAGCCATGAGCAATTGGGCCATCCTTTCTTAAATTCAAGAATAAATAATTACAAACAAAATACACCTCTTTCCACATGACACAAGAGACGTCCATAATCATGGTTTGGTGCTTCTGCAGCAATGGATAGACATGCAGACTTGCACACCACCTGGGAAGTGCAGTAAAAAATTCCCATAGGATCACATTGTAAATTTTAAGTAAGGAACAACTCATGAAAGGTTGTGTGATAATGCTATATTATCACATAGCCCTGGTGAGTTATTAGGCATTAGGAGCAGTCGAGTGCCTTTAACCACCTAGTCAGTGTGGTTTGTGATTCCCATAGGTTCACACTGTAAATTGTAAGCAAGAAATACCACACTGCTGGGTGTGCAGCAATGCAAAATTGCTGCAAGCTCCACATGGGTTGTGAGGCTTGAAGAGCAACCTGGTGCCTTCAGCCACCTGGGAAGAGCAGTATATGATTCCTATAGGATCACATTATAATTTTTAAGTGAGCAATACCACACAGCAGGATGTGCAGTAAGGCTAAATTGCTGCATTCCCCAGGTGGACTGTGAGGCACAAGGCACATCCGAGTACCTTCAACCACCTGGTAAGTGAGACATAAAATTACCATAGGATCACATTGTAAGTAAGTAATAATACCCAACAGGGTGGGCATTATTGGGCTATAATGGCCTGCCCAGGGGCATAATGAGACCTGATGCCACAGGCGGAGAGCCTTGCCATAGGCGGAGGGCCTTATAGCCCCTGGAAGGTCCATTATATCCCATAACGCCCAACCTGGAGGGTATTATTACACTTAGAAAATGGGTTACAGATGTCATTGTTTGAAAAAATATATAAGAAAGAAAATGTATATATAAAATAATAAATAAAAAGCAAGTAGAAATATTGTTTGCTATAAAGTAGTGCCTAATGTGAAGTGCTGGAATTACCGCTAGAGGTTGTTGAAGTGTAGTTCTTCATGCTGCTTGTGATTAGCTTGGCCTCCTGGTTTCTGACCGTCACATGCACACACACACACACACACACACACACACACACAGCTTGAATAATGCTGTGTGAGAATGGGAGAAATGTAGCCTGTTACTGTTTAGAGAGAGGTACTTGGGTTTTAATGAGAGATGGCGTGAGAGTGCAGCTCAGTTTAAAAGCAAGCAGATGCATTACTGGTAGTGCGAGTAGGTTCAGAGAGTGAAAATGGAGCATGGAAGGTCGGTAGGTGGAGTGAGTTGATATTGCAGGTATTTAAAAAAAAAGTGTTTATTTTCAAGGTGCCAATGAACAACAGAGGCAGTAGGTTGAATTTCAGTTCAGCAGAGTGGCGGGGCCAGGGTGGGGGCTGGTGTTTTTTTTTTAGTTGTTTAACCAGGTATAGCACACTAAGCTGAAAGCTTTTTTACAGGAGCGACCTGGGAGCACAAGGAGGTTAAGTGACTTGCTCAGGGTCACACAGTATGCAAGTGGAAGGTGTGGGATTCAAACCCAGGTCTGGTCTGCTAAATGTCACCAAATTTGCAGCTTAGAGCCTTAGACCACTGCACTATACTGCCTCCAAGGATTCACAGCAGGAATGTCAAAAAGCTTTCAGCTTAGTGTGCTATACCTGGTTAAACAACTAACTGCTAACTAACAGCTGTGTCAGTAAGTGTGGAAAAAAATGGCGGCTGGCAAGTTTGGGCTGCCGAATGATCGAACTGGCACTTGTTTTGAAGTGGGCCATTGTTAAGAAATAACTGCCCAGGTGGCAGGCTGTTTCAGCCAATCAGGATGCCAGTTTCAGTTTACCCATTATCTAAGTAAGCAATAACACAAGGCAGGTTGTGCAGCAATCCTAAAATGCTGCATGCCCCAGGTGGGTTGTAAGTTTCGAGGTGCAGCTGGGTGCCTTCAACCATCTTTGAACTGTGATAAATAATTCACAAAAGATCCTATCATAAATTGTAAGTGAGCAATACCACACAGCAGGGCATGTGGCAAGGCTAAATTTCTGCATGTCCCAGGTGGGTTGTGAGCCATGAGGTGCAGCTGAGTGCCTTCAACCACCTGGGAAATGTCTTTAACCACCTAGGAAATATGATATAAGATTCACATTGTATCATATTGTAAATTGCAAGAAAGCATAACACACACTAGGGTGTGTGGTAATGCTAAGTTTCTGTGTGGCCCAGCTGGGTTGTGAGACGTGAGGTGCACCCAAGTGCCATAACCACTTCATTTGGGAAGTGCAGATGTTTACATTCAGGTGTCAAAGAAACTTTGCTGCCATTGACCTGCAGGTCCCAGAGGGCCCTGCCCTTCTGTAACCCACATGAATGATTACATGCAGGTATTGAGTGCCTTCAGCCACCTATGGCATGTCTATCCATGGCTACAGATGTGCTGGACCATGATGATAGATGTCTTTGTGTCATGTGGAAAGAGTTATATGCTATTTGTCTTACCTGATGATGGATGTCTGTTGTAGCTTGTGTTGCCTTTCCCCTTTGGCTGCTTGGGTAGGGGGGATGCAGAGTTAGGGTTGAAAACCCTAACATAATATTTCCATACTTTTATTGATTTAATAGCAACCCTAACTGATGCATTAATGTAGTTTTTTGCAATGAATGTCCTTATTTTTTGAGATAGTGTAAATGTAGCATTATTTGCCTGAGGCAGCGCCAGACCTGCATCTCTCCATGAATGCATATATGTATGTAGTTGTGTAAGGGCCCAGCACTTCTATTTATAGGACAACAGTGACCAAATTGCCAACACAGACATCTACCAGTAAACATTTGCATGATTGCCACTGTAGGTGCAAGATTTTGCAATTCTTCACAACAAATTTTAATTGCCACACTTCAGATCATTTTTCTAGTTTTTCCAGATCCCTCCTCATTCTTCCACTCCCACTCTGTAGTGTCTACTCTGTTGCAGATTTTGGTATAATCAGGAAATAATAAAATTTCCCCTCCAGCCCTTCAGTGATGTCACTGATGAAGACATTAAAAAGTTCTGGTCCCAGGACTGATCCTAGTGGCACCTCACTGGTCACCCTCCTTTCCTGAAATTTTGTCTCATTTCCTACCAACCTCTGCATCCTGTCCCTCAACCAGTTTCTAACCTAGTTTTCAACTTTGTGTCCCACCCCCGGGCTGCCTAGTTTGTTCTCCAGTCTGTGTGGTATGTTATCAAAGATCTTATTGAAATCTAGGTAGGCAATATCCACTGCTCCTCCCTGATTTACCTCCTTCGTCAACCAGTCAAAAGAAAAATCTGATTTGTATGACATGACTTTCCTGCTGTGAATCCATGCTGCCTTGTATATATTTTTCATTATGTCTCCTAGTCCCAAGCTACAGTAAATGCCTTTTTGTAAGCTTTACCATTCTACTTTGGAATTATAAGTAGGGTGTGGGGATTTATGTAATTGCTATATTTAGAAGTGGCCACTGCTTAGTATATGTGGGAGTTATTAAGGACATGTTGTATTTTAAGTGTATTAGATGAGAAGTTCTTTCATTTTATAGGCAGTTCAGAAACAATAAACCATAATCATCTTGTAATAATCAGATTGTTTTCTAAATCTTAGACCTTATTCCTGTTATATATGTTTGTCACAGACCACCATCCTCAACACCACTTGCTGCAAACCTCTATCCTAGTCTGCCTTCTAACATGACAGTTCAAAAGAGAAGAGTGTGCTCTGGTTCATAGGAGTCTGATGCCAGGCAGGATCTATTAGCGCCATACAGGATACATACAATCCAAAGGAGCCAGGTGCTCGGTGAGTGTACTGAAAGTCTATAAATTACCATGCTGGATTTGGACAATCCTGTCAGTGCTTTTATTAAAGTGTCACTTAACAACCAAAGTTGTGGGCTAGTGTTAGACACTTGATGCCCTGGTGCTTCAGCCAGAGTCTTTGTCAGGGGACCAGTGTAGTGTGTCTTTCCTAGACCAAAATTGTAAAATAAAAAAATAAATAAATTCAAGGCCAGGAAGGAAGATTCTAAGAGGATTGGCTAAAGGTGCTGAACATATGGTCACTCAAAACCAGACGGGGGAGGAGATATGATTAAGACCTTCAACATTCTGAAAGGAATAAGCAAGGTGACAAAGACTCCAGTCAAAGCACTGGGGTGTCCAGTGGCTAACACTAGCCCACCACTTTGTGTGATAAATGACGCTTTCATAAAAGCACAGCAGAGGACTGTCCATGTCCAATGAGGTAATTTATAAACTTTCAGTACACTTACCTGAGAGCCTGGCTCCTTTTGAATTGTGTGTCTTCTAACATACCCTGGGCCCACACTCATCCTTCACATAGTTGTCATGTCCCCTGGACACATGAGCCCTGTCACCAGCCTTCCTGGATTAGGCAAAGACTGCGTGTCTGTTCTACAGGTTGAGTATGATCTTGTTTTCCACTCTTTACCTTATCACTTCTTTAGAGTAAGTGTTGGAGGTGAGCTTAGAAAAGTTACGTTTAGCTTCAAGATTATCCACAAAATGTATCACAAAGCATATAGTACTCCAGGGCATCTTGAGGCCTAGTGGCCCCAAGACACTCGACCTTTATGTAAAAATTATTTCAGTGCACTTTGCACTCCAAAAACACACAGATTCTAGGCTCTCACCCTCAAAAATCCCTGGCAATTGGTCTGATAAAAACTGATAAAACTACAATTTGACAGCCATATTTTTCTACTAACACTGCTTGATCAGTATTAAACACAATGTTACTTACTGTCTTCACTGAAATACTTTTACTTCCACTGTGGACTACAAATTAATTTATTTATTTTACCAAGAGTGACACACTAAGCTGAAAGGTTGTTTACAGGTGCGATCTGGGAGCACAATTAAATTAAATTTGACTTGCTCAGGATCACATAGGATCACACAAATGATCCCTAGTTAATCTTGTAGTCCCTAACAAGCAATATATTTATTTGAACTTTGTTTTCAGTCCTGGAGAACCATGATATTCCTGCTTCCCAGTCAGTCCCTCCCTCATTACTTGCACACACTCACCGATGCTCTCAATCACATTTTGGTTTTTGCATACACTTACTCTCTGCAATACTCAAGGACCAGCTCTGTACATAGATATTTTTGAAAATTGTAGTACTGGCCTGTCATTGTCAACTGTACACACAATCAGTAGCTACTGACCAAACATAGAAAACCCATTTTCATGGATGAACATGGCAGCATTTTAACTGGTTACCTATTAGGTGGTGCACTACCATCAAGACTGCACTGTTAACACATAAAGTTGTATTTTTTGGTCCTAGCAATCTTAAAGCTCTTGTGTTGGGGTAATGCATAAAAATCACCATGATTTAATGGTGTAAGAAACTTAGACAGATCTTACATGATGAATCAACATTATGGTTTACACAAGAGTTGTATAACCTCAGTAGTACTATGTTACAAGTGTGAATGGAAAATGGTGAATGCACAATGGGGGATAGCAAAAAAGGGTGACCAAAATGTGGGTGATGGACTGTTAGGGTGACCGGTAAAATGGGTGACACATGGTGGAAAAATACCACAAGAGGCTCACAGAAACAGAACCCCCGCATGCTGGGGGCTTTGTTACACCCCATCACTATAGATATGCATCCTTGGAGCCACGGCCACCACTACACAAGTGGCACTCATATGACCCATGGCTCTTTAGTTACATTCACTCTAATTGCTGTTGCTCTTTTGAATTCACATTTTTTGGCATCACCCTTTTGCATTCGACTTTATTACCAGACACCAACCTCAGCACAGTCAACTCCAGTCAATGGAGAATGGGTCACCACAGAGAAGTGGAGACCTTAGTCTATCCTTACATAAACTTTACTGTGTATCAAAAGACATTTGGGAAAAGGCATTAAAAATACTCAACCACATAGATACATGGCTGGTGAAGGCAGACTCGAGAGGAAACATCATTGATGGCTTGCAAAATTATGTGCTTGACTACCATGAGTAACGCCGCTACCAAATTATTTTATAATTGTAAGCCAAAGCATGAAAAAAAGAAAATGAGAGAGCAAACCACTCATTGAGCATGCCTTCCAATTTCCTGGTGGTGGTGGCTATGTGCTAATGTATCAACTGTGTGTTGTCATCAGAGCCCAAGTTGGACAGCATGCTAGATGAGCAGTTTGCTCTCTCCGGGTGGATTTTTTTATGATTTGACTTACAATTATAAATTTGTAGCTGCTTTAACCATGATTATCAAGCACAGGATTTTGCTAGCAAGCAATGATGTTTCCACTCGAGTTTGCCTTTGTCAACCATGTATCTATGTGCCTATGTCCCTATGTCGCATGCTCTTCCAAAAGTGCACAGCAATGTACAAAATCCCAAGGACGTCTAGTAGGGTAAGGTATTGACTTCTCAAGCCAAAATGTGTGAAAAGTGGTTAATCACTGTTTGAGAAAGAGTATTAGAACACCATTATATATACATGACACATTGTTCAGTTTCAACTACACAAAGTACAGTACATAATAAAGTACATAAAAAAATTCATTGTTCCAAGTATAGGACACATAACTTTTGATTACATTTTATCCTTAGGATCATAATTTCGCTTGTTATCATATTTTATCTGTGCAGCACCAGCAGCAGGGGATTCATTAATCAAAAAAGGCTGAACAGTGCAGAGGTTTAGATAGGGTTTCAGTACCTGATTGTTTAGAAACATAGAAACATAGAATTTGATGGCAGATAAGGACCGCTTGGCCCACCCAGTCTGCCCATTTCCCTACCTACTAGATAAGCAGCAGATCCTAGTTAACCAGCAGCCTACTTCTTCCTACCCCCACCCGCTAGAATGACCTTATGACTGTCCCATGCATGCTTGAATTCCACCACTGTTTTTTGACTCCACAACCTCCTCCGGAAGGCCGTTTCATGCATCCACAACCCTATCTGTGAAAAAATACTTCCTTAAATTACCTCTGAGCCGCCTCTCCTCTTTCTTCAAATTGTGCCCCCTTGTTCTTGCACACCTCTTTGTTTGAAAGATGCTACCCTCTTGGACTTTGTTGATTCCCTTGAGGTACTTGAATGTTTCTATCATGTTCCCCCTCTCCCTCCTTTCCTCGAGGCTATACATATTAAGCTCCTTTAGTCTCTCTTCATATGTCTTCCGGTGCAGATCCTGCACCATTTTAGTTGCCCTCTCTGGACAGCTTCCATCCTGTCTATGTCTTTGCGGAGATTGGGTCTCCAGAACTGCATGCAGTACTCCAGATGGGGTTTGACCAGCTGTCTGTACAGAGGGATAATAACTTCTTGTATTCTACTGGTGATGCCTCTCCCTATGCATCCCAGCATCCCCCCCCCAAGCCCTCCTTGCTGCCCTCTCAAATTGCTTGCCCACCTTCAGGTAATCTGATACGACTACCCCCATGTCCCTTTCCATTTTTGTTGTTGTTAGTATCTCACCCCCCACTGTGTACTCTTCCCCTGGGTTTTTATTTCCCAGGTACATTATCTTGCACTTCTTAGCATTGAATCTAAGCTGCCATACATTTGACCATTCCTCTAACCTTGCCAAGTCCCTTCTCATCCTTTCCACCCCACCTTGTGCATCAACTCTGTTGCAGATCTTTGTGTCATCTGCAAAGAGACATACTTTTCCTTCCAGTCCCTCTGCAATGTCGCTCATAAAGACATTAAAGAGGACCTATCCTAATACTGAACCCTGAGGTACCCCACTAGTAACCCCCCTTTCTTCTGAGTGGACTCCATTTACTATTACTCTCTGTGTCCTAATCTCCAGCCAATTCTTTATCCAGGCTGTCATCTTGGGACCCACTCCCAGGCTGGCTAACTTGTATATTGATCTTTTGTGTGGGACTGTGTCAAATGCCTTGCTAAAGTCTAGGTAGGCCATGTCCACAGCCCCTCCCTGATCTACTACTTTGGTCACCCAGTCAAAGAAATCTATCAGATTTGTCTGGCATGACCTTCCCACTGTGAATCCATGCTGCCTAGGGTCCTGTGCCCCTCTGGCCTCTAGATACTCGACAATTCTTTCCTTCAGAAGTGATTCCATCATTTTCCCTATCACTGAGGTTAAACTCACAGGTCTGTAGTTTCCTGCTTCTGCCTTGCTCCCACTTTTGTGAATGGGAATCACATCTGCCCTCCTCCAGTCCTCAGGTACCACCCCATCCTCCCATGATTTGTTAAAGAGGGTAGTCAGTGGTGTCACTAGTTCTACCCTTAGTTCTTTTAGAATTCTGGGATGAATTCCATCAGGCCCCGTTGCTTTGTCCACCTTCAGTTTTAAGAGTTCTTTCAGAACCCTTTCTTCTGTAAATGGGCTGGTATCAACTTCTGTATCCAGAGTGTTTCTACTGTTTGTTTTAGGTACCTCCCCCTCTTCATTTGTAAATACTGAGCAAAAACATTTGTTTAGTATCTCTGCCTTTTCACAGTCTCCCTCTGCCCTCTCCCTCCCCTTTATTAAGCCTCACTATCCCTCCCTTGGTCTTCCTTCACTCCCTGATGTACCTATAAAAGGTTTCATCCCCCTTCTTAACTGAGTTGGCTATCTTTTCCTCGGTTTGGGCCTTTGCTGTTCTGACTGCCTTCCCAGCTTCCTTTTACTTTAACTGATACAGTTCTCTGTCCTGCTGTTTCTCCGATTCCTTGTACTTCCTGAATGCTTTCTTTTTCTCTTGAACCTTCACTGCCACTTCCTTTGAGAACCATAGTGGTTTCTTACATCATTTTGTTTTGTTTATTTGCTTCACACAAAGGCTTGTTACCTCTGTGATGGCAGTTTTTATTATTCCCCATTGTTCTTCCACCCTTCCTTCCTGCCCATTTGCTAGTGTATTCCTTAGGCACTCACCCATTTTGGCAAAGTCAGTCCTCCTAAAGTCCAGTACTTTTGCCTTTGTATGACTTTACTCTATTGCTGTGTTTATTGTGAGCCATACTGTTTGATGGTCGCTAGTTCCCAGATTGCTACCCACTTCTACATCTGTGATCCTCTCTCCATCTCCATTTGAGAGAACCAGGTTTAAGATTGCTCCCTCTCGAGTGGGCTCCAATACTAGTTGTCTAAGGCATGCCCCCTGTAGGGCATCTAGAATAACCCCACTCTTCAAAGTGGCTGCTGCAACTGCACTCCAGCTAACATCTGGCATATTCAGATCACCCATCAGCAATATCTCCCCTTTTTCTGCCATTCTAAGTATACTTTCTATCATTTCCTTGTCCATTTCCTCCCCCTGAGAAGTGGGTCTGTATACAACCGCTGTGTGGATTGTGGTGCCATTGCCTGTCTTCAAATTTACCCACAGTGCTTCTCCTACCTGTTTACCCTTTTGTTCTGTTGCTTTTATTCCTTCCCTTATGTAAAGAGCTACTCCTCCTTCTCTTTTACCCTCCCTGTCTTTCCTGCAGATAGTGTATCCTGGTATGTTTACGTCCCAGTCATAGTTTTGTGTGTATCATGTTTCTGTGTCTGCCACAATATCCAGGTGTTCCTCCTCCATCAAGGCCACTAATTCAGGAAGCTTGTTACCCAGACTATGGGCATTGGTACTCATTGCTCTCCATTTTTTGATGGCTTTACCTTCAGTTGCAGCATCCCCCGCTGACCTTTCTACCTCGGTCTTTTTCTCATTTAGTACCCTGTTTTGTTGGGAGAGGCTGGGATTTTCCTGCTGCTTATCAGTGCCTCCCCCTTTGACTAGTTTAAAAGCTTGCCAATGAAGCATTTAAACCGATTGCTCAAAAGACTTATTCCCTTCCTGGACAGATGCAGACCATCCTGCCAGTATAGGCTGGTGTCCCTCCAGGTGGAACCCCAGTCCCCAATGAAGCCAAACCCCTGTGCTCCACACCATTTTTTCAACTATTCATTAAACTGCATGGTGCATTTGTGTTGGAGTGTTTCTTGTTTCAGCATACAGCACCAGTGATCAGCATTTAGGGGGCGGCTGAGCACCAGGATAGAAGGAAGGACCTTTTAGGCAGGTAACAACAATAACCAATGAGGGGAGGCTCTGGATGGTTTAAAAGTAACTTGGGAACTGTTCAGTATGCCTTTTTACTGCTAAGTGTCAGCAGCAGGGGCATTCTTTAATTTAAAAAGGCTCAGCTGTGGAGAGGTTTTAGGCAGGGTTGTTGTACGTGATTGCTTGTGTTGGAGTGTTTCTTGTTTCAGTGTATAGTACCAGCAATCATTGTTTGGGAGATGGGTAAGCACCACAACTGAAGGTGGGAACATTTAGGCACATAACAACAGCCAATCAGGGGAGACTGAGATGTCTTTAAAAGTTACTCCGGGGAACTTTCAATGTGCATTTTACATGCTAAGTGCTTGCAGCAGGGGCATTAATTAATTTAAGAATGATGAGCAGAGAAGAGGTTTTAGACAGGGTTTCTGTACCTGATTGCTTGTGTTGGAGTGTTTCTTGTTATCAGCATCCAGTTCAGGAGATGGGTGAGCACTGGAACAGAAGACAGGAGTGTCCAGGCAGATAACAGCAACTGCCAATCATGGGAGGGTTAGAGGGGGTTTAAAAGTTGCTTGAGGGAACATTTAGCATGCATTTTATCTACTAAGCCCCGGCAACAGGCACATTCCTTAATTTAAAAAGGCTGAGGACAGGAGAGGTTTTAAGCAGGGTATCTGAACCTGATTGCTTTTCTTTCTCATTCCAATGACTTCAGGGTCAAAGGTTAATCGGTCAAGTGACTAACAATTTCCAATCACCAGAGAACATGTAATCCACTGGAGATTATATATAGGAACCCACCCAGTGTGTCCCAGCACATTTATGTATCAGCGGGTGAGTGGAACAGCAAAGTAGCAGAAGAGGACTAAGATTGGTGTCTTAGGCATTGGCAGGCATCAGCAAGAGGAAGCAGGGAAGTGAGAGATTCTGTCAGTCAACAAAGGTAAGGTATCTGTTCACTTCTGTTGTTTCATCCACTCCAAGGGTGGGTGTAAGGCAAAGTGTAGGCCAAAACTGGGAACAGGTAAACATCCTAGCTTGGGTAGGAACACAAAAGGATTTATGTGATATTGGGGAAAACTACTAACACCCTAGCTGGGGTCAGGCTACAAAGAGGAAATGCTGGTGAAAGTCTATTCAAAAATTTAAGAGTGAAGCAAAATAGTATCCAACTAGGGTTAACAGTGGGTAATCCAGAAAAGGAAAGATAAATTAAGAAATATCCTATCTGGGGGTAAGGGTATAAATTAATTTTCAGGTAATAATGGGAGTAGATTTGGGAATGATAGGAGTGATGCAGTGCAGTGGCTGTGGATCAGTAATCTTCAGGGAGAAATTCTGGAGAGTAAGGTGCTGCTCCATTTTCATGCACCTCTCTAGGCAGGGGGGGATGGTCTCTAGACACTTGGCCAAGTTGGCTAGAATTTGAGGGAGCTCTTCCTCCTCACAGGGGCCACCAAACCCAACCACTGATGCCTCAGATTGTGCCTAGAGGAAGGGCTGCTGGAATGTGGTGGGCTCCATGAGGGTGGGGGTATAGGAATTCTTTCCACAGGCAGTGCCACTATAAAACTCTTTTACCACACTGGTAGGAAGGGACTGCTGAGACGAGGCAGCTGAGGTGGTTGCATGGGATGATGTGCGGGTGCTTCAGAGGTGGGAGGAAGAGGTCCCCAGTAGAAGAGAAAGAAATTCATGGTGGGGGACTCAATCATTAGAGGGTAGTTTTGGAACACCATGGGAGGGAAGAAGGCAGTTGAGGTAACTACCGTGTGCTTCAGCACCTTAGACTTGCAAAGGTGGTAAGGCAGGGGAGGGAGCTGAATGTCATTGCCCAGCTTTGACGAAATAACTTTGCAGAGGAAACATTTATGGTCCTGTTGGACAGGCTAAGGCCACAACATAGGGGGAGGATTTGGACAGGGTTTTGGCAGAGGCCATAGGAAAAATGGCAACAAAGGGGAAGTAATAATTATGAGGGAACTTTAATCTGCCAGATGTGTATTGAAACATCCAGGCAGCAGTTACAATTAGGACTAGGATCATGCTAGACTCCCTGGAAGAGTCATTTCTCATGCAGCTGGTTACAGATTCCACTAAAGATGGTACGGTGCTAGACCTGGTACTTACAAAAAGGGACATCATTGCAGACGTCGCAGTGGGTGGTCTCCTGGGTACAAGCAATTATCATACAGTGTGAGTTGACATAAGGATTGAGCAGGAGAAAAAACTCACTAGAACAAGGACTGCAGACTTCAAGAGAGCAGATTTTAAAGAAATGGGAGACTGCCTTTGGAAATACCTTGAAGAGGGGGTAGCCAGTGGTGGTGGGTGGTGAAGGCACAATGGAACAGAATAGAAGAAGGAATAACTTAAGTAACAGCAAGCTGTGTGAAGGTAATAAGCAAGGGTAAGAGGAGAAGAAGGCCAGTATGGTTCTTGAAGGAGGTGGCTAAGTCAGTAAGGGATAATAAACAGCTTTCAGAAAGTACAGGGAGACCCAAACGAAGGCAGACAGGGAGGTATATCTTGCAAAACAGAGGGAGGCAGGAAGGGGTTTAAGGACAGAAAAGGCTGTTTTATTGAGGAAAGGGTCACCCTGGAGTCAAAACTAGGGATGAGACTTTCCTCAGGTACCAAGGGACATGGGAGAAGAAAGAGTCCGCCAGTGGTTGAAAGCTTTTAAGAAAAACAAGACAATAAGGCCAATGTAATTCACCCAAGGTTACTACAGGAATTAAGCACAGTGCTTGTGCCCCTGTGATAAAAATATTTAGCACCTCATTGGAAGGGATTGTGGTTCCAGGGGAGTGAAGGAGGGCTGATGTGGTCCTCTGCACAAGAGAAGCAGAAAGGAGGAGGCCAGCAATTTCAGACCAGTCAGTCACACATCAGTGGTGGGGAAGTAAGTGGTCTCTGTGCTGAAGGAGAGAAGCAGTACCTGAAGACATATGGGCGACAGTACCATTAGCAGCATGGCTTCTCAGTGGGAAGCTCATGTGAAACAAATGTTATGGATTTCTTTGACTGGGTAATTAGGGAAGCTAATCAGGGAATAGAAACATAGAATTTGATGGCAGATAAGGGCTGCTTGGCCCACCCAGTCTGCCCATTTCTCTACCTAATGGATAAGCTGCAGATCCTAGTTAATCAGCAGCCTACTTCTTCCTACCCCACCCCCTAGAATTGCCTTATGACTGTCCCATGCATGCTTAAATTCCACCACTGTTTTCGACTCCACAACCTCCTCCGGAAGGCCATTCCATGCATCCACAACCCTCTCTGTGAAAAAATACTTCCTTAAATTGCCTCTGAGCCACCCCCCCTCTATCTTCAAATTGTGCCCTCTTGTTCTTGCACACCTCTTGTTTTGGAAGAAGCTACCCTCTTGGACTTTGTTGATTCCCTTGAGGTACTTGAAAGTTTCTATCATGTCCCCCCTCTTCCTCCTTTCCTCGAGGCTATACACATTAAGCTCCTTAAGTCTCTCTTCATATGTCTTCTGGAGCAGACCCTGCACCATTTTAGTTGCCCTCCTCTGGACAACTTCCATCCTGTCTATGTCTTTGTTGAGATTGGGTCTCCAGAACTGCATGCAGTACTCCAGATGGGGTCTGACCAGCTGTCTGTACAGAGGTATAATAACTTCCTGTTTTCTACTGGTGATGCCTCTCCCTATGCATCCCAGTATACCCCCAGCCCTCCTTGCTATCTCTCACATTGCTTGCCCACCTTTCCGTCATCTGATATGACTACCCCCAGGTCCCTTTCCATTTTTGTTGCTGTTAGTATCTCACACCCCATTGTGTACTCTTCCCCTGGGTGTTTGTTTCCCAAGTGCATTACCTTGCACTTTTTAGCATTGAATCTAAGCTGCCATACATTTGACCATTCCTCTAACCTTACCAAGTCCCTTCACATTCTTTCCACCCCACCTTGTGCATCAGCTCTGTTGCAGATCTTTGTGGCATCTGCAAAGAATCATACTTTTCCTTCCAGTCCCTCTGCAATGTCGCTTATAAAGACATTGAAGTGGACCGGTCCTGATACTGAACCCTGCGGTACCCCACTAGTAACCCCCCTTTCTTCAGAGTGGACTCCATTTACTGTTACTCTCTGTGTTCTATTCTCCAGCCAATTCTTTACCCAGGCTGTCATCTTGGGACCCACTCCCAGGCTGGCTAACTTGTATATTAATCTTTTGTGTGGAACTGTGTCAAATGCCTTGCTAAAGTCTAGGTAGGCCATGTCCACAGCCCCTCCCTGATCTACTACTTTGGTCACCAAGTCAAAGAAATCTATCAGATTTGTCTTGCATGACCTTCCTGCTGTGAATCCATGTTGCCTTCAGTCCTGTGCCCCTCTAGCCTCTAGATACTCTACAATTCTTTCCTTCAGAAGTGATTCCATCATTTTCCCTACCACTGAGGTTAAACTAACAGGTCAGTAGTTTCCTGCTTCTGCCTTGCTCCCACTTTTGTGAATGGGAATCACATCTGCCCTCCTCCAGTCCTCGGGTACCACCCCATCCTCCCATGGTTTATTAAAGAGGGTAGTCAGTGGTGTCACTAGTTCTACCCTTAGTTCTTTTAGAATTCTGGGATGAATCCCATCCGGCCCCCTTGCTTTGTCCACCTTCAATTTTAAGAGTTCTTTCAGAACCCTTTGTTCTGTAAATGGGCTGGTATCAACTTCTGTATCCAGAGTGTTTCTACTGTTTGTTTTAGGTACCTCCCCCTCTTCCTTTGTAAATACTGAGCAAAAATATTTGTTTAGTATCCCTGCCTTTTCACAGTCACCCTCTGCCCACCCTTCCTCCCCTTTATTAAGCCTCACTATCCCTCCCTTGGTCTTTCTTTGCTCTCTGATGTACCTATAAAAGGTTTTATCCCCCTTCTTAACTGAGTTGGCTATCTTTTCCTCAGTTGGGGCCTTTGCTGTTCTGACTGCCTTCCCAGCTTCCTTTTGCTTTAACTGATACAGTTCTCTGTCCTGCTCCTTCTGTGATTCCTTGTACTTCCTGAATGCTTTCTTTTTCTCTTGAACCTTCACTGCCACTTCCTTTGAGAACCATAGTGGTTTCTTACATCATTTTGTTTTGTTTATTTGCTTCACACAAAGGCTTGTTACCTCTGTGATGGCAGTTTTTATTATTCCCCATTGTTCTTCCACCCCTCCTTCCTGCCTATTTGCTAGTGCATTCCTTAGGCACTCACCCATTTTGGCAAAGTCAGCCTTCCTAAAGTCCAGTACTTTTGCCTTTGTATGGCTTGACTCTATTGATGTGTTTATTGTGAACCATACTGTTCAATGGTCGCTAGTTCCTAGATGGCTACCCACTTCTTCATCTGTGATCCTCTTTTCATCTCCATTTGAGAGAACCAGGTTTAAGATTGCTCCCTCTCGAGTGGGCTCCAATACTAGTTGTCTAAGGCATGCCCCCTGTAGGGCATCTAGAATAACCCCACTCTTCAAAGTGGCTGCTGCAACTGCACTCCAGTTAACATCTGGCATATTCAGATCACCCATCAGTAATATCTCCCCTTTTTCTGCCATTCTAAGTATACTTTCTATCATTTCCTTGTCCATTTCCTCCCTTTGAGAACGGGGTCTGTATACAACCCCTGTGTGGATTGTGGTGCCATTGCCAGTCTCCAAATTGACCCACAGTGCTTCTTCTCCTCCCTGTTTTCCCTTTTGTTCTGTTGCTTTGATTCCTTCCCTTATGTAAAGAGCTACTCCTCCTCCTCTTTTACCCTCCCTGTCCCTCCTGTAGATAGTGTATCCTGGTATGTATATGTCCCAGTCATGGTTTTGTGTGTACCATGTTTCTGTGACTGCCATTATATCCAGATGTTTCTCCTCCATCAAGGTCACTAATTCAGGAAGCTTGTTACTTAGACTACGGGCATTGGTACTCATTGCTCTCCATTTCTTGATGGCTTTACCTTCTGTTGCAGCATCCCCCACTGACCTTTCTACCTCGGTCTTTTTCTCATTTAGTACCCTATTTTTTAGGGAGAGGAATGACAGTGGATATGGCCTATCTATACTTCAGTAAGGCCTTTGACACTGTACCCCACAGGAGGGTGATGAAAAAACTTAGTAGCCTAGGGGTGAGGGAGAAGGTGGAGAGCTGAGTATCAAACTGATAGATGCTTGATAGAAACTTGAAAGATAGTAGGCAGAGGGTGGTGGTAAATGGCAGTTAGTCAGAAGATGGGGGAGTGACCAGTGGAGTACCACAGGGATTGCTACTGGGCCGTGTACTCTTCAATGTCTTCATAAGTGACATTGCTAAGAACTGGTGGGGGAAGGTCTGCTTCTCCAGATGACACAATAATCTGCATCAGGGTGAACACTTTGGAGGGGGCTGAGAAAATACAAAGGGGTCTGAAGAAACTTGAGAAGTGGTCTACAGAGTGTCAACTGTGTTTCATTTCCAAAAAATGCAAGTTCATGCACCTGGAGGGGACCCATAAACTGTGTATAAGATAGTGGGTAGGTTCTTATGGTTATTAAGCAGAAGTGGGACCTTGTGGTGGTCATATCTAATAGTCTGAAGGTGGAAAGACAATGTGAAAGGGTAGTAGGCAAGATGAGCTGAATGCTGGGGTGCATAAGTAGAGGATCTTAAGCAGGAGAAGGGAGGTAGTGTTGCCTCTATACTGTTGACTTGTGAGACCCCTCCTGGAGTTCTGTGTCTAGTTCTGAAGGTTATACTTCTGCAATACATCAGCAGGGTGGAAGTGGTCCAGAGGAGGGCCACTAAAAAGGTATGGGGGCTGCAAGAGAAGTCATATGAGGACAGGTTGCAGGAGCCTAATATGTACTCCCTGGCAGACAGGAGAGAAAGGGGGACATGAATAAGACCTATAAGTACCTCACAGGGGTGACTAAGGTATCTCTTTCAGAGGAGGAAAAGCATTGGGACATGGGACCATGCTATGAACCTTATAGGGGGAGTTTGTGAGGGATGTGAGGAAATTCTTCTTCAC
This sequence comes from Neoceratodus forsteri, assembly GCA_016271365.2. NCBI lineage: Eukaryota > Metazoa > Chordata > Ceratodontiformes > Ceratodontidae > Neoceratodus > Neoceratodus forsteri. The sequence continues at coordinate 788,282,894 of CM057452.1, forward strand.
AGAAAGGGTGGTGCCTGCTAGAAGAGGTCATAGAGGTAAAGACAGTGGGAAGCTTCAAACATGTGTGGGGAGGGATATTGGTATAATAAACAGATGTAAGGGAGGAGGGAGGAGGGACACCTGTTACCAAGTAGAGTCTAAGATGTAGTGTTGGGAGGGAAATGGGGCAGACTAGTTGATCCTATCTGCCCCTTTCTGCTGACACATTTTGTTTCTATGTTTCTGTCACTTAGGATTTCTGTGACTACATTTACAATACATTTCTAAATAGTTGCTGTAATTAGCTATTGCAGCAATGACTATGGACTATAGTTTATATGGAAGTCGTAATGTTCTTTGTGTGCCTCTCGTACATCTCACAACACACTGGTGTGATGGTAAGTCCATTACTGATCTAAAATTCTGTGTTAATAAATCTGTGTACATTTAAGAAGGATCACCCACAAACAAGAGATCTCTCAGCAAGGAAGCACCACTTGTGGTAGACAGTAAATTTGCCGACCTCCCACACAACGATGGGACAATACCGACACCGATATTGTGCCATCACAAAAATATAATCAATTCCAGGCCAGAGTTGTTCTGGGGAGGGGGCAGAAGATCAGGAGAAAAGCATTGGTGAAAACAAACCATTACAGCAACTGTCACTGTAATGGTCTGTTTTCAGGTTTCGCTGTCAGGGTGCCACTCTGGAGTAGGCCACCACCCCAGCAAATAACACAGTTACTGGAATCAATAGTTTAGTATTTCTTAACAAAAAAATATTCTGTAAGATAAATACAACATTTTGTAATGTGCTATAACTGTAGAACTAAAAGGATTTTAACTGCATCCAATACAATTGTGTATGGCGATCATGAAAAACATTGGATTAACTGAATTTGTTGCCTGATTTGGATATTTTGCAATGTTTTTCCTGAAGTATTAGTTTTTTAACAAGAATGTACAAGCTCTTAATCTAGTCAGCCAAGCACTGAAATGAAGTTTGATGCAGGAGGAAATGGGGCCATGCACACATTTAGTATGCTTCAGAGTAGTTACAAAGAGGCAGCCATCTTGGTGATCTTGGTTTCCCATGCTCACCTCTCAGGTCACCAAGTGAAAATTGAAGGATTATGGTATAATTAGGATTTCTACTAGAATTCAGTGCTGAATCTCCCACAACCATTAATACAGCCCTCATGCATAAACCTTCAGTCTAACAGAATTATTTAAAACAAAGCAATAATTTACCAGATATGTGGAAAGTAGTAAATGTTATAAGCAGATAACATTTTACAACACACTTACAGTCACTTGTTGTCCTCCTCCCCTATATTAGAAGGATGTCTCATAGTTTCACATGGGCCTACAAAACACTATTGAACAAATTCCCCCCTTATATCACACCCCTATTTCACCACTCACATAGCTGTTATTCCTTCAGAGAAAAAAATGCCTTTATCTTGTTAAATGTGCTTAAGTTCTGCACCCACTATGGTAGAGCTGCAACCAGTTACACCATTCCACCTGGAAAAATTGCAATCCACCCTCAAGCTTACCGAATTAGTTTCTATCAATGTTTTTAAATACCTGACCAACAAGTAGAGAGGCAGCGATATTAAAATCTGCCAGTGAAGTGAACGCGAAGTGGCCACTTAGCATTGGCACTTTCCTTCGTGGAGTGCCCCAAAGGAAAGGCTCACTTCACCTTGTTATTATTGCTTCACATTGTCATTCCACCTTAAACGTGAAGTAAGGTGGAGCGACAACAATATTGGCAGCATCCCACCCACACAGTCACCAGAATGAATGTGCTACTGTTTTGTGTCCAGAAAACTCCCCAGTGCTGATGAAGTGAAATGAGAGTGTAACAAGAAATGTAAAGTCTAACAGAATGAATGGCACACTCAGTCATGCACGCAGTGGTCAGGTCGCACACAGAGTCACCAGAATTAATGTGCATCCCCAAAATGCTGCTGTCTTGTGCCCAGAAAATTCCCCAGTGCTGATGAAGTGAAATGAGAGCATAACAAGAAATGCAGTTTCCCAGAATTAATGGTGCCTTGCAAACGCACAGACAGATTAAGATTGTGCTGCACACTCAAGGGATGCATACAAAAAGGGAACAACACCTAACCAGTGCTCACAAGTCACAAATCCAAATCTGGAAAGGAATACATTTTGCCAGTTGGGTGATTAGTGCACGACAGTAACACTCCACTACCAGTAAAGATACCACAAAGCAGTATAAAACATTCTTGCAGGTGCAGTGGATAGCAGGTTCACACTTCTGCAATTACTCTGTAACACAATAAAAGGTGTCTGATTTAATGGCATGCATTGTACACACACTCACACACTCACTCAAGTAATGCGTAGCAAATTGAAAACCTTTAGTAATATAGCCAAATGTTTAAACAGACAAATTGTACACAGCTGCACCACAACAATCAGCAAAAAAATGCCAAGAATTACTAAAAATATTACTGTGTGTACATTAACACAGTTATACAAGAAAAATATAACCAAAACAGAAAGACTGCCTTTTTCTCCCAGTTAATCTACTTACGACACAAATATGCCCCGTCCCCAAAACACACTTCTCAGTACACAGACTGACTGTTCTAAATTAACATTCAAAATCCACACAACAATAAACACTCGATGATATGAGCACAGAAGGGTTTCCTACAATTAATGTACTAAATTTTGAGCAAAACATATTACTCAAAAAGGCATTTTAAACAGCTTTTAGAGGTTATGAATTGCAGAGCTCTGAGAGCAAACTGTCTCCAGCTACCACTGCAAACACACTACCCAGGCCAGACCTGAGGCTGTGTCAAACAATCTAAAGCCCATGTGACCTGCAATCCCATGAATAACTGCAGAATTTCATTAGGAGCTCAATTATAGGGCAAAGTGAGGTGAATTACATTGATTTCAATGTACTTCACCTTAAAATTGGTGGAAAAGGGGTTTGGGAAAGGCGGAATAATGCAAAGTCATTGGTTTCGATGCACTTTGCGTTCCTCATTATGAAGCGATGTACTCTGCTTCACATTGTGGAGATCTCTGCAGATTCCACATTACTCAGTGAATCACTTCATGGAGCAAATTGGGGTCACTTCGCCCACCACCACTACTTACAGTACTGTAACTCACATGCTGTAAGGGAAGGAATGCGAATGCCTATGGCTGTACTTACCCGATGAGCTGTAGCACAAGACTCCCCAACATAAAAATGCTTATTAATGAGTACAATGGTGGAGTGGAGAAGCCTGGAGAGATACTACAAAACATGTTTACAACGTGATTTATATTACGAGTGACTTGTGATGATGGTCCTGACTTAAAAACACATATTAATGAGTATATGGTTCATGCAGAATTATGACCACACCTGTTCAGTACTCTGAAGGGAATCCAAAGAAACAACTGTGACTAAAGTTATAAATTGAGATTGGGCCATTAAGAGATGCAAATGCACAGGCAGATTAAGATTGCACTGGTTACTGAAGAGATGCAGACACAAAGGCACAACACCTAACCCATGCTCACCATCAGAAATTCAAATCTAGAAAAGAATACCTTTGCCAGTTGGTGCAGGCTGTGGGGTGGGGGGCAGTCTATTGCACTGCTGCAGTAACAGTCACTGGTACTAATACCAGTAAAGATATCACAAAGAAGTGCAAAAATCACACAGCTGCAGTGGATAGCAGGTTCACATTGCTGAAATTATTATGTGGCACAATAAAAGGTGTCTGATTTGATCACATGTGTCACACGCATACTTACAAACACACTAAGTAATGCATAGCAAATTTAAAACTTCAGTAATATAACCACATACTTTAAACAAACTAAAATTATGCACTGCTGCACCACAACGATCAGCAAAAAATGGCAAGAATTATTGAAAATATTACTGTGTGTACATTAACACATTTATACAAGAAAAATATCACCAAAACAGAAAGCACTGTCTTTTTCTCCAAGGTAATCGACCTACACCACAGATACTCCCTTCCCCCATTGCATTCTTCCACTGCCTTTCGGTACACAGACTGAATGTTGTACATTAACATTCAAAATCGACACACAAACAATAACTGCTCGATGATATGAGCATAGGAGGGTTTCCTAAAATTGATGAACTGAAGTTTCAGCAAAAAAAAAGACTCAAAAAGGCTTTTTTAAGAGCTTTTAGAAGGTTTGAATTGCACAGAGCTCTCAGAACAGATTGTCTGCTATAGCTCCCTACACACACTACCCCAAACTGAGGCAGTGCAGAACAATCTAGAGCACATGTGACCTGAAATCCCATGAATCACTGCAAAATTCACCTTTGGAGCTTAAAAAACAAGTTGAAGTGAGGTGAAGTACATTGTTTTCAATGTACTTCACCTTAAGAATTGGTGGAGTAGTTGTTTGGTAAGGCGGAGTAACGCAAAGTCATTTTTTTCAATGGACGCCGCATTACCCATTATAATGCAAAGCACTCTGCCTTCACATTGTGGAGCACTCCGCTGATTCGCCTTCTCTCCATGAATCACTTAGCGGACCTAGTTGGGGCCACTTCGCCCATTTCTACCCACAAGACCTTCAAGGAAACTTGCCAATGTCACACTGGCTAGCACTTCCATAGCTATGGTATTTTTTTACTGTCCAACTTGCACTTACACCCCCTCATCTATTTACCCTTTGTTATAGCCCAACAGAATGTTATAATTGATATGTATATGTCACTGTTATACTTCTGCAATCAATTCCCCCCTTCTGTATGTTTGCATCTCTTATGGAATTTTGTTTTGCTTGTCATTCATTGTATTGTATCTGGTTGTATCACATTGTCCTTGACACTACCTTCTTGTAAATGAGCATGCTCAATGGAGCCTTCCTGTTGAATAAACTTGTACTTGAATTTGAAAAAAAAAAACACTAATGCATTCAGTCCTCTAACCCGCTCCGAGGTGGTCTGTGTAGGAGTATATTTGGATAGGGAATTGTAATGCACAACTAACCATCAAAGTTTTCAGGTCTACCCAAACTGACCCAGGCTCTTTCACCATTGCCTTGTGGCATAATTGACATCAGGGAAGAGGTAGATGTTGTTGCTCTCTGGCAGTTGAAGTGGTCCTTTTCACCTAGATTTATTTAAAATAACATCTTTGACATGATGACCTGCTGAGATAATCAGGATAGCTGTAGGTTTGTCAAAGTTGTTAGACAATTGTTATGGTGTGATCCTGTAAGATTTAAGAACAGTCCCAGCATTGAAAGTCCAAAATGCTGGTCCAAAAGCTGTGTTGTAAAGGCAAAATGGTCCTCATCCTTGACTCCATCTTGTAACCCCAGCAGTCTGAAATTAGACAGTCTTGACCCATTTTCAAGGTGCTCAAGTCTAAGGCTCAGTAATTTGTTTTCTACAATTATCCCTGTTACTGCATTTGCTGATATGGTTCTAGTTTCAGTAGCTTTTTTGCCGTCTCCTGAAATTTAGGAGCATTTGGTGTCCTACATTGACAATCTGTGACAGTGACATCTTACTTTTTTATCAAGGTCTCAAATAACTTCCAAAAGCACTCAGTTAGACGGCTCTGCCTTGGCTCCTGCTTCGTGGCTCAATCTACCGAACCCATCCTCGTCTGCTCTGGTGGTTTCTCCTGCTTGCTCTTGACACTCTTCTGCTGTACATCTTGCCAGGGTTCCACCATTTTTAAACTAGGCAAAATTGGTACTGTTCATTTCAGCAGATGAAGTTCTATCAAATGCTATATATTTTAGCAGTTGCAGTGAACTTAATTTTTATTTTATTTGCATCTAATTGCAGTAAGCTCAGGAGCCCTCACTAAGAGCATCCTGTTCCATCAGCTGCTAGTCACTACCCCCCATATATGACACATTGACACATTGAATGTCCTGGAAAGATTAAAAGATGTAATTCAGAAATATCATAATAGCTGGTTAGTGATAGATGTTCAGTACCTTTCTATTTACATTAAGCATGAAGATGACTCTAAGCAGTAGCATTTTGTTCAGAAAAATGTGGGCTAAAAATACCACAAAGATTTCTTTTGAGTGTTCTGGAATATATACTGAATCACAAATATTTTGTGTTAAATTGAGAATTCTACAGTACTTGTGAATGAGAAGACAGTCATGGTGGCCTCTCTGGTTACCTTTTAAGAAAATTTGCACATGGCCCTTTTGGAGTAGGTGACAGACAGATCAAGAAAGATACAGAAACTAGTCAGGGAGGCACAGAGTCAAGGTGGAGAGTGGTATCACTCAATGCTTGCAGTCTTAGTAACAAGATAGCAGACATGCAGGCCATCTTAGTGGAGGGGAAGGTAGACATAGCAGCAGTTACTTAGACTTGGGCTACAGCACACCATAACTGGGGTCTCTCAATCCTGGAGTACAAGCTGTACAGAAGGTACAGCATGTTAGGCATGTGGGGTGGCAGCTTACGTCAGGGAAGGGATAATATGCACTAGAAGGGAGAATGAACAAGGAAAGTGGGAATCACTATGGATCCAGTTCCAGACCAAAAGGGGGAGAAAGGTTAGATTAGGTTGGTCTGCAGACTGCCAACCAGGAGGAATAAAAGTACAAAGAACTATGCATGGAACTGCTGGAAACAGCAGGAATGGGGAGATGGTAGTGATGAGGCACTTTAATCTGCCTGAGGTGGAATGAAGTTCACCTGCCATGTCCTGTGCCAGGAGTCAAGTGATTCTGGATGTGATACAGGAAAGGTTCATGACCGATGGAGTTACAGAGACCACCAGGGAGAGGTTCTTGATCTAGTGCTCATAAATGGGGAGTACATGCATGAGATAATGGTCAAAGAACCCCTGAGAGGTAGTGACCACAACACAGTGTGGTTTAGTTTTGATATAGGAAGGGTAAGGTTTACCACCAAGACCAAAACCATGGACTTCAGGAGAGCAGATTTCTGCAAAATGGGGGAGGTGCTAATGGAGCAACTAAAGGGCATCAAAGCACACGGGGTAGACAGACAATGGGCCATCATCAGGGACAGAATACTAGCATGCACAGTGGCCTGGGTTAAGCTTAGGGGGAACAAATTGGGGGCCAAGTCATCCATCTGGTTCAACCCTGAGGTTGCCATGGTGGTGAGGGACAGGGGAGCAGCCTACAAGAGATAGAAGAGGACTGACAGTGAAGCAGATAAGGAGGAAGACCTGAAGTTAGTGAAAGCATCAAGAAAGGTGGTGCAGCAAGCAAAGTCACAAAAATAACTGGAAATAGCAGAAGGGATTAAGACTGGGGAGAAGGCCTTCTTTCATTGCATAAACAAGAAGATGGATAGGAAGGGTGGGATAATTAAGCTGAGGAAGGGGGATGGATGGGTGGAAGAAGAAGCGAGCAAGGCAGAGGTACTGAATGAGTACTTCAGCTCTGTCTTTACTAGGGAAAAAGATGTGCCAGGAGCACTGGGTGAGAGAAGGAGGGAAGAGGAGGGACCACAGATGTGGTAATAGAAGTGGACAGAGTAAGGGAGGGGTTACTAGCACTGAAAGCAGACAAATCCCCATGACCAGACAGCAAACACCTAAGGGAGATGAAAGAGCTAGCAGAGGAGCTTGTGGGGCTTCTGATGGACCTCTAGAATGTATCCCTGGAGTTGCGAGTGGTGCTGCAGGCTGGAGAATGTCACATGTGGTGTCTCTTCACAAGAACATACACAGGGATGATCTGGGGAACTATAGGCCAGTCAAGCTGTCATTGATCATGTACAAACTCAAGGAGACCATACTTCAGGAGATTTTGATAAGGTACATAGAGGAAAATGATCTCCAGGATGAGAGGCAACATGGGTTTGTGGTAGAAAGATCCTGCCAGATAAACTCAATTGACTTTTTTGACTGTTTCACCACACTGGTGAATGGGGCAAAGCAGTAGACATCATTTACCTGGACTTTAGCAAAGCCTTCAATTCTGTGCCACATAACAGGCTGATCATCAAACTGAAGGATCTTGGGGTCTGGGAGAAAATGACAAAGTGGGTAGAAAGCTGGCTAAGTGACAAAACCCAGAGGATGGTGGTGGAGAAGAGTTATCCATACCAAGGAGGTCACCAGCAGGGGTCCCACAGGCATCAGTTCTGCAGCTGGTATTGTTCAATGTCTTCATAAATGACATTAGGTAAGGCATAAAGGGCAAGATGTGCCTGTTTGCAGATGACACCAAACTCTGTGGGAGGGTGGGCACAGTTGAAAAGATACAGGACCTATGGGAAGAAATTAGGAAACTTGAAAGGTGGTCAGGTATCTGGCAACTTTGCTTCAATACCAAGAAATGCAAAGTGATACACACTGGGGCAATTAATCCTGGAACTTAGTATTACCAGGGAAGGGGTATGAGCAGCAGAATTGGAGGAAGAAAATGATCTGGGGTGGTTATCACCAGTGACTTGAAACACTCCTTGCAATACAAGAATATAGCAGTGAAGGCAAACAGGATGTTGGGGTGCATAGCCAGGGGATTCAGCAGAAGGTAGAGTGAGGTCATACTGCCCTCGTACATGTCACTGGTGAGGCCACATTTAGAATATGGGGTAAGGTACTGAATCCATAACATATGGACATCATCTTGTTACAGAGGGCCCAAAGGAGGACAACCAAGATGTTCGGTGGACATCAGAGGAAGTCTTATGAAAAGAAGCTGGGAGCCCTGAGACTGTATTCCCTGGAAGAGAGGAGTGAGAGGGTGGAAATGATAAGCATCTTTATGTATCTAAAGGGCATAAAAAGAGTGGATAGGTATGGTCTCTTCAAGTTTAGTGACAAAAGTGCAATGAGTTGACAAAAGTTTTAAGTTGGTGGGAGGGAGGTTTAGGAAGGATATTAGGAAACATTTTTTTCATGGAAAGAGTAGTGGACGCATGGAATGCCCTGCCGGGAAAGGTGGTCTCAGTGAAGATGGTGGATTGCTTTAACAGGGCCTGGGATAGGCATAAAAGGAACCCATGGGACTGTAAGGGGAGTCATGAAGGAAAAGTTGATGGGAGGGCAGGGTCAATGACATAACCCAGGGACACTCATTACTAATAGGCAGACTCAATAAACCAGTTTGGCCTTCTTCTGCTGGCTCATTCATATGTCTGTAGGAATACGAAACATTGTGGGATCCACTGAACAATTAACACACGAAGTACATTATTTTATGTATGAGGTACTTTTTTTTTATCAAGCTTTTTCTCTCTCAGCCCTGGAACCAGCCTGGCCCTCAGTCCCAACCCACACCCCACTGGTGACTGCCTTCCCAAGGACTCACCTCAAGATCCCCTATGGACTCCCTTCATGGTGGGACCAGAAGAGGGAAGTCCCTGCCCCCTCCCAAAGCACAATGCAGACTGAGGTAGAAGTCCTGCATGATAGTGTGGGCAAGATGATGAGTTGGACTTTATTCTCTTGCTCCAAGCTTTTCCACTTCTTCTTTCCCCACAGTGAGATGGCATGCAAAATGCACCCTGTTCCTGCTGCTGAACATCTCTCCCATGGAGTTGCTCCAACCACCCTCTCACCATGCCATCACATGGAAACAGTATAGGAATGGTGCAGCTTGACTTCCCCTTCCCAGGAAAGGAGAGCAGCTCTCCAGACACTTAATCCTCTCCCTCCCATGCTGCTGCCCAACAGCCCAAGTTCATTCCTGTACTTGGGCTGCCAGCATGGCAGGAGGTAGGGCATTCAGCTCCTCAGCATTCCATGCCACTGGGACAGTTGGGGGTGGGATCTATTGGCAATACCCTGTGTTTGTGGAGCAGGCAACAGAACAAAAAATAGAATGGGCTGGCATTATAACTTAGTGGTTAAAGTAACAAGCTGTCAATGATCTTAGTACATTCAGTAGACCAGAGTTTGATTTCCATGACTTCCACTTGCTTACTGGGTGACTCTGAACAAGCCACTTAAAAACCTCAGTGCTCCCAGATTGCCCCTGAAAACAGGCACTTGTGCCCAATCACCTTATCTAGTTACAAAAGAATAAAAAAATATTTAATTGATCGCACTTATTTGTATAATCTGAATCAGAAATGTACAGTTCAATACAGTAAAAGTACTGTGGACTTCCTTGACCTGCCTTGGAGGGGGTTGTAGGTGATAAAGTAAACACAAAATACTATACAAAACAAAATCTGGCCAGAGCCAATAGGGCTGCAGATGATAAATTTGGGGTAAAAATATTATAAAAGATGTAGCTGGCAATAGCACAGGCACAGTCAGAAATGTCTGGCTTAAGCAAGGTTTTGGAGACTCCAGAAATGTCAAGGGAGTACAGTGCCACCCAGGAGTCAGGGTCTGGCCTGATAGTAAATAAAGTAGATTCATGATTTATTGGGGTGGGTCATTTTTGCTCACTTGCATCCCACCGAGTGGAATGGCATAGAGTGAGAGGGTGGCTGAGGCCAAGGATTAGGTTCAACATCTGCTGATAAGAGAAGAGTTTCTAGTGCCCAGCTGGGGGGGGAAGGGGTAGGCTCTGCATGACAGTCCCAGGGGGAAGGGGAGGAAAATTACAAATCTTCAGTATAAAAGATAAATTCACCCTCTTTATGGGCCAGTTTCTGAGGGCAGGCTTATAGAAACATAGAAGTTGATGGCAGATAAGGACCGCAAGGCCCATCCAGTCTGTCCATTTTTTCTACCTTAGAATGTGCCATAGAGCTTCACTTTGTCAACGGCCTAGCTATTCATTAGGCTTGGTCTTTTTTACTTTTAACTTTCAAAATCTTGGTGAGAAGTGCTTCTTCCGATTTTGGATGATAAAAGTCCTTCAGTGGCTTGGCTTGTCTGTAGTTCTCTGTCTTTTTCCCCTTGAACCTGGAGGCTGGAACTGTAGACTATTTTGGCATTGATTAAGCAACATAGGCTGGATCCTTTTTGCTTGACTTTACAAACCATTAAAAGTCACTTATCAGGATTTTGGCGGGGAAAAATCATGCAACCAGATTTTAACAGTTTAGCAGCACAATAGTTTGTAGGAAAGGATTTTTCTGTGGACAGCAAAGTTGCTAAGATAAGTGGATTCTGTGATTTTTTTTCTTTTTTTTAGTTCCTTTTTGCTGTCAAGCCAGCAACTCTGGACTCATTGTTATCCAACAGCACTGCAGACTTGCCTTGGCTGCTGAATTTCAAAGGCAGTCTCTTGTCCGGGCTTTTAGCAGACATTTCAAAACATTACTTCAGTCAATACTCAGTATGTAAAACATAGGCCTTGCTTTATCCAATATTGGAAAAAATCACTTTTGTAACAGGTAGGTTTAGCAGCTGGACTTTGTTGCAATGTTGTGCAGACTTTAAAGCTTGTTCTTAGCACCCCGTGGTGGAAACAATGGCTTGACCAAATACTGGTCCTAAGCAGGTGTAGCTTAAGGCTTTTGGCCTAATAAAAGTTTTAAAACCACCAAAATTGCTAAGACAGCCAAAATAGCTTTTCACACACTGAAGAATCAAGCAGTTTTGGGCTGGACCAGCAGAAATTGCCTATATGTTTCCAGGTTGGGTGACATCACCACCAAACTCTGATTAGTCCTTGCAGATGACATATGGCTGATTTGTTACCAGGCTAAGGACATTCCACTGGCTCCAGACTTACTTTTTTCAAGGAAATTACTTTTCTTTTATAACTTTTTAATGCAAAATGATATAACTTTTAAACCAATGTTTTTGAATTCCTCTCATTAATTGGGATCTTTTAACATGTTCCCCATGTTTCTAGGATTAGAATTTTCTAAATTGGGCTAATAAAGGCAATAAATTCATACTTTAAACAAAATTTCTCAAAACAAAGTAATAGTCTTGCTCTATGAACATACAAAATTTGCCAGCAGATAATGGTCTAGTGGTCTATCAAGTCTGCTCGAACGTGCAGCTAGCACCCTTTATTCTGCAGCTGCCACTCCCTTCCACCCTTCCCCTTCATTGACCTTCCCCCTTGTCCTGTCCCATCCCCTTTTGAAGCAGTCCACTGTTCTACTGGATACCACTTCTGCAGGTAACGCATTCCACCCAGCCACCACCCTCTCATTAAAAAAGTGTCTCCTCATTTCCCTCCTGAACTTTCCTCCCTCCAGTCTCATATCATGGCCCCTTGTGTCCCTCCCCTCCCTTACTTTGAACAGCCCCTCTGTACCTGTCTTGTTTATTCCTTTCATGTACTTGAAGGTTTCAATCATGTCCCCCCGTCCCTCCTCTCCTCAAGTGAGTACATGCTCAACTCCCTCAGCCTCCTCTCATATAATAAGTCCCTCAACCCCTTGATCATCTTTGTCATCCTGCGCTGCACCCCCTCCAGTATCTTAATGTCCCTCTTCAGATACAGGTGCCGGTACTGCACACAGTACTCCAGGTGCGGTCTAACTAATAACCTATACAGTGGCAGAATCACCTCCTCCCTCCTTGAGGATATACCCCTTGGAATACAACCTAGCATTTTGTTGGCCTTTGCAGCTGCCTTCCTCCATTGTGCCAAGTTGTTCATTGACCCTGTAAAGAGCACCCCAAGATCCTTCTCCTCCTCCTCTGTCTGGGCCAGCTGCACTTCCCCCAGCTGGTAACTCCTCCTTGGGTTCTTCATCCCAAAATGCAGCACCTTGCACTTTTTGGCATTAAACCCCAGTTGCCAGATGTCTGATCAGGTTTCAAGCTTTGCCAGATCATCCTGCAGCCCCTGCCATCCCCCTAGGTCATCCACCACTGCTCCTACCTTGGTATCATCAGCAAACAGACTGATCTTGCTCTTGATGTCCAATGATATGTCTGCAATGATTATCCCAAACAACATTGGTCCCAACACTGAGCCCTGTGGAACACTGCTTGTCACTACCCTTGGGTGTGAGAGCTCTCCACCCACCACCCCCCCACGTTGCCTTCCCTGAAGCCAGTTTCCTACCCATCTTACCAGCTTTGCACCTGCCCCTGTGCCTACTAACTTACTTCCCAGTCTTCCATGTGGCACTGAGTTGAATGCCTTACTGAAGTCCAGATACAGGACATCACTGCATGGCCCCTGTCCAGTTGCCTAGTTACCAAGTCATAGATCTCCACCAGGTTGGTTTGGCAGGATCTGCCCCATATGAAGCCATGCTGTCTGCTGTCCTGTAGTCCTTTGGCCTCTAGGAGGGCCATCAGCCTCTCCTTCAGGATAGTCTCCATTAGCTTACCCACGATGGATGTGAGGCTCACTTTTCTGTAGTTTCCCGGTTCATCCTTGGGCCCACTCTTGTGGAGGGGCACCACATGAGCCATCTTCCAGCCCTGAGGTACACACCCTGAATGTAGTGAGGCATTAAATAGGTCTTCCAAAGTTCCTGCAAGGACCTCTGCCAGCATCTTCAGTACATTGGGGTGGCTGCCAACTGGGCCTGGCACCTTGTCCACCTCAGTGCCTTCAAACCCTCCCGAACTCTGCCCTCCATGACTTCCCCATCTGTCACCCCTTCCCCTCCGTTTCTGCCATTTCTCCCCCCTTGGGTGTCACCCCTTCTTCTGTTTAGTAAATACTGAGCAGAAGTACTTATTTAGTGCTTCTGCCTTATCACACCCTGCTTCCACCTAACCCCCTCCTTCCTAATCCTTACTATGTGGTCCTTACAGCTCCTTTTCTCCCTGATGTACCTAAAGAAGTCCTTCTCCCCCTTCTTAATGCCTTGTGCCAGCATGAGTAACATAGATGCTTTGGCTCCCCTTACTGCCCTTGTCACCTCCTTCGATTCTGTCAAGTACTCCTCCCTGTCCTCCCCTCTCCCTGTTTTCTTGTACTTCCTAAAGGCAGCTCTTTTTCTCCTTACCTTTTCCATGACCTCCTTGCTCAACCAGCTCAGTTTCTTAGCCCTAGCCTTCTTGGTCTGGGCCTTGCAGCAGGTTTTGGTTGCCTCCACTATCCCCAGCTTTATGAGCTCACACCTCTGGTAGTGTCTATACTAGATTGAATTCTGGCCAGGTACCCTTTTACCACTTTCCCCATCCTCCCAAAGTTGGCCATCCTGAAATCCAGTACTCTTGTGCCAGATTACACTCCTTCCTTGCCCATATCCAATGTGAGCCACACTGAGTGGTGGTCACTCCCTGACAGCGGTTCCTCCACTGTAAGTTCTCTCACAAAGTCCCCATTTGCCAGCCCAAGATCAAGGATATTCCCTAACCTGGTTGGTTCACTGTTCATTTGCAGCAGGAAGCTGTCCTGGAAGGCATCCAGCAGTACTTGCTCCCTTCTGTTCCTGGTTGTTGGGGTACTCCAGTCCACTCCTGGCATGTTGAAGTCCCCCACAATCACCACACTACCCTTCTCGCAGGTCCTCCTGATCATCCCTCTAGTTCCCTGTCTAACTCCTCCATCTGAGATGGTGGCCTGTACACCACTCCCATTCTAAGAATCCTTTTCTTGGAATCCTGGATTTGCATCCAAGGTGACTCCGTACTACCCTCCTCCCCTTCCTCCCAGACACACTTCAGTCCTTTCTTCACATATAGTGCCACACACCCTTATTTCCCAATCACCCTGTTCCTACGAAATAACCTTCACCCTGGTACAGACAGGTCCCAGTTACTGAATTGGGTGGCCCATGTTTCTTTTTTTTATTATTTAAAAGCTTTATTAATATATCAGCACCAGGTAAACAACATCAAGTAATCTAGTACAGTTGAGGACGTCAGGTGCATACTTTTAACACTAAAGAAAAAAGAGAGAGAAAAAAATCTTACCACCACCCCACCCCCCAGACTACACACCACTACTACCATTTGGACTGCAGAGATACTGAAGCCCCATTTTCATTAGGATTTCCACATCGTCAGGATGGCCTCTAAGCTTCCCCATAGTGAGGTAAAAGTTTTGCCTCTATTTCGTACAAATGCAATATGTCTTTTCAACTGTAAAGCCAAAACACATTCCCTAAACCATTCCAAGATTACAGGTGGGTTTTCATCCATCCATTGCCTCATTATTATTAACTTAGCCATTGCTGTGACAAGAGTCATATGCGCTTTCCTACTTTTTGGAATATCAACTGGGAAATAATTTGTTAGACAAGCTTCGGGTATAAATAATTCCCTCAAGCCAAGGATAGGGTCCAAAGAATTATTAATGGATTGCCAAAATGTTTTTATATGTGGACACAGCCATAACGTGATAAAGTGACCCTATCTCCTCCTTGTACCTGTTACATGTTGGTGTGTGCCAGGATCCATATCTAAAGAGTTTGGTTGGTGTAAAATACATATTATACATAATATTGTAATGAACTAATCTGAGTCTATCTTGTTTAACAAACTTATACAATGATATCCAAAGTTTTCTCCACACATTAACATCTTCAGGGAGGCCTAATTCCCTTACCCAATAAAAGCAAACTCCAGAGGGCAATCTATGGTTCCAATCCTGAAGAATTTTATACAAATTTGACACTTTATGCATTTGGGAATCTCTTTCCCCCACATCTATGAATGGGGAAAGCCGGGAGAACGAGGATAGTGCCTTGCTGACTTGGAGATGTTTAAAGGGTTCATTGCTTACAGCACCAGCAGAGTCACATAATTGAGTCAGGGAAATCACTTTTCCATCCCTCCATATTTCTGAGACTTTACATTGACTCAACCCAGGCCGGAAGGCACGAGGTATTGGTGCACCACAATTTTGAAAAAAGTTTTCTACAACGGTTGGTCAGAGGACTGGCTCCACTTAGCTGCAAAGTATAATTGGGCCTGATGAGAAGCTTTCATCGACCAGCCCATAGGGTTATTTTTGAGAGACTTGGGAATATGGGATGGAGAGACATATAGCAGGGCACGGAGTGAACATTTCTCATGAGATGCCAGGTGTTTTTCAATGGGTAGCCACAGAGGAGCATTTGCTGTGTGATCTACCTCTTTCTGCCAGTAGAACAGCTTACCCAGATGTTGCGTAATGTGGTATAAAAAGAAAGAGGGGGCTGCAAGGCCCCCCCTCCCATTTCGGCGCTGTCAATTTGAAATAAGACCTGCAAGCATTTTTTTTGTTCCACAAGAAGGAGCTTAACATACCTCACAACCTGGAGAACCAAACTTTGTGGAGGAACATACCCAACATTCCTAAGGGGTATAATATTCTAGGCAGTAGATTCATTTTAATTATACTTAGTCTACCCCATAATGAAATAGGAAGCAATCGCCACCTCTCAAGGTCCTTTGTTATTATTTTAATGAGGTTGTCTATATTATTTCTCATAATAGTGCCGGAAACTCTAAAGATCTTGATTCCTAGGTAAACTATGGATTTTGTCTCCCAGGTAAGGCCTAGAGGGGCTAGTTCCGCTTTGTTGACTTTGTGGTTCAGGGGGATCACAATTGTTTTCTCCTGGTTAAGTTTACAATAGGATACCTTAGAATACTCCTCAATTTCCTCTCGGACAGCAGGAATTGAGGCATTTCGGCTCCCTAAGTGTAATAAGATATTGTCCGCATAAACTGAGAAAGCATATCTAACTCCGCCCACCTGAATTCCCATAATATTGGCATTACCCGCCATCTTGAGAAGCAAGGGTTCTAGGTATATGTTGAATAGTAGTGGGGATAGGGGACACCCCTGTCTAATGGCCCGAGCTAGTTTGAATGGGGAAGATAACAACCATTACATTTTACTCTGGCCGAAGGACAGGAATATAATACTTTGATTCATTTGACAAAATCTCCCAGAAAACCAAAGGATGTTAAAGTGGCAAAGAGAAAATCCCAGGAGACTCTGTCAAATGCCATTTCAGCATCGAGTGAAATCAGCACCACAGGTAAGTTGGACTCTCTCGCCGCCACAATGAGATGTAGCAACTTTCTCATATGGTCCTGAGATGACCTTCCAGCCATAAATCTGACCTGCTCATGTCTTATTAAGTTATCTATAACTTTAGTAAGTCTGTTAGCCAATACTTTGGCCAGAATTTTTATATCGGTATTGAATAACGAAATAGGACGGTAGCTGCTGATATTTTGGGGGTTCTTCCCAGGCTTTAAAATTAGGGATACCACAGCCTCTAAAAAAACTGGACTCTGATATCCCCTTATTGAACCAATAACTAAAAAGATCCTTTAACACAGGTGCTATGGCAGTTTGACAGGTTTTGTAGAAGTTACTGGACAGCCCATCTGGTCCGGAGGACTTTTCTAAGGGTAACTGCTGGATGGCCTCCTGTATTTCCCCTAAAGTGATTGGGGCACTCAAAAGGACCATATCAGCAGCAGAGACTTTCAGCAAGTTCACAGTCTTAAGATACGAGTTTATATCTGATTCTGCGGGTTACGAGGATGGGTTCACTGAATATAGGTCTTGATAAAAGGAACCAAACATTTCCACCATTTCCTGGGGATTGGTACAGACTTTGCAATCTTTCCCAGAATAAATTCCGGCGATGAATTTGCAAAGCCTTTACTTGACGGATACACATCGCAAGCAGTCTGCTTGCTTTCTCTCCAACATTCAAATATTGCAGTTTAGTTCTGTGTAAAGATAACTCAGCCCTCTGTGATTGTAGACCTGCATATTGGGCCTGGAGTTGATATAACCTGGTGCATATCTCTGCTGAAGAGGTACGAGAGAGATTACATTCTATATTTTTAAAACTAGTTAATAACCCTTCCAGCTGAGCCCTTTGACACTTGGCTCTATTAGAAGCCATTTTAATAAATTCACCTCTCAGGGATCATTTTAGAGCTGCCCAGACTAAATCGTATTTATCAACTGTCCCTAGGTTACAATTAAGGAAAAGGGCAATATGCTCCATAGTATGTTCAAAAAAGGCTGGATCTTTTAGTAATTGATTATTCAAATGCCACTGCAGAGAGCGTTTACCCCCTGCCCCTAAGCAGAGCTCCATGTCGACCGGTGCATGGTCAGATAGAACCCTAGCTGTGATTCCTGCATGTGTGACCCCTGAAATTACATAGGAGCTTATGAGTAAATAATCAATTCGAGAATGTGTTTTGTGTACTGCATAAAAAAAGTGTATTGTCTTTCGAAGGGGTTAAGAACTCTCCATATGTCAACTAATGCGGCACTGCCTATAAGTTCTTTCAATGCTCTTTGCGCTGGAGATAGACCTCACTGTGTTCGATCTGATCTGTCAATATCCGTCTGGAGAACCAAATTCCAATCCCCACCCAGTATTGTAAGTTTAGGTGGGTTCGTTACTATGGTATTTAACAAGTTTACAAAAATGGGGAGAGTCACTATTTGAGCATATATAGATCCAAGGAGGACGGACAGGATTCCAGAGATCCATGTATTATTATGTACCTACCCTCAGGGTCCCATATTTCCTGAGTCAGTTTAAACGGAACACCCCTGGCCAGCAATATCACTACCCCTCCTTTGCTTGTGGAAGCACCTGCCCCAAACACCTGACCAACCCATAATTTTCTAAAGAAGAGCACATCCTCCCTTTTAAGATGTGTTTCCTGCAAGAAAACTACTTGTGCTCGCAGTAACTGCAAGTGTTTTAATATGACCTATCTTTTAACCCTGTCCTTGGCTTGATATTCCAGCTCACAAAATGATAGTTATTACTTATGCCTTAAATCAACAGTAGAAAGGTAAACAGAAATAATGGGTAAATGTGTCCTTTTGAGAGTGCCATCCAGATTCTATACTCTGGGCCATTGAGAAGTACACTGAGTGCAAAGACATTACCAGTTAAATCAACAGAGCTAAAGTATGAGGCAAGCGTAGTCTTTCTCCCTCCCCATCCATACCCTCCAACCCCATACTCTACATCTATTATAATTGTAGCTATAACAAATTGTATAACATAACATCCCCAGTTCCAACACACTGCACTCCCAAACATCATATGCCACATGATTTTACATAAGCAGACCCAGCTCAGATAGCTTTGTCCCGGAGCCCCCCACCCTACTGAAATTTATGTTACAAGCAGGTGCTTAAAATCTTAATATTTTTTCAGATATGACTCGCACCTATGATAAGCTGTAGTCATCAATATTTATCAAAAGAAGCAAAGAATAACAATAATATCTGAAAGCTAAATATCACTCATATCCTCATTACATATTTCAAAAGCTTAACACACGTGCAATCAGGTTTAGGTGGTCAGTTTAACTATAGCATCAAAATTTGGATAACTATAAACATTTGCTACCCAGAGAAAATACGTTTAACAGCACTGTTACTCCTATATGTTAGAGCATTGTATCCTTAACTGCACGCTAACATTAATGCCATTCTTTTTTTTTTTTGCAATTAAAAATTTTATTACTTTTTACCTCTGCGATAAAACAACATGTACACTAACAATGACGAGATTTACTGAACGTGCAAATTCTCTTAACCACAAGAATGATTCTATAAACATAGCACATTCTGTTGGTATGGCAATAACAAACAACAAAGAGAAAGAAAAAAAAAACCTAAAACACTTCCTCTCTCCCTCCCTATCCTAATTTGTAGCTCATCAAGTCAAGTAGAGATAATTAAAGAGGTGTCAGCTTCGGAATCAATGCAAGTTAGTTTTAACTTCCAGGTCATCAAGAAGTGTTCTAGAGAACCCCAACCACAGTATAATGTTCTAACTTATCCCTTTAAAAGCAATGTGCTTTTCCAGTTGCAATGCTTGCGTGCATTCCCTATGCCATTCCACAAGAGTAGGAACCTTATCCGACTCCCAATGTCTAAGAATTAACAACTTCATAACAGCTGAAACAAGAGAAACACGTGCCCACCAAGCTTTAGGAGCTGATGTAGGGAAAGCAAGCAGCAAACATACTTCGGGAGTATCCATTTTTACTGAGCCAAGGATAGGGTCTAGCATATTGCTCATAGTCCTCCAAAACTACGGATCTCGGCATTCCCATAATAAATGATATAGGGTTCCTCTTCTATTGCACCTCCAACAGCAAGGTGAACTAAGTGCGCCCCTTCTAAATAGGTGAGTAGGAGTTAGGTATAGATGATGCAGGATATTGAAATGTATCAGTCTAAGCCTATCTTGTTTAATAAATCTGTATGCATTCAACCAAAGTGTTCTCCCAAACTCCGTGGAGTCACTTATGTTCAGAACTTTT
This sequence comes from Neoceratodus forsteri, assembly GCA_016271365.2. Taxonomy (NCBI): domain Eukaryota; kingdom Metazoa; phylum Chordata; order Ceratodontiformes; family Ceratodontidae; genus Neoceratodus; species Neoceratodus forsteri. Next base: position 788,302,954 of record CM057452.1, read on the forward strand.
ACCAGTAATAACCTACACCAGAGGGGAGCCTATGATCCCATTCCTGGAGGAGCTTGTAAACCTTGGAGACTGCATGTGGTTGCCTCGCTGCATTCAAAAGGGATTCAACATTAATTTCCCCCTGATCCATCAATGAAACCACTGATAGTATCTGTTTTAAAGCCCTGTTAAGCTGTAACCACTTGAAGTAATCTGCATCCAAGAGACCCAAGTTTTTTTTTAGAGCCTCAAATGGACGTGGGCCATCCTGATCACAAAAATTGGCTACTGTCAGATTGCTTGTTCAGGGCCAAAAAGCTACAGGTATAGGAGTACCCGCAATTTTAATTTGGAGATTGTCCATAATGGGTTAGGCTCGATAGCCACCAACGTACACCCAAATGTCGCTGCAACTGGTGATAAGCCTGATTGACCAACCTAAAGGCTTAATTTTGAGAACTCTAGGTATAGCTGTCAAAGGGTAAACAGTAGAGCATATAAAGAACTTTTAACCGTCTTCACCAAACTCCGTTCGATACCAGCCAAAGGGCAAATATTCTACCTGTCCCGCTCCTTGGTCCATAAGGTCAGCTTACACATATGTTGGGCAAGGTAATATTTAAAAGAAGGGTGGCTAGACCACCTTTAAGTTTGGGAGCTGACAGATTCAAGTATGACCGATGAGCTGTTTTGCCTTGCCACAGAAGGAATTAAAATCTTCTGTACTTTGTAAAACCAATCCCTTGAAAGGTAGAATCTAGCATATCTAATGGATAAAGTATCCTTGGGAGAGCAATCATTTTTAGAAGATTTAGTCTGCCCCACAAAGAAAGGGAGATTGAGCTCCATCTCTTGAGATCATCTGTGATTTCTTGAATTAAAGTTGTTAAGTTCTCCTTAACCATAGACACAAAATTTGTACTAATGTTTATACCTAAAAATGTTATAAATTTGGTTTCCCAGCCCAAATCTAAACCCTGTAGGTCTGTTTTCCTAGTGTAATAATTTAAGGGGAAGACTTTTGTTTTAGTATAATTCAATTTATAGCAAGACACCTTAGAAAAACTATTAATTTCTTCTAAAATGGGAGGAAGCGAAGTTGCTGGATTCTCAACGTGCAATAATACACATCATCGGCATATGCGAACATATATAACTAGATTCGCCAATTTTATACCTTTAATGAGTGGGTTCTTCATCAACCTATGGAGCAAAGGCTCTAGATACAAATTAAATAATAAAGGGGATAACGGACAGCCCTGTCTAGTGCCTCTCTCCAGTTTAAAGACCGGTGACAACATTCCGTTACACTTCACTCTTGCCTACGGGCAAGAATATAAAATTTTAATCCAACCTATAAAGCCATGAGGTATACCAAAAGTCGAGAGAGTAGCGAATAGGAAAGGCCAGGATACCCGATCAAATGCTTTTTCAGCGTCAAGTGATAGGAGAGCTGCAGGAGCTTTCGATTCTTTGGCCTTATCAATGAGATACATTAATTTTCTCAAGTGATCATGTGAGATCCTCCCTTTCATGAACCCCACTTGTTCCCTACACATTAGGCGATCCATAACTTTTGATAATCTATTAGCCAGGATTTTTGACAGTATTTTAATGTCGGTATTAAGGAGGGATATTGGCCGATAACTATCTAAACTGGAGGGATCCTTTCCAGGTTTTAAAATCAGGGATATTGTGGCCTCTAAGAAGCCTGGGTCGGAAATGCCAAAGTTGAACCAGTACTTGAAAGTGTCTAACAAAATTGGCGCGATATCAGGGAGAAAAGTTTTATAAAAATTACTCGTGAATCCGTCAGGACCTGGGGATTTATCAAGAGGCAACTACTGAATAACCTGATGAATCTCCGCAATCGTAATTGGTAGATCCAGACCCTCGGCATCAGCTTCTGATAACATTGGTAAGTTAGCTGCACTTAAGAATGCTGCAATTTCCGAGTCCGAGGACCTGGAATCTGGTTCCTGGGAGTAAAGTTTTTGAAAATATTCCCCAAATATCTTTGGTATTTCTCTTGGGTCTGTACATATCTGATTCCCCTGTCCAGCCCGTATACCCACAATATGTTGAGATGAATCCAGCTGTTTTACCCGCCATGCAAGGAGTTTACTGGCCTTTTCCCCTATATCCATATATTGAAGTTTTGCTCGAGAAAGAGCTAATTCTGCTTGTTGGAAGACCATTCCCATATACTGAGCCTGTAATTTGTGTAACTCAGCCCACTCAGAGTCAGATGAGCTCCGAGATAAGCTATGTTCCAAGCCTCTAATTGAGGATAAAACAGAGCACAACTTACCAGTCTGCTCTCGCTTCTTCCTCGACGCTAATTTAATTAATTCGCCTCTTAATGAGCATTTTAGAGCTGCCCATATCATGTCAGTATGAACCACAGAGCCTTTATTCTCCACTAGAAAGTGTCCTATAAAGTCCTTCATGGTCCTTAAAAATGATTGTTCTTTTAATAATTGAGAATTTAGCCTCCATTGCGTTGACCTACGATTCTCTGGAAAGGGCCTGTAGATTATACTGACCGGGGCATGATCTGAAATTACTCTTGCAGAGATATCCACCAAAAACATATTGGAAACTGCCGAAGAACTATCTAGAATATAGTCAATTCGTGAATATGAATTATGCACTGGAGAATAAAAGGAGTACAGTCTCATATCTGGATTAAATATACGCCAAATATCAACCAGGGCTGATTTATAGATAAAGTCTTTTAGGGCCCTTTGCGCTGCAGATAGGCCCCTACGTCTATCGTGAGACCTACCCAGGTCATTTTGAAGTACCAAGTTCCAATCTCCTCCAAGAATGGTAATTTTATTACTAACTTGGTCCATTTTGTCAAAAAGATTCATGAAAAAAGAAGGTGAGTCACTATTAGGACCATAGATCGAGCCCAAAATCACCGGTTGGGAAACTAAAATGGCATGTACAAAAAACATAACGACCTTCCGGATCCCAACATTCGTGTACTAATTTAAAGGGGACCCCTTTAACCACTAATATGGCAACCCCAGCCCTTTTAGTCGAAGAACCACCGCCAAAGACTTGGGCTACCCACGTTCTTCTAAAATAATGAAGATCCGCTCTTTTTAAATGGTCTCCTGAAGAAACGCAATTTGGGCCCCTAAATGGGAGAGGTGTTTTAATACCACCTGCCTCTTGACCCTATCCTTGGCTCCTTTGACATTCCAGCTAACCAGTTTATAAGGTGAGCACATAATGACCTCTCAAGTTATGATGAGGATTAATGTAAACAGTTGTTTGGGATATAGCAGTGTAGAATTTCGTCTGATAATTACAAACACCCAGAAGACTAAGATAAACCCACCTCTTTCTGGACCTAGAGACTTGAAAACCCCCCTTCTCCCATCCCCTCCTTTCCACCCACCCGACAAAACCACCCCCCTTCCCACTCTTAAAATATACCTTCCAACATTTCCCCCCCCTATAGAAACAAACCCCCAGTTCCCTAGAACTGCACTCCCAAAACTAACCTGCCACATGATATACATCCGGGCAACCCAAAACATATTACCACCGGGTCACCAACCGGAGCCCCCATCCCCAGAAAACATTTTTCCTACGTGAATCTGATCTTATTATGTGAACTTCCCAATCCCAGTTGAACACTCTCTGCAGAAGAAAGGAAAAAAAAACAGGGGTGGGAAAGCCCCAATTTTTCCCTTTTGCACTCTTGATTTATATAACAAGTGTCTTATCTTCGTAAGAGTTGACATGGCCAAGGCTTGGTATAACTTCAGAGGCCCATCTGTGACTTCTTGAGAAATGTCCAACCTAATACACATAAAAAAAAAAACTGTATCTTCTCTGTCTTCAGAAGGTTATGTCCAAAGTGTTCAAAATATTAACATCCAGATTAGTCCACGAGTGAGACAACCTTTCACTTAAAGAGATCCGGTAATAATTGCTGCAACTCCAGTAGCTTTCACTTAAAGAGATCTGGTAACATCTGCTGCAACTCCTGTAACGCCTGCTGATGTGAGTCGAAGGACAGCCATTTACCACCATGAGAGACCATTAATATTGCAGGGTATTTTACTTTGAAAGGCTTAGATGCTGCAATGAGTTTGGAGACAATAGGGTGTAACTCTTGTCTTCTGACCCTCACAGAAAGGGGCAGATCCTGTACGATCCGAATTTTTTTACCTTCCCACAGAAGCTCCTTCATCTTGCTGGCCTTTTCCAGGACATGTTGTTTATCCAGAAAATTGAGAAACCTCAGGATTAAAGGCCTGGGGGGGTTGCCCTTGTGCAGGAGGAGGGTGTAAGGCTCGATGCGCTCTTTCTATGATGTAATCACCCCCTCCGGGGGGAGAACCTGCGACTTTGTAGCATAATTTTTGCATAAAGGCAACTGGCGTGGTGCCTTCCTCTTTCTCTGGAATACCAATGATCACTAAATTGTTCCTTCTGCTCGCCCTCCAGATCCTCCATTTTTCTTCCAATTTTTAATTCTCCTTTGGCCAGGACTAATTCAGCATCTGCCCCTGCCTGCCTTGTTTCTAATGAAATCACTTTAGCCTCTGTGTCCCCAGTCCTTCTTGAGAGAGAATCCACTGATTTTTTAATATCTTGCATATCCTCCGCTAGTGCATTAATTGAGGTTTGTAGCGTCTGCATTATCTCTAAGAATTTCGCTTCTGTGAGAGGAATATCTACAGTAGGCAGCTGGGAAAGACTTGCGGCCTGCTGCTTCGCTCATTTGCAGCCTGCAGCTTTTCCGGGCGCTCGAGGGGGCGCAGTGTTTCTGGCCATGTTTTTAACGAACCCATCCATCCCCGCAGAGGCAATAGTAAACGAACGGTAATCGGAGCCTCGCTCGTTAGTGTTGGGAAGCCTATTTTACCGATGACAGAGGATAAATCTCGGAATTTGAGAGGAGTGCGACGGAGCTCCGGTAAAGTGCGACCGAGCGCTCAGGCTGCCATCACGTGACCCCCATTAATGCCATTCTTAAAACTAGGAAAATACCGAGTTGAGGGTAAATATAAGTGTGTTCCGTATCTTTGGTTGCATAGGCAGACCACAGCCCATTATTTGTCATCAGTCTGGTACAGACTTAACCATGAGAGCTAAATGAATACAGCAGACATTTAATTAGTAGGAGCCAGAATCTGGCAAGATCGAGCTAAGCACTTTAGCCAGGTAATTTCATTCCCAGTTGATAACCACATTGGAGTCTAAGCCCCTGCATTAAGCAGAACATCCAATTCATGCTGGCCTTTAGTGAAATAAAGTAATCTGCCAGACTTCAACAAAACAAGGAGCAAATAAGAAGAAGCCAGAAGGTGAAGGAAGGAAACATATTCAATTCAGTGCTTCAGAGTAACTGGTAACTGGTATTTTTCTTTTAAACTTAGATTGTAGGCTTGTAGTGACACTATACTTTCTTTCTGTGTTGTCTTTACATATAATTGTTTTTGGGCTGTTGAAAATTTAAAAAATAGTGGTGGTGTAATTCTGTGCTGTCTTTAATTGCTGCAAATTTTCGCCCCCTCCCACCCCTTCCCCCAACTCTTAATTATATGCCCTGATAAATCTGATTGACAGGAGCTAAACACAGGGTATAGTAAGAGGTGTGAAGTAGGAGGGGCATAAGGCGGAAGAAGACCACCTCAGCACAAGTTTTTGACTCATTTATTTATTTATTGGTTTCTTTTTCCTTAAAAATATATCTGAGGATCAGTTACAGGATTTTTAGTACTGTAAATAAATAAAAAGAGAACTAAGAGAGCTTCAGTAGCAGATAAGTAGTGGAACTGCAGTATAATGTGGGGAGTGGTGCAATGCAGTGGCTGTAAGCTTATATTCAGGCAGACCTTCTGGACACTGAGGTGCTGCCCTATCTGCATGCATCTCTCGGACCGCGGGATGAGGTAGCCAGACTCAGAGCCGAAGTAAACTGGGTCAGGAGTACCATCACCCTGTCCAGGAACCACCCAGTCCAAGGCAGCTGCCTCAAAGGATGCCGAGAACGAGGAGCACTTGGATGACAGTGGGCTCAGGGAGGGTTAGAGCAGTCAGGCAGAGGCATATCCCAGATCCTATTCCTCTCAAGAACTCTTATGCCACACTGGCAAATGAGGACAACCAAATAGAGGTACCCAGGGAAGTGGAAGGAAAGGATGTGGAGGTTAGGCAAGGAGGTGACCTCAGTGGGGAAAGCAGTGGACCCCAGAGGAGGAGGAAGCAAATCCTGGTGGGGGACTCCATCATAAGAGGGATCCAGCTAGGAACACAGGAGGGGGAGGACAGGGAGGTGAGGTGCCTGCCAGGTGCCACGGCATGGAGGGATGGAAGGAAGATACTGGGGATCACTGGGAAGGCAAGACAGGAGGGTGAGTTGGATGTCATTGTCCACCTAGGTACTAATGACTTGGCAAATGGGGAGCCAAAGGAAGTTCAGGAAGAGTTTAGGAAACTGGGGAGGGGTCTCAAGCAAGTAGCTACTTATGTCACTTTCTCAGAAGTACTACCTGTGAGAGGCAAGGGAGTAGGAGTGCATGCACCAGGAACTTTAACTCATGGTTGAAGAACTGGTGCTGTGAGGAAGAGGTTTGGATTCATTGGTGACTGGGGACCCATCTGGAGGATGGAGGTTTGTTCAAGCCTGATGGCCTGCATCCATCCTGGAGGGAATCCAAGCACTCAATGATAAGTTTAAATGCTACATTGACAAGCATTTAAACTAGCAAAGGGGTGGCAGGCCAGCAAGGATGATACCTACTTGCTCACCCCCACAGCTAGTAATGGAACCAGTGAACCAGAGGAGTGGCTATCTCTGCAAAGCAGTGTGCAAAAGATGGAGATTAGTGTCCAAAGGTGGATAAGCAGAAAGGGCAAAATTCAGCAGAAGGGCAGACAGCAAGGAGAACCAGGGATAAATGACAACCAAGGAAGGGGCTGGAGTAGAACAGTGAAGCAGTCTAGGGAGGTCAAATCATGGAAAGCCATGTGTGCAAATGCCAGGAGCCTTAGCAACAAGATGGAAGATCTGGAGGCTGTCATGGTACAGTCAGACCTGGACATTGTGGCCATCACACTGAAACCTGGTGTAATGATAACCATGACTGGGAGATGGCCATACCTGGCTACAACATATTCAGAAGAGACAGAGCAGGCAGGAAGGGAGGAGGGTGGCACTGTATGTGAAAAAATGACATAAGGGCCACACAGATCCAGGAGGAACAAAATGGGGAGTGATACTGTGGGTTAAGCTGGAAAGGAAAATGGGGCCAGCCATCCGCACAGGTGTGGTCTATAGACCACCAGCCCAGGAGGAAGGAAGAAACAGATAGGAGTTGATGCTAGCCATCCAAAGGATGGCAGACAAGGTGAGGTAGTACTGGTTGGAGACTTCAATATACCAGACGTGGACTGGAGCATCCAGCAGCAGCATCAACTAGGAGCAGATTTATCCTGGACTCCTTCAGGGTGCCTTCCTCAAGCAACTGGTCATGGAACCAACTCGGCAGAAGGCAATACTGGATCTTGTGCTCACAAACAGGGACAGTGTGATGGGGGTAACAGTGGGGAGCACCTGGGTAACAGTGACCACCAGTCATTGTGGTTTGAAATCACAGAAACAGAACCAAACCACACAAAAACACGTATCCTGGATTTTAGGGGCAGACTTTGGGAAAATGGGGAGATGCTTGAAAGAGGCATTAAGGGGAATGGGACAGGAATCAGGGATTGAGGAACAGTGGGCAGTATTTAAAATGGGGATTATAAGAGTAACATAATTATGCATTAAGCAGGTTAGCAAGAGGAAAAGAAAGAGGAGACCATTATGGTTTTCCAAAGAGGTAGCAAAGAAAGTGAAAGCCAAAAAGATTGCATTCAGGCAATACAAAAAGACACAGGCAGAAGGGGATAGGAGAAGTACCAGGAGAAACAAAGAGAGGCAGGGAAGTCAGTAAGGAAGCCAAAGCTCAGACAGAAGAACACATTGCAAAATCAGTGGTTAAAGGGGACAAAACCTTTACAGGTACATAAATGAAAAAAGAAGGACAAAGGAGGATAGCGAGACTGAAGGGGAGGATGGGAGCAGTGGAGGATGACAACAGTAAAGCTGACATATTGAACAGGTATTTCTACTCAGTCTTTACTAAGGAAGAGGGGTAATGGGTCTGAAGGGAGTACAAGGTGAGAATGGTGCAGAAATGGACACAAGTCCCTTTACACAAGAAAGGGTCCTGAAGGAACTGGAAGTAATAAGAGCTGATAAAGCAATGGGGCCAGATGGGTGTGCAGGGTCCTTAAAGAACTAAGAGGTGGTGGCTGAACCTCTGGCTATCCTGTTCAGCCAATCACTGGAAACAGGGAGGTACCCAAAGACTGGAGGACAGCAGATGTAGTCCCCTTATACAAAAGTGGGAACAAAGAGGAAGCAGGGAACTACAGACCAGTCAGCCTCACCGGTAGTGGGAAAGATCATGGAAGCACTACTGAAGGAGAGTTGGTGGAACATCTGGTTGTCAATGGACTACAGGACCCAAGGCAGCATGGTTTCACCAGGGGAGGTCATGTCAGACCAACCTCATTGAATTTTTTGACTGGGTGACTAGGAAGTGGATCAGGGAGGGCAGTGGACATGGCCTATCTGGACTTAGCAAGGCCTTTGACACTGTGCCACATAGAAGACTATTACACAAACTGGGGAATATGGGTGTGGGCAGGACAGTAGTGTGGTGGGTAGGTAACTGGCTGGGTGGCAGGACACAGAGGGTGGTGGTAAATGGCTGTCACTCCACAGAGGGAAGAGTGACCAGTGGGGTACCACAGGGATCAGTGCTGGGACCGGTCCTATTCAGCATCTTCATCAGTGACATTGCACAGGATATAGAAGGCAGAATTTCACTGTTCGCTGATGACACAAAGCTCTGTAACAGAGTAGACACACCAGAGGGTGTAGACAGAATGAGAAGGGACCTGCAGAAACTTGAAGAATGGTCAAGGGTTTGGCAGTTGAAATTCAATGCAAAGAAGTGCAAGATAATGCATATGGGGCACAAAAACCCTGGCACAATATATCAGTTGGGGGTGAGGATATAGCATGCACCAAGCAGGAAAGGGATCTTGGGGTTGTCATCTCTGATGACCTCAAGGTAGGAAACAGTGTGACAAGGCAGCAGGTAAAGCAAATAGGATGCTGGGATGTATAGGCAGGGCATCACCAGCAGGAAAGGAGGTCATAATTCGCTATACAAGACACTAGTTAGGCCTCACCTGGAGTACAGTGTACAGTTCTGGAGACCATACCTACGTAAGGACATAGACAGGGTAGAGAAGGTTCAGAGGAGGCAACAAAGATGGTGCATGGGTTGCATCACAAGTCCTATGAAGACAGGTTGAAGGAACTGAACATGTACTCCCTGGAGAGAGGAGAGGAGGAGGGATATGATAGAGACATACAAGTATCTTACAGGGAGGAACAGGGTGCAGGAAAACACTATTTTAAGCGAAAAGATGTTTCAGGACTAGAGGGCATGGGATGAAGTTGGAGGGAGGACGATTCAGAGGAAACATGAGAAAGAATTTCTTCACAGAATGGGTGGTGGACAAGTGGAACACCCTGCCAGAGGAAGTGGTGGGGGCTGAAACAATCACAGGATTTAAGAATGCATGGGATAGACATAAAGAAATTCTAGAGGTCAGGGGTAAGGGGAAATAGACTTCTAGGAAAACAAACTGAACTTACAAGCTCAAATGGGCAGACTAGGTGGGCCATAGGCCCTTATCTGCCGACACTGTCTATGTATCTATGTATAAGGTAATCGCCACTCTACCGGCTGCGATTCAAGATGTAGTTCTGGCAAGTTTCCTTCCTTATACGTTATATTTTCCGCATTTCCCACTGCAAAACCCGGCAGATGCTGTGAATAGTATATCTGTGGTAGAAAGGCTATACAACAGACATGAGTGGGCTTATGCTAAAACGGTGCAAGTCACAGACTTCCAAGCTCACCAGTAGTAGCAACACTGCTGCAGCCCCATTAGGGCAGAAGTGTGATCTCGGTAAATTGGAGGCGTCTCTTCATAATTCTCCATGAGTGATCATCATTCGATTTAGACTGTCCCCCTTCATTTAAATAGATCCAGGAAAAGTTCTTTCAGACCTGATAGAGCTTGCACTGGGGAATCATAGGAGACCCATTTATCCTCGTTCTTCACCATTAAAATTGCAGGGTATTTAACTCTGTGCTGCTTAGTTGCGGCAATCAATTTAGACACCAAGGGATGAAGTTCTTGCCTCCTCAGCCTCACTGAATGGGGAAGATCCTGCACAATCTGCACTTTTTTGCCCTCCCAGGTTACTTCACGGGCTTCCTTTGCTTTATTCAATATGTGTTGTCTATCATTATAGTTCAGTAACTTGAAGATTAACGGTCTAGGAGACTAACCAGGAGCCGGGGGCGGGCGTAGGGCTCGGTGAGCCCTCTCGACTATGTATTGTCCTCCATTTGGGGGGGGGTTAGCTATTTTAGTGAAGAACCTCTGTGTAAATAAGACCGGTGAATTCCCTTCTTCTTTCTAGGGGATTCCAATAACCACTAGGTTGTTCCGTCTGCTAACACCCTCGAGATCCTCGATTTTTTCCTCCATTTTCTTCAGCCTGCATCCTATTACAGCTGACCCCAGGTCCATCTTGTCTTGCCTTTTTTCTAGCGACGTCAATCTGGCCTGTGAGTCCCCAACTCTCCATGTTAAGGATTCTACAGAATTTTTAATTTCCTGTAGATCTTCTGTGATAGAAGAGATTGCTATTTGAAGCGGTTGCATTATCTCGAGAAATTTTTCTTCTGAGAGCGTAGTCGGCACTGCTGCCATTTTCAGCGTGGTCGGGGCTTGCTGTCTGGGCCATTTTGCGGCATTCTCTTTCTCCAGGGTGAGTGGCGGAGATTGTCTCGGTAGCGCCTTTTTCATATATATCTCCATCCAAGACTCCATTTACAGCATCCGACCACTGTTGCTTTGATGCCTGGCTTTCCAGTAAGGTAAACTTTGCATCTGAGTATTGTATTAAGTTTAGTTTAGTGGGTGGGGAACGGAGCTCTCATAAAACTGCTGCTTCTCGCTAGGCTGCCATCATGTGACCCCCGGGTGGCCCATGTTTCTGTGATGGCTGCAATGTCCACCTCTCCCTCTGCCATGAGCACCTGTAACTATGCAGTTTTCCTCCCAAGTCTCCTAGCATTAAGGGTAACCACCTTCCACTCTTCCCCCCCATCCTGCCCTCTTTTACTAGCATCACCAATAGTACTTGCCATTTGTCCTTTGTCACTGTTATGGGGGGTAAGCTCCCTCTGCATGTCTCTTGCCCAATTGCCCCCGCTCCTAGTTAAAATTCCCTTCTTCCTCTATGTACTCCTCCACCCTCTGTTTCAACACTTTCTTTCCCTTCTCTCTCAAGTGTAGTCTGTCCTTGGCATAGAGACTACTGTCCTCCCAGGTCCCTCCCCAACCCCAAAACAGTCCAAACCCTTTAGCACAACACCAGGTTCTTACCCATCCATTAAATTCCTCTATTCTCAGCTTTCTTGTTGTGCTTGCCTTGGGCACTGGAAGTATCTCCGAAAGAGTTACTGATCTTCCTGCCCCCTCACATAATTGTCCTAGTTCCTCAAACCTCTTCTGGACTATATCTACTGTCTTGTCAGCCAGATCATTTGTCTCAAGGTGTATAATTAAATGAGGCTTGTCCCTACCCCTTCTATCATATTTCAGAATAGATTGTCCCACCCTTTCCGCTGTCATTCCTAGCATGGCCTCCACCCAAATGCGACTATGCCTCTCTCCCTTGCTACCCCACCTGAATCCTCTTAGTATTGAGTTCCCCAGCACTAAGATTCCACCACTCTTACTCCCTGCTTGCTTCCATTCATCTCCCTCTCTCATTTCCGGCTCCTCTTCTTCCTCCTGCACATTATTTCCCCCTTTTGCCCCATTGCAGTTCTCACAGCAGAACTTCTCCCCGCTCCGGTGTGGTCCAGGCATTTATCAAATTCTCATCTAATTTCATCATTTCCCTCCTCCACCTTCTTCCTCTCTAGCAGAGCAAAACTGTTTTCTGAAGACCCTTCACAAATGCCTGCTCCCTCTTTCTTCATAGTAACCTCTTCTCTCCTTTCCACTTCATGACTTTTACCACTTATTCACCTCCCCTCACAAATCCCTATCTCCTCCTTCCATTTGTCTTTTGTCTCCTGACCTGGTTTCCCCAGCAATCGTTCTTCCTGGCCTGGGCCCCCTTGTTCCTGCTTCCCTTCTTCTGACCCTCTCCTCACCACTGTTGGCTTAAATTGCCCTCCCTCATCTCCCATTCTTCCTTCCTCCAGTATTGGGCTAAACCCACCCCCAGTCTGCCTTGCCTGTCTTAGTTCCTCCTGCAGACCCTCAATCTCCTTTCTAAGTTTCTCTATGTGGTTGCACACTAAACATCCTGCCACACTCCAGGCAATTTTTAAAAAGATTGGTGCACTGCTGTTGTTGCAGCCTACCACCCTACCCATTGCTGTCATTGCCCACAGCGACCCCCCCACACTTCCAGATGCAGGATGACAAACTCTCCTCCAAGTCTTCCCTCTCCCCCCTCTATCAGTGCTAAATATTTTTGGCTTCAAAATAATATAAGATTTGTCCCTGAGTTTTTTTTTTTTCAAAATGTCTTTAAAGCATTACATTTTTGTATCAGCACATGGTTTTCTTTGTTCTCTGAAAAGAGTCCATATATTACTGTCAGAAAAACTTGTTGACTACAAATCCTCAAACAATGGATCTCTTCACAGTAACAAGTTGCATACACAAGAGTTTTATTTTTGAACTTGTCACAATGTTAGCTTACATTTGACCTTAGACTTAAAAAAAAGTTACTTTAAAGGATATTGCTCTAAAATGTTTATATAAATATTTTCTTTTTCCCAATAGCTGCATCTACAAAACCTGGAGAAATAATTAACTACCGTGTCTTTTATAAGTTGTGAAAATTTCATACCAGCAGCTTATTGCATGGGAGGTTCATAAAGTAGATACACTTGGTGTATCATAGCTGCACCAGCAAAAATGAGTTGTGCCGAGCCTAATCAGTGGTATTCACAGAAAATGCAACACAAGATTCACACAGTGCAACCCATCTGTGAATACCCATGATGTGCTATGGCACAACCTGAGTTGCCCCGGCACATCCCAGATGCTGTGGAGCACCAGGGAGCAATGAACAAGGAATTGGGAGCAAGACAGCCAGGGACACTGGAGCAACAGGGGAGGACTGCAGTGGCAAAATGAGCGCTGGGGAACAGCCCAGGAGGAAATGCACCCAAGGCCAAAGTGCTGGAGAGTGGCTGGCCAAAACAGACCAGGTGCACAGACAGAACCCACATGTTGACAGCCGGGAGCACTACACAAAACACTCCAACCCATGGGACACACAAGTACAGTGGATGTGCACTGGGGCAACTGGCAAGGTGCAGCACAGCAGCAGAGGTGCAACAGTCAGCATGGCATAGGCAGCCATGCATACACCAGTGCACATGAACACCACAGAGTGGACATGGGAGCTGCAACACAAGCATATTGGAGTAAAGGCATAATGGCACACAGGCCAATGGCCGTAGCCTACGCAGGAGACACTTGCCCACAGGCACTGTGGAACGCAAGCAGAATAGCACAGCACCAGGGTGACCACCACAACAAACCAACCTCTGCCACACCCAGAAGGTGGGCAATGTGCAAGTGAGCATGTGAGCAGGCAACTTAGGCCAAACACAACACAGAGGAGACACACTGTGGTGGGCATAAAAGGTGCACACAGCACATTAATATACGCAGTGCCACAGAAGCAACAATGCAAATGCAAACAAGGGTAGTGGGGCACCTAAGAAGCATGACATGTGACCAGTACAAGACAAATGAAATGACAACAAATACTGGCCTCATGTGCAAAACGTTTTCTCAAAACAAATAGCAGAACAGCCATAGCAACCAGAACATTACCAACAAAACAAAAGGGATACAGGTCATAAGGATTGATAAAAACTATAAACTATGACCCAAAATAACTGGGGAAGTGGCAGGTGGGTGGGTGGAACAGGGAATGGAGTCCATGAATGGGGATTGTTTGGAAGGGCAGAGGACAGGATCACAAATGGAGCTAATTACAGAACTGTACAATGGCCTATTATTCCTGATGGGGCGCAGCCCTCTCCCTGGTGGCCTCCTTCATGTTGCATCCTCAGCAGTGCATTAATCACACTCAGGAGCTCCCCCCTGCCTCCAGCAGACTGGCACCATTATCCTCTGTAGTGCCATGAGAAGATTGTTCCCCACAGGTCCTAAGGGCCTTGGCCTCCTCATCCCCACTGGTATAAATGGTGCAATCTCTGAACCAACACTGGGGACACAGGGAACATGACTGTGCCATGGTCCACACTGTGGCCCCCCAACCCCTGACCACTGTACAAGTGCAATGGAGGCTGCCACCATGCCATTGGCTGACAGCCAGCCATGCACACCATACTCTGGTAACAAGCTGGCACACACAGCTATACAGTGACTGTGGAGTGATACAGAGACAAAATAGGCCTGCATGTGCATGCAAACTGTTGTGCAGAGGGGCATGTATCCATGCCCCCAACAACATGTACGTATTCCAATTAGGTGCACAACTATGCAGGCCCTGACTGAACCCCCAATGGAGCACCACAGGGTGCCCAAGACCATGTGCAAACATCGCAAATGGGGTACAAGCTCACAGGGTCCAATGGCACAGTGGCCCTAGCACATGCTGCAGAGGCAACACTCCAAGTGTGTGCTCAGTTGTCAACACACGGACATGCACGTGAGTCAGGCAATGGCCACTGTGGGCAAGGAACCATCCCCTCCAACCCAGATGTTGACACAGCAGAATCAAATGCAATCCAATCACCTGCACCCTCCTGGCCTGACTGACGTTGACCTCCACTGGGCCTAGTGGCCCTGGTTGCCACCCACACCATGACCCTCCACCTGTCTGCTGGTCCTACAAAGGAAACACATGTAAAGTTTGCTTCATGTGGGTGGGCATGACCACAGCAGTGGAGAGGATGGCACTGGCACTCGAGGAGAGATCAGTGCTAACCTTGCACCACATGGATGCCAAGATACCAGCTGCACTCCAAGAAGTGCCTCATGCACCTCCAGGTCACAGCATCAGGTGAACCCATTGCTGTTGATGCTGTCACCACTCATCCCTATCCCCGACACCCCTGGATCCAATCTAGACCTCAGTAATGACACAGCTACGAGCACACATTCACGGTCTCACTTCAGTACCCCTCCAGGGGTGGTGGACTCCCTCCCCATGGCTGGTGGCAGTGACTCTGTGACCACCAGGCATGGGCATGCCTGCCCTTATGTCCACAGTGGCCATGGGGGCTCCTGTTGAGGCCTGGGTGACATGCTCCCCATTCTCCTTGTAACCTGCACCCATTGCAGCCCACATGCCTGGCTGGCAGTGCCCAGGGCTGCAAGCTGTGGCACACATCTGCCACAGGATAACGCCAGTATGGGCCACCTGTGCAGTGCTCTGTGCGTGGTCAGGTCCACCTGTGTTGTGCATGGGCATGATGAGTGTGGCCCTCAGTCAGCTGTGCATGTGTGCTGGTGGATGACCTCTGAACCATGCCATTCCCCACAATAACACTGTGCCCCACCATCCATGTTGGACCTGCTGTGTGTGCCTGTGCATGTCTGTCACCTCTTTCCAGTGCACTCTGCACCTGCTGTGTGTGGTCACCTGAACATGTGTGTGTCTTTTTCCCTGAACTGTTGTTTGTGTGTGTGTGTGTGTCTCTCTGGTTGCCTGGGGGGGGCTGTATGTGTGGCTGCCGTGTTTTGCACTCATCTGCTACTCACCTGTGGTCTCCAAAATGCTCCTCCACTATGGTGTCCCTGTGCTGCCAGGAGCTAGTGGCAAGTCGTGGGTCCCTCCGCTCTAGGGGCAGCTACCTATGACAACCCTGGGGTTCTTCTTCCTCCTCCTCCTCCTCCTACTCATCCCCTGAACTGTTGCCCTTCTCAGTCTGAGCAGGTATTCCACAGTCAATGGTCATGTTGTGTAGCATACTGCAGGCCAGGAATATGCCATAGGCATTTTCTGGGCTGTACTGTATGGCACCACCGGCCCTGTCTAGGCACCTGAAGCATACCTTCAGCATGCTGAACACACGCTCGATGACAGTGCATGTAGCGGTGTTTGCCACATTATACCACTCATTGGCCTAGGTGCAAGGCCTGCAGTAGGGGGTGATGAGCCACAGGCAGATGGGGTATGCAGCATCACCTGTGGAGGAAAAAAGCAGTCTGATAGCCTCACACATGCATGTGCATTGGGATCCACTGCCCCCCTATTGTACATCTCTGCTGCCACTGCCTGTCCACCTCTGTGCCTGTGGCCCACCTCCAAGTGCATCCTTCTGCCACCACGGTGGGACACTGCATCTCTAATGCACGCACCACGTGGCATGTCTTGGCTACTCTCTCCTGCCCTGTACCTACTCATTACCACTTCTCTGGCTGCCTACTCTTGTTCTGTCCAGCCATGGTTAGCATCCATTACCCTGCAGTTGCCCGTGCCTGAGGACATGTACTGTACTGGCTTCTGCCATGTAACACATGCATGCCATGCCACATCCCTACACTGCCCATGCTGTGCTCTGCCACAACACTGTCCCCCATTTGTGTGCACCTTTCTGACTGTATGCCCATGTCCACTGACCTGCACCGGTGTTTGCCCTTGCACTGTTCCTGCCCATACACCCATTCATGTCCTCCTGACATATGTTGTGCCACCATGTGCATTGTGTGGTCATGTATTTATGCCCCACTTACCCAATAAGTGGCCACTAAGGATGTCCCCACTCTCAAACTGGTGGCACATGGCTGACAGATGCTATATGAAGGCATTGTGTGCACCCTTATGGTGTTTGGCACAAACATTGCTGATGTGCCCTGTGGCATTGCACATCACTTAGCAGTTTATGGAATAGAACCCCTTGTGGCTCATGTAGGGTGTTGCCTCATCACCAGGTGGTATGCGGATTGCCTCATGGGTGCAGTCAAGTGGCCCTTATCATGCGGGGCATTTGTACCACCCTGTGGAATTGCTGCATGGCTTCTGTCCACTCTGCCTGTGTGCTGGGGAATCGGATGAACTCCAAAGCATGTGGAAGCAGTATGGTGAAGAACTGGGGAACTGGGTTAGGAGACAGGATGTGGATGACTGTGAAATGCCAGTGGTGTCACCTACTGGCTTCTGGAAGGTGCCCATGGTGAGCAGGCACATTGCTGTTGTCACCTTGGTCTCCTCTGTGATAGCATGACCACTTCCAGTGGGTGCCTGTAGTTCATCATGGCACAGCTCACAGAGCTGACTCAAAACTGTCCTGTTCAGATGGAACCAGTCAACATTTTCTTTCAGTCAGCTGTTCAATTGTGACTCTGGCATGGTACCACCTTGAGGCAGGCCACCTAAGGTTCCTTCCACTGCCACATTGCTGGTCTGCCCATCTCCTCAGCCCCATTAATATGCCTACCATCATGAATGGTGCAACATTTATCTTTCTGGCCTCTTTGCTGCTGCTGCTACAGCCGCTGCTGCTGCATTCCAGCTGGCTGACTGCTGTGGGCTTGCATTTAAATCTACTCCTTTTGTAGTTACCTCTTTTGTTAAAATCTGGCTGTTTGCACTGTAGATGCTCCTTCATTTTGCTTTGTGAATGTGGATGTACCATGTATGTAGCTTCACACTCCCTCCAGATGCATTGCATATCATTGTTATTGGTCTTAGGCACATCCGGGGTGATGCGACACATTTGGGATGCTCTGGAGCATCTCTGCCCTATGTGGATCGCAACTGAGCATATTTCAAGGTTGTGCTGGTGAATCTTGGATGCGCTGAGAGCATCTCTTTTGTGAATCTCCTTCTGCATTTCTAAGTTATAGACAAAAGACTTTTTATTTTTCCGAAAGTCTATAGGATTTTCAAAATGGTATCTTAAGCATAGCATCACTGTACCAGGCACCTAAGCTATAAATGTTAATAAAAGTCTTTCTGGTATGTGATTACCATAGGAACCTCTTTTAGTCCTAGCTGGCTATCAGTTATTCAATTGCAATGTCACAGCTGTTGTTCTGTAAAAAAGGCCAGTGTTGAGGGTAGGGCTCTCAAATGTGAGCACTGTACAAACTCTCAGTTTAAACAACAACTTCACTGGACCAGTTTCTTTTCTAAGTTGTCTCATGTATGCTGTATCCCCTTTTTGTTGTCCAAGGTTTAACAAAGTTTTTTCCTTCTACAGCTAATCTAATGTGGACTATGATTTTGACCAAAAGTATTATAGTATCCCTTATAATTAAGCCCTTATAATGAATATAACATAGTAATTAATAAGAAATATAATAAAATTATAACAACATATTTTTTAATCTACTTAGTCTTGTTCCTACAGTACCTCTCAGGACATGAGACATTCTTACTGAAATAAAGAGTACCTCATGTGCAACTGAAAGAAACCCAGTGCTTAGTCGGGAACACCACATAACAATCCTGCAGTCTATAATTTAAACAGTAGGATCATCTGGCCCCACTATAGTGCAGTGCCTTTCTGTGTTGCACGGAGACTTGCATTGGAAAATGGGCCCTGGACGTTGAAATCAGGAGCCCGTGGCAGTGCATACCAGCTGGGGTAATGAGATTCCCATGTCCTGCCACCTTTATGACACCTTTGACATCCTAAGGGAGCTTGTTCCGTTACAGGAATGACACTATATGCATGAGGCTGTCAATGGGCTGTGCATGATGCAAGGCAAAGTACAAGGCACATGGACTGAGGATGCAGTGGAATTAAAATTGCAGCCACCAGAGTGATGGTCTCAGCACTCCTGGGCTCCATGCCGAACTCCACTGTACTGACCAGATGTTTTTCTGTCTGTGTAGCATGGAGACCCCTCTCCATGGAATGGCCTCATCGTGGAGAGGAGAAGAACTATGGATGACCAGATATGGAGATGGAGGGGGGTGCTTTAGTGTTGGGAACTTGCAGTAAAATAGTCTAATTTTAGTTGGAGGGGAGTCTGGCAGATGAGGTTGAAAAAAAAAACATGATTAAAAAAATGTAAGCAATAGCATTCTACTATTTTTGTTTTCTGTTCACACAAGCATTTGGGGATAATTGAACCTGAGAATTTGATGTTCAGTAACTCCATTTTGTTTGTTTGTTTTGTTTGTTAAATGTTCATTTGTTACTATTTGTAGATCATCAGTCATTTGGTTTTGATTATTTGATGTACTTATGTGGCATTTTCTGTTCTGCTGTATTTCCTGTGAAGCCCTTATGCCCTAAGGATGAAATGCTATATAAATAAAGTTGCTTGCCTAATGTCAGTCAGCTATTTTACCAGCAATCTGATATCAGACCAATAATACAACAAGGGTTTTCTATCCAGATATTGAACTCTACTGAGGTACCTATATTTAAGCAATAATGCACGACAGGGTGTGTGTTGTGCTGGGATAACGTCACGCCTGGGGTGATTAGGCACGAGGCCACAGGCCGAGTGCGACTATACCCAGAAGTGACGATATCTAACACAACACACACCTTGAGTCATTATTGCTATTATACAATGGCTCGTCTGTAAAATTTAATAAAAATAGATTGAAAATATGTTTAAAATGTGTTTTATTACTGATTTTTTCCATTGAGTAGGAAAATATACTGGAAAAGTAGTGCAGTTCTATTGTTTTATCATTAGGTGGTGGTGCTGCATTTGATTCTTGACTTCAACGCCCCGCCACACCACACACACAATGAGACACACTAAAGTAGTGCAGTTCTATTGTTTTATCATTAGGTGGTGGTGCTGCATTTGATTCTTGACTTCAACGCCTCCCCACACCCCCGCGCCACACCACACACACAAAGACACACTCATTAGGACTGTGCACTTTCGGTTTTGTAGTTATATTGCGTGTCTCTGTTGTTTAACTCCGTTTCCCACTTTTGTCCCCTTGAAGTTGTAGATTGCCCACACACACACAAAATGGTCTCAGAATTGCAGCATCCCCCCCAGTTCTCATCCTCGCAAATGGCAATCTAGTAAGCAAGTGAAGCACAGTATGCTTCTGTAATGTACGCGTGCTCACTCTTTTGAGGTGAAGTGTAGGCAATGCTGTTGAAGGCAGTTTCAATTTAAAGTTTGCGGTCATCGAATGCTATTGAAGGCAGTTTTCATTTTAAGTTTGCGGTTGTCGTCCACATTGAGCCACCGTATCCTGTTCATCTGTTTCCTGGCTGGTGAGTTTATAGCAAGAGAAAATTGCAGAAAAAGCGAGTGAATGGAGTAATGAGCGAGTACATGGACTTGTAGCATTGTAGGCAGAGCACCGACTGCAAACAGTGAAGCCGATTGCATTAGCGGCTTCATGTGACATTGTTTTGTTTTTTGTTTGTTGAAGAGATCACAGAAATAATTGTGTTAGGTTTTGTGGGGCTTTATCTTGTGCCATTTGTTAGGGGTTTTGGTGAAATTGTAAGCTTTTGAGAAGGTTGGATTTAAAAAAAATGATGAAGTATAGTACTGGAAAACTTCACTTCTGACATGCCAAGTGTGGGCAACTTGTAAATGCACATCGGAGTGATTTTTTTGACATTTGATGAGGCCATGTGTGTGCTGGGACTACACCCGTGATGTTGTACTGGGATAACATCACGGGTCCAGTCCCAGTCTGACCAATCAGAGTTCAGGAAATTTTTTGCCATTGTATAATAAAGTATTACAGTCACTGATGTAGTGGTGGTGCCATTTCAAAGAACAGATACTAAATGGCAAGATGTCAACGTAGAGACTTTGCTTTGCTGCTACTGTGCTAGTGAGATATATGTCCTTAGTTCATTTACCCGGTCTGGGAGGAGCTTGAATTTGTTACATTTTCTGGCATGACTGTACTGTTCATAATATTCTGGATGAATGTACATGTTTAAGATACGATCTTACTGCTTTGTATTATAACTATTTGTTAAGATACAATAAACAATTTCATGAGTTAAAAAAAATTCTAAAATTGAAACTGGGATTTGGGGGGCTATCTCTGTGTTACTTTAAGGGCTGGTATTAGAGCATCTAGCACTAGTATCCTGTGATTTCTTAGCTGTTTAAATGCTGTTTTAGAGTGCTTACCTTGGTAGAATTGCATAGAATGTGTAGCGTGGGTGTCTGCCATCTTGCGCATGCGCAGTAGGGTCCTGTCCTAGCCCACTGCATACTAATGGGATTCCTTTGTTTGCCCTCCCTATATAGGCCCTGAAGCAGCCCACTCCCTTCAGAACTCAGCCCAGCCCAGCGACTGAATTCAGGGATTGCCAGAGCCTTTAAGAGGTAAAGTGTCCTGCACTACAGCCTGACTGTTGTGAGGCACTTCCCACCTGCCCACCCCAACCCTCCTCGGGTCAGCACTCCATATATTGCTGCTGGCAGGTCACGTGGTGTGACATGTTACCTACCCTCCTTTTTTGGTTTTTACACTAGTGTCCATTTTCCCATTTGCAGGTTATACACACCAACCACTAGGAGTCACTGCACTTTCCATTCTAGCTGCTTTCTCAACTTTGTACTCCTCCTAGCTACCTTTTCACAGCTGTCCCACTAGAGGTCACTGCAGTTCCCTTTGATTCCTTCTACCACCTACCTTCTGCACTCCTCCTTCAGCCTATCTCTAAGCACTTGCTAGTATCAAACCTGGTACTCTTCTCTCTAAACTCTACTGACTATCCTCTGAGCCAATGAACCAGGCCAACAATGTCCTGTATTTTCATACTCTTAACCATTCCTCACTCCCCCCTTTTCTGAATTAAAAAATTGAGCCTGTCTACACTCTGTCCCTGAGCTGTGTTCAAACCCAGTACCCTTGCAATCAGGGTCAGCTGCTCTACCTCTGCACCACATTGCCTACCTATTTTATTACTACTTTCTAAGCCTTTAATCACTTACCCCCCCAACCTGCCAAAATATAAGTTTACCTTTTCTTCCTTGTAGGATTTGAAACCTGCATCCTTATTTCCAAAGTCCAAAGTCCACAGTTCCACCACTCACCTAGAACACCTGCCTATTTTTTACTGCAGGATCTCAAAACTATAAAGAACGCACTAACCCTGTGACACAACTAAAGTGTTATCTAAGTGCTTCTGCAAACCTTGAATTCGACTCCCTGCTGCTACAGCCACTAGTTTAGCTCTCTCCAACTACCCTGATCAAGACTTGAACCTGGTATTCTATGCATTTCATTCACATACACTACCACTACACCATAGCAGCAACTAGGCTCAGAGGAGATCTCTCACTACTATCTCCCCTCTTTCATCCTAGTCCCCCCATTCTTTCCTCACGTCAGCTCCACCAGCTTTCCCAACTATGCACATGCATCCCCTGCTCACCAGCCTATCTCTTCTCCTCCTCCTTCCTTTGCCTTCCACCAACCTTAGTGTCCCTATTAATCCTCAGCCTCACTACTCCAGAGTTCCTACCTACCCTCCTGTCCTCCCCTCCTCCTTTACCACTGCTCCTCCCCCCTCCTCCTCCACACATCCCATATGCTCCTCTCCACCTCACCCCCCTTCCAGACATTACCTGTCCTCCCCCCACAGCCCCCTTGCACTTCTGATCACTCAGGCCTTCTCTGCCTGTGCTACCCTACCCACCCCTTGTGCAACTAAACCCCTTCCTCATCTATCGCTCGGCGTGAACTCTCCATCTGCCTCCCTCTGACCAGAGCACTTCTCCTCCTTCTACTCCTAACAGGGAACATACATCCCAACCCAGGCCCTGCCCCCTCCCATCCACCCACTCAGCCCACTGGTCTTCAAGTAGCCTACATGAACATATGCAGCCTACTGAAAAAATTTGATGACCTACAGTGCTGGGCCTTGGCTCACCAACCAGACATCATAGCCCTGGTTGAAACCTGGCTGTCCAAATCAACTCCTGACTCATTTGTCTCCCTCCCAGGCTATACCTTATACCGGGAGGACCGAGTAGGCAAACAAGGGGGAGGCTGTGCAATCTACACCAGGGACACAATACCTGGACACGCACTCCCCCCTGCCCTCATAAATGGGGCCCAGGCCCTACCCTCAGACTCACCCCAGACCCTCTAGGACGCCTCTCTATCTCACCCACAGCCTAAGTTCCCCCAAAGAACCAGCACCCAGCCCTGGTATCTTTTAACGGACTACCTGGCCACCCTCCACCATAAGGCAGAACAAATCCTAGTGGGGACCTTAATGTAAATTGGCTCAGCACCTCCTCATCCACCACCAGAGACTCATTTGCCGCCCAAGATATGATGCAACTCATCACCCAGCCCACGAGACTTAACCCTAAGAGTGGTACCAGCACCCTTCTGGATGTTATTATAACTAACCGACACCATAAAATCCAAAACATCCAGGTCCTCCCAGACTCCCTGAGTGACCACTCCCCTATCCTATTCCACTGGGTAGCCCCCAATCCCAAACCCAAAGCCCAGACCACCCTCCGCAGGTGCCTCCACCCTGGTGGGCTGAAGAAACTTAAAGCACTCCTCACCCAGATAGACTGGTCCCCCATTCAGCAGGCAACCAACATTGACACTGCCCTCACCTTCTTCACTCACACCTTCAACATGGCCTGTGATCTCTTTGCACCCTTAACCAAAATCCGGTCCAAAAAACAGAACACACCCTGGGTTAGCCCAGCCCTCCTACAAAACCGGGATAACCTTTGGCACCTTGCCACTGAAACAGGTCATCTGTCTGATAGGCAAGCATACAATGCAGCCCGGAATAAGTGCTCATGGGCCATCAGGAAAGCCAAGGCAGACCATTACCAGGCCTTCCTTACCTCCTCCTGGGGCTCAGCCCGGACCTTCTGGGATAATATTAAGCAACTCAATGGTAAAGCTTGCTCCCCTGCCCCATTCCAGCTCACTAGAAATGGCACCACCTCCACCGAGCCTGCCACCATAGCTAACTGGTTCAACACCACTTTCACTGACCTTAGCTCAGTCCTCCCTAGTAATTTCTTTGACCCTCCCCCCAGCCAACCTCCCCCTGTCCTCCAACACCCCAGCTTCCTCCTGCAAAGATTTCCACCCGGGAAGCCAGACCCATCCTAATCAAAGCTCTCAATGGCAACAATCCCGGCAGTGACTCACTGGACCCCAGCATCCTCAGGCTGGTGCTAGATGAAGTCCTTGCACCACTCACAAGCCTAATTAACCAGTCACTCTGCCTGGGACAATTCCCCACAGCTTGGAAAACAGCCATTATCACACCTATTCATAAAGGGGGTGACAGGTCATTGGCCAACAACTACCGGCCAATCTCCATCCTCCCTCCCCTCTCTAAAGCCCTGGAGAAAGTGGTGGCCATTCAAATCACTGATTATCTGGCTAAGCATAACATCTTATGCCCAGAGCAACATGGCTTCCATGCGGGTCACAGTACCAGCACTGCCCTTATTGAATTCTCCAACTTTCTACACTCCTCCTTGGATACCAGCTCCCTAGCTGGTGCAGTGTTCATTGACCTCTCAAAGGCTTTTGACACTGTCTCCCAGCCACTTCTGCTGAATGCACTCTGCCACACTGGTCTCTCGGCTGGCCCCCTGGCATGGTGCGCTAGCTATCTTGACACTCGATCTCAGTGTGTAAAATTAATAGCACACTCTCTGATACCCATCCCATTCTCTCTGGGGTCCCCCAAGGCTCCATCCTGGGCCCCTTCTCTTCTCACTGTATCTGAACACCCTGCCCAGTGCATGCCCTGGCAAAATTCTACTGTATGCAGACGACGCTGTCCTTTTGCCCACCGCAATCCCATCTCCTACAGGACTCCTACAGCAGTCTTTCAACAGTGCCGAGGCTTGGTTTAAGGGCCTTGAACTCATCATCAATCTTAAGAAAAAAAAATATGCTCTTTTCCCACCCCAAAACAGAGCTAGCAACCACCACTCTATATCCTTCAAGTACCAACCAGCCACTAGAACAAGTCTGCTCCTACAAATACCTTGGGGTTACCTTCGATTCAGCCCTCACATTTCACAACCACATCGATGCCCTAACATCCACCACTAATACATGGCTTGGCATCCTATTCCGCCATAGAACCTGCCTTCCCCCAAATGCTCTCCGGCTAGCTGTTACATCATCCGTTCTGTCCCTTGTAGACTATGGTCTACCAGTATATGGTGCTGCCAACACCACTGCACTCAACAAAATTCACCTAACCCTGAATAAAGCATGCAGATTGATTACTGGTGCCCCCAGGCTCACACACACCTGTCAGCTGTATGTCGATGCTAACCTGCTTACCCTGGATGAATGGCTCCAATACCAAACCTGTCTCCTCACCAAAAAAACCCTACTCGGGCTCTCCCCTGGGGTAACGGCATCCATCCACCAGAGCCCTCCCACTATTGCAACACGGTCTTCCTACAAGACCACTCTAAAGGTCCCCAGATCAAGAACCAGCGTGGCCAGAGGTCCTTCTGCTATAGAGCCCCAACCTGGTTTAACTCTCCCCTGCCACCATCACCAATGCCATCACCATCTCCAAGTTCAAAACCACACTTGGAACCACATCTTCAGCACTCGAACTGCTCCTGTCTCTGAACATAGCCTCCACCTCTGCTTCTTCTTGACAATGCCCCCGGCAGCTCTCCACCTAACCATCCCTCCACCACTTCCTGTACACCATGCCTATGTTTAACCTGGCCAGTGCCAGCTGTTTCAGTGTTTACCTACCAGATTGCTCACTTGATACCGACTTGTGTAACACCTGTTATCAATTACATGTACCCTGTACCCAGTTGTATTTGTCTGACCACAATGTGGCGTGGCACCTTTTGTTGAACGCCGATTGTTTTGCAAATCTTTGCTATGTAACCAAAAACACAATGTATGTCTTTATGTGACGAAGTACCTTTGGAAACAAGCCTCTGGCTCAAAGGTTGTAAACTGATTCTTAAAAAATAAATAAAATAAATAATAATACAACAGTTAACTGACATCAAAACAATGGTACAATAGCATTCGGATGTCACTGAGTCCCTATGGGACATAGAACATAATGCCAGTGCAGGTATGTGTTATGAGGCTTTTTCACACACGAGTTGTGTAATAATCTATAACCCATATGACCTAAACTCAAGGGATTTATGAAATCATCACACACTGAGGGTGTGTGAAAAATCCTTATAGGACAAACCTTGCACAGGTATTAGTTAACTGGTGCAAGGTTTCAGAGAGAATAACTGTATTTGTGTGAGCGTTTCCCTGAGTAGCCACCATACTCACACAAACACAGTGTGCTCTCATTCACACTTCAGTGAAATTAGAGCATGAGGAGGAAAATGCCTTAATAACCCTCTGTTGAGTTATTATGGACTTCTTTGGGTTAGCATGGCATTTTATCAAGACTGGATATCCAAGTATTATAAAATAAATATATAACTAGTTATTTTAAAATATAATCGTAGTTGATGCTTGTGACCTGGATACATACATTATCTATGATCTGGTTTATTCAGAGGGACAGACCTTCATCGTTTAACTCAGAGGCTAAACGATGTTGCTCAGTGAACAGAACACATTTTAAACTAGAGGTACATGTTTTCAGAGTGTACTAAGCTCCTACAGAAGTGTATGTATTTCTACGGTGGTATGCTGCCCTGGGGCTTCACTGCCACTTAGAGCTTTATAAGAGGGCATGACAAGGCACTGTAATCAGCCCAAATTTAATTATAAGACTGGTCATAACACCACCACATCTAACTCAGAAAGCAGAGTCCACATTTATAATGTCATTTATTGCAGGTGGGTACTAGCGGGACAAAGTATCAAAAAGGGACAGCGAGTGAAAGCATTGATAAGAAACACAACACTTAAACACTAAATCCAAAATGGTTTCAGTAAGATAACAACAAAATTATTATTGTCATGCATTTTTCTAATGACAGATCTCCCATGTTTACAGCTCAATTACATCACTAACAGTTATGGAATTTTTAAAAAACAAAGGACCTCACTACACAAGCACTGAGGCAATGGTTACCCCAAAGGGCATTGGCCGGGAAGCCAAGTTTCAAAGAAATACAAAATCACACATCCCCCCATAATACAAAGCATCATGGGATGTATATGCAAATCACCATCGAATATTATGCTGGTTCAACATTAAGCAGAAATGCATGGTGCCAAAAGGCCTCTCACATAGTTTGCAAAGGGTGCCAACAGAAAGACGCAGACACATGTTTCATCCTACCAGGACTCATCAGTGTCCCTCATCTGTATGACACCCCAGTGGAATGAATGGAATACTTAAGTTCATTAGAAAGCTAAGCACAACCTACATTTGAATTCAGTCTAATTAAATTTTCTTAAAACCATAAAAGCCATAATCTAGTACACAGGATATGAGAAAGGACTAGAGAAGTAAGCATGCAGGGATTTTGGGGGAAGGGTGGCAAAGAAGGAAGGAATAGAAACATAGAGACATAGAATTTAACAGCAGATAAGGACCGCTTGGCCAACCTAGTCTGCCCACTTCCCTACCTAGTGGATAAGCTGCAGATCCTAGTTAACCAACGGCCTACTTCCTCCTACCCCCCACTAGAATTGCCTTATGTCTGTTCCATGCATTCTTGAATTCCCCCACTGTTTTTAACCCTACAACCTCCTCAGGAAGGCTTTTCCATGTATCCACAACCCTCTCTGTGAAGAAATACTTCCTCACGTTACTTCTGAGCCATCCCCCCTCTATTTTCAAATTGTGCCCCCTTGCTTTTGCACATCTCTTTTTCTGAAAGATGCTTCCCACTTGGACTTTATTGATTTTCTTGAGGTATTTGAAAGTTTCTTTCATGTCCTCCTTCTTCCTCCTTTCCTCAAGACTATACATCTTTAGTTCCTTTATCCTTTCTTCATATAACTTCTGATGTAGACCCTGCATCATTTTGGATGCCCTCCTCTGGACAGCCTCCACCCTGTCTATGTCTTTGCAGAGGTGGGGTCTCCAGAACTGTACACAGTACTCCAGATGTGGTCTTAACCACTGTCTGTACAGAGGGCAAACAACTTCTTGTTTTCTACTGGTGATGCCTCTCTCTATGCATCCCAGTATCTCCCCCAACCCTCCTTACTGCCTTCTCACATTGCTGACCCACCTTTAGGTCATCTGATATGACTACCTCAGGTCCTTTTCCTTTTTTGTTGTTGTCAGTATCTCCCCCCCATTGTGTACTCTTCCCCTGGGTTTTTGTTTCCCAGGTGCATTACTTTGCATTTCTTTGCATTGAATCTAAGCTGCCATACATTTGATCATTCCTCCAACCTTGCCAAGCCCCTTTTCATCCTTTCCACCCTATCTTGTGTATCAACCCTGTTGCAGATCTTTGTGTCATCTGCAAAGAGACATATTTTCCCTTCCAGTCCCTCTGCAATGTCACTTACAAAGACATTAAAAAGGACCGGCCCCAGTAATGAACCCTGCCGTACCCCACTAGTAACCCTCCTTTCTTCACTGTTGACTCTATTTACCATTACCAGCTGTGTTCTGTTGTCCAACCAGTGTTTTACCCAGGCTACCACCCTAGGACCCACTCCCAGGCTGGCTAATTTGTTTATTAATCTTTTGTGTGGGACTGTGTCAAATGCCTTGCTAAAGTCTAGGTAGGCCATGTCAACAGTCCCTCCCTGGTCTACTGCTTTGGTCACCCAGTCAAAGAAATCAATTAGATTTGTCTGACAGGACCTTCCTGCTGTGAATCCATGCTGCCTTGGGTCCTGTGCCCCACTGGCCTCTAGATACTCAACAATTCTTTCCTTCAGAAGTGATTCCATCATTTTTCCTACCACTGAGGTCGAACTGACAGGTCTGTAGTTTCCTGCCTCTGTCTTGCTCCCCCTTTTGTGAAGGGGAATCTTTTCTGCCCTCCTCCAGTCTGCAGGTACCACCCCATCCTCCCATGATTTCTTAAAAAGGGTAGTCAGTGGTGTTACTAGTTCTTCCCTTAGTTCTTTTAAAACTCTGGGGTGAATCCCATCAGGCCCCATTGCTTTATCCACCTTCAGTTTTAAGAGTTCTTTCAGAACTCTTTCTCCTGTGAAAGGACAAATATTAACCCCCCTATCCGAAGTGCTTCTATTGACCAGATTAGGTATTTCCCCCTGCTTTTCCATTGTGAATACTCAGCAGAAGTATTTGTTCAGTATCCTTGCTTTTTCACTGTCGCTTTCTGCCCAACCATCTTCCTCTTTGTTCAGCCTCAGTATCCCTGCCTTACTCTTTGAAAGGTTTTATCCCCCTTCTTAACCGAGTTGGCTATCTTTTCCTCAGTTTGGGCCTTTGCTATTCTGATTGCCTTACCCACTTCCTTCTGCTTTAACTG
This sequence comes from Neoceratodus forsteri, assembly GCA_016271365.2. Classification (NCBI taxonomy): domain Eukaryota; kingdom Metazoa; phylum Chordata; order Ceratodontiformes; family Ceratodontidae; genus Neoceratodus; species Neoceratodus forsteri. The sequence continues at coordinate 788,332,441 of CM057452.1, forward strand.
CTGCAGTTCTCTGTCCTGATTCTTCTGTGTTTCCTTATACTTCCTGAATGCTATCTTTTTTTCCATTACCTGCCCCATCACTTCTTTTGAGAACCATAGTGTTTTTTTCTTTCATTTTGATTTGTTTATTTGCTTCACACAAAGACTTGTTGCCTCTGTGATGGCGGTTTTGATGTTTCCCCATCGTTGCTCCATCCCACCCCACCTTCTTGCCTGTTTGTTAATGCTTTTCTGAAGCACTCTCCCATTTTGTCAAAATCAGTCCTCCTGAAGTCCAGTACCTTCACTTTTGTGTGGCTTGACTCTACAGCTAAGTTTATCATGAACCGCACTGTTTGGTGGTCGCTTTTCCCAGATGGCTACCCACTTCAAGATCAGCGATACTCTCTCCATCCCCATTTGATAGTACCAGGTCTAATATTGGTTTCTCCCTAGTGTGTTCCAAAACTAGCTGTCTGAGGCATGCCCCCTGTAGGGCATCGAGAATTGCCCTGCTTTTGGATGTGGCTGCAGCAAAGGTGCTCCAGTCAACATCTGGCATATTCAGGTCCCCCATCTGAATCCTTGCCAGGTCAGCATGGAGATGAACAACCTCCTCCCTCAGACCAGAGAGGTGCCTGCAAATAGGGCAGCAACGTAGTTTCCAGAATGTCTCCTGGAAGACTGCTGCTCCACAGCCAATGCATTGCACCACTACCCACATGTCTGTGTCCCTTCCAGTTACAGATGCTTTTTTGTTTTTTGGTCTTGTTTTAGTGTGTGCAAGCTTGTGAGTGTCTCTACCCCCTATTCAGTGTGCTGTGCCTTTAAGGATATGAACGGGTGTATGTTGTTAGCAGTTTTGAGGAAGTGATATTAGGGCCCCTGTTATAAAGGAAGTTATGTGCCTGGGACACTGGGGGTGCTGGGGTGATGTTCCTCATTAGTTTGTGTTGACAGAAAGAAAGAAAGAAAGAAAGAAAGAAAGAAAGAAAGAAAGAAAGCCAGAGGAGCTTGAAATGCATGCAAGTGGGGGGAGGGGAGAAGGGTTGGAGGTGAGGGGAGGGGAGAAGGGTTGGAATTGTGGGAAAAAGGGGAGCAGAATGAAATTAAACTGTCTAAAATAAGAAAAGCATGTGCTAATATCACTGGACATTGATGGTACCTAGATTTACTGTATATGCCATATAACACTGTCTAAAGAGCAAGAAAAAACAGTTATGCAATGAGAGAGTGTAGCAGAAAATAAAAAGGCAAAAGTACTAGAGTTCATTATTTTAACTTCTTTGGATTTGCTCTACCCAACTGAGAGAGATCTGTCAAACAGTATATACCATGCAAAGAAAGAAATAACAGAGCAATACATGCTTGGCTATCCCTTTACTTCTCCACCACCCCCAAGCATCCATTTCTTGTCATCCCCCACAATCCAAGTAGAGTTGTTGAGATATCCCTTTCCCAGCCCATAGTATGCCATTAATCATTCAGCTCTCCAACCCATACTAGTTCCTCTAAGTCACATAAATTATCATAACTCCACACCCTACCCATCCTCAAACAACCAAGCTCCCTCCTACCCTCCTCAGACCCAAATTAATAAGTATAATATCAGATGGTGACAGAACCTGTAAAGAAGAAACCTGTCTGGTGCTGGGGTGAGATTCCTCATTAGTTTGTGAAGAAAGAAAGAAAGAAAGAAAGAAAGAAAGAAAGAAAGAAAGAAAGAAAGAAAGAAAGAAAGAAAGAAAGAAAGAAAGAAATGTTCTTACCTATAGTAACACCATATTGACTGATAAGATACCATTCAGGTGTTACTATAAGTGAATATTATTGTTACTTTTGTAAACAAAAACAGATGGCTCTTGGTGCAGCTCATTCTTTTGAGGAATACTTTATTAACAAAGAAAGTAAAGCTGCCTGCACAGAGAGATGTGAGTTGGAAAATGTGAGTGTGTGAGGGAGAGAGCATGAGTTGGAAATGTAAAGTGGAGAGAGATGCTTTTAAGATGTTGATCTGTCTGAATGATCGTGCACCCCCACCAGAGATAACCTGAGTTGGAAATGTTTTTAAAAAAAGACTGAGGACTCTTACTGTGGTTCATTTCTTTGAAGCATGCTTTATTAACAAAACAAAACAAAAAAAAAGTAAAGCCATGGGCAGAGAGAACTGCTATAAGTTTCCGTAGTACCTGTTCAGCCAAACTCTGCTGCAGCCTTCTGTAATGTAAAGAGCCTGAGTTGGACACTTTATTTTTCAAATTAGCGGGATGATTTGTTAAGAAAAACAAACAAATAAATAAAGCTGCAGGGACTTTGCTGATGATTGGATCAGGGGAAGGGGTTACAGCTAATATAACTGCAGGCCAATGCAAAAGTGCTGCAATAAGGAAATGTGGTTCAAAATATTTAGCATCTCTCTTATCACCTAACAACTTGTCTGCCACTATTTCAAACTTATCAAACAAATTAAAAAATAACCCCTTCCACAGTGCAGATGATTCTAAAACTGGCAATTAATTGACAATTTTTATAATGTATCCAATAATATCTACATATATTTCACAATCTCCTTTTCATAGATATATCACTTTTGTATCCTAGATATATCTGTTCTTATGAACATTTCCATATGTTGTATAACTGCTCCCCTCCCATGGGGTTGTATTGTCTTTTTACCTATTCTGTAAGACCCCAAACCTCTCCCTTATAGGTTTGCCACAAGATTCCTGAATTTTTTTAACAAACAGTAAAAATTGCTTCTTTTAAAACTGTCACTTTTCTAATATGCAGTATGACACTGCCTCAACCCACCATGTGAATCATCAGTATCTTCTGAGAGCAAATTATAGGGCAGACTCAGTGGCACTGTGGAGAGGGACAGGACCACAGAGTGTAGTGCTGGAATAACCTACCAGATGGTGGTTCATCCCCCATGTCAGGCATATTACCCATAACTCTTGTTATTTTCATTTCTCTATCCATATTGCTTATTATTAATCTCATGTGTCCTAAACGGTCCTTTATTACTTCACATATATTTATAATCACTTTAGCAAGCACTCTTCAAATTCCTTATTTGGGTCAGTGATCTGGGGGTGACTCAGAAGGACATATGGAGAAACACAGGCAAATCTTGTTTTAACCCACTAATGCTGTTTTTCATATAAAAACAGTAGAGAAGTTCACATTTCTTTCCCCTTCCCAAATCATTACAATGTGCAGTTCAAGCACAACCAGGATGGCGCTCTCAATAAAATCGGGTGCTGGAAAAAATGGAACCATGAAGTAAATAAAAAAATCGCACTCCAGGCTGAAGAGAATTTCCACTTTACTTAGAAAACTTCAAATAACAATTGAATGCATTAATAGGGTTACATACCACTGAGTCACAAAAAACAGCCCACTGCAGTTGGCCAGCTGTGTTAATTAAGCTCTATTCTCATGTTATACAGACGATTATGCCTTCTTAAATGGTGAAGGTTAGATGCCCATTCTATTTAGTAGAACCTAGGGGCAGTGAATATGTGGCCTGAATATTTCTTATCTTTCACTATATCACAAATCAAAAGTTTTATCAAATGTCAAAAAAGGGAACATACTGAAGAAATGTACATTGTGCCACCAATTTTTTTTTTTTAATTTGTTAAATCCAGAAACATTTACAGATTTACAGTCAAAGTACAGGACATAGGAACAATCAGTTGGCAGTATGCACTGTATTTCTAGTTAAAACAGCAAGGACCAATGGGGTTTTTAATTAATTATTGCAGTGTTAAAAAAAAAAAGAATTTGAAAAACAAAGCTAATCTATGTAATTTATGTTATTGCAAGCCATTTAGGAATATGTAAAAGGATAACTAGCAATACGAATATCATGGGAAAAGTTATATTTCCTCTTTGGCTTTAAAGACAACAGTTACCTCTGGTTATGTATTTTTTTCCTTTTCTTTTCTTTTTTTATAAGATATTGGGGTACTTTTAAATTATGGCAAGCACATGGACTTTGTCTTTTAAAGCTCTGTATAACTATAAAACCGATATGAAACCTTTCTTTCTTGCAGGCAGGAACATTTATAATTTCAATGCTTAGGAGAGGCCTAATGCAACAGATAATTTGAAGAAAGCTGGCGTTTTTTGAGATTGGCTGCTCCAGTCAAGTATGGCCTGAAACGCATTCAGGACATCTTGATAATGTTTGCAAATATAACTTTTATAGCATTTTTTCATCATCCTGTCACTGCCACGGCAGTAGAGAGAACAACATCTGTAGTTTCCTTTTTGTAAAATCAGAATCTAATACATTTTGTATTAAAAATAATTTAATGCTGTCCAATGACAATAAAAACAACTCCCCAGATCTTTTAACAATGTACTGCCATTCTCATAGAATGTTAATCAATATATGCACTTTATATAGATTAAGACATTAAACAGTGGCAGGTCATTCATTTGTGACACTTTAAGTTATCATCCAGGTCAAGAAGTGTGTGCGTGGATTAGGCCATGGTGAACAGAGGTGGAGGTGAATTTTAGCACCTCATGAGATTGTTCATTAGCAAGCTGCTTTTCTACTAGTCCTCTCAGAAAGACTGCAGCGCTCCGCCCATGCAGCCCTAAAAAGGCCCCGATGAAGCCTTGGAGTGATGTGAAGCACCAGGGCATTTGACAGGCCATTCTGTTTGCAATGTCTAGCTACCTTGTATATTTGCAAGTAAAGCATGTTAAATACTAACATACTAACATACTATTTGCCAGCAGGTTAGGCCTTATGGTCTATCGAGTCTGCTCGAACTTTAGATCCTTAGTTGGGTGCCAAGAACCTCCCATCCCTTGTGCTCCAGAAACACATATCATTCATCCCCACCCCCCTGGAACAGGCCATCATCTAATACATCCACTTTCTGTGTCTGTCCCATCATCTCTTGAAGCCCTCCACTGTGGATCTCTGAACTAGCTCACCAGGCAGTGCATTCCAAGGGTCCACCACCCTCTCAGTGAAAAACCTCCTCCTCTTTTCTCCCCCTCACCCTTCCACCTTCCAACTTCAAACCATGCCCTCTGGTGATACTTCCCTGCTTTAGTCTAAAGATCCCCTCCATGTTTACCCTATTTATTCCCTTGAGGTACTTGAAGATCTCAATCATGTCCCCTGTCTCCTCTCCTCCAGTGAAAACAGGCAGAGCTCCTTAAGTCTGTCCTCATACCGTCAAATTCTAGCCCTCGTATCATCTTTGTTGCCCTCCTCTGTACCCTCTCTAGGAGCTGTATGTCCCTTTTCAAGTGTGGTCTCCAGTACTGTACACAGTACTCAAGGTGTGGTCTAACCAGTCCATTGTACAGCGGCAGAATCACTTCCTTGCTCCTAGAGGTGATCCCCCTTATGATGCATCCCAACATCCTGTTTGCCTTGCTAGCCGCTCTCCTGCACTGCTCAGAGTTATTCATACATGCATCCACCATGACCCCTAGGTCTTTTTCCCCTATTGAGGCCTCCAGCGCCTCCCCTCCCAGGGTGTACCTGTGTTTAGGGTTTCCCCGACCAAGATGCAACACCTTGCACTTGGTGATATTGAAATTTAATTTCCATGTGTGAGCCCAGCTTTCCAGGGTGTTCAGGTCCCCTTGCAGGGCCAACCTCCCCTCTTCTCCCTCAACTACTGCTCCCATCTTGGAGTCATCCGTGAAGAGACTCATTTCACACCCTATACCCTCCCTGATGTCCGATATGTATGCATTAAACAGGATCGGACCCAGGACCGAGCCCTGAGGTACCCCACTACCAACCTCTCTAGGGTTCGAGAGCTCCCCACAGACCACTACTCTCTGAGTGTATCCAGCTAGCCAGTTTTCAATCCATCTGACCATCAAAGGGCCTACTCCTAACCCCATCAGTTTCTCTACCAGACCATTGTGGGGGACAGAGTCAAACGCCTTGCTGAAGTCCAAGAATAATACATCCACAGGCTTACCCCTGTCCAGTTCTGATGTTACCCATTCATAGAACTCCACAAGGTTGGTTTGACATGATCTACCTGGCACAAACCCATGTTGCCGACTATCAAGACCTCCCACCTCCTCCAAGTACACTCCCAATCGTTCCTTTAGTATACTCTCCATTAATTTTCCCACCACCGAGGTCAAACTGATGGGTCTATAGTTACCTGGTACTTCCCTCGACCCCCCTTTATGGATTGGTACCACATGTGCCTCTCGCCAATCCCTAGGTACCCTCCCTGTCTCAAGTGACCTGCTGAAAAGCTCCGCCAGTGGTGCAGCCAGTATGTCCGCCAATTCCCCATAGTACTCTCGGATGAATGCCATCCGGCCCAGGAGATTTGTCTTTCTTTAGGGCCTTGAGGGCTAACCACACCCTTTTGGTGGAGATAGCATCATCCGTCCCCTCCACCTTACTGGCCTTTTTATCTTTACCCAGATGTGACACCCCTGGGGTACCTCTCTCCCCCTCTTGCTCCATTTGTGTTGCTCCCCTGATCCCACTTACTGATGTTTCTATCCCCTTCGTGCCTTGCTTTGTAGATATCCCATCCCCCTCCCTAGTGAACACAGAGGCAAAGTACTCGTTAAATATATGCTTAAGCTTATTATGCTGGTAGTGCATCTTTTACTTCTATTGAGTGCATGGTGAATTTTTTTTCCTGTCTGTTTGGATACGAAAATGGCTGTCTCCCACTGGTTCACCCTTGCTGCTCCAAATCATGTTTGTTTCCTCTGGATTAGTTTGTATGCTGCTAATACCATATTGCAAGCTAGAACGTGCACTACATGAATTGTATTTTCTGTATTCCTTGTAGCCAGTTCCTTCAGTTAAAACCAAATTGTGCCCAAGAAGAGGACTTTCTGAAGCAAGTGAAAGAATTAAGAAAATATTATTGAAAAGGGCTACTTGATGACTAGAGATGGACGAAGTGGCCCCAATTCACTCCACAAAGTGATTCACGGAGTGAAGGCGAATTCGCGGAGTGCTCCGCCATGTGACGTGGAGTACTTCGCATTATAATGGGTAACGCAAAGTCCATTGAAAACAATGACTTCTCATTACTCTGCCTTCCTAAACCACTACTTCACCAATTCTTAAGGTGAAGTACATTGAAAGCAATGTACTTTGCCTCACTTTGCCTTATTTTTAAGTTCCAAAGGTGAATTTTGCAGTGATTCATGGGATTTCAGGTCACATGGGCTCTAGATTGTTCTGCACAGCCTCAGTTTAGGGTAGTGTGTGTAGGAAGCTGTAGGAGACAATCTGTTCTGAGAGCTCTGTGCAATTCAAACCTTCTAAAAACTGTTAAAAAAGCCTTTTTGAGTCATTTATTTTGCTGAAACTTTAGTTCAGCGATTATAGGAAACCCTCCTGTGCTCATGTCATCGAGCGTTTACTGTTTGTGTGTGGATTTTGAATGGTATTGTAAAACATTCAGTCTGTGTACTGAGAGACATTGGAAATGTGCTTTGGGGAAGGAGCATTTTTGTGGTGTAGGTAGATTAATTTGGAAAAAAATACAGTGCATTCCATTTTGGTGATATTTTTCTTGTGTAACTGTGTTAATGTACACACAGTAATATTTTCAATAATTCTTGCCATTTTTGTGCTGATTGTTGTGATGCAGCAGTGCATAATTTTAGTTTGTTTAAAATATGTGGTTATATTACTGAAGTTTTCAATTTGCTATGCATTACTTAGTGTGTGTGTATGAGTATGTGTGTGATGCGTGTCACCAAATAAAACACCTTTTATTGTGCCACATAATAATTTCAGCAATGTGAACCTGCTATCCACTGCAGCTGTGTGATTTTTGTACTTCTCTGTGGTATCTTTACTGGTACTAGTCCTAGTGACTGTTACTGCAGCAGTGCAGTACACTGCCCACCCCCTCTCACAGCCGTTCCAACCGGCAAAGGTATTCTTTTCCAGATTTGAATTTCTGATGGTGAGCACTGGTTAGGTGTTGTGCCTTTGCATCTGCATCTCTTATGTGCACAGCGCAATCTTAATCTGTCTGTGCATTTGCATCTCTTTAGGGCCCAATCTCCATCTGTAACGTAAGTCACAGTTGTTTCTTTGGCTTCCCTTCAGAGTACTGGAAAGGTGTGGTGCATAATTCTGCATGAAAATTGTACTCATTAATATGTGTTTTTAGGTCAGGACCATCATCATGAGTCACTCGTGATACAAATCAGGTTCTTCATTATCTCGATCTCAAATGTAGTCACAAATCACGATTCATGATCATGTCAAGTATAACAACATTCATTTTTTGACTAATTACTTGTATGTATTGCAAACATGTTTTATAGTATCTCTCCAGGCTTCACCAGCCCACCATTGTACTCATTAACGAGCATTTTTAAGTTGAGGAGTTTGTGCTACAGCTCATCGGGGAAGTACAGCCATAGGCATTCGCATTCCTTTTTTTTAATTAAAAGTTTTATTAATTTTCTCAACAAACACAATTTTTCACGAATAATTAAATAGGGGTTACAGAGAAAGCCACAACATCTTAGAGCCATTCTGCAGAAGAATTAAAGACAAACACTTTCCCCGGCAGAAACAAGAGTCTACACTAAATAACTTACAAACCCAATACCCTCCCCACCCCCACAAACCCTCAACATTAAACATGTAAGAGGTCAAAAGTCACTAATTAACCCTTAGAGGGTGCTAGCCTAATAAACCAAAAAATAAAATTTTAGTTAAACAGAGTCCAGGAGAAAAGAAAATGCTCCAATGGACACCATAACTTAACAAAAGACTCTCTTTTACCCCTTGTGTCTGCAATGTGTTTTTCAAGTTGTATAGCAAAGGTGCATTCCCTATGCCACTCCACCAATGTTGGAACCTTGTCTGACACCCAGTGCCTAAGAATTAGCAGCTTCATTACAGCAGCGGTCAGACTAATGTATGCTCTCCAAACTTTAGGAGTGGTCGCAGGGAAGGCACCCAATAAGCAGATCTCGGGGGTATCCATTCTGTAAGAGCCAAGGATAGGGCTGAGTAGGGAACCTACTGATTTCCAAAAGTTTTGGACTTGAGGGCACAACCATAAAAGGTGGTAAAGAGTTCCATCTTCCTTTCCACATTTCCCACATAGAGGTGAGCTAAGTACTCCCCTTCTGAAGAGATGGGTAGGAGTCAAATACATATGATGCATAATTTTAAACTGGATCATTCTTAGCCTGTCTTGCTTAATGAATCTATACACTGTAGACCAAAGCATCCTCCAGGCTTTCGGGGAGGCACTGATATCCAACGTTTGGACCCAATAGTAGCGGATTCCCAAGGTAGAGTGTGATCCCATTCTTGGAGGAGACTGCTAACCCTCACATCTGTGCGATGCGTGCTGCGCAGTCCTAAAAGAGTGTGTATATCTTTACCTTTGTTAACCTCTTTATAATTCGGGGAGAAGACCTGAGTTAGGGCTTTTCTAAGCTGCAACCATTTATAAAAATCACGTTCCGTAAAGCTCCAATTTTCTTTTAAGACATCAAACATATATGGCCTGCCCTGATCCCAAAAATCAGCAACCGTTAACTTGCATAGCTGAGGCCAAAAGGCCGCCGGGATAGGGGAGCCACCAATTTTAATTTGTGGATTGTCAATAATGGGTTGAGAGCTGGATAACCACCACTTAACCCCTAAATAACTTTGCAATTGATGAAATGCCCTGATAGACCATCCTATAAGGTTATTTTTGAGCGGCATGGGAAGGCAGGCCAGAGGGATATAAAGGAGCGCAAATAAGGAACATTTGGCCCTCTTCAGAGGACCTGTTCAATGTCCAACCAGAGAGGAGTATATGGAACTCTAGTCTGATCCCGATCCCAGAAAGCCAATTTTCCTACATGCTGGGCAAATAATAGATAAAAGAGGGGCTGCTAGGCCACCTTTAAGTTTGGGAGCTGAAAGTTTGAGATAGAGCGACGGGTTGTATTACCTTTGCCATAAAAGGAATTAAATACCGTCTGTAATTTAATAAACCAGCTCTTTGGCAAAAAGGCTCCTAGCATATCAAGCGGGTAAAGAAGTCTAGGAAGAGCAATCATCTTTATAAGATTCAGACTGCCCCATAGGGATAAGGAGAGTGCGCTCCATCTCTTAAGATCAGCTGAGATCTCTCGCACAATGGAACCCAAATTATCCCTGACCATCTGGATAAAACTCGTCTTAATCTTTATGCCAAGAAATGTAACAAATTTTGTCTCCCATGCGACACCTAGACCCTGCATCCCTGCTTTTCTCGAAAGATAGTTTAGTGGGAAAACTTTAGATTTAGCGCAGTTTAATTTGTATGAAGATACTACGGAGAAACTATTACTCTCCTTAAGTATAGCTGGGATCGAAGACTCTGGATTTTCTATATGTAAGAGCACGTCATCTGCATATGCAGAACAGACATACCTAGAATCCCCTATTTGTATACCCTTGATGGCAGAATTCTTTATAATCCTACGCAGTAATGGATCTAAATACAAGTTGAATAATAAAGGGGACAGCGGGCATCCCTGCCTAGTGCCCCGCTCCAACTTAAAGGCCGGTGACAGGAATCCATTGCATTTCACCCTGGTTGATGGGCATGAGTATAATAATCTGATCCAAGTTATAAAATTGTGGGGTATGCTGAAAGCCGAGAGAGTGGCAAACAGAAAGGGCCATGAGACCCGATCAAAGGCCTTTTCGGCATTGAGTGAAAGGAGTGCCGCAGGGATTTTGGACTCTTTTGCTACTGCAATAAGATGCATAAGTTTCCTCATGTGATCGTGAGATAGTCTCCCTTTCATGAAACCTACCTGTTCCCTACTAACCAATTGGTCCATAACTTCAGCTAGTCTATTAGCTAAAATTTTTCGAGTATTTTAATATAGTGTTAAGCAAAGAGATTGGACGATAACTATCCAAACTGGTTGGGTCTTTATCCGGTTTCAAAATTAGGAAATTGTGGCCTCGGGAAGGCGGATCAGAAATACCATAACTGAACCAGTACCTAAAACGTCAAGAAGAACTGGTGAAATCTCTGGGAGAAAAGCCTTATAAAATTACTCGGAAACCATCGGGCCTGGGGATTTGTCTGGGGGCAGCTGCTGGATAACTTGCTGTATCTTGGCAAGGGCAATTGGAGCTTCTAAAATTTTAGAGTCGGCTTCTGATAATTTTGGCAAGTTCACTTCACTTAGGTACTCCGCAATTTCAGGACCAGAGGGTCCCGCATCAGACTCATGTGCATATAATTTCTGGAAGTACTCTCCAAATAACTTCAAGATTTCTCTCGGGTCAGTATGAATCTGGCCCCCTTGACCTGTCCGAACTCCCACTATATATTGAGCTGAGTCCAATTGTTTTACTCGCCAAGCAAGGAGTTTACTCGCCTTTTCACCTAGGTCCAAATACTGCATCTTGGTTCGAGTAAGGGCAAGATCTGATTGCTGAAAAATTATAGCCGAGTACTGGGCCTGCAACTGATGCAGCCTGACCCACTCTGATTCAGGTGAGCTACGGGATAGAGTATTCTCCTTTAATTGGATAGCCGTTAAAATTGGTCTCAGCCTATCTCTCTGCTCCCGTTTCTTCCTGGACGCCATCTTAATCAACTCCCCTCTTAAGAAGCATTTTAAGGCAGCCCATATAAGGTCTTTTTGATTTATGGAGTCATTGTTGACTGTCATAAAATGTACGATAAGTTCCCTAATGCTCCTTAGGGAACTTTCTTCTTTTATAATTTGGGTATTTAACCTCCATTGTGTAGATCTACACAGTTCCAGGAAAGGCGTGTATTTTACACATACCGGAGCATGGTCTGAAATCACCCTTGCCGAAATCTCAGCATGGGAGATATTGGGAACCATAGATGAGCTAACTAGAATATAATCTATTCTCGAATAGGTATGATGGACTGGCGAGAAAAAATAATATTGTCTTCTTTCTGGAAACAAAAGACGCCATATGTCAACTAAGGCTAAATTGTTGATAAAGTCTTTCAGGGCCCTTTGGGAAGGGGAAAGGCCTCTATGTCTGTTGTAAGATCTATCCAAATCATTTTGGAGTACCAAGTTCCAGTCTCCCCCAAGAATGGTGATATTATGTGCCTCTAGGCCCATTTTGAGGGGAAGGTCCCTAAAAAAAGAAGGAGATTCACAATTGGGACCATAAATCAAGCCTAAGACCACAGTTTGAGATGCTAATGTAGCTTTCACAAATACAAAACGCCCTTCTGGGTCCCAACAATCCTGTACCAATTTGAAAGGCACCCCTCTTACAATTAGGATGGTTACCCCAGCTCTCCTAGAAGACTCACCCGCACCAAAAACTTGAGCTACCCACAATCTTTTAAAATAATGAAGGTCAGATCTCTTTCGATGGGTTTCCTGAAGGAAAGCAATTTGTGTCCCTAAGTGTGAAAGATGTTTTAGGACTACCTGCCTCTTGACCCTATCCTTGGCTCCTTTTATGTTCCAACTGACAATTTTAAATGGTAATGCCATATACCTGGTGAATAAAATCAGACGAAACCTCTGAGAAATCACCTGGGGTATTACACTGACATCACATAATAAAGAAATGCAAGCACCCACAAACCAAAGACCTCCACTATTCTATGTTTGAGACCCTGAAAATTCCCCATCCCCTCCCTCTAGCTAGTCCGCTCCAACCTCCCTCCCCACCCCTTATAGTAAAGTTTCCTAAACCCTCCTGCCCCTTATTTATACATAACCCCCAGTTCCCAAAAACTGCACGCCTAACACAATACTGCCACATGATATACATCCAAAAACAGCCTATAGCTAATTATCACCCAATCCCCCACCCGGAGCCCACCTACCCCGCTCACTGAGATAGTATCCCATATTAAACCAATAAACAAGCAATGTATGCCCCATATAAAAAAAAAAAAAGGTCCAAGGGAATTAGGGGGGCGTAAACCCCAGAACTTCTTCCTGGAACTTTTATAATGTTACTTCAACTGCACAGGGTAAGCGACCGGCCGGATGGCATCCTTGCAATCAGCATGAGACTTGCTAGTTAAAAACTCAGTAGATCCCTCCAGTCTCAATCAGAGCAGACTGAAAGAAGAAGAAAAAAAAAAAAAAACATTAAGTTTTTCCTCTTTCTTAATAAATGTCAGATAATTCTGCCATCATAAATCCTTCATACTGAGATGCATGAGAGTCCCACTCAAACAGATGAGTAAGTCGAAAGTTCACTTGAACAGGTCTGGTAGTATCCGCTGTAGCTCCTGTTGGGCCTGCTGCTGAGACTCGAATGAAAGCCATTTCCCCTCATGTGAAACCATTAGAGTGGCCGGGTATTTCACCTTAAAGGGCTTCGACACAGCAATGAGCTTAGAGACTAAAGGATGCAATTCTTGTCTTCTGATTCTTACTGAATGGGGCAGATCCTGGACAATTCAGATTCTCTTGCCCTCCCATAATAGCTCCTTCATCCCTTTAACTTTATCCAGAATGTGTTGTTTATCCAGATAATTAAGAAAACGCAGGATCAGAGGTCTGGGGGGCTGACCCTGAACAGGGGGAGGGAGTAAGGATCGATGTGCCCTTTCTATTATATAATCTCCCCCTCCGGGAGGAGAACCCGCAATTTTAAGGCAAAATTTTTGCATGAAAGTGACTGGAGCGTTACCTTCCTCTCTTTCTGGAATGCCTATGACCACCAGATTGTTCCTTCTGCTGCGCCCTCAAATCTTCTAGCTTATCCTCTAGTTTTTTAATTCTTCTTTTTGCCAAACCAATCTCTGAATCAGCTCCATTTTGTCTACTAACCAACAAGGAGATGTTACACTCAGCATCCCCAATCCTCCTAGAAAGTGAATCCATAGCCTGTTTAATATCTTGAATGTCCCCTGATAGCATCGTAATGGAGGCTTGGAGAGGTTTCATTATTTCCATAAATTTAGCTTCAGTGAGCGGGGACTCGAGTATGGGAGCTGGGACAGGCTAGCAGCCTGTTGCTTGGCCCTCTTCTGACCTGTGCTTTCTCCAGGCGCTCTAAGGGAGGCGTAATGCTTGCGGGGACTTCCAAATGAATGTTTCCATCGCCGAAAGCCGAAACCGAGCAGTCGCATTATCGGACTTAGCAATCACAAAAAAAGCAGCCGTTAATTTGCCGAAAGAGCGCCGAAAAAGGAAGAAATTGAGCGGTCGATCGGTGAGCTCCAGGCAAGTGCGACTTTCACTTTAGGCTGCCATCACGTGACCTGAGTGGCATTCACGTTCCTAATGCCGTTTCATATTGGTTATCTCACACCGTTGACACTGAATCATGATCTTCATCATCACAGTCATAAATGTAGTCAAAAATCATGATTTAAGATCATGTCACGAATCACAACACTAATTTTTTGACTAGTTACTTGGATGTATTATAAGCATGTTTTGAAGTATCTCTCCAGGCCCCCCCCCCCACCATTGTACTCATTAATGAGCTTTTTTAAGTCAGGGAGCTTGTGCTACAGCTCATCGGGCTAGTACAGCCATAGGCATTCACATTCCCAATACAGTTTCATATTGGCTATCTCAAACCATCGTCACTGAATCACATTCTTCATCATCACGGTCACAAATGCAGTCACAAATCACATTTTCCATACTTAGAGACTTAAGGGCATATATTTACTTTTTATAGTACACAAGGCTCCATACGCTAAAAGAACAACATATAGCCTCCACGGAATGGCATACAGACCCTTCTTTCTGGTCACCGGGGGAAGAACCCAGTACAGGACTAGCCATTTTAATCAATTTTGTAGGCCTTACAGTCTAAAGACTAGTTGATTTATTGCCTGGTAGAGTAATGATTACAGACGCTAGATATAAAGAACAGGACCATAGACTAATCAATGTATATAATACCCAAACAAAGTATAAGAGGATAGAGGTACTCAAGTGCATACAGCCCTCTCTGTATTCATCCAAATCTGTTATAGTGGGAAGGGATTTCAACTGCATAATAACCTTAAGTGACAAAACTGGGTTTACTCAGAAATTGTATAATGACACTAATTTTTTTAAAAACCATGTACAAACAAGCTATGTTGAAAGATTGAGCCTCCACTAATGATTGCATTCCAGAGCATACATTTTTTAAACGGCGACTATCCACCCAAATCTACTTTTTTCTTCTTCTCAGTGGATGATGGTAAACAAATTTCAAATTTTTCCCATAGAAACATCTAACCACAACCTGACTTTTGTTAGATTTGGTGATTCCCCCAAATAAGACCATGTCAAATACTATATGGAGATTTAATGTCTCTGTACTAGAAGACCCATTTATTTTTTCAGGGACTACAGGAGGAATTATATGCCAGAAGCACTGTGTATGAGTTATATGATAACCCATTAATATGGTGGCAGGACACTAAAGCTGACAATTACAATATATTGCAGCAAATTTTCTAAACATAAAACTAATGTTCAGTGTTTAAACTATTTAAAATTAAGAGAAAAGCTCCAACTTTTGGTCTCTGTCAGTAGACCAGGGAATAGACCACACAGACCACATACAAGCTATCAAGCTAGATATGCAGAAATATCAGTATAGCAGAGCACAATCCCTGTTTCTGGATCAAAAATTCAGTACACAGGGGAGGGCACAACAGGTTAAACCTTAAGACAGCTGTAGCCAAAGGATAGAATCAAAATACATGGAAGAATTGCAAATGGTGAATGGGGTAAATACAAGGAAGGGCAGTGAAATCACACAAACAGTGGATACTTATGTGCAGGGCATGTTTGAGGAGGCAGCACCCTCTTTGAATGCATTCCTACAGGACCTGCACATTCCCCAGATATCAGAGGCGAAATCTGATTCTTTGTGGCCTCAATTACTCTCATGGAGTTACAAAGTGCAATTTCAGTGGTTATAGCTGGAGTGACCCCCGGGCCCACATGGATTGCCCAGAGAGTTTTATAAGAAAATGATGGAATTGCTGTCTGAGAATTTATTGAGTTTTTAACACAATTTTGGCAGGCAAAGTATGTTTGCCAGCCTCTTTTCCAGATAGTTTACTAATTTTCTTATATAGGAAAGGAGATAGGTTACAACTGAATAACTGGAGACCCATAAGTCTGCTAAATACAGACTGGAAGCTGTTGTTCAAAATTTTGTGCACACGTTTGGCACAGTTAGCCAAAACAGTAATTTCCTCTGTGCAGGTATGTACCATTCCACAAAGGAATATGGTTGATAATTTAAAGATCATTAGAAAAGTTTTCTTCCAGAAAGACATAAAAGGAATTATGCTCACAATAAACCAGGCCAAAGCATTCAATGCAGTGCCATATAAACACCTTTTTATAACTCTAAAACAATATGGGATTCCAGAGGTTTTTTTTATCTTGGATCAAAACATTATACAAACAAGCATCTGCAAGTCCAGTAGTAAATGGCAGAATGGGTAGACATATCCTTATTAAGCCCCCTGCTCTACGTTTTTGCTATTGACCCTCTGTTAAGAAAATTAGAGATGACACCAGAAATAGGCCCAGTAAGGGGATTGAGGGAAGATGTTTCCTATAGCCATGGCTTATGCTGATGATGTCACTAGTACGGTTGCATATGAAGCTTCAGGGGAGAAGGCCTTAGAGATGGTAACTAGGTATTCTGAGTTGTCAGGGTCAACAATTAACATAGATAAATGTGGGGGCACAGTCATACATGGTCCTGTAGTAGGGTCAATTGTCTCCCTGTCTGGTATAAACATTACAAACCCCTTTGTTGAAATTTTAGATATCCCTTTTGGGACAATGGATCTGATACACACTAACTGGGAGGAATGTCTCAGTAAAGTTGAAGAGAAAATAGAAAGATTTAAGGTATACCCAATCAAGAGGAAAAAAAGGATATATATGATATAGACATACATTATACCTATTTTTTTATTGTTGGGTACACTATTTTGACTTCCAGTTAAATTAGAGACAAGGATGCATAATATTGTTTTTAGAATGTTGTGGGACAGCAGACTAAATCCAGTTAAAAACTAATAACATATAGACCAATAAAGGAAGGGGGATTAGACATGCTGAACCCAGGACACTCGCATATACAGCACAGGTGATTTTACTAAAACTACTGAAGCATGGGTATGGGGGCCTAGCCTTTGGTCCAGTGGGGAGAACCTTTGCTCAGGAGTTGGAATTTGTTTCTCAGCTCCCTCAGTAAAGATAGACTGACTGGTGGATATATCCCCAGGGAGAGTTTGCTTCTAGATGTTAAACTCCAAGGTAAAAATTTTAGTTTAATCAATATCTATGCCCCACAAATCAAAACAGCCCAAGCTGCCCTTTTAAAAAACATTCAGCCATGTTTATTTACCAGTGGAAATGTACTCTTTTGAGGAGACTTTAATATCACACGGACATATATGGATAGGGGCTCTAACACCCCAAAACTATATTGTAATGCACATTTTTTAAATACACTACTTGACCAAATGGGTCTTATTGATGTCTTTGCTGAACTGGCCCCCACTCCCCGCTCCCCATACTTTTTTTCAGGGATCCCATTTATCAAGAATTGATTAGTGGTTTTGTTCTCCTCAATTACATTGTAGGAAGGCAAGAACTCATATGGTTGCTACATCAGATCATGCGCTTTTACAAGTAGATTTTTCAAACTATGAACAAACTTCTAAAGAACAGATGTGGTGCATAATTCTGCATGAACATTGTACTCATTAATATGCATTTTTTAAGTAAGGACCATCACACGAGTCACTCATGATACAAATCACATTCTTCATCATCACGGTCACAAATACAGTCACAAATCACTATTCACAATCATGTCATGAATCACATTTATTTTTTTCTAGTTACTTTGATGTATTGTAAGCCTGTTTTGTAGTATCTCTCCAGGCTTCACCACCCCATCATTGTACTCATTAACAAGCGTTTTTAAGTCATGGAGTTTGTGCTACAGCTCATCTGGGAAGTACGGCTGTAGGCATTTGCATTCCCCTCCCAATACAGTTCCATATTGTTCATCTCACACCATCAACACCGAATTACATTCTTCATCATCACGGTCATAAATGCAGTCACGAATCATGATTCACGATCACGTCACAAATCACAACACTAATTTTTTGACTAGTTACTTGGATGTTTTGTAAGCATGTTTTGTAGTATCTCTTTAGGCTTCACCACCCCACCATTGTACTCATTAATGAGCATTTTTTAAGTAGGGGAGTTTGTGCTACAGCTCATTGGGGAAGTACAGCTGTAGGTATTCACATTCCCAATACAGTTTTCATATTGGTTATCTCACACTGACAACACAGAATCAGATTTTTCATCATCACGGTCACAAATGCAGTCACAAATCACAATTCACGATCACGTCATGAATCACAACATTAATTTTTTTATTAGTTACTTGGATGTATTGTAAGCATGTTTTGTAGTATCTCTCCAGGATTCATCACTCCACCATTGTACTCAATAATAAGCATTTTTAAGTCTGGGAGTTTTATGCTACAGCTCATTGGGGAAGTACAGCCATAGGCATTCACGTTCATTCCCATACAGCATGTGAGTTACAGTACTGTAAGTAGTGGTGGGCTAAGTAGCCCTAATTTGCTCCATGAAGTGATTAATCATTGTAATTTGCCTCATTTCGCTCTGTAATTGAGCTCCAAATAAAATTCTGCAGTTATTCATGGGATTGCAGGTCACATGGGCTCTAGATTATTTGGCACAGTCTCATTTCTGGCCTGGGTATTGTGTGTGCAGTGGCAGATCAGAGCTCTGCAATTCAAAACCTCTAAAAGCTGTTTAAAATGCCTTTTTGAACAATAATTTTTGCTCAAAATTTGGTACATTGATTGTAGGAAACCTTTCTGGGCTTATATCATCGAGTGTTTATTTTGTGTGGATTTTGAATGTTAATTTAGAACAGTCAGTCTGTGTACTGTGAAGTGTGCTTTGGTGGAGGGGTGTATTTGTGGTATAGCTAGATTAACTGGGAGAAAAATGCAGTCTTTCTGTTTTGGTTATATTTTTCTTGTATGACCGTGTTAATGTACACACAGTGATATTTTCAGTAATTCTTGATTTTTTTTGCTGATTGTTGTAGTGCAGCAGTGTACAATTTGTCTATTTAAAACATTTGGTTATATTACTAAAGGGTTTCAATTTGCTAAGAATTACTTGACTGTGCGTGTTAGTGTGTGTGCAATGTGTGCCATTAAATCAGACACCTTTTATTATGTTTCAGTGTTTCAGAGTAATTGCAGCAGTGTGAACCTGCTATCCACCACACCAGCATTAATTTTTTACACTGCTTTGTGGTATCTTTACTGGTAGTGGATTGTTACTGCCGTACACTAGTCCCCCACCTGGCAAAATGTATTCCTTTCCAGATTTGGATTTGTGACTTGTGAGCACTGGTTAGGTCTTGTTGTGCCTTTCCATATGCATCCCTTGAGTGTAAAGTGCATTTTTAATCTGCCTGTGCATTTGCATGGCACCATTAATTCTAGAAGACTGCATTTCTTGTTATGCTCTCATTTCACTTCATTAGCACTGGGGAATTTTCTGGACACAAAACAGTAGCATTTTGGGGATGCACATTTATTCTGGTGACTCTGTGTGTGACCTGACCACTGCATGCATGACTGAGTGTGCCAATAATTCTGTGACTTTGCATGTCTTGTTACACTCTCATTTCACTTCATTGGCACTGGGGAGTTTTCTGGACACACAACAGTAGCACTTTGGGGATGCACATTCATTCTGGTGACTGTGTGAGTGGGATGCTGCCAATATTGTTGTCACTCCACCTTACTGCGTGATTAAGGTGGACTGACAATGCGAAGTAATAGTAACAAGGTGAAGTGAGCCTTTTCTATGGGGCACTCCACGTAGCGAGGTGCCAACATGAAGTGGCCAGTTTGCGTTCACTTTGCCGGCAGATTTTAAATTCACTGCACCTCTAACCATAGCTGCTAATAAATCAGTTTTCCATTTATATGATTCCATCCAGGAATGGTGGGAGGATTCAAAATCTGATTTTTAAAATTATTTTCAAATTATAGGCAGACTTTTGCGCCATCATAAAAAACAGGAATATTTTGCCTGTAGACAACAGGTACTGTTATTTCAGGAAAATTTATCCAAAGGGCACATAATTGACTCAGTTGCATTTCAGACTGCTAAATTCAGTTTGATATCAAGTACAATATAATAGATTAACAACTTTAATACAAAAATTTGGCACTCAAGGTTCCCAGGCTCACACCAATCTCTGATTGTTGTAAGACCATGAGGAAAAACAAGGAAATATGCTCCATTAATATACCTACTGGTGGAGTGACTCCTACCAAATCAGATATTTTATAAGAAATAGAATCTTATTTTCAGTTTCAGATTTCCATAGACCCATAAGTCACAGAACCCCAGATTACTGCTTGGCTACAAAGCAGTGCTCTGCCACAAGTTCCTGAATATTTCTTGTCATCTCTTTTGATGCCTATTTCTGAACAGGAACTCACTTTAGTAATCATACAATCCCCCTTAGGGAAAGCCCCTGGACATGATGGTCTCCCCAATGAGCTTTATAGGTTTATGATTCTTCATTTAGCTAAGGAATTGGTGGACTTATTTACCTTAGTCTCAAATAACAACAGCTTCCCCCAAGTATGTACATTGGTCTTGTCATTTTGTTATATAAAAAGGGGGACAGAATCCTCTTACAGAATTGGAGACCGATTATGCTTTTAAACAGTGATTACAAATTTCTTGCAAAAATTCTTAGCCTTAGGCTTTCTCCAGTATTGCCAGATGTCATTCACCCTACCCAATTTTGTTCAGCGCCAGGTAGAACAATTATGGATGGTCTCATTCTTATCACAGAAATTATGGACAGATGTCATTCAGGAGAACTCACTGGATTGTTTATTAGTTTGGATCAAACCAAAGCATTTAATCAGGTGTCTCATTCATATATGTGGGCATGTTTGTCACATTTAGGTTTTCCTAGTCCATTTATTTTATGGCTCAAGACATGTTATACTTTTGCTACAGTAACACCTTATGTAAATGAGTGGATGGGGCATGCACTTCCTGTCACTAGAGGGGTTAGACAGGCCTGCTCCCTTAGCCCTCTCTTACATGTTATAACATTGGAACTTTTTTTATCCCAACTGCACTCTTATGATTTCATTAGGGGACTCTGTCTCACTAGTATGGATATAGAAGTTAAATCTGTTACTTATGCAGATGATGTCTGTCTCTTTTTAGCTAATCTTCCCTCGTGCACTGCTACTGAGGCCTTGTTAATGGAATATACAATGGGTTCAGGATCTACATTTAATTTTTCCAAAAGTTTTTGTTAATTGTTGAGACCTGGATCCTTATCTCAGACTCATATCATAGGCATAGCGATCTTGTCAGAGGTATGTAAACTACTTGGTAATTACTTTGACCCTGCTGATATGGCATTTTATAATTGGGATTTGCTATTGAAACACATTCCACAAAAGGTTACCATATGGAACAGATGGAGAATGTCCCAAAAAAAAGAGGGTATATACGGTTGAGACCATTTTGTTAAGCATGTTTTTACATCGCTGTATAATTCCCCCCAAGCAACTGGATACCAATATTTATATTGCATTTTTTCATGCGATTTGGGGGAGTCATTTAAATTCTGTTAAACATGAAATTCTCTATTTGGATTTTCAATTTGGTGGTATTCGTATGGTGAACCCTGTTGTTTTCTTTTTTCTTTATTTTAACAAGAATTTTACCCCTATACTCCAGGGAAAACCTGTCCTTTAGTACTCATGGGTGCAGGATGTGGTTTCTCTCTGGACTCAACACTGGAATTTACACAATGCTATTCCTAAGCAAAAATCATTACATGGCTTACTGACTTATTTTCTCTCAGCTTTTGAGAAACTCAAAACATGGGAAATCCCTAAGCAATGGTTGCTATCCCTATCACGTAAAGACCTTTATAAAGCCATTTTGTTGAAAAAATATACTGTTTCTCCTGGCTTTGGTTCTGGGACCTGTACCCAGCTACAGCTAACAGGACAACTTCTCACTAATACCAGAACTCCATCTTTTATGTGGAATACTATATGGCTTTGTGCACATAAAAAATTAAACATAAAATGTAATTTGAAACACAAAGACATTAGAGAATGAATTTGCCTGAGACAGAGTTGGTGTCCAGATACCCTAGAAACTATGGGCCCGTGTTTTTTTTGAATGTCCTTTTATAACCGCTTTTTAGGTTATTGCCCTTAGGTATTGGAAAAATACTCCTTTGCAGTTTCTTACTGTTGATATTTTGGTTTGGGGCACAATGCCTAGGTCCTAATGGGCTAAATATGATGTTGAAACTATACTTGTAATTCTGGGGTGCATTAATTATCATGTCTGGCAAAATTGGTGCATGTGGTCCCTACAACAGCAATTTATATCCCCATAACTTTTTTTTGGAAAATACAGGGTGCCATACAAGATATTAGGAATAAAGAAAAATCAAAGCTGTCTAGGGAAGAATATCAGAAATTATGGAAACACATGAATTGGCTGGATACTGGTAAGATTTGACTTTCAGTTTTCCTTTTTGTTAGAATGATGAAAATCTTTTTTAGTGGAAGTATTCTGTATTTCCATGAACTGCCTATTTGTCATCTTAGTTTAATTTGTGAAGTGTTTATGTTTAACTTGTAACTGTATGAATTATTTTATACCTTTCTTAAAAATGATGGTGTTTTTTATTATATTACCTTGGACAATAATTTAATGGGAGTATGATTTGAAATACTTATTTGTTTTTATATTAATGATTCATTTATGAAATTTGATAGGGGACAATTATGAATTAATACTTTTTTTGATATTTTGTTCCTTTTCTTTCCTTAACATTTTGTGATTTTTTGTTTTAGTTTCCATTGTATGACTGTAATACTTTTTTGATTTCTTCCTTTATTGGATGTATTATTTAAATGTGAATTTAACATTGTTTCTTATTATTTGGTTGGAAGTTGTCAATAAAAAAATTCCCTATTCTTTTCAGTAAGTGCCATGGGATCGTTAACAACCACGTGAACTACCACCAATCCAGGCAGATGGGACCTCAGTTTAACATCTTATCCAAAAGACGGCACCTGTGAAGTGCAGCACCCTTCTCTTGCTGCACTGCAGTGTCAGTATTGGGATATTAACCCAAAGGCCAGTTGTTGGAACTGAACCCACAGTCCGCTGATCTCCTGGCCTCAGAGGCAAGTGTGCTGCCCACTGAACCACTGACACTGATTATAACTACTAGAGTTGTCATGAGTAGTACTGTAGTTTGGCAAGCACTAATTATAAAATGGCAAGAAAAAATCCACTCACCTGATTGGTCAACACTCTTCATAAGGTGTGAGGATAATATAGTACAACATCACAGATCAATTCCCGGCAGCCTTACAACAAAATCTGAGAAAAAAAAAACATATCACTATGCCTGTCACTGGTTGTCAAATCTCACCTCACAACAGCTGTCAAGAAAAATGTCTCAGCAAACTGAAGTTAACTTCAACATGTACAATCCACATGATTTAGAAAAATGGTTTGGTCCTCAACTTGAAAATCCAGAACAGCAGCCACAACCAAGCACAAGTAGTGGGAAATAAAAGAGAAAAAAAGACACCTTGAGCTTCACCCTGAACAGCTGGACCCGTTAGAAAAAGAAAGAAATGAGCCAACCACAAAAAGAACCACCGCATGGGCTATGGAAATCTTCCTAGACTGGCTAACAGAAAAAAGACATTAAAATAAACTTCACAGAAATACCTCCACAGGACCTAAATACCATCCTCTGTAACTTCTATGGCACAGTGAGAAACTCAATTGGAGAAGGTTACAGAATCAGCAGTTACATCGGACTTCATGCTGGCATAAACAGATATTTCAATGAACCTCCAATTAGCAGAAACATTAACCTAATGTGCGACCAAGACTTTCAGTCAACAAATAACGTCTTTTTAGGCTACCTAAAAAACCTCAGACGTGAAGAAAAAGATCACACAAAACACCACCCAGCCATTCCCACATCCCACCTGAAGCACCTCAGAAACTCAAACGTGCTGTCTGTCGAAACCCCTGAAGGCCTAGTCTGCTGGGTCTGGCTGGAAATACAGCTCCACTTCACCAGACGTGGCTGTGAGGGTCAATGAAAATGAAAAGTAGACTCCTTCTAACTCTGTACCAACTCCACCAGACAAGAATATGTGACCATGACATTTAATGAAAAAACTAAAAATCATGCTGACACAATGGAAAGGGGCAGAGACAACTACCGCGGCTGCATGTTCGCCCTCCTGGGACACCTGCACTGCCCAGTACAAGCCTTCAAAAAGTACTTACAGAAAATCCCCCCAAATGCACCGAGTCTCTGCCTACACCCTCGCAGACACCCAGCCAACCCATGGAGTGAAGAAGCCATCTGGTACACAAGAGAACCCATGGGAATCAATTAGCTAGCCAAAATGCTCACTAAAATCTGCACTGCAGCACAGTTACCAACAACTTACACCAACCACAGCCTCCGCGCTAGAGCAATCCAAATCCTATCTGATGCTGGGCTACAGGCTCGCCAAATAATGGCTGTCACAGGCCACCATGCAGAATCCTTCCTACGCAGTTACTGGGCCCCTTCTTTAAAAAAATGGAACACTTGGAGCAGATTGCTATCAGCCTCAACCTCAGAACAAAACCAACCATCCCCATCAACATCTGCAGCACTAAACAAACCGTGGCCATCAACATCTGCAGCACCACTCACCTCCATCAAATCAGCCTACTACCAGAATAGTCAAGTCCACATTCAGACTGCACCAGGACTCCTGCAGCAAGCTCCGGATGTGAGATGCGAACCCATCCCAACAGGAAATGACACCAACGGTGAAAATGTGAATCGTGACCAATCACCAACGACGCTGAATGCTGCCTTCTCATCCAATCACCAACTACACACATAAACAATAATAACAGGCAATTCTATGTGTGTGTTCAACATCTATAACAAATAATTGCATTTACATTGCTTAACTTTAAGTTTTAAAAACCTCCCATAACATTGCCTTCATCTGCTTTAGTATTTATTACAATCGTTAATGTTAAAATGAATGTACAAGTTCTGCACTTATCTACTTTACTATTCATCTGCTTTGTAATCAACTGAAAAAGTTTTACAGCTATTTATAAGTTTTTACAGCTATTTACAAAACATTCAAATTAATGTAAAACTCATGCACCTACTTATTTATTCATTCACAAATTAATTTAACTATGTATTTCTTTATTTAAAACTTGTTTCTAAAAAGTTCAACCAGTATTCAGAGAAACCTCATTAAAAATGTTATAACACTGTTTCAAAAGCAATATTTGTCATGGACTACTTTCTTTGGTGGAAGTACACACACCATTTCTCATACCAAAATGATAAAAATAAAAAAAATAAAACTATCTACATCTAATTTTTCACAGCCGAGCCATTTTATAATAGCAAACACGTATTCCAGGGTGTGTGTTGTACTGGGATAACGTCACACCTTGCTGTTGGTCGCACTTGGCCTTCGGCCTCATGCCCAACAATGCAAGACGTGACATTATCCCAGTACAACACACACCCTGTTGTGCATTACTGCTTAAGTAAAGCATCACACACACAGGCACTACCTAGTAGTAGTTTGTTTTTTACACAGTAACCACTAGTGACTTGATACATTATGTCTTAGCAACCTTGCAAACATGCTTGGCCCAGGCCCAGCAAAGCATCTGCATTGCTGGCCCCAAGTGGTGAGAGACAGGATGACAGACCCACAAAAATACAGCACATCCAGGAGATTACTGCCAGTGACATCCCTGGGCCACCAAAGCCCAAAACAATCTATGCAGAACATAGAAAGCACTTGGGGAAGGCAGTAACAAAACACAGTTAAGAGAAGAGCATAAAGTTGCCAACACATTTAATTGTGCTGAGGCTGGAAGATGACAGTATATTCCCAATGCTTTGACTGGAATATGGTCTTTGTCAGGACTCAGGGGCATGTCAGCGACATACAAACACGCTATGAATATACATGCCTTAAAGAAACACACATTATAAATAAGTGTTGGTTAACTAGAATCTGCAGCTTATCCAGTAGGTAGAGAAATGGGCATACTGGGTGGGCCAAGTGGTCCTTATCTGCCATCAAAGTCTATGTTTTTATGTTAAGTGAAGCTATAATAAATGTGACTGAGATGCCCGTCTAACAAAATAATACTAAAGTAACATGCCCAAGGATGAAACATTGCATCATGACTACAAAACATAAGATAGTTCATACAGTGGTGCCAGACAGTTTTCTAGTACTACTAGTGTCAACATCTGGTCCATCTGCATGTTCACTGTCCCATCCTTCTATGTCAGTAGTAGGAGGGCATTAGCACTTACATGCCTTGTGCAGGAAACAGCAGACACCACCACCAGTGTTCCCACTGCTACCACTATGGCTGTAACATTCACAGCCAGTGTGCCTCCAGCCACTACCTATACCATTCTTGCAGCAGCCACCTTTCAGCTATCACCACCACTTCAGTCACTGTTACCACAATTCCTATGTCCATACCTCTCAACCTCCCTCATCACAAATCAGGGACAAGGCTTAAAATGATCAGGGACAAATGACCAAAATCAGGGACACATCTGAAAAAATAGTAATATTAGTTCCAGAAGCTATGTACAACATGCTTCTTAGTGTGAATAGTATTTTCTTAATGAGAAGTAGCTTGTAAATCCACTGGCTGGCATTATTTTGTGATTCAGATCCCTACTTGTCAGTGACAGAAATGCCAAATTTAGGAGGGACACTAGAAATTTCTGAGGCAAAATCAGGGACATCCCTGAAAATCAGGGACAGTTGAGAGGTATGCCTATGTCCATGGCCAAAGCCCCTTTACGCCTAAAATTGTGATTGACAACACCCTACAGTGTTGACCCAATGCAGTGCTTGATATTGTTTTTAAAGTGCTATGCATGTGTTGTGGAGGACTGAGTGTGCCACTTGAAGCTTGGGTTGCATTAGTGACAGCTCTATGTTGATCATTGAAGTGACATTGAGGTGTACATGGTACACAAAGTTCTTTAAGTGCTTTTTAAGCTATCCTTAAAAAAACACCTTTTTTGACTGAATACGAAATAATGAGTACAAGAATACCTGGGACCCGAATAGCTAATATTTGGCTGAATATTCACAGAATGTATTTGCACAGCCGTAATAGAACATCATCTAAAGAGCTGCCAGTTAGTGCATTTTAGTGTAGTGGACTGAACTGACATTGTAATCATATTTTAATGCCCATTTTTTTAAGTTTTTCTGTGTGATAACAATTTAAATAAATGTCAGATAGACACACACTGTCAAAACAGTGCACAAGAATAGCATTTAGATGTAATTACACTTGCAAGAACAACAATGGTGCCAAACATAATAAAATAGAAGTTACAGTACTTAATACATTTGCTGCTACAATTTGGAATAGCTATTGAATGTGTAGGTGTGTGTGTAAAAACAAATGACCTAATGCCAAAAGAGATGCAGTAGTAGTTGCACAATAGATTTTCTGTTGCACTTTGCAACAGCTATTAAATGTGTAGTTAAACATTTATTTATTCCTTGGATTACAAGACCTATGAGCCAGAGGCTCTTTTATGCAGGTTCCGCATCAATGAATGAGATAATAAACACAAACTAATCAAACAGCATTATATACATCAATTTAGTCATACAAAAATGTTTTCCAAATGAGTGCACACTGGGACGTGGTGCTCTAAGAAGCAACCATATGAATCTGTAGAAATCTAGGTTCTGGCATACACAAACTCAAAAAGAGAAACGCATAATAAAAAACATATTAAAACCATGAAAAAAATGGTTTTAATAAAAGTTTTTTATTATGCGTTTCTCCTTTTGAGTTTGTGTGTGCCAGAACCTTGGTTTCTACATACAGAAATACTTAAGTAATTATAAACATAACAGTCAAATTCTAAGGAAAGTGTTATTAGCATAAGTAGTAATAATTTTCAACAGAATCAGAATGTATAGGATGGGAAAACAAGAGCAGCCTAATTCTGGCCTTGTTGAGTAGATCTGGGGGAGGGAAGGGTGAAAAAAAGGGATGTTGGACAGCCCAAAAATAACTGGTAGGATTTGATGGGGAAAAGGGTAACTATGGGGGCACTTTATTCTGGGGGTGGAAGAAGCAGAGGTGGGAGGGGAACCTTAGACATTGTTGGCATGGGAGTATGAGTGCTTTAGCAGGAAGCAGTCACAGCTGCTGCATGGGATTAAGAGTGATTTAGATTGAGCAATCACAGCTGCTAAAAGCGATGAGGTGCCAACATAGTTCACATTAGAAATGGACCAATTTTGACACTGCCAGAACAGCAACAGGGAGGTTATTTAGCCATGTGGGCACCCGTTATGCAAATGACCGCTGTGCCTGTGAAATGCAGCAGTGAGGGACTTGTAGACATTTTTGTATCATACCTCAGGTAAGATGAGGGTTTATCACTTGTTTGAGGAGATTCTGTATGACAGGTGGGGTTTGGCTAAGACAGGCTTTTTTTTTTGTTATAAGGCAAGTTTGATATTTTACCTGACCTGTAAGATTCAGACAGTTTACTTGCTCATACAGATCACAGGTATGGGTGAAATGGTGTGCACCCATGAGTAACCTACAAGTCTTATTTAGTGTGACATTAACCCTTTTGAGCATAGTGTTAGGTTCAAGTTCAAGTTTATTGCAGGAAAGACTTCGTTGAGCAAGCTCATTCACAAGGAGGTCCTGAGGCACATACACATACAGTTTACAATTACACAGACAGGAGATATAAAATGTAGAACAACAAAGAAAAAAATATCTAATACAAGAAGTATACACAATAGAAGTCCTTATGCTGTATATGCAGCACATTCCAGCTTTAATCTTGCCCTAAATTACGCAACACATTTCAGCTTAGTAAGTAGAGGGCCAGTTGGTACCTAGGAAGTTGACTTGGCATTGGTGGCCTAGTAGCACCTACATATGTCTTTTAATTTAGAGGTAGTTAGTGTTTTGTAGGAGTTAATTGATATGATGCTGGTTAGCTTCAGCATGGCTTGTAGTTGGTTTCAAATGTTTGGAAGGGCATATGAGACAGCTCTTTGGCCAGCTGTGGTATGTGTCCTGGGAACATCTAGTAGGGTAAGGTCAGATTTCTTTAGGGAGTAGGCGCTACGCAAGATGTGTATGAGAGATGTTAAATAGACAGGCAGTTTGTGGAGTAGTAATTTGAAGGTCCAAATGCCAGCATGCAGGAGGCATCTGGTGGCAAGAGAGGTCCACCCAACTGCTGCATAAAGATCACAGTGGTGGGTCCTGTACGAAGAGTTAGTAATGAAGCGAAGAGCACGGTGATAGAGTATGTCCAGTTTAGATCAAGGTTGGGGAGGAGATAAAGATAATGTCTCCGTAGTCACGCAAGGGAAGGAATGTTGCTTTGACAAGTCTTTTGCAGGTCGCGAGAGAAAAGAGCATCCTATTTCTAAAGAAGAAACCCAAGCGTGCTTTAAGCCTCTTTGATAGATCCTCAATGTGGTCATTGAAGGAAAGCTTGTTGTCTATCCACATACCTAGATATTTAAATTTAGTTACGACTTCCAAGGGTTCACCTAGTGAGGTAACTATAAAGTTTTTAGGTGGGATAGGTAGGTAGGGCACCAGACAAGGCAAGTCTCAAGAAAAACATTGTCTTGGTTTTTTTGGCATTTAAGAGAAGCTTGGCATTGATAAGGTAGCTTTCTAACTGGATAAAGTCAGCTTGGAGTGCTTCCCTGACTTCAGTTAAGGACGATCCTGATGCATACAAAACCGTATCGTCTGCAAAGAAATGTATGCTAGAGTTCTTTATGTGGGAGTCAAGGTTGTTGATGTACAGGGAAAAAAGGATTGGTCCTAGGATGGAGCCTTGAGGAACTCCTCTGGCAATTGGAAGGGGGGCATATAGTAGGCCATTAGCTTTGACTTTTTGTGTCCTTTCTGTGAGATAACTGTTAAACCACTGTAAGGTAAGTGGAGTGGCACCTATGTAGGCAAGACAGGTGATTAGGAGGTCAGTTGTAGCACTGTAAATAACTAGCCCACAGTTGATGGTGGGGAATATTGAGCTGCTAATATCTAGCCTGAGAGCATCAGCGGTCATGCTCCATCGGTGCATGTATTAGAGACCGATCGCTGTGTTTACCACATTTGCAACTAGGTCAACATGGGTGGCATAGGACAGTGAGCAGTCCATCATTATTCCAAGATACTTAAAGCTCTGGACTTGCTCTAGGGCATTGCCCACGGTGTTATGGATAGTGATGGATTTGTGCTTGTTTAGGGGGATTCTGAAAAGCATGACTTTATTTTTTTTAGTAATTCATAAGCAGTTTATGCTTAGTGAACCAGGCTTCTATGAATGAAAAATTAAGTTGGAGTTGGGACTCAAGAGTGAATGGGTCCGGGTGACTTGAGAAAATGACGGTGACATCAACATATAGTAGAATGTTGGTGGTGCTAGCTCGGGGGAGGTTATTCAAGAAGAGATTGAAAAGCAATGAGCCCAGAATTGAACCTTATGAGACAAGTTGGCTGTCAAAGAGAACCCCATTTATCTTTACCTGCTGTGACCTGCACACGAGATAGCTATCAAACCATCCAACAGCCTCAGGCGAAAGTCTGGTGGTGGAGAGAGAATTAAGCAAGATAGCGTGATTCATAATACTGAAGGCTTTGGTGAGGTCAATGTGTATTGACCCCACTAAGTGCCCCCCAGTCTTTGAGCTGTGAATATAGCTGGTGTATTCTAATGGGCTGTGGTAGTGCTGTGTGCCTTACAGAAACCATGCTGTTGTTTGAATTGGATGAGGTACTTTGAATGGTACTCAGTCAACTGGTCTGAGAAAATTTGTTTTAATGCCTTCGAGGAGGGGGAAGTATTAATCTAGTGTGGTAGTTTGTGTGAAGTGCTCAATCTCCACTTTTGAGGCAGGGGCGACTCTGGCAGTCTTCCATACCTGGTGGAACTGATCAAGACATAGGGCGTGATTTAAGAGTTTAATAAGAGGGGCAAGGACTTCTTCACAGGTGAGATTGAGAAGTTTTGGATCATGGGAGTCACTGCTATATCATGACTTACCAAGTACTTGTTTCAGGTATCTTCTGGCCTCAAGCTTAGTGATTTTTTTGAAATTGAAGGTGGGAGGCAGGAGGGGTGCAAGATGGTTTTCCATTTTATTAGATATGGGGCGTTAAAGAGGTCTGGTGGGAGTATGCCACTTAGCTCTGAAAAAAATTAGTTAAAAGTGTCTGCGATCTGTTTGGGATCTTGGATGATTTACACATTTACAGAAAGCATAGATGGGAATGATTTATTGGTTTTACCCATAAGGTCGTGCAAGTTACTGCAGAAATTCCTGCCATCCCACCATGAGTTTGAGAGCTCTGCCTTGAAATGAGTCTTTGCAGAGTGAATCTCCCAGGTACAGGCATTTCTGGCAGCTTTGTAGCATTGTCGGTCATCCTGCTTTCTGGTAGCCCATGCATGGTGCCACAGGTTGTTCCTGAAGGTTATGTTGCTGAGCAAGGATGTGGTAATCTATGTTGTTTTTTAATCCATTAACCTTACACATTGTTATGGGGGCATGCAAATCACAGGCTGTATTCAACTTTGTGACAAAGTATTTAAGAGCCAGGTCAACAGTATGGGCAGAGTTGATGGGTGACCAATCTGTTTGCCTTAGTTGGGTCTTCAGGGGTTCAAGATGACCACATTTTAGGACCTGGTGAGTGACCATTCTAGACAGTGGTCTGGGGGCCTTATTTGACCATTGAAGAGGTTGGAGGAGGAGTCGATTAATGCATCAGGGAGAATGGTGGTCTTTATAATAGGTGGTTGTTTAGAATCCAGTCAAGTAGGGTGCTAGAGTCTGTCTTGCAATTTATCCAAGTGGAGGAGCCAACCAGTTGGGTCACATTAATGGCAGTGTTCACATACTTGAAAGCGGCAGCATCGGAGTCAACCAGTTGACATTGAAATCAACTAGTAGTAATACCTTGTGTCTTTGGCACAAGCTGGATAAGGAGTTCAGGATCCTGTGGCAGCCCTGAACTTGATCCTTGGGTGAAATGTACACAGAAACAGTGGTGACTAATTTCCCATAGGAACCAAGGAGTATTTTTACAGCAAGTGCGTGGGCATTTGTCTCAGTGTCCACAACAGGAAGTGTATGACTCTGTAGGGTATCTGTAAGATAAATAGCACACCCACTACCCCTTTGCCCATTCTGTCTCATCTAAAAAGGCAGTAGCTGTCCAATGAAATTGCTGAGTCTGTGATCTTGGGTGTTAGTCAGGTTTCTACTACTGAAAGCACATCAGTTCTGTGCTGGGTGACCCATGCCTAGAGCCCATCATATTTTTACATCAAGCTAGATAGGCTGATGGAGGCCAGCATTGTGGAGCAGTGGTTTTGTTCCATGTTGTTTATCTCCCCCCCCCCGGACCAGGGTTAGGGTGAATATTGCCTGAGAGGAGTAGCAGTAATATTGTTAGCTGGAGTAGGAACTGTTTGAGTAGTCTTATTCTGGTCAATTGTTTATACCTGTTTGCCTGTGTTTTCTTTTGAGTGCAAAGGGTAACTTTGAGGCAAGGAAAAATGATACGAGGAGTGTATGAGCTGCAGAGCAGATTACTAAAGGGGTTTGAGTGACTGATGTGCACAATTTGGTTGCTGTACATTGTTCCCAGCCCTGGAGGTAGTAAACCTAAGAGACCTTTTGAGGGTGTATTGTGGAGCATAAGCTTGCCAGGGTCAAGAGGGGCTGAGATGACTATTAATAGCATTATGGAGACAGATTTAAGGAGTGCATGCCTTGTTTAGGATGGCTGAAGTGCATATAGTTAGGTCACTGGTTTAATTACAGCAATGGCACAAAAAAATGAGACTGGACCACAAAGGCTACAGGGGCAAGATAATGTAAAAATCCCTTTGGGACTGTACAAAAAAGTGTTTCTAATCGTAACTCACAGCAAGATATTAAAAATTAAAAAAATGGACCATAAGAAGAAGCTGCTGAGCCAGGTATCTTAGTGTCAAGCTAGCCTTGGATTACCTAAGTCCTTAACAAGAGCAGTCTGGTACCCTCTTTTGGTAATAGGCTGCAAATGGGAACCTTGACACTTAGTCACATGTTTCTTCTGGCTATATAAGTCAAATTAGATACAGATGGGTGTGGTGGGGAAGGGTGGGGAGTCACCACACAGAGATAGCAGAAAGAGAGAGAGGAGTTAGTCAGCTGCCCCAGAGGAGTTTTTTGCTGCCCAAGTCTTATTAGGTAGATCAGCACACTCTCAGGGCAGCTTAACACACGCTCTTTATTTGTGTATAGTTTTGGTAGATTTTAGAGAGAAACATGCTCCCTCCAGCAAACTCTTTATGTTTACAAGACTATAAAAGTGCTCTCTCTACTATTTAGACATTTCAGGAGTGCTTTAGTGGGAATCACCTCTAAAGGTTCAGTATGAAGATTAGGGAAAGAAAAGGAAAAAAATAAATTGTCTTCTCTATTTTTAAATGAAAATAAGTTCACTCTATCAAGACAATTAAAACTTATTGGAGCACTAGCTAGTAAAATTCAGATACAGATTCTGTGAAAAGTTTAGCCAGAGCAAATGTCAGAATTAACTGATTTGTGCCAAAATGGACACAGTAGTGGCTGCACATTCAAACTGTGTAACTACACAACAGTCAAATGTGAAAGAAACCAACAATTACATAGTATCTACAGTGCACTTACTTCATAAAAATGTGTGTGTAACTACATCATATTCGAATGTGAAACCAGTTAACAACTACACTGTAGTTACAAGTAACTAAGTAGTAGTTACATGGTAGCTAAATTGTAGTTATATGGAAAATATAGTGTAGTTAAGGATTCTTAAAATAAAGTGTTACCCAATTCTGGTACTTTTCAGTTGCTACAGATAAAAGTTGCTGGCTTGGGAGAAGTTTGATGTGACTATGCACATTCACATGCACATGACACAGCTTTTATACCTCTTCAGACATTTCACTTTCTTTTTAACCTATTCTCCAAGTCTGTCATAGTCTTATCTTTTTTTTTTTATTATAACTGTTAATGTTAATGTTAAATCATCAGATGCTTTATTTAGGACTTGCTTCCAATCTTTCAAAAAAATATGGTTGTCTGTTTCAAAATCTGGGGGATTCTGTATCCTTAAGTCTCAAGAAATCAGTTTTTCACTCCAGTAACTGCTCAGGGACATTGCATTCATATGCATTCTAATTTGCCTCTTCCTTAGGACTTCTATTTTTTTCTTAATATAGACAATTATGCCCTAGGGCTGCAAATGACACCTCTACCTGTAAGCAGTGTTTTTAAAAGTGCAACAGTATTTAGTATTTGTTTGTGCTCATGTGTAAATTCAGTGCAAGGCTCCATGGGGATTACACTGAAGGTGCTCCATACAAGGAAAATTACATGGGGAAAAAATAGTAAACAGTTGATGTGCACTACAACTCTTAAATTAAACAGTGAGGACTTTAGATTTGTCTTACCAGACCATGATTTTGCTTCCATGAAAATGTTCACCAGTCCAAAGTACAGTGCAAAAAAGTAGCAATATGCTGTTACATACTGATATTCTGAAATCTGAATCTCAGTCCTCTGACAAGTTCCAAAAATATATTAAATTCTTCCTGGCTCAGTTACTTAACTATCCACAGATTTCTTACAGAGTCTAAAACTGCAAATGCCATTATTATTTTATATAGGTTTCAATCCTTAGCCATAGATTAAGTCTGGCACTTTTTGGTTGCTATGGATAAAAGCTGCTAGTTAGGGAAAGGTTTAATGTGACTGTGTGCATGCACACATCATAAACGTGCTGATGTTTTGGCATCAGTGTTGCCTTTCTCAGAACAAATCATGTTCATTTTGCTCATGGCATATAGATAGTGGCCCAGATATTCAAAAGGGTTGCTCCATGCGCAACAGGGTTGCGCATGCGCAAGTCCTACATTGCGCCATTCTGCGATATTCAGCAGGAGGCAGTTGCTCCACTGGCAACAGGTTGCGTAAAAGAGCAATGCAAATGAATGCATGCTCAACAGGAGGGGGAGGAACCATGCATAACCTGCGCAACCTGATATTCAGTTGGTTGGCAGAGTTGTGCATGCGCAACCCCCAACCTGCACCTGCACAACCTTGAGCCAAAAAAGGATCAAGTTGAGGTCACCCACAGGTGAGCTGCTGTATTGCAGGGTGCAACACAGCAGCTGCCACCCCTGGCTGGCCCCCAACTCGGTCCCTGTGCCCCCCACCAGCCCGATCGTGAGGCATCACAGTTACATGAAACCCCCACACATCTCCCACAGTTCGATTGCGGCAGTACATGTACATGAACCCCCACACACACATCTCCCACAGCCCGATCGCTGGCAGTACAAGTACATGAACCCCCCCACACACACATCTCCCACAGCCCGATCGCGGGCAGAACCTGTATGAACCCCCCAGTGCCCGATCGCGGGCAGAATGTAACCCTCCCCCAACTCGAATAACTCCCTGGTGGTCCAGTGGACCGTGAAGCTCGATCGCGGGCAGAATGTCACAGCACAACCCCCAACATCTCCCTGGTGTCTAGTGTCCCCACCCACCCACGAGCCCCTCCACCCCGCTCCCCCCCCGCAGCCGGCGGGCGACAGCATCCCACCCGCCTGCTGCCCCGCCGCCCGCCGACTGACTGTCCGGTAGGGCTGCATGCCCATTGGTGCAGAGCTACAGCCAATGGGCGTGCAGCCCATACCCTACATGACAGTCCAGATTTGTGAATGT
Source organism: Neoceratodus forsteri (assembly GCA_016271365.2). Lineage (NCBI taxonomy): Eukaryota > Metazoa > Chordata > Ceratodontiformes > Ceratodontidae > Neoceratodus > Neoceratodus forsteri. The sequence goes on from CM057452.1 coordinate 788,368,377, forward strand.
TCACTCATTTCACCCCCTTGTTTCCCTTTCCCTCCTGTCACACCTAGGAAATGAGCTTCAATTCAGTTTGCCTCTCTTGGCTACCAAAATTTTAAATAAACAAAAAAGTCAAATATTCTTATCCTGTTCTATTGACAATGGAGGTTGAATCAAGATGGTGAGTCCCCAGTTCTCCATATAAGTTCTTATCCCATGGTAAAAACCTTATACACATTCAAGCCCTCTGCCTTACAATGAATACTGCACACATAAATTGCTAAACTTACTTTAAGCATCTCTTATACAGGTGTGTACTACCTCTCTCATGGTGTTGATTTAATACAGCTCTGAGCAGGGTATCCCATATGTAACTCTTGCTTTAAAAGTTTAGACTGGTATAGCTCTCTCCAGTAACTTAAACTTGCATACTTCTAACAATTATTGTTGAATCATCAAGGAGGACTCTTTGCTTATCAAACCTCTCTCACACATGCGTGCTCTGCCAAATTTCACTGTTAGTTCGATTTTCATTACTAGACTGTTATCACACTAGTTGCCATTAGATGTTCACATCTGTAACTGTATATCTCTGTTTAAACTACAAATAACACTTCCCATCATGCATCCCTTTCATATGGACCACCTGCACATTAACAATGCACATCTTAATTAAGTCATCTTGAACAACACATACAAAATCATATCATTATTTTTATCAGTTCATGTGTGCTGCAAGAAATTTACAAATAATGCAGTATACATACACAGTAAACTTTTTTTGTGTACATAAGTTTTTTCTTCATGACAATTATTGACCCTTGTGACTGTATTTATTTTATTTCTAAGAGGTTTTAGACTCAATTTGATTGTTGTGGCACTTCTTTGCATCAGTGTTTGTGCACTCTCTGATGCTATGGAATGTCATGATATACCCTATATGATGTATTCATGGGTGTAGCATGCCAATATTTGACTAGCCTCAGTCTGATTTTATTGGGGGTTTGTTTAGTTTTTTTCCCCTAATTATTTGATTTGAGATTTGTGTGGTATGATGTTATCACCTATTTCTACTTGTTAAGCTTAGTATTATTTTTAACCATATTCATGTGGCTCTCTTAACCAATGTTCCAGCATCCAATCATACTATTTATATACTACTTCAATATTGTATAAAAAATCACTGGGATACACCCTGTGCATTGTTTTCTGGTTGCAGTGCGCCAATGTTTAACTAGCTCCAACCTGTTTTGTTTTTTATTTTTACTTTCCAAGTTATTGTATTTGTGTAGGTCGATATTATCACCAGCATAGCGTTACTTCGGTCACAGTTTTGCAGCTCACTGGACCCATTTTCCAACTACAAATCATAGAGCTAGAATGATTGTATTAAATAATAATAATAAAAAAATGTACTAAGAGACTAATGACTTATAAAAGTATAGAAAGCGTGGGTCAGGGGAAGTATCCCATCTGCATTATGACTGATTTTAAAGTATGTGTTTTAAATCATTTAATTTTGGGGATGTTCACAACATGCTTGAACACTGGTAACAACGTATTTCTTTTATGTGCTGAAGTCATGGTGTTGTAATGATAGTTGGTATGGCAAAAAAAAAATGCTCTGTAATCTGTGAACAAAATGAATGTGATTCATTCTGAGGAAGGTGTCACTGATGCCAAAACATCAGCATGTTTGAGATGCATGCACATACACAGGGACGTTAAACCTGTCCCTAGCTGGAATCTTTAATTCTAAGCAACCAAAAAGCACAAGAATTGAATTATGATGAAGGATTAAAACTTACCAAAAATAATAACTTCATTTGTGGTTTCAGACTCTGAAAAAAATCTGTGGAGATTTAGGCAATTGAGCCAGGAAGAAATTTATATATTTTTTGAACGTGTCAGAGGATTGAGATTCAGGTTTTAGACTATCAGTGTATAACAGCATATTGCTACTTTTTTGCACTGGACTTTGCACTGGTGAATGTTTTCATGGAAGCAAAACCATGGTCTCATAAAAAAAAAATCTAAAGTCTCCTGAATATTTTATTTTAAGATTTATAGTGCGCATAGACTGTTTACTGAGTATTTGCAAATTAAAATGTTTCCCAGATACTCCCCTATCTTTGGACACTCACAGTTTAATCATATTACACCAGTGCTGCACAAACTACATTGGCAGCCAGTGCACTGATGCATCACCTTTAAATTAGGTCTTTTGATCTATAAGACCCTACACAGGTTGCGTTCAGATTATCTAAAGGAGCTCCTGCATCCCTACACCCCATCTCGCTCTCTCAGATCAGCTGGAGAGGCCCTCCTGGAGGTCCCCCATGCAAGGTTAGAATCTTCTGGGAACCAGGGCATTTGAAGTGGCAGATCCAGTCCTCTACAGTTCTTTGCCAGGGGTCATCTGAGAAGTGCCTTCTGTAAAGATCTTTAAAAAATGTTTGAAGACCTTTTTTTGTTTGAGCAGGCCTTTGGAACTAGAAATGCAGTGATTTTAAATTTCAGCAGCAAAGTGCCAGCAAAGTGGGTACTTCGTGTTGTCATTCCGCTATGCAGAGTGGTCAATATGAAAGGCTCACTTCGCCTTGTAATTATTACTTTGCTTTGTAATTATTCCTTAACACAAAGTAAGGTGAAGTGACAACAATATTGGCGGCCCCCCCACACACACAGTCACCAGAATTAATGTGCATCCCAGAATGCTACTGTCTTGTGTCCACAAAAAATTCCCCAGTGCTGACAAAGTGAAATGAGAGCACAACAAGAAAAGCAAAGTCTCCCAGAATTAATGGTGCACTCAGTCATGCACACAGTGATCACACACAGTCACCAGAATTAATGTGCATTCCCAAAATGCTACTGTCTTGTGTCCAGAAAATTCCCCACTGCTGACAAAGTGAAATGAGAGTGTAACAAAAAATGCAAAGTCTCCCAGAATTAATGGTGCACTCAGTCATGCATGCAGTGGTCACACACAGTCACCAGAATTAATGTGCATCCTCAAAATGCTACTGTCTTTTGTCCAGAAAATTCCAGACTCCAGATGAAGAGAAATGAGACCATAAAATGGAAAAAAAAATCTCCATTTAATTCATGCCACACTCAGTCATGCTTGCACACACTCCAATGAGAACTACAGTATGCCCCCTGTTATTGCTTTTGGAATTTCACGTAATGCTTCTTGACCTGACTGGGCTGATGCACAGTGTCTTGCCAAATGATGTGCTAGAAGGATGACCTGACCATTGAGTCAACCATCCACGATCATATGATAATGCTGTTGGTTTCCCAATGTCTGTTGCACTGACCCCCAACAGGAAGGATGCCCTCTGTGTGTACACTAATACTACCCTTGGTAAGATAATGTACCTGGCACCATCATGGTTTTCCACAGAACCTGAGTTGACCTTAAATGTTCATATCCACTATATATATTTTATTTAAATACATGTAATCATTGATTTTTTTTTTATTTATCACAGGTCATATAGTCAAACTTGTGGTGTGCATTTCTTAGCTTGATGAGGAATTTTGGCATTGCAATACTGTCAAGCCAGTGAAGGTAAGTATTTTTTTTGGGGGGGAGGGGGCATTATTTAAAAAATGTTAAAAAAGATTCATCAATGTTTTGGTCATCTTTACAGGTCTTCAGTATATCATCAAAACTGAAAAAAAAATTAACTGCTGTGACTCATGAAGAACATCATTTGTCTCATGATGAGTGTCTGGTGTGACATGACCAATGATAATAAACTGAATGGGAATACAAATACGTATGGCTGTACTTCTCTGACCTGTACCACACAAAACTACCTGATTTGAAAACTCATATTTATTTATTTCAAATAATCAGTTTTACGACCTTTGAGTCAGAGACTTGTTTACAAAGGTACCTCGTCGCAGGGAGGGTGGACAAACAAAATGTGAGGTGAGACATTGGTAACAATACAGGTGAGATACAAGGTGTAAATAAAGCAAACACAAGATGCACTAACTATACAAGGCTTATTTGTACTCTGTGATAGAGACCAGTGCTTAGTAAGCTGGGATGTCCAGAGTTACTCTGGGAGGTACTATTCAGTACAAATACAAATGAAATTCCAAATATGAACGAGTGCAATGGTGATTGAAGCAGAGATCCGAGATACTATGAAACAGGCTTACATGGAACAAACTACAAAAAAAGTACAGTTTTGCAATTTATGAATCTTGACCATGAAGATGAAGAATGTGATTTGTATCGTGAGTGACACGTGATGATCACCCTGACTTAAAATCACAGGTCATATACTTACTGTTTAATTCAGTGTCAGTGGCTCAGTAGCTCAGTAGGTAGCACACTCGCCTCTGATACCGGGAGATCAGAGGACTGTGGGTTCAGTTCCCACACCTGGCACTTGGGTTAATATCCTGACACTGTAGTGCAGCATGAGAGGGGTGCTGCACTTCTGAGGTGCCGTCCTTCGGATGAGACATTAAACCGAGGTCCCATCTGCCTAGATTCGTGGTAGTTCAGGTGGATGTTAAAGACCCATGGCACTTATCGAAAAGAGTAGGGGTAGTTTTATTAAAGAAAAACATAACATCACAGAAGGAAAATACAAGTATAGACAAAATACCATTTTGTATAACAAAAACACAAGCAATTCAGAAAAAAAAGAACATCCAAAAGAAACATATCATACCAATTCATTATATAGGTATAACATTTTGCCAAAATATATCAACCTTAGATTTGGAGAATTTATCCAAATCCCTAGGTTTAAAAGAAATTAAACCATTCTCAATTTGTACAAACAAGGTGTCAGATAAAACAGTTTGTTGCTGAAAAATAACAAGTTTGCCAAAGATAATATTGTATAAAGGCAAAAAACACATTCAAGGTACTTCTATGATAATGATGCCATATCCCAGTATAATTGCCCAAAACTATGGTCTGATATGTAACGGTGGCTAAAAAAGGGAGGTTCCAATGTACAGCAGCGTCCTGCCAAAATGTTTGATTAAAAGGGCATGAAACAAAAAAATTAACCATAGTTTCCTCGCAATTAACACAGGTGGGTCATAAACAAAATCTTTCCGTAGTAGGTTTGTATTTCAAGTTACCATGAACCCCCAACCTTCCCTGTATAGAGAGCCATACAACATCCCAGATATGTGGGGGGATCCTAAAATCTGTCAGTTTCCTAAAAGGAAAAATCATCTGAGAAGGTACACATTCCGGGAAAAGAGGAACACATTTCTGCACTTCAAACACAATAAACTTATAAAAGGTTTTCCTAGAGAGAGTGAGCAAATGTGGAAACGATATCTTCCATTGCTGTAATTTCTTAAAAGAAGCAATACCATAAGAAGGTAAGGAATCTGACAATAATATTTTAGGGGGTAATAGTGACCATTTATTTAAATATGTAGACCACAAAAAATTGGACCAAATTTGCCAAGACATAGTGGGAGAAGACCAAAGATAAGAAAAGATAAGAAAAGGAGTCAAATAAGAAAAAGAAGTGATAAAAAAACAATGGGGTTACTCATGTCCAATCCACCCTTATTAATGGGGAGATAAGTAATATCTCTGCGCACTGGGTTCAGTCTATTACCCCGCAACATCTGAAAAAAAATACTAAACAGTCTAGTCTCCAGGTGAAGAGGAGGTGGAAAAACATAACTTAAATATAAAAACACAGGTAACACAATTTTTTTAATAATTGCAACCCATTTTTTCTTTCCAATTTTCCACCCTTTCCATCGGTGGATTTTAAATTCACCAATATACAGTTGCTTTTCCCAATTATGGGTGGCTAAATCTCCTGCTCCAAACCAAATACCTAAAATCTTATGAGGAGACGAAGCTACCGGAATACCTGCAATAACAGAAGGATCTAAATGAATAGACTTTAATATAAAAATAAAGCTCTTATGCATGTTAATTTGGGCTCCGGACAGAGCCTCAAAAGCAGAAAAAATGTGCAATGCATTTAGTAAAGAAGGAATATCTCCCAGTAATAAAGTGATATCATCTGCATATGCAGTTATTTTTTCCACTGGCAAAGTAGAGGAAGGTGATAATCCAATAGTATGCGTATCCTAAACAATCTGTCTAACAACAGGGTCTAAAACAAAAGAATACAAAAGTGGGCTTAATGGGCAACCCTGCCGAACTCCCATTGATATAGGTACATCAGTGCCAAAATATCCATTAACCATGGGAACACAACTAGTGCTCTTATATAGAGTGGAAATCCAATTAATAAATGGCGGAGGAATGCCGTAACTTAGAAGTATGGAAAATAAATAATTATGTTTAATTCTATCAAAAACTTTGGCTTGATCCAAAGCAACAATATATCCAGAAATATGGCCTTTATTACTAAGTTCAAATAGATCTCTTAAAAGATATAAATTATGTTGAATGCATCTGAGAGGAATGGCACCTGTTTGGGCTGGGTGAATAAGAGACCCGGCTACCAGTAATAATCTATTATTAAGAATTTTAGTAAGGATTTTGTAGTCGCTATTTAACAAACTCAAACGTCTCCAATTAGATAGTAGGCTCTTGTCCCATGATTTATATAGAAAAAAAAGTAGCGAAGTATTAAACCCAGAAGATTCCGCAGAAGAAAATAATAAAAAATTAAACACTTTAGGCAAAAAGTAAATCATGTGTGGTAAAAAAAGTTTATAAAACTCATTAGTGAGACCATCCCACCCTGGTGAGGTATCCTTACTTAATTGTGATATCACCTGTTCAACTTTCTGGGAAGAAATAGGCTGAATTAATAGAACTATTTGAGAGGTAGACAGGTGAGGAACAGGAGCAGTGAAACTAGAAAGATCAGGCAAAATAGGGATAGAGTCATCCTGAAAAGAGACTGCAACATGTTGTTGAACTAGAGTCAACATATCCATATCTTTGGTAAGCAAAATACCAGTAGGTGCAACAAGCTGAGTCATAAGGGTGGCCTCTAACCTGTGTTTATATGCCATAAAGGGGTCAGAAGCAGGAGTAGTCCTAGTTCCAAATTTAAATTCTAGGTCCAGGGACTTTGCTCTATCATATTGATAGGATTTCATCTGATCCTTCAGAATCTTAATTTGAGGAAGCAAATCTCAGGATCCTTCAAAAGGGGAGGACATCAATTTATATAATTGATTACGGGCAAGCAAATATTGTATATATTTAGAATTAGCTCTAGCTTTTCCAAATGAAAGGAAAAGTTTCTTCAATTCCTGTTTCGTGTCCATCCACCAGTTCAAAGAATCTGAGTATGCACAGAAAACAGATTCCCTGTATGCGAAAAAAAGGTCAGTCTGAGAATATAAAGAAGGGGTATCAAAAATGGACATTTTCAATCTCCAGCGATTATATTTGGAAAAGATTTTGGGAGGGATAGAATGCAGGCTAAAAGAACAAAAAAGCAGATTATGGTCAGAAAACTCTGAAGGTTGAGATTGGCAAGAAATGGGATGTAAGTGTTAGGAAAAGAAAAACATATCAATCCTTCTGGCATAAATAAACCTATGATAAGTAGCACCAAGTCCCTTGGGGTGTAATTTATGGAAAGCATCCTGCATACTTGAGTCAATAAAGATTTGTTTCAGGGCATTAGAATCACAATATATTTTCTTCTGAGTGGCTCCGCACAAAGGGGTATCTAGTGTACAATTAAAATCCCCTCCCCAAACGACATGCAGTCTGGTGAAAAGAAATGGTTTAATATCTTCAAATAATGCAACCCTGGCAGACTTCGTTTGAGGGGCATAAAGGTTAATGAGACGGAAGGAAAAGTCTCCTATAGAGCCGTCCAAAATCAAGGCCCTATGAGGACAAACATCTATTAATCGAAAAATATGAATATTGGCAGATTTAAAAAGAATGCCAATCCCATCTGCAGGTTCCAGTCCAAAGGACCAAAAAGAGGGACCCCAGTGCCATCACCTTTTAATGTCATCTACCTCAGTTAGTGAGGAAAGACGACATTCTTGAAGAAAAATAATATCCACAGAGAGGGTTGAAAAATAGGCCAATACAGAAATCTGCTTCCTATGTGTTTTTAAACTGCAGACATTGAAAGATAGGAGTCGTAGTGTGGCCATAAAATGTCATAGTTCAGCCAAGTCCCCCTTTCAAACTATTGCTTGCTTTTCTCTTTTTACCTTTCTTTCCTTTCTTTTCCTTAGCCAATTCTGTAGATCTACTGTCCTCATCTTCTGTAAATATCTCAGATCTATGGGATGTATCGGATTCCAAGTCCAAATCCCCCAAATCTTCTTGTAGAGGTAAAAAGATGTTAGAAGTTGGAAGAGGGCAGGGAGTGGGTAATTTTAGTGAAGATCTGGTAAATCTCTGGCCTTTCACAATCTCAAAGGTGGGGGGGCATTGTAGGTCTGTCAGGGACGTTTCCTAGGTCAGAGGCTTGAGGCATATTAGAAAGAAGGTCAGAGGTAGCCACCAACGGTATAGATGTTGGTGTAGTAGATACCGAAGGACCAGGATCATGTAATTTATCCTGAGCTTGGAGTACTAAATCATCATGATCCCATCCCTCAGGTCTATTGCGCTTAGCCCAGGGGCATTGATGAAAGGCATGCCCCTTCTCATCACACAAGTTACACTGGAAAATGTTCTGACATAAGTCCATCGAATGGCCAAACGCCCCACAAAGTGAACATTTCATCATGTCACAAGAGCTACTAATGTGAGTGCGGGAACTGCATTTATAGCAAGCTCGGGGCTGACCGTTATAAAAACAGACACTCCTGTCCTTTCCAAGAAAAAAACTATTAGGAAAATGTATTATATCAGAGTTCACTTGAAACAATTTAACTTTAAATTTCCAACTCCCAGTCCAAATACCCTCTAAATCTAATAAGGCTTCAGGAGGGCCTAGGATATCGCAACGCTTCTGCAGTCAAAGGTAAATATCACTGACATTCACCCCTTCATTCCTGAACATAACAGTGACATACCTAATTTGTGGCCTAGTAAGAGGAATGGCTAAAAAAGGAAGCCATAAAGCGGTAGTTTTAAGAGCAGAGTATTTTTCCCAAAATCTTTCCAGACTATTATTAAGTCTGAAACTTACATCAAAGGAATCCTCCCCTGAAACATGAATAAGTGTAAAGAGGTCTGAAGGTAGAAAAGACATAGAACCCTTAAGCAGAGTGTTAGCAATATAATACCTATCAGGATGAGTATTTAAACTTCCCTTATATCTTAATCGAACAGCGGTTCTCCTGGGAGCCTGTTCAAGTTTGTGTTTGAACAGGTCTGCCATAGGAACGCGAGGAGGGTTATCAGAGCCTTTACATGAGCCAAACTTATCATTTTCTGCAGCAGGAACCGTGAGTCCCTCCCCCCCACCACAGGTACACTGGGGCTACCAGTAGCCTCATTGTCCTTCAACACTAGGTGAGCTCCAACTATAGTAGAAGCAACAGGAGGAATAATGTCAGTACCTGAGCTCAGGGAGTTGGCATGCAGAGGAGAAGTATAGGAGACAGGCTTCCAAGCAGGGTCAGGCACCCAAGTTCCTAAAGCATTCTGTGTCCAGCCAGCATTTAGCAAAGAATCTTCCTCCGACCAATCCTTAGAAGTAAAAAAGTCCTGAGTTTGTAAACCGAATTGATCTTTCAGAGCTTGCGTAGTAGTAGGAATCTGCACGGGAGCAGCAAGGGGCTTCTGAACTGGCGGACTGTCTGCTGGTGCAACCGAAAATGTTCGGCGTTGAAAAACATTCGTAGTGGAAACAGGGAGAGCAGAATCCAAAGGTCTCAAGGCAGAAGTAGTGCACACAGGTTCAGCAAATGTAGGGTGAAAAGTCTCCCGAATCGGCAGCAAACCGATCACCTCCTGGGCAGTAGACGGTTTCTCCAGGTCTGTATGAAGAGTATTCACAATCATAGTAGCATTCATAGAACAAACGAAAGCATTGCTAGCAGGAGCGTCCTCGCTAGCGTCCATCTCCTCGCAGGAGACCAGAGCTTCTGCCATAATGCAGAGATGTCTCAGCCCTCTACTGGCCACAGAGCACCAGCAGAGTAGGGGAATTTCCCCGGTGTCCTGGCCAAATTTCCCTCATTCACTAAAAATACTACCAAACAGCTTAATCTGGTTCAAGGTCAGTTGGCATTCATCTGTATCCCCCTCCCCTGGCTCATGCCTGAAAATAGGCAGGATTTGTCTAGTGCACTTACCCGATCAACAAAAACTAAATAAATAAAAAAAAAATGCAGGGCACCGGGTAGATGCTCCTCTGCATAGCTCCAGCCTCCCGACTCAATAAAAGTGCTTTTTGTTGCATTTAACTAGCCTAAAACCCTACAATTTTACGGTCTACTGCCTTCCTAGTATTGAGTGCCCTTGCTGGGTGAATTTGAGTGATAATCGAGGTCTATATGAAACAGGCACCACAAAAACATACCCCACCAGTTTCTCCGGAGAAGGCCTCAAAGAAATCATGGGCCTCGAGTGGAACTGATAAGCCAGAGGTCGCAAATCAGGGCATGGAGCAGGAACTTCTTATGCTAAGCAGATTCCTACAGGAATTTAAGCCCTTTGGGGAAGAAATAAAAGAAATGGCATCAGAGATGAAATCTTTAACTAGAAAGCTCGAAGAGATCTCAGTCTTAACCACGGATAACACCATCAGGATTTCATCCTTGGAGAAACAAGCAGAAAGGTTCGAGCCTGGGATGGCGGCTATGCGGCAGAAACTTGCATGTTTTGAAGCTAAACTTGAAGACCTTGAAGGTCGTAGATGTAGAAATAATAATGAGATCCTTGGGCTGCCGGATGGAGAAGAGGGCCAGAACACCATAGCATTTGTCCAGAAGTTGGTGGAGAAGATAGCTGGCCCCTCACCCTTTGGGGCTAAATATATAATCGAGAGCCCACAGATCCTGAAGCTGAACCCCCGGAGCAACACCTCACCCTATAATATGCCGATTTCTAAATTACTTGGAGTGGCAGCTCTTGTACAAAGTTAGAGAAATCCAGGAAGTGAGATGGAGCAAGTCAAACTCAGGCTAGCGCAGGACTTGCCTGGCTCTGTCCGTTTGAAACACAAAGCATTTCACCCAGTTGTTTCTAAAATTATTGCAGCTGGTCTGAAGTTTCGTATGACGTACCCGGCCAAGTTACATGTGCAAGTGGCCGGTACCTGGGTTTCCTATGAGGATCCTGAGGCTGCGATTTCTGGCCTAAAGTTGTCTCTACCTGATCTTTTCAGGGATACATGAGAGGACCTTCATCATTTAAAGTGAAGAGCTCTGGATCGAAGAGAGGTGGCTGTCACTTGAAGGACTCTTCGGGGATGAATATAAATAAGTATTGTATTCCTATCCAAGCCTGTTTAGAGGGCTTAAGGGACACAATTTCCTTAATATCATCCGGACTTTGAATGGTTGTTTACGCCTTAGTTTTATCTGGGACTGTGATTCCTTCTAAAATGACTGTTTAATTTTATCGTTTACAGATGTTGGGGAGAGTAATTTTGCAATGTTTTGGTTTAGTACCTCCCCTGCAAGTATGCGAGGGGGAATTGGCTGTTTTAAGGCCTATGGCTTGTACCTTGCTGGGTATCAATACCCATCATATGGTGGGTTGCTTGGAGAGGGTCTCGGGTCATTTTCTCTACAGAGCCTATTACACGCTTTTGCTCCTGCACCACCAGAGGGAGCTTGTGCCTCAATGTAATAGGGGCCAGTGATTTTAACAGCCTGGGATGGGGGGTTTTCTCTGGCATAAAGGTGTTACAATTGATGGGGAGTGACAGAACCCATTTTCTTGGTTCAAGTGAGTCCTGTTGTGGGTGTGTCCCACGTGGGGACCAGAAACATTGTTTCTGGTCTGGCCCTAACAGCACCTATTGAGGTGCATTCCTTTTAGCAGGCAAGGCAAGAGGGTTGGTAACTCTTGCTATTCCTAGTGCCTATGTTTGGTTAACATAGCGTTACTCCCACTGGTTATCAGGAGTGGATCAACTGAGGACCTCACAAATTGTTACTGTTACTCAGGTCATTTACCTCCTGTTGTTTTCATATAGGGGGGCTTACAGATCTTTTTTCTTTTTTCTGTTTGGGTTTAGGGGTGTAACGTCGGGGGTCTGGGGGAGAAGGAAACGTGTGTTGTTGAACGTTGTTGGTGACAGTTGGGGAAGGGAGGGTGGGGAAGAAGGTAAAATTTTGAGGTTATTAATGTTATGTTGTGATTGGGTGTTACTTGAGGGGGATGGATGAGGTAGTTTGAGCAGGACCAGGGGGGTTTGGGGGCAGGAGGATGGCACAGCAGTCTTAGTGGAACAGGGGTACATGGATCACAGTAGTAGTAACTGCCAAAGGTTTACCCTGGGCTTGTTTTGCCAATAAAGATGGCTAGCAATATTAACCTAGCTACGTGGAATGTGAAGGGAGTTAGGAGAAAACCTAAGCAATATCAGGTGCTTAAACACCTGAGCTTGCTGCGTGTGCAGATAATGTTCTTGCAAGAATTTCACCTGCAAGATTCTGAGGCATTACAACTCAGAAGGCAACAGGTGGGGCAGGTCTTTAACGCTTCAGGTTCTACCAGCAGTTGCGGGGTCATGATGCTGGTTAATAGAGATGTTCCATTTATCCCCACTCAGGTCTTTAGGGATTCAGAGGGAAGGTACGTCCTAGTGCAGGGTACCCTTTGGGCCATGCCACTATTGCTTGGCAGTATCTACGGACCAAATGTGGATGATCCCACCTTTTTTGCGAAGTTGACTACCACAATTCTCCCCTTACTCCCTATTCTCATTATTATGGGGGGAGACTTTAATCTGGTTTTGGACCCTAACATAGACAGGTCCAGAAATGTCTCAAAAGGACTGTCCCCGGGGCAAAGGGCCTTCAGGGAATTGTTGGATCAATGCGGACTGTGTGACGTATGGCGAGTCTTACATCCCAACTCCAGGGAATTTACTTTTAGTTCGCCAGTACACGGCTCGCAGTCTCGCATTGATTACCTTTTGGTCTCTCATGAGCTCTTGTCGGGTGTGCTATCTGTCTCAATTCAACCAGGTCCTGTATCAGATCATTCTCTGGTGTTATGTAATCTGGCTTTCTCTAATATTGCCAAGAAAGAGACCTGATGGAAATTAAATAAGCAGCTATTGAAGGAGGAGAAACATTGTCGACTAGTGAAGGATCAGATTGATTTCTTTTTGTCTACCAACCCAATAGAAAGTGCTACGCTGGACATTTTATGGGGAGCTTTTGAGGCTTACATTAGGGGTATTCTCATTAGTTTAGCTACAAAGAGGAAAAGGGCTCAGGAAGCATAGCTATTATCATTACTGTCCCAAATACGGGAATTAGAATTTAGGCAACCAAATAATACTTCCAAGGAGGAGATGCAGAAATTATTAGTAGTTAAGGACAGATATTTAGAATTATTAAGAGAGAAAGCAGAGTTGGCTATCATTCGTACCAAAGCAAGTTTCACGGATCAAGGAGAAAAAGTGGGGCACCTGTTGGCCTTACGTTTAAAACAGCAGGAATCTGCAAGATTTATACCTCTTATTAGGGCACAAGCAGATGGATCCCTGAGGGTATCCCCCTTAGAGATAGTGCAGGAATTTGCTACATACTATGAGCAGCTATATAGGGATATGGATAGCCCTCCTTCCACAGAAGAGTTGGAAGTGTACCTTAGAGATTCTTGCCTGCCTTTCTTGGCAAATTCCCCCCAAAAATTCTTATCCTCTCCCTTATCGCAGGAGGAAATTTCAGCCATTATGAAGGCCCTGACCCCGGATAAAGCTCCAGGACCAGATGGGTTTTACGCTTCATTTTATAAAGTTTTCAGGGAACAATTACTGCCTGTGCTACACCGGTTCTACCTTCGTATTCTCTCCAGGGCTGCAGTAGACAGTCACTTGTTTGAAGCCCTAATAGTCCTATTACCCAAACTGGATAAAGATCCCGAATTGGTTCAGAGTTACAGGCCAGTATCCCTATTGAATCAGGATATCAAAATTCTTTCCAAGATATTGGCGGATAGGCTAACGTTGGTTCTCCCAGACTTGACTGGCATGTCTCAAGTTGGGTTTATGAGGGGACGTTCATCCTCAGACCATTTACGTACCCTCTCGCACGTCTTCTCAGAGTCCAGGGATGCCACCTTTCCCACGAGGTTGGTTTCCCTGGATGAAAAGAAAGCATTTGACCGGGTAAACTGGAATTTCTTATTCCAAGTTCTCAGAGCATTTGGGTTTCAGACCATGTTCATAGGCTGGATCAGGGCACTATATTGGTCTCCCTCTACAAATATTTCAGGTAATGGGACTTTTTCAAAATTTTTCCTGCTACATTCAGGTATGAGACAGGGATGTCCCCTTTCCCTCTTATTATTTAATCTTTATTTAGAACCCCTTATTCAAAATATTCTTAACAACACGGGAATACAAGGTATTCTGATCCGGAACAATGTGGTGAAGATAACAGCATATGCCGACGATCTCCTTCTCCATTTGACCCACCCGGTAACATCTATTCCGAATATGTTAAGTGAGATTGCCAAATTTAGTCTTTTTTTGAGTTATAAGTTGAATGAAAACAAGACATCCTTTTTTCCCCTTAATCACAAGGTTTTTAAGACAGACATTATCCCTCTGGGACTGTGCTGGTCTCCCCATGTTATCAAATACCTGGGTATCAAGTTAACACGTAATACGTCCCTATGGTTTAAAGAAAATTTAGAGCCTCTTTCTCAAATGATTGTGCAGGATCTAGAGAGATGGGATAAGCTTCCAATCTCACTATGGGGCTGCATTAACATAATTAAGATGAATGTATTTCCCCTCCTTTTTTAACCCCTGTCGCATCTCAACTCATTTGTCCCCGTATCCTGGTTTCAGAAAATGCATAAACTTTTCACTGATTTTATCTGGTCTAATAAACATTCCAGGCTGGCCTATCACAAACTAGCCGCTCCTAAAAATGAGGGGGGGTGTAGATTCCTCATTTAGCAATTTATCACTGGGCTAGTCATCTTGTTAAGTACCTGAAATGGGTAAGGCCAGGTCCGTAAAATCTGAGACCAGCCTGGCTCAACATTGAATTAGACTATATCCAGGGTATGAACATGGACCCCTCAACCATGCTTTTCCTCAAAGTCTCCCTTTTACAGAATGCTAGTAAATGCCCCACTCTCATGACCACATTAAAGGTTCACTCGCAGCAGTGTTCATTTCTAAGATATAATCCGAGTACAGACCTGTATCAGTCTATCTGGAATTCTCTGGCTTTTACCATAAATAAGCAGGCAATCTCTCGTACATGGCTACCTCAGTTAGGTGAGGGATAGCTTCCTCATACTTGGAAGACTTGGGGGCTTGGATCCCAGTAACCGAGAGTCTCAGAAGGTACAATATTCTAGACTCTCAGTCATTCAAGGTTTGTCAATTGAAGCATTTGTTAATCACGGTTTTTGGTAAAGTCCCTCCCCGTCCAACAGATTTTGCTTTGGTACCTGAACTTTCTTCTCTTCTCGAATCCCCAGGGGTTATCTCAAAGATATATCAGGTATAATAACAATGGCGGTTTGGGGGTGGTAATGGTCCCACTAGATTTTGGAACCCATTTTTCCCTCAGTCCACTTTCAGTTAGTCGGCTCTCTGGATTTTCTGTCACAAATATTCATCCCAAGATGGATTATGCCTCTTGCAATTTCATATTTTCCATAATATGTACTACACGCCAGTCAAACTGGTAAAATGGGGCCTTCTCGATACTGATAGGTGCACTAGATGCTCCCTGGAAGCTGGAACACTTTTTCATATATTTTGGTAGTTTCCCCAAGAAAACTTCATTAACGGATTTAATTAAAACCCACCTGAATCCCTTATTGGGATTACAGGACTGCTTTACACTGGATATTTGCCTTTTGGGAGATCTGTCTTCTATTAAGGTTAAAATTCAGAGATTTCGTATATCTATGATCGCACTCTCAGTTAAAAAAATTATTCTCAGGCATTGGAAAGATGGGATTTGTCCAACATATCAGGAATGGATACATGAAATCCTTGCTAATCTCTATACAGAAAAGGCCATAGCAAGCCTCCAAAATAGGCTACAAAAGTATAAGTATATATGGGATCCCCTTCACACTTTAATTATCACCGCTAGGATTTAAAGTGTAACTGGTTTACTTGCTATCTGATCAAGTATTCGATTATCACAGATAGCTAGTTACTACAACACTTGAAGGAACTGCTGTGCTGGGAGGGAGTAGTGGGGTTGGGGGGCAGTGTTGGATTGTACTACTAACTGGCTGTTCATATTTGTATCACTGCCTCTTGTATTGTGGAAATTTTGTGAATAAAGTGTGAATTGAAAAAAAAATGCACGTCAGTGAGTAGAATGTTCACGCAGAGATATGCAGCACACCAGTACTCTGAAGGGAAGCCAAACAAACAACTGTGACTTAAGTTAAAGATGGAGATTGTGCTCAAAGAAGATGCAAAAGCACAGACAGATTAAGATTGTGCTGCACACTCAAGAGATGCAGATGCAAGGCACAACAATACCTAACCAGTGCTCACAAGTCACAAATCCAAATCTGGAAAAGAATACCTTTTGCCAGTTGGGGGAGTAGTGCATGGCAGTAACAGTCCACTACCAGTAAAGATACCACAAAGCAGTACAAAAAAATCATGCAGGTGTGATGGAAAGCAGGTTCACATTGCTGTAATTACTCTGTGGCACAATAAAATGTGTCTGATTTGATGGAACGCATCACACACATACTCACAAACACACTACACTACAAGTAATGCACAGCAAATCGAAAACTTCAGTAATATAACCAAATCTTTTAAACAAACTGAAATTATGCTCTGCTGCACCACAACAATCAGCAAAAAAATGTCAAGAATTACTAAAAATATTACTGTGAGTACATTAGCATAGTTATACAAGAAAAATATAACCAAAACGGAAAGACTGCATTTTTCTCCCAGTTTTAAACTACCTCCACCACAGATACACACATCCCCCAAAGCACACTTCAAGAGTCTGTCAGTATACAGACTGAATGTTCTAAATGACATTCAAAATCCACAAACAATAAACTCTCAATGATATGAGCACAGAAGGGTTTCCTAGAATCGATGTACTAAATTTTGAGTAAAACAAAAGCCTCAAAAAGGCATTTATAACAACTTTTAGAGGATTTGAATAACAGAACTCTGAGGGGAAATGGTCTCCATCTTCCACTACACAGAACGGAGGCTGTACAGAACAATCTAGAGCCCATGTGATCTGCAATCCCATGAATCACTGCAAAATTTGCCTTAGAGCACAATAACAAGGCAAAGTGATGCAAAGACATTGATTTCAATGTACTTCACCTTAAAATTGGTGGAGAAGTGGTTTGGGGAAGGTGGAATAATGTAAAGTCATTGGTTTCAATTGACTTCACGTTCCTCATTATGACGCGAAGTACTCTGCTTCGCGTTGCAGGTTACTTGGCGGATTCTGCATTACTGTGCAAATCACTTCACGAAGTGAATTTTGGACACTTTGCCCATCACTATTTGGGACGTGATATAGCTATTGGGATCATTGGACAGTTCAGAAATCAGTCTGCTTGAGACTTTTAGTGGGTTTATGGAAATTGTATGTATTTTATGTTGACTGTCAAGTATGGTTTGGTATGTTTGCACTTTTCACTGAAAGAGCACACTGAGCCAGTGGGGAAGGGCTCCCTATATCAATAAACTCTACTATTACTACTACTAATATCAGACAATATTTATTGATTTTCATACACTGGGAGCAATTGGTGAGATAGCTGTGGTACTAGTCAGCTGTGCTCTGTGAAAAACCAAGGCCAAGAAGTTGGTTAAGTAGGAGAGCATGGTACTTATGATAATATATCAGCTGTTCCCTTTGGGTAAAGAATTTATCTTCATCTCAATTTATGCTTTCCATGTAATTCAGGAATGGTGAAATGGCATCCTATTATATGTTTTCCTATTCTTTCTCCTATCTGTTTCTGTCTCCCACTGCAATGATCAGGATCACCAGGCTGTTTCCTCTGCTAAAAAAAATCCAAAAGAAGTAGCCATGAGCTCCAACAAGTGCTGGTGCAAAAAACACAAAGGAGGCGTCTTACCTCCTACAACAAGCAGCACAAACAAGATGGTGGTATGCACAATAAAGGATAAGCAGAAGCAGATATCTTTGCAAAAGTTTTATGTTTCTTTTTTCTTTTAATCTCTCTTCAACACTTTGAAGTATCTGGACAATCCCACCTACTCAGTTTAAATTTGTCCAAAGGAGCTTTGGTTGTAGATGCCATGACAATAATCTTGTCCAGGTTACTTCCCTTCTTCTCATCTCGTCTCTTCAGCTCTTATAGTATTATACAATACATTTGCATATCTGCTATATAAATTTTCTTGCTGAGCTGATCTGAGATGCTTGGATTTACTAAGTTGTATGCCATTAACTTGTAAGCTTTATTCTAAGATATTTTTCTAAGAGGTGTGTCTCTAATTCTGTTTCTGCACTGATGATGCACAAATGAATACTTAATGGAAGTGCTGTATAAATGTTGTTGTATTACCTTATCAGTCTCAACCTCCACTGAAGACTCTGGAGAGTCAAGGCGTTAGGGGTAATAGCTGTACCTTTGAAGATGCTTACTTTGTGCATTGTGCTGTTATTTTGAATCTGTGCATATAACATTTGCAAAGATATCTGCTTCTGCTTACCATTTATTATGCTTACCACCATCCTGTTTGTGCTGTTTTCTCTGCCAGCTGTGGGTGAGGGTGAGGACTATTGAAAAGCTGACTTCCCAGCTAATACCAATACTGGCCCACCATTAGCCTGCAGGGAATATGTAAATCCCAGGCATCCACACCATTCTTCTCCAAGAGCTACTTGCCTCACTTCTGGGACATGCTCACTTGCCAAAAGACCCTATTTTGAAGTTTTAAGGCTCTCAAGTTAATTCCAGTCTCCCAAGTGTGATGTGCTGCTGCTTCAGCACTAGGCCAGACCCCCAAACACGTAGACACATTTTATGTTATTTTTTATTTTAATTTACACATTCAGGGGGCTGTACAGTGTGTAGGAGCCTGGAGTAGTTAAGGGCAGAAGTAAGACAGCTCGGGTGAGAGCTAGGAGAATGGAGTGGAGAGACAGAGGAGCAGGGCAGTGAAGAGAAAGGCAGAGGGGAGGTGTCCAGGGTAGCAAAGGTCTCAGGCAGGGGAAGAGAGCAGGGAGGATCATCCAGTACCCAGGTGTACCTTTTCCTCAGAGGGCCATGAAACCCAGAGACAGGCAATGACAAGTTGTAGGATGAATGACTGGGACTGCAAGGGTTGCAGCAGCAGGGGGAAATCTTGAAGGGGTGCCTTTAATGATGAGTTTTGACCCAGTGTCCACAAATGGGGAGGGGCAACCAGAAATCGAGGTAGATGGTTGGGTTAAGACAATGAGATTGGGGGTATAAGGTCAGGAGAGGGGGTGAGAATCTTCAGGGTAGTTAAAGGGGGCATGGAAGATGAAACAGGTAAAGTGGAGCATCAGGTGGGGGCGGGAGAAGATAGGATGGGAGGAAGAGAGGGAAAAGGGGGGGCAAGCATAGCTATCCAGAAAGGGAAGGGCATAGAGGAGAATGGTAACATCGTTGGTGGTATAAGTAGAGGCTGCAGTGGGACATTAGCCAAGGTGGAGAGGGGGCAACTAGGTGGGGGAGCACTTCAAGCAATTTCTACGGCAGTCACAGAAGGAAGGAAGTGAGACATGAATGGAGGGGAAGGAATGGTGATAATCCTAGGGGATCTCTATAATTAAGGGTATTTACTGGTAAAGGAAGGGGGTTTGCATGCCAGGGATGACAGCAGGGAAGGTCTGCCGAAGAATTGGGGAGATGGCAAGGGGGTTGGGAGGAACTCACATGCAGTTATACATCTAGGTACCAAAGACCTAGATGGGGAGGAGGTAGAGGTAGAACAAAGTAGACTCAGGACATTAGAGAAGACCTGCAAGGAGGTAGCAGGATCACTGGCATTCTTAGAGGTGTTACCAGTGCCAAGGGCCAGCACAGTCATGAAGAAAAATGTAGAGGAATTAAATATTTGGCTGAAAGGATGGTGCAAGAAGGAAGGGTTCATTTGTATTAGGGACTGGAGAGAGACCTGATCAAATAAAACATTATGAATCAGAGAGTATGGAGTGCTCAAGGGCACTCAGGGACAAATCTGGGGGGTACAAAACCCATAAACTTATTTTAAACTACTGGGAGAGGGGGCTGGTGGATTACAGGTCCAACAACTCCATGAGGTGGAGGTCAAGAGACACCCCCCGTACCAGTAGAAGGGGTCTGGAGAGTAGAGAGGGAGTGAAGCACTCAGCAAAGGGGGTGAGTGGAGCACACAGAGAGGAGAAGAGAAAGGAAAGAAGTGGGGCAAGGGAAAGATGCTCAGATTCCAGGTGAAGGATGGTGTCCCTGAATGCACAAAGTCTCAATAACAAGAAGGGCAACCTGCAGGCACTGCTAATGGGGGGAGGGGGCTGAACATCATAGCAGTCACTAAGACTTGGACCACACCAAACTGTGACTGGGACCTCTCAGTCTCTAAGTATAAATTATAAAGAAAGGACAGGGCTGTCAGGAAAGGGGGGGAGGGAGTTTGCATCAGTAAGGGTATAACATGTTTGAGGTAGGAATTGGAGGAGGAAGGGTTCAGTGACTGTCCAGTAGATGGAGGAAGGTGATGTTGGAGATGATTTACAGACCAGCCAACCAGGAAGAAGAAGGGTACAGGGAACCAAACTCACAAATATTGAATGCTGCAGGGAATGGAGAGGTGGTAATAGTGGGAGACCTTTTTAATTTATATGAAACTGCTTCTGTTGTTCTTCATTCAGGAAGGCTCAAATACAACCCAGAACAGCATTGCTTTCTCCCGACCCCGACCCCAGACAGTCCTCCATGGATTCCCCCCCCCATGACAGGGCCAAAGAGGGGAGGGTTATCCTCCTCACCAGTGCACATAAGCTAGTTGCTGTGGGTTGAAGTGAGGGTCGGGAGCACAGTCCAGAATTCATGTAGCCTGCCAGCATTCCCATATTTCCATTTTCTTTCCCTCCCTCTCTAGTTGCTGTGGTGCTCACATCAGCACACACACACACACACAGAGGCATGTGCATGCTGCAGAGTGTGCAGCACCCTCCCGTCATTGGTGTCTTCCTGGCCATTCTGCCCTCAGGCTTCCACCTGGGGGCAGTTATTCAGTGGGACAACCAAGCCACCCTCCCCAGAAAGGAGAGCTGTCCTCTGGATGTTCAATCCTCCCCCTTCTGGGCCTGCACCTTGTAACCTGCATTTTTGACCGTACATGGGTCACTGGTGCAGCAGGAGGTACCGTGTGATCCCTCAGCCTTCCATGTCACCAGGCCAGCAATAGTGGGTGACATTAACCTGCCTGAGGTAGGCTGAAGTGTACCAATCACAACAGGTGCCAGGCATCAGGTGATCTTGGAAGCATTGCAAAATGGATTCCTGATTCCAGGAGTCATGGAACCCACCCGGGAAGGGGAATCCTTGATCTAGTGCTCCCAAATTGGGAGCACATACAAGATATAATGGTCAAGAAATCCCCAGGTGGAAGTGATCATTTCACAGTGTGATTCCAGATGGATATGGGCAGGGAAAACATCCCCAATAAGACCAAAATCCTGGACTTTAGGTGGGCATACTTCAGGAAGATGGGCAAATTGTAAAGGAAGCACCTAGCAGGCATTAGGGAAGATACAGGGGTGGACCAAAAGTGGTCTGTCATTAAGGAGGGAATAATGGTTTCAACAGAGGAGTGCCTTAGGCTCGGGGGAAGAACTCAAGGGCCTAAGTACCCTGCTGGTGAGTACTAAGGTTGCCCAGGCTGTAAGGGACAAGCGGGTCAACTATTGGAAATTCAGGAGAACTGAGAGAGAGGAGGGCAGGTAGAATTACCTAAAGATGGCTGGTTAGGCAAGTAAGGTAGACCAGTGGGCTAAAACTCTGAAGGAACTTCAGTTAGAGGAGGGAATTAAGAAGGGGGAGAAGGCCTTTTTTCTTTATATAAGTGAGAAATTAGACAAGAAGGATGGGATTGTTAGGCTTCAGAAAGGGAATGGGTGGGTGGAGAAGAAATGGGGAAAAGTTGAGGTACTAAATAAATACATCTCTATAATCTTCACCAGGGAGAAAGATGGACTGGTCTCAACAAGACGGAGAAGAGAACAGAGGGGGAGAAGAGCACAATGGTAGAGGGGGATTGAGTGAAGAAAGGCTTGCTAGCATTGAAGGCATACAGATCATCAGGCCCAGATGGAGTACACCCAAGGGTGCTGAGGGAACTGGCAGAGAAGTTTGTGGAGCCATTGGCAGGCCTATTCAATAGTTCACTGGAGTCTGGTGTAGTACCACAGGACTAGAGAATGGCACATGTATTGACCCTCCATAGGAACGGTCCCAAAGATTAACCAGGGAATTACAGACTGGTCAGTCTAACTTCAATCATGTGCCACATCATACTTAAGGAAAGATTGGTAGAGTATCTGGAGGAGCAGGATGCAAGGCTAAATGGTTTTATGGGAGGGAGGTAGTGTCAAATGAATCTGACTGACTTCTTTGACTGGGTCACCAAAACAATAGACAGGGGCCAAGTGGTGAACATTCTCTACTTGAATTTCAGCAAGGACTTTGGCTCAGAAGAGGTTGATCAGGAAGTTGGCAGATCTCAGGGCTGGGGAGAAGATGACCAGACGTATAGAAAACTGTCTGACAGAGGGTGGTTGTGGGGTGAGAGTTATTTAGCACCACAGAGGTCACCAGTGGTGTCCAGCAGGGCCAGGTGCAAGGGTCAGTCTTCTTCAGTGTCATTATTAATGATATTGGGGATGGCATTAAGGACAAAATGTGCATGTCTGCAGATGACACCAACCTCTGTGGGAGGGTGAATATGGCTGAAGGAATACAGGACCTAAAGCAGGATCTAGAAAAACTGGAGAAGTGGTCTGGGATTTGGCAGCTTGGCTTCAATGCAATGAAATGCAAAGTTATGCACATTGGAGCCATGAAGTACAGGACAGAGTACTATCTAGAAGGGATTCAGTTATCTGCAATAGAGGAGGAGAAGGATCTGGGAGGGATGATCGCTAGCTACCTGAAGCACTCCATGCAATGCAGGAAAGCAGGGGCAAGAGCAAATAAGATGTTGGGTTACATAGGTTGGGGATCAGAAGTAGGTGATAGGAGGTTATACTTCCTTGTACAGGTCAATGGCAAGGCCACATCTAGAGTATGGAGTATGGTACTGATGCACACACATTAAAAAAGGACATTAACCTGCTAGAGACAGTCCACAGGAGGGCAAAAAAGATAATTGCAGGTCAGAAGGATAAAGCATGCAAAGAGGGGTTGAGGGCTCAAACATGGACTCACTGCAGGAGAGAGGCGGGCATGACTGAGACCTTCAAGTACCTGGAGGGGATACATAGGGTGGATAAGGAGGGTCTCTTTAACCTAAGTGTAACTGAAGCAATGGGGGGGGTACAGTTTTAAGTTGGAGGAGGGTTCAGGAGGGCATTTAGGAAGCACATCTTCATGGAGAGGGTGATAGCCAGTTGGAATGTGCTGCCAGAAGAGGTGGTCTCATTGAAGATGGTGTTCAACTTCATTAGAGGCTGGGAGAGAAATAAGAGGAAAGTAAGGTCCTAGGAGGGGGTGGATGGAAAGGATGGGAAGATTTGGGAGGAGGCAAGGCCAGTAGCTTCACCAGTGAATCCTGTAGTACAAGCAGACTTGATAGGCCAAATGACCTTATTCTGCTGCCTCATGTCTGTATTCAGCAAGAATAAATTTTAGATCTTTGGCATTAAAGCATGGTGCTGCATAGCAGGATCAAGTGCTCTTGGTGAGATTTCTCAGATTACTGTGTGACAAAACAGATCAAGTGCCATTGGGTTATATTAAGTTAATTCAGGATCCTGGAAGATGTTATTGGCAAAATCTTGATAAAAGTGATTGCCCCAGTGGCTGGAACTGCAATTAAAAGTGGTATGAGATTAAATTTTGGGGAGAAGTAGAATTTTAAATAACTAGAATTCATTTGTGATAAGTCCATCCCAGGAAGAGAGAATATATTTTGTTTATGGTGTTGCTTTGGCAGCAAAAACATTATAACCTGATAAAAATTCACTGGAGCATTATCATACCATGAACAACTATTAGAATACAGCACATCTAGTTATCTTCTTACATACATTTCCCTATGCCTATCTGTATACATTTTAAACAGCTTATTAAAATAATAAAAAGAGTGTCAAACTTAAAGAGGCCCTATTAAGGACATTAACTTGACTGACAACGGGTTTGGTGAAAAAAACATGACTATAAGCAATTATTCTGTTCTCTGTGGTTTGCAAAATGCTAATAGCAACTCTGGAGTGACAGAACAGCTGAATGTTCCTTCACTTTAGAAGTCTTGGTATACTGTTTAATCTTTTTGTGTGAGCTGATAACTTCTGCCAAACTCAGGCTGTTCAGGATTGATGTGAGGCCTGTCTTCCTGCAGGTGTCACTGATTAGTGCCTAAGTTTACGCCTAGGACAGATAAAAAGGAATTCTTTCTCCCCCTTACAGTACATCTCAGAGCAGCACTGGCATATTCCTGATGAGCATTCAAGTCATCATCTCACTGAGTATTCCCCATTTGAGCTTAATTGTGTGAAACTGCGGTGACTGCAAATTTGTAAATGTTTTGCAGTACAGCTACATAAAATTTATGTTAACTAGAAAAGAGACTTTGGTGTGTGTGTGCATGTGTGTGTGTGAGTGTGAGTGTGTGCGCGTGTGTGTGTATGTGTGTGTGTCTATGTGGTGGGTGCATTTTAGATAATATCTTTGGCAGGGAGTTGTGAGTTAAGAAAAATGAAAAGCAAATGGCATTGTAGTTGTTTATGGTTGTTTGTGTGTATCAAGTTTAGATTACTTCAGGGATTTGGCTGCACCACATTGTGTAATGCTATATGCAGCATGAGATTAGAGGGAGGCCAATTAAGGGGTAATGTGAGGAAGTTCTTTTTCACAGAAAGAGTTGTGCATGCATGGAATGGCCTACCTCAGGAAGTGGTGGATATGAATACAGTGCAGGGCTTCAAATAGACATGGAACAGGCATAAGGGAGCAATACAGATGAGTATGAATAGATAGGCCATTGACAGAGTAAAGGCTTACGGCACATTCATAAGATTGAAAAAGAAATGGGCAGACTAGATGTGCCTTGCAGTCCTTATCTGCCATCAACTTCTATGTTTCTATCCATTTTCAAGATCATGTTTATGTTTATTGAGGATTTTTAGAGCCTTTATCCAGATCCTTTGACTGAAATTATATTTTGTTAGACTCAAAAAGTCCAAACCCATAGTCACTTTTATTTAACACCTGCTTATGCAAAGTAGATGGCCATAGTACCCTTTCAAATAGTATAAAATTACTAGCTAACATGCTGCATAGTCCTACAGGATAAGGATCAGCTCCTCAGTGTACTTTTATTGTTCGTCTTCCTTCGCTATTGAATTTAATTATCCAGGTGAAATGTTAAATTTGTATAAAAAATGTATAGCAATTTTTTTTCCAAAAACAAAGAAAATCCTTTAAGTCCTGTGTCTTACATCTGAGGTGCAAAGGTCAGTATCCAAAAATGGTGATGCAATTTGCAAACTCCTTCTTTGCTCTAACAAAAGCACATTTTGTAATGAATAAATCAATTGATCTCTATTTATTGTTAATGCTTAAAATGCCCATGCATTGATGGGTTCTTACTTCACTGCCGTTTGGGTTACTGTTTTTATGTCCAAGATGCCATTTTGCAGAAACCAAAGAAATTAGCCTGTTTTTTTAAATTGCCAAAAAGAAGGAGGAAATCTGCAATACTTTACTATTATCATAGTACCTGTAACAGCCCATAAATTATGAGAAATTTGTGCTAGGGCAGGAAAAAAAATTCCAGCTGTAGTCTTTTCTTATTCATGGTGCATTATTAAAATGCTATATTGTGGAAGGAAAAACTTATGAATCAATTATGTGCTACCCAGCTATACAGAAAGATGCTAAAACAATTAATTATTTATAGCTGCTAACAGCCAGGCCTTATTGTTACAATAGCTGAAGAATAGCCAAAGTTCCACTGGGACTGCAGAAAATGTGTGCCAAAACAGCATGCTTGGCATGGTTTTATGTATTCTTTCTCCCTTTTGCTTTTTCAAGATTTCTATAGTTTGTAAACCAGCCATTCCTTTTAGCTTTTATGTTTTTTTCCTCATAATTCAGACTCTTCGGTTACTTTTTAAAATGCTAGAGCAATCTTTCTTATACTCTGAAGGCACAATATTATAGGAGTTTAGTAATACAACTTATGTTCATAAAGAATGCCAGTCTTCTAGATAAGAAAAAGGGAAACAAAACTATGTAGTGGATTTCTCTGTTTCATTTTTTGCACTAACAGTAGTTCAATGCATGAGTGTTCCATGATGGGAAACATAAAACTTTAAAATAACTTATTTTTTCATTATCTTGACCTTAGCTTTTGTAAAAAAAAAAAAAAATCCTGAGTTACAAGTAAGAAAAGCAACATGCTTAAGATTTTCAAAAGTCAGCATTACTGTGGCCCAGTGGTGCTGAGGGTTCAGGCACTGGACGCCACACCTCGTGCAACGTTGGTGACCTGTGTTCAGGAATGAACACGGCAACCAGGGTTCGACAGGGGTGGAGAAGGCTTGAGCATCCCCAGGACTGCTCTCCTTCTCTGGGGAGGGGGGATCCCAGCAGTTGGCATATGCTTACCCCCTAGCAGAAGCTGGGAGGCAGCTCACCGACACTGAAGATGTGTGCAGGAGATGCAGCAGATGCCTGGAGGAGCATGCACGGGAGTGTGCGCACTGCCTCTGCTGGAGTTATTGCACACTACATCCCCTGAGGGTCATAAATATGGAAAAAAAACACAGAGTCCTTTGCCACAAGATGATGATTGTCCCTTTGTATTGCCACCCAGGAAGACACCTCCCTGGAACTGGATCTGATCTGGTAGGTTGAAAGTCTCCCTACCCCTTGCCATGAAGGGCAAGTCTTAGGGACTGATGGGGAAGGGGCCAGATACCCGGTGCCAGTGTGGGGGGGGGCATCAGAAGGCACTGGCTGAGGACTCCAGGAGAAAAAGCACTAACTAAAAAAAAAGAAATCAGCATTACACTGCAAATTGTAAAATAGCAGACTGGTAGCTAATCAAAATTGCATAGTAAAGGTTGGTGGCAATGTGCTTGCCTTTTATCAGATCATTCAAAAATAAAATATAATTTTGTGTGCATCTAGCGTATCTAATATCAGCATACTCATTCATGGAAAAAAATGTCCTAAGCTGCAACTCCACTGCTTACATTTTCCTCCTTCATTTCGATCTGTCCTTTGTCACTTGGGTAAGAAACCTTAGTGTATACCTGAAACCAATAACTTTTGTGCCATTTGCATATATATTACTCACATTCAAGAGCACATCTTTAGATTTTTTCAGGGGTACTTTTGGCTATTTTTGATCAGACTTTTGAATGATTTCTTTTTGTAAGTCAGAACCATATGAATAATATTGTTAAGGTTGGCTGGATGTTTCCCAGACTCTGGCCCTTCTCTATTTGTGACTAAGGAAGGCAGTTGGCTATCTGTCTCCTCCAGGCTACAGCCCAGCATACATGTTGTATGTTAATAACTACAGTTAGCCAGTCCAGTGGTGCTGAGGGTTGAGGCGCTGGAAGCCACACCTCGTGCCACGCTGGCGACCCGGGTTCGGAAACAGGCTCTGTTCGTCGGGGGTCATCCTAGGGGGGAGGGAAAGGTCTGTGAGAGGCGGCTGGCTGGCGAGTCCTCCACCTCGAAAGTGACAGTCGGGTCTCTCAGAGCAAGGATGCCACACAGTGGAGGCTGGGTGGTATTGCTGCTTCCGCGAGCCTGGGGCGAAAGGCCTTGGGGATGGTGGGAGGAGCTGTGGACTGGAGCTACGGTGCTCATGGGGGCCTCCACCCACACCTAGTCACTGCTTCCAGGGCTCCGGGGTTAGATAGGGCAGAAAACGAGAAAAATACAGGGGTCCCCACTCGATGAAGCCTCCTGGCCAGCTCGGGAGTTCTGCCAGGATGCGCATACTGCAGGCAAGTTCCAGAACAACCCCAAATCTGGTAAGGGTGGCCGAGACTTGAAGAGACCTGCTGAGGAGGATAAATAAAGTCTACAAAAAAAATGTAAAACAATAACTACAGTTACAGCAATTACCATTGTAAGTTGATTCCAGCTACTTATCAAGACATTCTTTCTGGTGGCCCTGCAGTGGCACTGCAGGCAGGCAGGGGTTTTCTATAGAGATATCACAGGAATTTCAAGAAATATCTGACCATGGCAGTTGCTGCAACTGTAGCTTATTTGGGACACTTAGCTTCCACTACATCTGGATACCAGCTGTGAAAGTTAAATACCCAACCAGTCTTCATAGTGCAAGCCTTAACAAATTAATAGAACTGATGTTTACAGTGGTGTGGCTGGTTTGAGTTGGTACTTTAATGTTAAGCCTCTGTTTTTGACTACTTATAATTTGTCCATCCTTAGATTTAGAGACATGAAGAGTGGCATGAACTATAATTTTGTGGGGATTCCTGAGCTCTGAAAAATGTGTAAAAGAGGAGTGAGGCACACTAAAGTTATAGAGAGTTAAAAAAAACTACTAAATATTGTTTTAAGACCTTTTTTTGCACAGCAATAACTATGACATCCTTGCAGATGAGTATACTTGCTATTTATAAACAAAGAAATACACTAACAAACAAAGAAGGGAACTGAATATGGTAACTGTCTTTTGTTTGCTCTTTTGAAAAAAAACTGTATACATATTACACAGTTCCAATCTCCCTATAATGAATAATTCCATATAGCGATCATTTGTACATTTTCAGTATTCACTATTAATTGTTTGATACCTTTGGGGGCATAATTACAGAATTTGTTGTTTTTCTGTAGATCACCAATAAATATGCATTTGCTCATAATGGACTATATTCTCTATAACACAGCCACCTACACCAGAATGTAATATAATGGAGAGTGCAATGCTTCGCAGCTGTGGAAGTGTTCACAACATATAACATTCACCAACAGCCCCCTGCACAGAGTGATGAGGAGGTCACGCAGGGGAGTGTGGATCAAGGTATGGGAAGGACTGTTGGAGGCAGACACATCCCTTGACCCCATAATAAAAAGACACATGGCCATCCAGTCTGCACATGTAGATGTGCATGCAGACTTGCAGACATGGAAACACAGCCACAGACTACACAGAGCAGCAGCCTGGAGAACTAGACTGATAATGGCACCTGGTCCTAGGGCAGGATGGCAGGATTGCACAACCCACCATGAACCAATGTTCCACACACAGTGGCAGATGCAGGAAGGTAGGCTTGCAGGATTGGTCCTGTACCAGGTCATCTGACTTCAGCTCCCAGCAGGTGGCCATACTGGCAGCTTAGATTTGAAATCACTACAGTACCCTGCATGGCTTTGGGTCACTAAAGGCACCTACAGAGGACTGACATGGTCCTGGCTCAACATACAGGCTGCTGTCAATGTGTGCAGACCTGAATGATGGGTCCTCATGACCATCAAGCACAAATGGCATGGTCTATGGCAACTGTCAAATGGAAAATGGCAGTGGCATGCCAGTCCAGCCACCATACCATGGTAGTCACTACCATCAGGCCCTACAATTGACCTCATACCTATTGAGGCCATTGTCACAGAAACCATAACACAAGTGGTGCCTGATGGGGAGCAGGATGGAATGGACACTTTGCCAGGTGAGGTCCTCCTGGAACATTTTGTTACAGCAATGCAGCACCCTACAACAGACACCAGCTACACAGAGCCAGACTGTCCATGGGACAGACTCCTGCCAATGCCACCTTACATGGACAGCAGATGGGGGGACTGCAGGAGGTAAGTGCCAGCCATGCAGACCATGGCACAGCAATGATTGTGCCCATAAAAGGGCTTGCCAGACATGTAACCACTCTCCATTCTACACAAGCTCACTAGGACATGCAGTACCACAGGAGCAAGAGCACAGCATGCTGGTGAGGAGGGCCAGGAGCTCCTGGCCAACAGACCAAGACACAGCCAAGGATGGCCCTGGCTCCCACACCTAGACACACCACAGCTAGATCAGCAGTGGTGCCAGTGAACACAGGCATGGCACACAGTATCCTACAGCAGCATGCACAGAGAGAGCCAGGCACAGTTCAGCACCGCTGGTACCACACCCACAAAGGCTCAAACTCAAGGGCACAGGCCACCTGGAAGGGATAGGAGTACACATGTCCAGCCCTGCACCAATATGGTCATGACTACCACTAATAGTCACATTCCTGTAGTCACAGACATGGATACCACTGTGTCACAGTCACCAACATTTGGGTCAGATAGGTACTCTGGCATTACTTCCCTGATATACACTGGCTAGAGCTGGAGAAGCTTTGTACCACCAGGGAGAATACCAAGCAGGCAGCACAGCTCACAGCAGAAATGTGGGGTGTACATAGTGAGCTGTGTAGGATAGGGGACATACTTGAATGGCAGCTCATACAGCAGTCCATACCTACATGGCTGCTCTGTCCAGAGTCAATAAATTCAGTATGCCAGCCACACAGACCAAAAAAAGTGTCTTTTCCAAGTAGTTATTGTCACTTGACAACTCAGGAGGATTTCTCCATGTAGTTTCTAACGTTTCACCCAATATGTTGGGCTTCCTCAAGGGAGGGAATCTGCATTTAAACATTATGAAAAAAACATAATTAATATTTCATAAGTAACCCCAGAATAACTGTAGCTCATTCTAATCTAAATACTTGTTTGGGTCCCTTACCTTTTACCTCTCATCTCTCCTCTCCCTCAGCCTCGCTGTCTCCTGCTCCCCCCACTCCAGGGATCCTTACACTTTCAGCATTCCTAATCTCTTCTCCACTGCTGGGCAGACAACCTTTTCCTATCATGTCCTATTATTTTGCAACCAACTCATCTCCCTCACCCCATCCTCTCAGGCAGTGTTATATTTCAATATCCCTAGTAGCATTGTGACCCCCTCTCTCTCCCCTGAAACCAGAAGGCAGTGTTATATTAAGGGAATAATGCTTGACAGGGTGGGTGTTATGCTGGGATAACATCTCGCTTCCAGTGGTTGGGCACAAGGCTGAAAGCTAAGTGTGTCCAACACAAAAGAAGGGATGCTATTCCAGCATAACACCCACCCTGGAGTGCAATATTCCTATTGTACAATGGCTCATTTAAAAAAAAAGAAAAAAAGATAAAAAAGATATCAAAATATGTTTTGGGTTTTTTTTTGGTCATTTTATTTACTGCGTAGGTATACAGTCATGAAAAATAGTGCTGCTATATTGTTTGGCCAGTGCATGGTGCTGTTGTTTTTATTTATTTTTTATTTCAGTTGGCTTCTTTCACCCCCTTCCACACACACACACTCATACCTCTTTCTGATCCTTTCAGTTTGATTATCCCCATCTGCCTGCTGTCAAACTGCCCAGTCCCACTACATGGTCTGGGACCCAGTGAAGATGCCTGAAGCTGCCTACCATCCCAAAGATGTCTGGCTCCCATTTTTAGTTAGAAGAGTTCAGTGATGGCTGGGGTGTGTGTGTGTTATTTACGTGATTCTCCTAATACAGTAGGAATCTGGTTTGTATTGGGAGAAGAAAGAAAATAAAGCAGTTCTGAGTTTTGAATAGGTGAAGCCAGTAGCTGAACTGCATGCTCAGCTCAGTGTGTTCTGGGAGAGCAAGGATAGCTGAAGCTGAAGGGATGGCCATGACAGCTTTGTGGGAACAGTTGGCTTAATTTAGATAACTTTTTTTCTGTTTCCTTACTGAGGTGGTCTAAATTGCTAATGAGCGGGGTCAGCCGATCGTGCTGATGGATTGACTTTTGTCAATTGATTTTTTTTTTTGGTTTGTTTTAACATTTGATGCAGTATGAGTGTGTTGGGACTGGATGTTATTCTGGGATAGCATCCCTGGTCCAGTCCCAGTCTGACCAATCAGGGAGCAGCATTCTTTCTTTCCATTGTATGATTTGAGATCCCTCACATCCTACTGTTAGGATAATGGATAAACCATGGTTTTACAAAGTTAAACTTCAGTTATACATGATCAGTAACCATGATCATTCATTGTTTGTCCATGATTTTAGGCATAGTAATTTATAGACAACCACTTACTGTCAATACGCAGGGACAAACCATAGATGACCATGGACAATATATTTTGAGAATTGTACAAGTTGACCTTGGCCATCCATGGTTATCTATGGTTGCTGATTTCAGATGTTGCCTGTGATATGAAACAAATGTCTACATTGCTAAAGTGACTTCTTTTCTTTATAATTCTAACATGATGTAATGTGTTACATAAGGTCCCTGCACCCTAATTGGCACCCTCAGAGGTACACTGTAGATAGCTAATGCTTAGATATAGGTTATACTAACATTTAGGGCTAAGGGCATCTACCGTATAAGAGTAGATGTCAGGATATGAATGCATATTGTTGTAATCCACTTTGCTTGCTAATACACATATATTTTGCCATGTATTTTATGTCTATTTCTTACTTGTTAGATGCCAAGACACCTGTGTCCTTGAAGTAATTATGATATGTAAGACACCATTGCCATCTTTTGGTGATTTGTACTACTACACTTAGTTATGTAAGACTCTGTATAAGAACTCTTTTGTTCTCAAACTGATGACTTTACAAAATTGTATAATGTTATCTTGGACCGTGGAGCCACCTCTAATTTAGCCAATAGGGCTCATCTCTGTAACTAGAAATGTTTCTATCTTTTGGTAACCATAGTAATTATCATAGGTATATAATGTAATGCACAGGCTTTACACCTCGGAGACCCAAGAGACCCCAAGAGACTACAGAGAAACCTTGAGGTGTAGGGAATGCTTAGCACTGACTCCCAGTTCGTATTGGTAAGAACTGTTTATGGCAACTGTGATTTTTCCCATTGGTAGTAATAAACTTGTTTATTACTCTAATGCAACATGTCTGTGATTACTTGCATTCCTAATATCATGAAGAATCTGAAAGTGAGGTTTAGACCTCTCAACAAATTGGCGACAGTGTGCAGATGATATTTGGTGTTTGTAAGTTTTCACTTGTTGCTTAAACTTTTCCCTTTCCCCACGGGGACAGTGGGTGTACATTCCCATATCACATCTCCTGTTTTAAGACCAGTTTGTAGTCACTTGCAAAGTCTGACTGACTTTTTGGGTGTGGTCGATGCCGTCTCGACCCACTCCATAGCAGCTTTGAATTGCAAGTCTGCAACTAATACACTAGCCTGGCTGTGTTTAAAGTACTCATGCTGTGGATTGATACGCAGAACGCTGTCTTTTTCACGGTTTGAATTTTCATTCCCTCCCACATAATGGCCACAGTATCAGATATCTGCGCAGAACTGAGACTCGACGTCTCGAACTTCCTTGCCTCCTATGGAGGATGGGCAGACTTTTCGCGGGACGCAACTCAATCTGACAACCCTGTACTGGGGATCTCAACCCAGTATGCAGAGACGAGACAATCAACCAATAAGCATCACGCTAAATGGTTGATGGTCGCGACTCTCTACACTACTTTGGAAGCCTCCAAAGTGAGGTTGCGAACCCTTGATCTGCAGATTTCATCTCTTAAAGCAAGAGGTGGGTTTGCAGGAAACAGAATGTATTAGATTGCAGCAGAACTTGGAGTCTGAACTCCAAACTCTGTGGAATGAAAAGGAGTCACTATTGCATCATTCAGCCCAGGCTGGTGAACTGGAACTATGTATGTTGAAGCAGGAGTGTGAAAGTTTGAGATAGGATAAGAGTCAGGTTGTGCAAATGAATGATTTGTTGAGTGCTGTGAATGCTCAGTTGAGTGACAAAATGGGTGAGCTTCAGGACGAGATTAACCAGGTATGTAATGACTTAGAACTAGCTTACAGGGACAATTGCGAATTGAGTGCCGCGTATCGAGTTTTGCAAAAGCAAAAGCAAGATCAGGTTGATATGGATGTTGCAAGTGTGAATCACGATGAATGTAGAGCTAAGATGGCAACACTGAGCCATCAGCGAGAGGTTCTGGCTGGCCATGTTAAGACAATGGGAGGCGTAGCCCCCGCCTTTCATTTGTCATCAGAAGGGGAGTTATCTGATGATGACATTTCACAGTACAATGCCCAGTCATGTCCCTACTATGGCCCAGACTCCACACCCAGCCATCCACAGCATGGCGGGTCCCCACCCTCAACTCCCCAGGTCACACGTCAGTGACATCATGATGCTCATCATGGGAAACGCCAACATGGCAGCGCCCATGATAGGAGGGGAGCAGGCCTAAGCCTGGTCCCGACAGCACCTCCTGTAGCTGTTACTAACGTGGAAGACAGGCAAGAGATAGAAACAATGATTGAAAGAGTGATAGGCAATGTTCCTCTTCCTCAGAGGAGTATGAGGACAATTAAAACCCAGATTAGGCAGCTTTTTCAAGAAGCTGGCACTCAGGAAGGTATTGTTCGCACTGTGGCTGAAGCTGCAGCTCGCGCAGCCTTGGATGGTGCTCGAGATACTCTACCTTTGCCTGATCGACCCACTAATCCCCTACAAATGGCCTACTCTGTTCAGCAAATTGCTGACAGCATCGGTCAGATGAGCCCGTCCGACAACCTCAGCTGTCACTTGGAGAAGGTACGTTCTAAATGTGAGATGATCAGCCTTGCTGCAGAATATCGGGTCCAAATACTACGCCAGACCATCGATCCTGGTTTATGGGCCAAACTCCCCGAAGCTGTTCGCCAGGATGGGAACGCTACCTTTGTCGAGGTTGCAGCTGAGCTCATTTCTGCTCACAGTCCAGGTGTAATAGGAGTTATGCTTGCATATCCTGTGAAGCAGAATGCAAAAGAAAGTCCAGCGACTTACCACCAGAGACTCTGGATGGCCTACCGAGCAGGAAAGCACCTGGCACAAGAAGCTGCGGATGTAGATCTTATTGAATATAAGACCCTATTCCTTAG
This sequence comes from Neoceratodus forsteri, assembly GCA_016271365.2. Taxonomy (NCBI): domain Eukaryota; kingdom Metazoa; phylum Chordata; order Ceratodontiformes; family Ceratodontidae; genus Neoceratodus; species Neoceratodus forsteri. The sequence continues at coordinate 788,403,557 of CM057452.1, forward strand.
GAACATGATTCCAGCAGTAAGAGAAAAGGTAAAGCCAACCACTTACCCAAATACGGATAGGTTTGCCGATATTCTTTGGAAAACTGAGAGTGTATCAACTGTATATCCATGATTTGGGCTCCGGTTCCAAGAAGGTAGCTGCCGTGGAACCCACCTCGGGGACCATGACACACTACACAGTGGAAGGGCAGGCTCAACGACAATAGGCCCAACATCTGCCAGCCCCTCCAGCTGGTAATCAACACCCTCAACAGGCCCAACAACAACAACCGCATCAACAACAGCAATGGGGTGGGAACCGGAATTGGCATAAGAACAGGAAGCATAAGGGTAGAGGTAAACCACAACAGAGAATGGGTCCTTCATATAGGGAGATAGCTGAAGAAAATCATAAATTTCGAGAGCTCCTGGGACAAGTGCACTCTGTGGCTGATGCTGTTCTCGCACAGACCCTTGTGGCAGTACCACCGGCAGCCCAGGCCTGAACCGGCCATGGAGACACCGGAGGTACAGGCCCTCAGGCCCACACAGGCCTGAACCCAGAAGCTCCTCCCTATATAGCATCAGTACAGCATTGTGAAGTCATTCACGCAAGTCAGGCCCAACCTCTGCATGCTTCCGGCAGTACGGATTGACACTTACAGGCCCCAGTTCGTATTGTAAAAAAGCTGGTCTTGGATACAAACGGAAGGCCCTGCACCGAGGCCGAGGTCAGGGGCTGCCAACTAGTAGTTTTGCTAGATACAGGTGCAGCTGTATCTGTGCTACATGACGAACACCCGGACACGTCCCCTTGGTCTACCGGACAGAAGACCAACATGTCAGTAGTCGATGGTACTAGGCTGCCTGCATACCGTTCTCTACCCTTACCAGTAGAGCTAGGCCACTTAAAGGCCTCACACACTTTCCAACTGATGGTACTACATGATCATCCTAGTATTATAGGAATCGACTTCCTTGCACCACACGGCTGTGTGGTGGACCTAGCTAACATGCTACTGATACAGATTCAGTGTCAATACCATACAATCTTGATTCCTGATTCACATGTTGTGGCAATGATATCTGCCAATGACAAAGAGTATGACGTCATAGATTTGTTCAAAAATCATGAACTTTTTCCAAAACTCCTATCTATCCTGCAATGACATTTGGAAGCGTTTGCAGTTAACAAGCATGACTGTGGTAGAATGCACACTGTCATTGAAGTGCCAGGCTCGGCACATGAGAGGCAAAGGCAATATCCTTTCCCAACTGAGGCCTTGCCTTCCCTTACAGAAATGATCAAGTCACTCCTCAAGCAAGGAGTAATCAGAACTTGTGTTTCCACTGCCAACTCCCCAGTATGGCCTGTGAAGAAACACACAGGCACCTGGAGAGTTACTATTGACTACAGGAAACTGAATCAAGTCACCCCCAGTTGTTCCCCAACTGTGGCATCAGCACCAGATGTGCTACGACTTCTAACCCCTGACTTGAAATGGTTCAGTGACCTGGACATCTCCAACTTTTTTTGTCATTGCCATTGGCCCTTAAGAGTCAATATAAATTTGTCTTCACCTTTGAAGGAAGACAGTACACGTGGACTTGCTTGCCACAAGGATTCCATAATAGTCCATCCCTCTTCCATCTCCACATGATGGATGCCCTCGAGAGTTTCTCTACCCCCCAATGTCTCTTACAGTATGTGGATGACCTGCTTCTGGCTACAGCCACACAGGAACAACATTTGGAGCTCTTGGACGAACTATTGACTCTCATTCAGAAGGCAGGCTTGAAATGTAATCCAGCAAAATCACAATTGTGTCAGAAAGAAGTACTCTTTCTGGGTCTGAAAATAACTGACCAAGGTCGAAACCCAACCTGGCAGAAGGTACAGGGAGTACAAGACTTGCCATTACCTACCAGAGTGGCAACTCTTCGAAGGTTTCTAGGTATGGTAAACTATTCGAGAGATTTCATTTGTGATTTTGCTCAGAAAGCTGCTCCTTTGTTTGAATTACTCAAAAAGGATGTACCATGGACTTGGGGCCCTATTCACACCCAGGCTGTGATGTCACTGAAGCAGACTTTGGCCTCCACCCCAGCACTGGTGAACCCTAATCCAGCACTACCATTCCATCTGGAGTGTGCCACCTCTAACATTGCCATGTGAGCAGTGCTGGCCCAGAAGGTGCATGGCACTTTGAGAACCATTGCATATGCCTCACAGCTCTTGACCCCAGTGGAACAGAAGTACGGCCTTTGTGAAAGGAACCTTTTGGCTACCTACTGGGCTGTCAAGCACTTCCTGTATATCATTGGGTACTCACCACTGATGATTAATACCAACCACACCCCAACGACCTTACTGCTCTCAGACAGAGTGAAGGATGGTTCAGTCTCCAACACCAGACTGACGCACTGGTCACTTCTTCTCCAGGACAGAGATATACAGGTACAGCCTACTAAAGTTCCATCTATGTTAGCTCATGGCCTCCTTTTCCAGGGAGAACCCCATGACTGTACACTACAGTCAACTGACCTTCCTGATCCAGGTCCTTTCTTTCCTGCCACGCCACAAGTACTCGAGAGTACCTCTTTGTGCCATATATTTACTGATGATTCAGCAACCTACTATCAAGGAGAAAAAATTGCAGGGATGGGTATTTTGGTGATTTACCCTTATGGGAACACTGTCAAGATATCTAAGTACTGTAGTGTAGCATCATCACAATACGCAGAGATGGCAGAGGTGGCCCGTGCCCTCGAGTTCATCCAACATGGAACCGAGGAAACCATCATTTTTATAGACTCTAACTGGGTTTGTTGTTCCCTTACAGAATTTCTTCCTTTCTGGCAGAAGAACTCCTTCCTCTCTTCTGATGGCAGTCCAGTGAAGTACAAAGAATTGGTAATATACATACATGCACTGGCACAGAAATTTGCACACAAACTCTATGTACACAAGGTTAAAGCCCACTCTCTCCATGACCCCTATCATGCCTTCAATGACACAGCAGACACCCTTGCTAAGGAAGGAGCCCGAGGGGGGGACATCTGGATGATGGACCACCCAGAGGCTAATGCAGCTGTATGCATTGCAGCACTCAAGAATAAACCTGAACCTTTTCCCCCCTTGGATCTCTCCACAGCCCAGCAGCTTGATACTAAACTTAAAGAGGTGTTCAGATTCCTTGACAAAGGTACTGAAAAGAAACTTCCCACATATAACCCCTATCGAAGGCATGAAAGTAAGTTACGCTTGTCACCAGATGACAAGCTCATTTGGTTCCAACCAGATGACTCTACCACCAAGTTGTGAGTAGTTCCCAGACACCTAAGATCTGAATTCTTGCACCAAGTGCGTGACACTCCTACTGGTGGGCACCAGGGAGCAGAGAACACCCTTTAACGACTCAAGACCACCACCTGGTGGCCTGGTATCACCAAAGACGTTAAACAATACATAGACTACTGTCTCGTTTGTGCACAAAACAATACCATTCCTACCAAACGAAATGCCAAACTTTTACCACAAAGACATTCTGGCCCTTGGCATGCTATTTAAATTGATTTCATTGGCCCTCTGACCAACACCAGCAGAAACAATAAGTATGCTCTTGTGGTAACTGACCTCTTCTCTAAGTGGGTAGAAGCTTTCCCCACTAAGACATGTACAGCAAAGACTACTGCCAAAATCCTGGTGGAACAGATTTTCTCCAGGTGGGGTCTACCTCTTAAGGTAGATTCTGACAAAGAAACCAGTTTTACAGGTGAGTTGATGAAAGAATCCCTTGAACTCCTCGGAGTTCAGCAGAAGTTCCACATACCTTACCATCCTCAATCCTCAGGTCAAGTAGAAAGAGCCAACTGATGGATTAAGCTAATGCTTTCCAAATTCATTGAGGACAATCCCAAAACCTGGGATTCTCTATTGCCTTTACTCATTATGGCAATCAGGGGTACACCCTCAGCCACCACCCAGCTCACACCCTTTGAGGTGATGACTGGTAGACAGATGAGATTACCTGAACACCTGTTGTTTGACCTGCACCCCCCCCACTGCAGACCACGTGTCTGTGGACCAGTATGTGGAAAAACTCAGAAAAGACCTCATACACACACACTTGTATGCCGAAAACTGCATGGGCAAGGCCCAGTAACAATCCAAAATACAGTTTGACAAACATGCACAAGAAGTGGATTGGCAAGTTGGAGATCAGGTAATGGTACTTCGATTTGCACATCCCACCCACTCCTTCTCCAACAAGTGGGAAGGCCCATACCCTATTGGCAACAAGCTCAGTCCAGCAGTCTATCAAGTTAGACTCCTCCACAACAACAAATTGACTGACAAATGGTTACATGCAAACCAGTTGAAACTGTATAAAGGAGCTTAAATTTCTTTTCCTCACCCCATTGGGTGGAATTGTACTAACATACTAATCTTTGATCTTCCTTTTCAGATACACTGACAAGATGGCTATCTTTTTCCATTATTTCTTCCTCTCAGGAGTGATCCCCTACATTCAAGGCACGGTACTGGACCTCCTACAACACCTCAACCCTCCAGCACCTCCTCCAGAGGGAGTATCCATCAATATACCTGGTAGTATGATCACTGTCCAGGAAGGTTCCGATGCTTGCCTCACTGCCTCGGTTGTTGCTCCTGACAAATCTACCCTTCAAATTGAGTGGCAAACCACATCACAAGAACAAATTCTCCCTGTGGCCAAACTCTCCAAAGGAACTTAACAGGGTTGGCCCAATGCTAAATTATCCCCAAATGGTTCACTGTCCTTGTTGCAAACTGCATTATGGCATTCTGGTTTGTACAACATAACTGACTTAATAGATCCTTCTTATTAAAATTCTTCCAAAGATTCTTCTCACAGATTTTGTGCTATACACCTCATGGCTTCTGCAGCTATGTACCTCTCTGTGTTACCGCCCACTGATATGCAGCTTTTGGAATGTCCAAAGCATACCCCTGGTCCCCCTAGTGGTCTAACAGCCACTGCCCTTCCAGGTTCTTTGATTAATAACTTACAGTTTATGCATATACCTGTTTTGTTTAATCTTACTTACTGGAATATGGAAGAGTTTGGTATGTGTCACAATGCTAATACATCAGCATTTTATAGTACATTATTGCTTGATAGTTTAGCTGCATTTCAGATTCGTACGCCAGATCCTATTGCTGGGGTCTATTCTACTGAACATAGAGGCAACTTCAGGAGGAAGCCCTCACCTGATTATCTAAATCATAAATGTAACAAACGTGAAGTTGACAGTTCTGATGGCACAGGTGCAACAGGTACTGTCACAGGTCTTTTTGGTACGGCTATGTCTATCTGGAATAAAGCAGACATTGCTGCTATCAAAAGCCATTCTGCCAAGTTCTCCACTGGCTTGGTCAATAACATTTTACCTCCATTATTGCATGGTGTGGATGGCCTTAGTCAGGAAGAAAGATACACTGTATACAACATGCACGACATTGCAAAGGAATTCACTGATTCTAAAGATAAGATCAACGCACTCATACAACAGAACAATAAAGAAGCAGATAAACAATACATTGCTAGAGAGATACTCTGTTCTGCTTATGGCTCCTACATTATCACTACCATCAATAACCTCTTCCGTGATCTAGAATCTGGAAGAATTCCTGACATTATACATAATAGATGCATTTCCAAATTGTATTGTCCAAGGTGTAAAACCACTAGTTGTGTTTCCATGTGTATGCAACAGACTTTGGCTATTCCTCTCTCCACAGCTAGGAATTTGGGGTTTGTGCCCAGACACCCTAATACTGGTGCTTGTTTCACTGCTAAGAAATGTTCCATAACAGATACCATGTTTGTTTCTTTCACTGTCTCCTTACCACATTTTGATTCCTACTACAGCCTTGTTTGACAAGCTTACACTGGTACATTCCATTGGGCATTTGGATGAAAACATCTACAGAGAACGCCTGGAACTACCACCTCTACTGGTCTACCATTCCTTCCTGCATGCCTGGGTGGCTCCGCATAAGGACTGCTGTGTAAAAAAGCAATACATCTACCTGTGCCGATGTGATGTGTTTGATGTTATACAGCCTGTTTGTGGCTACTCTCCAGACAGCATTGATTGGACTTTCACTATGGATGATGACATCACTGCGAATGGCACCAACTCTTTCGACTCAACTTTGGCTCCGGATAAGCTCTACCAATCATATCATGAGGAGGTTCATTGCCTGTCAACACAGATTTCGAAGATGACCTACACCTGCCCTGTCCAGTTGCAAAAGTGGAGACTGCCTACTGTGCGTTCAGGTATAATTCTGATGGTGAATACTGTGTTGTTACGAACTATAAAACCTACAGATATGGTTCTGTTACTTGTGCTATTGATTACCCCAATTTCTGTTTTGTCCCCCACCAGAAGACTGTTATTGGACATACTGTTATAACCCCTGTCCCCCTTCTGGATGCAGACATTATTGATGGTAAGCCAGATTATCTACTCACACTGTCAGAATACTTGCCATACTTTAATGTACAGATAGTTCCACTCACACTTGCACTGAAATCCCTTTTAGACAGGAAAGACACACACCTCATCCACATCAGCAATAATATGACCAAAGCCAATGAAGCTGTTCTTGACTTGATCAATGATGGAGACATGAATAATGAATTAACTAACACCTGGTTAGAGATTACTTTTAAAGGTTTTGTTATTATAAAAGCATTTTTTATTTTTATTTTATTATGCTTTGCTGCCTACGGCGTACACTACACCAACATCGTGAGCAGCTCGAGTTCATTTAAAGGCTCACGTGTCGGGATTGTAAATGACCCCTGCTCCTGTCCTTTCCCTAGACAATTGCCTGTGTTGCCCTTGAAGGCAACAAGGGGGGAATGTTACACAAGGTCCCTGCACCCTAATTGGTACCCTCAGACATACACTGTAGATAGCTAATGCTTAGATATAGGTTATACTAACATTTAGGGCTAAGGGCATCTACCGTATAAGAGTAGATGTCAGGATATGAATGCATATTGTTGTAATCTACTTTGCTTGCTAATACACATATATTTTGCCATGTATTTTATGTCTATTTCTTACTTGTTAGATGCCAAGACACCTGTGTACTTGAAGTAATTATGATATGTAAGACACCATTGCCATCTTTTAGTGATTTGTACTACTACACTTGTTATGTAAGACTCTGTATAAGAACTTTTTTGTTCTCAAACTGATGACTTTACAAAATTGTATAATGTTATCTTGGACCGTGGAGCTACCTCTAATTTAGCCAACAGGGCTCATCTTTGTAACTAGAAATGTTTCTATCTTTTGGTAACCATAGTAATTATCATAGGTATATAATGTAATGCACAAGTTTTACACCTTGGAGACCCGAGAGACCCCAAGAGACTACAGAGAAACCTTGAGGCATAGGGAACGCTTAGCGCTGGCTCCCAGTTCGTATTGGTAAGAACTGCTTAGGGCAACTGTGATTTATCCCTTTGGGAGTAATAAACTTGTTTATTACTCTAATGCAACATGTCTGTGATTACTTGCATTCCCAATATCGTCAAGAATCTGAAAGTAAGGTTTAGACCTCTCAACAAATGAATATGTATCAACGATGCATACTTTTCTAAAGAGCTGGTATTTAATTACCCATTGATGCTGCTGTTGTTCCTCTTTTTAGCAGATTATCTCCCTTCATTCATAACTGATAGAACAACCTAGTTGCTTATTATACTAACATAAAGTGAAACACTTGTAAGATGAGATGAATTCTCAAAAGTCATTTATTTGATGAAAATTGCTTGATTGATTGATTGCTTTAAAAACTGATAACTGGGAAAGGCACACTGAGCCAAGGTTTGCTTCCAGGTGTGACCTGGGGGAAGAGAGTAGGGATACAAAATAAATAGCACAGACACAGTTTGCAGTTACAAAAAAGTGCAGAGAACACACAATTAATATAGGAGTAATAGCAAAATGTGCAGTCAAGGTGTAAACCACATAATTAGGTGTCTCAGTCAAATCCACACCAAGGTAGGAGTAAAATGCAAGGGGAATCATCAGAAAGAAGAAAACAGGAGTAGGGGAAGTAGTTTCAGCTGATTCCTGAAGAAGACAAGGTAGGCAATGAAGCAAAGGGAAGAGGGGAGTTGGGTCCAAAGCAATGGGAGGTGATAGAAAAAGGATGATTGCCCAGCAGTGGAGCAGGGATGAGAAATGGTGACAGCGTGAGGATCCCTGGAGTGGATAGAGCAGGATGTATCAGGGAAGATGGAAATTAGAGATGAAAAGTGAGAGGAAAGGGACCCAAACCAATATTTGCATTAGAATGAGGTAAAGTTATTCTGGTGATGTGAAGCTATAGGGAGAATGGATAAGGAGGTCTAAAGTGAGCAATGATAAGTATGAGGATATGTTCTCTGTACAGCAAAACTATTACATCAAACACATCAATGCCGACAACAATGACAGTTCACTGTAGTAGTCCACCGAGACCCAGGCACACTTTTCCCCAGTCCTGCACCCCTTCCCCAAATCAACTCTGACTTGGAGTTGATAATCCCAAAGTTCTGGAGGTGAGGGGAGTGAAGCCCCCTGATAGAAAAGGAACTGGGTCTCCTGCAGGATTTATGTCAATTGCAACTTATGGTCAACATAAATCCATTGCTGTGATGTCAATTGACAAAAAATTTGTTGAACCAGCATCATATATCCAAGTATGGGGGGTGGTAGCAAAGCAGCAGCAAAAGGAAATGCAGAGAGTGTTCAGTCTGGCTCTGGAGTTGCAGATAGTGGTACCATTACCACATCTGCAAAGTCAAAGATTGGAAACACTATTTTGGTGACAAACTCCCTGCAGACCAGCGGAGACAGATAATCTGTATTACAGTACAAGGCACCACGTTTAGGGTGGCGCTTGGTATGAATGGCATCAATGTGGGAAGAGAAACCACGTTTGCTCTCATATACCAAAGTACTTAAAGGATTGAACCACTTCAAGAGGAGTGCAATCCAAGGTGGAGAAGAATCTTCCAATATCTGGCTGGTGTCAAAGGTCATGGAAGAAGTGTTGTTGTTGTTGTTGTTTATTTATTTATTTGTTTCTTTGGTGATCAGGTAGGTACACTAGACAACTGAGTGCATATTTGCAGGTACAACCTGGGAGAGTACAAAGCACAGAATACAACAAGGTCAGAGGCACAGGTACATCAAGTCAAATGGTAAGCAAATAGAGAGCTAAACAGTTCCAGGGGATAGATATGTACATTAGCAAATTATACAAGTTGACAATTAAATTAGAATAATTAACAGATTTGAATAAGGCAAGTGCAAGAATTAATGGTCAGGAATGGTACACATGAAAAATATAACAAGTAGACAAATAAGTAGATAAGTAATAAGTTAGGCTGAGGTATGCATATTCTGAAGTATGAGAATCAAATTGTGCAATGTATTAGTGGTTGCGGTCAAGTATGTTGTAAGCAGTTACAGGTCATGGATTGGATTAGGTAGGTCTTTTTTTTTGTTAATTCTTTTTATCACCCAGCAATTCTAGGGCCCCATCAGATGAGATCCACACGGGTCACCTACTACCACCCTGCCTGAATCCTCAGTACGATGAGGAATCAGAGACTGAGTCCCTCCCACTGGACCCCATGAGAAAGGGGAACCTGAGACAGTCAATCAGATGGGGACCGGCGATGGACATGTGTGGTGCTCCCTGGGGATTGCCGTCTTCCTCCTGGATGCTGTTTTTTTTTCTCCTTGTGTGCCCTGGAGCATGGACATGCAATGGTGTATGTTCATGATGCATGTTGACACCTGCCACAGCTCCACCACAAAGCAGTCACTGCCATCTACAGTGCCCCATCTCCATCGGGGGCTGCTGGCAAGTGATGTGAATTCCACTACCCACCCCAGGATAGGAGAGCAGTCCCTTGGATGCTCAATTCTCTCCCTCCCTAGCTGACACCCAATGACCCGAGTCCATTCCTGAACCCAGGTCATCAGCATTGCATGGGATGTGGCATCCAGTTCCTTAACCCTCAGTGTCACTGGGCCGACAGATTAGGTAGGTCTTGAGGGCTGATTTGAAAGAGGATGTGGTGGTGGTGCTGCTGCAGATATTTGGGGGAGTGAGTTGCAGTACTTGGGAGCAAATGAAGAGAATGCCTGCTTGCCCATCTTGGTCGAGCATTTGGGTGTTATGAGTGATGTAGAGTCCAGAGACCTAAGGGAGTAGATGGATTGGATGTGGGGTAGTAGCAGAATGTTGGTGGCTAGGGGGCTTGCCTGGAGTTGTTTGTGTAAAAATGACCTAGGGCATAGGTTTGAGAGACAGAAAGGGATAACCATCCTAAGGAGGAGAGGAAGCAATGGTGCGTGAGACATGGGGTGACAAGACAAAGTGGCAAATGTTATTGTAGGTGACTTCCAATTTGTGTTAAGAAATTGAGGGGGTATTTGTAAAGAGGAGTGAGCAATTTTTTAGGCAGGGGAGGAGGACATCTAGTGTGAGTACCAGGTGTACATGTGGGGTGAGCAGTAACATCTAGGCACTTAAATTCTTCAATTAATAGGAAGCCAGCTACAAGCAGGAGAGAGAACGGACAACAGCAGTGGGGAAGTATTGTTTGTTACATTGCTTTGGCTGTATTGTGAGGGGGAAATCCATTTGTGGCCATAAAAACAACAACAAACAGTGGTACTGGGATGAGGAAGGAAGCTGAGAGAGGGAAGCTGAAGGAGGGACTGAAAACCGGGAAACCACATGACTTAGTAAAGCCAATAGGGTGGCTGTAGTTGCTATTTAATACCCACAATTCCTAGTGACCCCTCACATGAGCAACCCCTTGTGTGAGTGCAATGAAGCGGGAGTGTGGCATCTGCCTAAGCAGCTCTGAGGACATCCATTGGGCGTTCATAGGGAGAACCATGGACCACAGGCCAGACTGCACAGTATAAATGAGGCAGTGTGCTGCAGGGAATGATAAGCATTTTGCAGGATAGAATAAAACACCTTTTATAGGGTATGGGAACATAAAGGTTTCACTAAGACATAAAAAGAATTGGGAGTAGGTGAAACACCCTATATTGGGTAAGCAAACAAAGAGCTTGCAAAAGGGAATAAAACGGAGGCAGCGTAGAAAGGAATGATGATGGGAGTGGTGCAGTGCAGTGGCTGTGGGGTGGCAGTCTTCAGAAAGACCTTCTGGAGGTTACATTGCTGCCTCATCTGTGTGCACTGATGTGGGCTGAGGGAGGAGGCTGCCAGACTCAAGGCTGAGTTGGCTTGGGTTCGAAGTAAGAAAGTAAACGTTTATTTATTGAGCACCCAATCCCAGACACTTTGGGCACTTTACAAAACTAGAGATGCAATAAAACAGATGGAAATAGTAATGTACAATAAACAAATGTTAACAAATCAATAAAAGCTCTATAAATGTATAAAACATCTCAAAATATCAGTGCTTCAGGAATTTGATGGATTCTGACTTCCAAAAGCTTCTCTAAATAGATGAGGACCTATTTCCACACCCAAAGACCACCTAGTCCACCTCTGATGCATCAAAGAATGCCAGAAAGAAGGAGTGGATGGACAACGGTGGGCTTGGGAAGGGTTAGGGTGGTGAAGCACAGCACATCCCGCATCTGATACCACTACAAAACTCTTACACCACACTGGCCAGGAGGGACTGTCCCACAGAGGCACCTGAAGTAGTGACTGGGGTGGATGAGGTGGTCCTCCATAGTGGAGACAACAAGGGTGATGGCAGAGGACCCCAGAAGAGGGTAAGCAAATCCTGGCGTGGTACTCTGTAGTAAGGAGGACAGAGTTGGGGCAGGTAAGGATGAGGAGAGGAAGGTTAGGTGCCTTCCAGTGCCATGGCTCAATGGGATGGAAAGACGATCCTAGGGATCACTGGGGCAGCAAGAAGGGAAGGGGTGCTGGACATCATTGTCCATTTGGGGACAAATGACCTGGCTAGGATAAGCTAGAAATAGTTTAGGAGGAGTTCAGGGAATTGTGGAGGGGTCTTAGGCAATTATCACAATCTGTGACCTTCTCAGATAGGGAATAGGTCCTCATCTATTTAGAGACACTTTTGGGAGGCACTGGAGAGGAACAGGGAAATCCTAGCCCCCCCAAAAAAAATCAGGGTACTAAGTGAGGTAGATACCAACATAGAGATGTTGATAGGGAGAAGCACTGTGGTAAATGGAGAAAGTGGCAAACACAATAAGGACAGGGATGGGGCAAAAAGGGGTAAGGCCATCAAGAAATGGAAGGTAATGAGTACCAACACCCGTAGTCTGGGCAACAAGCTCCCTGAACTGGTGGCCTTGAAGGAAGAGGGATGCCTGGATATTGTAGCAGTCACAGAAACGTGGTACACAGAGAACCATGACTGGGATGTTAACATACCAGGGTACACAACCCACAGGAGAGACAGGGAGGGGAGAAGATGGGTCAGAGTAGCTCTCTATGTAAGGGAAGATATAAAAGCAACTGAACAAAATAGTAAACAGGGAGGAGGGGAGGCACTATGGGTCACCTTAGAGACTTGAAATGGGACCACAATCTGCACAGGGGTTGTATACAGACCCCCATGTCAGGGGGAGGGAAGGGACAAGTATATGATAGGAGGCATACTTAGGATGGCAGAGAAAGGGGAGATACTGTTGATGGTGGACCTTAATATGCCAGATGTCAAATGGAGCACCTTTGCTTCAGCTACATCCAAAAGCAGGGCCATTCTCGATGCCCTTCAGATGGCATGCCTCAGACAGTTAGTTTTGGAACCTACTCATGAGGGAGCAATCTTAGACCTCACACTCTCAAATGGGGATAATGAGAGGATCTACAGCTTAATCTGGTTCAAGGCCAGTTGGCATTCATCTGTATCCCCCTCCCCCGGGTCGTGCCTGAAAATAGGCAGGATTTGTCTAGTGCACTTACCCGGTCAACAAAAGCTAAATAAATAAATCTCAGATCTAGAAGTGGATAGCCATTTGGGAACAAGTGACCACCAAACAGTGTGGTTCATGATAAACTCAGCTACAGAGTCAAGCCATACAAAAGTGAGGGTTCTGGACTTCAGAAGGGCTGACTTTGGCAAGATGGGAGAGTGCCTAAGAAAAGCACTAGCAAACAGGCTAGAAGGAGGGGTGGAGCAACAATGCAGAAATATCAAAACTGCCATCACAGAGGCAACAAGCCTTTGTGTGAAGCAAATAAACAAATCAAAATGAAAGAAAAATCCACTATGGTCCTCAAAAGAGGTGGCAGTGAAGGTTAGGGAGAAAAAGAGAGCATTTAGGAAGTATAAGGAAATACAGAAGGAGCAGGACATAGAACTGTACCAATTAAGGTATAAGGAAGCAGGGAGGGTAGTCAGAATAGCAAAGGCACAAACTGAGGAAAAGATAGCCAACTCGGTTAAGAAGGGGGATAAAACCTTTTATAGGTATATCAGGGAGCATAGAAAGACAATGGGAGGGCTAATGAGGCTGAATAGAATGGGCGGTGGGTGGGCAGAGAGGGACAGTGAAAAAGGAGGGATACTGAATGAATACTTCTGTTCAGTATTCACAATACAGGAGGTGGGGGAGGTGCCTAATCCAATTAACAGAAGCACTCTGGATAGGGGGTCGATCTCGGTCCTTTCACAGAAGAAAGGGTTCTGAAAGAACTCCTAAAACTGAAAGTGGACAAAGCAATGGGACCAGATGGAATTCACCCAGATTTCTAAAAGAATTAAGCAGAGAACTAGTGACACCACTGACTACCCTTTTTAACAAATCGTGGGAGGATGGTGTGGTACCTGAGGACTGGAGAAAGGCAGATGTGATTACCCTTCACAAAAGTGGGACCAAGACAGAGGCAGGAAACTACAGACCTGTCAGTTTGACCTCTGTGGTATAGAAAGTGATGGAATCACTTCTGAAGGAAAGAATTGTTGAGTACCTAGAGGCCAGTGGGGCACAGGAGCCAAGGCAGCATGGGTTCACAGTGGGAAGGTCATGTCAGATGAATCTAATTGATTTTTTGTCTGAGTGACCAAAGTAGTAAACCAGGGAGGGGCTGTGGACATGGCCTACCTAGACTTTAGCAAGGCATTTGACACAGTCCCGCACAAAAAATTAGTAGTCAAATTAACCAGCTTGGGAGTGGGTCTCAGGGTGGTAGCCTGGGTAAAACATTGGCTAGACAACAGGAAACAGAATGTAATTGTAAATGGAGTCCACTCTGAAGAAAGAAGGGTTACTAGTGGGGTACCGCAGGGGTTTCAGTACTGGGTCCAGTCCTTTTTAATGCATTTGTAAGTGACATTGCAGATGGACTGGAAAGAAAAATATACTTCTTTGCAGATGACACAAAGATCTGCTACAGGGTTGATACAGAAGGAGGCATGGAAAGGATGAGAAGGGACTTGGCAAGGTTGGTGGAATGGTCAGAAGTATGGCAGCTAGGATTCAGTGCAAAGAAGTGCAAAATAATACACCTGGGAAACAATAACCCAGGGGAAGATTACACAGTGGGGGGGAGGTAGTATCAACAACAAAATGGAAAGGGACCTGGGGGTAATCATAGCAGATGATCTTAAGGTTGGCCTGTAATGTGAGAAGGCAGTAGGGAGGCCTGGGGGGATACTGGAATGTATAGGGAGAGGCATCACCAGCAGAAAACAGGAAGTTGTGTTCCACCTGTACAGACAGTTGGTGAGACCCCATCTGGAGTACTGCATCCAGTTCTGGAGACCCCATCTCTGCAAGGACATAGACAGGATGGAAACAGTTCAGAGGAGGGCAACTAAAATGGTGCAGGGTCTGCAAGAGAAGCCATATGAGAAAAGACTAACAAACTTAATATGTATACCCTTCAGGAAAGGAGGGAGAGGTGGGACATGATAGAAACATTTAAGTACCTCAGCGGAATCAGCAAAGTCCAAGAAGGTAGCATCTTTCAGAAAAAGAGATGTGCAAGAACAAGTGGACACAATTTGAATATAGAGGAGGGACGGCTCGGGGCAATGCGAGGAAGTATTTTTTCACAGAGAGGATGGTGGATCCATGGAACAGCCTTCCTGAGGAGGTTGTGGGGTCTAAAACCGTGGGAGAATTCAAGAATGCATGCGACAGATGTAAAGCAATTTTTATGTGGGGTAGGAAGAAATAGACTGTTGGTTAAATAGGATCTGCAACTTATCCTCTAGGTAGAGAAATGGGCAGACTAGTTGGGCCAAGCGGTCCTTATCTGCCATCCAAGTCTATGTTTCTATGTTAACTGTCTAGGACAGAAGGGAAGACAGGAGTCTCCACATCAGGAACTTCAATGCATGGTTGAAGAAATGGTACACAGAGGAGGGATTCAGATTCATTGGGGACTGGGGCCCTACCTGGAGGGATAAAGGCTTCTATTAGGGGTGACATCCTGCATCCATCCAAAAAGGGAACCATGTTCATCAATTAACAGTTGAAATGCTACATTGGTAAGCACTTAAACTAGCTGAGGGGGTAGGTGGAATGAGGCAGGGAGGCATAAACTGCTCCCCCACCCCACAGGCATGCAAGGTTAGCAGTGGCAATCTAGATGGGAAAGAAAGCCCAAAGGAAACCAATTAAAATAAGAATCCAGGGGGGCAAGGAAGGGGAGATAGAAATGAGAATAGTGTAGGAATTTAAGGAGGCCAAAAGTGTAATATGAAGGGATGTGGCAGTACAATCTGGACAGCCATGTGTGCAAATGCTTGAAGTATGGCTAACAAGATTACTGACCTAGAGGCCACCATGGCAGTAGATAACCTGGACATAGTTGCAATTATCAAGTCCTGGTTCAGTGAAAACAAGGACTTGCATGTAACCATACTCAGAAGGGACAGGGTAGGTGAAAAGGAGGGAGGAATAACTCTTTATGTGAGGGGAAACATAAACACTACAGAAATTCAGGGGGAGATGGTAGGAGCAGAGGTACTGTGAGTTTCCCTCTAGACATGGAAAGGACTGTTATTCACACTGGGGTAATCTACAGACCTTCAGCACAGTGGGGATAGGTGGATTAGGATATGCTGGAAGAAATCCAGAGGATGTCAAATAAGGGGGAGACATTGCTGGTGGGGGACTTCAGTCTACTAGATGTGGATTGGAGTCTTCCAGCTGTGAGAACAGCTAGAAGTAGGGACATTCTTGACTCCTTTCAGGGAGAGTTACTCAGGTAACTAGTTAAGGAACCCACTCATGGGGGGGGTAATACTGGACCCAGCACTGAAAAATGAGGACAGTGTTGCTGAAATAATGGTGGGTAGCCACCTGGGGACCAGTGATTATCATACAGTATGGTTCAATGTAAGAACTGGGTCAGAATCAAACCACACCAAAATGAGAGTCCTGGACTTCAGGAGGAATGATTTTAAGAAAATGGGAGAATGCCTCGGGGACACCATAGCAGGGATAGGGAAATTGGGTGGAGTAGAGAAACAGTGGGTAAAAATAAAGGAGGGCATTGAGAAAGCAACAAACGTCTGTGTCAGGCAGGTTAAAAAGGGCAAGAGAAGTAGTGGAGAAAGTAAAGGCAAAGAAGCTAGCATTTAGAAGACACAAGATGACACAGAAGGAGGAGGATATGAAGAGATATCAGGAGAAACAAAGAGAGGCAGGGAAAGCAGTTAGGAGTGCAAAGGCACACACAGAGGAGAATATTGCCAAGTCTGTGAAACAGGGGGATACAACACTCTTTAGGTCTCCTTTTGCTACTGCATGTTGTCTCATATTTATTTACAGTCTTCTGTTTTTGACTAGCTTTTCTTTGTTGGAGTATCTCAGCTCACTTGATTGTAACTCATTGTAATTCATTGGTTTTTTTTTTTCTATTAATGGATCTCTCTCTCTCCCTCTCTCTCTTTCTATAAATATATATATATATATATATATATATATATATATATATATATATACACATATATATAGATATGTGTGTGTCTGTGTACAGTACTGGAGAGACTTGCATCATCTCTATAATAATGGCCTGTAACTTCCTAAATAACTAATAAAATGTTTCCATTCTAATACTCCGAAGTATTGCACGCAATAAGGACATACTATAAATAACATCAGCCTCTGTTGTGTTGCTAATTTGCTGTGGACCCATCTGGAGTGCCACATTCCCCCCCTTAAGAAAGATACCATTTTGTGACATTGTTCCATGTCACTCATAGAGTGCCTCATTGCAGTCTTAACATTTACATTTTAAAGAAAAAGAAGTTGTATGCTAGTGTCTCATAGTTAGCTCTTGTGCTTCTTAAAACTTTGTTATTTCTAAATTTATAATTTATGTAGTTTTACATGTCTTTTTTCCCCCCTGGTAAAGTACTAACCAGTGGTGTCCCCGTACAGTACTTTCAGGACTTGTACAGCTCTGGTTTTCAAATAGTTTTTTTCTAATAAAACCCCCAATTGCAGAGCCTCTGACTCTTCTTAACATCATTTCTATTTTATTTTCTTTACTTTGTGGTTTTCATGATGTTTTATTTAAATATTTGGATGTTCCTCCCTTGGCGTCCTCCTGTTATGTACAAGACAATGGGTCCAAAAATTCTTCACAACACCAGCTGTCCATTTGCAGAACTAAAAGCACTTGTCTGAATTACTGCTGAACCTTTGAAGGTTATAAAGCCCCACACCTGCCCAAGAAACTTTCTTTCTACTTCTCATCTCAGTGAGTGTTTTTCTTGGTGTCTCCATTCCTATCACTGTTACGTACATTACTTGTTGTGGTGTCACTGTTACGCACATGAATTTTTATGAAAAAAACAGCTTTTAAATAAATTACACCAAATAATTAGGACAATAAGTAGTGTCTAACTTTTCAGCCAAGGTTTAAATTGCTAAGTAAGAAAAAAAGAGCTGTAAAACAAACAGATACAGTCAGCAGGTAAACTCTGACACCTCTGGAGAAAATGCACTTAAAAGTAAATGTTTTAACATAACCATGGTTGCTTTATGTACATTAACACAAGTTTTTCTTGTTGCAGGACTATATCAGATAGTTACACTTGTATTGTTGCTTTCGTTGGGTCCCTGTTAACCACATGACTTGATGTGGTGTCACTGTTACGTACATGACTTTTAGTTTCACTGTTACGTACATGACTTCTTATGAAAAAACTGTTTTTGAATAAATTACACTGAATAATTAGGAAATTCAATGGTGTCTAACTTATACACAAAGGTTCATTTGGCTGATTAAGAAAAACAGAACTGTAAAAACAAACAGATGCAATCAGCAGGTAAACTTTGACACGCCCAGTGAAAATGCATTCAAAAGTAAATGTTTAAAGATAACTATGGTTGCTTTATGTACATTAACATAAGTATTTCTTATAGTAGGACTTTGTTGGATAGTTACACTTACATTGTTGCTTTTGTTGGGTCCCTGTTAACCTCATGACTTTATGTGGTGTCACTGTTACGTACATGCCTTGTTGTGGTGTCACTGTTACGCACATGACTTCTTATGAAAAAACTATTTTTTAATAAATTGCACTGAATAACTAGGAAACTCAGTGGTGTCTAACTTATCCACCAAGGTTCACATAGCAGATTTTAAAAAAAAGGCGATTGTAAAAACAAATGGATACAATCAGCAGCAAAACCTTGACATGTCCTGTTTTCACAGCAGTGGTGCCCAAAGATAAATTGTGTCATAATTACAATTAGGTAATGCTTAGAATAAAATAATGAAATGTTGCATATTATGGTACCTAAATAGCTTCAATAACCATACCAATTTGGAAAAAAGCAAAAGAAATTTAAACTGAAAATTCAACAGAAGGGATACCGTGTTACGTACATTACCTGATCCATGTGCTAAATTAAAGATTAATTTTCTTATACTTCCAGATGATGAACTATCTTTATATTTGGTATTACATTATCTCCATATGCACCCAATGTAACAATGATATAGTTATGGGAGTTAAGCAAAAATAAATTTGGTACATGAATGTCACACTTTGTCTCTTCAGTATCAAATACACACTCATATATATACTGTGTATATCCATATATATATATATATATATATATATATATATATATATATATATATATGCCTTTGTTTATTTGCCTTATGGATTTGCATTAATGTAACTGCTGTTTTGTTTTCTCTAAAATGAATAAAACATGTTTAAATTAAAAAAAATCTTTATGTATATAAGCAAAGAGAGGAAGAACAAAGGAGGGATAGTAAGGCTAAAAAGGGAAGAAGGGATTTGTGTGGAAGAGGACCAGAAAAAAGCAGACATATTGCACAAATACTTTTGTTCAGTATTTACAGAGGAAGGGAGAGGAGATGGGCCACAAATAGAGGAAAAGGGCATGAAAGGATGGGAGGTGGACATTAGTCCTTTTACAAAGGAGAGAGAGTCCTCAAGGAACTAGCACAACTACAAGTGGACAGGACAATAGGGCTGGACAGGGTACACCCTAGGATACTGAAAGAGCTTAAGGAGGTGCTGGATGCACCTCTAGCAGCCCTGTTCATCCTATCACTAGATATGTGGGATGTTCTGGGGGATGGGAGGAGGGCAGATGAGGTTCCACTGCACCAAAGAGGGAAGAGGGAAGAGACAGGAAACAACAGACCTGTCATCCTGACTTCTGTGGTGGGTAAAGTAATGGAATCACTACTGAAGGGAAGGATTGGGGAATACCTTGTGGCCAATGGATTACAGTACCCAAAGCTGCTAGGTTTCACAGGGGGAAATCTTGCCAAACAAACCTGATTGAGTTCTTTGACTGGGTGACCAAGGAGGTGGATCAGGGCTGAGCAGCGGATGTGGCCTACCTGGATTTCAGTAAGGCCTTCAGCACCGTTCCACACTGAAGACTGGTGAGCAAGATGAGCACCCTAGGATTGGGTCCAAAAGTAGTAAAATATTTAAGAAGTTGGATAAGAAACGGGAGTCAGAGGGTGGTGGTTAATGGTGTTCACTCTGAAGAAGGCACGGTGACAAGCAGAATGCCACATGGGTCAGTACTGTGCTTGGTCCTCTTCAATGTCTTTATTAGTGACATTGCAGGAGGAATGGAAGTGAAAATGTGACTGTTCACAGATGACACAAAAATCTGCAACAGAGTGGACATTCCAGGGGGGGTTGGACAAAGTGAGGGACAATCTAAAAAAGCTGGAAGATGGGTCATGGTTTGGTAAGTGGGTTTCAATGCCAAAAAGTACAAAATAATGCATATGGGGCACAGAAACCAGAGGGTAATGTAGTAATTGGGCAGGAGGTATTGGCAACCACAAAACAGGAAAGGGACCAGGGGGGTTACCATTTCTGATGATCTGAAGATAGTAAAGCAGTGTGAAAAGGCAGTGGGGAAAGCTAGTAGGATGCTCGAGTACATAGGGAGGGGTATCTTCAGCAAAAAGGGGAAGGTAGTGTTATCCTTGTATAGATCAATGGGGAGGCCCCACCTACTGTAGAGTACTGTGTCCAGTTCTGGAGGCCCCATCTTTGGAAGGACATAAATAGAGTGGAGGTGGTACAGAGGAGGGAAACCAAAATGGTGCATGGTCTGCTTCAAAAGCGAAAGACTCAAGGAATTAAATATGTATTCACTAGAAGAAAGGAGGGAAAGGGGGGAATAATTGAAATGTTCAAATACCTCAAAGGTATCAATAAGGTACTGTACTTGAGGGTAGCATTTTACATAGAAAAAGATGCTCTAGGACAAGGGGTCATGACATGAAACTGGAGAGGAGATTCAGAGGGGATGTGAGGAAATAATTTTTCAGGTAAAGGGTGGTGGATGCCTGGAACAGCCTCCCAATGGAGGTGGTGGGTGCTGAACTGGTAGCAGGATTCAAACATGGGATAGACACATGAGAACCTTAGTAATAGGGCAAGGTAGGAAAGTCTGGTGATCAGGTAGGATCTGCTGAGGCACAGTAGGTAGGGAATATAGGGCAGACTAAGTGGGCCAGGCATTCCTTATCTGCCAACAACTTCTATGTTTCAATGACTACAGTGAGAGGAGAGCTATTTAGACACCTAATGTCCAGGGAGTGGGAGCAGAAGGACCTGCATGCCCTTCAGCCAGAATGCATTACTTGTGTTTTGTTTGCATTGAGCATCAGGTTGTTGTCCACTAGCCAGTTTTGTATGTGGAGAAAGTCTTTTGATAGCTGGGAATTGATGATTAGGAAGCTCTTGGTGCTGTGATACTGGGCTATATCATCAGTGTACATTATTACTGAGCAGAAGGTGGAGACAGATGGGAGTTGGCTAATGAAGACTGAGAAGTGGATCTGGCCTAGTATGGACCCCTGAGGAACACCATGGGTGACTGGCAGCTGGCCTGACATGGTATCTCCAAATTTGACAAATTTGTACTGGTCTGTCAGGTAGTTGGAGAAGCAGTGTTGACCCAGAGTTGATTTGTTTGGAACCAGGGCAGAACATTGTGGAAATCTTGCCGGAGTAGACCTTCCAAGTCTGTAGTGGAGGGACCAGAGGTGTAGATGACTGTGTCATCTGCATACATGTGGATATGCGAGGTGGCACAGGCCAAGGGGAGGTCATTAAGGAAGATGAGAACAGGATGGGCCCCAGGATGGAGCCTTATGGGACTGCCTGGATGTGAAGTAGAGGTGAAATGGTGCTACCAACCTGTAGTAATTGCAAACAGCACAAGCGGTAAGAATGGAACCAGTTGGCTGCAGGAGCTGAGAGGCCAGTAGAACTCAACTTATCCAGGAGGAGTAGGTGGGACACTGAGTCAAAGACTTTGGACAGATCAATGGAAATTGCAGCTGTAATTTGCTCCTGATCCATCCCTGAGAAAATAGAATCAGTTGCATACAACAAGGAGGAGACAGTGAAGTGACGCTTACAGATGCCAGACTGGAACAGGAAGAGGCAATTGCTAGAGGACAGGAAATTGGAGAATCTGGTGTAGACATGCTTCTCTTGCAGCTTAGCAAGGTAACAGAGGAGTGAAATTGGCTGCAAGTTACCTGGGGAGGATGGGTCCCCCTTTTGTGGAGTGCAAGCACTTTGGCCAACTTAATGGACTGAGGGGTGAGCACTGAGTGAGAGAGGCTGAGTAGTTGTGTCAAAGGAGATGTTATGTTAGAAGTAGAGATATGGAGTAGTTTAGGGTACAGCCCATTAGGGATGGATTTGTGTCAGTTGAGGGAATAGAGGGTAGTCAGGGTTTCCCCAGGTATTAATGAGGGAAAAGAGGAAACCACAGGAGAGGAGATAAGAGGAGAGGAGAGGAGAGGAGAGGAGAGGAGAGGAGAGGAGAGAGGAGGAGAGGAGAGGAGAAGAGGAGCGAAGTATGAGGTGGAGTATTGGAGCCTTGAGAGTGAGTGGAAGGGAGAGCACAAGTGATGAAAACTTACTGAAGTGAGCAAAAACAAACGAGGTGTCAGACAAATATGAACCGTTTACCAGAAGTATGAGAGGGGAGTACTTGGGGGGGAAGGTCAAAGAGGGAGTGGATTACCTTCAAGAACTTTGAGGAGGTGATAAGGTTGTTTTGAAGAGGTCAGCCAGGTGGTGCTGATAGCTGAGGTGCTGGATACCACATCTCACTTCATGCCATTGACCCATTTTGGAAATGAGCATGGGTTGCTGGGGTTTGGCCGGGAGGAGAGGACTGACCATCCGATACAGTGCTATCCTCTCCAAAGGGGGGGACTGCATACTCTACCAAATGACTGCCATCCGGTGGAGGCCTGGGGACTAACAAGACAGGAGCAGCAGAAGAAGGGAGGAGGTGCTGCTGAACTCCACAGCAAGAACATGCCTCCACACATGCATGCTGACTAGCCTGCCCCAGTATGAGGAAAGGGACAAAATGAAGGAATGTGGTGGCAGGACAGGTATGTATGAAACCTGCCTGCTGACATCCCACTTGCCATATCACCAGAACCCAGGGCAATGAATAGCTGGATTTGTGTGCTTTGGTGGAGTAATCAGGTCCTCAAGGTAAATCCTGGGGAGGTGCAGGACTGTGGTTCTCAGTCCGGCAGCGTAGATGGGAGCCTATCCAGTCCTGGCCATTTGGAGGAATAAAAACGCGTATGAAAAAAAGTTGTTCTGAAGGTTGGTGTTGAAATATTGTGATTTCTCTGCATGAACAGCCTTTGTAGAGGAGTTCCTGACATTTCCTTTAATTTGTTATTGTCTGTACATATGCCTCCTTGTATAAATTCCCTTCTATTGTATTAGTTATTTTTGTTATGTTATTGTAGTGTGTTGACTGGACACTTGTGAAAACAGGTATTTTTGCTCATATGCCCTCCAGTATGATCAATAAAAATGAAAATTAAATAAAAGAGGTGATCAGAAAGGGAGTGAGATCATTTGTAATGTGCCCAGGCAAGATTATGAGATATACACTGATCAACGAATTTAGGGGTAATCCAGGAGTGATGGAGAGTGCTGACCATGTATTTTCTAGTTGGGATATGCTTGTCCAAGACTAAGGGGAATTTAGAGTGAAACAGGGAGAGGGAGAGGGAGAGGGCAATGTCAGTATCAGTTGTGGAGGATATGGCTGTCCAATCTGCAGCAGCAAGGTCACTGAAGAGAGCAGAGGTGTCAAGTGACCAGAGGGAGCTGTCCCAGATGTGTTTAGGTGATGAGGATGGATGATGAATCTTCCTGACACAGAACATCTTGTAGTGGTCACTGAAAGCATCCAGAAAGATTCCTGCTCTAACAAAACAGTGGAAGGAGAGAACTAAGTCCAGAATGGAATGATTGTGAGAGTAGAGATAGAGCTGCGTGGGTTCAGTGATAATCTGCATGATTAAGGGACTCAGTCTTGTGGATGGTCAGCCTAGAGGCCAGGGGGATCAAATGACATTGAAATCTGCTCACAGGTTGTGCTCATCAGCAGAGGAATGAGAGGTGATGGTAGTGATGTAATCAATCAGGGAGAAGAAGGATATTGTTGGTGAAACATAGAAAATCCCAGTGAACATGAGTACAGAGGAGAGGAATGATAGCCTTATAAGAAGGAATTTGTGGGAGTAAGATGCAACTTCTCTGAAGGCCTTGGTGCAAAAAAGACTCTGACAGTGATTGATGGCAACACCACCCTCAAGTTTTCCCCTGTCCTGCCTGAAATGATAATAGTCAGTAAGGGACAAGCTAGAGTCTAGGATCCTGGAGGAGAAATAAAGAGGATGTCAGGGTGTCATCTGACAAGCAATAAAACTAGGCAGGTTATCACTGAAGGTTAACACAACAAGCAATAAGACTATGCAGGTTAACATTGTAGGTATACACAATTGGGATGAGAGTTTGAAAAAGTATTAAACAATTTGGCAGGAGGCCCACTCAGTTATTGGGTACTCACTGAGTAAAAGAGAAATAGCTGGGTTGGGAGGAGGCTGGACTGGAGTGCAGCATAGCCAGCTGATGGTGGCCTCAAGACTCACTCCAGGCAGACTTGTCAAGGATGATGTCCTTTGCACTCAGTACTAAGCATGAGGGCCACAATGTCGAGGGCCACTTGTGGGCAAGAACTATAAGGAGGTGGGAAACACCACTCATAAATTGCTAGCCATACTCCTGATTGAATGAAGCACTATTCTTCATCCAGGGCTGCCTGCTGAAATACAGCTGAATGGAGTCAGAGGATTGAGTTGGTTGATTGGCAAAAAAAGCAAAATTAGAGCAGGGTTTGCTCACATCTATCCTCTGGAACCCTTTTCTTGCTGTGAAAATCCAATATGGAAAGCCACGAGGTAAGGTGGCAGTGATTACAGTGTTTGAAAATCATGAAAAACACAACCCCACCCATAGAGTCCTAGTCATGCTCCTGATTGGCTGGGACATGGTTCTTTGTGCAGAGCCACCTGGTGAATTATGGCTAAATGGCATGCAAGGGTTGAGCTACTTGCTTGCTGGAAAAAGTAAAATTAGAGCAGGACTTGCTCACCTCTGACCTCAGGAACCCTTCTGCAGCTGTGAAATTCTGATGGTGAAAACCACAAAGAACGGAGGCAAGAATTTCTTGTTTGAAAATTGTGGATAAACACAACCCCACTCAGACAGTTCTAGACGTGCTCTCAATTAGCTGGAACACCGCTCTTTGTGCAGGGATGCCTGGTGAATGATGGCTAAATGGCGTCTGAGGGTCAAGTTTGTTGCTTGCTGGAAAAAGCAAAATTAGAACAGGGCTTGCTGACATCTGCCACAGGAATCCTTCTGTGGCTGTGAAAATCTGATTATGCTTCTGTAATTCATTTCATTGTGTAAACCAAACCATTTGTTCATCAACTGTAAAAAAAATGTATGTCCTGAATATACAGAAAACATATTCTGAAAGACTATAACGCACAGAAATTTTGATTGAAGAGTTCTATAGCAACTTTGACCAAGAATGGTAGCAAACTGAAAGTAAAATAACTTATTAATTAGCATGGTCTATTGATAAACTCTAGATTTTAGGAACAGAGTTACAGTGTGAATATAGTGTATAGTAGAACAATGTTCTATATAGAATTCTATATAGAATTCCATTTCTGCAAAAAAGGATTTTGTACCACCTTTCAAAGGTCATGGATTTTGATTGGACCCTTCTGTGATACAACAGCATTCATAAACCTCTAGAGACTGTGCATATCAGTTTCTTTCTGAAAGCGAAAGAACAGCTGCATGCACAGTTCACATAATACTATACACTAGGAAAAATACAGGATGAGCAACTTTATACACAATCCGTGTGTTCTACTACCTCGGGGTTCTGATTCTCACTGACCTCTCGAGTGCTGCAAGGGCAGCAGCATGGGAAGGAGAACTTGATGTTGTCTACCTGGAGGATAATGATTTAGCTAGGGATGGGGCTGGGATAGTGCAGGGGGACTTTAGGGAGCTGTGGAGGGTCTTAGACAGATAGCTTGCTCAGTTGCTTTTGCTGAGGTGCTGCCTCTCGATGACGGTGCACAGGAGAGGGAACTCCACACCAGGAGAGTCAACACATGGCTGAAGGAATGGTACAGAGAGGAAGGGGTTGGCTACACTAAGACTGGTTACCCATCTGGGAGAATAGGGGCCTATACCGGGGTGATGGCTTGCATCCATCTGGAAGGGGAACCACAGTCTTCAGTGGACAGTTTAAATGTTACTTGGATAAACATTTAAACTAGCCAGTGGAGGGGAGGTGGAGGTTTAATGTCAGAAAATGCCTCCTCCCACAGGCTGAAGTGGAGAGTAAGGAGAACTTAAGGGGACAGGAATCCCCTAGGATGCAAATTAATAAAGTGAGCAGAGTGGTAGAGATAAACGAGGAAGGAACAAGAGCAATAAAAAAAGAGGTGGGAAGGAAGGAGGACAAAAAGGAAAAAAGGGGGGCAACAAGCAGAGTGGAATCAAAATCTGGAAGACCATGTGTGCAAATGATAGAAGTCTAGGAAATAAGATTATATACATAGAGGCCATCATGGTAGAGGGCGACCAAGATAGTGTGGTCATTAATGAGTCATGGTACACTGAAAACCATGTCAGAGACATGGCCATAGTGGGCTGTACTCTGTTCAGGAAGGACTGGGTGGGAAGGAATGGAGGAAATGTGGTGCTTTATGAAAGGGAAAGCATAAAAGCCATGGACATGCAAGGAAAAGGGGAGGCAGAGGTACTATGGGTCTCTCTGAAAATGGGGAATAGAGATACTATCAGTACTGGAGTGCTCTACAGACTTCCAGCATAGAGGGGGAATTAGATAAGATACTGGTGGAAGCCATTGGCAAGATGGCAGAAAAGGGGGAGGTGCTGCTGATGGGGGATTTCTACCTGCCTGATGTGAATTGGAACTTCA
Source organism: Neoceratodus forsteri (assembly GCA_016271365.2). NCBI lineage: Eukaryota > Metazoa > Chordata > Ceratodontiformes > Ceratodontidae > Neoceratodus > Neoceratodus forsteri. Next base: position 788,430,413 of record CM057452.1, read on the forward strand.
CAGCAGCCACATTAGCTAGAAGAAGGGACATCCTGGACTCTCTGCTGGGGGCATTCCTCAGGCAACTAGTCATTGAATCCACTCATGATGGGGCAATACTGCAACTGGTACTCACTAACAGGGATGGTGTGGCAGACATCAATGTAGGAGGACACTTGAGGACCAGTGATCACAGTATGGAGTAGTTCAATATAAGGACAGCTGCAGAATCAAACCACACAAGGGTGAGAATCCTAGACTTCAGAAAGACAGATTTTAAAATGATGGGTGAATGCCTCAGGTATGACCTAACAGGGTTGGAAGAACAGTGGGCAAAGATAAAAGGGAACATTGTAAAGGCAGCAAACCTATGCGTTAAACAAGTGAACAAAAGCAAAAGGAAATAGAGACCACTATGGTTCTCAAAAGAGGTGGCTGAAAAGATAAAAGATAAAGGGGTAGCATGGCATTCAGAAGGTATAAGGAGACTCAGAGGAAGAAGGATAGTGAGGTGTGCCGGAGGAAACAGAGGGAAGCAGGGAAAGCAGTAAGGAGCGCAAAGGTGCAAACTGAAGAGAGAATATCCCAGGAGGAAACAAAAGTGGACAAGACATTTTTTAGATATGTAAGTGAAAAGAGGAGGACCAGGGGTGGGATTGTAAGGTTAAAAAGGAAAGGGGCGGTATTGCACAGAGGAGGACCAGGAAAAGGTAGACATCCTGAATAAATACTTTTGTTCAGTGTTCACAGAGGAAGGAGAAGGGGAGGGGCCACAAAAAAGTAACAAAAGCTTTGGAGGGAGGGAGGGAGAGAGGTGGACACCAGCCCTTTTTTGGAGGAGAGACTCCTGGGGCTCGCTAATCTGAAGGTGAACAAAGCAATGGGGCCAGATGGGGTGCATCCAACGGTATTGAGGGAGCTCAGGCAAATGCAGGCTACGCCTCTGGCAGTTCTATTTAATGCTCACTGGAAACGCGAGTCGTTCCAGAGGACTGGAGGAGGGTGGAGGTAGTCCCACTACACAAAAGTGGCAACAGGGAGAAGGCTAGCAATTGTAGGTCAGTCAGCCTGACATCAGTGGTGGGAAAGTTAATGGAATCAATGCTAAACAAAATAATTTTGGAATATGTTGATTCCAGTGGGTTACAAGACCCAAGGCAGCACAATTTTACCAGAAGGAGGTCATGTCAAATGAATCTGATAGATTTAATTGACTGGGTGATCACGGAACTAGATCAGGGAGGAGCAGTGGATGCACCTTACCTAGTTTTCAGTAAGGCATTCAATACTGTTCCATGTAGGAGACTAGTAAGCAAGCTGCATAGCTTAGGAGTGTGTCCAATGATGCTAAAATGGATAAGAAATTGGTTGGTGGATAGGCAACAAAAGGTGGTGGTAAATGGAGTTCATTCCAAGGAAGGGAGGGTGACCGATGGGGTGCCTCGGGGATCAGTGCTGGGACCAACCCTCTTTAATGTATTTATAAGTGACATTGTAGATTAGCTGGAAGGGAAGGTCTGCCTCTTTGTGGATGACACCTAGATCTACAAAAGGGTGGACACTCTACGCAGTGGAAGGATGAGAAGAGTCCTGAAAAAACTAGAGGAGTGTTCAAGGGTATGGCAGCTGGGTTTTAATGTGAAAAACTGCAGAATAATGCACTTAGGCTACAGAAACTCAGGGGCAGAGTACAAAATGGGTGGAGTTGTATTGGTGACCTAAAGGTGGCCAGGTAGTATGCCAAGACATTAGGGAGGGCAAGTGGGATGCTAGGTTGCATAGTGAGGTTATCACCAGTAGAAAGAGGGAGGTGGTGCTACCTCTGTATAGATTGCTGGTAAAACCCCAGCTACAGCATTGTGTCCAGCTCTGGTGACCACATCTCTGAAAGGACATAGAGTGGAGGTGGTCCAGAGGAGGGCAACAAAAATGGTGCAGGGTCTGCATCAAAAGTCTTATGAAAGAGAGACTAAAGGACTTCAATATGTACATCCTGGAACAGAGGAGGGTTAGGATAAGATATAGACCTTTAAATACCTCACAGACATAAATAAGGTACAGTAGAAGAGTATTTTTTGGAATAAAAGAGCTCAAGAACAAGGGGACATGCTATGAAGCTGGAAGGAGTCAATTCAGGAGAGATGTGAGGAAGTGCTTCTTCACATAAAGAGTGGTAGATTCCTGGAACAGCATTCCAGCAGAGGTGGTGGAGGCAGAAACAGTGGTGGGGTTCAAGAATGCATGTGATAACCATAAAAGAATCATAATGAAAATAATGGGGAGCCAAAGATCAGGCATAGTCTGATGTAATAGTGTAGGTAGGGAGAAATGGGCAGACTACATGGGCCAAGTGCTCCTTATCTGCCATCAAATTCTGTTTCTATGTTTTGAGGTCAAAGGGAATCAAAACCACTCTTTGGCAGAACACAGGTTATGCATAGTTGCCCATCCAGTATTTTTTATATATTGTATTTTGAGAAACTAAAACAGTGTTTTAGTGTGAAAAACAAAACAAACAAAAAATAGATATACCAGGTAGCTGTCATTTATAGCTATGAGAAGATGTGGCACAATTTTGTTTGAGAATTAAATGGACCCTTAGAAGTCTTTGGAAGCATTATGATTGGCTGAAATAAAATATGGCATGTACTTAAGAAGCTAAATAAAATGAATCAAGATATTCTTATCTTTGAGTCTTATCTTCACACTTGGTATTCAGACTTCTATCACTGCTTAAAATTATCTAGACCCTTGTAATGGGCTTACATAGGCCCACCTATAAATGAGGCTAAACTTACATCTGAAATATTTCAAACAATTTTAATGATATATATATATATATATATATATATATATATATATATATATATATATATATATGTATATCTTCAGAAGATTAAATGCTGAAACTACTTATGTGATGAAAACAATTTTTAAATTTTAACCAGAATACTACCCATGATATTATCTAAAACAGGATATAAATTGAATACATTTGACTAATATCATAATTAAAAACCACATCATGAAAACCATTACTTACTGTATGAAACATGGATGCTAAAAAACATACCAGTATTTAGATCATGGACAATCATGGCTGCTACCTGAAATAATTTAAAATGGTATTTTATCAGAATTGTTGTTTCATTTACCAAAGCAAAACTGGAGTTAGTTCTCCCTATTAGTTTCTCTTGATTATGTGCTTTGTTCCGAGTTTCTGCGTATCAACAATGGACAACCTTATCTACGAATCATGGACAGACCATGGATGGTGTTATGGACAAAGAACAGGAACAGAGCAGGGATAACCATGGATATCCATTTGACAATCTTATTTGTCTATGAAAACATGGACAACCTGAGAGTGAGGTGGTCAGTGCCCTCCACCTCCACTCGTCTTTGTAATCAGAATAATTGTATTTCAATATCCCTGGTAGTCTAGTGGCCCACCTCCCACACCCAATCTCTGTAGCACTGTTATATATCAAGATCCCTGGTGGTCTCATGGAATCTCCTCCCAGTCATGCTAGTCAGTGTTTTACACCTCGACCCAGCAATGGTGACTGGCTCAGACCCACTTCTCATCTCCATGACTGGCTGCCATCTGCCTCATGCAAGTATCAGTATTGCTAAACAACTCTCTATAGTGATACAGTACATGCATGATTGTTTATGGAAAGTTCAATGAATGGCCATGGTTGTGAGAGGTGGGTCAGTACCAGTCGCCATCACTAGGTCAGTGGCGGGTGCTGACTTACAGGACAAGGTGGGGGCACTAGACTACCAAAGATGTTGAAATCTAAATCTACCTACAACGATTGGGTGAGAGAGATGGAGCCACTAAACTGTTAAAGATATTATCATATAACTTTGTTTGTGGGAATCGGGTGAGGGAGGGGAATTCAAAGTAGTGTTTTCTGTTTAGGAAACATGTACCACAGATTCCTGGGGGGGGGGGGAGTGGAGGGACTGTCCTCCATGCAAGATGTGGAGTAAAATCTAGGGCATCACAGGTTAATGTAGCCATAATAGTATGCTAATGACCTCTTAGCACCCGGCATGTGCAGAGAGATCATTTGCATGAGAAATTTTGAATATACCAACTAAGTTGGTGCAACAACAAGGACAGGTTTAGGATGCTTTAACCAGGATTGCTCCTTCCAAGCACGATCTTATGATCTTATGATAGGAACATACCTCTCTGTAGCCGGTAGGAGGTTGTGCTTTGTACCAAAACTACCAGGTAGGGCATTCATTAGGGCTGCAGTCTGGGGTCAATATTCAAACAAGTTAAGTGCACTCTCAGTGCAATCTAAACTTTTTTTGATTGCACAGTAGCAGATTTAGGACATTATTCTAATTTGTACACAGGTTAAGGCCTTTGCTAGGAACAAACTCAAACTTGCAGTTATGAAGCTCCATGTTTGGTATGCAGGGGGTCACATGGTGTTTTTCAGAATGGTTAGACTGTGATCTAAAAAGGTTTACTACAACAATTACTGACCTGCAGTGGTTTTGCTGACTCATGCAGGAAGTTATTTAGTGGATTCAGCAGCCTCCTGAGACTGGCTCATGACCAGTGAGGAGGCAGAACTGCCCAAATCCCATTTTGTAATTAAGCAATAAGGTGGTTATAGTTGTTTTATGTTAATGGTTTATCAGACATTCCCTAGGAGTGTAATGTGGCAAGAGACATAGCCAAGTAATTGACCATTAACATAACCCCCATTACTGCTGTTAGTAGTATTATATTTATTTCTTAGGTGCCCAATTCTGCAGTCTCTGGACACCATACCTAATAAGACGATACAAATAAGAACAGCATCAGATACTACACCAGATTTTACAAATACAAAGAATCAATTAGAGTATATTAGGATATGCTCTTATAAACAAATAGTGGTTTAACTCTTGCTTAAAACTCTCAAATGAGGAATCCTCCCAGCAGTTTGTTATAGCAGCTTTTTCCAAAAAACTGGTGCAGCTACAACAAAGGTATGATCCCCAGACAACTTTAAATGCGATCTGGGGATTTTCAAGTGGCCTCTGATGAACGGAGAGGATCCCTAGTCAGAACCCAGGTTGTGTGGGGCTTTGTAGGTTAACAAGCCTATCTTGATGGAGATGTGACACCTCACAGGCAGCCACTGCAATGTCCACGGAGTCAGAGAGATATGCTCAGAGCAAGAAACTCTGGTAATCAATCTCACCCTTCTGATACCTTAGTCCACTAGTAACACTTTAGTTTTGACTATATTCAACATGAGCCAGATGGAAGAAATATAATCTTTCAGGAAAGATAGGAAGTCATTTAGCATGCCCACTACATTTTTCTCACCAAGCACAAAGGATAGGTACAGCTGAGTATCATCTGCATAACAATGAAACTGCAGATTGTACCTCTGTATCACTTCTCCTAGTGGCAGCATGTACACCACTAATAACATGGGATACAGAATTGATTCTTAAGGAACTTCACAGGTCAGGGCAGCAGGTCGAGAGAGAAAATTCCCCTGTGCAACCTGCTACACTATACTGAAAGGAAGGGCTCAAACCATCTCAGCACAACTGTGTAGAGCCCCACCAAGTCCCTCAGATGATCTGTTAAAACCCCCTGATCTGTGGTGTCAAATGCTGACAACAAGTTGAGGAACGCCAAGAGGGAACATTCCCCTCTGTATTTAGCCAGAAGATCATTCTGCCTCCTAACAAGTGCAGTCTCTGTGTTATGATGGCCTCTGAAATCAAACTTTAATGCCTCATAGCTAGAGAAAGTTTCCCAGTGCATTTCCAGCTGAGTCACCACCACTCTCTCAATAACTTTTCCATAAAATGGATGGTTAGAGTGGGTCTGTAATTTGCTAAAATATCTGAGTCCAGAGAAGGTTTCTTGAGAAGGGGTCTCATGACAGCCTTTTTCAAGGCTGTTGGAAATGTACCCTCCTGAAGTGAATACCAGACAGTCTCTGCAATCACAGTACCGGTAGACTCAGTGTAGAACAAAAGAAGCCATGTCATCCAGGATCCAGTGAACAGAAGGTTGGGCACATCTTCATGATCACTTGGAGAATCTCTTCAACTGACACAGGGTGAAATTTATCCCAGACAGATCAAGAACCTCCATTAGTCATAGACTGTACCATGCTGGGCCATGGCAGCCCATTTGAACAGACCAAGGAATGGACAGAGGAGACCCTATCAAGGAAAAACTAGCCAAACTCCTTGCATTGCTTGTGTGTCAATATTCCTCTGGACTGTAGGCAGGCTGGATGTAACAGCCTGTCCTCAGTGCAGAAGAGTTGGGCTGGCCTGTTAACCCCTGCAGCAATTACCAGCAACAGGAGTCTCAGAGTGATTGCACCTTATACTTATTATAGTGAGCTTTCAGGGTTAATATTTCTTCCAACTAACCCAATCTCTGCCTAGAATGCTCCAGTCTGCACCCTTTGGTCTTGAACCATCTGAGCTCATCATTAAATCAGGGGAGCTATGTCAGGAGACTTTACAGTATACATGAAAAGATGTGAGAAAGTTAAGAGCTGGGGTGTCCATCATGTTTAAGCTTCCACTGCACTTTTGACCCCCTCAGCACACACCTGCAGCAGGCCCAAACAGCTTAGTGATGACAGGTACCTACAGGAGTCTACATTTCTTAAAGGTTGTACCGAACTAACTCCACAGGGGGATTAAGATGTCTCCAGGGAGCTGTGGTCTGAAAACTCACAGCATGATGGTCTGATCAGCTGAGTGGATCTACCTCAATATTAAAAATGTTAAACTCCAGAAGGAAAACCAAGTCCAAGGTGTGACCATATTGATGGGCAGCAGAAGTAAAAACCTGTGTGAAGCCCAAAAGCTCCATGTGTCAGAGAAATTGCTGACCGGACAAAAGGGAGTCATTGTTGGACCAAAGGATAGTACAGAGTCACTATGGATGCAAATCCAGGATAACAAGAATGGGAATCTCAGAATGGGAGTGGTGTACAGGCCACCCTCTCATACAGAGGAATTAGACAGAGAACTGGTGGGACAGATCAAGAAGACCTACGAGAAGGGTAATGTGGTGACTGTGGGAGACTTCAACATGCCAGGAGTGGATTGGAGTGCCCCAACAATCAGGAATAGAAGGGAGCAGATACTACTGGATGCCTTCCAGGACAGCTTCCTGGTGCAAATGATCAGAGAACTAACCAGGTTAGGGAATACCCTTGAGCTCATGCTGGCAAATGGAGAGTTTGTGATGGAACTTAAAGTGGAAGAGCCACTGGCGGGGAGTGACCACCACTCAGTATGGTTCATATAGCATATGGGTAAGGACAGAGTGGAATTCAGCACAAGAGTGCTGGACTTCAGGAGAGCTGACTTCAGGAGGATGGGGAAAGTGGTAAAAGGGTACCTGGCCAGAATTAAACCTAGTATGGGCCCTAAAAACAGGTGGTACCTCATTAAGCTAGGGATAGTGGAGGCAAGCAGAATCTGTAGCAAGGCCCAGAGCAAGAAGGCAAGGGCAAAGAAACCTAGCTGGGTGAACAAGGGGGTCATGGAAAAGGTTAGGAGGAAAAGAGCTGCCTTTAGGATGTACAAGAAACAGGGAGAGAGGAGGACAGGGAGGAGTACCTGATGAAACTGAAGTAGTTGACAAGGGCAGTAAGGGCAGAAAAGGCATCTATAGAGCTTGAATTGATGCAGGAGAAGGACTTCTTCAGGTACATCAGGGAGAAAAGGAACTGTAAGGATCATATAGTAAGGATTATGAAGATGGGGAGTTGTGTGGAAGTGGGGGGATGATAAGGCAGAAGCACTAAAAGATTACTTCTGCTCAGTATTTACTAAGGAGAAGAGAGGGGTGATACCCAAGGGGGGAAGGAGAGCTGAAACAGAGGGGGAGGGGGTGATGGATGGGAAAATCATGAAGGGCAGGATTCTGGAGATTTGATGGCACTAAGGGTGGACAAGGGACCAGGCCCAGATGGCATCCACCTCAGGGTAATTAAGGAGCTGGCAGAGGTCCTGGCAGGACCTTTGGCAGACCTATTTAATGCCTCACTACATTCAGGGTGTGTACCTCAGTATTGGAGGATGGCTTATGTGGTGCCCCTAAACAAGCATGGCCCCAAGGATGAACCAGGGAACTACAGACCAGTGAGCCTCCCATCCATCATGGGTAAGCTGAATGAGACTATCCTGAAGGAGGGGCTGGTGGATCTCCTGGAGGCCAAAGGACTACAGGACAGCAGACAGCATGGCTTCGTAAGTGGCAGATCCTGTCAAACCAACCTGGTGGAGTTCTATGACTGAGTAACTAGGCAATTGGATGAGGGCCATGCAGTAGATTATCCTGTACCTGGACTTCAGTAAGGCATTCAATTCGGTGTTTCATGGGAGGCTGGGAAGTAAGTTAGAAAGCACAGGGATGGGTGCAAAGCTGGTGAGATGGGTAGGGAACTGGCTTCGTGGAAGGCAACAGTGCAACAGAAGGTGGTGGTGGGTGGGGAGCTCTCATCCCTAAGGGTAGTGACAAGCAGTGTTCTGCAGGGCTCAGTGTTGGGACCAGTGTTGTCTGGGATATTCATTGCAGACATATCACTGGGCATCAAGAGCAAGACCAGTCTATTTGCTGGTAACACCAAGATGGTGGTGGACAACCTAGGGGGATGACAGGGGTTGCAGGATGATCTGGCAAAGCTGGAAACCTGGTTGGACACCTGGCAACTGGGGTTCAGTGCTAAAAAGTGCAAGATGCTGCATTTTGGGGCAAAAAACCCAAGGAGGAGTTACCAACTGGGGGGAGTGCAGCTAGCCGATACAGAGGAGGAGAAGGATCTGGGGGTGCTCATTATGGGGTCAATGAACAGCTCAGCACAATGTAGAATGGCAGCTGCAAAGGCCAACAAAATGCTGGGTTGCATTACAAGGGGTATATCCTCAAGGATGGGGGAGGTGATTCTGTCAGTGTATAGATCATTAGTTAGACTGCACCTGGAGTACTACATACAGTACTGTCTCCTATATTTAAAGAGGGGCATTAAGTTACTGAAGGGGGTGCAGTGCAGGGTGACAAAGATGATCAAGGGGCTGGGGGACTTACCATACTCAAGGAGGCTGAGGGAGTTGAACATGTACTCGCTGGAGGAGAGGAGAGACAGGGGGATATGATTGAAACCTTCAAGTACATGAAAGGAATAAACAAGACAGGTACAGAATGGCTGTTCAAAGTAAGCGAGGGGAGGGACACCACGGGCCATGATATGAGACTGGAGGAAGGAAGATTCAGGAGGAAGATGAGGAGACACTTTTTTATGAAGAGGGTGGTAGCTGGGCAGAATGTGTTACTGGCAGAAGTGGTACCCAATAGAACATTGGACTGCTTCAAAATGGGCTTGGACGGGGCAAGGGGGAGGGTCAAGGGAAGGGTGGAAGGGAGGGGCAGTTGCAGAATAAGGGGTGCTAGCTGCACATTTGAGCAGACTTTATAGACCACTAGGCCTTAATCTGCTGAAAAATTTTGTATGTTTGTAAGTCACTCAACACCAACCACCTTGGGTACTCCACAGTCAGGCCATCAATGAACTCCCTGAATTCCTAAAAGAATCAACTCTCTCAACCAGGAGAATGGTAAACAAGGAAAATCCTTCCCCACACCTGCATAACCCTTAACAGCCACACATTCAAATGATCTGATTTCACCCACTGGGTAGGCTGTAAGTCTATATTTATAAACCTAGGAGACAAAAGTATTGTGTACTGGATATATTTTTAATTTTTCTTTGGGTTTTAGTATTCTGTTCTTCACCAATTAGTTCCTCTGCTGCTCTGTTTCTCTCAATGGGGCTTGTGGAATGCTGATTACATAGCTGATTGGAACTCTGACATGACTTGGCCAAATACTGCATAATTACTGTTTGAAATGGCCCTTTCCCATGTACATTGGAATGGCAGTTTAAAGATACATGGAAACCTGGATTTATTGAAATATAATTTTCAAAACTTGGGTTAGAAAAATCCAACAAATTTCCTTGCATGGTTTTATAGGGGTATTGTTTGCTTTTATAGATTATGCAGAAATATGTTGAGGATAAAGAACATTTTAACAAAAAACTAATGGATGTGAGGGGGGTCTGAAACATTGAATATATGTTAAGGTATGGGTATGACAAAGAATGTGCTTGGTGGTCTGTGGGTGAAAGTGCATATGTAAGAGTGATCTTAGGGTGACAGTGCATGGGTATGGAGTATCTGTGAATCTTTGAAGGATCTTTCATTGAGATGAAATGTGTGTGAGAGTTCTGAGTTTGATGTGTAGGGATTCTGAGAGTGACCCATATGAGTGGTTTAGGAGTGAGAATTAGGGATGGGTGAACTGGCTGTGGTGCACTTCAGCACCCCTCCACCAATGGATCAGGCTGACTGGGCTCTGAGCTGGAAAACTGAGCCTTGTCATGGATTGACCTGAATTTCCAAGTTGTTCTGGTTCAGAAGTGTGGTCCGTCCAGAATAACATTCTCACCACCAGTACTGCATAGAAAAGGCAGGGCAGGGCACAGAAAGGTGCAAAAAATAAAATAAAAAAAAGGGTTTCTTTTTTCCCCAATCTCTGCTGAAGACTCCCTAGTCCTTGGACCATCACATGACAGACAAAAGGAAAAACTTGTGATCCTGGGGCACTGAAGGGAGCCAACCAACGAGGGTCTCTGTTATGTAATTGGCTCATGTTCTAGACAATCCTGTGTCAGCCACCACAGGGCATAACTAGGAAACCAAGATTTGAGCACACCTGGGACTTTGAATTCAACAGAGACAGTGTGTGTGTGTGTGTGTGTGTGTGTGTGTGTGTGTAGATTTTCCTCCAAAAAAACATCAACAATTGTTTTGTTAGAGAGGTAGAGTGGGAGGGAGGGAGTGTAGAGACTGAGAACAGCAAATTCAACAGCAGACAACATACAGCAGAGTGCAGATGTTGCAGCAGACTGCAGAGTACTCATTAAAAAAAGGAATTTTCCTTTAGAAAGAGAGAGAGAGAAAGAGAGAAAGAAATAAAGTAGAGAGATCAACAAATTCAACAGCAGAGTGCAGAGTAGACAGCAGCAGAGTGTAGACGCTGCAGACTCCACAGTAAAAAAAAGAAAAAAAAACATTTGTTAGAGAGAGAGAGAGAGAGAGAGATAGAGTAGTGAGACAGACCAACAAATTTAACAACAGACAGCAGAGTGCAGAACATAAAAATAAAATAAGAAAATTATATATGAAAGGGAGCAGTCAGACAGGACAGGAGGACATAGTCTAAAGGTCATAGTGCCTCAGTAATTTTGAGGAGGAGATTATAGTGCTGTAAAGATTTTGAAGGAAGGTATTACCCATTTGACAGACTCAGTTTTGGCCATCTCTGTGTTGCCCTGAAAGGTCATATTGCCATAGACTCTGCTGCCCATCTCTGCCTGAACTACTACTTCTAGGTAATACTGCTGAAGAGTAGGCTTTGTTTTGCCCATCTCTGTGCCTGACCTGCTACAAGGTCATAGTGCTATACAGATTGTGAAGGGGGGGGGGTCACATCTCAGAATCTGCGTTGCCCATTCCTGTGCCTGAATTACTGCTAGGTCATACTGATGTAGCATAGACTCGGTGTTGCCCATCTCTGTGCCTGAACTGCTACTGGATCATATAGTACCTCATGTATTTTGAGAGGGGGGCATCATGTCTCAGACTCTGTGTTACCCATCTCTGTGACAGAACTTCTACTAGGTCATATAATGCTGCACGTATTTTGAGAGGGGGTGTTACGACTCAGACTCTGTGTTTTTTATCTGTGCATCCAAACTAATACTACTAAGTAAGCAATTTAGACCCCCAAAAATGGATTCAGAATCAGAGTCTGTTATGGAAATGGAACATGTGGCCAACACCAGCAGTATGTCTGAAATTGGTACACGTAACAATAAAAGTATTTCCCAGAAACAAATTTATAAGAAAAGGGAAATTAACTGCTGAATATATCATTAATACAACTGAAAATGAAGCAATGCAACCAGAAAAAGATGACACAACACAATCACCACAGGACTTCCCTAGGAAACTGAGTAGCAAGCTTTAAAGGATCCAGGAGTATTTAGATGTGGAATAAATATGGGGGCTTGTTAAGTTAGCCATTTTAAAGGCTACCAGGATGTGCATAAGAACAGTGACCAAAATGAACAAACACAAAAAAACAATATGTTTTAGTAACCGGATAAGGACATCAATCATAAACAAATGGGAGGCCTATTGGAACTATCATAGAACTCAGGAAGACAGTGCATGGGTAGCCTACATTCAGAAGAACAGAGAAGAAAAGAGTATGATGAAATCAGCTAAGGCCACAATGGAGCAGATTGCAGAAAGGGTTAATGAAGGGAACAAACACTTTTGTTGATATATACAAGAACAATGAAAGAAAATGGGAGGAATAGTTAGACTCAAAGATGGTGACAGAGTAGTGGAGGAGGATAAGCAGAAGGTCACTGTTTTGAACAACTTTTTTACTCAGTGTTCACCAAGGAACACAAAGGCCCTGTATCAGACATCAAGGCTGCTTACAAGGTGTTCCTCAAATGGAAGCACCATCAATTACCAACAGTAGGGTAAGAGAGGCCCTGGATCAACTCAGGGAAGACAAGTCACCAGGGTCTGATGGAATACACCCAAGGGTGATAAAGGAGCTAGAAAGTGAATTGGCAGGTACCTTAGCACATTTATTCAGCAGATCACTTCATACAAGGCTAGTTCTGGGATACAGGGGGAGAGCTGATAATAATAATAATAATAATAATAATAATAATACTTTATTTATCATGCACCTTTCATGTATCAAGGCGCAGTACAGTAAAACAATCAACACCATTAAAACAGAATCATCATCATAAAACGTACAGTACAGCTCAGAAATCATCAGTACCATATGCTTTAACCCAAATAAATTATTTTAGAGCCTGTTTAAAACTCCCCACGATGGTGCACTCCCTAATTCGATGGGGTAGAGAATTCCAGAGGGATGGGGTCACGCACATAAAAGCCCGGGCCCCAGCAGATTTTAAAGTCACCCTTGGAATCTCTAGCAACCTCTCGTCAGCTGAGCGGAGGGCTCTCATGGGGTGATAAGGGATCAGGAGCTCTTTCAGGTGGAAGGAGTTGGGAGGAAGCAAGCAATTACCGATCAGTCAGTCTTTTGTCAGTAGGGGTAAAAAAAACAAGACTTTGTAGAGTACCTGGTTAAGAATGGTCTGCAGGATGACAGGCAACATGGGTTCATGATGGGAATGTCATGGCAAATTAACCTAATCACATTTTTTGACTGAGTCACTAGGGAACTAGACAAAAGCCACCCAGTGGAACTCCTCTACTTCAAGTTCAGTTAGGTCTTTGATCCGGTACCACACAACCACCTGCTGAAAAAGTCAGAAGACCTGGGTAAAGCCAAGTGCTTAGTCAGTTGGGTAGGTAATTGGCTTAAGGACTGAAAACAGAGAGTAGTGGTCAAAGGGGTGAGGTCTGATGAAGGCATGATCACTAGAGGTGTGCCCCATTTCTCATTGTTGGGGCCAGTCCTGTTTAATGCCTTTATCAGTGACATAGGCATAAGTATTCAGGACAAAAGTGCCCTATTCATGGATGATACCAAGCTAGGAGGAAGGATTAACAGTGAGGAGGTGGTTAAGGACCTAAAAAAAGACCTACAGAGGCTGTAAAGATGGTCCTTCATTTGGCAGCTGAAGTTCAGTGTATAGAAATGTAGGGTGATACATTTGGGTAAAGGGAAACCAAGGACAGAATACGACCTCAATGGAGTCCAGCTCAGCACCACACAGGAAGAATGGGGCCTAGGTGTCATCATAATCAGCACCCTTAAACAGCCAGTGCAACAAAGCTTATAGCTAGGCAAACAAAATACTGGGATGCATAATGGGGGAATCAACAGCAAGAGGAATGAGGTAATGCCGCCACTCTACAGGTTGCTGGTAAGGCCCCATCTGGAATACTGTATGTCTAGTTTTGTAGTCCACATCTGAAAAAGGATATAAACAGGTTAGAGGCTGTTCAGAAAAGAGTGACCTAAATGATCCAGGGCCTTCTGAGGCAATCATACGAGCACCATCTGGAAGCATTAAATGTGTTCTCTCTGGAGACATGGACGGAGAGGGGAGATATGATTGAAACATACAAGTTCCTGAGAGGATTAAACAAGGTGCCATCCTCAGACCTATTCAAAGGAGTCTACAACTCTAAAACTAGAGGGCATGAGTGAAAGTTGAGAAAGGAGTTTCAAGAGGGAGCTTAGGAAACACTATTTTACAGAAAGAGTCATGGAGCCATGGAATAAACTGCCAGCTGAGGCAGTGGAAGTAAAGTCCATGATATCATTCAAGGTGGGGTGGTACAAGGCCAAAGCATGATCAAAAGCAACAGGAGCAGAAGTAGGCATTAAGCAGAAGGGGGGGTTTAGGTCCTGGGATCTGAAAAGGTCCAAGGAACACATGGACAGACTAGATGGACCATTGGTCTCCTTCTGACATAGTTCATTCTATGTTTCTATATTTCTAACCAGAAAAAAATGAAGCAACACAACTAGAAAAAGAAAAGAATGTTGGTGAATCCCCTGATCAATGTACTACATCACTGTTGGCACTGCCAGAAAAATCAGATGAAAGTAAAACACAAAAACAGGTAGCCAAAACACTTAGACCTAGAAAGTCAATGATTAAGGAAAAAGCACCAGCTAGTACCAGTAGGCCTGGCACTCCACAATATACCATTCATGTATACTGGGTGCCTTCATCAGAAAACAGTGCATCTGATGAACAAGAGGTTGCAAATGTGCAAGAACAAGATCACAATCACGAGGTATCATGGTTACACTCTTTCAAAGGTGATGAATCAGAATGTGATACTGATGAGGTAGAGGATATCACCTGGGTTTGTTTATAAAGGTTCCATATCAGACGGGAAGGGTTGCAGACATACAAAGGAGGAAGTAACAGAGGGAATACTAAAAAAAACATATACAACAATTTTCATTATTATAGTGCATAATGTACGTACAGAAACATTAAAGTAGAAAAAGTGAGGGAATACAGGGCTGGATGGAGGGTAGTAGTGTTAATTAGCCTGAGGAGGAAAGGTAACAGCCAGAAGCATTGTCAAGATTTCATTTAAAGGAGGCAAGGGGTGAAAGGGAAAGAGCTGAAAGGTGAGGAAGCAGGCATTGGAAAGGGTGGAGGCAGGGAGGTTAGTAGATGCTAGGCAAGTGGGGTGATGGAAGGTGTGGTGGTACAGCAGAGGAGGGAGAAGTCAAGGGAATGTGTGCCTGTGAGTTAGGAGACATAACCACAGGAGCTTTCATTTGAGAGGTGATGTCAGAGCATGTGTTTGAACTGGCCAAGTATTGTCAGGTTAGCCAGTTCAATTCACAGCCCACTGAACCAGAAAAGGGCTCTGAAGAGAAAGGAGCATTGGCATTGGGTAGTGCAGCACTTCAGGACAAGAAAGAGTTCAGTTGTAGAGGTGCGAGTGTGTTGAGTCTTGAGAGATTTGTTAATTAGGCATCCCACACCTGGTGGCATTAGCCCAAGGTGCACCTTTTTTGCCAGATGGTACATTTGGTATTTAATGCTTGCACTTAGCAGGAGCCAAAGATTAAAAGTCTGCAGGCCTTGTTTAGGGCAATAGTCAGCCTTTTGAGTGCGGTGATGGAAGCAGCTCCATGAATGACTATGCCATAATCAATGATTGATCGCATGGAACTGTGAATTGCAAGTTTGAGAGCTTCAGGGGTTAGACTCCTTCTGTGCAGGTAGAGGAGCCCAATCCTAATGTTGACAGCCCTGGCAACATTCTCAATGTGTTGCACATAGATTAGATGGCTATCCAGAGTTTCACTTAGGTACTTAAAGTAGTGGATTTATTCAAGGGCGTCTCACTGGTTATTTCTGATAGTAAGAGTATGTCCCTTGTGCTTTTTGTGGGAAGATGAGAACATCAGAATGTCTCTTCTTGTAGTTTAGTACTAGCTTATGTTTACTAAACCATTGCTCAGCTTCCCTGAATTCAAGTTGCAGATTGCTTTCAAGCAGGTTAGGGTTTGATTGGCTGGCAAAGACAACAGCGTCATTCGCACAAAGCAGGGTTCGTAGGGGATATGTGGATGGCATGCAGTTCAGGAAGATGCTGAAAAGGAGTTCAGATCTGTCTGCCATGGATCCGCCTTCCTTGTCTTTGTCTGATATTGTGGGAGCCTATTTATGATTACCATTCATTCATATTACTGATGACCGTTTTGAGTATTGGCTGGAAAAGACAAGTTCTGGCCAGAGCCGATAAAGCTGCATCTGAGGAATCTGGGGTAACAATATTGAAAATTACCAGTTTTGAGCTTTCATTAGCAAAATGTAAGGTAGGCTCATAAATTTGTGGTTTTGTAATATTCATATCAAGATACTACAACCTGTCGCATTGCATCTGGGGCAGACCAACCTCATTCTGGATTTAAGCAGTTCCTCATGCCCAATGTCACCCTCAACTCTTCTCCCCATACTAAAGCAGTTCTGTGGAATCCCTGGTGTTTAGAGGCACCTGCCCTTCAGATCAGATCAAAGTTCCCGCCATCTTGCAAAACAGTCCCTAACAAATAATGCATGAGTCGCTGCTGCTATGCACATATAAATGTCACACATACACTAGTGACATGATCTGTGACATTTATTGTGCATAACACTGTGTGCTACACTGCCTACTAATGGTATTCTCAAAGCCTCCCCCCACAATGCACAAGTAGAGTGCTGTCAAACGTCTCGCTCCCTCTCTCTCTCTCTCTCTCACTCGTCCCCATGTCTCTAACTCTCCCCGTTCCTGAGAAGTCCATCTTCTTCCAAGTTGTGTACAGGGTGTGCTTTTGAAACAACTGAGAAGCTGCGTGGGATATACTATTTTGGACAAAATATCTGTAACTAATCTCTCTCTCTTGCTTACATCTGAGAGAAGTTTTCCTCACTTTTAAAGTGCTATTGCTTTGTGTTTATTTTAGTTTTTAATTCAGGAAGGGGGTTTTTAAAACTGCTTATCTTGTCAGCATCCTCAGAAGGGCTGAAATAACTGCATATATGATTTTCCTTTGTGGCTAACTGGACTGATTACTAGAATTCTGTGAGAATCTGCATCAATATATTTTGCAACTTTGGTGGGTTTGTGAATTTAAAATAGCAAAAGCTGCAGTTTGTAATTCGATGCAGATATAGCCTGAGGTGGGGGAAATTGTCTTCACAAGTCAGAGGTCTGCATCACAGGCAATTGTCTAGCTAGACCATTTCAGCATTATTCAATTACTATAAACTAGTGGTGTGATCCTGTTTGAGACAGAAGTCCATCTTCTTCCAAGTTGTGTACAGGGTGTGCTTTTGAAACAACTGAGAAGCTGCGTGGGATATACTATTTTGGACTAAATATCTGTAACTAATCTCTCGGTCTTGCTTACATCTGAGAGTAGTTTTCCTCACTTTTAAAGTGGTATTGCTTTGTGTTTATTTTAGTTTTTAATTCAGGAAGGGGGTTTTTAAAACTGCTTATCTTGTCAGCATCCTCAGAAGGGCTGAAATAACTGCATATTTGATTTTCCTCTGTGGCTAACAAACCACCAGGCTGTTTTGGGGCTGGAGAGGTTTACCTGTGTCTGACTTGGATGTCTGGGTTTTTCTCTGTTTGATTAGCAGGGTAGTTTCTCTGTCAAATTGTTGTGTAGGGTATCTTGCTGACAGGAAGGCACTCTATCGCAGCGGGCGGTGAGAGCTTTAGCTGATTATTTTGTGAGGGCACAGTTTAGGCCTCAACCCCTTCCCACCCCTCACCCCACCCACCCCTGGAAATAGTTCCTTTATACCTGAGGTTCTGACATCATTTCCTCGAGTGCAAGGTGCATTTCACTGTCATATCCTCTCTAGCACACTGCACTGACAGTATAACCATACACATTGTATAATATATATTTCTATATAACAAATCACACATGCACACGCACACACACACAAATACAAACAAACAAACAAACAAACAAAAAAAAAGATAGATAAACATGTGGGGAGTAGTGCAATGTAATGGCTGTGGGGCAGCAGTCTTCCGGGAGTCTTTCTGGAGGCTGAGATGCTGCCCTATTTGCAGACAACTATCTGCCCTGAGGGAGGAAGTTGCCCGTCTTCAGGCCGCACTGGACAGTAGTAAGGAAACCTTCCCCCAGGCCACACTGGACAGTAGGAAGGAACCTCCCCATCCAGGAGCACTAGCACCACCACCACTACCTCAGAGGTTACAAAGAAAGCACAGCAGTTGGACCACAGTGGGCTCAGGGAGAGTGAGGATGGTGGAACAGAGGCACACCCAGTCAATTGTTCCACTCCACAATCCATATACCATTCTGGGGGAGCATAGCTCCCCTATGGATGCACCCGCAGAGAAGACTGATGACAACTGTCACAAGGAGGCCCACAGGAAGGAGGCAGAGGACACCACAGGAAAGGAAGCAGCTCCTGGTGGGGACTCCAATTATTAGGGTATAGAACTGGGGAGCTGGGAAAACTGAAGTAAGGTGCCTGCCTGGTGCCATGGCTTGAGGGACAGGAAGCGATCCTCAGGATCACGAGAACAGTTGCAAGGAATTCTGAGCTGGACGTAATTGTCCACCTAGGGACAAATGACTTGGCTCATCATGAGATTAGAGCAGTGCAGGAGGACATTGCAGAGTTGGGGAGGGGCCTAAGACAAGTAGCACACACAGTATCCTTCTCAGAGGTGCTGCCTGTCAAAGGCATGGGGGAGGCGAGGGTAATTGGCACCATGCAGTTTAATGAATGGTTGAAAAAATGGTGCAGAGCACAAGGGTTTGGCTTCATTGGGGACTGGGGTTCCACCTGGAGGGACACCAGCCTATACTGGCAGGGTGGTCTGCATCTGTCCAGGAAGGGAACAAGTCTTTTGAGCAATCGGTTTAAATGCTTCATTGGCAAGCTATTAAACTAGTCAAAGGGGAGGCACTGACAAGCAGCAGGAAAATCCCAGCCTCTCCCTACAAAACAGGGTACAAAATGAGAAAAAGACCGAGGTAGAACGGTCAGTGGGGGATGCTGCAAAATAAGGTAAAGCCATCAAATAATGGAGAGCAAGGAGTACCAATGCCCGCAGTTTAGGTAACAAGCTTCCTGAATTAGTGGCCTTGATGGAGGAGGAACATCTGGATATCATGGCAGTCACAGAAACATGATGCACACAAAACCATGACTGGGACATAAACATAACAGGATACGCTATCTACAGGAGGGACAGGGAGGGTAAAAGAGGAGGAGGAGTAGTTCTGTACATAAGGGAAGGAATAAAAGCAACAGAACAAAAGGGTAAACAGGGAGGAGAAGAAGCACTGTGGGTAAATTTGGAGACAGGCAATGGTACCACAATCCGCACAGGGGTTGGATACAGACCCCCTTCTCAGGGGGAGGAAATGGACAAGGAAATGATAGAAAGTATACTTAGAATGGCATAAAAGGGGAGATATTACTGATGGTGATCTGAATATGCCAGATGTTAACTGGAGCGCAGTTGCAGCTGCCACTTTGAAGAGTGCAGTTATTCTAGATGCCCTACAGGGGCATGCCTTAGACAACTAGTACTGGAGCCCACCTGAGAGGGAGCAATATTAGACTTGATTCTCTCAAATGGAGATGGAGAGGGATCACAGATGTAGAAGCGGGTAGCCATCTGGGAACTAGCAACCATCGAACAGTATGGTTCACAATAAACACAGCAATAGAGTCAACCCATACAAAAGACAAAAGTACTGGACTTTAGGAGGGCTGACTTTGCCAAAATGGGTGAGAGCCTAAGGAATGCACTAGCAAATGGGCAGGAAGGAGGGTGGAAGAACAATGGGGTTAAAAAACTGCCATCACAGAGGTAATTAGCCTTTGTGTGAAGCAAATAAACAAAACAAGATGATGTAAGAAACCACTATGGTTCTCAAAGGAAGTAGCAGTGAAGGTTCAAGAGAAAAGGAAGCATTCAGGAAGTAGAAGGAATCTAGAAGGAGCAGGATAGAGAACTGTATCAGTTAAAGCAAAAGGAGGCTGGGAAGGCAGTCAGAACAGCAAAGGCCCAAACCGAGGAAAAGATAGCCAACCCAGTTAAGAAGGAGATAAAACCTGTTATAGGTACATCAGGAGACAAAGGAAGACCAAGGAGGATAGTGGAGGCTTAATAAAGGGAGGGAGGGTGGGCAGAGGGAGACTGTGAAAAGGCAGAGATACTAAACAAATATTTTTGCTCAGTATTTACAAATGAAGAGGGAGGTACATAAACAAACAGTAGTAACACTCTGGATACAGAAGTTGATACCAGCCATTTACAGAAGAAAGGGTTCTGAAAGAACTCTTAAAACTGAAGGTGGACAAAGCAATGGGGCCTGATGGGATTCATCCCAGAATTCTAAAAGAGCTAAGGGTAGAACTAGTGACACACTGACTACCCTTTTAACAAATCATGGGAGGATGGGGTGGTACCTGAGGACTGGAGGAGGGCAGATGTGATTCCCTTCACAAAAGTGGGAGCAAGGCAGAAGCAGGAAACTACAGACCTGTTAGTTTAACCTCAGTGATAGGGAAATGATGGAATCACTTCTGAAGGAAAGAATTGTCGAGTATCTAGAGGCCAGAGGGGCACAGGACCCTGGCAGCATGGATTCACAGCGGAAGGTCATGCCAGACTGAATCTGATAGATTTCTTTGACTGGGTGACCAAAGTAGTAGATCAGAGAGGGCTGTGGACATGGTCTACCTAGACTTTAGCAAGGCATTTGACACGGTCCCACACAAAGATTAATATACAAGTTAGCCAGCCTGGGAGTGGGTCCCAAGATGACAGCCTGGGTAAAGAATTGGCTGGAGAATAGGACACAGAGAGTAATAGTAAATGGAGTCCACTCAGAAGAAAGGGGGGTTACTAGTGGGGTACCGTAGGGTTCAGTATTAGGACTGGTCCTCTTCAATGTCTTTATAAGTACATTGCAGAAGGACTGGAAGGAAAAGTATGTCTCTTGCAGATGACACTAAGATCTGCAACAGAGTTGATGCACAGGGTGGGTGGAAAGGATGAGAAGGGACTTGCAAGGTTAGAGGAATGGTCAAATGTATGGCAGCTTAGATTCAATGCTAAGAAGTGCAAGGTAATGCACCTGGGAAACAAAAACCCAGGGGAAGAGTACACAATGGGGGTCAGATACTAACAACAACAAAAATGGAAAGAGACCTTGGGTTAGTCGTATCAGATGACCTAAAGGTGGGCAAGCAATGTGAGAG
The DNA here is from genome assembly GCA_016271365.2 of Neoceratodus forsteri. Classification (NCBI taxonomy): domain Eukaryota; kingdom Metazoa; phylum Chordata; order Ceratodontiformes; family Ceratodontidae; genus Neoceratodus; species Neoceratodus forsteri. The sequence goes on from CM057452.1 coordinate 788,451,754, forward strand.
GGCAGCAAGGAGGGCTGGGGGGATACTGGGATGCATAGGGAGAGGCATCACCAGTAGAAAACAGGAAGTTATTACCCCTCTGCACAGACAGCTGGTGAGACCCCATCTGGAGTACTGTGTGCAGTTCTGGAGACCCAATCTCCACAAAGACATAGACAGGATGAAAGCTGTCCAGAGGAGGGCAACTAAAATGGTGCAGGGTCTGCACGGAAGACATATGAAAAGAGACTTAAGGAGCTTAATATGTATAGCCTCAAGGAAAGGAGGGAGAGGGGGGACATGATAGAAACTTTCAAGTACCTCAAGGAATCAACAAAGTCCAAGAGGGTAGCATCTTTCAAAAAAGAGGTGTGCAAGAACAAGAGGGCACAATTTGAAAGATGGGGGGCGGCTCAGAGGTAATTTAAGGAAGTATTTTCACAGAGAGGGCTGTGGATGCATGGAACGGCTTCTGGAGGAGGTTGTGGAGTCAAAATCAGTGGTGGAATCAAGCATGCATGGGATCATAAGGCAATTCGGGGGTGGGGTGGAAGAAGTAGGGCTGCTGGTTAACTAGGATCTGCAGCTTATCCAGTAGGTATGGAAATGGGCAGACTGGGTGGGCCAAGCGGTCCTTATCTGCCATCAAATTCTATGTTTCTATGTTCCTCTCTCTGTCTCTCTGTCACACTCTCAGAATCATTACCACGTACAGGTGTGCCACAATACCAGCCACACATTGCACAGCAGGGATACAACTGCTTTGGGGTGAGCAGCACAGCTCAGGTCTATAGCTTTGCACAACATGCTGCTGCAGCTGCCACCAGGGTACAAGACTTCATACACACTCACTATCTGCAACTCATTCCCTCTGTCTCTTCTGGCATCCACTCTCACCCTTTGTCTTGGTCACTGCCACACATACAAGAAACTCACTGACACTATGCCTGACTGTAGTGAGAGAGAAAGACAGAGACATACAGGACACTGCAGAACATGACAATTACCTGTCCCATTCCCACTGTCTCTGTCTGTCTGTCTCTCTCTCTCTCTGTCCACATCTGCGTTTGGGGAGGATGACAAGCTCACTTTTCATTGAAGGCAGCTGGGTGTGGAGCAGGCTTCATTGTAACATGAAGCCACACTCCCAATGGCTGACATGCAACCCCTGTTTCTATATCTAAGCCAGCAGGTCATTGTGTGTATTGAGGGTCAGGCACAATCTGTCTGTGGTGAGGTCAGCAGGTGGAGGGGATGCAGGACATGCTACATCCCAGGTCTCACACTGGCAGTATGGAGGGGGATCAATCCATGCAGGTGTGGCACAGATACTTTCGAAAACTCGATTTAAGCAGACTTCATACCTGGTTCATGTCCCAAGATCTTATACTCAACTCCAAAAAAAATAATTTCATGGTTTTCTCCAGCCCCTGCAAACCCCTTGGCTTTGACCTCTCCCTCTATGACAACCTTGGTAATTCCATTGAAAGAGTCAGTGAATTCAAGTATCTTGGCTTACTCCTGGATAGCCACCTCAATTTCAATGCTCACAGTAGCCTCACAATCAAAAAAGCCCACCAATGCCTCAGTATCCTCCACAGAACCAACCAATACCTTAACAGGGAATCCAAATCCCCTCTAGTCTCCAGCTTCCTCCTTCCTGTCTTTGACTATGGTTCACTTGTCTCCCTTCCCCGCCTCTCCATTAAAAATTTCTCCAGGCTTCAAAGCTCCTACCATGATACTAATCACCTCTGGTCTCCCTAAACTCACACACCACTGTGACCTTTATAATCTCACTAGTTGGCCCTCCCTTGAGGCCTGCCTCAAGTGCAAGATGGCCACCTTCTTCTTCAAACTCTACCATGGACTGCTCCCTGATTGCCTCACCTCTCTCTTCCAGACAGCCACCACCACCAGGACTACTAGACTGTCTCCCATTCTGTCTTTCACTGTTCCTTTCTGCTGAACCACTCAAGGCCAGAAAACACTCTCTTTTATGAGACCCAAGCTCTTCAACTGTCTCCCTCCGGAACTAAAACTCTGTTCCTCCACAAATGTATTCAAACACAATATCAGGAGACATGTCTCCCTCACCTGCACCTGCTCACAGCCCTAATCTGGCTCCCCTTCTGCATACTTTTCCTCTCACCCTCTGATTATCCACCTCTGGCACTTACCCTCTCTTTCTAGCACATGTAATACTGTTAATCCACCTAGACTAGTTTTTAGATTGCACTTACATTTTTTGTTTCCCGCTGTTATATTACATTATTGTTAAACCCTCACTGAATGCTTAATGTCATCTTGTATTTGTTAATTCACCAATGCTAGTTTATGGTTTGGACTTTATCACTGTGGTTTGACAAAAAAACACTGCGACCGTTAGTACAACACCAGGTTCCATGTCGATTGTGAGTTGCAGTCGACATGGAATCACACACTTCAGCACTTCAGACTTCTGTCCCCCCAACCCCTGAACTAAAGGATTCTAACTCCAGGTCAGAGTTAGTTCGGGGAAGGGGTGCAGGTCGGGGGAAGTGGTTGCCCCCTTCCAGCACACTTCGACTGTGGCATGGTGCTGTTCTCGATAATGACGCGTGTCACCATAGAAATGTCGCTGTTAGGGTGGCATACCCATGGTTTGCCCTTTAGTTTATATTATCCTGATTTTAAGTACCATTGTATTAACCCTCACTGTAAGTTAAATGTTTCAGCCTATGTCATGTCTCATGATTGTTGTATATAACTGGACAGTTGTGTAAACTAGCAGCAATGCTCACATGTTTTTGCAGTATAACCAATAAAAATGAATGGATGAAATGAAATGAAATACTTGAAACGCTGTGACATGCCATCTGTCTCACTCATGCTCTCTCTCTCTCTGTGTCAACAGCCTGCTGATGTGCTCTTTCCCTCTTTTCCCTGCCCTCAAAAAACAAGTGACTGCACTACAGACACACTCTCTCCTGACTCATAGGACTGCCAGCTATCACTGTCTCCTGTGCTGCTGCCCACAACGCGACTTTGGAGAATGAGCATTGTACACACTAAGACTGCTGGCTGTCAATCTCTTTCATGTTGCTGCTCCTGGTCATGGGCTGTCTGCCTGTTAACACAACTCTTTCACTGTCTCTCTGTCACTGCATGGAAGGGGGGTGATGGGGGCCAGGGGCATAGAAAACATGACCTTGAAGTGACAGGAGGGTGCAAAGTGACACACTGTGCCAGAGGGGATCACACCATGCCAAGGAGACAAGCATCGAGGGGGGGTGTTACTGTGATACTGAGAGACACAGACTGGCCCACTTTCCACCTCACACTAAGCTGCTGTCACTTGCTCTCTGTCTGTGTGTGTGGGACTCTGTCCCTCTCCCTGTGTTCCTCCAGCACACTAGCAAGCAAGCAGCACAACATGAAGGGATTGCTGGCTCCATGTCTTGCTGTTTTCCATGCTCTGCTGTCTCCCACTCTCTGCATTGGACAGACTTCTCTGACAGTAAGTATGTACAGTATGTATGCATATATATATATATATATGGAGGGACACAGGACATTGACAATCCTGTGAATTCGCTGTTGGGGTCCCACTAGCTCTCTCACTCTCTTTCTCTCTCTCACTCTCTCTCTCTCACTTTGCGGCCACATCTCACTTTCTCTTATGATGCACAAATGCCATCGAGCCAAAAACACTTGCTTGGCAAGTCTGATCATACCTGTAGAACATATGCTGCACTCCCAGTCTGTATGGCTCAGTACAGAGCACACTCACGATTCTGATGTTCTTGTCTACTGTTTCTCTTTCCCTTTCTTTTGCTATGTATGGGTGGTGTAAGAGATCCCGATATTCTTGTCTTTTTCTCTCTGTCTCTCTTTATCAGTGTACAGGTGGGGAAAGAAAGAGAGAGAGAGAGAGAGAGAGACACACACACACATATGCAGTTCTTGGTAAAAAAATAGTTCAGCACCAGCAGAGTGCTCTGAGGCAGAGGGGACTATGGGGCACTCCATCATGTTGTTCATTCGGAAAGAGTGTGAGGAATGTGGAGTCCTTTTTTGTCAAAGCAGAAGGACTGCAGGGCTTTGCCCACCGCAGCCCTAAAAAAAACATGTGATCGGCACTATCTGCCTTTGCTATTAAGCTTCTTATTTGCCCTCCCACTAGGGTTTACTGTGGTTGTATTATTAGTGCACTTGGATATGTTGTCCCTGGAGGCCACACAAGGCTTACTCCTGAAAATGTGCAGCACCTTACCTTCCTAAAAGTAAGTCTCAACAAATTCTCTTACCAGTCCAGTTATCAGTGGCATGAACATATAAGCTTTGATGATGAACTGCTGTAACAGGTGTCTCCTAATAAGGGTGCTTCCTTTGGTGGTGTTTGAAGATGATGATGATGATATTATCTAATTTAATGATATAGTTCTTTGAATACAGAGGACAAATGTCAGCAATCATAACAGAAAGGTCAAGTAAAAAAAAAATCCTTCTTGTGCGGTCCCTGTGTATATTACATCTTATGTGTTGCTGTATGTTTTTTTCAAATTGGGAACCCAAGTGGAGTGTACTGTGTGGATCCCCACTGGCTTGATGACCTGGGGGGAGGCTCAACAGGGCTGGGGACTGGCACATGGGCTTCATGGCAGGAGTAGGTGATGGCTGGGGCCAAACAGCTCTATAAAAAAATGCAATGCTGGGGGGAAGGCAAGATAAACCATATAAGAAAAAAAAAGGAAGTTAGAAAACATAAGTGATAAAAAAATTGGTCAATCAGGCAGGAGTGTGTGAGATGGTATTGGGCCCATGATGCTTGTTATAATGCCAAATAGGCAAGCAAAATAATTACAAATAAAAAAAAATAACATCTCAAGTCAAAAGGGAAGGAGGGATGGCTGGGGCCGCATAAAATATCCTGCTCATGCTTCCTGTCTTCCACCAAAAAGCATGCCAGACTCAGGGAAGGTCTGTCTGCACTCTGCTGTTGTCTTTCTGCTGTTGAATTCATTGGTTTCTCTCTTTCTGACTAATGTTTAACACACTGACTCCTTTCACTGCAAAGCCTAATCTATTCACATCTGCAGCAGCTGTGGAAGATGTTATGGCTGGTCCCACCAGTGGTAACACTTTTCTGCAGCTGTAGGGATTTCCATGGCAACACCACCCGCAAGCTGCCGTAATTCATGGAGACTGTCAAAAAATGGCTTCACTTTTGAGAATACTGTAGCTGTGGAAGACATTGCCATTCCGCAAGTGGCAACTAATGTGTGCCAAGTTTTTCCCAAATCTGTGGGGTTTTCATGAGTTTTGTGAATCTACCCCATTGTTTTCTATGACTGCCATGTGGTGACTGATACACAAGACTTACAAGAACCAAAAACAATTTATTTTATTGCTATTGTCTGCTTGCTGACCTTGAAAAATAACATGAAAATAAAGACACAATTCTTTTTTTTAAAAAAAGGTTACATTTTATTTTATTTTTTTAGCAGAGGGATCTAAAAGAATACTGATGCATTTCTCATACTTAAATAGACTAAAATAGGTCAACAATTCATCAGAGTAAATCAGAACATTTTGGAAAAAATCAGTCGGAATCAGAACCAGGTCACAGCCGACCTGCCCATCTCCAGTGAGAATGCCTCTGTTTGAGGTCTGGAATGACAGTGCATTTGTCTGCAGAGCCTGCAGGGAACAAGATCATCTGAGCTGGTGTGTGCTCATGAAAAGTCATGTGTGGGAAGATCTAAAGCTAAAAGTGTATGTGGAGGTGTAAGAGTGACAGCGCATGTGTGATGGGATCTGGGTGACAGTGCATATGTGTGGATAGTGGAACTTCAAGTTTATGAGGATGTGAAAGTGACAATGCATGTGCATAGGGGTATGAAGAAGACATTACATGTTTTCTGGTGGTTAGCAGCAAAATGTGCTTCAATCAGTCCCATGACTGGACCTGCCTTATACATCGTTATTCTGCCACTGGCCAAAAGAGGTGACCTACTGTATATGGTGCATTTTTCCACAGATGCCTTCTGAGTCACTGTTTGCATGAACCTTTATGTGGAGGGAGGGAGGGAAGGAGGGAAGGAGGAATTCCTTATTGCCAACATTCAATGCAACAGAGGTATTGTAAAGGTATGCTAAAAATAGAAACATAGAAACATAGACTTTGATGGCAGATAAGGACTGCTTGGCTCACCTAGTCTGCCCATTTACCTACCTATTGGATAAGTTGCAGGTTCTAGTTAACCAGCAACCTACTTCCTTCTACTCCTCACTATATTTGTCTTGTGTCTACCTTGATATTAAGATGAAAGCAAGGAAGAATGGATACTTACTATCCAACTGTCCTCTTAGCATTGTCTCTGTGGCACAGTGTTGTCTCTGTGGCACAATTGGGTAGTGCACTGGATTCTTAATCAAAAGGTTGGTGGTACAAGGCCACTGAAGAACACTTTGGGGGGGGTGGCTCAGAGGTAATGAAAGGAAGTATTTTTTCACAGAGAGGGTTGTAGATGCATCGAACGGCCTTCCGGAGGAGGTTGTGGAGTCAAAAACAGTGGTTGAATTAAAGCATGCATGGGACAGCCATAAGGCAATTCTAAGGGGTTGGGGTAGAAAGAAGTAAGGCTGCTGGTTAACTAGGATCTGCAGCTTATCCATTAGGTAGGGAAATGGGCAGACTGGGTGGGCCAAGTGGTCCTTATCTGCCGTAAATTCTATGTTTCTATGTTTCTATGTTCACCAGATACAGGCAGGGTGTTGACCCCAATTCAATGACCCCGCCATGTGGAAAATCTCAGAGGAACAGGAGGTGAGCCATCAAAGGTGGGAGTGGGAGAAAGATATTAGAACAAAGAAAGAATAATTTCTAGAGGAGGTGAAGCAATGTTCCTTTGGGTTCCAGCCCAATTTAATGCTTATGTATAATAAATAATTTTTAATTTTTGCCAGATTTACACCCTCAACAAGGGAGTGGCAGATAGCTAATGTCAAAAGGGATTCGAGTAAAAACAGATAAATGAGAAACAGGTTCACTGTCATCAATTTGAATCTGAGACCACACAGAATTACACATTAAAGGGTACTAGGTGGTAGAGCTGTGCAAAAAAAACCAAAAAAAAAACACTTCCACAGGTAGAATTTCTGCAAAAGTCAGACTTTCACTTCCATGAAACTTGGAAATCAGATTAGTAGCTTTTGAGGAAATTCCAACCTAAAATGGTGGAATAAATGTATGAATTGTGGATTATTGTATTAAACTATGGAAAAATAATTCTGCAGAACTGGATACTGTCAGTGGTCAGTTCTGTGGATTTTTTTTCCGCAGTTTAATACAGTAATCCACAATTCATACATTTATTCTGCAGTTCAGTGAGTCATTGAACTGTGCAATGAATGCATGAATTGTACATTAATGTATTAAATTGTGGGGAAAAAAAGTCCCCAGAACTGATCACTGAACTGTAGAATAATAACATGTATTGCAGAATAATCCATTAAACGGCAGAATAAAATGTTTCAGAACTGTTATGCCACAGTTCATGCGTATTATTTGACAGTTCAGCCCAAAAATTCCATGGAACAGGATGAATATCTGCCAAACACATTTGGAAGATTCAAATCTTTGCTAATGGCTGAAGTTTGGATAATTGTACGAAAGTTCAAAAATTTTTCAAAATATCTGAAATTTCACAAAAGTTCTATGAAAGCAGAATTTGCAGCTTTTGCCAAGCTTTACTGGATGGGATTGTTAGTAGTTTGATGTGGGTGTAGGATCCATATTTAGACAGCAAACAAAGGCTGTGGCAGAATTTGTAGTTTCCTCAGTGCTGGGTAGGCTTATTAGCAGTTAGATATGAGGGATTGGCATCTCATGCCCCACCCAGTTTTCACAGATCTGAAAGTTTTGGATGGAGATATCCCTACTGCATTTCCTTTCCTTTCCTGTTGTTCATCCCTGTGCTGCCATGCATCACTGCTACTGCTGTTGGTCAACCCAAAGACATCCAAAAATGTCAAGATGTTTGTTTCATTGGCAGTGGGGTCCTGATATGTAGCTTTGAAGGCCAGACCAGTCCTCAAGGGCTGCAGGCCCTGGCTCCAGAAGGCTTGGTTTAACACAAACAGCAGTAAATCTTGTCAGAGGCCATTTTATTTAATATCACCATGGGGAGAAGGAAGGACACTTGAGAGAAAGTGCCACTGAGTGGCTTCAAGGAGTCTATGAGATAATGGCGATTGCGGAAAGGCAATCGCTGTTAGGGAGAATGTATATAGGTGAAAATCCATTTCACCGCTGTACACTCCTAGTGCATGGCAAAAGGGTGCTGGGAACTTGATTTTTTTTGTTTATGCAGGGGTTGCACCCCTCACACCACCACCCATAGGGTGCTTCTCCCCCTGCACCTCCAACTAAAGATTCTCAATTCCAGGGGGCACATGTCTGGGAAGGGTGAAAAAGAAAAAAAAGTAAATTTCTCTGACTGGCTTAAAAATCCCGACACGCTCAGCACCGAACCCAGCACCCTCCCAACCATAGCCTGCCATGAACACACCACACCACATGGCCAGCTTGGCAACCCATTATCACGCTACACCTCACAAACCCTCCCTCCCCTTCTGCCCATCACACAGCGTGCTTGCTCCCCCTCCGTACACATGTATACATATAGTGACAGGATGTTTCTATACTCGCATTTGCACCCCCATTCACTAGCCATGAGTACAGGAGCCACTATTGAGTCACCCTTTTTGTAAGTGCTCGATACCGGCCACCCTTCTCACGGGATACCAGCTTCAAGTAAGTATAGAACTACTGGTTTGTGTGAAGTGGTGGTGGTGGGGCATAGGAGACAGAGTGCCACTAACTAGATTCAGTTAAGTCCAGCTCTGCAGGTGTGTGTAAAGCAAGGTGCAAAAAGTTCAAGGAAGCAGCTCAGAACATTGTGGGAAGGAGCCAAAGCCTGAAATCAATTAGTAGAGAACACACATGTTAAGCTGCTCAATCCTGGTTCCAAAAAATCCCCAAGACCTTGAAGTGATTAATAAGCATTTATTTGCTAAAACAACAAACACCGGAGTAGGCCCCCCCCCCATACAAGGAAGCAACAATGTTCACACCACTGTGAATCTTTCTTTAAAATGTGTCAATGTGACATAAAATGTTGATGCCTACTTGTGTTGGGGGCTGCCACTCCAGTGTTGGCTGTTTTAGCAAGTAAATGTTTATTAACCACTCCAAGATCTTGGAGATTTTTTGGAGCCAGGATTGAACAGCCAAGAACATATGTGTTCTCAACTAAGTGTGTAAAGCAGGGAAGCCAAAGAGAAAATACTGCTGAGTGGATTCTCTTGGACCATGCTGCCATTTCATGAACAGTAAGTCATCATGGGGACACACATGTGAGCAAGCCCTCCTACTGGTTTGAAGCAGCAGAAAGACAGACCATCCTTTTCCTGCAATCTAACTGGCTACTAATGGGGGGGAGTGCAAGGCTCTGCTGGGCTCTGCAATCACAGTGACTAACAGCATGAAAGGCCAATGGGTATGCAGCAGTATAACCAGCAAGCCCTCTCACTGGTTTGAAGCAGCAGGCACTGCAATCACAGTGACTGACAGCATGACACAACACAAGAGCTTCTGAGATACCAGGAGAATAGGCTTGAATTTAACATTGAAGCAACTGATACGAGGAACATTGACATAGAAGAAAATGAAGAGTTGTTAATGGACACACAAGATAGATATAATGTGGAATTGTTATTGTATTAGCTACAGAATGATATTCCCAAAACAATAGAGGATAAAATTAATGATTCCAAAGAAAACTAGGATAGAGTTTTTTAAAGGTAAAAGTGATCTTTGTCCATTTGTGTCCAATAACAGTATTCTAGCATATGAAAAAGTGGTTCAACAATAGGTAAAAACCCTGCTGCAGGACAAGAAATATTTCCAAAGTAACAATGTAGCCCCCCCCCAAGAGAAACACACCTTAAAGGAACTTTCAGAAATGAAAGAAATTGTAATTAAACCAGCAGATAATGGGGGCAACATTGTTAATAATGGATACAGAACAATTCAAAACCATGGTTCTGAAACCTTTGAATGAGGAAAGTAACTACAAAAAGCTAAATGTCAACCCAAGTATTAGGTACAAAAAAGAACTGTTAGGCTTGCTACAAGAAGCAGTAAGAGAAAAGGAAATAACAAAAAAAGAACTGGAGTTTATGTGGACCAATTCCCCAATTACTATCACTTTTTATGCATTTCTCAAGGTGCATAAAAATATCAGTGACCCTTCCGGTAGACTGATAGTCTCCAGGATAGGGTCACTAACAGAAAAAGTGGGTGCATTTATTGATTTTTTCCTACAACCGCAAGTTAGCAGCTTACCCTCGCACCTGAATGATACAGGAGACATGGTCAGACAATTATATCTTGCTAACAATAGATGTGGAAGCCATTTATTCTTCTGTTCAACATGAAGATGGTATAAGGGCCTGTAAATTCGTTCTGGAAAATAATGCTGTTTCTGAGGTGACACCAACAGCTTTTTTATCGAAAGCCCTAACATTTGTGTTGACCCACAATTCCTTTGAATTTAACAATGAATATTATGTTCAGGCATGTGGCACAGCCATGGAAGCAGTAATATCCCCCTTGTATGCAAACTTCTTTCTTGGCCTATGGGAACTAACATTCATATCAAATCCTACAGCGAACTCATTTCAGAAAAACATAAATGGCTGAGATTTATAGATGATTGTCTATATATATATATGGGAGGGTAGTGTACAAACAGCTGAGAATTTTGTAAAATGGCTCAATGAAAATAATCTAAATTTGACATTTACACATACATTGGGCATAAAAGAAATTAATTTCCTTAATCTTACTTTAGTGGGCAATATGACAAATAAAAACATAACAACTAAGGGATTTACAAAAAACAACAGCCACTAATTCATTACTGCATTATGAAAGCACACACCCTAAGAGTTTAAAAGACTCCATCCCATTTAGCCGGATGTAATGAATAAGAAGGAACTGTACAGGGAAATGTGATTTTCACATGCAGACAGCAGAACTCAGTGATAGATTGATTTGCAGAAGTAATAAAGAAGAGACAGTTGAAATAGCATTTGGTATGAGCAAACAGAGAACACAGAAATACATAGTGGAGAGTGAGTTCAAGAGAAAAAAAACGGACAGTGGGGACTTGTTACTTTTTCAACAGAATTTCAATAAAATTTCAGATTCTATAGGGAATATAATTTAGAAAAAACTGTCCCATCCTGTTGGCAGATGATGTAGCGGGAGAAGCAGTGGGAAAAAATCCTAGAGTCACATTTAGGAAAGCTGCCAGTATAAAAGATCACACTGTACACAGCAGGTTTGATGATTCAGAAAAGCAGCCCACAACTACATAGATCCCCAAAAGACCAGCGGGTAAATATAAATGTGTGAGATGTAACATATGTCAGAATGTGAAACCAGGGAATGATCTGGGAAAAAATTAAGGGAAATTCAGATATAAAAATTAAGGATCTTTTAACATGTGATACAACATTTGTGGTCTATTTGCTCTGGTGTAGTTGTGGAATTGGATATGTAGGCAAAACAATATGAACATTTAAAGAATGAATACAGGAGTATCTTAGGTCCATACTAAATAAAAGATTGGACAAAGCAGTGGAACAGCACTTTGTGGAGCAATATGGGGGAACCACAAAAGGATTCCAATGTCTAGGCATTGAAGTGGTAAAGAGTGGACCTAGAGGGGGTGATAGAAAGGATGCATTATTAATACATAAGGCATACTGGATTTATAGATTAAACACAGTGAACCCATATGGATTAAAAATGAAAATTTGGATTTAAAACTATACTTGAAAAACTAGATAGAGGGTACTGTGAAATCAACATTGATAGAAAATAAGCAGTTTGAGAACAGGCCTCTTTGCTTCCACCCATATATAAGAAATTTCTTAAGAACCCCCACCCCCCCCAACACACACACACACACTATTCTCCCATTTCAAATTCAAGTTCAAGTTTCTTTATTGTTCGGCTTTTTGTATAAAAGTCATGACAATATGTCATAAATATAACATACATCCACAAAACATGGCATAAAATGGTTTTCATAACATATATAATTACATTCTCTTAAGAATAATAATAATCAAATAAATTCTGTACTATATACTACATTACCCAATACACTTAACATTTTTAAAATTGGAGGTGGGGGCCATAAAAATATACCCTCAAGTACTTTCTACTTTTCTCAGGTGTAATCCCTTCATTTCTACAACTTTAAAAAAAGAGGCCACCACATTCAATATCTGCACATTATTTGATTTCAAGAAATACGTCATCATGGTTAAAGGTTCATATTCCAATGAACTTAAATATGGTCCCAATAATTGTTTTCTTACATCCTTATAGAGAGGACACAACATCATCAAATGTTTTAAATCATCCACATCATTTTCACATTTGCATAATACCATCTTCTTATTTCTGTCTTTGCTATGTAGATTTGTTTTCCAGTTACTTGAGAACAGTTCAAACCTAAGCCTAGTACTTATTTTTTTGCAAAACTGGGTTAATCATTTTAACCAAATATGATTCTAATTTGTGTAATCTTTTATTTTCTAATAACCAGTTACACATCTTACTTTGCCTTCCTAATCCCAAATCCCTTTGCCTATAATTATCTTCTAATCTCTCCTCATTTATTGTCTTTATCTGAGAGAATGGTAATCAGAGGCTTTCCATTATATTATTTAGTAATCATAAGGGTTTAATAACTTGTTCCAAAGTTATCATACTTGAAAACATTATGTTATAAAATGTATACTGCATAGCTTCCTCTAGGCATAGTCTAGGTAAAAAAATCATATTCATTGTGTATACCTTTAATCAATAATTTTTTTCTCGCTGTCTGATTTGATTCTGTAAGGTTAATTGCCCCAGTGCTGCTCTTACCAGTGCAGAAGGTGCATCTTTCGGGAGACCCACTATCCTTCTGTAACATGTATTTAATATAGAGGCTAGTTTCTTACTGTTGCCTTGGCCCCAAATCTCTGCTCCACATAATAGTAAACTTTTTAGCTTTGCATTAAGAACTCTCAAAACTCCATGTATTGAGTTGCCTCTGTACCTGTACGCAAAGAGATGTCAGGTTGGAAGGAATCTTAGTGCCTCATTTTCCACTTCATTAATGTGTTTGTTCCAAGTCCCGTCTTGAGACAAGATCAGCCCCAAATAGCAAACTTCCCTTACCACCTCTAATTTATTACTGTCCAAATAATAATTATACTCATTTGTATTACCCCCAAACACCAATACCTTAGATTTTTCATAGTTTTTCATCAATTCTGCTTTTTTACATTCCTCTAGAAACTTATTAATCATTCTTTTTAACCCAGTATAACTTGTGGAGATTAATACTGCATCATTCACTTATGCCAGATGTGGGCAGAAAATTGCAGTACCAGTTATTGGCATATGATAGTCAGGGTAATATAAACTATTCAAAACTGTCTGAAAATAAAGATTAAACAATAATGGTGAATAAATTGTATCCTTGTTTCATACCAATATTTGATTCAACCATTCAATAAGAGATCCAACATTTGAATATCTGATACTTGTATAGTTATTACAATACAGAGTTTTTATAATTCCCAAGAGTGCTTGATCAATACCCAATTCTTCCAGTCTAGTCCATAATTTAACTCTGTTAACTTTGTCAAATGCAGTTTTCAAATCAACAAATAAACAATATAACTTTTGTCCTTTAACCTTTTTATATATTCTCCCATTTAATATAAATTATGCTTCATATGAAATTTTTTTTTCCTTACAACTATTATGATCAGTGTTACACAGGAAATGTATATTTTTTTCACGCTCCCCACCCCCATTCCTCTTCCTCATTACTGAAATGTTTTAGGTATGTTTTGTATAGGATTAGAAATGTATTTGATAAACTAAGCATATATCCAAGGGATTGATGGAATTTTCATAGACTGTCTTACTCTATTGTTATACTGATCTTTATATCGTGTTTATATTTTCTAACTTTTGTAAAAATCACAAGTGAAAAAGTTTCAGACGGAAGATGCAAATAAATGGATTCCCTAGGAAAAAATAACCTGGAAAGCATATAAAGGGTGATCGCTGGTGTATTGGCTAGTCCATGTAAAATAATGGATAGTTTATAAACTAAATGTAACATCTGAATAAATGAAATTTGAAAAAAGAATGGAAATAATTTATAATTTGGAAATTCAGGAGGAACTGCTTGCTATCTGACTGTATTATGACAGTGTTTTAGTTAAACATAGAAACTACTGATAGAAGCACAATATGTAATGTTAATTTTTTGGAAAGCGATTAAGTGAAATTTTGATGTCTTTATGGATTCATTAATTGTGTCATCACTACGGGACTATAAAATAGCATATTAGTCTCCCTGTGCCCACCCCCTGACGAATCCTTCATTCAGAGGTGAAGTGCTGGGGTAATTTTTCAGACCTTTGAGGCCTTCAATGAATGTTTGTTGCTGTGAGCCTTTGGATTAAATAAATATGTTTGATGCTTTGTAAAAACTAGCACAGCTTCTGACTCTACTTGCCACAAGAGTGCATACACATCTTTGGATTTTTGTAGCTCTGTGCATAGCTAGCCCAGTGTGTGCATTAATTACTCTGAACTTAGGAGTGTGCCACTTAATTTAGAAACAGCATGACAGACCAGTTGGCCTGAGCATGAGCAGCAAGCTCTCTCAATGGCTTTAAACATTAGAAAAAAATATCAAGTTGTGTCTCTTTGTAGATGATACAAAAATCTGCAGCATAGTAGACACTCAGGAAGGGGTGTAGAGAATGCAAAGGGAACTGGGGAAGCTAGAAGAGTGGTCTAGGGTGTGGCAGACAGGTTGCAAGTAGCAGTTTTCACATCTCCTCCCCCATAAACAAATACTGAAAAACTGCTAAGGCCCTACCTTCATCATGGAATTCATGTATGCTATGATCGTTCCCATTTTTAAGAAGCTGCATGATTTTTGACATTTTTCATGCCAACACCATGATCTGTAGCATTTTTTGAGACAAGAAAGGATCCATCCCAAGGATCCATCTTAGGCCCTATCTTGTTTTCTCTGTACATCAATGACTTAGATGCTAACATATCTACGTCCAATCTGCACTTTTTTGCAGATGATACTGTGTTGTATACTTCTGGCTCAACGTTATCTGAAGTCAAGGGAGTGCTTCAGCGTACTTCGTACTTCGCACAACTTGAGCATAATTTAATAAAGGCAAAGCTTCTGCCTCAATGCCAAGAAGACTAAAGCGATGATATTCTCTCGCAGTGCTGTCTCAGGCCCTCCAATACTCTTGCCCAAGACTTCATTGTCACCAAGCTAAACGAGCCTCTGGAAGTTGTAACCAAATTTAAATATCTAGGTATCTGGATCGACAGTAAATTATCTTTCAGTGACCACATCGAAGATGTCTCTAGAAGGTTAAAAGCAAGGTTAGGTTTCTTCTACAGAAATAGGCCTCCTTGAAACTCGAAACAAGTTTGTACAGGCCACTTTTTTCCCTACTCGAATTATGGCGATGTAATCTATTCCTCCACCACTCTTGCAAATCTAAGTAAACTGACATCCTTTATCACCGTGCGTACGGTTCATTACCAACTCCCCTTACCGTTCGCTCACTGTGACTTATATGCACCTGTTGGTTGGACATCCCTTACTACTAGACGCCTGCTCATGCTGGGCTATGGACTCTTAAACCGTTCCTGCAAAATTGCCAAGCTAACTCTCTTCCCCTATTAGTACCTCACATAGTGCAAACTCGCTAAGAAAATCTGACTTTATTATGCTTGACATACCAAGGACGTGGACTTTTGGTAAAAAGCATTGCATATGCCCTTCCTCCATCTGGAACCAATTACAAACCGCATCGAAACTAACTAGCACAGTTTCAATAAATTTCTACAAATCGCTAAGTTCAGCCAAAATAAAAGACACCTGTAACTGTCATTAAGTCTCTTCCTTCCCCATGTGTGCCATATTTATCCACTGGTAAGGTATAATTGATTTGTCATATTAACTGCTTTCCTTCCTTTCTACTCCTGGCTTTATCTTGCTTACACTCCACTGCTACTCTATCAAATCTCTCCTCCCTCCCATATAAGTTGTAGACTGTTGTTCGTTCTAGCTGCCAAAATACTGTATATTTGATTTGATTTGATTTGATTAAATCAAATCACACCAGTCATCATGTTTCATTTATCAGTATGCGACCTATAAGTCGCTTCCCTGTCTCATATCAATGTTTATCACCTGTGGTCACCCTATGTGGTACCCTTGTATGTATATCCAGCCTGTATCATGTAACGTGTATGTCATGTATATACTGTTATTACCTATCTGTGTTTGTTCTTTAAGTGTTTATGTCACAGGACCTCCTTGTGAATGAGCTTGCTCAATGGAGTTTTCCTGCAATAAACTTGAACTTGAAACTTGAAAAAAAAAAAAAAAAAGACCCATGATTTTGTGCCTCACATCCATCCCATTTACCACTGGTTAGATTCCCATAGAGAGAACTTGCCATAAACTGTTGTATAAACTGTTGTATAAATGAAAGATTCAGTGGAGTATTCCCACTACCTAGCATTTTATATATGCAATGGTTTCCAGTTATTAATTATGATGGTGGTCTTCCCTGTGCCAAATTGTCAATGAATATGTCATTTAGAATACAGAAACATGGAGTGTCAGTCCCATAGTGAAGCAGTAGCACTTCCACTCCCTATGCTCACAACCTGGGTTTGGGATTGAACTGGAATCAGCAGGGGCTGGCTGAGGTGGGAAGATGGAGATTCCTGTGGATTGCTATCCTATCTTAGGAGGGAAGGGACATGTCTCCTGCAATATGCCTAACACCTAGCAGAGGCTTGGTGTTGTGCCAGTCAGTTGGCTACGGCAGGTGAAGGGACTTCAGCAGATAGAGCTGTGCCATTTTACACTATTTGTCCCAGTGGGAAAAAATGGAGGAAGAACTACATAGCTGCTTCAGTATGAGGGCTGGCCCTCCCCCACAGATCCTGCACTACTGACAAGGCACCTTGAAACTTGGATCCTGCTCTGCACAGGCTCAACCAGCCCATCCAGTCTTGCCACTGTAAGTCACAGGGGAAGTTGTAGAGGGCAAGTCTTGATGCTGGTGGGTGATTGGGCTTGAAAGGACCATCAAGGCAAATGGTCAGCCAAGGAAGAAGGCATCTAAACATAAGACTGAAAAAACATACAGAGACATACAAAAGAACAAGAATCATTATGATTATGTGGTATATAATAACATTTTATAACTTGTGTTTTTTACATAGCATGCCAAGGACAATATTTTTAAACCAAAAGGATTAAAACACTACCATGCTGCTTGACATGGACATGATTCAATTACACACAAGAAAGTGAGTACTTCTTAGTGGTTTTTAGTTTTGGCTGTAGACCCTTTGAAAAAAATGGCAAAAAATTATAAAATGTTTTATACATTTGTAAATGTTTGTAAAATTTGTCATTCAAAATGGCTAAACAGATTAAAATGCAATTTTTTATGTTTACAGTTTCAAGCAATGTCTGTGAAACCTGAAAATTCCAGACTTTGGGATTTTTATTCAGATTTTCATCATACATTTTGGAAAGTGCATTAAAATATTGTCAGTTCCAATTTGCAGCATTTTTGTCTACCAACATCATGGACTTTATAAGTAATGCTACATTTTTTGCCAAGTTTCATGAAACTTTTTTGCAGAGAATTGTCAGTTTTGTTGGTTTATCATGCTGTCTAAAAGCCATTATCACTGTTATGGCTGCTGATAGGAACAAGTCACATCATCATCATGATTTTTGACACCATCGTAGTGAGCCACAACAGAAAAGAGCAGGGGCTTATTTGAATCCTTGCAAGATGCGCTCCTAAGCCAGTTATTAAAGAATCTACTAGGGGGAAGGCTACACTGGATGTAATTTTAACACATGTGGACAGAGTTGGGGAGGTTGAGGTTGGGGAAAACTTGGGGACAGTGATCACTGGATGGTCATGTTCTCCATCCAGGCAGGGACAGAACTGGGTAGGTCAGCCACCACAGTGCTCGACTTCAGGAGGGCAAATTTTGAGAAAATGGGGAAGCATCTTAAGGAGGGAGCTTGCTGGGATCCAAGAGCTGGATGAGGCACAACAACTGTGGGAAGCAATTAAAGGTGGAATTCTCAAGGCCACAGAGCAATGCATGTGGAAAATCAGAAAATGCAAAAGGGGAAGAAAACCACTGTGGTTCATGGCAGGGGTTAGGGAGGCTGTCAAGGACAAGAGAAAGGCCTTTAAGGCCTACAAAAGGTCACAGGGGATGGTGGAAAGGGGGGCCTATAAGGATAAACTCAGGGAAGTGGGATGAACATTAAGGAAGGCAAAGGCAAGCATGGAGGAGAAAATAGCTATGGAGATAAAAAGGGGTCACAAAAGATTTTATAGGTATTTGAGTGATAAGGGGAAAACAGGCAGGGTATTCCAAGACTTAGAGGAGAAGAGGGTAAAACAGCTGTAGGAGAAGAGGAGAAGGCAACCCTCCTAAATGAATACTTTACATCCATTTTCACAACAGAGGAGGATGGGAAAGGGCCTGTATTGAGAAAAAAGGGGAGGTAGAGCAAGGGGTGGACACAACTCCCTTCACAGTGGAGAGTATGTTGGAGGAGATGGAAAAAATAAAAACAGGCAAGGCTATGGGGCCTGACTGGGTACACACAAGGATGCTTCAGGAGCTAAGGGTGGATCTGACAGAACCTCTGGCAAAGCTGTTTAATCTATCCCTGGGATTGAGGAGAGTCCCAGGAGACTGGAAAAAGACAGAGGTGGTACTGCTATATAAGGGAGGGAGAAAGGATGAGCCTGGCAGCTACCGCCCAGTCAGTCTCACCTTGGTTATAGGCAAGCAGATGGAAACTCTCATAAAGGAGAGATTGGTAGGGTACCTAGAGGAGGAGGGTCTGTGTGATGACATCCAACATGAGTTCACAGGTGGCAGGTCTTCTAAGACCAACCTGATAGAATTCTTTGAGGGGGTTACAGAGGTATACGATCGGGGGGGGAGCAGTGGATGTGGTCTATCTGGAGTTCAGAAAGGCATTTGACTCTGTCCCACATAGAAGGTTGTTAGGCAAGTTGAACAGTCTGGATATGGGAGCTAGGCTTACAAATTGGGTGCAGGATTGGCTGGGTGGGAAGACCCAGAGAGTGATGGTCAATGAGAAGCACTCCAGGGAACTATGGGTGATGAGTGGGATGTCACACGGTTTGGTGTTGGGGTCCATACTATTTAATGTGTACATGAGGGACTTAGCAGAGGGTCTAAATTGGAAGGTATGTTTGTTCAGGGACAACACAAAGATATATAACAGGGTGGATGCTTGGGTGTGTGGGATAGATGAGGCATGATCTAACCAGGCTGGAGGAGCAGGCAGAAATGTGGCAATTGAATTGCAATGCAAAAAAGTGCAAAATAATGCACATAGGATGGAAGAACCCAAGAGCCACTTACTGCCATGGAGGGGAAATCACTACAGGTCATAGAACAAAAAAATTACCTGGAGATTTGGATCATGGACACATTAAAGGCTAGGAGTCGGTGTGAATGAGCAGCTGGGAAAGCAAAAAGAGTTTTGGCATGCATTGTGAGGGGCTTCACTAGTAGGAGGAGGGAGGTGATCATGCCACTATAAGAACGTTGGTCAGACCACAACTGGAGTATGGAGTGCAATTCTTGAAGCCCTGTTTGCAGGGTGACAAGGATAGGCTGGGAAGGGTACAGAGAAGGGTGACCAAGATTATCCAGGGGATGCAGGGGATACCATATGGGGAGAGGCTAGAAGAGCTAGGTCTCTGTATGGTGGAAGTGAGATGAGAGGGGGGGACATGGTGGAAACCTTCAAGTACATGAAGGGAATCAATAAGGTTAAGGGAAATAGCATCTTCAGACTGAGCAAAAACAAAACCACCAGATGGCATGCATTTAAGCTGGAGGGGGGCAGATTTAAGGGGTACGTGAGGAGGTGTTATTTCTCAGAGATGGTTGTACAACTATGGTACAGATTGCTGGAGTGGGTGATGGAGGTGGATACAGTGGAGAAATTCAAAAGAGTATTGGGATAAATACATGGGACTAGGAAGGGGAGGGGAGAGAGGGCAGAGGGGAGGGAGGTTAAAGGGAGGTGGTGAGGCTCTCTCAAGCAGACTCGATGGGCCAAATGGTCTTTTTCTGCTGGCATGATTCTAAGATACTGCTGTGGAGGTGTTACTGTTCATGTCAGCAAAAAATCCTGAATGCTGCCGGAGTACCTAATTCTGTTCTCAGAACTCCCTTATGTTTGTTCACAGAATGTGGATGTAGAATGTGTACAGTATTTTGTCTATTGTCATATTGAGCTGTTGCTTGTGACACTTGTTGCCTCATTATTAAGTCTAGACCAGTAAACAAAGTCTTCTATTATGACCCTTTGTTGCCCCAGCATATGTGCAGTGCCAGGCTCATTTATATTTACTGCTAACTCCAGTTATATTACCACTCACCTTTGTTCAACTAACTGAATTGAGCATAAACTGTAGAATGTGCTGTTCCAGCTGGTTGTCATATCCATAATCACAGACTGTGCTCTGAATCTTTGAGTTTGTGCTGCATGTGCCTTAACAGTTTAACATGTTTGGCAGACTGATGGTGAAAACATTTTGCACCTAGCATTTCCAGTGATGCCACACATAAGAGTTATCATGCAGGCTCTTCTAGGAAATTCCTCACCTCTGTGTTAATAAAAGGCACCAAGATCCTGTTAAATGACATTTCACCATTGCTGTCAGGTTATCTGACCCAATGTCAACAGCTACAATATGGATCCCACTCTCAGCTTGTTGACATGCAATCTAGCACAGAGGACAAAAGTAGTGCTAGCAGTCAGAGCTTTGACTTGTAAAGACACACATCACAGATCTAAAAATTCTGCCACAGTTAAAGCAGTTCATTCATTTGTAAAATTGGGATGAAGCAGGACACGACTGCAAATGAGATCTCTTTTACCTTGGTTGAGCAGCAGCTGAGGCTTGTTTTTCACAGTCCACAGTATGCAGTCTGAGGTGCTGAATGTGATGACATACTGTACACAGTAGGTGACAGTATATTATTTTGTACCATGTCACAGTACAGAGTTTTCACAC
Source organism: Neoceratodus forsteri (assembly GCA_016271365.2). Lineage (NCBI taxonomy): Eukaryota > Metazoa > Chordata > Ceratodontiformes > Ceratodontidae > Neoceratodus > Neoceratodus forsteri. The sequence continues at coordinate 788,473,027 of CM057452.1, forward strand.
AGTATAAGTGAAAGTTGTTAAAGAAGTACAGTGTTTGCAGAAAAGCTTAAACAGTTTTTTTTTTATTTATTAAATTCTCAGATTACAAATACCTTTGAGCAGAAACTGCTCATTTACAAAGGTTCCACGTCAAAGGATGAGGGTCAACATACATACAGAGGTAGTAAAAGAATGCACAATAAACAACCAAAACAACTAAAAGAAAAAATAAAGATACTCAGTTATAACATACTTTGACATAATATTCATATAATGAGCAGCTTGAGTAGACAGCTGGCTGCGGTAACAATAAGAGATAGAGGGCACCACAGACAGTTAGTATTGCAGGCGTGCGACCAGGAGAGTAAGTTGGCAGGCTAATGGGCCACTGTCCGATGGTGGCAGAAAATGTCTTGTACCAGTGGAGATGTGAAGCAGGAAAAGAGTCACAAGGAAGGCCCAGTGCCAGAGGGAATGAGACTGGAAAAGGGCGGGCTATGAGACATGAGTGAGCTGGGAGGTGTTTAGAGAGATCTCTGTTCAGAGAAGCAGTCACATTGAGTGGTAGAGGTGAGGTAAAGTTTGAGATTCCTTTTGAAGGGTCCAAGTGTAGTAGAGGAAAGTGCTTCTTTATTGAGGGCATTGAACCATTGAGCGGCTCTATAGATAAAGGACTGCTGACCCATGGAGGTACAACATCTGGGAACCTGAAAGGTTAGAGATTGGGCACCACGTGTTTGTTGAGTGCCACTGTAAGTAGTAAGAAGTGAGCTAACACCAGGTGGCATGAGACCAAGGAGAATCTTTTTGGTAAGTAAGCAGGTCTGGTATTATATTCTGCTGCGTAGGGGTAGCCAGCTGGCCTGTGCATAGAGGTCACAGGTGTGAATTTGTCAGGCTGCACCCATCAGTAGTCTACAGGCTTTGTTGAGAGCAACTGAGATCCTGCGGAGGGCACTTGTTGAGGCAGAGCTATAGATGGCAAGGCCGTAGTCAATGATAGAGGTGACAGAGCTGTAGATGGCTAGTTTAAGGGCATCCAGGGCATACAGTGCTTGTATTGTGTAGTAGTCTAACCAGATATTACGGTCTTGGTAACAGTGTCAATATGCCGAGGTGTAGGAGAGGGTACTATCCAGGGTAATACCAAGGTACTTGAACTCCTTGACATGTTCGAGTGGGTTCCCAGAGTGGTTCTTGATGGTGAGGGACAGAGAGTTGTGTCTGCTCTGTCGGTTATAGAAGGACATGGCTTTAGTCTTGCTGTGGTTCAGGACAAGTTTATGAGAATTGAACCAATCTTCGACGCGCTTGAAGTTGAGCTGCAGCTGGGATTCAAGGACTGTAATGTCATGGTGGCTAGAAAACAGGACTGCATCGCTCTACGTGATAGTAATATTTTTTGGTGGCAGGCACTGGGGAGATTGTTAATGAAGAGGGAGAAGAGTAGACGGCCCAGAATAGACCCCTGGGGGACTCCGGAGCAGACCAGTTTCTCATCCGAAGAGATCCCTGCAATCCTTACACGTTGCATCCGATTATCAAGGTAGCTGGTGAACCATGGAAGGGCATCGCTGGAGATCCCAATGGAGGACAGTTGCTTGAGCAGTAGGGGGTGGTTGGCTGTGTTGAGTGCCTTGGTAAGGTCTATAAATACTGCCCCATCACAATTCCCTTTGTCAAGCGTGGCATGGATGAAGGTTGTAAATTCCAGTAGTGCAGTGGTGGTGCTGTTCCCTTTTCTGAAGCCATGCTGCTCTGGGCACTGTACATTGTACTTATCCAGGAATTCAACTAATTGGTCCGATACTATTCGCTCCAGTGCTTTGGATAGTGGGGAGAGGAGTGAGATAGGTCTGTAATTGGTGTGCAGTGTCCTATCTCCACTTTTGTGAACCGGTGTGACAGTGGCTTTCTTCCAGAGAGAGGGGAAATGGCCCAATCTAAGAGAGAGATTAAAGATCTTTGTATGTGGTTCTAAGATTTCATTGAAGACTTGTGCCAGCAGTTTTAGGTCAAGGGAGTCACCACTGTACCCTTGTTTGCCAATGGCCTTTTGAATGTATTTTCTAGCTACTTGTGGTGGGACCTCCTTAAAAAAAAACTTTGGGGTTGTACGTTCTAGTTGGGGGGTAACGGGAGGAGCTGGAGGGGAGGTTGTTGAAAATATTTGGTGGAAGGACACTGTCCAGGTTTGTAAATGCATTATTAAAAGTGCTGGTGATGGTACCTAGGTCGAGTGTAGGAGTGCCATGAAGGTTGAGCATAGTGGGTTGTGCTTAGGATCCTTGCCTGTGAGTTCTTTCATGTTGTTCAAATTTGTTTCCTGGCCCCAAGAGTTGGTCAGAGCCTCTTTGTAATAGCTGCGCTTAGCATTCCAGTATTTTTCGAAAGAACAATCTTTCTGGCTGCTTTGTATAATTGTATGTTTACTTAGGCCGGAGTTGCACGAGCACAATTCCAGAGGTGGTCTCTGTGCTTGAGCAGAGTTAAAAGGTCAGTAGTAACCCAGGGTTGGTCTGTCCTTTGACCTTCATCTTTTCACTGGTGCATAGATGTCATGGTTTCTGCTTGAAACGCTTGATAACATAGGTCCAGAGCTTTGTTGGTGTCATTAAGGGAGTCGAGTACACTGCCCAGTTCAGCCTGGTTAGATGGGATTTTAACAGCTGGAGGTGCCCTTATTTGATAACCCTGCATAGATAAGCTTGGGAGGGGGCTTGTGTATTTGTTTGACCAGGAGCAGATGACAGGCGAGTGGTCACTTATTGTATCCGGTACAGAAACATTGGAGATGCGTTCAGGGTGTTAGATAGAATCCAGTCTAGAAGCATAAGGGATCCTGTCCTATAGTTACACCCAGGGGGTATTGACCAGTTGAGTGAGGGTGATGCCACGGCTGCATCCTTATAGGTAGCGGCCTCAGCAGAGAGCCAGTTAATGTTAAAATCACCCATGATTATGGTTTCAGAATTATGTTGCTGGACCCTTAGATATTCCATGATGCTATGGAAGCCAGCAGCCTGGTCTCTTGGGGGTAGGTAAACTGAGATGACAGTGAGTTCCTTGTTATGTGCACCAAGGAGGATTTTGATTGTGAGGACCTGAGAGGAGTTGCTCAGGCTAGGGGATGGGATGATGTGACCCATAAGGGTATCCTTAAGATAGATGGCTCAGCCCCCGTCCCATTTAGCAATCCTGTCTTGCCTGAAAATGCAGTAGCCAGGGATAGAGACTGAGGTATCAAGGATTTTAGGGTTTAGCCATGTTTCCATAACTGAGAGGACATCAGGGTTGTGCTGTAGGATCCATGTTTTAAGGGAATCAAGTTTGTTGAGGAAGCTGCAGGCATTGATGGATGCCATGGTAAGTGTCCCTGCCCTTCTGTTTGGTGCCACTGCTGGCTGCCCAGGTGGTCCAGAGTTGGGGTGAACATTTCCTGAGAGCAGGAACAGCATAAGGAGAATTTGTAGGAGAAAGGATTTCAGCATCTTGTAGATACCTGGTGTTTAAGTCATAAGCCAAAAGAAATTATCAACAGCTGAGGTCCAGAGTCACAGAATGTGTTAGAATTCCTGAAGGTGATGAACTGTGCCTGCACATATGCAGGATGTGAAATCCTTTTGTCTGCATGCTTCTTTGTCATTCAAAGAGGTTGTTGAAAAGCCCACATACAGATCATGGAGCAGGTCAGACGAAAATGTGGATTCAAGCAGACCTAGAGTCACTGAGTTTGTCAGACTTAATTGCTTGACTTATGTTTTGCTTGGGATAGCTTCCAAAAAGTTGATTTTTAAATGAAAAATGCAGATACCTGGTGATGATGTTTTGCAGAAATCCAGTTCAGGAGACTTTCACGGATGTAGTCAACAAGAATGGTGTAGTTACTCCAAGCAGAAAACCATGTAGATCCACAAAACTAAGCTACAGACACAGACAAGCAGCCACTACGCAAGGCATAAACATGAAACATGGTGAGATTGTGCATATTTGTGTAGTCCACTAGCAATGTGGAGTCAGAATACAATTTCTGAAAGGCTAGCGTTACACTGATTTGCACAGAGGAATGCAGACCTCACATTTAATCTTATTCCTTGTTTTTTATGATTCTATCAATACTGTTTTTTAAGAGGTATAAGGGGGTTTTATTTGCATATTTTATTCATTCAAACAAACATTAATTACAGTTAGAAACATAGACCATGATGGCAGAAAAAGACCAAGGGACTGATTTTCAAAGGTTGACTCAGGGCTTACATCAAGACCTGTGTCATACTTGATGTTTGATGCAACTGTGTGAAACTCCTTTGATGCAACGCAGCCCGATTTTAGAACATTTGGTTCAGTTGTGAAAAGTTCCACACTTTATGGCAGCTTGCGTTAAATCTTTGACACAAGCACCGTAAAATGGGTCCCCAAATGGTGCAAAGTTAGACTGGGGGCAGCCTTTGGTGCAAGGGACTTGCATCAGAGGTTTGACATAGATTGTAATAGAAAATTGTGATTGCCACAATTTCTGATGCAAGTCACTCCCTGCGACAAACTCTTTTATTTATTTATTCATTCATTTATTTATTTCTTTATTTATTTATTGTCTTGGAGAAACACCTTTGAGCTGAAAGCTTCTTTACAAAAGTTCCACATCATAAAAAAGGTACAGGTTACAAGCATGCATTAAACAGTAACATACAAATAATGGGCCCTATGCACAACGCCACCGCAGAGTGCACAAATGTGCATAGTGCACATGTGCAGGTGGCTATGTGGCACCGACTTGCAGGACCTGAGAAGGGGCCATGTATGAAGGGCATGCAGTGCCCCATGGAGGCCACCTGAGGAAAGCACCACAGCCATAATGTGGTGCATGTCCATGGGAGTGTGGCTACATAACATGCTGCACAGTGGGCACTGATGTGAATGCACAATGGCATGTGTGACATGCAGGCGTGTGAAGCCCCATGCTGACAGCAACACCTGGGTGAGGGCTGGCATAACAGTATGTGGCCATGCATACTGGGCATGCAGCAGATATGGAGTTCCTGCAACAGGGCTTGCAGTGGACGGAACAACATGCCCACCCCGCAAGCACATCGGAGGGCAGTGGCCAAACAGGAGATGGATCGCACTCATGATCCCATGTGGGACTGGGCATGCATGCCTTGAGTGGTGTGGGCATAGCTGGTGTGACAATTGGTGACCCCACACAATGGCCCGTACAGCACACAGTGTAGCAGGGCCACGCCGGCAACCGCCGCTGCCATGGCAGCCATGGTGGGCATGCTGCCACTGGCACTCCATGCAACTGAGCAGTGTGCCCCCACAAATGGGTTGTATGGCAATGGTACCTGTGCCCCTGGGCCAGCAAGCCCCCCCAGTCATGACCATAGGCATACACCATGGCAGGCCATGCCCCCCCCACAGTAGTATTGCTGTGTGGTGGCAATTGAAACAGCTGCACCTCCCAAAGTGGGCCACATGCAAGCTACAGCTATATCCCATTGCTGTACATGACCAACGTATTGCATGTACTGATGCTAGGATGCAGAATGGGATAGGACAAACTCATGGCTGACAGAATGTAATGAGAAGGACAGCTGCAGACATTGTAAAGGACAACTGACAAACAGTAGACACAGTGTACGGCAGGCAAGCACACCAAGCCCCCACAATTGCAACCCCCATGTCCTGCAACTGCCCTTCATAAACACCCACCACTCATAACACAATGACAACACCAGGGCTGTAACAAACTTGCTTATTCACAGACATTAGGAGACACACCACAGCACACAACATAGGAACATGTAGTATGCACCACATGGCAGCATCGCTGGTGAATGGTGACACATGTCATGGGCCACCACGGTCCTCCCCCCAATGTTTATACACCAGTGCCGAGTGGGATAAGGCCACACACACAGGTCCCAGGCCACTAGTAGCTTGAGCTGCTGCTGTCCTCCTGTGAATTGTCTTGTTTCTCCTGTTGGATGCAAACAAAGTGAAGTATCACCTTTTGCACTGACCCTTTGTAGTGCTGCAATTGAAAGGAGGACATGATCAGTGCACCATCCAGCTGCGTGCCACACACCCCATCCCACCAAGGGCACACAGCCCCTGGCATGTACCACTGCACCTACTACCGAGGGCATGACCACCTACCAGACACTGTCATCACCATCCTCATACTACAGCTTGGGCTGAGCAGGTGCAGGCTGATGTATTCAGAGAACAGCAAGAGGAAGGAGCTGATGTTAGAACTTTACTACTCTACTGGACTAAAGAACTAGAACTCTAATATTGGGAACTTCCAATTTTGGGTTAAAACAAACAACAAAACAAAAAAAGAGTCAGTGTGTTTGTTTGAGTTGGGTAAAGGAATTGTTATATGTGCAGTTAGCTAGGTGAAGAAAGACATTGGAAATTGGGGGGAGTGGCTTAAGCAGAAGGAAGCCAGGTGTTTGCATTTAAAAACTGACCTAGATACTTTTTGGCAGAAAACAGCAAGAGGAAGGAGCTGCTGTTAGAATTTTACTGGGACTATATTGCCTCAGTAAATCCCCTTCACCCCCCAACCCTTAGCCTGTTCTACTTTTATCAAGTCTTTATTTATTTATTTATTTAACCAGGCATTCATCATTGAGCAGAAGCTCATTTGCAAGAGGGACCTGGGTCCTTATAGCCACAGGATTTGAATGACAATAGGAACGTCCTGTTTGGGAGCAGGAGGGGAGTGATCACAAAGGTGCAAAAGACTCACCATCCTAGAAGGAAAAGAGTAGCTCTCCATCCCTCCCTAGCAGCTGGAGATCTGACTCTGAGCAAGTAAGAAGGAGACTACTGAGGAATACAGGAACTTCCTGTCCCAGAACAGGAAGATTAAGAGCTTTAAGGGCATGAAGGCAGTAGGAAAGTAGGGAGAAAAAAAAATAAAAAAAAAATAAACAGAGAGAGGAAAGAGTAAGTACACAAAACAGTTAAGTGGCCACAAATAAGACACGATGGGAGTGGTGCAGTGCAGTGCAGTGGCTGTGGAATAGCAGTCTTTTGGGAGACATTCTGGAGGATAAGGTGTTATAATAAATCCTTTTATAGGTACATTAGGGAGTAAAGAAAGTCAAAGGGAGGGAAACTGAGGCTGAATAAAGAGGAGGGTGGGTGGGCAGAGAGGGACAGTGTAAAAGCAGGGATAATGAACGAAAACTTCTGCTCAGTAATCACAAAAGAAAAGGAGGGGCAGGTACCAAATCCAGTCAATAGAAGAACTCTGGATTGGAGGGGTCGATATCAGTCCTTTCACAGAAGAAATGGTTCTGAAAGAACTCCTAAAAATGAAGGTGGACAAAAAAATGGGCCTAATGGGATTCACCCCAGAATTCTAAAAGAACTAAAGGGAGAACTAGTAACACCACTGACTACCCTTTTTAACAAATCATGGGAGGATGTTGTGGTACCTGAGGACTGGAGGAGGGTGGAGGGGGTTGGGGCAGCTGCAAACTAGAGGTGTTGGCTGCACGCTTGAGCAGACTTAGATAGACAGGGTGGTCTGTTTCTGCTGGCGCATTCGTATGTTCGTATGTGATTCCTCTTCACAAAAGTGGGAGCAAGACAGAGGCAGGATACTACAGACCTGTTAGTTTTACCTCAGTGGTAGGGAAAATGATGGAATCACTTCTGAAAGAAAGAACTGATGAATACCTAGAGGCCAGTAGGGTACAGGATCCAAGGCAGCATGGATTCACAGTGGAAAGGTCATGTCAGACGAATCCAATCATTTTTTTTGACAGGATGACCAAAGTAGTAGACCAGGAATGGACTGTGGACATGGCCTACCTAGACTTTAGCAAGGCATTTGACACAGTCAGACACAAAAGATTAATACACAAATTAGCCAGCCTGGGAGTGGGTCCCAGGATGGCAGCCTGGGTAAAACAGTGGCTGGACAACAAGATGCAGAGGATAATAGTAAATGAAGTCCACAGTGAAGAAAAGGGGATTACTAGTGGGGTACCACAGGGTTCAGTACTGGTCCAATCCTTTCTAATTTCTTTATAAGTGACATTAAAGAGGGATTGGAAGGAAAAGTATGTCTCTTTGCAGATGACACAAAGATCTGCAACAGGGTTGATACACAAGGTGGGGGGGAGAGGATGAGAAGGGACTTGGCAAAGTTGGAGGAATGGTCAAATGTATGGCAGGTTAGATTTAATGCAACAAAGTGCAAAGTAATGCACCTGGGAAAGAAAAACCAAGAGGAAGAGTACACAACGGGGGGTGAGATACGGAAAACAACAAAAATGGAAAGGGACCTGGGGGTAGTTATATCAGATGACCTAAAGGTGGGCAATCAATGTGAAAAGGCAATAAAGAAGGCTGGGGAGATACTGGGATGCATAGGGAGAGGCATCACCAGTAGAAAATAAGAGGTTGTTATCCCTCTGTACGGACAATTGGTGAGACCCAATCTGGAGTACTGCATGCAGTTCTGGTGACTGCATCTGTTCAAAGACATAGACAGGTTGGAGACTGTCCAGAGGAGGACAACCAAAATGGTGCAGGGTCTGCACCAGAAGACATACAAAAAGACAGACTAAAGGAGCTTAATATGTATACCCTAGAGGAAAGTAAGGAGAGTGAGGACATGATAGAAACTTTCAAGTACCTCAAGGGAATCAACAAAGTCCAAGAGGGTAGCATCTTTCATAAACAGAGATGTGCAAGAACAGGGGGGTACAATTTAAAGATAGAGGGGGGAACAGCTCAGAGGTAATGTGAGGAAGTATTTTTTCATGGAGAGGGTTGAGGATGCATGGAAAAGCCTTTCTAAGGAGGTTGTGGAGTCAAAAAACAGTGGGGGAATTTCAGAATGCATAGGACAGACATAAGGTAATTCTAGTGGGGGTTTAGGAGGAAGTAGGCTGTTGGTTAAATAGGATCTGCAGCTTATCCATTAGGTAGGGAAATGGGCAGACTATGTGGGCCAAGAATCCTTATCTGCCATCGAATTCCATGTTTCTATGTTTCTATGTATTCTGGGAAGGGCAGTTACCATCTCTTCCTGTGCCTGAGTGGTGTGCAGATATAGCACACTGCCCCGTCCAGCTGCTCCAGGCATTCAAACTCCAGCCTCGCCAGGCTGCCGTGCTGGTCCTATGGAAGACAAGACAGCACCACCTCAGTGACATGCCCCAATGCCAACACGCACAGTTGCCCATGACTGTGACCCAATGTGCCCCATTCACCTTGTCATGCCCTGTGACATGCCACAGGACACCAACCTCCAGTTGTCCATGATGTTATCATCCAAGACCAACTACAGCCTCAGAGGGGAAGCGACAGAAGTGGTCCACTATGTATTTTACTATTGCAGTGAACATCACCATGGCAATATGGCCTGCACAGAGATGGAGACAGTTGCAGCATGTGGCAGGTGCAGATGTGAGAGAACTGTGGCCCTGGCATGGGCCACACACACTTAATGAGGTGGCAGGTGCAAGGGACACAGGATAAAGGTGGGTGTGTGTGTGGCACATAGACCTGCAGGAAGCAAACACGGGAGAGAAGGATGTGTCCAGGAGCGCTATTGCATGTACACCTCATAGCGGACCAGGTGGACCGGCAAAGGAGGTGTGGGCCTCGGCCACTGGCATTCCATCCACAGACTGACACCACTATATGGTGGGACACACACTTCCTGGAGAGGTTCTGCTTCTCATGGGCCACAATTATCCAGACCTGCTGCCCCGTCCATGACAAGGTGTGCCCGAGGACACGGCATTCCCACACCATGTCTTTAAAGATGAAGGTGCTGTGCGCCTTTTGTGTATTATGCAAGCGGCTCATTCCAGCAAGTGGCAGGTAACACAAATGGAATGTGCCAGTTGTCAGTGTCCCATGCCATGGCACAGGTGGCTGATGCCCTGGTCACCCACATGGGTAAGCACATCTGGTTCCCCATGACAATGGACAAGGTGCATGACACAAAACAGGCATTCTATGTAATGCATGGCATGCCCAATGTGTGTGGGGCAATTGATGGCATGCACATAGCCCTACCAGTACCATCTGTGAATGAGGAGGTAAACCAGAACAGGAAGGGCTTCCACACCATCAATTGTCATGTGGTGTATGTACCAAGTTCCATGGCTTATCACATGACTTGTACATACTGGATGCCTCTGGGCTCGCTGCCATACTGCATGCTGAATGGCTTGATGGATGGATGCTAGGTTAGTATGGAAACAGTACAAGCAGCTGACACCCGCCACATGTGTGGCACTACACTGTACTGACCACATGTTCCCCCACCCTGCAGGTGACAACGGGTACCCCCTACACTCATACCTGATGATGCCCTTGCCCTGAGCACACCAGCAGAGGAGGCATAGGGAAAGGGAAAGAGAACATAGTTTAACCTGGAGTAGAACACTAAGCCGAAGCTTGTTTCCAGATGCCACCTGGGAGCACAAGGAAGTTAAGTGACTTGCTCTGGATCACACAGTCTGCATCTAGACAGCTGTGGGATTCAAACCCAGGTCTCCAAATCTGTAGCTCAGAACCTCAACATACTGTGCTATACTGCCTCCTGCATACAACACATCCCACAGGAGAATGCAGGGCACTGTGGAGAGGACCATAGGACTACTGAAGATGAGGTTCCGAGGACTTGACCATACCGGGAGGAAGAATCATGCTGGCCCTGTCATGCACACACCAGGTGTTCACAGCATGTGCCAGGCTACATAATATGGCAAAGCATGCCAACGTACCCCTGCCACATATGCCACCCTCCGAACCCCCTGATAATGTTGCTGATGAGGTCCCTCGCTGTGAGCAGTGGACAGTGGGTGGATATGCAGCCAGGCAGATGCTGGTCAAGGAGACCTTACAATGGTAATGCCTGTGACCAGCACATCTACCAGGTGTGGTGACATGTGTGTCCCAGAGGACACCACAAACCCTGTTGTGCTTGCTGGCATGGGCAGTGTAGTGCTCACTCTGCTGGTACAGCCACGTGGTGTATGCAGTTTGTGTCCCTGTCTGCGCGCAAAGTGGGTGTCACAATGATTCAACCTCACACTGAGTGCTCCCATGTTGGGGGTGGGGATGCCGTGTTGCCTGTACCCCGTTGCTGCTGTGTGCTGGCCACTCATAGGCTACGGCAGTGGTCTCGGGGGTGTGTGCAGGGCCATGCCCTGCCACAGGCTATGGTGCAGTATGCATGGTGTGTGAGCAACAGGAGTGTGGCTGCAGCATGGTACAGTCCAGTGGTGTGCTCCACATCATAGCCCAGTGCTGCATGCCCTGTGCAGCCATGTGGGGGGGGTGCATGCATTGTGCATGACATTGAGCTATGCAGTGGAGTGTGCCAGTGCACAGGGTGTGGTGGGTGGTGAATGGTGGTGGGGGGCCTCCATGTGCTGCATGTTGGGGGCATCCCTATGTGGCGTGGACACCATGGCCTGGTGAGTGCCCAATGGGCCACACCCTGCAGTGACTACCCAGCTGTCATGGTGCTGCTAGTTGGAGGGGGGGGGCTGTAGGGCTTCCCCTGGAGCCATGCGGCAATCCTACTGCCTGTGTGCCTGCTCATGGCACGGGGACATGATGCACCGTGTGACTGTCATCTGCCCTGTGAAAGGTCAGCAGTTGATACATCCATCTCATCAATGCTGGGTGTGTCCTGGCTACCGGTGTCCAATGCAGTGTCCTCCTGTGTGGCCCCATCCTCTGTTGCAGATGTCTGTGAGCCATGCGGCCTTGTGTCTGTGTTGCTGTCAGTGTGCAGGGATGCATATGTGGGCAGGATGTGCGCTCGGTGCCACAGCACCTCCCAGACCATGTCAGGGAGTGGGGGGGAGCTATGCATACCCATCACCACTGTGGCTGAGGTGGGCTGTGCCATGGGGCTTGCTTGTGCTGGGGGGACCCATAGGTGCTGCACAATCTGCTCCAGCACATCAGCGCAGTGGTCTATGCTGACTCACATGTCTATGGCCTACTCCTTCAGGGTGATGATCACGGCTATGTTCGCATGCTATGCCTCCAGCCTGACCTGCTTCAGCTGCTGGAGCATATGGTACTGTGCCTCCATATAGGCCTGTGCACTCCCAGCCGTGCTGCATTTGGGTAGCCATGGCAATGTTCCCTTGTCCCCACTGTCATCCTAGAATGATTGTGTTGTCTCCACACCTGTTCCATGTCCCATGGGCAGCTCAGGTGTGCTGTCACATGCTGCATGACCCACTGGGTGTGTTGCATGTCACTGCACCAGATGCAGGGGTTGGGACATGACGTTGCTGGGCACCATCCCCTGCTGGGGCATTATGCATTGACATGGTTCCATCATCCTGCTGGGCTGCTGTGCCCTCCTCTTCAGTGTTGCTGTCTAGCTATGTCTTTGTCTCCACCTCTGTGCCTGTTGTTATGAGAATCGTATGTTAAGACGCTGTGTGGTAGTACCTCAGCCCCTCACCCTGTGGAGCCATTGTGACTTGTGCCTACCTGAGGCATCTGCCTGCTGGTATCCACTTCCTGTACAGGCTGGGTCACTGCCGTGGCTGTTGGCTGCAGTGTCTCCACTGCTGCCGGCTGTGATCTGAATGCTGTGACTGTGGGTAAAAGGCATAACTGTTAATACTGGCATGGGGCGTGGCCCCACCGTACACCCCCCAATCGGCTGATCCAACCTGCCATGCTGTTTACCGCATCCACCACTCCATGGACAGCTACATCATTCGGCATCTCCGCCACCATCTTCACCAGTTGCATCAGCTGTGTGTCGATGCTCGTGGGGGCTCCCCCTGTGCCCTGGCATGCCCATGGCCACCTTTTTCTTGACTGCAGAGTGCAGGTCCCACCACTTATGCTTTATGACAGTCAGGGTCCATGACTCTGGCCTGGGGGCATTTATACCTGCCTGGATGTCAAGCCACAGCCTGACCTTGACCTCGGGAGTGGTGGATAGTTCTTGTGCCCCATACAGTTGGCCACAGTACTGGTGGATGTCACCCACCATCACCACAACCTAGCCACCGGTGAAGTTGGGGGCTCTTGATCTTGCCCTGCCTCATGGTGGCATGGGTGCAGCACAGCTTGCTAATCCCAGCCACCCGTTCCTCCAGTCCCAGTTGTGGGGGACCTCCCTCCACACCACCATCTGGATCTGCCATTGTCTCTGTCGGCATGTTTGCATTGACCATATATGGTGGGGTAAAGGGGTAATCCCACATACCTTGGTCCCGCCTCCGAGGGGTGTGGACAGCACTATGCGGTCTGTGCAGTCACACCCAATGGGTGCACATAGCACAGGGGCCTTTCGTGCCATGTAGCTTTGTGCCGCGGATACTACCCATAGCCATGTACATTGTGTCCCTTTGTACATTGCAACCAGATTGAGGGTGATAATACTATGCAGGTGCATACAAGTATACAGGTAACATTCGGGCAAATGGTACAATAAAAGCAATCAACAGTAGAGGATTTGTGTATACAGGTGTATGGTGTTACAGTGGTGGACAAATACATAACTAACTCAATAACTCAGTAGTAGTCAATATTGACGTTGTTAGGCAGAAGTGATTGGAAGGGGTGAGGGTGTGGGGGGACTCAGGTGAGGTGTTTAATTGTAACAGCCACAGTTGATAAGAGAGGAAAGGTGCTGTAGGAGATGTTTCTTAAATGGCCCTAGTTTCCTTTCATTGGTTAAGGTAGGTGGGAGATTATTGAGCCAGTTGGGTGCTCTGTAAGCAAAATAATGTTGTGCATGTGATGTTCAGTAGAAATGGACTTGGAGTGAGTTTCTCACCATACCTCTTGTCTAGTGCAGGTTGGTTCCTGGATTAAGTAGGTTTTGTAAGGCTGTCAAGGTTAAATCAAGTCTAGTTGTATGCCCTATGAGACAGACATGGTATTTAGTTCTACTGTCCAGGTTCAGCCAATATGTCTGGGCGTAGAGGTGGCATGTATGGGTCAGCCTGTTGGCTCCTAGTGCTCACCTTCAGGATTTATTTAGGACCATCCTGATTCTTTTAAGGGTATTGTCTGTGGCTGCACCATACACCACAAGTCCATAATCAATAATGTAGGTGACTGAACTTTTTATCACAAGCAGTAGTGCCTCAGAGGTCATACTTTGTTTGTGTTTACATAGTAGGCCTAACCTAGTGTTCATGGCCTTAATGACAAGGTCGACCTGATAGGTGAAGGAGAAGGAGCTGTTGAGATTGACTCGTAGGTACTTGAAGACATGTACCTGTTCTAATGGTGCTTCCATATTGTTATATATGGTCAGTGAGTATACTTTGAACTTATTCTGTGGGTTTGCAAACAACATGCCTGTTTTGGGGTTTTTTTTTTTATATATAAATGTTTTATTAAGTTTTCAGATGCAACCAGAATATCCAGAACCACAGAAACAACCATAACCAAAGTGTCAGTCCATGATACAGAATGAAAGAAAATAGGAAACTCAAAGGCCTCAACAATAAACAGAGTTTCATAACATGAAAAGAGACATAACGGGGGGGGGGGGGCGTGGCTTGCTCCGGACGTAATGGCCGCTTAAAACAAATGCTCTGTAACATCCCGGGGTCTTTCTGAGCTTTAATCAGCCTAATATCCAGCAAAACGAATATATGATAGTGGAAAAACGCTGTTAAACAAACCAGGAGCAGAGGCATCTACTTTAAATACGGTCAGTGCACTTACAGTTTGGGAATCTGCGGGGTTGTTATGGCGCAGCACAGAAAATCAGAGGCCTCAGCAGAATCAGTATCAAAACAAATGGCAGAAATGTTTGAGACGTTACTCAATCAAATGGCCGAAGTTACTCTTGCCTCTAATAAGACTACTCTCGCTATCCAACAGCTCAAGTCACGTATAACTCGCATCGAACAAAAAACTGAGAAAAACGCAACGGAAATAGATAAGCTTATAGCCATAATCAGGGAACAAAGCAAATTGATTCAAATGTTGCAAAATAAATCCGACAACATGAAGAACAGGAGTTGTCGGAATAACCTCCGTTTCCTCGGCTTTCCTGAGGGAGTGGAACATGGCAACCCCTTAGATTTTTTTATACAATGTTATGCCAGACTTGTTAAAATGTAAAGTTCCCCTGGGCTCACAATAGAGAAGCCCACAGAACGCATTAGCCCAATCCCAAAGAGCGGAGAAAGACCAAGGGCTATTATGGCCCGTATCTTTAAATTTCACAGACAAAGAATGGATCACTGCAAGGGCAAGAGAGCTCGGGGTTTATCCTGGCAGGATCAAAAAATCTTAGTCTTCCAGGACTATTCTCGGGAACTGGCTGCTAGAAGGAAAGAATATACGGAGGCTAGGAAATTAATGCACTCCTTAAAGATCAAGTTTTCGTTAAGGTACCCTGCCATTATGCGACTAGAGATAAATGGTTCCTATCTAACTTTTGCTACACCTGACAGTTTAATGCAATATTTACATTCTAACTGGTCTCAGCTGAGCTCAGATCGGATTGTGAATCAGCAGTTGGATACAGAACAGAACCGGCAGAGCATGCCGGATTCAAATTGCCGCACCACCCCGACCTCCCCACCCCAGCTTCCACTACCAAGGCAGCCGACCAGCTCTTCCTGCCAGAAATCGTAAGCGGCAACTTACTGGGCATCATCCGAGAAGAGAACACCCACATGACAGGAATGAAGGAACTTCACGGGACCTTCCAAACCACTCAGAAGATTTTATGGCGAGGTTTTCTATGCCAAATAGATTTGCAGCTCTAACCCCGATGGACTCAGGCGACTCAGGAGCGGATTTCCCTAGCTATCCTGCAGATAAAATGATTCAAGAATCTGCTAAAACGGAGGCTTTTACTCAGGCTCTGGACAAGGTTGCACCATCTGAAAATAGCCCGATGTTGCTGACTGTCTCCTCTTTGTCTTTAGCCACCCCTACTGGAATTCCACTTCAGCAAGAGCCCTTGGAGGCAGTTCTCCTGCAATTGGAAGACCAGACTGTTCGGAGTTAGATAAGTGTCCCGATCTCTCTATTTTCACTTCTCCTACCCACGCTTAGTTAGATACTAATCGGTAGCGGGTAGCAACTAAAATCAATGCTTGATCCTGATGCTGGATAACTGGCACTCCTTAACTTTGCTAGAATTACAGCTCACTTTATCTACCTTATATAGGCTGGGTACATCAAGGAAGCAAAAAGTAATATAAGGGGATAGCGATAAAGATTTTAAAGTATAGATGCTCGATTAGAGTTATACTAGGGACACTGTATCATTTTTTTATTGCCCTCATGCTAGTAACATTAATTTTTTTCTCTCTCTCTTCATTCTCTGTATTCATCCTGGGGTCCCTCTCGGGAGAATAGGGGCACTTCAAGAATTAATAGGGCCAATGGTCGGTACCTGATAAATCTGAGATTCCTCCTGGAAAGTAGGGCCCCATTTCATTTCATTTTGGAATTCTACAGTAACCCCTTGGATGGTCTGATCCATAATGCTTTTTTCAGAATTTATGATATAAGGCATGAATCCTTGTAAGTAAAGGACCTCCATGCCTAAGCTGTGTTTCTTTTATTTTCTTCCCCCGGGGGATTGTATTTTTTCTCTGTTTTATTTTTATTATTGTTAGCCTACTGAAAGAGAATATACCGTCTTCCCCATATTTTGGTTGGTGGGTGGGCTATTAGTGCGTTGTGGCCTTGGCTAATGCCCACACTTATTGCCACTAGCGTTGCGTAATATAATATGTACATAGTTCTGGCACGTTGTGCTTTTGTATAACAGTAATGTCTCTCCTGTTTTTTCATTTATCTGCTTTAAAACACATGTCATACATTGTATGTTTGTTTATGTATGACTGGTCAACCGACACCTATTGTGGTATGGACGCCTTGGTATTCTATCACTCCCCTGATGTTATCTCTTCATTGAAGGATATCTTAGCTAATATGTCTTATCTCTAGTCTGACTATGGCTGATACAACCTTTATAACATGGAACGTCAGGGGTTTGAACTCTCCCTCAAAGCGTAAACAAGTCTTAACCCATTTAAAAAGGATTAAAACCCAGGTCGCCCTATTACAAGAGACCAAACTAACCAGGCAAGACCACAGATATCTGATCAAGGACTGGGTGGGACTGGAAACTCATGCTTGTGCTACCACAAAAAAGAGAGGTATAGTGATATTATTACACTAATCACTTCCTTGGGTTATTTCACAAAGTAAAGCTGACCCTCAGGGAAGGTGGGTGATTGCCTTAGTAGATACCCCGCATGGCCAGCTAGTAATTGCTAATATATATGCACCTAACGAGGATAACCCTTCTTTCTTTGTAGAACTTAGTTCAAAATTAGGAAGTATGTTGAAACCAGACATGCCGATTATAGTGGGGGGGGGACTTTAATTTAACTCTTGTCCCTATACCAGACAGAAGTGGTCAGGGGAGAGAGTACCATACTCAAGGAGCACAGGCTGTACTTAGTCTTAGCTCCAAATTTCAGTTAGTGGACATCTGGCGCTTAGTTAATCCCTCAGTCAGGGACTACACTTTCCACTCTGAGATGCATGGCTCTTCAAGCAGGCTAGACTTTTGGCTAATTTCCAAGTCTTTGACACAAATTGTTCTAAAGGCCAATATTTTGCCCACAGTTATCTCAGATCATGCGCCGGTGCAGCTGACAATGTTATGGGGAACTTCCACACCACGGTCCACTTCCTGGAGACTGGACCCACTTCTTTCGCACGATCAAAAATTTATTGATTGGGCCAAAACACAAACTCAGCTCTTCTTACAAGAAAACCCTGTGTTGGAGACCTCTGCCTCCACCACTTGGGAAGCATATAAAGCCACCATGCGAGGAAAAATTATTGGATATGCCACCCACAGACGGAGGTGTAAAGAAATGGAATATACTTGCCTCGAAAGTGAACTGGCTAAGGCTGAAAGTGAATTAAAGGCCCTGCCCCACCCATCGCCCTTCTCGGAAACAGGAAGGAAAGTTTTACAACTTCGTATTAAATTTAACGAACTCTTATCCAGGAAGGCCGACCTAGCCTTACTTAGGATTCGGCATACATACTGGGAAGGGGGAGATAAAAATGGGAAGGTCTTAGCATATCAACTCCATAAAAAACAGGCCCAACGATACATAGCGGGCTTAAAAAACCCTAGTACTGGTAAGATTCAAGCTAGTGCTCAAAGTGTAAATAAAATTATGACGTCGTTTTACTCGCAACTTTATACTTCCTCTAAGTCTAAAAATGAGTCTGTTACCCAAGAATTATTGCAATCTATTAAGCTATCAAAACTCCCCCCATCCCACGTTAGCGTTCTGGAAGCCCCTTTTACAACAAGGAAGTTAATGCAGCTTTGATGGTGCTAAAATCAGGTAAGGCCCTGAGCGATGGATTTCCTGCAGAGTTCCTTCAGTTAATATCTCCTATGATCTCCCTTTGTTATACCAGGTCTTTATGGAGGCGGAAGATATGGGCACTCTGCCACAGACCCTAAGGGAGGCTACCATAATTGTCCTTCCCAAAGGGAAAGCTCTCGATGATCCCGCTAGTATTAAGTCTATTTCCTTGATTAATGCTGACAGCAAAGGTGTATGCTAGGATACTGGCTAAATAGACTTAACCCCATACTTCCGTCTCTGATACACCCATCCCAAGTGGGCTTTGTGAAGGGCAGGTATAGCTCAGATCATTTACGGACCCGTCTCAATCTCATTCACATTGCTAAATCTGCCTCGACACCTGTGGCAGCATTGGTCATTGATTTTGGGAAGGCGTTCGACTCTGTGGAATGGGACTACCTTCACTCAGTCCTTCAGCATATTGGATTCGACCCTCGTTTCCGAGCAGCAATAACAGCTCTATACACCGCTCCCATCGCTAGGGTACTTACTAACTCAATAATGTTAGATCCATTTCAACTTCATAGAGGTACTAGACAGGGCTGCCCCTTATCTCCATTATTATTTCTTCTTGTGGTGGAACCCTTGGCAGCAGCAATCTGTCAGCAACCATCTTAAACTGGTATTACTGCAGGTCATCTGCAACCTACCACCCTTACTCCCTTCACAAAAGAAAAGGGTCCTACAAGAGCTTACTAAGCTCAGGGTGGATAAGGCAATGGGACCTGATGCCATACATCCCAGGGTACTTAAGGAGCTAAAGGAGGAACTAGCAGAGCCATTAGCAGAACTGTTTAGTGAGTCTCTGAGCACAGGAGAGGTCCCAGAAGACTGGAGAAGTGCTCATGTGATTCCACTCCACAAGAGTGGTAGCAGGGAGGAGGCAGGGAACTACAGACCAGTCAGTCTTACCTCAGTAGTGGGCAAGATTATTGAGGCACTCCCTAAGGAAAGGATAGTGCAACACCTGGAATCCATAGGGGCACAGGATCCAAGACAGCATGGGTTTACAAAAGGAAGGTCCTGTCAAACTAATCTCATAGATTTCTTTGACTGGGTAACCAGAGTGGTGGACCAAGGGGAGCAGTTGATGTCGCCTACCTTGACTTCAGCAAAGCTTTTGACACTGTTCCACATGAAGATTGATAAATAAGCTGGGTAGGCTCGGGTGGGTCGAAGTTGGTCAACTGGGTGGCAAACTGGTTGACAGGCAGAAAACAGAGAGTGGTGGTAAATGGTATACAGTCAGAAGAGATGCAAGTCACAAGTGGGGTACCTCAGGGATCAGTCCTGGGGCCAGTCCTCTTCAACATCTTCATTAGTGACCTTGCAGATGGACTAGAGGGTAAGGCTTGTCTGTTTGCAGATGACACCAAGATCTGCAACAGAGTAGATGATCCAGATGGGTGGGCAGAATGAGAAGAGATCTGGATAAACTAGCAAAATGGTCAGAAGAGTGGCAACTGGGATTTAATGCAAAAGTGCAAGATCATGCACATAGGGAAGAGAAACCCTGAAGCCACTTATAGGCTGGAAGAATTGCTAGCAGTCACAAAGGAAGAAAGAGACTTGGGCATCATCATCACTGATGACCTGAAATCTCAAGCAGACCTCTAAAGCAGTAGGTAAGGCTAGGGGGTGTTAGGGTGTATTAGTAGAGGTATCACAAGTCGTAAGAGGAGGTAATAATCCCTCTTTACAGACACTAGTTAGAGCCCCATCTGAGTACTCGTGCAGTATTGGAGGCCACACCTTCACAAGGACATTAACCAAATTGAGGCAGTCCAGAGAAGGGCAACCAAAATGGTGCAGGGACTGCATCAGAAGACATATGAGTACAGATTAACAGAGTTCAATATGTACACCCTTGAGCAAAAGAGGGAGAGAGGTGATATGATTGAGGCATTCAAACACCTTAAGGGCATTAACAAGGTGAAAGAGTCTAACATGTTTAGATATAAGAAAAATAGCAGGACAAGAGGACACAGCATGAGATTGAGGGGCCGATTAAGGGGAATGTGAGAATTATTTTCACAGAAAGGGTGGTGGATGCATGGAATGGCCTACCTCAAGAAGTGGTGGCTATGAATACAGTACAGGGCTTCAAACAGGCATGGGATAGGCATAAGGGAGCAATACAAATGAGTATGAATAGATAGGCCACTGACAGAGCAAAGGCCGATGGCACATTTATAAGGTAGAAAAAGAAATGGGCAGACTGGATGGGCCATGCGGTCCTTATCTGCCGTCAGCTTCTATGTTTCTATGTATGTTGATGACCTGATGGTTATACTGGGGGATGCCCGTAAGACCATTAGACCTCTCCTCTCCTCTCCCTACTAGACCACTTCTCTCATATTTCAGGACTCAAAATCAACCAGGCCAAAACAGAGATTCTCCCACTGAATTCTAAATGTCTCCCTCAAACCATGTCCCACTTTGGCCTTAAATGGTCACAACACACCATTACATACTTGGGAATTAAAGTAGGGGTGGATACTGACAAATAGTGGGACAATAACTTAGGCCCTTTACTATCTAGCTGTAGGAGTGAATTAGACTGTTGGTCTCGCCTCAATCTTACATTGGCTGGGAAGATAGCAGCTTATAAAATGTCAATCACACCTAAAATCTTTTATTTATTATCCCACATTCCCTTATTTCTCCCTAAGGTATGGATCAAAAAAATTGAAAAAACTATAGGCGATTTCTTATGGGGTAATGCTAAACCCCGCTTCGACAAAAATATTCTAAGGGCACACTGGAAGAACGGTGGATGGGGCCTTCCTTGGATAGAAGGTTACAAAATTGCATATGAATGCTCACAGACCCTGAAATGGTTTAATCCGCAGTCCGCTGAATCGCCCCAATGGTTAACACTAGAACAAGGCGTCAGTGGAGCCCCTGTTACAGCTACAGTGTTATGGCCTGGAGCCTCTAAGGAACTTCTGCTACACCCCACCATAGGCCCCTCTATCCTTTATTGGCGAATACTTCACAAAAAACTAAATACTTCACCCCTCCCCTTATTATATACTCCCTTATGGAATAACCCCAATGTTACCATAGGTGGAAAGCCTGTCATCTGATCCACTTGGCAGGTGAAGGGTATCCTATTTATAAAGGATGTACTGACTAAGGACTCCATGAGGGTAGACACATTCCAACAATTATAAAGCAAATGGAACTTACAGAGATCTGACTTTTGGAGGTATTTGCAGATCAGAGATGCCTTGAAAATAAGGCTGCAACAAGCAGACTCATGTAAGGACCAGTCTCCTCCAGTGCACTTGTGGTTTGCCCTACAGAAGGGGACAGCAGGCATTATATATGCCTCAGTTAGAGATACTTTGCCTACCTCTAAACAATCCTCAAGGCACAGATGGGAAAATGCCTTAAAAATGCCACTGACTGAAACCCAGTGGAATCAATGCTGGAGGGTAGGACATAAAGTTTTTACTGATGCTAGAAGCAGAATGATCCATAATAAAATAATGCATTCTTGGTATAGAACACCTGTAATGCTAAAAAAAATGCAGGTGCTCCTTCATGATAAATGCTGGAGGTGCAATCTACACAGAGGCGATCTTTATCACATATTATGGCTCTGTCCCTTGATTCTTGATGTATGGAAGTCCATTCAAAGTGTTGCAAACTCAATCCTGTCATGTTGCATCCCTCTCAGTCCCTCCCTTATGTTGTTGGGTCTTAAATCAGATGTCCCTAATCCTGGCCCTCAATCATTTAGATGGCTGATGCTTCTTAGCATGCAAGTAAAGCGCTCTTTTATGAAAAATTAGAGATCTTCTAATATACCTAATATAGCGGAAATCCTCCCCGCTCTTACATATACTTCTGAATTAGACATGTTCTCACCTGATATCAGGGCGTTTGCCTTTATACCATTGTTGTTGGGCCCCATACATGGCCTACCTGGCCCCCAGAGCAGGTGTCAGCTGACCTAGTACATAGTTGCTTATTGTGACCTTTTTTTCTCAAGGCGAGATGATGTGCATCCAGTATACTGTAATCAGATTTTATCCTTATCTTCTATAAATGATATTTATGTGTTGATTATACTGTATTCAATATAGGAAGACATTGTAAATAGTTAATAATGTTATTATTTACTTTTAAGGCTTGTTACTGACACACTCTCTTTACAATTTGAGTTTTTAGTTATAGAAGGTGCGGTCGTATAATCTATACTAGTACTTATCCTCTTTAGGATGTACTTTAATCACCCTTAGTTACTTTGTGGCACCATATTTCTTATTTTACAGATGTCTCCTCAAATTCGACAATAGGAAGGTACGTCTACCGTAATATATGATGCCTTGACTTATCCTGCAGTGGTACCTCCTTGTGGGGTCGGGTTTCTGGTAAGAGTCAAGGTAGGTGCCATAGGGCTCAGTAGAGTCCTTGCAATTCTCGTTTTAGATTTATATTGCAAGTCCAAGAGTGTCATACATGTCAGTCATTTATAATGCTGTTTTGTATATAGCCGAAACTTTTTGTCATTGCTTGATCTTTTTTCCTTCTTCTTGTTTCTTTGTTATGTTGAAAAAACTAATAAAGCACTTTTAACGTAAAAAAAGAGACATAACAGGAACTATAAAAAAAGTGAAACAGTGAAACCATTATACAAACTACACAAGAACTACCTTAATGACTTCCTGACCACACTGTGATACAATCATTGATTAAGATACAAAATATAATAATCTACAGAGATAGTTAAGCATGAACTATATCCTTAACCCCAACATAACTCAATTACAGGGGCCAAGCCTTGTAAAATTTGGGAAGTGTCTTTTTCCTCCAAAACATCACCTGCTGATATGAGGCTGTATTAGAAATTGCCTCAATCCATCTGCCTAAAAGAGGAACCATAGAGGTTCTCCACTGTAAAAGTAGGAGCCGCTTGGCCTCCAAAGCTGTTGCATAGATATTTGCCTTGAATGGCAAGGCCTGTAGATCTAACACTGATTGATCACCCAGAATCCAATAACGAGGAGTATGAGGTATAGGGGTTTAGAAACAATGCTCTAATACCTGAATAAAACCTGCCCACCAATCTTTCAGTCTAACACAATCCCAAAGTATATGGCACAAAGTACCGGAACCATGGCCTCATTTCCAGCACTCATCTGACCCAAGTAAACCCATCTTAACAAGTTTATCTGGTGTCCGATACCATCTACTGAGTACCTTATTCTGAATAAGTTGTAATCTTTGGTCAGGAGAGGTCCGATGCATCTCAGTCCAGTATTTGTGCCAGTCTTTCCCCATTAATGTATCCTGGTCGGATATAATTTTTCCATTTAAACCTGCACCTTCCCAATCAAGGAGAGATGATTTTTGCAATAGTTTATATAATACAGTAGTATGACCTTTGGTGACCTTAAACCACTTCTGCAGAATGACTTTGTTTTGTTTTATAATTTAGAAGTAGTTTATTGTTGGTGAACAATGTCTCCACTTTGGCAAAGTTATTTTGTAGCCAGGCCTCTAGGTTTAGTGGGTTGGGACTGTGGGCATACATAACAGCTTCATCTGTGTATGAACATATTTTTTTGGTGCAGGCTGTGAGGAGTTGGTTGAGGAACACGCAAAACAGGAGAGGACCCAGGACTGACCCTTGTGGCACATCTGAGATAACTGTCCTACTGTCAGAGACTGTGTTTCATATTTTGACATGCTGTGTTCTATTGGAGAGGCAGCTACTGAATAAGTGCACAGTTTCTGGTGAGAGACCAGTGGATTGGAGTTTGCTGAGTAGTAAGGTATGGTTGACTGTGTCAGAAGCTTTTGTGAGGTTGATGTAAATCACCCCCACAAGCTGGATCCAGTCAAGAGCCTCATGAAAAGTGCCAGTAAATTCAAGTAAAGCTGTCAAGGTAAGATGTCCCTTCCTAAAGCCATGCTGGTGGGGGCATTGCAGGCTATACTTGTTTAGGTATTCCACCAGTTGTTCAGAGATAATTCATTTGAGTGCTTTGGGGGGGGGGTTGAAATGGGGCTGTAGTTAATATGTTAGCTCAGTCCCCGCTTATGCGGACAGATGTGACCATTGCGGCTTTCCAACTCTGTTGGAATTGTCCTAGTTGGAGTGATAGATTGAGGATTTTGGTGAGAGGGGTTAGAATTTTATCCAGTGTTAGTGCGTTTAGGCGCATGTCTAGAGAGTCATTGCTATGTCTCGATTTACCAAGAGACTTCAGGAAATATTTTATGGCCTTTGCACGTGGCACCTTCTTAAAATTGAAGGAGGGATCCAGTGGGGGGGCAGATTGTTGGTATCTCTAGTGTCACCTTGGTTGCCATTAGCTGCCTCAAGGAAATCTGGTGGGAGTATGCTACTAAGGTCCTAAAATGCAACACTGAAGGTGTCAGCTATAACTTTGTAGCTGTGCATGACTTCCCCATTTACTAGGAGCACAGAGGGAAGGGATTTGCTAGCTTTGCCCATGAAGTCCTTTAAGTTATCCCAGAACTTTTTCCCATCCCCCCAAGCTGTTGTGAGGCAGTCTTTGAAGTGACGTATTTTGGCGTCTCTGATTTCATGCTTACATGAGTTCCTTGCTGCTCGATACTGTTGGATGTCAGCCCAACTGCCTATTGCTTTAGCTCTTTGTCAAAGGTGCTCCTTTGTTCTCATAAGGTCCAACAGGGTTGGAGTAATCCATGAGTTTGAGGTCCCCTTGATTATGCATTTTGTTTTTTATTGGAGCAAAGATGTCACATGCTGCGTTAAATGAGGAGATGAAGAGATCTAGGGCCGTGTCAACGTCGCATAGGGTGTCAAGGGGGGACCAGTTAATTTGGCCATGGTGGGTCTTTAGAGAATTAAGTTGCCCTGCCTTCAGATCCTGATTTGTTACAATCTTGTGGGGGGGGGGGTTGCAGATGTATTAGACTAGTGACACGTTATCGGGGAGCGGTCGCTAAGAGAGTTGAAAAGAACTGAAGTGTCTGAAATCCTCTCAGGGCAGTTTGTAAGGATCCAATCAATTAGTGTTTCTGAACCAGTTTGTTAATTGATTCTAGTGGGGGAGATCACCATTTTGGAGTAGTTAATAGTGGTGAGGCCATCCTTGTAGAGGACAGCCTCTTGGGATAGTCAACTGATACTGAAGTCTCCCAGAATAAAAACATCCTTGTTTTGGCGCACACTCTTTAAGTAGTCAATAAGTTTAGAAAAAACATGAAACTGCTCTTTGGGTGGAATGTAGACTGTTAGGACCATAAGGATTTTCTTTGTGCACTAAGTAATAGTCAAATTGCTAGGACCTGGGCATTATTTCTGGTGTCTATATGTAGGATGGGGTGTCCCCTGAGATTAACCTTGATGTAAACTATACAGCCTCCACACCTTTTTTCCTAGCCTGTCCAGCCTGAAATGTGTATACCCAGGTAGCATTATGGCAGACTCTGAGATCTTAGGGGAGAGCCAGGTTTCCATTAGGGAGAGTACATCTGGGTTATGCTGAGTCACCCAGACATGGAGCTGGTCCATTTTGGACAATAAGCCTAGTGGCCTTTTGACGCAAGTCCTTGTGTCGATCTAGATGCATTGGAAAATCAGGCCCCAAAGGTCCATGTAGAATGTCTGTATTTCCCAATCCACCCCAGGACCTATTGTTCATATGCAGTTCTATTCCTCCATATTCACCCCCCCTACTCCCATCCCTACTCTAACTGACCTCAGTAACCACCAAACCCTTCATTTTGTCCCAGCCATACCTGAAACCTTTTATGGTCTTGGTGTACACCACATCCACTGGCAAACAACTCCATGGCTCAACCAACCTTTCTGTAAAATAAGTTTCCTGATATCCCTCTTAAAATTTCTACTTGTCATACTCCACTCATGACCTTGGATACTTGAATCTTTCCTCTTGATAAACAGTTCCCTGCAGATCACCTTGTTTATTCACTTCAGGAATGTAGGGGTCTCTATCTTATCCTACCACCCTTGCCTGTTCTCTAGCAAGTGCTTGTTCAGTGCATTGAAATGCTCCTCAAAAGATATACCCCGTTGGCACTGAATCATCTTGGTCACCCTGCACTGCACCATCTCCAGCCTGTCCCTGTCCTTCATTAGCCTAGGACTCCAGAATTGAAAAGATTATTCTAGGTGCGGCTTTACTTTTGACCTATATAGAGGCAGTAATACCTACTTTTTCCTGCTGTCAGTACCCCTTTCAATACACTTCAGCACCTCATCAAATATACCTCAGCACCCAATTAGCCTTACAATAATCCCTGTTACGCTGACTTGATTGCCTGAGAGAGTCACTAGTGATGATGATCAACAAGTCACTTTCTTCTGCTGTAGTGCTCAGTTTTACCCCTCCCATCAAGTACTCTGTCCTGGGGGGTTTGTTCCCTAGGTGCATAACCTTGCACTTTCTCGCACTGAATTTCAACTTGCAAACCTTAGGTAATAGCTCTAGCCTTTGTAGATCCCTCTCCAATGCCATCGATGAATTCAAGAGGACAGGACCCAGAACAGATCCCTGTGGTACCCCAATCATGACTTCCCTCTCTTCTGATTTAACTCCATGTACTATCATCCTCTTCTGTCTCTCCTTCAGACAGTTCCCACCCATCTAATTATTGTTTGTCCGTAGCCAAACTTAAGTCTATCAGCTTCCTCCACAAGCTTTTGTGTGCACAGAGTCAAAAGCCTTGTTTAGTGACTCAAAAGTATGCAGTGACTGTCAAAAAGATACATTAAAAACAGGTATTTGTTAGTGGGTTACATTTTAACATTCAGTGATAACTTGAATTAATATTTTTCCAAAGAAAAAATATGTATACTTTAAAAAACATACTGCTTCTACTTATAATTATTATTATTATTATTTGGTTAAACAACTAAATAAAAAAAAAAAACTGTCTCAATGTAAACAGACAAAAGTAATAAATGCTGTTAAGAGTTAAGGCTCTTCTAAAATATGTGGGCTCCCATATTCAAAAGGTTTCCTCTGCATGAACCGGGTTTGCACTAGCACCAATGGCCTATTTTGAAGGTTTGCTATATCCATCAATTAGTGCAGTGCAGGCCAGGGACAACAGCGCATTTGTTCTACTATAATGTATTCGGCACAGAATAAGGTGTTGGTGATGTGAATATGAGGCACAGGGCAATACTCAATGAATTAGCACTGAGCTAAAGGCATTCAGTGTCACGTATCATTGTGCAAGATATGAATAATAAAAAGCAGGCTTTAACCCAGTAAAACCTAAAGGCAGAACTCATAACTACAAAACCAATGGCCCACATTGTGTACCTCATGCAGGCTGTCTTGGAGGATGAGGAGCAGGAGAATGCCCCATTGGCCCACAATGTAGGTCTCAGAGGATTATGATTCAAACATACAGTACCATCCACAAATCACATTCGAAGTCCTGAGTTATGAGCAAATCATGGGCTGGTACAGAATTCAGGCCCGTGCTCAGGCAGCTGTGTGAGCTACTGCATAGGCAGCTCCAGACAGACTGGCACTACAGCCATACAATGTCTGTTGAGTTCAAGTTGAAAGCAGAACTGTGCTTCCTGGTCACCTAATCATTCCAGAAACCAGTGGGTAACACCACCAGTATCACAAAGTCTTCCACCTTGCACCTGTTGTGCCAGTTCCTAGTTACCATGCTAGCCTATACTAGGGAGGTTATTGCACCCCCCCACCATACCAACAGAGTGAACAGCAACCATGCTGAAATTTTATCAGGTTGCATGCCTACTGACTGTACTGGATGCCACTGACCACCAATTTTAGTGCCAATGCACCCTCAGGGGACAGGGTGGAGGCCTACATGAAAAGAATGGCCTTCACCTCCATCAACTTCCAGGTGGTGTGAGATACAACAGGGTGTATCACCAATGTCCTGGCATGGTTCCTTGACAGTGCCCACAATGTCATCATCTGCCACTTCTACATCCTGTACCAAAGGATCAAGGGTGGAACGTACCCAGTGGGCACCTGATTGGTAAGTATATACCCCATGCCTCACCGCTGAACATAGCTGCCTCTGATATCACTTACCAATGACTATTTCCTACAGAGGGGACTGTGCATACCCTCTGCAACCCTGGCTGCTAACATGTGTCCTACAACCCCCATCTGTTGCAGATCACAGGTACAGTGCAACACACATTGCAACCTGCAATGTGATTGAGCACGTATTTGGCATGATCAAGATTCGGTTCACATGCCTTGACCATTGTGGTAGTGCCCTACAATACTGCCTTCAAAAGGCCTGTGCCATATTCCTTGCCCGTTGCATACTACACAACATGGTGATGAACAGTGGGATATGACTGCCTGTACCAGAGGACAACATTGCAGTGGATGTGGAGCCAGTGGACCAGGGATTGCAGGAGCAGCTGATAGGTGTGACTCCAGAATGGCCAGGAGTTCCAGGGACTACAAGGAGCATCTCACTGCAGACCTCTTCAGACCAGACAGTGAGTACAGAGCACCCAAGAGACAGTAATGGCTTAACAAAATGTATTAAGAATGTGCAATGGAAATGCAATACACAAAAATATAAATGCTTTTGAAATCAATCCTATAGGGAAGGGCGACATAAATAGCATCCATCCAGGTGAGGTGGGCTTGAAAACAAAATACAACTATCCAAGCTGCCTGGGAAGGGGTCTCGAAAACAAAATATCGCCATCCAGGAGGGGGAGAGGGGGCTTAAAAACACATGTGATAGCTATCGAGGCAGTGGTGGTGGGAGAGTGGGAAACATGTTTCAGTGACAACCAGTGTGTGGGGGATGCTGCAAGTGGCAAACATAGGATAGGGCAAAGGACTTAATGGCACCAGTATTCTTGTCCCATACCTCTACCATGGACACAGGGCTGGCACAGGTTATGTGTCCTGTGGGCAGCAGGGGGGACATCGTCCATGACATGGAGGATTGGTGTGGAGATGGGGTGAGCTGCCCATGGCCCCATGGGGTAGAGACAATGCCAAGGAGCAGGCCATGGTTAGGGGTTAGTGGCAGCCAGCCTCCATGCGTCAGTGTGTGGTGGCTTCTGTGGATCCAAGGCACATGGCTGCCCACACTGTGGGTGGTGGACTACTGCCAAGGTGTCCATTAGGGGGTGGTCACATCCTGGGGGGTTCATTGTGGAGTGACACACCCCCCTCTAGAAAGGCCATCACTGTGGGCAACCCCTGCATTTCATAAGACTATGGCAGTGGCATCTAGCATGACACTGGCCACCCCATATCCAGGCTACCAAAGCCAGCCACCAGCAACTACTAAAGTCTGCCGAAGCCAGTATCCAAGCTGACTGAGAGGGACTGATTCACTCTGTTGAAGTGTGCCACCAAGGCTGCCATGTGCAATGCATGAAGAACCATAGTCCACTACTCATGGTCCTGCAGCATGCTTCGCATGCAGCCCAGCTAAGCTTGCATGCCCTCCTAAGCCTCACAGTGGCCTGTAGCAGCTTCCTGCTGTCTCCCACCTGTTGCTGGTGTGGACTGTTCTAGGAGACAGGATTTTGCTGCACCCTGGCTCATTATGTGGGCTGGGATGGCTCTGCAGTAGGTGCTGTGTCTGGGAGATTGGCCCAGGGCAGCACAGCAGGGGCTCTTGTGGGGACAGTGGCCAGAGTAGCAAAACACACTAGGGGCTATGCCAGGGACAGTGGCCTGGGGCAGCACAGTGGGGGCTGTGCCAGGGACAGTGACATGGGACAGCACAGTAAGGGCTATGCCAGGGACAAAGGCCCGGGGATTACAGTGCTGGCTGTGATGGGGGGGGGGCTGGCTGGACTCCGTTGACAGGGAAGTCAGCTGGAGCCAGTGTTGGCTGGTGGCACTATTGTGGTGAAGCCCTGTTGGTTGTCCCTGTTGCCATCCCACCCATTGTTGGTGTTAGACGGGTTGCTAGAGATTCCAAGGGTTATTTTGAAATCATCGGGTGCCCGGGCTTTTGCGTTTGTGGCTCCAACCTTCTGGAATTCTCTACCATGTTGGATTAGAGAGTGTGTGACAGTGGGGGGTTTTAAACAAGCATTAAAATCCTTTCTATGGACTAAGGCTTATGAGGAAGAGGTTGATTTGGTTTGATTTTATTATTTCATCATGCTGTTTGATGTGATGTATTTTACTGGTTTGTATTGTAATGTTTTATCTTGGTATGATTTTATAATCTGTTCTACGCCTTGACTTTTGAAAGGCGCATTAAAAATAAAGATTATTATTATTATTATTATATTATTAGAGCTGCTTGAACTGTCCTCTTGGCACCTCCAGTCCTCCACAAAAGTCTTATGGTTGCTGTCCATGTCATTGTCCTACACCTGTCCTGCAGGGGTTAGCCAAATGAGCAGCAGACATCTGGAAGGCTGCAGTGCTTCCTCACCTATGATGTCCATCACAATGGACTGGACTGTTTAGAGAAAAGAGGGGCATTACTGAGTAATGCACATACCAGTGCGTGGAGAATGCCAGCATGAAGACCCAATGTACTGTGTATAATCCTACGCATGCCACCCGTGCAGTGCAGTGCAGTGCCCATATTCCACTAGTGCTGTGTACATAACACACACTTCAAGCATCATCAGTAATAACACAGCATGCAACACCCAGGAAGCAAAGTAGGAATATCCCAGCAGACATACACACACCATGAATATCTGGATACCACCAAATGGCCTACCCATATTGTGTAAACCATCCAGCATGTACACAGTTACAGACAATACACGTAGCAGTGAGGGCCTGCAAATCTGGTGTACTGTGGCCCACGCAGAGACATGAAGGAT
Organism: Neoceratodus forsteri; assembly: GCA_016271365.2. Lineage (NCBI taxonomy): Eukaryota > Metazoa > Chordata > Ceratodontiformes > Ceratodontidae > Neoceratodus > Neoceratodus forsteri. The sequence continues at coordinate 788,504,215 of CM057452.1, forward strand.
GTATACATAGAGCTACTGTGGGGAGTGCCCACAGAACACCTATGTGTGCAGGACATCCTGTGTGCACCCTATCTGGCCAGCTGTGGCCGTGACATCACAATGTTATTTCCTGTCCCACAGACCCATGACATGCCTGCAAGAGATGACACCACTGGTGGGTGTTCCCCCCCCTGACCAATCAATGTTCCAGGACTACTGCAGTCACTCACATGGCTGTGTGATAGTCCCACCGAAAGGCTATGCCTGTAGTTCAATGGGTAGCATCAACCAGCCACACCCTCTTCCTGAGCTATTTAAGCCAGCTTCATCCAGCCTCACTCTGAAGCACTGTTTCTCCTTCCTGCCTGCCCCATCTCCACATGTTTGTCTCACATGTTCCCTTTGTGATTTGGGGCTTTCTGTTTGATTTGTGCCTCCACCAGCTTTCCAGGTAAGCATTTTGCTTTTTACCATCCTGGCTGCAGTTTGTGCTTCTCTCAGTTGACTCTTTCTGCTACATACCTGTTCACATGTAGTGTACCTCCTGTGGGTTTTTTTCTGTTTTAGATCTTGTGTGCATCTATTTTTCATACTGTTCTGCCTTTTTCTTACTTTTGACTTGTGCTATTTCAGGCTCCAATTTTTGCTGTTTTCTTCCATACCATTTATAATCTCTCAGTTCAGCTACAGTCCTGAAATGTTTTCACCTGGGTCCTAGTAAGGCAGTCACTCTCTTTTGTGTTCTGTTAGTTTATCTAGTTGATCAGTTCAGCGGCTTGCTACTTCCTAGATTTCAGTTCCCTTATGCTCCTGTTTTTCTCCTAGCTGTTTCATTTGTTCTCTACTGCCTCAGCCCACCTGGCCAGCAGTGCATCAGCAACTAACACTGACCTCACTCACAGAATTGGTTGGCATGCATTCACTTTTCAATCTAAGTATGTATCATTCAGTCTCATACAACATCATAGTTATCATTTGATGTCTCAATCACTCATTCAGCCTTGCCTTCATTTTGTTTCTACATTGTAGTCATGGCAATCAGGGTCCATAATTTACCTCCTACTACTCCTTTGCTCATTAGCATGCCAACCATAACCATAGCATGGTCTCCAAGGCTCCTTGCCCTTTATGACGATGGTCACACTCTGCTCCCTTGAAGTCTGCATTTGGAGGGTGTATCCCTCAACTCGAGCAGGGTCCTTCTCTTTCTGTCCATTGCTCCAGGAAGCTCTGACCATGTAGCCCAACTCAGCAGCACCTCTTGATGTAGAATTTAAGGCTTCAGCTGCCAGAGGGTGGGGCCTCTTTATGTCCATGGGGGCTCCTTTACCTGTGCAGACCCCCCCATGGACGTTTAAGGTGCACCTGGTCTCCACCAACTTCCCTTCCTCTGCCCCTCAAGAGTGAAGATCATATAGTTATGCAAGCCACAGCCCCTCAAGGGCACAACTCTTATGACTTACCCCTCAAGGGTTCAGCTTCCTCTCTAGGCCTTCCCTCGGTGGAGGACTGGTGAGTACCCTTCACTGATCAATACTTTTCTCCTTCTGACTTGGGGGTTGGGCGTCCTTCATGGAGAACCTCCCTTAGCTACAGAGATCAACTTGCAGCACCCTGGCAGTGTTCCTATTGGAAGGATAGAGTGAGGGCCCTTTTTTTATTAAATTTCCCCTTGATCTGGGTATATAAATTGTGGTAGTTTAACTATCACTAATTTAATCCCTAGACTGGAGGAAAGGTAGCCAAGGCCTTGAATACCCCGGGGTTTCCTCTCATAGGGAACTTTTCCTCTTGTCTGTGCCAAAGGTCATAAACATTAAGTAGTCTCTGCAGGAAATGGTCCATAATGTATTATATTTATATTAATATAGTGTTTATCCTAGAGAGTTTCTTCTGTGAATTAGGGTTGGATGTCAGCCCTCTTTTCCATTCTGCCTTTCCATTTCTCCTTATGGAAGTCATGCTTATGTCTGCTGTCAGTTATCAAGTACAGTCAGTCATCATTATTCAATTCAATCTCTCTCTGTTATCAGTCATCACTAGAACTTCCAATCTGTTCTCACTCAGGCTCTGTGTTCACCACCTGCTGCACAGTATTTTTGGGCTCCTTCCTAAGGTATCTTTAGCCTAAAGAAATTATGTCCCCGTGGCACCTCTGTTGATGCTTCCAATCTGGGAGCCTGCTGTTCACCATAACTACCATGGGTATGTGATACCACATAGGCATGTGATCAATGTATGTTATTAGGTACTGTGTCAGGTTAGATATATATGTCCTATACTTTGATGAGTACTTTTAGCCAGGGTGTTAAATGTACCAAACAGCATGTTGCCATATCCCAAGTCTGTGCCAGGTACTGTATACTGTCCATGGTGAAGTGACCCCTCACTATAACGAATGCCTTGGGAGCCATGACTGCCATTCGTTATAGCTTCTTGTTTGTTACAGTGAAGGACACCAATACGGGACATGCAGCGGGGGGTGTTGCTCTGTCAAGTGTCAATATTGATGCCGGAGGTAGATAAATAGCATAAGTTAACACTGCAAGGATCCCTTTTTATTGTTCTTCCCCCAGTAAGATATTCTGTGTCCTTCTTCCCCCAGTAATCTATTCACTATCTTCTTGTGGTTCAGTAGTTAGGTAGCTGATGCCCACACACCTCCCCGGCACTCACCTCAAACAACACGCTGCCTGCAATCGCAAATACAATAATGAAAAGACGGGCATACCTTGTTTTTCAAATTTTAATGTGCTTCCACTTTATTGCAACCACAAGGAGTGCACCACTTGAAGCAAACACCAGACCAATATACAGGTACGGGGATCAGATTTGTTTTGTAAGTGGCAGTACCATATGGGATCAGATTTGTTTTAAAAAGATGCAGTATGGTGGTACTAGGAGAGCTCTGTTGACAAAAGTGGCAGTACGAGGGTCAGATTGTTTTTAAAAAGATGCAGTACAAGAAGCAGATCTGTCTTGAAAAGTGGCAGTACGAGGAATAACAGTATTTGTTTAAAAAAGTACCGGTAGGGGAGCAGATTTGTTAAGTGGCAGTACGGGAAGCAGATTTGTAATGTGGCAGTACGGGGAACAGAATTGTTGTAGCAGTATGGGGCTCAGAATGGGTTTGCTTTACATGTGGCACTGCAGAAGAGGGGTTGATTTTAAAAGTGGTAGCAATATGGTAGAGGGCTTGTTTTAAAATTGACAGTATAGGAACGGGTTTCTTTAAAGAGTAAACTGTACATGGGTGTCTGCTGATTTGTATCGGGAGCCATCAGGACCATTCGTTATATCCGAGAATTTGCTATAGCAATGTATTCGCTATAGCGAGGAGATACTGTATGTAGCATGAGAGCAGGAATGCATATATCACCTAATCCACAGCTTGCAAATGTACTGGAGTTTTTGTGCCAATCTAGGATGTGACCACTGAGTTTAGTTACTCCTACTGTCTGATATCCACCCTTATAGGTGTCATGTTATGATTACTGTGCTCTTTTTGAAGAATTAGACCTAATGCTAAATGCATATAACTAAGTAATATGGGGTGTACAAGGGGTTTGGTTAACAAATATGGGTATGTCCAAAGGGAGTGGTGAGGAAAGCAGCACATGATCGCCAGACAGTTCTTACCTCCAAAGTGCTAGGTCATCACTACAACACTTGTAGGTAGTGTTGATTCTGTGCCCAGTCCCTGGTCTCACCTGGCAGCATGCTATGGTATGGCTGTGTATACAAGTCTAACAGATCTGTGCATGGCCATGTCTATCTCTGCCCTGTATGTGTGGATGCAGTGGCATCATACTGATGTACAGGGGTGTGTATTGTGCATGTTGCATGGCACTTTGCCATGCTGTATGCCACCTGGTATTTATCACACATCACCATTGTTCTCCTCTGCAGACAACAGGATCCAGCTAGAACCAGACAGGGGCCAGATGGGCTGGATTGGATCACAAGGGCAACAGACAGACGGAGCAGAATGCCAGACAGAACTGAGGTGGGAGACCATTAAGGGAGGGTGACTAACACTCTGACAGACATCCACATAAGTACCCCGCATTGTGTGGGTCTCTGTCTGTTTTGCATAACTACACTATGCCGCATGTTGTTGCTAATGGGGGGACAGCCATGTCTTCGACCCAGCAGGTTTCACGCATGCCTGCAAGGCTGACACTTCAGCAATTGTGGTTCTGGCCCCTCATCTGGCCGTTGGGGCACTGTCCCGTCACTGACACTGTGGTGTGCCAGGTGATGTGCCATCTATGGGTTGAATCACTTTGCTAGCATCCCTTCTGCCCCATGTGGGTACTGTGGCATGTCAAGCATTACACTGTGCTGTAGCCTGTCCCTGTGTCACAGCACTGGTATACCAGGGTGGTGAAACTACTGCTTATTGCCCCATGTGGTGCACCTCTGATTTCTTTTCTGGTGTGTCATGGTGCATTGTCTGGCCCAGATATGCATATCTGACTTTTGGTGTAACCACTGTGCACTGTGTTACTGGTACACCATTGTGACATGTCACATGCAGCATACAGCATGCATGTATAGTCTGTGGCAACCAGCCTTCATCGGTGCAATCTAAAGTACCATCTACACTGGGTGCTACACCATAGCATCTCACCAGAACCGGATGGTTATGGGGTCCCCAGCAGAGGTAGTTATTGATGGCCCTTGAGTGTACCCAAGCATGTACTCATTTGACACCATGATGCATAGTTAGGAGGGCCTGCCCAACCCTGTGATGTCAACTGTGTGATCATTCCTCTGTACACAGGAAGTGACATCTCTACATGACAATAGACATAGATGTTACCAGTCTGATTACCTGCACAGCCTCCATTTAGGGGCCCCTATCAGTAGGGCAACCCTAGTTTCCACTGGAATAGCTGGAGGTGGCTCTGCATCTCAAACCAGTGTTATTGTGACTGAAATACAGTGTGTTTGGCACATGCATGGGTGACTGTAGTGCCCTCACTTATCTACCTCATTGCTGCACTCACATGTTACCCTGCCTGCTGCACATGATGCTGCATGTCAGTCCCACCTGTATACAACTGTGCTCTGTGTGTGTACCACTTGTGTGTGTGTCTGGGCCTGACCCCTCCTTTTGCTGCTGCTGGCCAGGGTGGCTCCTGTATGTCCAGTGTTTTGCATACCTGTGGGAGCCTGTGTGCTGCATGCCTGGTGTGCAGGTTACTGGGTGCATGGCTGCAACTCATAGCTACTGGAGCTGATACAATGCCTATTGCACTCTGCCTTGGCACTGCTATAGTATGTGCTGCATTTATACATCTGGCCTCAATGCTGGTGTCCTATGTCACTTGCACAGCTGTGTCCAGTTCTGTTGCCGCATAGGCCACTCATTCGATGTACATTTCTCCACTATCCAGGTACACAGTGCTGTCTCTGGTATTCCCCATGAATGCCATTGTGGCTGCATGACTCTGCCCAAGTATGTCTGGCATGATGACCCATGTGTAGCCTAGTTGTGCATCTGTTATGCACAATATGCCACTTCTGTGTCCCTCATCTTTTGTGCACTGCTTGTTGAGTTTAGTGTCTTTCATTCTATAGGTGCCCAGAGTTCTGCAAGTCAGTGTGGAAATGACCCTGAGGCAGAAGGCAGGGATGAGCTCCTGAGCAACAGGTCTGCCTCCTCAGAATGGTCATGCAGAGACTGGAGGAGAACACCCAGGCAATGAGACAAGAAAGAAAGAAAGAAAGAAAGGAAGAAAGAAAGAAAGAAAGAAAGAAAGAAAGAAAGAGAACCTGGAGGAGGCCATATGGCCTGATGGACAGCAGCCATCACCTGCAGGTTCATAACTGCACTGTGCATTTTATCGGACTGTGTGGTGCCCATATTGGGTGTTTATTTCAGTTTATGGGCAGTTGCTATTTTTTTTTTTGGGGGGGGGGGTTTGCAGGCTATTGCCAGATGTTGCTTTATTATATTATAGTCATTGTTTTGTATGGGCTGTTGTCCATGTTTCACTATTAAACATTTCTGATAACTTTGCTGCTGTGTTGAGTTTCTTTCATTGGTGTCCATCTCTCCTCACCCCACACACAGTCAATATTTGGTGATGCAAAGTGGTTACAATAACTACTGTGTGCCATGATTAAAACTTGTACTCCATGTAGTATGTACAAAGGAGTCACATGCCTTTCCCTGGACTGGAGCAAGGGACACTGCAACAGCAAAGAGAAAAGGGTGGAGGCCAAAACGCTTATTATGTTCTTTACAGTGCACAGACACTTCCCAGCTCACTGCCTAACACAGCACCTCAGAACCCTGAGGAAATATGAGCAGCAGTTCCACAAGCGGTGATGCATGCATGTGGTATGCATTGGCTCAGAGAGGAGTCGGTGAGCAAAGGTTAGAAAGGGTTCAGACAGAAGTTAGCTGTGCATGGGAGAAAGAAGCTTGGGACAACAGGGTTGGAATTTGGATATTGCACGGGTTCATTCAGGGACCACTGGACCAGCACGTATGACTGAGGATGGATGCAATAATTAGAAAACCACAAGGTTCAGAAACAGGCCATAAGGTGTGGGGTTTGATGATGGGGAAATGACTGAGGAGGGATCACTTCATAGCATGGTCAGTGGTCATGGCACTGCATAATGCCACTGCTGCAATGCCACACCCAGAGGTCCATGGTAGTGACAGAGTGAATATCTGCACTAGAAAACTCCATTTGCAGTCACAAATATTTGATGATCTTCATTTGCAATGTGAATTAGCCACCAGTGAGATGTGTATTAACAGCTACAAAGTAAGCACTTTGTGCCAAGATGTTTTGGGGGTAGCAGAATGGGAAGCCTCTTTCTGCTTCTAAAATCTGCCACCCTTGACAAAGATTGAATGGGACCTTATTAGTTACATATAAACTCTGTAGTGTAGCATGCTGTAGAAAAGCATGGTTTCAACTACATGTAAAATCTCTCGCAGTGTGGGCAGCAGCATTGATCGAAACCCCAATCAATAAACCAGTGCACAACAGCTGTAGTACAGGAAACAACTGAATGAATTTATTGAAATAAATCAATGAAACTTTTAGGCCAGCTAAAATAGAGCTAATTCCCACCCTGTTTTATTGAGTCAGCACCCCATTGGTTGCATCCCTAATTTCTCTTGGTCTACCCTAGCCTGCATGCCTGAAGCAAATCGATTCATTCCCCTACATGGCAACCAGGCTCTTCTCTCAATTTAGCTCAACCTGAGCTTATCCAGCCTTGACCTCTAAGCCAGCTGTCCCTCCTGTCCTCCTAACAAAGTAAAAAAAAAAGGATAATCCTTCGCCTGCTGTTACCTTCCTCTCTGCCTAGTATCTCCAAATCTCTCCTCTCCTCTCTAGCCCTTTCACACATTCCTCTGAAAATTCATGCCACAGGCTCAATCTTAGACTAACCCCCCCTTCACAAGTATGCATCTGCCCACATGTTTAATGCCACCTTCCCTGATCTTGCCTGTACTCTTTGTGCTCACAGACCAACAGTGCACTAGCCCATTATTGCCTGCCCTCCACACCTTTGAGCACTTCTCTGAATTTGCCTGCTGCACCATTACTTCGGTGCCTGACCCTATCCTGCCTCCCACCTGCAAGCCACCTGATACTATTTGGCATGCCTGGACCTGGACCCAGTGGACACGGCTGCCGCCTCCCTCACCTCTACTGCCAAGTAAAATGATCTTGAACACAGATAGAAAAAACAGTAGGTACGTACACCAGGAGGCATCACAGAGGCAGCATTAAATACCTCAAAAGTTACCTGTTAAGACTAGCCTTCCTGCTGCTTCTACTCTCAGGTAACATACACCCAAATCCAGGCCCCCCGCACACCCATGGGATGAGTGCCCATAAATCATGTATGCTCACAATAGCCTCACTAAATATCCACAGTCTAGTAGCTAATTTTACTAACCTCCAGGCCTGGGTAGCTCTCCATAACCCTGATGTACTGTCAATCGTCGAAACATGGCTCTCCCCAAGGATTCCTGATGCTGACATCTGCATCTCTGGCTATAGGATCTTTAGGCAAGACCGGCTGTCTAAAAGAGGGGGGAGGCTGTGCATTCTATCTCAAGGATTGCCTTCAAGGCGTATCTCTAAATCTTCCCAGTCTTGGGACCTCTGCTCAGGCTCTTGCCATTAGGGTTCTTCTTGAGGCACAAAGCAAGTCTCTTACACTATTGTCCATCTACATCCCTCCAAAGCACTCATCCTTAGGTCTCGATGCTGGCATTGACTGCCTAGATAGCCTAACCCCATGCTCCAAGGTTATACTACTAGGAGACTTTAATGTGAGCTGGCTAGCCCTAGAAGCAAACCACTTCAAGGATGCTGTCCAGGCCATCCACTTCACGCAGCTCATAGAAGCCCCCACCAGGACTAACTACAGAACTGGTACTAGCACACTTCTTGATTTGGCACTCACCAATGGTCCTGAGCACACCTCTAATGCCACTGTCCTCCCTGAGAGTATCAGCGACCACTCACCTATCATGTTCAGCTGGACCAATAAATTCACCAAACCCCCTCCCAGAACAGTCACAGAGTCCTAAGGACTGGTCAAGCTGACCGGCTAAAAGCTGATTTTCAGACCACCAATTGGTCCCACAGTGTATGAGGCTCCTGACGTGGATAGTGCACTGGACCATTTCATTCTTCTCTTCAACACTATCTATGAAACTTATGCCCCTATACAAAAGCAGAAAATCAAGGGCCATTACATCCCCTGGATGAGCCCTGACATCCTGGGACTTATGAAATACTGTGATCATTTCTGGCACATAGCTAGAGCCACAGGGAAGCAGTTGAACATTGTTAAGTACAAACAAGCTACAAATAAACGCACCTGGGCCATTCGCATAGCTAAAAACCGCTACTACAAGGTGGCCCTGTCCAAAAACCTGAATGATGGATGCAAATTATGGGCAAATCTTAAGGAGGCTACTGGGAAGGAGCCAAAATCTGCCCCTGACATGATCTGTGTTGATGGCTCCCCCATCCTTGACCCTAAAACTATAGCCGACACCTTCAACCTAGCCTTCACGGACCTCAGTTATATCCTCCCTCCTGACTTCTTGCATCCGGGCAAGCCTGTCGCAGGCCCTCAGTCCTCTGCATATCCCCTTTTGTGGTTCAAGGCCATCTCCCTAGGGGATGCAAGGAAATACCTCTCAAAGGTACTCGGTAAGGGGAGATTCAGTGGGAACTCCCTTGATCTGAATTTAATCGCACTCTTCTTGGAAGAAGTCCTGTCTCCACTCACCCATATCCTTAACTTGTCACTGAGACTAGCAGTGTTCCCTCAAAAATGGAAAGTCGTGATAGTCATTCCTGTACATAAGAGTGGGGACCGAGCCAGTCCCGAGAACTATGGACCCATCTCCTTGCTTCTGCCACTGTCAATAGCCCTTGAATGAACAGTGGCAGACCAACTGGTCGAATACCTGGATGAATACAAACTCCTCTGCCCTGAGCAGCATGGCTTTAGAACTGGGCATAGCACCACCACAGCCCTACTAGAGTTCACGGGTCACATTCACAAATCTCTTGATCGTGGACAACTCTCCAGGGCAATCATTACCGATCTGATTAAAGCATTCAATACTGTTAATCATGCCCTCCTAACTGAGAAGCTTGCCACAACGGGACTGTCTCCAGCGGCAGTTTCATGGTTTGGTAGCTACCTGGACTGCAGATCTCAGGAAGTTAGAGTTGGTTCAACCCTCCTGGACAGAAATCCTGCCTACTCGGGTGTCCAACAGGGGTCTATACTGGGTCCCCTTCAATTCAGCTTATTCCTGAATAGTCTCCCTCAAGCCAGCCAGTGCCACATTCTACTCTATGCCAATGATGCAGTTGTCTTCACGCATGGCACAAATCCAGTTGAACTTGAGCAGCAACTTCAAAGTGATTTTGCTAGTCTTGAGAAGTGGTTCCTAGATCATAAACTAATCCTGAACTATAAAAACACTAAATACATGTTGTTCTCCAGCCATCTAAACAAGCACTGTTGCTACCCCCTATCAATAAGCAGTCTTGCAAGGGCCCCCCTTGATCTGGTCCAACATTTTAAATACCTCGGGATCACTATTGACAACTTGTTGTCCTACACTGTCCACATTGACAACACGGCCAAAAATATAAATAAATGTATTCAGCTGCTTTGTCATCATAGGCACAGTCTGACCCCTGAAGCCCTTAAAGTAGCTGTCCACAGCACTGTGGGCTCCCTCACTGACTACGGCCTACCTTTACATGGTTCTGCCACTGACACTGCCCTCTGACGCTTAAAAACTGCCTTAAACAAAGCCTGCCGGCTAACCATTGGAGCATCTAGGCTGACTCACACCTGTGACCTGCATACCACTGCACAATGGCTCCCTCTTAATGGTTGACTTAAATTCCAGACATGCCTTCTGGCAAAAAAAGCCAGCCTTGAAACACTCCCGCCTAGGGTTAGTCAACTCCTGATGCCTTGCACTAACCAGCGACACACACTTAACTCTGAACTTCAGACCTTCACTACACCCAGATGTCGCACTTCCCAAGGCCAAAGGTCTTTTTTGCACTGTGCCCCACTTTGGTTCAACTCCATTCAAGAAGACCTGATGCATATGCCTACGTTGGCTGCTTTCAAAGTCCGACTCAAGCAACACCTGCTAAATGATGCCTGTTGTGACTGTCATCCCTAGCCTCGCCACGCCTCTCTTTCACTTGTTCCTCCCCTAACCCTTCCCCTCCCTTCCCTGGCCTTCCCCCACTCCCCCACCTGCTGCCCTCATACTTCCTCCCCCAACTTAAATTGTTGCAATATTACTCACTCTTTTTTACACTTGGGGCTCATCCCCCTCAACATCTTGTTTCCTATCCACCCGTAGAACACCATTTGCTGCAGACAAATGACAGGTTTCACCATCAGGCATCTCATACCCTTACGTGTGTTAGTTAGCCCACATTTCCCTTTTCCTAACCTCCTGTGTAAACATGTACTACTCAGGTATATCTGTTTGTATCTACTTCACTGTAACTGTACTACTTTGTTTGTATTGTGATCATGACTTGGAACCTATATAATGAGCTCTGAGCTCAAGTGGTGTTACCCAAGACAAAAATAAATAAATAAAAATAAAAAAGCTACTCATATCTTTTGCATGGCCAATGTGGTTACCACAGAAAATGTTAAATTTCCTTTTTGCAAAGTGCACATTGCCTTAAAAAAAAAAGTAGTAACACACTGACTTTTCTGACTACAACCACTATGTGATCTTGCTTGCTCCCTGCAACTTTAAAATGCCTCCAATCCACCAGCCCGGTGGCGCTGAGGGTTGAGGCACTGGAGTCTCACATGTCACATCATGCGGTGACAGGTTGAGTCACGGACTCGGGTTGTCGGGGCGGCAGGGAAAGGAGGATTGAGCATCCCCGGATGCTCCTCACTAAGGTGGAGTTACCATGGGTGCTTAACGCCTCAACATCCACAGGGCCAGTGGAAGCACCGACTTTGGGCACTGGCAGCTCCTACAGGGGAGCCAGGGAGGGAGGAAGCTGTTAGGCACTTGGCAGGTGTGCGTCAGCATGTTCCTGCCCGAGCTGGGGTCCTCAGTGGGAGAGACGGGAAGCACAGAAAAAACGGAAACCAACCTCAGCGGTCCTAGATGATGGCCGTTCCAGCTGCTCAGTCCAGGAACCACGGGCCATAGGTGCCGGAACCGGGGGGGCGGAAGGGGCGGTAGCCCCTCCACTTTTTATTTCTGTATGGAAAAAACTAGTAGAAAAAGTGCCCTTTGTTCCATTATAAGTACCCTTTTGATTCTCAGCCCCCTCAGCTTTTACCATCTTCCGGCACCCTTGCCACGGGCAGACCCCGCTGTGCCAGGTGCTCCACGAAAGATGGGGAGGAAATGTAGGAGTCACCCATCGGCACTCTAGGGACAGACTCAGTGTATCAGGGTGGGTAGCATGAGCGAGCCTGAAGGAGTGGAACAACGGGGCGATAGGAGGGATAAAAAGAAAGTAAAAAAAAAATGCCTCCAATCCAGCTTTACAACTTGGCATAGTCAAAGACATGGAACATCTAAAACACTAACCTGACCAATTCCTGTTTGTGCAACTAAAAATTAACACATATAGTTAGCAGGTTTTCTTACCTATACTATGACATTACAACACACCTGCATCCAGCAATGCTGTCAACCACTTAAAGAAGTTGTATTTGCTAGATGGAAAGAATCTAATCATAATGTTTTTTTTTTCAGCAAAAACATTCTTGGAGTCAACCTTAGTGTATTTTTAGTTTTCTTAGATATTGTAATAACTGCTGTTATAGCTAATTTTTCAAAAAATGGTACAAGTCATTAAAGATAGCTATCACTCACAATTATTAAAACATTCTTCCATTGAGGTTACATATTGAATGTGCATGCTAGATTCATTACGTGCATAAGTTTGATTTATACAGTTCTTACGTTGATTGGTATTGCTGAAACTTTTTCAGAAAGGCAGGAAGACAGAATTCAAAGCAGCTCAGAGGTGGTGGACTGATCGAAATGCTAGCACCCAGCATCGACTCCATGAAGAGGCCTAACCTTGATTGGAAACTAAAGGAATGGGATACAGCACGAGACTGGATGGAATTAGTCAGACACAGGGACCAAAGATATCAGAGGTGCTGCAAATGTGGTCTACATACTAAAGGAACTTACATAACCTTAGGACTCCAGACTCCAGCAGCTAAAGTCTTAAATACTACATTGCTAGATACCATCAACCATGATTCTGTATGCATGAAGCTTCACCCTGAGCGGTGGACCATCTCACCACCCAGTGAGACAGCTGGGAGGCACCACTGGAGACAAGTATCCTGAAAAGGACCCCTACCTATGACAAAGGATTCTGCCTTAAGATGTGGGCTTCAGGGGGAGCAAGTGAGCTTGACTGATAGTGGCCAGCAGGAATGTATTCTTAGAGCCTGATGGCATGGTTCAGAAATGGACTGACTAGTGATCACTATGATGAGGACAACAGGCCAAATGCTTGTGAGCAATAAGATGGCTAGAAGACCAGTTGCTTGTTACCAGTATAATTTGGTCAACAGGCCAATTGTTTGGTTAAAGAAGGACTGGCATGATAGAAACTGACCTGAATGACAAGGTACTGAAAATATGAACACATATCAAAGTCCATTATTTTTGGAAGAAACTAAGCCATGAGCAGAAATGAAGGAGCTGTAGTACAACCAGATCTGTGGGAAAATGCTGAACAGACTGAATAAAAAGGTTGGCTGAAATAATTAAATGGTTGCATCTGTTGGCAGAGCAGGTGGAGTCATTAAATTCAAAGCATGCAGAAGAACAGCAGTGAAATGTTTGCAACTGTTGGTTATGAGCAGCAGATAAAACAAATAAGAGATGGCAAGCACTTGGCGATGAAAAGCAGGCCACAACCTATGAAAACAGAGATGAAAACTTCAGAATCGAGACGGCATACTGAAAAAACATAGCAAGTAAGAGCTGAGTTGCATGACGACAAAAAACAGCAGGAGTGGCTGCCCTACAAAAGCAGAAAGTAGAAAGTTACATTCAGAAGAGCAAATAGATACTAACCTGGAGCTGCAGAAAGCAAAAACCAAACATAAAGAAAATTGAGTAATCCAATGTAACTGGAGAAAGCTGGTTTATATCACTCATGAAATGGGTGTGTTAGTTGCTCCTGCCCATCAAACATCAGACTTAGCCTTTTATTTCTTGAGTTGAAAACTTATTGTGCTTGTTCTGACAAATCCTGAAGGTAGGGCTACTTTATCAAACTGTCTGCAACCAGTAATGAATCACTATTACAGTACAGTACCTTGTTTACAGAGATGAAGGCATTTTTTCAAGTAGTGTTTTGTAATAAATTCACATACTTTCTAAGAACACAAATGTATATTTTAATTCCTCCTTCCCCCCAGTTAACACTCCCATTATGCCCACTTCTCAACTACACCAGAAGTGACCAATTATTAGCATTCCCTCCACCGTCATAACAGCCTTTTCCACTTACTTCACAGCAACTGTACAGTTAATATCCCATTCCAGGTACCATAACTAATAAATCCCTTACCAGTGTCCCAGCCACTGTGTAATCCCATCACAAAGAATACCCTTTGAGGCTTCAACCCCAGTGATGCTATCCCAATCTTCCCCCTTCAAGAATCACTACTTTGCGATCATGGGTCAGAGGGACTTAGTACCTTTCACCGAAAATATGGACCAGTGCACAAACATGGATTATTCTTTTGTACTCAGTCTAGATTGGTTCTGGCATTTCATAGTTGGTGAGAAATGAGATGAGGATATTTGCTTTTACAGGGTCTAGTATTGGGTAAGAGGCTTCATGTGCCAGCAAGGTATGCAAAAGCAGGCACGAGCCCAGTGCCAGATTGTTTTTGTGGGCATGAGGAGCTTGTACATAAGAACTGAGACTGGTCACTTGAAGCAATACTGTTGTTTTTTGGTGGGTAGGGTTGTTTTGTAGAACTTGAAATTGGCTCATAATGCCAGACTGATAAGTGTGAAAGAGGGGCCTGTTTGCCAATACTAGTGATTGACTTTTAGGGCCAATGATAGCTATGGGAAGGGGGTTCTGGCATCAGGAATGGGCTCTAGGTGCTGGACTAATCTTTCGATAGAGGAATTTGTAGCACTGAGGATGGTGTGTGTCTGTATGGTGGTGGTTGTGGGGATCATACCAACAAAGTGATAAATATATGTGCTGGCATACCTGGCAACACATTCTGAATGCATTTTTCTAGTACCCAGATAAACCTTTTAAAATATAATATTCAGACACAGTTCTGAGTACAGTATACTTCATTTATGTTCTGTGTTTTTATCGCAACTAATTTGTAGGTCTGTGGGTGGAGCCTACAGCCCTTCTGTCATCTGTAGCTCTAAAAATGGCTTTTCTTGGAACTTCCATTTTAGACATTTGTATGTATTCCTCCACAGCTGCAAAGTAGTGAACTCCTGCTCTGATTTTTGCTATATGTTGCTCTATGTTAAAGGCATTGCAAGGGGGAGGAGGATGCTACTGTAGTGTACCTCAGAACTTTTTAGGATATTAACAAAAAATACTTTTTAAACTCCTGTTCCTATCATCTGTCCAGCTCAGTCTAACAGATTTGTTCTATTTCTTTCAGCAACCTAGGGTACTCATTTCCACTTGATTTTTGTGAAAACGAAAGTCAGACTCAGTGTCAGATTACAGACATTGGAATGCAGATTGTTAGCTGCTTGACATTCCTTTCTGCAGGACAGATTGGAGGCAAGCACTGGAATCAGAAGACTGTTTCTTTTTCTCATTTTATAATATAATGTACTGAGTGTGTGTTTAGTTGCAGGGTGAGGGCCTTGAAGAAAATAATAACATTTATGTAACTCATTCAAGATTACATCAGGTGGTCAGAAAACAGTCTGAGAGAATTTGTGTAAAAACTAACAAATGAAAGATACAAAAAATAGCATGCACATTGGCCTCTAAGACTGGAAGATCAGAAGGCTGTGGGATCTGTCCCCACATTAGGCATGCAGGTTAAAGAGCTTGTGTACTGCCTAAAACTAATATTAGATTTTAAAAGCAGTCAACCAGTATATTTTACATTTGAGGTACTTTATCTTTTCCCTTTGTTTAGTTAGAAGATTGTTTACCTGATGTTAATATGTGTGATGTGTGGAACAGCACTCTGTGTAGCAGCTGTCATAGCTAGCTATACTGCCCCCACTACATCACCAGCATCATGACCTCACTGACTGTGACATCACTGCTAGTTAGAAACAGCAATTCAGTGACTGCCATGTCATTCACATGAGATTTCACTGTCAGAAAAATCACAATGTTGATAATGTAGTGGGGGGCAGTAGAGCTAGATATGTCAGCTGCTACAGCTGCTATGTTAAGAGCTCTTCCACACATTCACCACAACATTATGGCATAGAAGACTCTGATGGGCAAAAGGTAAAGGAAGGTACTTTAGAAATAAAACTTTATAACTGACTAGTTCTTAAAATTTATATTATTTTCCTGCCTGCCTGGTTTGGCTCCACTAGCTCTTTAAATCCCAATACTTACACTGTAGTGCAGCATGGTGGAGTGCTCCTGTCTTTTCTGTCTGCCTGTTCGGGTGGATGTTAAAGATTCTATGGTACTTCTCAAAAAGAGTAGGGGAAGTTTTTACTCAGTACTAAAGGATACCATGTCAAACCAAAAAACAACTTAGTACAGTATACAGTTCTTGAAATAAGAAAAGAAAACATATGACAATTCATAGTTCCTTAGAAATGAAATTGAAAAATACATGGTTAGTAGTATTTGCTTCATACATAACTCATACATAAGGGAAAACACAAAATACAACCTTTTTACGGCAGACAATGTTAGCTACAAATCCTAACTGACAATAACAATGCTAGTAACCCAACCCCTCCAGTTCACCCTAACATGAGGCTCCTTAACAAGGTCATGTGCAACCTACTAACCTTATCTTAGGTGGTATACAGCCCCCACATCGACATGTCAACAGTGGAGTCCCCTACAGTGACAACAGTGTCACATCACTGTAGGGAACCTGCTGGCACCTGACACTGTTGGTAGGGGTCCTGCACCCCCCTGACTCAGCTCCGACTCGGAGCTGAGAATCTTAAGTGAGAGGGTGCGGGGGCTCAGACCCCTGTGTCAGGGGTTTGTGGGGTGAAGCCCCAGAACAAAACACTTGTAGGTTCTGGAAACTGGCAGCCAACTGCAAAATGTAGTCAATCATCCAGTTTCACTGTTGGGTCATTCAACAACTATTTTGTCGATGACCCATCGTGGATGCTCTTTACTCATCTCTCTAATAAGGAAGCCCTTTTTTTAAAACTTTAATGATCTCGGCCAATTTTTCCACCTGACTTCCTGCATTTGTAATGGGAATGTCAGTGTTTCCTTTTTGTAGCTTCCATGCACTTCTGTGTTAATTATCCCAATTAACCCTGCCACATCAATATTTTTTTGTTGCCATACATATTGACATCTAATCTGCCATATAACCCATTTAATAGCAGCCATAACTACTTTAAAAGTCCCTTTATGGAATTTCTTCCAGTCATCCCTCACATGACCATAGATCAGGGCATCATAGTTTATAGTCCTAAACTGTGGTGATCCCCAATGTCTAGCTAAGGAATCCCATAATGCATCTATATATCAACACTCAAAAAATAAATGAGACATGGTTTCTATCTGATTTTTTTATGCAGCCATCTCTTAAACAACTTCTGTCTTCCACAGCTTTGTGGTGATGGTTACCCTGACATTCAAGCAGTCATGGCAACACATTCATATTGTACCCCACATTTTCAGAGCAACCCAAACGTCCAAAAGCTGAAACTTCACTTCTGAAGTCTTAATGTGATTAGGCAGAGTAAGAATATTTTTATAAGTGGCTTTCCTAATCATGTATCTCATGTCCCTGTAGGGGGAAGGCCTCAAATGACTGACACAACAACCAACAAAAAACAGGGCTATCCTAAATTTAGTACTGACTAAGAGGGAAAGGATCACAGATCTCCAGGTAGAAGGTAACCTGGCAGTCAGTGACCATAGCATGGTATGGTTCAATTTGGCCACTAGAACTAAATCATCCCATTCCAAGGCAAAAATATGGGACTTCAGAGGAGCTGACTTTGATAAGATGGCCAACAGAGTTAAGCTAGCCCTGGCAAGAAATACAGTTGAGAGGGTACAGACAAAGTGGTCAGACATTAAGGATGCAATACTTGAAGCAACACCCCATTGTGTTAGAGAGAATAGGAAGTACAAAAGAAGAAGGAGACCTCTTTGGTTCTCAAAAACAGTAGCAAAAAAGGTCAGAGCTAAAAGGCTGGCCTTCAGGAAATATAAGGGAATGCAGCAGGATGAAGATAGGGAGGCATACAAAACTTCCCTCAGGGAAGCAGGGAAGGCAGTAAGGCAGACAAAGGCCCAAACCGAGGTAACACTAGGATGAACAGTAAAAGAAGCTGAAATGAATTTCTATAGATACATTAGTGAAATGATAAAGTCCAGAGGGGGTATTGCTAAGATCAAATGGGATAAGGGGGCATGTGAGGAGGATGACCATGTAAAAACATCTATCCTAAATAGATACATCTGCTCAGTATTTACTAAGGAGAAGGTAGGGCACGGCCCACACCTCAGCACCATAACACAGGGAGGAAGAAAGTATGCACTAGTCCCTTCACAAAAGAAAGGGTCCTACAAGAGCTCGATAAGCTAAGGGTGGACAAGGCAATGGGACCCGATGGCATACATCCCAGGTACTAAAGGAGCTAAGGGTAGAACTAGCAGAGCCATTATCAGAACTGTTTAGTGAGTTTCTGAGCTCAGGAGAGGTCTCAGAAGACTAGAGAAGGGCTCATGTGATCCTGCTCCACAAGAGTAGTAGGAGGGAGGAGGCAGGGAACTACAGACCAGTCAGTCTTATCTCAGTAGTGGGCAAGATTTTGGAGGCACTCCTTAAGGAAAGGATAGTGCAACAACTGGAATCCATAGGAGCACAGGATCCAAGACAGCATGGGTTTACAACAGGAAGGTCCTGTCAAACTAATCTCATATATTTCTTTGACTGGGTAACCAGAGTGGTGGACCAAGGGGGATCAGTTGATGTCACCTACCTTGACTTCAGCAAAGCTTTTGATACTGTTCCACATAGAAGATTGATTAATAAGCTGGGTAGGCTCAGGATGGGTCAGAAGCTGGTCAACTGGGTGGCAAACTGGTTGACGGGCTGAAAACAGAGAGTGGTGGTAAATGGTATACAGTCAGAAGAGATGCATGTCACAAGTGGGGTACCTCAGGGATCAGTTCTGGGGCAGGTCCTCTTCAATATCTTCATCAGTGACATTGCAGATTGACTGGAGGTTAAGGTTTGTCTGTCTGCAGATGACACCAAGATCTGCAATGGAGTAGATGATCCAGATGGAGTGGGCAGAATGAGAAGAGATCTGGATAAACTGG
Source organism: Neoceratodus forsteri (assembly GCA_016271365.2). NCBI lineage: Eukaryota > Metazoa > Chordata > Ceratodontiformes > Ceratodontidae > Neoceratodus > Neoceratodus forsteri. The sequence continues at coordinate 788,523,252 of CM057452.1, forward strand.
CAAAATTGTCGGAAGAGTGGCAACTGGGGTTTAACAAAAAGAAGTGCAAGATCATGCACATAGGGAAGAGAAACCCTGAAGCTACCTATAGGTTGGGAGGAGAGTTGCTGGCAGTCACAAGGGAGGAAAGATACTTGGACATCATCATCACAGATAACCTGAAATCATCCAAGCAGACCACTAAAGCAGTAGGTAAGACAAGGGGGATGTTGGGGTATATTAGTAAGGGTATCACAAGTTGTAAGAGGGAGGTAATAATCCCTCTTTACAAGACACTGGTTAGGCCCCATCAGGAGTACTGCATGCAGTACTGGAGGCCACACCTTCACAAGGACATTAACCAAATTGAGGCAGTCCAGAGAAGGGCAACCATTGCAGAAGGTCTGGTGGGAAAGGTATGCCTCTTTGAAGATGACACAAAGACCTGTAACAGAGTTGATACTCAAGGGGGGGTAGAAAGGATGAGAAGGGACTTGACAAGGTTGAAGGAATGGTCAGACATATGGCAACTTAGAATCAATGCAAAGAAGTGCAAAGTAATGCACCTGGGAAACAAAAACCCAGGAGAAGAGTACACAATAGCAGGGGAGGTACTAACAACAACAAAAAAGGAAATGGACCTGGGGATAGTCATATCAGATGATCTAAAAGTTGGTAAGCAATGTGAGAAGTCAGTAAGGAGAGCCAGGGGGATACTGGGATGCATAGGAAGGGGCATCACAAGTAGAAAAAGGGAAGTGGTTTTCCTTCTGTACAGACAGTTGGTGAGACCCCATCTGGAGTACTGTGTGCAGTTTTGGAGACCTCATCTACACAAGGACATAGACATGATGGAAGCAGTCCAGAGGAGCGCAACTAAATGGTGTAGGGTCTGCATCAGAAACCATATGAAGAGAGACTGAGAGAGCTTAATATGGATACCCTTGATGAAAGGAGGGACGGGGGGGCATGATAGAAATGTTCAAGTACCTGAAGGGAATCAACAAAGTCCAGGAAGGTAGCATCTTTCAGAAAAAGAGATGTGTAAGAACAAGGGGGCACAATTTAAAGATAGAGGGATGGCTCAGGGGTAATGTGAGGAAATTATTTTTCACGGAGAGAGTGGTGGATGCATGGAACCGCCTTCCTGGGGAGATTGTTGGGTCTTAAACAGTGGGGGAATTCAAACATGCATGGGACAGACATAAGGCAATTGTAGTGGGGGGTGGCAGGAAGTAGGCTGCTGGTTAACTAGAATCTGCAACTTATCCAGTAGGCAGGGAAATGGGCAGACTGGGTGGGCCAAGTGGTCCTTATCTGCCATCAAAGTCTATATCTATGTTCTATGTTTCTAACCAAAATGGTGCAGGGACTGCATCAGAAAACATATCAGGACAGATTAACGGAGCTCAAAATGTATAGCCTAGAGCAAAGGAGGGAGAGAGGTGATATGATTGAAACATTCAAACACCTTAAAGGCATTTACAAGGTGAAAGAGTCTAACATGTTTCAATACAAGAAAAATATCAGGACAAAAGGACAAAGCATGAGATTGAAGGGAGGCCGATTAAGGGATAATGTGAGGAAGTTCTTTTTCACAGAAAGGGTGGTGGATGCATGGAACGGCCTACCTCAGGAAGTGATGGATATGAATACAGTGCAGGGCTTCAAATATACACAGGATAGGCATAAGGGGGCAATACAGAAGAGTATGAATAGATTGGCCATTGACAGAGCAAAGGCCAATGGCACATTCATAAGGTCGGAAAAGAAATGGGCAGACTGGATGGGCTTTGCGGTCCTTATCTGCCATCAACTTCTATGTTACAATGCTCTGTGTGGTTAAATTCCATCTCTTCAATTTCTGAAATACTTCTTTTAAATATAAAGACTTACCCTCCAAGGGGATTCTACAAGGGCACCAAGTTTGGGTTTCCCATTGCTGGAGAAAAAGAGCACACTAAGCTTTAAACAGTGTTACCTAGTTCAAAGTTTTACCCATTAATAGAGGAAGAAGATTGAATATAGCTGGATGGTGCATACCTAAACACCCCTCCCGAATAGATCTATAGGTTATGGCTCGTTTGACTGGGTTTAACCTGCTGCCCAACAATAAACTAAATGCAATACTATACATCTTTGTTTTTAATTTGATTGGTAAAGGGAAAATACTACTGACTGTTAAAAAAATGGGAATAATGAACATTTTGATCATAAATATTCTTTTTTTCCTGGACATAGGGAAATTCTTCAATCTGGTTATCTTTTCTTCAGCTTTTATAATACAGGTTTCCCAATTTAACAATGCAGAATCTGCTGTACCAAAAGCAATACCCAGTACCTTTATTGGGAGGTTCTGAATACCTGCTATGGGGGCTTCAACCAAGTCTCCTAACCCATTTATCACTATTCCACTACTTTTACCTTTATTAATCTTAGAACCCAACACCATGGAGAATGCCTCTACTAATTCAAGTGCCTTCTTCCCGATTCTGTATTCGCTACCAAAATAGTGACATCATCCGCATATGCCATCGCCACAGGAAATATCATCTGATTTGGCCCTAAAATGTACGATATCTCATAGTCCTGTTCCAACCTTCTAAGTAAGGGGTCAATGGTGAATACATATAAAAGGGGTCTTAGAGGGCACCCCTGTCTTACCCCCCATAAAATTCTAATATGCTGACCAGGTCTGCCATTCAAGACCGGATTCATGGAAGCATGGTTATACAAAATGCATACCCACTTCAAAAAAACTTCTGGGAGCCCATACCTTGTCAATACAGAAAATAAATAATCATGGTGACAGCATAAAATGCTTGGGATTGATCATAGTGATAAGGATACCAGCAGTTCCTTGTTGACAAAAAATTCTCTAATTAATTTTAAATTATTCATCATGGAACATTGGGGTATAGCACATGTCTGTGACCCAGAGATCACAAATTGTGCCACTTTGGCTAATCTAACACATAAGATTTTACTTAAAAGTTTCCAATCTGAGTTCAATAAACTAATCGGCCTACAATTCAAGAGCAATGCTTTGTCACCTTTGTTATATAAAAATATAAGTAAACTATCAGCCAGTGCCTTTGGGAAAAGCACTTCCCCGGCTAAAATATCATTAAATACCAATAGTAAGTGGTCAGCTAAAAGGTCTACCATTTTCTTATAGAACTCCTTTGGAAGGCCGTCAGGCCCAGGAACCGTACGCATTTTGACTGCCAAAATAGCCATCTGTATTTCCACTTTAGTAGTCGGAGTGATCAAGAATTTCGCCTCACCACTTGGAATCTTTGGGATCTCAAGATTGTGTAAAAAAAATCCTTCAAGGTGGCAGAGAACGGTTCTGACCGTCCAAACACATTTTTAACATGACCATCTACAACATATATTATCTCGTTGCCATCATTTGTGAGATGCCCTGTCTCTGTCTTCAGTTTTGACATGAATCTTGACTCAGTCTTTTGGTTGCTACCATCATAAGATTTATTTATTGTGCTTTCCCCTGTGTCCCAAATATTTGCTCAATAAACAGGGTTTGTGCCATGTCATATTGGAATGCCTTCATATCTGCTTTAACTATCCTTATTTGGTCAGAAGGTTCCTCCCTTGTTTCCACCACCTGTGATAGCAAAATTTGTAACTTTTTTCGAAGTTTAAGATAATTCAAATATTTATCATTGGCAGCTTGTTTTGCTCTTTTGCTACAATACAGCCAAATATCATGTTTCATATCTTGCCACCATATCAAATAATTATCGTAAAGTTTAAATACAGAGAGGTGAGCCCTTATTTCCTCTTTTAACCCAGTCATAAAATCTGGTTCCTTCAAGGAAGAAATACTGAACTTCAAAATCATATTTGTCTGGGGTTTATTGCTGGGATTACCAAGGTGAACATGAAGCAATTTATGGTCAGTAGTTTCTACAGAAATTACACCACATGCCTGAATAGGTAACCAATGGGATACAAACAATAAATTGATTCTTGTAGATAATCTACCCTTAAAGAAAGTATGCACTGGGGTATGAGATTTTTCTGCTGCTCAAACTTTCAGTTTTGCAAGTTGATACATCCTGTTGAGAAAATTTTAATCATTATACAATTTACTAGTTTGTCCAGTCTTATCCTGTAAAGACAAAACACAATTAAAATCCCCACCAAACACCACAGATTTAGTAGTGTATAGAAATGGCTGAATGAGCTTTAACACTTCAATACGCTGAAATGTTGTTTGGGGGTTATAGACATTGATAAGCCTTAAATCCTGCCCCTTATATATCAAATCTAAAATTAGTACCTGTCCAGGGATCAAATCGATTAGTCTAGTTACAGTTATAGCTGGACACAAAAATAAAATTCCCAGGCCAGAACATAGTTCCTCCCCCAGGGACCAAAAGGATGGGCCACTATGCCATTCCTTTTTCACCAGAAATTGTTCCTTTAATGTATGTAATCTGGTGTCCTGTAAAAAAATGATATCTGGACATAGTTCTCGTAGTAAATAAAAGATGGTGCACCTTCTTTGTGGATTTTTTATGCTATTAGCATTCAGCATTCCCACTTTAAGACCTCAAGTCATTGCAGGATTCAAGTCTCTTCAGGTATTTGCACACTGATCTCATCCGCTACAGGTGACTTGCTGTTAGATCTTTTTGTTTTTTTCTTCTTTTTCTTCTTTGTTGCTGTAGAATCACCCAATTTTGTTTCAGTGTCAGTGGTGGGATCCAGCAAGGGTGATGCAATGGATGATGTGTCCGAGTCTTCATCTGACTCCATCCATTGTTTACCTTTAGTCAAACTAAAGAATCTATTGCCAGTCAGAACTGGGTACTCCTGTGGTAAAGCCTGACTTGCCCCTGCCTTCCGCTGCTGACTTCTCATAACCTGTCTGGATTTTTGCTGTTTCCATTTTTCTGTAAGAGGGGGGTGGCAAAAAAACCTTCTTTGATGTAGACTGTACAGCCATCTGGGGGGAGCATCTTCCACTTCTATTTCAGTGTCCAGCAGCATGTGTGAACCTGATGCACCTTCATCTCCTTCTATGAGGATGTTGCCTTCTGAATGTGTGCAGATATCTGGAAAAGAACTCAGGGAGGAAGCTTGTGGTTTGCAAGCTTTCCATTTTTGGCTAGATCTGCGCACTCTGAATTCAGGGGAATGAGTTTCTTCTGGACGGTTCAAATCTGGTTGCTCTTCCTCATTATTATCAGGGCTATTGTGTGTTGCCTAGGGCTAGTTTCTAAAAGAGTGATTCATGTCTTCACACAAGTTACAGTGCAATGGTGTGGGACAATTAATTGCTTCATGCTCAATACCTCCACACAAAGAGCATTTCAGCTGATCGCACGCACAGCTTAAATGTGTGTACTCCCTACACCTAAAGAAGGATCTGGGCTGACCAGCATAAAACACAAAGCCTCAATCCTGTCCAAGGTAAAAACAACTAGGTAGATGCTGAATAACACCATCAGTTTGTGACAACCGAACTTTAATGCACCATCCTCCTGCCCATATATCCACTGAATCCATAATCGGGTCTGGTAATCCTAGCACGTTACATTTTGATTTCAGCAAGAATAAGATATCCCCAATTGCCATCCCCTTCTTTTTGAAGAGAACCATAATCATACGGTATGTGGGTCTGAATAGTGGGATGACCACAAAAGGTGCCCATTTCAGAGTTTGGCTAAGATCTTGGTATTGTTGCCAAAAGAGTTCCAGTCCAGCAGCCATTTTAAAACTAGCTTCAAAAATGGTGTCATCTGATTTGTGAATCAAAGCATATATTTCCTGGGCTGAAAACCCCATACTGTCTTTTAGTAAAGTTTTTCCAACGTAAATCCTACCCGGGTATACTTCTAGGCCCCCTCAGTATTTTATTTGGACAGCGTTCCACCATTTAGCTGGCTCAATAAGCATATGAAAAAAAAACAGCAAAAGTCTTAGGCTTTTTGCCTTGTGCCTGTGGATCAGGCTGATTCATACCTCGGTGGTTATCTCTTGAAGGACTGCCTACTCAGGCCTGTGCTTCTGTTGTGCTGGATGCAGCAGCATCAGGGCGTGCCAGGGCCAGGGTGTGTGTGGGGGGGGGAGACTGATGTCCCTGTGCAAGCCTTAAAACCTGTTTCCACACAGCACCTTCACTGCTCTTTGCAGCCTGGTTTAACTTTTCCATGAAAGGTGTTTGTGGATGTGGTGAATTTCCCAGTTCCAGAGGCAATGGAACTTCCAACGGGTCTTTACCAGAATCAGATAACTGTTCTGGTGATGCCAGTGGTTGGTGTTTAGAGCATCATATCCAACCCGCTTGTCTAAGAGCTTCATCTACAGACAGACCAGTAACCAATATATTCTCATCACAATCAGGACCAGTAACCAATATATTCTCATCACAATCAGGAGCCATAGGCAAAGACTTTTGGTGTCTCCACATTTTCATTTTTTTCCAATACTGTGCAAGAAAAAGATTCTGCGCTTCTGTCTAACATGTTACTTATACCCATTTCTGTGTCCCGAATATCATTACTGTGCTCAGTATCTTGCAATATAACTCTTTCATCCACCACTATTTCTGCATAGTCATTCTCTGCAGTTTTACCATCTTGTCCCATAGGCATCCACTTGTTAGGAGCCCCCACACCCTTCATTTTATCTACAGGGCTAACTTTGTATTGTGTTGCATTGCCATTTAAGCCATCCATAACTGTAACATCAGGCATCTTTTTTTCCCCACAGTTATTAAGTGCTTTGCTACTCATTGTTTCTGCCATGGGTTTCCTGGCAGTACTCTGTTGAATTCTCCTGATACTGCAAAGACTGCGTGTTGACAAATAGCACTGACTGAGGGCGTTGGCTGCCTGTCAAGGTTTTTCTTTGATGCGTCTTCCAGCTCCCAGCTCATGTCACCACTGTTAGACTGCTCATGTTTCTCTGCTTCTGAAACCAGTTCTACAGGCAATCATTGGTCCATCTCCTCAGAAACACCACTCGACTCAGCAGATTTAAGCAAATAGAACAAATGCCATTTTTGTTGCACTGACAGTTGTGCTACCAAATCCTCTTCAGAAAACACCTCCTGTCCCTGTTGTCCTTCCTGTCCCTTTTCAATTTCCATGGCCTCAGTAGGTAAAATAGATTCATTCTCCCTTGCTGGACCTGCAGGCAGGGAGAACTGCTCACCTGCAGATTCACCAGCCAACTGTCCCATAGCAGGATCATCAGCCATTGACAACAGCGCCCCCTAACATGGAGTATGGGAATTTCCATGGTGTCCTTGCCAAATTTCCCCCATTCACTAAAAATACTGCAAACAGCTTAATCTGGTTCAAGTAAGGATTTATGCTATGTTACAATTTCAGTTGTTTACCATCTGTACCCCTCCCCCATCACCCCTGAAAAAGGGACTTCTAATTTTAGCAGGCCTACCCAGTCAACAAAATTCAACTAATACATAAATTCCCACATTATGCCTTATGGATTTCATATAAATCCAAATCATTCAAACGTCATCTTGACATATAATTTTAATACCTAACAGCAAATCAGAGCCCTTTTCCTGATAAAAGGCTACCAACATATTACATTTAAATAAACAAAAAATCACGGATAAGGAACTAGTGACTTATGGAAAAATCTAAAGGGATTTATACAGGGATCTGATGCTGCCTCTACAGGGAAAATACAGGAAAAATGAGGGCTTGTTACAGGAAAATGTTTATTTGGATCTTGGAGCACTGTGATGAATTTGACTAAACAGCACTATGTGACATCAACAAGAAAATTATTTTGTTCATTTGGTAGCTCTTCAAAGCCCTATTGGCTCTGGCCACAGCTTGTTTACTACTGACATTTACATAAAAACAGGATTTTGTATCCCACATTTATCTCATCCTCCTCCTGTACCCCTTATTAAAATTACAATTCACTGTTTGTGAGATCAAAATCATTCCACTTTAGCAGAGTATAATGTCACAGACAGAATGATGACTTAGTGGCGGGGTACAAAGCAGGTGGAGAAGATGAAGTCTGAGGAAAAAAAAATAATGTTTCCATGTAAATGGCCTTAATAACAAAGAATGAGGGAACATAAATACTGGAAATTCATTAAATATAGGTTGAATTATATCTGAATTATTATTATGTTAAAGCATTGTCCAGGATACTTGAAAAATGCAGTAAATTTTGGCAGCATCCACAATTGCTAAAATATTTCACCCTGATACACCAGGTTTCAGAGAAATACATATGCAAAATTTGAGACTTACATAGAAGTTACCAGTAAATCCTAACTGTATGTGGTACTGAACACCAACAATTATAACATTTATACAACTATTTATTTGCTTTGTAGCTCAAGTAATGGATACAATTAGTTTGTATTTGTTGGTTTGTGCCTGCCACTTCAAATAGCTCCAATCCCCAAAGAAACAAATTATTGGCCCAAAAGTAGCCTGAGTGTGCCACTTCCACAATTTGCATCCTACCTGCCTGGCTGACTGAGCTGGCACAAGAACATGCTGGCTGGCACTCATTGTGCCTGCCCTGGGCTACACACAGTCTGTGAGCTGGCCGCTTCTCTGTTTGCATATGTCTGAAGGCCTGGAATTTAGACAAAAAAAACCTCAGTATATTTAATTGAGATAAAGATCCTCTCTTATTCCATTTCTCTGTTTAAAGTTGCCCCTGAACTCTGTAAAGCACCTTTTGGACACTTTTTAATCTTTGATTTTGCTCCATTTGAAGTGGCTGCATACAGCCCCATGGTGAGTCTGGGTTACTAGAGCATTCTTTCACTTCAAAGGAGGGCTGGGTTTTCAAATGCACCTGGACATGTCATGCTGCTTTTAAAGTCTGAAACTAAATTAAAATTATAAAATTATATACTGTATATATATATATATTATTTGAGAATGGGAAACACCTCATAATTTGCAAGAACTTTACACAAATGTGCATCTTCTTTATAGCTAAGTGTCTTCATTTTGGGCTACTTTGATATATATGATTTATATGAAAACATACATTAAATACCTTTGAAAAAATAGCCTGTAAGATGCAAGTCCTTTTGAAAATCCTTTCCCTGACTCTCAGATGAAGCAGCTTTTTAAGATCAGCAGTCTTCTTTAAACTGGCAAACATCTTTCTTTTCTTCACTCATATACAGTATAGGATGAGGTAGAGGCAATTAAGATTATTCTAGGCTTGTATTGTAGTTGTTACTTCAAATTTTATTTAAGTAGGATTTCCAGCTGAAATAAAATCTTTTCTTTTTTGAGGCCAGTGATGGAGGAAGCAATTATAAATCTGGAATGCATAATCTGTTGAACTGTGGTAATCATTATCACCACATAAAAGAATGACTCTTATCAAAGGGTTGGCAAAGACATATGTACTATGCATAGACTAGTGTTTGGGTGACCATACACAGCAAGGCTGTGTTTCCATTGAGGGTGTGTGATGACATCAAAGAAACCTCAAGAACAAAGCTTGTGAGGTCTCCAAGATGTCATCACATGCACAAGATGAAAACACAGCCTTAATTGTGTATGGGCACCCATAATCTGTTTTATATAATGTATGTTTTGTCTCTATTGAAACATTTTTAGTTTTATAAGTTTTGTCCGTACCTTGAGTCATTGCTCCCACCTCACCTCATGGCTAGTCCTCTCCTGTAATTCTCACATGTCACTCCTAACCATCCTTGCCTCCTGTTCATGTCTCTCCATCAGTCTCATGATATTCAATCCATGACTACAGTGTTTAAAAAAAAGACAAATTGATAAATAAGTCCTGTTTGGTACCATGGAGCCATCTATCACTGTTTGTGTCCAAACTGCTTCAGTCACCTACTTCTCACTAAATGGTGCCACCATTTTTCCCCTGACTTTTTCTTGACAGCCATGTATTTAACCAGTTAAGTGGCATGTCACAGCTGAAAAGTTGCAGCACATTTGTGATATCTGAAAGATCCCAAAACAACGTTTCATGACCTTTGAACTGTACCACAACAAGAAAATCATCAGGGTAGAAATCCATATACAACTGGAGCAAATCATACACCATAGTTTTATTTTTTTAAGGGACACAAATCTGATTATCACAGTTCAACTCATGTATGCTAATAATACAATCATGGTGTCAATTAAAGTTTTGAAAGCTGCTTTCTAGTGAAGATTTGACTCTTTCTGTGTCATCCTAGCTCCTAATGTTTGAAAGCTGTTAAGGGACGTTGTGAGGTCATTAACTAAAGATGTGCTGCCATTGGTCAAGCATGTCATTATGACATATTACTGAATGAAGTCTGGGCAATTCTGCTTCCAAATTGGTCAAAACCTAATTACATGGGGTAAGTTATCAGGATATGACCCACGGCTCATGGCTATGTTGTCAACATTGCATAGCCTACAGGTCACTAAGCAAGTAACCACACTCCAAAAAGTCATTATACAAATCAGACACAGTCACATAACCCCCCCACCACCACCCCAGCACAGGAAATAAATGTAAAGTTTCACATTCACAGAATGTACACATCTAACTTTCTTAAGTAGCAAACACAGTCCCACCAGCCCAGCCCAACTTAACAGTGTAGTTTAGCTGAAGCTTCACATTTCCATAATGTACACACAATTTCTTTAAAGAAACAAACCCAGTTGAATACCCCATCTCATCAGCCACACACTAAACAGAAATTTAATCTCAGCTTCATGTTTACATATCGAACATATAATTTCCTTAAGGTAACATAAAGAGCCTCTGCCCCAGCCTGACCTGCACAGAAAATAAATTTAGTTAAACCCCCACATTCATATATTGCACACACAATTTCCTTAAGGCCCCCAGCACAGCCATTTCACTCCTGCATGCCCTGCACAGAAAATAAACTTAACTAAAGGTTTTCATTCACACAAGATACAGCACACAAAATCAGAACATGCCAGCAAAGCAAACTAAAATAACAATGATTCATATACATACCTGACTCTGGTTTGTCTCATCGTTTTGACACACTATTGTGATGGGCCTCACAGCAAGGTATGCCTGGGCCAAGCACATGGCACTGCCACCACCTTTGGTAAACAGGGGCAATCCAAATATAATTGGGTTCAGAGGAGAATGCTGGGGATACTCCACTTGACTAAGATGCAGGGGCCTCATCTCTTGATGGGCTAAGTAAGGAAACCACTACTTACTTCACCAACTTGTTAGTCAAGAACCCAAGAACTAAGTACAGCCTGGGAGGGGTCTGGGTATCTGCAACAGAGAAGGAGAAGGATCTGAGAGTGATGATCATTAGCAACCTGAAGAACTCCATGCAGTGTAGAAAAACAACAGCAAAGACAAATAAAATATTGGGCTGCATTGCCAAGGCGATCAGCAGTAGATGAAAGGAGGATATACTGCCATTGTACAGGTCATTAATGAGGCTGTATCTGGAAAATGGTGTACAGTGCTGGTGACCGCATCTTAAGACAGACATTAACCTACTGTAGACAGTCCAAACAAGGGCAACAAAGATGATCACGGGCCAACAGGGTAAAACATAAGAGGAGAGGTTAAAGGCCCTGAACATGTATTCCCTGGAAGAGAGGAGAGGAGAGAAAAAGCAGACATGATTGAGGCTTTCAGGTATCTGAAAGGGATAAATAAGGTAGATAAGGAGGGTCTTTTTAAGCTAAGTGGCATCAGAAACACAGTCTTAATTAAGTATTAATTAATTTCAGTCTTAATTAAGTTGGTGGATGTTTAGGAGGGAGGCTAGGAAGGATTTCTTTATGGAGAGGGAGGTGGCCTGTTGAAATGCACTTCCAGAAGAGGTGGTCTCATTAAAGATGGTGGGCAGCTTCAAGAGAGGCTGGCATAGAGTTAAAGGGAAAATAAGGGTCAAGAGAGAGGCCAATGGAAAGGATGGGAGGTTGGGGGGTGGCAGGGTCAGAAGCTTAAGCTGAAGAACCTGCAGTATGAGCAGTCTAGATAGAAGAAATGATATTATTCTTCTGGCTTCTTCGTATGTTCATATGTCAATAACAAGCCAAATGTTTATCAAAAGAACATAGTTATATGTGAGAAAATGTGATTCATGATGGAATGTGGAGGAAGAGGAGGATGAAGGTGGTGTTTTAGTTTCAGAACCAGTTGATTTCTTTGATTGTTTTAATGTAATTTTTATTTCAAAATTTGGAGTTATTTATATGCTGAGAAAATGTGATTTATGTAGAGGATATGTTGTTTTCAGAACCAGTTAATTTCCATGTTTTTTCTTTTAATGTAAATATTATTATTATTAATAGCTGGTAACCCACTTTATCAACGTGATTTCAGGTTTGGTGAAATGCCATCATAAGTCGGGGGTGATGTCTCACCCAGTTAATATGGCATTTCTACAGATACTGTACATTTTGCTGCTCTGCTTTCAAACAAAACCAAAGCAACTATAAACACACAGCTCATGCCAGTCATGCAACTATCAAATACTTTTAGAAGTACTGAACTTTACCAGAATAAAATTCAGTCAACGGAAAGTCCTCTTTCTCTGCAAAGGACTGGACTGGAATAAATGAGGCTTTGGCAATCCCATAAACAGAACATTCTAGGGGTCTATAGTGAGCAGCATTTTTATTTGAATTTAGAGATTTTTGCTCTTAGTTAGGTGTCTATTCCCCAGTTTAGGAACTAAAAATTGTATCGCCTAGGTCATAAGCTCACTTGAGCTTGTCTTTTAATTTTGCAAAGTCTGAATTCAGAGAGAGAGACAGACAGAGACAGAGAGAGATGGATAATGTAATTGCTTTTCCTCTTAAGAAACAAGCATCAGTTATTATATAATCATAGAATCATAGATGACTGTCAGCAGAAAAGGACACCATTGCCCATCTAGTCTGCCCCGATACTCCCCCTAACCTACTACGTCCCATCCAGATTCACCTCTTGCCTCCCTCCGGCCAATCCTTTATATTTGTCCCATGCCCTTTTAAATCTCTCTATGGTTTCTGCTACCACCACTTCCTCTGGTAGACTGGTCCAGGGGTTCACCGCCCTTTTGGTGAAATAATGCACCCTTGTACTGCCCCTGAATCTTTGCCCCTCCAACCTCAGACAATGACCTCTTGATCTATCACTTCTTTTCCTTCTGAATAGGTTCCCTTCTCCCACCTTATTTATCCCTTTCATGTATTTGAACATTTCAATCTTGTCCCCCCCCCTCCCTCCTTGTCTTCAGTGAGTACAGGTTCAGCTCCGGTAAGAAGGAATATATTGTATAAGGCAGTTGTAGAAGGGGATTTGGATATGATTAACCCGGTAGTATTTTATTTTACAATTTTTTTCTCTATAAATATGTTTCCTCTCATTAAGCAGGATTCGAAATGGTGGCTAGTGTGTGGAATTTCAGAAGTTAAAGGAGTTTTAGGTGAATGGAGGGATGCCAAATTTTTACATAAAAATAAGAGAAATCCCAGATTATCAGCTATATGGGAATCTGTTTTCAATAAAAAAAAAATATGGAATATTAGTTATGTGAATGCATTAGGTGTATCGAGGAAGGCATTGTACGTGGAAATAATGAATTCATACTTTGCAGACTGCCCTTTTTCGAATTTCTCTGAAGCTCAGGAAAAGCAGATTTCTATTTATAGTACTAATAATAGAATTCAAGCTCATATGTGGGACACTGCTTGGTTAGCAATCCACAATAAGGTAAATGTTAAAAGTAACCAGAAGCAAAAAGTATTGCAGCAATGTTACTGGCTGAGGACAGATTGTCTGGGCAAGTTAGAAACTATGAATCACTTGTATTTTCAATGCCCATATGCAGTTAGATTCAGGGATGCTTTAAAAGATAGATTGTTGAATTTTATGAGTTGGTTTACAATTCTGCCTCTATCTGTTTCATTATACTATGGTATTTATCCAGGTTTGCATGTAGGAATTTGTCAAAGTACTTTACAAATTGTTCATGTGTTTTTTCTCTATTGGCTCTGGCTTAGCAGATGCCGATTAGTTCTGCAACAGCAGAATATACCAGAAGCAAATTTGGTGCATATGGTTGTGACTGATTAAAAATTTAAAAAATTGAGGAATGTAAGTGTCTTTCATCACAAAAATGGAAAGAGATGTGGAATTTTTTTTTTCTTAAAATCAGCTTTATTTGAGAGACTGAAGGGGTTTATGTTTTAGTTTTAATTTTACTTTTTAGATCGGTCTAGTTTCAAGGCTTGGAATGATAGGAGATTCCTATTGGTTATGTTTCTTGAGGCTTTTTTTCTGTCTGTATTATACTGTTGGATATGTCATTGGATTAGATTTATTTTTTAATTATTTTTCTTTTTTAAGTTTCTTTTATTTTTATGTTTTATGTACTGGGTAATTGTTTTATAAAAAAAAATTTTTTGAAAGGTTGGGGATCCTACACTTTATATTATTTTCTCTTTAAATTGGACTGTATAATATAATTTTGTTTATGGTTCACATTTTTGTGGTATTTGGGATGGGGTAAAGAGTTATCATTTGAGTTTTTTCAAATTTATGGTATTCTTGTGAATAAGTTTTTGACTGGTTAAGAATTCCTCTACTCTACTGGTAGGGTGGGGGAGGGATTTTTTGTTCTTGGATGTTTTTCTTATGTTTGGGGCTACTGTAGGGATTTCTATTTATGTTTCGCGTTTGCTTTTTCCTTTTATAAATTTGTATGTAGGAAATCAACTTGTAGATAATTTTTGGATTTGTTACGATTTAATAATCTTTCCCCAACTTTTATAGTGGGGCCGGGGTACATACTCTTTCTTTTATGTTTAGAGTTTTTGTATGAATTAATATTTATTGTTTTTGATTCTTTCTTTCTTATGATTATGTATGATATACTATTGATTTGTATATTTTTGTTATTATTTGTTCAGATTTCAATAAAAAATTCCCCTACTCTTTTTGATAAGTGCCATGGGATCTTTAACATCCACCTGAACTACCACCAATCCAGGCAGATGGGACCTCAGTTTAATGTCTCATCCAAAAGACAGCACCTCAGAAGTGCAGCACCCCTGTAATGCTGCACTACAGTGTCAGTACTGGGATATTAACCCACGTGCCAGATGTGGGAACTGAACCCACAACCCTCTGATCTCCCAGCCTCAGAGGCGAGTGTGCTACCTACTGAGCCACTAACACTGTTTATTCTTATGTTATCCTCACTGCAAGTGAGTAAACAAGTAGACGGATGAACTAGAAGGTAGAAATGGGGACTAGAGCACAAAAGAAAAAAACAAATATATTAAAACAAAAATGTTAAAACAACACACTACAAGCTACAGAGCTGATTGTTGGCTGACCCAGCATGGTCACCATCTTTGGTAAGGTAGAGCAGCAGAATTACATTACAACATGGAGCATACCAGGGTGCTGTGGAAGAATATTAGAGCCATGAGATGGGCTCAATTTTTGCCATTAGTAGGTGAGTTAAGGGTGCAATGGGGCACACCAGACTGCATTGTCATACACCTGGGGGGCAATGATTTGGGGAACCTGCCATGGGAAGAGTTGGGGCAGAACATCCTGGGGGATTTGGAGATAATTAAGGGGTGGTGGCGGAGGGTGACAATTAGCTGGTCTGACATCCCCTGCCAGTGGGTTTGGAGGGGAGGTCAGGGACACAAGGCTGACTGAGAAGGTCAGGAAGCATCTGAACAGAAGGCTAGCGAGGGTGGTAATCAAAATGGGTGGTGCACCTGCAGCACAAGGACATTTCCTTCAATCAGGCTGTGGTGTACAGGTCTGACAGGGTGCACTTATCGGAGTTTGGCAAGTGCCTAGTCTTGAGACCACTAGGGGAACTAGTGGACCAGATAGCTAAAAAAGGTCTGAGATACTAGTCTGGAAGGGTGGAGCCCATCCATCCATTGCAAGCTAGAGGAGGGGCAGTGGAAGAAAGAAAAAGGATAGTGGGGGTAAGGGAAGGGGGATGGGGTAGGATGCAAAGGCTGGGGACAAGGAACCTAGACATGGTTAAAGTAGGGTGGGGGATAGGTCCAGACACTGGATTCAGAAGTGTCCGGGCCTGGAGGACAAAACCCTGAGTAGGTGGAACCGGCCTGGTTCTGATCTGGAGGGAAGGGTCCAGATTTACAGTGTCCGGGCCTGGAAATTGCAAGATGGAGGAACCAGAAGAAGGATGAAGCCAGAACAAAGAAAATGTAAATGAACTATTATGTGGAATTTGAAGTGATAATATTATGTGTGTAAATACTCTTTGTGCCAAAATAAATATTGCCAACAACAACTAAAAAGGAAATTAAGTGTAGCATCCTTTATTCCTGGGAGGGATTCAGAGGACAATGGGGCTTGCCATTAAAAGGCATGCCAGGTTGTCTGATGACCCCTACCAAGAATGAACAGAAAGGGAAGGGGTGGGGGTGGAGTGAGAGAGAAGAATCAGGTATAAAGGGGTGGAGCTAGTGATATCACCAAGCAGGTGGAAGGTGTAATATGACAGGTGATGCCAGAGTCCCAGGGATTGGCTGGGGTGGAACAACAAGGGGCCCTGATCAGGGGTCCTAAGGGGGTATATCAGGCTAGGACACAGGCAGCACAACCTCTTTTACTGGGATTTTCCCACCCACCCACCCACCCTTTAAGGAAGGTCCTGGGGAGGACATGGTTGGCACAGAGAGAGGAGGAGAGCAGGTTGAGTGCCTCTAGGGACCCCAGGGTATGGGCCAATAAGTTTTTACTGCAGGGTGGCAGCTACAGGCCCAGGGGGCAGGGTCATAATCCCTGGGAGGGGGCAGTGATGCCCAAAATGGCTAAAAGGAGGGAAGAAAGAAAAGGGGCGTGGGGAAGGGAGGAGGGGTAGGATATGCTGGCTGGGGACAAGGAACCCAGACATGGTTAAAGTGTGGAGGAGGATAGGTTCAGGTGCTGGATTCAGAAGTCTCCGGGCCTGGAGGGCAAAAGCCCAGGTAGGTGGAACCTGCCTGGTTCTGATCTGGAGGAAGGGGACTGGATTCACAGTGCCCTGGACTAGAAATTGTAAGATGGAGAAACCAGAAGAAGGAAGAGGCCAGAACCAAGAAAATGTAAATGAACTATTATGTGGAGTTTGAAGTTATAACATTATATATGTAAATTCTCTTTGTGCCAAAATAAATATTGCCAACAAGCAACCAAAAAGGAAATTAAACATAGTGTCCTTTATTCCTGGGCAGGGTTCAGGGGACAATGGAATGACTTATAGAGTAATACAATCATCTTTAGAATGCTTTATATTGGCTTTTAGGATAATCTAGTTTTACTTGGGCTATTTCCTGACATAATGCAAGGATCTGAGGTATTTTTTTTTTCAAAAGACTCTCAGAGGGGATGGGAGATGGACTGGAACTGAATTAGGGGTTGGGAGCATCTGGCCAAGTAACTAGCCCGGGTGAAAGGTGGCAAGTGTTCTTTTTTATTCTTTTTTGTTGTTTTATTGATATTTTTCCTCAGGCCAATGAATTGTACCAAATACCCTAATATTCTTTGTACTAAGGAATTAGTATTAGGGGCTTTCACACTCATAGTCTCTGCTCAGTAACCAGTATAAAAAATGCAGGTAATAATGCATTGCAGTGGAACAGTTTACATTTTGGTCACTGCATAGTTTTAAACCCACAGCTCTAGATTGGAATGAATGTTATAATGTCTGTAGCTGTTGGCTTCAGGCTATGCCTTTTTAGCAGCCAGGTTGTCATCTGTGGCTGACTGCATGCCACCCCCCCCCCCAAAAAAAAAAATAACTAACTACTGTTCTGTGTTTGACTCATAGCTGGTTGAGATCGTATAACAATTGAGCCAGTTATGTTATTTTTGGGTCTGGACTTTCCTTCAAGAGCAGGGCCACTTGAAGGACTGAAAAAGAGTTGTTTCATCAGGCTGCATTTTGGCAGCTACTTCACCACTTGTGACTCAATTCACCTCCAGATGAACTGAAGTCTGTTTAGTATCAGGCTAATACCTGAAGGGGTTTGCACAATAACTGAACCAGTGGTGTGCTTTCTGGGGATGGGGCTTGCACAACAAGAGTGGGGTCACTTGGCAGCTGGGAGATGGCTGTTTTTTGCAGCAATATAATCATCTGTCAAAGCAGCCTATAACTAAGCTCAGGCACCACCAGTAAAATAATGTAATGTGCAGAAAATATTCCCAAAAGTTATCTTTATTACATATATAAATAAAAGCAGCTTACAGACATTTAATGTGGCAGTGTGTTCCCAAACCCCAGCCTCTGATGTTTCTTGATGTAATAAATTATTTTCAAAAGACTGAATAATAGCAATACCCATACATCCTTTTATACTGCTAGGCAACCAAGCAAGTAATTAGCAGTTGTTTCACATTTAACTAATATGTGAAATCAAGTGCAGTTTAAAACATACATATATAAATATAATAAATCTTTGTAAATAAATCATTCAGTGCTTATTGGAGTTACTTAGATGCTTTACAAAGTGCTATAAACTTCAATTTGTTCAAGTAAGGTGGCTTTCTCTTATCCTATAGCATGAACAGCATATATTGAAAGAAGGATTGTCACTTCATGAAATTAATTTATGGTATGATGCGGTAACTTTGGAAAAACACACTAAAAAGACAGAGTCCCAGAGAAGACTATCTAAATGTTCATTGGATCTAGTTGTGATAATTACTGAACAAGACAAAAGATCACATGAAAGAACACAAACAGAGTTACAAGATCTCAGTACAGAGCTAGATGCCCACAAAAAAACATTGGAATATGTACAATTTGATACAGCATTAATTGAGAAACTAGAAAATCATGAGGAAGAAGTGAAAGAATGGAAAAAGCTCAAATCTGAGACATGCAAAAATGATCACCAGTTTTGTAATCTTTTTGCTTGGGATGTAAGGCAGACCTAGTCCAATAGGAGGAGGAGATCTAAGAGTAGAGGGTGTTACCAGAGCAAAAGAAGAGAGAATAAGTCTTAAAACAATAACAACAATGGAAACAGTAATAACAGACAAGCAAACCAAAAAAGTAGACATGTTGTTTTTTTAGAGCATACAGACAGTGGGGAAGAGCAGGAACAATGTGCAGAAAAAGCACAAAGAGGTGTATGAGGAAAAACATGTAAAACAAGGAGGGGGATGAAGAGACACTGGCAGCTTTCAAATCAGCACCAGGAGAACAGCCAAAATGTAAAAACTATGCCAGTGTTAAATGTCTCCTGTTTTTACACAACTTCTGAATAGACTGCTGTTTTAGGCAAAGGCCTTTCAAACATCCCAAGCTGTGATACTGACAATTTTCTAACTCAAGCTAATTCATTTAAGTTATTAAGGAAGCTTGACCTTAAATATTATTTTGGAGACAATATCATTCAATTCCTGGGTTTGAATGATTTCATAATCATAGATGATGAACCTTCACAAAGACACAATAACACAGTGGGAGATTTAATTCCAACAAGTACCAGGGGAAGCAATTGAAAATCCCCATTGTGACCATGATCTTGCTCCAAATGAACAATATGTGGCTTCTGAAGAAAAGGCAGATTTAATCCTGGACTATCTTATTTATTTACTAAATGTGGAAAATGCAATGGAATGTAATGAGCTCAGTAACATCAGGGAGGATATTTATCAATTGCTAGAAAATGTTAATTACTCAAAAGGGGACATTTCCTTTTCAGGAACAGAAAATAATCAAGCCCTTAGCCACAATAAAACTGAAGAAAATACAACAACTAAATATTCAGGCTTTAAGGTAAGAGGTTTGTTCTGTGCCAGCCACTCTATACATCTTGCTATTAAAGCACTCCAGCAGGCAGTTCAGAGGGACTTTGAGCCTTTAACAGAAAAGATTTACTGCAGCCATATCAAAACTTATCAGCTACTGAATGGAAAGCATTCAAAGAACTACAAGCAATGAATAATATAACCATAATAAATGTTGATATGGGTGGTATGATCATGGTACAAAGAATAAATGTCTTCATACTTACTGCAGTTTCTTTTTCTGGTAGTTCAGACACTGTCAATGGGTAGTTAATACATTTGGGGTAATGTGCACCCCTACCAGGGGTAATGGTACAGCCCAAAGCTGTAGCAGCAGCATAGAACCTTGGGCACATGAAGATTTCAAATAGCAATGGCTCTCCTGGTCCCCTACTGGCCTCACAGCTCTTAAACAGTGGAATGAAAAGTAAAAATCTATGGAGTGCTTTAAGTATACAGTTCCTTCCTGTTATCAATACACCACATACCACATGTGCAGAAAAACTATTATCTGATAAAAAAACAATGATCAATGTCTTACCTTGACATTGAAATGTAAGTATCCTACTCTGTGATTTTGTGTCTTGTGCTGAACCAGTGTTCCTTAAAATTGCCTCTTAGTAGTTGTAGCAGATAAATCAGCAATGACTGTCAACATAAATTATAGAACAGGAATAAATACAATCAAATTTAGTGTAACTGGAAAACAGATTAAACACGAACATGTAACAGAGAGGCACCACCTCATGTTCATAAACATCAACCTGTTAACCTGTGTGTCTGCAATTCAATAGTTTGCATCCTGTTTTCACATTAGCAGACAAAGTGTAATGAGATGTCCACAATATTTGCAAAGTATAATTTCTGGAGGAAAAAAACAGACATCCTATACTTATATCAGATAACATTCTCCAGTAGGACCCAATGCTCCCAGAAAAGGCCCCATTGACATTCTCAGAGCTAACACAGGAAAGGAAATTATGGTAAGTATGAAGAAATGCCTTCATTCTGGAGTGCTCCTCATTGTCTATTGCCAGTTAGTAAATATGATTCACTCTATTACCTACTAGCATCTGACTGGTGTGTTGCAGAATGCACTTATACCTTGCTTTTCCAGTCTGGCTTGCTTTATGACAGTGTCCCTTTTAAGGAAATGCCCTTTTAGTTTCAAAGCAAAGTGATTCCACGACAGGGGGATTTGCCCAAGAGTTGTTTTACAAACAGAGCACAGCCCTTGAAGCAGGAGTGCTGACTCATCAGGCTGCTCTGAATTGAAATCTCTGAACAGCAGTTCTGGGAAAAAGTTTTGCCCAAGATTGATATTTAAGGAATGAGTCAGACTGGAATTGGTAATAAGGGCCTGCAGGTGACACACTAAGGTTTAATAGTGGGACAATTTCAGGAACACTCACTATACAAGTATTTAGAACTGTTCATTGTTGCTTCATGAACTGCCCTGTTTCAACACTCATCCAGAAATCCATGGTTTTTATGAACTGTGACAGACATCTGCTGTTTGGTGTTATTGAGGCATTGTTTTCTCTTGCTCAAAATCATTCATATATTTGACTGAGAAGACCGTGGCAGTTCTCAATGATTAAACTTTTTATTAAGCTATTTAATATTATTTTGTTTTTTACAAAGTTTTGAACTATTAATCTGGTTCTTCCCTTGAGCAAAACTGAGGGATGACCATTATTTTAAGATTAAATCTAATATTGCTTAGTTTATACAGGTTCAAGTAATTTTAAGCTACTTTGAAACAATATATATATATTCATAGGAGGGGGAGCTCAACAGTATCCAGTTGGCACCCAACTTACTATAGTTAGCCCTGGGTAGTCAGTAGGATTTTTTTAGGTATACCCATTTTATGATATATGATATACTCAAGACATATAGGGTAACCATTAGTAACTTATATGTTGCTCTGGATTTTAGGGACAAAACTGGTTTCATAGAATATCATTTTACTAAATTGACATTCCATATTATACACATTCATAAATTCACTGTTACTCAAATGATTCAGTTTATTTTGTCTTGTTATATCTGAGGCCACTTAGACTGGTAGTGCTTTTGATTTTGTATTAATAGGCTTCGGCAGTTCTCAGTTTTAAATAATTATAATGGTTCTAACTAGAAAACAGGCCATGGATCAAGGTCTGGATATAGTTTCCTTATTAGAATTGAACCTCACAAATAGTTTTGATCTAGTGTAGAATACCAGTATGACTTGTCAAAAAGACTTGACTGAAGAGATCAATATTAGTAATTCATTTCATCAGAATAAATCACTAACTAAATAAATCAAAGTGTATAGTAATAAGAAGAAAAATATGTAAAATCCAGTAATTTCAGAAGGAACATCTAAATCTAATATGAAGCAAAGTTTGAAGCAAACTACAATTACAAATCATCTTCATAAGCTAGTTGGTGGAAAAATCATTGTGAAAGTGCAATTGCCCCCCACTTCCAAATTTGGAGGTCACAAACATGGGGGGGGTTCTAATTTATTAGACTCATGCCTAACTTCTACCCAAAAAATGTTTATCTCAGAAGATTTCCAGTTGGTCAAGTTCTGTACAGATGAAAACATGGATTCCGCTGAGGCTACTGGATGTTCTGATATACTGTACTCCCTATTTTACACTTGGACCTGACAGTGATGGGAGTTGGGAAAATGAGGGAAAACTCTCTAGATGTTTACCCAGTGTTTTCCAATCAGGACTTCCCATCACATGCTGTAGCTCTCATTCAATAACTAGTTCCATAGCACATAACACGGATTATGTTGATTGTGTACCCAACAGGGATATTTTAAAAGAAGTCGTGGATGAGCTGCAGGTTACAATAAAAGGACTAAAGGATTTAAATAATTTAGACCAGATTTATGAGGGGATCAAATCAGTAAATGTAGCCCAGAGGGATTTTTCAGCTTATTATCCTTACAATTTAATGGAAGATGTGGTTAATATCATGACCAATCCCTTTACTGCCTAAAAAATTTTGATGGAACAAATGATCATACTAAAGGAAGAACCTGATGCAATAAAATAAAACATTGCAATATATGGATGCAGAATAGATGATGTCCTTCAAAAATTAGAAGTTATTGCACCTGTGCAAAACTCTCCTTCCTTTGTGTATAAGGAGGGAGATTCAGGAACTCTAGACTTTTCTACTGGTTTTATAACCCCTCCCCCATTAAATGACCTAAATAACCAAGAAAATGAAGAAAGAACAGGAATCGCACAAGAAAAAGACAGCAAGTTAATAAAATCTGTGGGACAGAATCCATTAGGCTAGTAAATAATCTATCATGGAACAATTAGGAAACTAACAACATAATTCAAATAGCTCTATAATAATGGTTGTTTCTCTCTCAGCAAATCCTATGACTTGCTCTTCAGCCATAAGTCTTAGGAACTTGGAGCCTCTGATACAGGAACTGGTAGTTATGAATAAATTATTAAACACAGTAACAAATTTTGAGGATGAATTAAAAGCACTAAGACATGATTGGAAGGAGAATAATAATTGCCCTGTGCTTACTGATAAAGCCCCCGAGTTAGTATGTGCCTTTGATGAGAGTTCAACACAGACCAAGGGATCAGCCAAGATGGCACAGAAAATCTCTACCTTGATTGATAGAAATGATCATGCCATTCTCAGTCTAAATAGTTTGAAAGTTGATAGAGCTTGGCCAAATTACATTTAAAAAATAAGATCGAGCAGCTACTCAGACTATTAATTGGGACAGAGACTGAACAAGATGATTTTGTAAAAATCATATCTTACAAGGATGACTTGGGTTATGATTGTATTTATATATTTGGAACCTCACCCAGACTAGCTAGCTCATTATGAATTAACAATACCACATTAAATAAGTATGGCTGTAGGTTAGAATATGTGAATAGGGAACTACAAAACCTTAAACAAGGCTTCAAAGGGCAAGCTACTTCACAATTGCTCTGCTTGGGTACAAAGACATGACTAATGAATCTAATAGAAAACTTAAGATGTTGTTATACAGTTTATTTTTAACACATTTTATGGATTCCAGCCCAGAGTTTTAAAATAATAGATGTTCATAGGTGGAAACAGGGCAGTATTGATGCACACATATACATTTTATTACAGGGTAAAGAAATAGTAGACATATTACTGGAAAAAGTTCCACTCTTGGATGAAATGGGTATTCACTTGATTGAGAGTGATTGTCTCACTTGATCAAACAAGAAATCAGTAAATGTAAATGTCAGTGGCATTGAAGTGAAAACGTTCTCTCTGAGTCTATTTGGATTATGAAGAAATGTGGGGGAAAACAACCACAACCTGAAAAATATTTTACTAAATCATTTTAGACAAACTGCACAGATACCAATGGACATGGGGATACCAGCTTTATCGCTAGCCTGGGGGAGGATCTGGAGAGGGACCAGGTAATATTTACTGTCAATTCTAAAGAACTAATCAAATTATGAGCTGTATTCCCATTCTGGATAAAATGGGTCTGTATCTTATAGATGGCAACAGTGATCCAACTGCCTCAAAGGAAGTGACAATACATATTTCAAACACAAATACTCTAAGCGAGCAGCACCCAGCTAAATTAGGTTAACAAGAAACTCAAACTACTCATTTATAAAATCTAGAAATTGATATAGAAATGCTCAATAGATTTTCTATTTTGGATAACCAGCTACCCTGACTGAATGGGGATGATGATAGTACATTAACTAAATCAAGTACTAATATCAATATTGGTCAGCATACTGTATTAACCTTGGTAACCTGGAACATAGCAAGCTTGTCCTCCAAGTTGGCTGGTATGGAATGGCACAGTTTTATGAGGATCAATAATTTGATATGCCTCCAAGAGACATGGCACATGGTGGGCACCGATATTTCCTTTAATGATAATCATTGCTTTCATTCTCCTGGTAAAAAGTGGCCAAGGCAGGTTAGACCTCAGGGGGCTTAATAGTTTGGATTAAGATTGATTCCAGATTTAAAGTATCTCTTCTATTTAATTTTCCATACCTTCATGTACTCAAAGTAGAAACAGAATTATTCACATTTCGCTTATTCAATATTTATGTACTCCACCTTGAAAATATTATAGTTCCTCAATATGGGGAAAAGTACATGCTTTACTGGCCAAAGCCTGTAATATCTCAGGAATAGAAAACTGTTTGATTTGTGGTGATTTAAATGCAAAAATCACTAATTTTGATGGTTATACTGAAAATTAGCAGTACAATATTAGATATCCCGATGTCTCCACCTTTTCTAGAGTGTCACATGACTATAAAGTTTCCAAAGTAGGTGACAAAATTAATAAAGCTACTTAAAATACATATTTTAGCACCTATAAATAGTAGAATACTGGGTGATAGGCTGGATAAACTGACATTTATAGGTCCGTCTGTACCCTCTAGAATTGACTTTTTATTCTGGAATGGCAACATGAATGTGTGGAAATATTGTCAAATTATTACTAGAGGAGATAGTGACCATCTCCATGTTACTTTAATAGGTAATGATGCAGGGTCTGTTCCTGTTATATATAGAACATTAGAGTTGGATGATTTGGTGAAAATCAGAAATTCTGTTAAAATAAGATGTACTGTTATATGTCAAAATACTGTAACCTGAAGACTCTTATAATAGATTTTCTATCTGTGTTAGCTAGAGAAGATTGGAACTCTGATAACTTGCAAACATTAGACACAAAACTTTATGATGCATAAAGATCTTTAGAATTATTTCTTTATAGACCTGATGGGGCATATAAGGCCCCAACATCTAGGGTAACATAGTTTAATCAAGACTGTAAAAAAGAAAAAAAATGTACTCACTCGATTAATCAGGAGAACTAAAAAATAATTTGAAAAAGAACATTACAAATTATTTAATAAAGCTAGAAACCAGTACAAAAAATGTATAATCCAGAAAAAGGGAGACTTCTATCAAAAACAGTGGGCTTATATACCTCAAGTAATTTTCTTTATATTTTTTTTATTTAATTTGTTAACTAGGTAAGAGCACTGGACTGAGAGTTCTATATCAGGCTTGATCCAGGTACAGAATATGATACAAAACATACAAAGAGACAAGATAAACAATCAATAACAATTACAAATACATAGATCGATTAAATACAGCATTAGATGCTTTGTAAAAACTAAAAAAGAGCAACCAATACATAAGTAGTTAGGCAAGCTATTCCAGAAATGTGGAGCAGCTGCAACAAAAAAGCATGTAATGCAGCTCTAGTTTTACAATAATCAATAATAAACATACCCAATCATTCTTGCTACTGGTTGCCAAAGGCACAGGCAAAAGTAAATTTGAACTAGACTCTTATGTATCATAGAAACTGTCAGCAGATAAGGACCACCAGGCACATCCAGTCTGTCCGGTGGCCCTATACATTGTATGTGGGCACTGACCCTATGTGATCAATGACTTTTCAACACTCCCTTCCCTCTCAAGGTTCCCAGGCATGCTTAAACCTTTCCACTGTGCTTGCCCCCACTATTTCCTTTGGCAGACTATTGCAAGTGTCAACTACCCTTTCTGTGTAGAAAATCTTCCTCACACTACCTCTTAATCTTCCCCCCTCCAATTCCATATCGTGCCCCCTTGTTCTAGTACTTTTTCTACATTGAAAAAGGTCCCCCACCTGCACCTTATTTATGCCCTTGAGGTACTTGAAAGTTTCAATCATGTACCCCCGCTCTCTTATCTCCTCCAGTGAGTACATATTGAGGTCCCTTAGGCTCTCCTCATATGTTTTGTGGTGCAAGCCCTGCATCATCTTTGTCACCCTTCTCTAGATAGTCTCCACCTTGTTTATGTCCTTGCACAGGTGAGACCTCCAGAACTGCATGCAGTACTCCAGATGAGGCCTTACCAGTGTTTTATACAATGGCATCACCGCCTCCCACCTACTGCTAGTGATACCCCTGCCTGTGCACCCCAGCATGCCACTGGTCCTCCCCGCCACCTTTGCGCAATGCTTTAATACCTAAAGTTCATCAGAGATGATAACCCCTAGGTTCCTTTCCTCCCTGGTGACAGTCATCTCCTCCCCTCCCAACCTGGAGCTCTCTCCAGGGTTCCCTCTACCCAGGTGCATTATTTTGCACTTTTTTGCATTGAACCTTAGTTGCCACATCTCTGATCATTTTTCAAGCTTCTCCAGGTCCTTCTTTATTTTCTGCACCCCTTCTGGATTATCCACCCTGTTGCAAATCTTGGTGTCATCTCCAAACAAGTAGACCTTTCCTTGCAGCTCCTCTAGAATGTCACTAATGAAGACGTTGAACAGGACTGGTCCCAGTACTGATCCCTGTGGTATCCCAGTGGTCACCCTTCTTTCCCCAGATTAAACCCCATTTACCACAACCCTCTGCCTCCTGTCTGTTAACCAGTTCCTAACCCAGTTCACCATCTTGTCTCCCATGCCCAGATTATCCATCTTGTTAACCAGCCTTCTATGTGGGATGGTGTTGAAGGCTTTGATGAAATCTAGGTAGGCAATGCTCTTTGATTTACTGCCCTTGTCACCGAATCAAAAAAATCTATCAGATTTGTTTGACATAACCTTCCTGCTGTGAATTCATGTTCCCTCAGATCCTGGGTGCCCCTGGATTCCAGGTGTGCCACTATCCTTTCTTTCAGCAGTGTCTCCATGATCTTTCCCACCACTGAGTTGAGGCTGACTGGCTTGTAATTCCCTGCCTCCTCCCTACTGCCACTTTTGTGCAGCGGGACCACATTTGTCCTCCACCAGTACTCTGGAACCACACCCGTGTTGAGTGACTCCATGAACAGGGCTGCCAGGGATGATGCCAGATCCCTTCTCAGCTCCCTTAATATCCTCAGGTGGATGCCATCTGGTCCCATGGCCACCTTCAGCTTTGTGAGTTCCTACAGAACTCTCTCCACTGTAAACTGACTGGTGTCCAGTTCCCCCCCCCACTCATTGCCTCTGTTACACATCTGTGGTCCTTGATCCTCTCCCTCCCTAGTGAATACTGAGCAGAAGTATTTGTTCACTATTTCTGCCTTGTCTAGATACCCCTTCTTACACTCTCCATCATCCCCTTTGAGACTCACAACCCCCCCTAGTTTTTCTTCTTTTGCTGATGTAACTATAAAATACCTTGTTCCCTTTTTTCACAGACTGTGTTAAACTCTTCTCTGTCTGCATCTTAGTTCTCCTAACAGCCTTCCCTGCTTCCCTTAGACAGTCAAGGTATGCCTCCCCGTTCTCCTCCCTTTGGGTCCCCTTATATTTCCAAAAACTCAGTCTTTTAGCCCTGACTTGGTCCCCCACCTCCTTAGAGAACCATAGTTGTTTCCTTCTTTTTTTCCTTTTGGCCACAATCCTAATTCATTGGCTTGTTATCCCCACTATGGCTCCTTTCAGTTTCTCATATTGTTCCTCCACCCACTCTATTACCTCTCCTTCCCCAGGACAGCTTGTATACATCTACCTATTTCAGTGAAAGCTGAGCTCCTAAAATCTAATACTTTTGCCCTTGTGTGGCATACTTGTGTGGCGTCAGCAGAAGCAGAAGATTGGACAAATCACTATACAGGTATATTTTATGATCCTGACATCAGTTTAGATTCCCCATTTATGAACATTGTAGAAATGGTTGCTTATGTCCCACCATTTAAACCAAAAGAGATTTATTTTGCCATAATCTCACTAAAAAGGAACAAACCTCCCCCAAAGGTCCTCTTCATGGCCCCTTTTTTATGGACAATTTTTTTTTCTGTCTATTTCAACCTGCATATACAGACCAGATTCACCCCACACTCCTGGAAGGGTTCAACAATTATTGCCATCTATAAAAAAGAGGATAGGACAAATCCACAGATGTACAGCTCTGTCTCATTTCTAGATATTTCAAGCAAAATCTTTTCAAGATAATTCTGATTAGACTATTGACACAAATGTATTCTTTAGGTGGTCTATCAGAGCTTCAGACTGGTTTCAAGTTCAGATATTGCTCAGCTGATAACTGATTTATAATGAATCATCTATTCGAAACATGAATTTCCTTAAGGAAACAATAAACTTTCTGTGGCCTATATCGACTTCAGCTCAGCCTTTGATTCCATCTCTAGGAAAGCTCTATGGGAACAAATGATAGATATGGGCATTGAGCATAGTCTAGTCAGAATTATAAGTGATCTTTGTTTGAACAGTTGGGCACAGGTTAGACAAGGGTATAGATGGCAGCTTTCAGCTGCATTCTCAACTAATAAAGGGGTCCATCCAGGATGCGTTTTGGCACCTACCCTGTTTTGTATTCATATTTATAATTTACTTATGCGATTCATGAATTTGTCATCTGATGCTCCAAAGGGGGGTACTATAATTTATAGAAACATAACACAGAAACATAGAAGTTGATGGCATATAAGGACCACAAGGCCCATCCAGTCTGTCCATTTTTTATACCTTATGAATGTGCCATAGGTCTTTACTTTGTCAATGGCCTATGTATTCATACTCATCTGTATTGCTCCCTTATGCCTATCCCATGCCTGTTTGAAGCTCTGTACTATATTCATATCCATCACACCCTGAGGTAGGCCGTTCCATGCATCCATCACTCTTTCTGTGAAAAAGAGCTTTCTCACATTACCCCTTAATCGGCCTCCCTCTAATCTCACGCTGTGTCCTCGTGTCCTGCTATTTTTCTTATATTGAAACATATTAGACTCTTTCACCTTATTAATGCCCTTAAGATGTTTGAATGTTTTGATCATATCACCTCTCTCCCTCCTTTGCTCTAGGGTATACATATTGAGCTCCATTAATCTGTTCTCATATGTTTTCTGATGCAGTCCCTGCACTATTTTGGTTGCCTTTCTCTGGACTGCCTCCATCTTGTTAATGTCCTTGTGAAGGTCCGGCCTCCAGTACTGTATGCAGTACTCCAGATGCGGCCTAACCAGTGTCTTGTAAAGAGGGATTATTACCTCCTTCTTATGACTTGTGATACCCCTACTATTACACCCCAATCTACTGCTTTAGTGGTCTGCTTGAATGATTTCAGGTCATCTATGATGATGATGATGCCCAATTCTCTTTCTTCCCTTGTGATTGCCAGCAACTCCCCTTCAAATCTATAGGTGGCTTCAGGGTTTCTCTTTCCTATGTGCATGATCTTGCACTTCTTTGCGTTAAACCCCAGTCACCACTCTTCTGACCATTTTGCATGCTTATCCAGATCTTTTCTCATTCTGCACACCCCATCTGGATCATCTACTCTGTTGCAGATCTTCGTGTCATCTGCAAACAGACAAACCTTACCATTCAGTCCATCTACAATGTCACTGATGAAGATATTGAAGAGGACTGGCCCCAGGACTGATCCCTGAGGTACCCCACTTGTGACTTGCATCTCTTCTGACTGTATATCTTTTACCACCACTCTGTTCTCTGCCCTTCAACCAGTTTGCCACCCAGTTGACCAACTTCTGACCCACCCCAAGCCTACCCAGCTTATTAATCAATTTTCTATGTGGAACAGTATTGAAAGCTTTCCCGAAGTAAAGGTAGGTGACATCAATTGCACCCCCTTGATCCACCACTCTGGTTACCCAGTCAAAGAACTCTATGAGATTAGTTTGATAAGACCTTCCTGTTGTAAACCCATGCTGTCTTGCATCCTGTGTGCCTATGGATTCCAGGTGTTGCACTATCCTTTCCTTAAGGAGTGCCTCCATAATCTTGCACATGACTTTGGTAACAGTGACTGGTCTGTAGTTCCTTGTCTCCTCCCTGCTACCACTCTTGTGGAGCAGAATTACATGAGCCCTTCTCCAGTCTTCTGGGACCTTTCCTGTGCTCAAAGACTCACCAAACAGTTCTGATAATGGCTCTGCAAGTTCCACCATTAGCTTATTTAGTACCCTGGGATGTATGCTATTAGCTACTATTGTCTTGTCCACCCTGAGCTTTGCAAGCTCTTGTAGTACTCTTTCTTTTGTGAATGGACTTGCTCACACCTCCCTCCTCCCCCCTGTGTTCATGGTGCTGAGCTGTGGGCCCTGCTTTATCTTTCCTTAGTAAATACTGAGCAGAAGTATCTATTTAGGATAGATGCCTTTCCTTGGTCCTCCTCCACACACTCCCCCTTATCCCCTTTGATCTTAGCAATACCCACTCTGGACTTTATCCTTTCACTAATGTAGTTATAGAAAGTCTTGTCCCCTTCTTTTACTGTCCGTGCTAGTGTTTCCTTGGTTTGGGCTTTTGTCTGCCTTACTGCCTTCGCTGCTTCCCTTAGGGAAGTTTGGTATGCCTCCTTATCTTCATCCTGCTGTGTTCCCTTATATTTCCTGAAGGCCAACCTTTCGGCTCTGACCTTTTGTGCTACTGTTTTTGAAAAACAAAGTGGTTTCCTCCTTCTTTTGCTCTTGCTTTTCTACCTAACACAGTGGGATGTTGCTTCAAGTATTGCTTCTTTAATGCTTGCCCACTTTGCCTGTACCCCCTCACCTGTATTTCTTCTTGCCAGGGATTGCTTATCTCTGCTGGCCATTATATCAAAGTCAGCTCCTCTGAAGTCCCAAATTTTTGCCTTGGAATGAGATGATTTAGTTTTAGTGGCCAAACTGAACCATACCATGTGATGGTTACTAGCCCCCAGGTGACCTTCTACCTGGAGATCTGTGATCCTTTCCCCATTAGTCAGTACTAGATCTAGGACAGCCCTGTATCTTGGTGGTTGTTGTACCAGTTGTTCGAGGCTGTCCCCCTGCAGGGAATCCACTATGTGTCTAGTTCTGGAGGATGTTCCTGTGGGTATTGACCAATCTGTATCTGGCATGTTGAAGTCTCCCATTATCAGAACTCCCCTTTAACAGTCATGTTTTGTATATCTTCTAACAGCAATATGTCTATGTCCTACCCCTATCTGGAGGCCTGTAGACAACCTCAGTTTGTATGGCTGTCCCATTTCCTGTTTCCAGGGTGACTCACAGTTTTTCTGGCTCCTTATGTGTATTCTTATGTGTAAGTCTGTCTTTCAGATGAGACATTAAACCGAGGTCCCATTTGCCTGGGTTGGTGGTAGTTCAGGTGGATGTTAAAGATCCCATGGCACTTATCAGAAAAGAGTAGGGGAATTTACCCAGTGTCCAGGCCAAATTTCCCTCATTCGCTAAAAATACCACCAACAGCTTAATCTGGTTTAAGGTCAGTTGGCATTCACCTGTATCCCCCTCCCCTGGGTCATGCCTGAAAATAGGCAGGATTTGTCTAGTGCACTTACCAGGTCAACAAAAACTAAATAAAATAAAAAAAAATAAATCCTGAATTTCTGTACCTTTGATATTCTCATTGACATAAAGGGCCATTTATGTATTTATTTATTTATTTGAATTTTGATGACTGGGTAAGAACTCTGACACTAGAAATCCCTTTTTCAGGGGTGACCAAAAGTAGTTACATACAGTGAAGGACATAGATGTACAGTACAGTAAAAGACAGTGCAGAGTATCATACAGAATAAAATTTACAAATATAGACATGTTTAAATTAGTTACACGATATTACAGAACATATATATATATATACAAACAATTCTTGTTCAAAGACTATGAATATTTATATACAGGGGCTTGCCTACACTTGTCATCCCTCTACGTATACATAAGAAATTAAGGTTGGGGGGGAGGGGTGGACTTCAATGAATTCATTAACAGGGAGCTGTGGTCCAGAAGAGGGATTTTAGTCACTTTTTAAATAGTGCTAGAGTAGAGCAAGTCAGGATCCCAGGGGGCAGGGAGTTCCAAAGGTGTGGGGCAAAGAACGAGAAAGACCTTCTGCCTGTTTCATATCGCAGTTTGGGGACTTCCAGCAGTGGGAAGGCTACATTTCTAAGAGGTCTGGAAAACTTCTTGCATTGTATAATGCCATGGAGACTGGGTGGGGAGGGGGATTGCAGGAGCTTATAGGTAATGCAATATGGGGCTATCACAGTCTGGTCTCAAAGGAGAGCCACCCCACGGTTGTAAGCACTGTGCAAAGGTGAGTTCTGGGTTGTGCACCTATCACAAAGTGCCAGATCCTGTGATAAAATGTTTTAAGCCTGGAGTGGGTAACTTCTTGGACAGACTGTAATATTGGGGCACTATAGGGTAAGAGGGGGAAGGGTGCTGCTAGCAATGGTGTGGCATGCCTCTCTAGTCAGGTAGGGAGAGAGAGTCTACAGTATATAGTAGCCCGAGTTTTAGGTTTCAGGTTTTGGTTAGTGCATCTACATATGGTCCAAAGGTCATGGTTTGGTCTAGAACCATATCTAAATATCTAAAAGCCTGGACCACCTCCAGGATGTCTCCGGTGTGAATGGTAAGTTTAAGGAGTTGCTGTCTATCTATGCCAAGATGTTTGTGACTGAACAGCACACCTTTTGTTTCTTTTTGGCATTGAGAATAAGTTTATTGGCCAGAAACCAATGTTCTAGTGATCTGAAGTAATCCTCTAGTTGAGTATTAATCAGGGCTATGTCTGCAGAGGACCTATAGAGTATAGCATCATCAGCATATAGCTGTACTGCAGCTCCCCTGCAGTTCTGGGGTAGTTCATTGATATAAAGTGAGAAGAGAAGGGGCCCAAGTATTGATCCTTGGGATACCCCATCAGTGATTAATCTTGGAAGTTAGATCATACCCTCTCATTTGACACTCTGCTTCCACCCAGTCAAATAGTTCTAAAACCAGCAGCAGGAGAGGTCATCCAGTCCGCAATGCCAAAGTTTAGTAAGTAATAGGTCATGATTGACTAAATTGAATGCCTTCATTAGGTTTATGAAAATTGCTCCAGTAGCCATTCCCTGGCTCACGGCATTGATAATGTTACTGGTGACCCATAGCAGGGCTGTGTCAGTGCCATGGTGTTTTCAGAAACCATGCTGGAGGTGTGTAAGTGTATTGTTACATTCAAGGTAGGCTAGGAATTGCTCATATAGGAGCCTGTCCTGGAGTTTGGCAATTGTACAGAGGAGGGATATACTATAGGTCTGTAATTTTCAATCTTGTCCTTTGACCCCCCTCCTTATGTATGGGCACCATGACTGCCATTTTTCATTTATCAGGGACAGTGCCAGCTAAGAAGGACTTATTAACAAGGTTCCTAATTGGTGTGGTGTTGACTGGGGCTGCTATTTTCAGAAAGCGTGGTTGAAGAATGTCGCTACCTGGTGAGCCTACACTTTTTAGCCTCTTCAATTGCTTAAAGATTTCCTGTCTGGTTACTATTTTAAAGTGGAATTTTGGTGTAGGTGTTCTGTTTGAGAGCTATGATAGAGGATTTTCTGTGTTAAAGTGTCCAGCTGTTGCATATGCAGATGACCTTGCCCTTTACACAACAAAAGCAGGTCTTAGACATAGTTTGAACATTTTATCAGTTTATGCTAATAAATTCAATCTTAAAATACACACAAATTAACAACAGATAATGATCTTTAACACTATTAGTAAACAAGGGAAAAGCTGGAAGACTGATCATTTAGAAATTAGTTTGAGTAACTTGTATACCTATTTGGCGCTAACCATGTCCTCTAATGGTAGTTGTGGCAAACATACAAGTGACCTAATGATCAGGCTTAAACAGACTGCCGGAGCCTTGCTACAGTTCAGCAGACAATATGGGGCAATTCAGTAAGAACCTTACTAGAAGCATGTAGAGCACAATTTATCCCTATTGCTGTTTACCTTTGTGATATCTGGTTTAATACTTTTCATACAACTCTTGAAACTCCACTTAGTAAACTTTATAGGCACATTTTGGGACTGGGTCCTTCAGTTTCCACCCATGTGATAAGTTCAGAACTGAGCACAGTTAGCCTCTCCACAGTAGGCACTACAGGGAGATTAAATTACTGGATTAAGTTTAATAGAATACACAAAGACAGACTCTCTTCTCAGTGTCTGTCTTAATGGCAAAATCTCGGCAGTAAAAAATCATCTTGGCTTAATAGAATTAATAAAGATCTGGAAACTTATGGGCTGCAAATACTGGAAAAATATATTAAAAAGGGCACTATACTCAGCCCCAAATATAAAGGGTTTATCAAAACCAGAACTGAAAATATTAATCATAAAATAGACATGGAGAGGGTAGGTAAGGTTAGAATTGATGCCTGGTTGAGCAAGAATGACATTAATAATTTCTTTAGATTTTATCTTGATGTACTAATTGACCTAATGAAAAGGTGAGTATACACAAGATACAGTGTGGAATATTTTAATAGCAAAATGATTTTAGCAGGATCTAATAAAATATTAGATCCCAGAGCAGTTTTGTGTGTATGTCTGAGACCAGAACTGAAGAATCTGAGTCATATTATTTTTAACTGCACATGGCATGAAAGCTCCAGACAAACCTATCTAATTCCTTTATGGGACACAATTTTAACACAGGATCAGAACCTGCATCTGAATTTAATGTTTGCAACTGAGGACATTTATATAATCAATAGAGTGTCAGATTATCTTCTAGCTATAAATAAAATTCTACTTAGAAAATGGTTCCAACCTCAGACTGTTTTTATTTGACAATTTTGCTAAACGTTAGAACTAAGAAGAAACTTGATGATGTATGCAATTGCATTTATTATTATATATTAGATATGCTTATATGTATATATGTCTATTAAATTATTTTGTAATGGCCTTGACCGAACGACAAATAAAAATGAACTGAACTAGTACATACGTATTTTATTAAACAGTACCAATTATCCAACTGGTTTGGGAGAATATTGCCCTTCTCACAAACTATAAAAAAGGAAAAAGGAATTTACTTGTTATCTGCCATCTGCAAAACTCTGCATCCAAAAGCTGTATTGGCAGAGCTTTGAATTTCCAATCTGTAGTGATTGGTGAATGTGTGAATGGAGGACCATGTTGCTGTCTTGCACAATTCTAAGAGAGATGCCTTACCTTTCTCCACCCTGGAGGTGGCCATAGCTCTAGTGGTATGAGTCTTGATGGGAGCCAGAATCCTCTTCTTCACTTTGACATAAGCTTTGGCAATGCATGCTCTCATGCACTTCACCACAGTGGCCTTGGAGACTTTTTGTCCTTTTTTGTCTGTTCTAAAAATTATGAACAACCTATCCAATTTTCTGAACTCTGCAGTTCATCTAAGCTATGTTCTAACTGCCCTATGAAAATCTAGCTTGCACAACTCTTTCTGTCTTGGATGCATTGGCTGTGGACAGAAGAATAGAAGACAGATTTCCTGATTCACTTAAAAGGATGTAGGAACTTTCAGAATGAAAGATGGAACTGTTCTCAGAATAAGCTTGTCTTTATGAATGGTAAGATAAGGTTCTTTGAGGGACATGGACTGGAGCTCTCCAATCCTACTTGCTGACCACATAGCAACTAAAAAAACACATCTTGTAGGAGAGAATGTCTGGCAGTACTGACAAAAGAGGTTTGAAGGGTTTTTACAAAGAGAATTCAAAACTAGATTTAAATCACATGGAAGGTCAGGGAATAGGAACAGGGATTGTTTTTTGTTGACAGCTGATAGGAATCAGATAACCTCCCAGTTAGTCCCTAACAACAAGCCCAAATAGGATCCAAATGCCAACACCTGACCTCTCACAGTGATCAAGGCCAAACCTTTGTCCATTCCCACCTAAAAAAAAAATCTAAAATCTGTGGAACTGTTGCTTTAGAAGGCCATATATTTTTCTTTCTGACCCAAGCCAAAAGAGTGGTCCATAGATGAGCATAAGCTGCAGATGTGGAATTCTTTCCAGAAGTCATTAGGGTATCCACCACCTTTCTGGAAAAAAAACTGTTTCAGGAGTCTCCTCCTCTTAGCAGCCAGGCTGTAAGATGCATCATTTTTATTTATTTATTTATTTTATATTATTTATTTTAATTTGTTAACCAATAAGATCACTGAACTGAGGATTCTTTTACAGGCTTGACCAGGGCAAATTATGCAGTACAAAAGTATACAGCATTCAACAGTAACATTCATTTACAGTTACATTCATTTACAGTTATACATACATAA
Source organism: Neoceratodus forsteri (assembly GCA_016271365.2). Lineage (NCBI taxonomy): Eukaryota > Metazoa > Chordata > Ceratodontiformes > Ceratodontidae > Neoceratodus > Neoceratodus forsteri. The sequence continues at coordinate 788,560,081 of CM057452.1, forward strand.
ATTAAAATAAATATAGTTTTAGTCACTGTTTAGAAACTTGAAAAGAACAGTCAACATGTAAGAATTCAGGTAAGCTATTCCAAAAATGAGGTGCAGTTGCAGCAAAAGCACGTAAACCAGCTCTAATTTTACAAGATCCTGCATTAAGAGCAACCCCACTTGCTGACCACAGACTAGCTCAAATATTCAGACTGGGTGGGCCATATGCCCTTATCTGCCAACACTGTCTATGTATCTATGTAGGTAATATATCCCTGATTGAAAGAAGATCAGAGAGTGGGGAAAGGGTAGAATGAAAAAACATTTTTAAAAACTAATTAACCAAACAAATATTGTATACATTGCAGCAGAGTTAACCAACCAAACTGTGAGTATAAATAACAGTGATGAGTACATAAAGGAGCTAATAAAATTGCAAATATTGTTGTAGACAACAGCGAGACTTTGTACCTCCTTAGATCCAAAATAAAAAAAAAAGACTTAATACATAATCAAAATAAGGTAGAGGAGAACCAATGGTAATGGCTTTGAGGGATTCAAAAGAAAAAAAACCTTTAAACCTATACAGGACTCCAATTTCTTTATTAATATTACAACAAACAAGATTGATATGGTCAGAAAGGGTAAGCAAGGAATCCAGAACATATCCCAAGTATTTAAAGGGGCACTGTCAGCTTTGCCCCTTCGTTTTGCATCACAGCTGAACAATGTAGCCTTTTGGCACACACCTATCCAATTTATTCTTTAAAATGCCCCCTTATGTATAAAAATCTTTTTTGTACCTGTTCTGCTCATATTTTGCCCAAATCAACAGTTGCTCAGTATGAACTCAAAACATCCGCCTCCAGAAGTATCTCCATGTTCAGAATGCACGTCATGCATGAGTGCAGCCCTGAGGTATGATATTTTTACCATGCCACTAGTAAAATGATGTTTCCCCAGTAAGTTCAAAAATTCTGAACAGTTTGTGGTGCTTGCAAACAAAAACCGAGCAATGGGGGTATAACAATTAGCATTTTTAATCTGGAGTTGAAATCCCGCACCTGCATAAGTGAAGCATGTACAAGATCTCACGCATGCACAGGACTGGCATGCTCTTGCGCATGCATGACATTTCGGCTCCGGATTAAAAAATGTAAATTGTTACAACCCCACTGCTCAGTTTTTGTTCATGAGCACCGCAAACTGTTCAGAATTTCTGAACTTACCGGAGAAACATCCTTTTACAAGTGGCATGGTAAAAATATCATACCTTGGGGCTGTGCTTGTGCATGATGCATGTTCTGAACATGGAGCTGCTTCTGCTGGCAGGCATTTTGCGCTCGTCCCAAGCAAATTTCGATTTTTGCAAAATATCAGTAGAGCAGGTACAAAACGATTAATATATATATATATATATATATATATATATATATATATATGGGGGCATTTTAAAGAATAAATTAGTTAGGTTGTGCCAAAAGGCATGTTACTCAGCTGTGATGCAAAACGAAGGAGCAAAGTTGACAGTGCCCCTTTAAACTGGGATACTTGCTCAGTTAAATTACTTTGATTGTCATAGAGCTCAAGTGTAGTTATTTAACATGAAATGTGACCCAAAAATCATAGATTTAGTTTTCTTTGAGTTTTAAATAAGTAGATTTTTAGAAAATCAATTATGAACAGAAAAAAAACAGTCTGAAGATCGTTAGCTAACTTGAAAAATTTCTCAGCTGAAGAAGAAAAAAAATAAGATCATCAGCATAATGTAATGAAGACAATTCTTTGTTACAGATGGGAGGGAGTTAACAAGCAAAGTAAACATAAATGGCCCTAAAAGTGATCCCTGTGGCACACACCTATCATTTTTATTTAGCCTGGACATCACAGAGAAACCCCAATGAACTGGAAGTAATCCATTAAATAATCTTCAACCCAAGAAATAACAAGATGAAAAGCCCAATGATTCTAACTTTAGACAAAGCATTTTGTGATCAGTAAGATCAAAGGCCTTGGTCAGGTTCACCAACATGGCCCCAGTTAGAAAATAATTATCCAAACCACTCAGGACCAAGTTTGTGAACCTGACCAAGGCAGTCCCAGTACCAAAACCCATTTCAAAAACCATGTTGCTGTGGGCAGCGAATATTATGTTTCTCCAAATAGTCATTTATTTGTTCAGCTACAATTTTTTCTAGAAGTCTACTAATTGGATTCAAGATCGAAAAAGGACAAAAATCTTCAGCAAGAACAGCACGTTTTTTGTGGGCACAGGCATTGTGCCTAGCGCATTTCCCAAATAGCAGGAAACAGCTGAGAAATACATAACAAATTAAAGATTACACACAAAGAAGAGGCACTATAGGGAGCAGCTAATTTAAGAAAGTGACTGTCCAACCCAGCCTCACTATCAGAGCTGTTGCCAGGAAGAGAGCAAAGTAATTTAAGGGCCTCACTAACAGTGACTTGCTTGAAATAAAAATCAGGCCAATTATTGGAGAGGTTTGCCTGAGAAGAGAAGAGGGGGTTCCCGGGAAGGGTGAATGAACTATAATCAGAAGATTTTGAATTAAGGGCATTGGCTGTTTCAAAAGGGTCAGTAATCTCTTTATCATTAAACTTCAAATATCTAATTGCTCTTTTGTCTGTACTGTTAATCAGGGAATTTACGTTTTTTGAAAAATGATGAGAGTCAGACCAGTCAACTTCCAACTTCTTTTTACAACACTAAGTTTTAACAGATCTAATCATAAATTTAACTCTGTTTCTAACTTATATATACTGGAATAGCAGATTAGTGGAAGTGCAGGAATAAAAAGCAGCCCAGGCCAATTTCTTTTGTTTTATCATGCTCTTTTAATTTTCAGAAATCCATTTATTGGGGGAACCCCTAACTTTCCTTGTGCACATACGACAACATTTTTTCTTGAATGTTGAGAAGTTTTTTTTTTTTTGTATATAAACATTTTATTGGAAAGAAATATTAAACATTTTAAGGACAACCTTTAGCAACAAATACATAACAGCAGTACCTTATGGTACTAACAATGTAGAAAAAATAAACAGAGGAGCCTTACAGTCCACTCTTAATACAGTTCCCTAAACAATACCCACTAATCCATATAAACTCTGTATAAACTTTGGGATTCTGGCAACCATTACCCCACACCTACCATACATAAAACAGATCATCAACCAACCACCCTTAAGATTCAACAACTAACCCTATTAAGTCCCCCTGTACTAAACCTAAAGATGATACCCGCCTATCCCATCTGACCTGATAAAAAGCAGCAGCTTTGGTCAAGGCACGTTTCCATTGTGAGAATGAAGGGAGTCATGAGACCTCCACTATGGCAAAATAAGGCACATAGCCTTCAAGGCTGCTGCAAACAAAAAGCTGAAGTACTGACTGATAGCTGGGTCCAAAAAGGCAGGATCTCTCAAGATCCAAAAAATCAGGGACTTAGTGATCGGGACCCCTAAAACTGCTGCCCTCTCATGAAACCAGATTGAGCTTTACTGATCAGGGATCCCAACACTGTTTCCAGATGCATAACAAGAACCTTCACCAAGATCTTACAGTCTACGTTCATAAGAGAAATAGGCATATAATTGGCACATAAAGTTGGATCTCATCCAGGTTTCGGCAGGACAGTGACAATTGCCTCCTGTATTGAGTCTGGCAAAGAATGCACTTCCCACAAAACCCTGAATAAACCTAACAATCTGGGGGCTAACTGTGCCTCAAAGACCTTATAAAAGTCAGCACTAAGCCCATCAGGGCCCGGTGTCTTCCCAGCCACTAAAGATTGAATCACTCGCTGCACCTCCTGCAAAGAGATGTCAGCTTCCTAAGGTAAGACAATGTGATCTGCCAACCTCAGCAAGGCCAAATGCACAAAAATGGCCTCATACTCCACTGGAGAGGGGTTCACAGTGGGCTGGTATAACTGAGAATAGAAATCCTGAAATTGTTTCACTATAGCCTCAGTCGAAGAGACCACTTCCCCTGCCTATCCTGCAAATAGGGGACCTGTGCCTCCATCACCTTCTTTTTCAACTGGTAGGCTACCAGTAAACTAGCTTTGTCTCTGGATTCCCCAATAAACCTGACCATGAAGAACACAGACCTCTGGGCCTGCTGAGAAAAAGCATGTTTCGCTGATCTTTACATGTAAGCAACTCCTGGAGTTTCTCTTCAGGAACATTCGGATCCCTATAAATCTTTTACTCTAACTGTCAAATTCTCAACGTCAAAGTTTCCACCCTTTCCTTCCTCCATTTATTTATAGAGAAATCATATGAGATAATTCTACCCAGTACAAAAACCTGAAAGTATCCAACACCACAAAAGAATGGACCTCTGGGGAAGAACTGGTTAGGAAATAAAAATCTATCTCCCCCACAAGCCACTGACAAAAGTCTCCCAAATTTAATAAATCAGGATTAAAATGCATACTGGGAGACCTCGTCAGGGTCTGCATAGGTTCCCACACCATCAGCAGTGGGGCATGATCCAATAAAACTATTGGTTTATGAGTAACCTCCAGGAGATCTGATACAATAGCCAAGCTACAAAGAAAATAATCAAGCCAGTTAACTGACCAAAATCTCAAGCAGTGAAAAGTAAAGTCTTTTATGGTAGGGTGAAATAATCTCCACCAAACAACTAGCTGGAATTCCTTGCAAAATTGCGATAGATGCACCCAAGACTTCTCATGAGAGTGGATCCCTTTCTCCAAAAGGAATCTGTCCATCACCAGGTCTAAAAGAAAATTGAAATCTCCCCCAGAAAGGAGAACAAACATACCACTCAATAATCTTCTGCGTCAGCTGGGAAGAAAAATTTGAAGCATCTGAATTTGGACCATTCACATTAACCAATAATAAAGGGATCATGTCCACCACACCCGAAATCAGTACCCATCTTCCGTCTTTGTCAGCCTCCAAACCATTCACCACTAAGGGACAGCCCCGTTTGATTAAAATAGAGACCCCTCTCTTCTTAGAAATGAAGGAGTTAGAATATGCCCTACCAACCCACCCTCTGGCAGGGGAACCTGCATCCCTTTTCAACAGGTGGGTCTCCTGTAACAGAATTATGTCACAATGACAGGATTTCAAGTAGTTAAACATTTTCTTTCATTTAAGAAGGAGATTAAAACCTTGGGCATTTCAAGTCTTAAAGGAGAACTGTACCATGGCCAAAATTACAGAAAAAAACAACAATAGAGAACATTAGAGTAAACAAACCCTCTGGCGGTATGAGAACCCACCCCACTTGCCAGCATCCCTAAACCCCCTTGAATAACACCCCCCTGTAGTGGACCCCACCACCAATAAGACAATAAGAATGCAATAGAAATAAAAAAGACAACACTCCTTAAAATAAGAAACATCAGCCACGCTGAACTAGCCCCAACACTTAGAAATACACCTCTCCCTTTCATTAACATCCCCCAATCTCCCCACCCCCAGGAAGGAGTAAGCCAAAAATATCAACCTCCAACAAATACCAAATCCCTCCCCCCAAAGCCTAGCATAAGGGGCAGGAAAGTAGGCAAGCAAACCTCCATCACCAGTTCTCCCAGCCTCCCTGCTTGCAGACAGGCCTGGCCTCTAGCCAAGCAACACTCCAGGTCCAGTTCCAGGGCAGAACTGTCAGTGCCTACTCTGTCACTCCTTCACCTACCCACCCTAACTAGCTGGAAAAACAGCCAGGGCTCATTCCTTCCTCAAAATAAAAAGGAAAAGTGAAAGAACCTCGAGTCAGGGTAATGCCCCTGCCAAAAAAACACAGCCCCGCACTCTGGACAAAATCAGGAGCCCACTATGACTGCAAATATGCCCCCAATACAGAAATAAACCCTAAACTTGAGATGAGGGCACCTTACCCATCATGTCTAACTAAGAAGCAGCACGCCAAAAAATTAAGTCCAGACATCCCTATCTTAGCAGCCTCCATCATACTCTACATGAATGGTGAGAAGCTGATGATAAAAAAAATGAGGGATAACTCCAGAGGAAAATCAGAGATGGAAACATTTTTAAAGTTACATGACTGTGCAAACCCATGGGGGAAATTCTTGGTAGATTGGAAGATAAAACATAGTATGTGGCTAAATGGTCACTAACAGAATCATCAAGCTTCTGTTTTTGGATGCAGAATGGGTACTTAAGAGAGAAGGTCCCCCTGAATTGGGAGACAAAATGGTGTGTGTTGAACTAGATTCACTAGGTTGGAGAACCATGGAATTCTGGGCCATTCTAGGGCTTTCTGAAGAAAACTTCCTTTTGAGTGTCTTATTTTGCATATGACCATGCAGAGAAGTGGCAAAGTGGGGAAGGCATATGTTCTGCCGAAATTCTATGCCTATGATAGAGCATCCACTGCTTCTACCTGTGGATGCCAGTATCAGTTGAAGAACCGCTGTACTTGAGCATTCTGGCTGGAGGTGAACAGGTCAATCTGGGGACAATAGCACCTTCTGCACAGAAGGATAAACACCTCCAGACTCAGCATCCACTCTCCTGAGTGGACATTCTCATGGCTTAGCCATTTGGCTTGAATGTTCAACTTCCCAGCCAAGTGAACTACCAAAACAGAGAGAAGGTTCTTCTCTGACCACAGTAGCAGATTGTTTGCTTCTCTTAGCATCTCTCTGCTCTTTGTACCTTCTTGACTGTTTATGTACGCCACCATGATCGTGTTGTCTGACCATATTTTCATGGCTTTTGACTGCACCAGCTTGCAAAACTGAAGGAGAGTAAGGCATACAGCCCTCATCTCCAGGACGTTGATGTGCAGATGCTGTTCCTGTGTAGACCAAGACCCCTGAATGGGAAGCTGGTCCAGAACTGCACTTATGCCCGACAAGCTGGCCTCAACTGTTAGGATCAACTCTGGAGGAACTTCCAAGGGGGATCCCTTGCTTAGATTCTCTAAACTCACCCACCAATTCAATCCTGTGATGAGACTTTCGAATAGGAGTGCAGTGATATGCATCCCCCAGATCTATGGATACTAAATAATCCCCTGGCTGGCCAGCCCTGATGTTTGTCTGTAAGGACTCCATCTTGAAAGACATGTGGCAAATAAACTTGTTTGCTGTTTTAGGTTCAGAATAGGTCGGCAACCCCCTGACTTTTTTGGGACCCACAAAATAAATTGAATAGAATCCCTGGTCTTTTTCATCAGAGGCACTGGAACAATCACCCCAAACTGTTTGAGTTGATCTAATGTTTGAGACACCACTTGTCTCTTTAATGGGTCCATTGGTGGGGGGGGGGGGTTAAAATGTCCCTTTGAGGGAATGGTAGTAAACTCTATTGTGTAACCTAACGGCAATTTCCAGGACCCAAGCATCTGGCAGCATCTTCCTTTGGTGGAAGACTGCAGAAATCTTTACATAAGATGAGCCCAGATTATTTATTTATTTATTAAATTTTGGTGACCGGGTAGGCCCACTGAGCCCCGAAGGTCCCTTTTTCAGGGGCGACCCGAGATAACAATACATAGATACATAGATACATAGACAGTGTCAGCAGATAAGGGCCTATGGCCCACCCAGTCTGCCCATTTGAGCTTGTAAGTTCAGTTTATGTTTTCCTAGAAGTCTGTTGCCCCTTACCCCTGACCTCCAGAATTCCTTTATGTCTATCCCATGCATTCTTAAATCCCGTGATTGTTTCAGCCCCCACCACTTCCTCTGGCAGGGTGTTCCACTTGTCCACCACCTGTTCTGTGAAGAAATTCTTCCTCATGTTTCCTCTGAATCATCCTCCCTCCAACTTCATCCCATGCCCTCTAGTCCTGGAACATCTTTTTCGCTTAAAAATAGTGTATTCCTGCACCCTGTTCCTCCCCTGTGATATACTTGTATGTCTCTATCATATCCCTCTCTCCTCCTCTCCTCCAGGGAGTACATGTTCAGTTCCTTCAACCTGTCTTCATAGGACTTGTGATGCAATCCATGCACCACCTTTGTTGCCCTCCTCTGAACCTTCTCTACCCTGTCTATGTCCTTACATAGGTATGGTCTCCGGAACTGTACACTGTACTCCAGGTGGGCTCACTAGTGTCTTGTATAGCGGAATTATGACCTCCTTTTCCTGCTGGTGATGCCCCTGCCTATACATCCCAGCATCCTATTTGCTTTACCTGCTGCCTTGTCACACTGTTTCCCTACCTTGAGGTCATCAGAGATGATAATCCCAAGATCCCTTTCCTGCTTGGTGCATACTATATCCTCACCCCCAACTGATATATTGTGCCAGGGTTTTGTGCCCCTATATGCATTATCTTGCACTTCTTTGCATTGAATTTCAACTGCCAAACCCTGACCATTCTTCAAGTTTCTGCAGGTCCCTTCTCATTCTGTCTACACCCTCTGGTGTGTCTACTCTGTTACAGAGCTTTGTGTCATCAGCGAACAGTGAAATTCTGCCTTCTAGGTCCTGTGCAATGTCACTGATGAAGATGTTGAATAGGACTGGTCCCAGCACTGATCCCTGTGGTACCCCACTGGTCACTCTTCCCTCTGTGGAGTGACAGCCATTTACCACCACCCTCTGTGTCCTGCCACCCAGCCAGTTACCTACCCACCACACTACTGTCCTGGGCACACCCATGTTCCCCAGTTTGTGTAATAGTCTTCTATGTGGCACAGTGTCAAAGGCCTTGCTGAAGTCCAGATAGGCCATATCCACTGCCCTCCCCTGATCCACCTTCCTAGTCACCCAGTCAAAAAATTAAACGAGGTTGGTCTGACATGACCTCCCCTCGGTGAAACCATGCTGCCTTGGGTCCTGTAATCCATTGACAACCAGTTGTTCCACCAATCTCTCCTTCAGTAGTGCTTCCATGATCTTCCCCACTACCGAGGTGAGGCTGACTGGTCTGTAGTTCCCTGCTTCCTCTTTGTTCCCACTTTTGTATAAGGGGACTACATCTGCTGTCCTCCAGTCTTTGGGTACCTCCCCTGTTTCCAGTGATCGGCTAAACAGGATAGCCTGGTGGTCACTGTTCCCCAGGTGCTCCCCCACTGTTACCCCCATCACACTGTCCCTGTTTGTGAGCACAAGGTCCAGTATTGTCTTCTGCCAAGTTGGTTCCATGACCAGTTGCTTGAGGAAGGCACCCTGAAGGGATTCCAGGATAAATCTGCTCCTAGTTGACGTTGCTGCTGGGATGCTCCAGTCCACGTCTGGAATATTGAAGTCTCCAACCAGTACTACCTCACCCTTGTCTGCCATCCTTTGGATGGCTAGCATCAGATCCCTATCTGTTTCTTCCTCCTGGGCTGGTGGTCTATAGACCACACCTGTGCGGATGGCTATCCCCATTTTCCTTTCCAGCTTAACCCACAGTATCTCTCCCCTTTTTTGTTTCTCTTGGATCTCTGTGGCCCTTATGTCATTTTTCACATACAGTGCCACTCCTCCTCCTCCCCCCTTCCTGCCTGCTCTGTCTCGTCTGAATATGTTGTAGCCAGGTATGGCCATCTCCCAGTTGTGGTTATCATTACACCAGGTTTCAGTGATGGCCACAATGTCCAGGTCTGACTGCACCATGACAGCCTCCAGATCTTCCATCTTGTTGCTAAGGCTCCTGGCATTTGCACACATGGCTTTCCATGATTTGACCTTCCTAGACTGTTTCGCTGTTCTACTCCAGCCCCTTCCTTGGTTGTTCTTTATCCCTGGTTCTCCTTGCTGTCTGCCCTTCTGCTGAATTTTGCCCCTTTTCTGCCTATCCACCTCTTAGGCACTAATCTCCATCTTTTGCACACTGCTTTGCAGAGATATCCACTCCTCTGGTTCCACTGCTAGCTGTGGGGGGTGAGCAAGTAGGTACCTTCCTTGCTGGCCTGCTGCCCCCCTTTGCTAGTTTAAATGCTTGTCAATGTAGCATTTAAACTTATCATTGAGTGCTTGGATTCCCCTCCAGGATGGATGCAGGCCGTCAGGCTTGAACAAATCTCCATCCCTCCAGGTGGGTCACCAGTCACCAATGAATCCAAACCCTTCCTCACAGCACCAGTTCTTCAACCATAAGTTAAATTTCCTGGTGCATGCACTCCTATGCTCTCCCTTGCCTCTCACAGGTAGTACTTCTGAGAAAGTGACAGAAGTAGCTACTTGCTTGAGACCCCTCCCCAATTTCCTAAATTCTTCCTGAATTTCCTTTGGCTCCCCATTTGCCAGGTCATTAGTACCTAGGTGGATAATGACATCCAGCTCACCCTCCCGTCTTGCCTTCCCAGTGATCCCCAGGATCTTCCTTCTATCCCTCCATGCTACCTCACCACCCTGTCCTCTCCCTCCAGTGTTCCTAGCTGGATCCCTCTTATGATGGAGTCCCCCACCAGGATTTGCTTCCTCCTCCTCTGGGGTCCACTGCTTTCCCCGCTGAGGTCACCTCCTTGGCTAACCTCCACATCCTTTCCTTCCACTTCTCTGGGTACCTCTATTTGGTTGTCCTCATTTGCCAGTGTGGCATATGAGTTCTTGAGTGGAATAGGATCTGGGATGTGCCTCTGCCTGACCGCTCTAACCCTCCCTGAGCCCACTGTCATCCAAGTGCTCCTCATTCTCAGCATCCTTTGAGGCAGTTGCATTGGACTGGGTGGTCTCTGGATAGGGGTGATGGTACTCCTGACCCAGTTTACTTCTGCTCTGAGTCTGGCTACCTCATCCCACAGTCCAGAGAGATGCATGCAGATAGGGCAGCACCTCAGTGTCCAGAAGGTCTGCCTGAATATGGCTGCCCCCACAGCCACTGCATTGCACCACTCCCCACATTATACTGCAATTATACTGCTATTCCACTACTTGTCTGCTGCTGAAACTCTCCTAGTTCCCTTTTTATTAATTTACTGTCCTAAAAATCCTGCCACTGATCCTCAGATAATTTTCTTTAAAAAAAAAAAAAAGAAAAGAAACCAATAAGTAAATAAATGAGTCAAAACACTTGTCATGCAGAGGGTGGGCTTCTTCTCCCTTATGCCTCTCCTACTTCACACCCCTTACTAAACCCTGTGTTTAGCTCCTGTCAATCAGATTTAACAGGGCATTTAATTAAGAGTTGGGGAAGGGGGAGGATTGCAGCAATTAAAGACAGCACAGAATTACACCACCACTATGTTTTAAATTTTCAACAGCCCAAAAACAATTCTAAGTAAAGAAACAAAGAAAGTACAATGTCACTAAAAGCCCACAATCTAAGTTTAAAAGAAAAATAGCAATTACCAGTTACTCTAAAACACTGAATTGAATATGTTTCCTTCCTTCCCCTTCTGGCTTCTTCTGAGAAAATAAAACTCACCTGCTACCTCAACTCTGACTAAGCCCCACCTCCAGTTATCACGTAGCTGAGGTCAGAGGCCAGACAATTAACACCCCTCACCCAACTACAGGGCAGTCAGACAAGCCAAGATAAAATTTTCAGCAATTAAAGACAGCACAGAATTACACCACACTACGTTTTAAATTTTCAACAGCCCAAAAACAATTCTAAGTAAAGAAACAAAGAAAGTACAGTGTCACTAAAAGCCCACAATCTAAGTTTAAAAGAAAAATAGCAATTACCAGTTACTCTAAAACACTGAATTGAATATGTTTCCTTCCTTCCCCTTCTGGCTTCTTCTGAGAAAATAAACTCACCTGCTACCTCAACTCTGACTAAGCCCCACCTCCAGTTATCACGTAGCTGAGGTCAGAATCCAGACAATTAACACCCTCACCCAACTACAGGGCAGTCAGACAAGCCAAGATAAAATTATCAGCAATTAAAGACAGCATAGAATTACACCACCACTACGTTTAAAATTTTCAACAGCCCAAAAACAATTCTAAGTAAAGAAACAAAGAAAGTACAGTGTCACTAAAAGCCCACAATCTAAGTTTAAAAGAAAAATAGCAATTAGCAGTTACTCTAAAGCACTGAATTGAATCTGTTTCCTTCCTTCCCCTTCTGGCTAAGAATGAACAAGGACATAAGGAACATTTGAGGCATTATGAGTTAAAAACATAGAAACATAGAATTTGATGGCAGATAAGGACCGCTTGGCCCACCCAGTCTGCCCATTTCCCTATCTACTGGATAAGCTGCAGATCCTAGTTAACCAGCAGCCTACTTCTTCCTACCCCCACCCCCCAGAATTGCCTTATGACTATCCCATGCATGCTTGAATTCCACCACTGATGTTGACTCCACAACCTCCTCCGGAAGGCCGTTCCATGCATCCACAACACTCTCTGTGAAAAAATACTTCCTTAAATTACCTCTGAGCCACCCCCCTCTATCTTCAAATTGTGCCCTCTTCTTCTTGCACACCACTTTTTTTGAAAGATGCTACCCTCTTGGACTTTGTTGATTCCCTTGAGGTACTTGAAAGTTTCTATCATGTCCCACCTCCTCCTTTCCTCGAGGCTATACATATTAAGCTCCTTAAGTCTCTCTTCATATGTCTTCCGGTGCAGACCCTGCACCATTTTAGTTGCCCTCCTCTGGACAGCTTCCATCCTGTCTATGTCTTTGCAGAGATTGGGTCTCCAGAACTGCACACAGTACTCCAGATGAGGTCTCACCAGCTGTCTGTACAGAGGGATAATAACTTCCTGTTTTCTACTGGTGATGCCTCTCCCTATGCATCCCAGTATCCCCCCAGCCCTCCTTGCTGCCCTCTCACATTGCTTGTCCTTCTTTAGGTCATCTGATATGACTACCCCCAGGTCCCTTTCCATTTTTGTTGTTGTTAGTATCTCACCCCCCATTGTGTACTCTTCCCCTGGGTTTTTGTTTCCCAGGTGCATTACCTTGCACTTCTTAGCATTGAATCTAAGCTGCCATACATTTGACCATTCCTCTAACTTGTCAAGTCCCTTCTCATCCTTTCCACCCCACCCTGTGCATCAACTCTGTTGCAGATCTTAGTGTCATCTGCAAAGAGACATACTTTTCCTTCCAGTCCTTCTGCAATGTCACTTATAAAGACATTGAAGAGGACGTCCTAATACTGAACCCTGTGGTACCCCACTAGTAACCCTCCTTTCTTCTGAGTGGACTCCATTTACTATTACTCTGTGTCCTATTCTCCAGCCAATTCTTTACCCAGGCTGTCATCTTGGGACCCACTCCCAGGCTGGCTAACTTGTATATTAATCTTTGTGTGGGACTGTGTCAAATGCCTTACTAAAGTCTAGGTAGACCATGTCCACAGCCCTCCCTGATCTACTACTTGGGTCACCCAGTCAAAGAAATCTATCAGATTCGTCTGGCATGACCTTCCCATTGTGAATCCATGCTGCCTAGGGTCCTGTGCCCTCTGGCCTCTAGATACTGACAATTCTTTCCTTTAGAAGTGATTCCATCATTTTCCTATCACTGAGGTTAAACTAACAGGTCTATAGTTTCCTCTTCTGCCTTGCTCCCACTTTTGTGAAGGGGAATCACATCTGCCCTCCTCCAGTCCTTGGGTACCACCCCATCCTCCCATGATTTGTTAAAAAGGGTAGTCAGTGGTGTCACTAGTTCTACCCTTAGTTCTTTTAGAATTCTGGGATGAATCCCATCAGGCCCCATTGCTTTGTCCACCTTCAGTTTTAAGAGTTCTTTCAGAACCCTTTCTTCTGTAAACGGGCCGGTATCAACTTCTGTATCCAGAGTGTTACTACTGTTTGCTTTATGTACCTCCCCCTCTTCCTTTGTAAATACTGAGCAAAAATATTTGTTTAGTATCTCTGCCTTTTCACAGTCTCCCTCTGCCCACCCTCTCTCCACTTTATTAAGCCTCACTATCCCTCCCTTGGTCTTCCTTTGCTCCCTGATGTACCTATAAAAGGTTTTATCCCCCTTCTTAACTGAGTTGGCTATCTTTTCCTCGGTTTGGGCCTTTGCTGTTCTGACTGCCTTCCAGCCTCCTTTTGCTTTAACTGATACAGTTCTCTATCCTGCTCCTTCTGTGATTCCTTGTACTTCCTGAATGCTTTCTTTTTCTCTTGAACCTTCACTGCCACTTCCTTTGAGAACCATAGTGGTTTCTTACATCATCTTGTTTTGTTTATTTGCTTCATGCAAAGGCTTGTTACCTCTGTGATGGCAGTTTTTATTATTCCCCATTGTTCTTCCACCCCTCCTTCCTGCCCATTTGCTAGTGTGTTCCTTAGGCACTCACCCATTTTGGCAAAGTCAGCCCTCCTAAAGTCCAGTACTTTTGTCTTTGTATGGCTTGACTCTATTGCTGTGTTTATTGTGAACCATACTGTTCGATGGTCACTAGTTCCCAGATGGCTACCCACTTCTACATCTGTGATCCTCTCCATCTCCATTTGAGAGTATCAAGTCTAATATTGCTCCCTCTCGAGTGGGCTCCAGTACTAGTTGTCTAGGCATGCTCTGTAGGGCATCTAGAATAACTGCACTTTCAAGTGGCAGCTGCAACTGCACTCCAGTTAACATCTGGCATATTCAGATCACCCATCAGCAATATCTCCCTTTTTCTACCATTCTAAGTATACTTTCTATCATTTCCTTGTCTATTTCCTCCCTGAGAAGGGGGTCTGTATACAAACCCGTGCGGATTGTGGTGCCATTGCCTGTCTCCAAATTTACCCACAGTTCTTCTTTCTCCTCCCTGTTTACCCTTTTGTTCTGTTGCTTTTATTCTTTCCTTATGTAAAGAACTACTCCTCCTCCTCTTTTACCCTCCCTGTCCCTCCTGTAGATAGTGTATCCTGGTATGTTTACATCCCAGTCATGGCTGTGTGTGTACCATGTTTCTGTGACTGCCACGATATCCAGATGTTCCTACTCCATCAAGGCCACTAATTCAGGAAGCTTGTTACCTAGACTACGGGCATTGGTACTCATTGTTTCCATTTTTGATGGCTTTACCTTCTATTGCAGCATCCCCACTGACCATTCTACCTTGGTCTTTTTCTCATTTAGTACCCTGTTTTGTAGGGAGCTGGGATTTTTCTGCTGCTTGTCAGTGCCTCCCCTTTGACTAGTTTAAAAGCTTGCCAATGAAGCATTTAAACCGATTGCTCAAAAGACTTGTTCCTTCCTGGACAGATGCAGACCATCCTGCCAGTATAGGCTGGTGTCCTCCAGGTGGAACCCCAGTCCCCAATGAAGCCAAACCCCTGTGCTCTCTGCACCATTTTTTCAACCATTCATTAAACTGCATGGTTCCAATTACCCTCATCTCACCCATGCCTTTGACAGGCAGCACCTCTGAGAAGGATACTGTGTGTGCTAATTGTCTTAGGCCCCTCCCCAACTCTGCAATGTCCTCCTGCAGTGCTCTAACCTCATGATGAGCCAAGTAATTTGTCCCTAGGTGGACAATTATGTCCAGCTCAGAATCCCTTGCAGCTGTTGTCGTGATCCTGAGGATGCGCTTCCTGTCCCTCCAAGCCATGGCACCAGGCAGGCATCTTACTTCAGTTTTCCCAGCCCCTCCCAGTTCTATCCCCCTAATAATTGAGTCCCCCACCAGGAGCTGCTTGCTTTCCTTGTGGTGTCCTCTTCCTCCTTTCTGTGGGCCTCCCTTGTGACAGCTGTCCTCAGCCTCCATAGTCTCCTCTGTGGGTACATCCATAGGGGAGCTATGCTCCCCAGAATGGTGTATGGATTATGGAGTGGAACAACTGACTGGGTGTGCCTCCGTTCCACCATCCTCACCCTTCCTGAGCCCACTGTGGTCCAACTGCTGTGTTTTCTTTGCAACCTCTGTTGTAGTGGTGGTGGCTGTGGTGCTCCCTGGAGTTACATCATGAGGTGGTTACAGTAAAGAAAAATAGTGGATACAGGCATGGTTACAGGCATGGTAAAAGAAAAGCAGTGGATACAGGCATGGGTACAGTCATGGTTATCATCATGGCATGTAAGCAATTGGTAGTACTTTTCATATAGTTTATTGAGGGGTTACACGTGACCTCTGGCGAGCAGTCTGTATAAGGCAGGTAGCAGGAAGGTTAAGCTAGGAGATGGGAGTTGGAGAGGAGGGGAGTACCTTAGGAGCTTTAAGTGCCATGACAGTGGCATGTGCTTGAGGTCAGCAGATGGTACTTAAGCCTGGTGCAGAAGTTCATGAGTGAGGAGGAGGTCTGGACCTGGGGAGGGAGCTTGTTCCATTGGCAGGCTGCTTGGGAGGAAAAGGATCTTCCGCCAGCATTTGTCCTTACCCTAGGGACTTCTAATAGCATTCTATCTGAGGTCCTTAGGTTCCTTTGGTTGTGTTTGAGGGTTGTGGTCCCAGCAATGCTTGGTGGAGCATGGGGTTTGAGAAGCTTGTAGGCCTGGACAAGCAAGGGGTGTTGGAGGCAGGCGACCAATGCGGGCCAACGAAGATTGACCAAAGTGTCACAGTGGTGATGTCTCGGGTGGTCTAAGGTTGTGAAATGCACTGGTGGCGCTACACCGGGGCACACCAGGGCACGTGCCCTGGTCAAAAAATGCTTTGCCCCAGTTCATGCCCCGATGTTCTGACTGAAGTGATATTTTTTTTTTTTTTGGCTGGCCTCCATCCTCCTTGGCAAGCTAGTCAGCTAGGACTGATATTAAAAATTAAAACAAAAGCGAAGGGTCCTTTTACATGTTGCTGCGGGGGGGGGAGCAGAGTCTGCGTCAAGCTAGTCTTGGATTGGCTCAGGCAGATGGAGGCGGATCCGTGGGTCTTTTAAAAAAATCAGCTCTTGTAGTGACTGGCTTTTTTTATTCATTTCATCCTGTTCCTGTTTTTTCCACCGGTTCACACAGCGGACTACAGGCGGCAGGTCACAGTATCAGTGGCAGGCTCAGTGCAGATTGGCAGTCTCCCACAGCAGCATTTTCAGTTGAATCTTGACTCCTAGATGAACGAGAATGAAAATGGAGGATCCAGGAACAGTCCCGTTGTTGTTGCCTCAGACGGTCGGGAAGATTTAGGAGTATCGGTGCTGTACTCTCTGAGTGGTGGGCAGCAATGAAAAGACCCCCCAACGGCAGCTGCAGACCCCAAGAAACAGAAGACTCTGAGTTACTCAGTCTCTGGCTTTAGTCTGAACCCTGCTGCACTTCAGTCTGTAGATCGAGAGGCAGAGTGGAATCGTGAATCCCTCCCTCAAGTCAGTACACCTGGCTGTCTTATTCTTCTTTCTCCAGAGTCACTGCACATGGATAAGCAAAGCAAGGCTGCAAGGTAATTAATATATTTATTATTTATTCGCAATCAATGGCAGATCACACTGAGTCAGTGTCTTGTGTGGTGGGTAGTAAAAGTTGATTCAACATTGTCTTTTCGAAAAAAAACGTTCAGGAGGGAGAGAAAGAGATGCTGTGTGCTGGCTGCTTGTGGACTCGGGAGGGACAGACTAGGACTTGCTAATTCTATTAATTGCCAGCTTTCTTCCTGAGTGAGTCATGGCCATAGCAGGAGAATTTTTTTTTTTTTTATAAGTCTGCTAACTGTTTGTTTGAAGTGTGTCAGAATTTAATATACATAGCAAGAGATTCAATTCCAGCCCACTCTAGGAGAACTAAAAAAAGGATTAAAAAAGTACAGGATGCTAGGTGCTCACACATGCTTTTCCCCCTTCCACAGGCTATCTTGAAATTTACAGGTTCAGTCAGACTGTATTTCAGTAATTTGAATTAAAGAACCAAGGAGAAGCAAGCTTAATGAACATATTTTTTTAGTAAATTAGGACTGAGTGCAGCAGCTGTTTGTCTGACAAAATGCAGTATATTGATCTCTCACTAATCCAAACAGTCAGTCCCCATCAAAAGATTGTGAAACCATGCCCAGAAAGAAATTCAACATTTTCACCAGTATAAGAATCTGCTAATACTCTGGTTATTAAAGCTAATATTTAATTATATATCTTGGAAAGGCTATTTAGTGAAAGCAGGAAAATGCAGGATGGATGCTTGGGGGGTAGTGTAACTGAGTTAGCTGGGAATACTGTATTTTAACTGTGCCCCCAAACCAAGAATTGGTGTTTAGGACTGGAGTGGGGTGTTGCGGGGACTGGGGAGTTTGGGTTTGAGAGGACTGGTGAACTGAAAATAAGTGGCTGGGTTCAGCTGGCACACTGCCAACAGATGGTCTAGAAACTGGGGATTGGCAGTTGGGGGGACACCTTAGGGTCTGTGGATGGAGGGAGGGGGTTGGTTGGGGAGGGCTGGTAAACTGAAAATAAGGGACTGGCTCCTCCTGCTAGCAAGTAGTACACTGCCCGGAGCTGGCATATTTTTTTTAGGGGTGCTGAGAAAGAGATGAGTCTGGAGGAACAGGAGAGGTGAAGAGCAGCAGAAAGAAAAGGACTGCAGTGGGGGAAGGGATAGCCATAGGAAGGGCTAATGGTTCTATTGTAAGAAAGGAATTACTGTAGACTGGGTCACCATCCCCCAAACAAGTGCTTTCACAGAAACACCTCTTCTCTTAACATTAGTCATATACTTCTCACCTCATTCAACCCCACCCAAGCCAATTACCAAACCAGCAAACTGCATTGCATTGCTAATCTTACTCTGGAGGTGTATGTGTGTTCTTTAGAGACCAGAGTGAACCGATGATGCATGCATGAGAGTTGGTGTGAATGGACCTCTGTCATGCTGGCTATCTTGATGTGGTACAAATGAGGCTTATCACAATGTCTGTTAAACATTGTAGCTAACGGTCTCTGTTAGGATGAAATGTTGTGAATCTTGATGTGGTACAGAGTCTAATCATAATGTTTGCTAAACTTGTAGCTAAATGCCAGATTGTAAAAACAAAAACAAGGTGCTGCATCAGCATGTGGTCTAAAAGCAAAACAAAATGTTTATTTTAAATGCAGGCTGAAAATACAAAATAGAATTAAAATGCCAGATGAACTTCTGTGTCTGTTAGGATTAAATGTTATAAACCTAAAAATTATTTAAGCTAAAAATTATTTATCTTGGGATTATTGGCTAAATGCATATTTGAAATGGGCAGACCTACTATTTGTGTGATGTGGCTCTGCATAGTTTGGTTTATGTTTACATAAGGGGGGCAATAGTACCATCAGTCCTCCTCCTGGTATAGCCTCCTTGGTATTGGTAGGAGGCTAGGAGCAAGAGAACAGCAGCTGCCCAGCTAGACCTTTAGCTGCACTACTCATCTACACTCACAATCTGCACGTATGATTTACATTCTGGTTTCTGTCAGTGCCCTGGCTGCCAACTGTGGTGCCCACCCAGTGCCCTGGTAATCAACAGAAGTTGGAGCCACCACTGGCGAAATGAGCAATTTTATTATATAGGGTTTGCATCCTGGTAATCTCTTGTTTAGCCATTCCCTGTATATTAGGGGCCGCAAAGGTCAGGTTGGGTAGAAGGACACTGGTAGCTATGGAGAGCCTGGCTTCAGGGATGAGTTGGTCCCTGAGTCAGTACAGGGTGCCAAGTTTCCGATGTAGGGTCCTGGTGACCTGGTCCACATGTTCCTTGTATGTGATATTCTGATCCAACGTGAGGCCTAAGTATTTAAGGGAGGGGACTACATTAATGGCTTTACCAGATAGTGAGGTTAAGGAGAGGGCTGAGACCAAGGCAATGGTATTCGGGCCAAGATCCCTGGGATTTGACAGGTCCTTAATTAACTTTTAAGAGAACCCTCAAATATCACTTGTCTGCTAATTCTATTTGCAAGTGTTTTAATTGATTTTATAAGTTGGTATATAGAGTGTAGTTTGATCTGTTTTGTTAAAATATGTTTATGTATTATATGTCTTGCATTATATTTAAGCATGTTTATAACTGGACATCTATGAAAATGGGCATTATTGTCCACAGGCCTTTCAGTATAAAATAAAATGAAATGAAATAAAACTCCCCTTGCACTATCCCAGCCCCATTCCTCTCCAGGTCATTAGTCCACAGGTGGAAAATAACATCCAGGTCTCCTTCCTGTGCTGCTGTCCTAGCAATCCTCAGGATCTGCTTCCCACCCTCCAGGCCAAGGTGCCACATAGGCACCTAACTTGTGTCCCCCCTTTCCTATTCCCAAAACTATACCTCTCGCAACTGAGTCCCCCACCAGAAGTTGCTTCCTTGTCCCCTGTGGTCCTATACCACTCTTCTTGTGGTATCCACTATGGAGAGCCCCCACATGCTTTCTGGTCACTCCTGTAGATACCTCCTCCTGGCAGTTCTGCCCTGCCAGAGCAGCACAGAAATGTCATAATTGTACCATTTTAGGACTGTGCCTCTGTCTTACCAACACCACCCTCCCAGATCCCACAGTTGTCCAGTCATTTCTCCTCCCTGGCATCCTCTGAAGTAATGGTGACAGACCTGGTGGCCTCTGAGTGGGGAAGATGTCCTCCAAATCCTAAGCAGTTCGGTCTGGAGTCTAGCAACCTCCTTCCTCAATCAAGAGAGGTGTGTGCAGAGGGGCCAAACCACAGCCTCCATAGGGTCTCTCTGAATACTGCCACCCCCAGCCACTGTATTGCACTACTACCTACATTCTCCGCTTCTATTCTCCCTGTGTTACTGGGAAATGCTGTTGTACCCTTTCCTGATACGGTGTTTCTAGTTTTCCCCTTTTGTTTGTTTGCTTCTATTTGTGTTCTACTGAGCTTTGTTTAAATCCCTTTATACTCCTGCTCTAGATATGATGTTGCTCCCATTCCCAGTTTTTTCTTACCTTATACCTGTACTTTTCCCAGCAATGACTGTTACACAGTAGTGAACATGTGCCTTACCTTAGTTGATCAGCAGAGTCCTCTGATGCCATGCTTCCTTCTGCTGATGCCTTCCTCCAGTCACCGGAATGCAGGATCTCCCTCAGGTGACCTCACCCAACTGGTTCCCTACTGCCCTGCCCGAGGCCCTCCTAACCAGGGAATTGGGTGCTGAGGCTCTTCCTACCCCACTAAGCCCTTGACCAACCCACTGGCTCTACACCTCCCGAGGTGGGGCCACCTAACTTATTACTTGGTGCCCTTTCTACAATCTAGTGGGTCATTGCTCAGTAGTGGAGAGAGCCCCGGGAGAGCTGATCAGGCAGGGTCTGGCAGTGGTCATGTGGGCCAATTTCTCGAGGCACTGTAGTCCTCTTATGTTCCAGGGTTTTCCACTTTTCTTGTTGCCCCCCACAGGGGTGCAGATGTGCAATGATATCCAGCACATAGTGGGCGCACTCCCGCACCCACACACAGAACGTCCAGTGTTGCACACACCATCCATGGACCTTGGTTGATGTCATGCTCCTAGTCTCCACTAGGAGCCACCAACATGGTGGAGCGGAGTCCTCCCTCCCTCCCTCCCAGGAGAGGAGAGCCATCCTCTGGATGCTCAATCCTCCACTCCCCAGCTGAACCTTTGCTCCCCGAGTTTGCACCTGAACTCAGGTCACTGGTGTGGTGTGAGGTAAGGCTGATGCCTTAGTACTCAACACCACCGGGATGGTGGCCCAAATACCCAAGATGCCAGTTATCTGTCCCACTCATTCACTGGGATATAAACTAGTTTCTGTCTTGCTTGCATCTGTTTATTTTTGAAATTTTTCACACACTTCAGGGACATCACAGGAGAATGGATACACTCCCAATTTTGCTTTATACCTTGAAGCCCTTTTTGGGGCAGCCATTCCCACAATCAAACTCCTGCTGTGATCTGCCTACTTAGTGCTTGTCATTAATCATAAATGTTATGTTGGTGTTATCTTTCTATTTATGGGAACCTATACAAAGAACATTGCAGTTCATCGGGTGGAATTTGTTTACTCTGGCACAGATTCACAATGGATTTTTCCTTTCAGACATAATCAGATCATTTTTTGTCCCGCACTCTTGACAACTCATCATTTTTACTGGCATACTGAAGGTGGGACTGTTTTATTTACATGCTTTCCATAAAAACCTTGTAGTTTTATCATCTTTTTATAGTTTGTTGTTCATTATTTAAATTTTGTGGAGGGCTTATGTTTAGGTTTCAGAGATCTTCTTTGTTATGTTTCTGTCAGATTGTTTCATAGAAACATAAAAACACAGAAACATAGACTTTGACAGCAGATAAGGACTGCTTGGCCCACCTAGTCTGCCCATTTCCCTATGTACAGGATAGGCTGCAGATCCTAGTTAACCAACAGCCTATTTCTTCCTACCCCCCAAAAGAACTGCCTTATGTCTGTCCCATGCATTCTTGAATTCTCCCACAGTTTTAGACCCCACAACCTCCTCAGGAAGGCTGTTCCATGCATCCACTACCCTTTCTGTGAAAAAATACTTCCTCACATTGCCCGGAACCCCCCATCTTTAAATTGTGTCCCTTGTTCTTGCACGTCTCTTTTTCTGAAAGATGCTACCCTCTTGGACTATATTGATTCCACTGAGGTACTTAGAAGTTTCTGTCATGTCCCCGCTCTCCCTTTTTTCCTCAAGAGTATACATATTAAGCTCCTTTAGTCTCTCCTCGTACAGCTTCTCTTGCAGACCCTGCACCATTTTAGTTGCCCTCCTCTGGACTGCCTCTATCCTGTCTATGTCCTTGAGGAGATGGGGTCTCCAGAACTGGACGCAGTACTCCAGATGGGGTCTCACCAACTGTCTGTACAGAGGGATAACAACTTCTTGTTTTCTGCTGGTGATGCCTCTCCCTATGCATCCCAGTATTCCCCCAGCCCTCCCTACTGCCTTCTCACATTGCTTGCCAACCTTAAGGTCATCTGATATGATTACCCCCAGGTCCCCTTTCATTTTTATGTTTGCCACACAGGGAATATAGTCTCCTTAGCCCAAGCCACTCATCATTACCTTTTACATCAGAGGTGCTTAATTATTGGGAAGTTTCTTTTGTTGATAGTAATCTCCATAGCCTGGCATGTAAAATCGATGCAGATTATGCCTGGCCCTTGAGCATAAAACCAATTTCCTGTTTTTTTTTTTTTTTACAGAATTATGGATGGCCACTCAGATCCTAGAGGTAATGAAGTCCATTGAGGGATATCAGTTCTGGAGATCAGATGGAAGTAGAAGAGGAGACAGTATTATTATCTATGCTCAGCATAAATTTGCTGCATATTCACTACCTAAAATAGTTATTCCTGGTAGCATGCAATGCTTAATATTGTTAATCCCTATGTCAAATGTAAAATACCTATGTGTTAGCTGATCACCCACTCACTACTTATACCAGTGCCATCTAGCAGTGTATCTCTTTCTTTATACTACCAGTTATGAAGTTGTTGCCACTGATGATTTTAACATGAACTTAAAACTTTTATCTGCCTCCTGTTGCCTCTCTAGTGTCTTTGGATATTTGGTTCATGCACTTGATAGGCAAAATTACTAGGATTCACATTAAGGTTCCTGCTTCCTTTACTATTCTTGATTTTTTTTTCTCAAACTGCCATAGTCAGTTTAGCCAATATAGAATGTTAGCTCATATGTTTGGTGACCATTGGTTGATTTTAAGTATCAAAAAGAAATGATTTAGTATAGAAACACCTAAAATTATAGGAAATAGATTATTTTTAAAACATGGACTGTTTTTCCTTTATGCTGACAGTGAAAATGTATATTGGGATTACTATGGTCCTTTACAGAGGAAACATTCCAGATCAAATAATGCATCATGGTATTCTCCCATGTTTTGTTAGCTATAGAAACTTAAATGCAAATCCTGGTCCCTTGCTAGGCAGTCCACCTTCCAGCTGGCTGGGATTCATTTAGGAGTTTATGAAATTCCTACAAAAAATAAGTGAGGCAGGCCAAATCATCCTTCATAACATGAGCACAGACAGTCTTGACTCCTGATTGACTGAGGCAGGCTGGCACTCGTACAAGTACCTCATCCTAATGCTCAAATTAAAACAATACTGGAAACATCTTGTCCTGAAGCTAAAAGAAAAAAAAAAAGTGCCAGCTCAGAGTTTTAAATTTGGCCACCATTACAGCACCCATCTGCCCAGTATCCCCCCCACACACTGCATGAGTCAGTCAACTATTTCACTCTGCCACAAATGCACATGCTTTTTAACGTTAGACATTCTTAATGTTTTATACCATCCTTGCTCATGGGCAACAAACTCCATCTTGCAAGCTCAAATTGCAATTGTGTTCATGCACATACAATTCTGGTCTTCAGGGCAGGCACAGACAACCAGAAAACAAATACAGAAAATGGCCAGAAACTGCTATATGGGACATTATGGTCCTCACTGCAGATATCAGGGACCAATAATGCCACGGGAAGCCACTACAGGGCATATAGCTTGAAAACAAAAACAGTTCTGGTCCTCAGGCAAGCAAGCAACAGGCACTTGAAAAAATAAACCCACAAAAGGTCACAATGTGATGACACACATTAAAAAGATGTAGCCTTATCAGCAAGTGTCCCTGGTGACAGACTATCAGAGGGAGAACTATTTTTGGTTCTAAATGACCAGTTTTTAAACGTTTTGACTTTTTAAATTTTATGAGCTTGCCTAATGAAACCCATTTTTTAAGCACAGTATAGGATTCATGGGTGAGCTTTAGGCTGATAACTGCCCTTCCAAGACTGGAAGGCCCTCCACATGCAGTGTAGGACCCACACTATGCTCCTGGATTGGACGTTATCGCCACCTAACATCCACCCAACCAAGACAAATTGGTTGAATTGTGCTGGCATTCATTCTGAAAGACATTTTTACAACTTCAAAGCTTTTTGGAAGACCCTGAAACATTTGGATGGTGCCCAGAAGCTAAATTACTCCTCTTCCTTTGATCTGTGGAAAAATGTGTCAATAAACCCATAGCCATATCTGAGGAATTTATTAAATATGTTATAAATGCTAATAATATATTTGATTCTGCTTATCATCATTCCTTATCACCATGCCGAAAGGCCTACTTCAGGCCATGATATTTGCGCAGAACATATATTAAAGTATTTGTGCAACAGTTTGAATCTAGAAATTTGGATCTAAGATTGGTATTCTGTTTTGTTACAGTGACTTTTTTCAGGGTACTTTTTTTTTTTTTTATTCTTTGGTAGCCAAGCAAGGCCCACTAGGCACAATGCCTGTTTTCAGTGGTGATCCAGGAGCAGTGGGGAGGTTGAGTGACTTGTTCAAAGTCACACAGTATGCAAGTGGAGGTTGTGGGAATCAAACTCAGGTCTGCTTGGTATGCCAAGTTTATTCACAGCTCATTTCTGTAACCTGTAGGCTATATTGCTTGTGTTGCTCTGCTAGTAGTATTTCTTATAATGTGATTATTTCTTCAGTGTTGATTGACTCATTTACTAAATAGAAACAAACATAGAATTTGATGGCAAATAAGGACTGCTTGGCCCACCTAGTCTGCCATTTCCCTGCCTAATGGATAAGCTGTAGATCTTAGTTAACCAACAGCCTACTTTTTCCTACCCCCCCCCCACTAGAATTGCCTTATGCCTGTCCCTTGCATTCTTGAATTCCCGCACTGTTTTTGGCTCCACTAACTCCTCAGGAAAGCTGTTCCATGCATCCACTACCCTCTTCAAGAAAAAATACTTCCTCACTTTACCTCTGAGCTGTCCCCCCTCAATCTTCACATAGTGTCCACTTGTTTTTGCACATCTTTTTTTCTGAAAGATGCTACCCTCTTGAACGTTGTTGATTCCCTTGAGGTACTTGAACATTTTTATCATGTCCTCCCTCTACCTTCTCTCTTCAAGGGTATACATATTAAGCTCCCTTGCTCTCTCTTCATATGTCTTCTAGTGTAGACCCTGCACCATTTTAGTTGCCCTCCTCTGGACAGCCTCCATCCTGTCTATGTCCTTGCAGAGATGGGGTCTCCAGAACTGCACAAATTACTCCAGATGGGGTCTCACCAACTGTCTGTACAGAGGTATAACAATTTCTTGTTTTCTACTGGTGATGCCTCTCCCTATGCATCTCAGTATCCCACCAGCCATCCTTACTGCCGTCTCCCATTGCTTTCCCACCTTAAGGTCATCTGATATGACTACCCCCAGGTCCCTTTCCATTTTTGTTGTTGTTAGTATCTCACCCCCCCCCCACTGTGTACTCTTCCCCTGGGTATTTGTTTCCCAGGTGCATTACTTTGAACTTCTTTGCATTGAATCTAAGCTGCTATACATTTGACCATTCCTCCAGTCTTGCCAAGTCCCTTTGTATCCTTTCCACCCCACCTTCTGTATCAACCCTGTTGAAGATCTTTGTGTCGTCTGCAAAGAGACATACTTTTCCTTCCAGTCCATGTGCAATGTCACTTATAAAGAGATTAAAGAGGACTGGTCCCAGTACTGAACCTTGCAGTACCCTGCTAGTAACCCCTTTTCTTCAGAGTGGAATCCATTTACTATTACCCTCTGAGTCCTATTTTCCAGCCAATTTTTTACCCAGACTACCACCTTGGGGCCCACTCCAAGACTGGCTAACTTGTATATTAATCTTTTGTGTTGGACTGTGTCAAATGCCTTGCTAAAGTCTAGGTAGGCCATGTCCACAGCCCCTACCTGGTCTACTACTTTGGTCACCCAGTCAAAGAAATCTATTGGATTTGTCTTTGACATGACCTTCCTGCTGTGAATCCATGCTGCCTGGGTCCTCTGCCCCACTGGCCTCTAGGAACTCAGCACTTCTTTCCTTCAGAAGTGATTCCATCATTTTCCCTACCACAGAGGTCACACTAACAGGTCTGTAGTTTCCTGCCTCTGTCTTGCTCCCACTTTTGTGAAGGGGAATCAAATGATTGTGTATTTTATCTGTGGTTCAGTTATTGACACCCAGTTGCATAAGTTGGAGGTACTTTTTAACAAGCATGCCAGAGTACTTCATTGGGCCCCTAAAGATATCCACTATTGTGATTTATATTGCATGGGTGTCCTTGGTGGGTTGTACACAGTAGTAGCTTCTTCAATTTACTGACCATTTAATTGCATATGTCTAAAACAACTAATTACATTAACAGTATATTGACCAATAAGTCTAAGGCTGTGCCCTTCTATTGAGTTCAGACTTGTTTCTCCAACTACTTTGAGGAACATGGGCAACTTTAATTTTACAAGTTCCAGATCAAAGATCTAAAACTCTATGCCTTTAACTCTCTAACCAGTATAGGATCCCTTCCATATTTTTTTATTTTAGCACATTGGTTTCTTTATCAGGCACAGTACTATCTAATACTAATTTATTGAGTACTGCATTCAACCCTTGAGTAATGTTTCTCTGTAGAAGTGCAGAAGCTGATTTTTTGAATACTGGTTTAAATTTTTTTTAACTGTTACATCGCTACAGGCTTTTTAGTTAGAATTGTGAGCATTTCCAATTTACATACAGGTAGTAAGTACCATTTTAGAATTGTATAATATAGTTAAAATCCTTGTTCAGCTCTAGCATTGTTGGCAAAACACATCCATGTTTTACTACAAAACTCAGTGGTTGGGAGGAGCACACAGGTAGTAAGTACGATTTTAGAACAGTATGATGTAGTTAATGTCCTTGCTCAGCTCTGTCTTAGTTGGCACAATGAATCCGTGTGCAAGCAATAATACCTAACAGGGTGGGAGCTATTGGGCAATAACAGACCACCCAGGGGTGTAATGATGCCGGACACAAAAGGTAGAGGGCCTTATAACCCCTGGAAGGTCTGGTATTGCCCATACTGCCCACCCTGAAGGGTATTATTGCACTTTGAAAATGGGCTCCATAAAGAAAAAAAGATTACAAAAATAATATCTGAATTGTTTTATTCTTCAATTTTTAGTGTGTATAGGTATATGTTTAGAAAAAGAGTCTGCAGTTTCTGCTTTGCCCACTAGAGTGTTCTGTGAGTCTAAATTGCCTTCTGTTGTCATCCTTGCTGGTTTCCTTCTCTTTTAAGCCATTCTTCATAGTTTTCAAGTGTCTCAATTCTTTTGGTACATCCCATTTTGGTCCCCCTGTTCCAACATCCCAATCACCCTGCTGTAGCCACCGTCATGTCTGAATGTTACAGTAAACAGCAAACTCTGGAGCTGAGGCAGTAGCTCATCAAGTAAGGGTGGTCTATGCTGTGTAATGGATGACTGCCATGCCAAGACCCCCACCACCAGCAGAAGAGAGACACTTTCTTTTAAATTCTCCTCAACACAGCTTCTTCATTAGTTTTATTTTTCTTACAGTAACTGTGGGCTTGACAGTGGATGGCTAGCTGGGGGGGGTGAAAGCTCAAATGGCTCTGAATAGCACCAGCCTAGCACTGTGATGAATCACATCTTCTAACTAGACATTTTTTGATGGACCCACATTGCTTTGTGAAGCCAGGCTGGATTTTGGGGATGGGGTTATGTTTTTAAAAAGAAGGAATTGCAGCAGAGTTGTGAGCAGGGTGGGGGGGACATACTTCATTTACATTTATTTGGGATTCAGTTGGCAGTGGAGCATATGTGTGCTGAGCAAGTTGTTTCAGAAGTGGTGCCAGTAATCAGTGTGGCAAAGTGTAAGGTATGCACCACAACTGATTTTTTTACAGAAACAGTTTATTAGCACCTAGCAGCACTTTTTCAAAATGGAGACACAAGGTTGTGCAGCATTTCACCAGCAGACCTAAAAGGCAGCACACACGAGTAGTCACGCTGTCAAGAAAGGCACAAGCACATAGTTATCAGTTGCAGGTTCCAGCAGCAAGACATGTCTTGAATCAAAGAGTGGATCTACAGTATACCATGAGACTGTTTAAAGCATCGTGGAGTGGAGACTGAACTTGGTTGCTAGGCAACAGTATACTAATTTAGCCGTCTGCTGCACTATTGTTACCACCTGTATGTTAATTGAACTTCGCACTGGTCTCCACGATTTTCCCGCTGGTGGCAGCTCTGGGAAGTGGAGGAGGGGCGACTTCAATAAAAAGGCTGCTTTTTCATACAGCGGCAGCGTCAAAGCGGCAGCGGCTAAGTGGGACGGCAAAGTGGAGAGAGGAGCCTGACCGGAGTGTGGCAGGCTCTGCGGCTGACTATTCAATCCATCTTTGAACTGTAATTTTGGATCATACAGTCTGCTGTCTGTGAGTAACTAACGAATGCTGTGAACTGCAACTCTGGATTATACAGCCTGCTGTTTGTGAGTGAAAACTGAATGCTGTGGTCTTGTTTGACTTAACCCCCTTCCTCCCATTCCATGAGACTGAATAACTTTTAATTGTTTTAAAGTTTATTTGAGCTGCTATACAAATTGTTGTGTGTGCTGCATAAATTAATCATTGTTGAGCCTGCACTTGAAGTAACTGCTGCTGAGAACTTCAAACTGTTTAAAGCATCGTGGAGTGGAGACTGAACTTGGTTGCTAGGCAACAGTATACTAATTTAGCCGTCTGCTGCACTATTGTTACCACCTGTATGTTTATTGAACTTCGCACTGGTCTCCACAATTTTACCGTTGGTGTCAGCTCTGGGAAGTGGAGGAGGGGCGACTTCAATAAAAAGGCTGCTTTTTCATACAGCGGCAGCGTCAAAGTGGCAGTGGCTAAGTGGGATGGCAAAGTGGAGAGAGGAGTCTGACCGGAGTCAGACCGGGGACGGACTGGGCCACTAGATTCTTTAGCGCTTTGATTAGATTTTGTTATATATTGGGTTTGTATTTACAGTGTTATCATGGGCAACAGAGGGATAGTGTTGTGTGTAACATATATTGCTTGTGTTTTGTGTATTGATGTGCTATTTAGTCCTTTGTGTGTCAACAATGATTTTAGAATGTATGAAAATAATCAGATAAGTGAGATTCAGATTCAACAACAAGTTTCTGTTTTTAATTATGGTTACTTATTTGGGGTAAAGGTTAAATACATGAGTTATAATTTGGGGTACAGTGTTATGAAATATAAGACACGGAAATGTGCTCTGCTTGTTTGTGTAAAAACCTGGTCACACTGCTTACTTTTGCTAATTCGATCTGGCAATGTTGAAAGCAGTCCCGGTCCTTTAGCAAACGACATGGCAGATAGTGATTTTTTTCTGCAATATTCTCAAGGCTTTAAAATAATGCACTTTAATGTTCTGAGTCTAACATCCAAATTTCATGAGGTGGAATCATGGATTAGTCTTTATAATCCGGATGTTTTGGCATTGACTGAAACTTGGTTAACCTCATTTGTTTCTGAAACTGAACTTTGTATACCTGCTTACAAATTGTTTAGAAAAGATCGTGTTACTGGTAGAGGGGGAGGGGTTTTGTTTTATGTTAAGGAACACTTTGTGGTAAATGAGATCATTATTTTTAATGGGAACTTGGACTATTGTGAACATGTCACCATTCAGCTAACATTGGGACTTGTTAAGAAATTAGCTATTTCTTGTGTATATCTTCCACCTAGTGGTAGTAAATTAGGTTTACAGGAATTTGTAAACACTTTAAATACTAGGGCCTTTACAGAGTTGATAGCACTAGGGGATTTTAATTTTAATTGGATGGGTTCATGTATAACAAAATTAAATACTGTTTTGTTTCAGTCTGGTTAACAACAAATTATTACTTTGCCCACTCGACATAATAATAGATCCAGAAATCATACATTGTTAGACTGGATATTAACAAATAGGCCTACTACTGTGATAAAATGTGGTTTGATCTCTGATGCGTTAAGTGATCATCATCCAGTTTTTTGTATTTGGAATCATGGGGGATTGAAGAAGCCTAAGCCAATTATAAGGATTTCGAGATCTTTTTCTAAATTTGATGTACGTTCTTTTTGTACACAGTTGGGTAAAATAGACTGGTCTTTTCTATATTCTATTCCTGATGTGGATTCTGCTTTGGATTTTTTTGTTAATGAGTTCACACATGTTTTGGATCAGTTTGCCCCCCTTGTTAAAAGAAGGGTTCGAGGGAAAACTCATGGGTGGTTAACATCTTCTTTGATTAAACTCATGAGACAACGAGACAAGGCTTGGAAAATGTATAAAATTAATAATTCTGTTTCTGGTTATCATGTTTATAGGACTTTAAGGAATCAATGTAAGGCTATGATAAGGAAGGCTAAAGCAGACTTTATCCGTCATAAACAATATGAAGGACTGTCTAATACTACTATTTTTTGGAAAACTATTAATGCTCTGATAAGGCCTAATGTTTGTCAATCAGGCTTAATGAGGCTGAATGGTGATTTGTTGACTTGTCCATTGAAGATAGCTAATGAGTTTAACTTAAAATTTACTGCATTGTTTAACTCTTTTGGTGACCAGTCTGAGGTGAACCATTTAGGAATGTCTGATGATCTTATAGTTAATCGTAAGTTTTACTTAAGGATCACTACCCCAAAAGAGGTTGAGAGGCTGTTACGGTGTATTAAAAGGGATAGCTCAGCTGGTTTTGATGGTTTATGTCCTAGTTTATTGGCAGATGCTGCTTCAGTTTTAGCACTTCCAATTAGTGTTATTTTTAATTTGTCATTTGTGACAGGTACTATACCTAATATATGGAAACACTCTTTGGTTACTCCTATTCTTAAATCTGGTTCACAACAGGAGTTTGGTAACTACAGACCCATTTCTATTTTGTCTGCTTTAGCTAAGGTTCAAGAAAGAATAGTCTATAACCGATTGATTGAGTATGTGGATTGCTTTGGACTATTGTCTCAGAACCAACATGGCTTCCGAAAAGGAAGGAGTACTGAGACTGCCTTGGTCGAGTTCACAAACTCGGTACTTAATGGCATGGATAAAGGGTGCCTGATGGGTGCCATGTTCGTGGACTTGACCAAGGCATTCGATTCAGTTAATCATCAGCTGTTGGTTTCTAGACTTGAGTTTTTAGGAGCTGGTGAGTCTTTTCCAGACTGGACGAGGAATTATTTAACAAATAGGTTCCAGAGGGTTAAGTATAGGGTGCTGTATCAGATTCTGTATTGGTTGAGTGTGGGGTCCCACAAGGTTCTATTTTGGAGTCACTTTTGTTTTCTTTGTTTTTTGATCAATTAGTGAGTGTGACTAACAATGCTTCTTTAACCTTTTATGCTGATGATGCAGTAATTTACATGCAGGGTTCATCTGTTGGAGACCTAGGTGTTTCCTTAACAGAGGAAATGTGTAATTTCCAGTCTTCACTTATGGCCTGTAAGTTACTCTTAAATAGATCTAAGACAAAGGTGATGGTTTTTGAAACTCCTTCTAGATTGAGATCTGAGGTTAATAAATTGGAAGTTAAATCTCTTGATGGAGTATTGTTTGATCATGTAGATACATTTCAATATCTTGAAGTATTGTTAGATTCACATTTAAGTTACGAACCTCATTTTTTGAGGGTTACTTCAAGAATTCATTGTAGATTGGCTCCTTTGTATAGAATTCATTAATTTCTTATTCCTGAGTCTAGGTTAGCTATTTCCAAACACTGTTTAGCTCCCATTGTGAACTATGCAGCCATAATTACTGATACTGCTTCTGTGACAGTGATCTCAAAGAAATCCACCCTACTTTACTTGAGAGCAAAGTTTGCTTTAAATTGTCCTAAATCATCTCATCATTGTGTGATTCTGAAAGAAATGGGCTGGTTACCTGTCTCATTAAATTTTCAATACTGTGTGGTTAAGTTTATATATAGAATTGTAGACTCTGGGATCCCACATAATATCTCTAAATTTTTGAGGCCGTGTAATGATGGTCACTATTCTAGATATAGGTCAGATAGCAGGTTTTTTTGAGATTCCATTCATGAAAACTAAAAGTGGGCAATGGTCCTTTGCTTATATTGCCCCATCTATCTGGAATGAAATTCCTTATGACATTAGGTGGCTATGTTCTGCTAAAAAGTTTGCTGATGCACTAAGGATGTATTTTGAATCCCAATTTAACTGTAAATGTTTTTTATGATATAATTTTTGTAACAAAGACATTTTATGTCTGCAATTTGTTGTATTGTATATGTATGCTTGACTATGTATTGTTTGTATGTAATATATGTGGGTTGCACCTGTAAAAAGGAACTTGTTTCCAGTGTGCTTACCCATTAAGTGAATAAACAAGCAAACAAACAAACATTTTCTTCATTAGGTTAAATTAGGTGACTGTGTTAGTGCTATTGTTTGTGGTGGTGGTGGTGGGGCTACTCACTGGTAAACCAACATAATAAAATAGTGGCGATTTAAATTCCTTGCCCAGTGCTTAGGCCAATAAGGAAGCAGGGTGGGCACAAGGATACTTGAGTGGGTGAAGGGGCAGTTGGGCTGGTACTTTTTTTATCCTGGTCATCTAACGTAAGTTAATGTACCCCACTGGCAGGGGTACCATCCAATCAGAAACTTGGAAATAAAATGCCCACTTTCTAATCTGCTATAGAACTTTGTGGTTGGGAGGTATATAAACTACATCACACATTTCTAAAATGGCACTTTACTCCAGACTGCAAATCAGAAACATTCACTGAGGTCAATGATAAAGATAAAAGAATAGAACAGTTAGAACCAATATTTGAAAAAAAATACAGCTGCTGCTGGAAAAAATACATTCAAGTTCAGCACAGTTCTTTAACATACATTGCTGGTAATTATTTGGGGCTGGCAGCTTAGGACAGAGGCTAGAGTAATGAGCGATGAAGGAGACTGGTACATTTGCCAGACCTGGATCTGATTTTCTCAACCTCCACTTGCACACTGTTTGACTCTGTGCAAATCATTTAACCTACATAATGCTCCCATGTCGCCCCAGAAAACGGGCACTTGAACCTAGTGGGCCTTACTTAGTTACCAAAGAATGAATAAATTATATATATTACATCTTTGTTTATGTGGACTGCATTTATGTATTTTGTTTACAGATGTTTTATAATTCAGTTGTGATACTCTTATTTTAACTCTTACCATTTGTAATGAGTTGTAGTCATATTGCTAGATGCCTCTGGAAATGAGTTTTGACCCAATGGCTTTTTACTACTCCTGTTCATATAAACATACCTTCTGGAGTCCAAATTTGAACAGCTTTACATACATAGGGCTCGATATTCATAGATCCCAAACTGCATGCAGAAAATTATTGCTCCTGGTACAAATTAGTGCTTGTAGCAATCTAACAGTATATCAGAACATGCCCAATGCACATAGCATTCCCTAAAGGCATATTCCAATATATCATGACATCCAAGCCAGGCAGTATCCTGATTGCTTTTGCAAACCACAACCTCCTGTTGACCAAAGGAGTAATGTGGCCAATAAGTGAGGTATGGTGCTTGCAAGAGCAAATGGGCAATTATGGCATGCAAATAGCGATTGCTTCAGTGGTGCCTTTTTTTTTGTTTGTTAATTATTCTTTCATAACCAGGTAAAGCCCACTAGGCACAGGGCCTGTTTTCAAGGATAACCTGAGAGCACTGATGAGTTAGGTGACTTGCTCAGGGTCACACAGTATGCAAGTGGATGTTGTGGGACTGTACCAAGTTCATTCAGAGCTTGATACTCTAAGCTCTAGGCTCTATAAACTACCATATTCATATATCCCTATGCAAATGATCCCATATTACTAGCAAGGTATTATGGGATAATTTGCATCCAATAAAGTCATAATTACTGACCTGGAGCAAACATTTGTTACACACTCCCCACAGTGCCCATCCAGGCTGCCAGCCAACTCTTCCTGGCTCTAGTGGTCCCCCCAATCATAGGTCTGACCTCCCTCCCTGTCCTGCCCATTCTGGACCTTCCACACTCCTCACTGGTAAGGACCATCCCTTACCTCATTTGGTAGCCCCATCAACAGTGACCAGTAGAGCTCCACCACTCATCACCTCATCAGGTCACCATCTGAGTGAAAGGGAGCAAGCACTCACTTTCTGTAGGAACAATTGTTTCTACAGTAGGTTTGCACTCACTTCCTGTAAACCTGTAACCAGGTTGCACCTGTAAACAAGCTTTCAGCTTAGTATGTCTCACCTGGTTAAACAATTAAAAAAAAAAAGCCAAGGTGTTGAGCAGAAGGGCTATGTCAGCCAATATCAGATGGCTGCTAAATGAGGTAAGTGGGGCCACGATGAGGAAAAGGGCCTTAAGTCAGTGGGGGAAGAAATATGCAGTGTGACAGAGAAACACCTCTGTTTTGGGAAGGGTTGTTCTCAGATTGAATCTTGTTTGCAGCTGCTGCAAGACACTGTAGCCAAGTAGTTTCATGGTTTGAACCACAAGATATAGCTGATGAAGTCATCAAGTGCATTCATTGTTTTCCACTGTGGAAACCTTTTCAAATTAACACAAACTTCTGCAACTTGCCTAATACGTTTGTTTACATACTTTTGAATACTGCAGTGGTGAACAACAGGGCTCACATACAGAATACTGTAATCTTGTAACCCTGCTACAATACAATCTTGTAGCCAAGTTGGGAGTTTTACACTTGTCCTATTACCTGTTGTTCACAATTTGAGGCACAACATTAAACTTAACTTTTGGAATGAGCCAAATGAATATCAGGACCAAGGAAACCTCCACAGCCAAAGCAAGTTACCATAATGGAAAGCATTTATTTTGCCTAGAGGACCAAAGTACAATATTAAGATGCTGAAAAAAGTCAAAACAAACATTCTGTAACAATGACACATCAATTACCATTCCCAGTGAAACTGGTAAGCTAAAGGAGTAGTTCATTCACCTGGAAAAAGCAAAGATTACTGAATTAAAGAAATTCTATAACAAAATAACTCTGGAATAATATCTAGAGAAAGGGTAGTCACCTCAAGGTTTAAGGATAGACAAACAACTTTCATGTGGGTTTTCAGACCCCATCTTAAAGAGATAATGGTGAAAGCGCTCACAGTTGCACTAATGAATTAATGCATTCATTAATTAGAAAAGAAGAAAGTGATCTGAAAATGGTGGAGGCAGAAATAAAAGGCTACAAACCTCCTTAAAGCCATTTAGAAACCATCATGCTTTCCAAGATCTAAACAAAAAATATACTAACAACATTGTTAAAACAGAACATGATTTATTTAAAAGGAAAACATCAAAGCATTCAAGGGATTGTGCATACTTTGAGTAAAGAGAGATATTTAAGTGTGATAAAACAGAACAATCACCCACTAGAGGTCACAGAGATTAAGATCAAAAAATTGGAATAAGAACAAGAGATGGAGATCTAATTAAACAGCACTAATAAGTCACAAAGCAACAATAATAAAAAATCAGTAACGATCAAATCAGACCCAGAACTGATCTCTAGCCCTGAAATTATAGCAACAACTTCAAATGTTTTTTAGAAAACAAAAACCGAACAAGAGGGCATAATTTGAAAATAGAGGGGGGGCCGCTCAGAGGTAATTTAAGGAAGTATTTTTTTACAGAGAGGGTTGTAGATGCATGGAACGGCCTTCCGAAGGAGGTTGTGGAGTCAAAATCAGTGGTGGAATTCAAGCATGCATGGGATAGTCATAAGGCAGTTCTGGGGGGGGGTAGGAAGAAGTAGGCTGCTGGTTAACTAGGATCTGCAGCTTATCCAGTAGGTAGGGAAATGGGCAGACTGGATGGGCCAAGCAGTCCTTATCTGCCATCAAATTCTAAGTTCTATGTAGATGAATGACAGCAAATGAACAGAAAAATACAGGGCAGAAAAGAACAAGACCCAAAAGAGGCAGAAGAAGAAAAGGCAGTAATAAGACTCAAGTGCCGGCTGAGGGGAGACAAAAAATGTCACTGATTAATTTAACTGATTTAGTTCTGACTGAAGACCAAATGAGAGTACTAGAAAGGGGTTTGTCATGTTCTCCATCCCAAACAGTAGACTTCTTTCAAATTGGATTTGACATATTCAAAGTGATAAGGAAATGCTAACTGAGATGTTATATTAAAAATATGGCAAACATGGGATTCATGAAAAGTCCACTAAACCAATCTTTGGAAACAGGCCTGCAACATTAATCATCCCTATTGGATGTGGAGGAACATGAGGAGGGAGGCTCCTTTGTTTGAGATTATAATAGCATGATGGACAAAAAACATACAGTATGGGCATTATTGACAATGTAAATCTTGATGTTTTGTTAAGTAAGTGACAACATGGATTTATCTGAAGATGAGAATGGTATTTTCATTGCTAGAAGATGAGGTAAATTTAGACCAGAATCTATTTTTACTCCCACCATACACAATGCTGCCATATCCATGTAACCCCCCCGTTACCCGGGGTTACTAGAATCTCAGTAAGACCTAGTGGTAGGCAGGGAAGGCAGCTTGTGAAACTCCAGTTAAATGGATTTCACACTGTCTCACTCTGTTCTCGGTCTCAGCTGAGATTGAGGGATATCATCATTTAGAACTATCCCAGCTGCATAAGCCACACTGGAATGTTGCAGTTGGAAGTTAGAGTAGAACGTTGGGGAATTTGAAGTGAGTCTGTAGAGTTCAGTAGAGTGTGTGCAGTCTGAAAGAGGTGCTCTGCTGTAAGCAGGCCCTCAGAGGCTAAGCTCTGTCAAAGAGCTACTTTTGTTTTTTAGGTGTGTGTTCTCACCTGAAGAAGAACACAAGAAAGAAAGCACTGTTGAGTACCTAGAGGCCAGCGGGGCACAGGACCCAAAGCAGCATGGATTCACAGCAGGAAGGTCATGCCAGATGAATCTAATTGATTTCTTTGACTGGGTAACCAAAGAAATAGACCAGGGAGGGGCTGTGGATGTGGCCTACCTAGACATTAGCAAGGCATTTGACACAGTCCCACACAAAAGACTAATAATTAAGTTAGGCAGCCTGGGAGTGGGTTCCAGGGAGGTAGCCTGGGTTGCAAACTGGCTGCACAACAGGACACAGAAGGTAATAGTGAATGGAACACATTCTGAAGAAAGGAGGGTTACTAGTGGAGTACCTCAGGGCTCAGTACTGGGCCCAGTCCTCTTTAACATCTTTATAGTTGACATTGCAGCGGGTCTGGAGGGAAAGGTATGCCTCTTTGCAGATGACACAAAGATCTGTAACAGAGTTGATACACAAGGGGGGTAGAAAGGATGAGAAGGGACTTAGCAAGGTTGGAGGAATGGTCAGACATATGGTAACTTAGATTCAATGCAAAGAAGTGCAAAGTAATGCATCTGGGAAACAAAATCCTATGGGAAGAATACACAATAGCAGGGGAAGTACTAGCAACAACAAAAATGGAAAGGGACTTGGGGGTAGTCATATCAGATGACCTAAAGTGAGTAAGCAATGTGAAAAGTCAGTAAGGAGAGCCAGGGGGATATTAGGATGCATAGGAAGGGGCATCACAAGTAGAAAAAGGGAAGTGGTTATCCCTCTGTACAGACAGTTGGTGAGACCCCATCTGGAATACTGTGTGCAGTTTTGGAGACCCCATCTACGCAAGGACATAGACAGGATGGAAGCAGTCCAGAGGAGGGCAACTAAAATGGTGCAGGGTCTGCATCAGAAACCATATGAAGAGAGACTGAGAGAGCTTAATATGTATACCCTTGATGAAAGGAGGGACGGGGGGACATGATAGAAACTTTCAAGTACCTCAAGGGAATCAACAAAGTCCAGGAGAGTAGCATCTTTCAGAAAAAGAGATGTGTAAGAACAAGGGGGCACAATTTAAAGATAGAGGGGGAACGGCTCAGGGGTAATGTGAGTTTTATTTTTTTTCAAGGAGAGAGTGGTGAATGCATGGAACTGCCTTCCTGAGGAGGTTGTTGGGTCTAAAACAGTGGGGGAATTCAAATATGCATGGGGTAGACATAAGGAAATTTTAGTGGGGGGTTGCAGGAAGTAGGCTGTTGGTTAACTAGAATCTGCAGCTTATCCAAAGGAAGGGAAATGGGTAGACTGGGTGGGTGAAGTGGTTCTTATCTGCCATCAAAGTCTATGTTTCTATGTTTAAGTTTGTGCTG
Organism: Neoceratodus forsteri; assembly: GCA_016271365.2. Taxonomy (NCBI): domain Eukaryota; kingdom Metazoa; phylum Chordata; order Ceratodontiformes; family Ceratodontidae; genus Neoceratodus; species Neoceratodus forsteri. The sequence goes on from CM057452.1 coordinate 788,598,840, forward strand.
AGGCACCAGAAGCTCTGGAAGAGAGTTCATTGAGGAGGAAATGCCTGTGGGGCACCTGCAACCCAGGGGTGATTTCGCTCTGCTAAAGGGCCATGTGTTTTCACCTGCATCAAGGTGAAACTAAAGGGACTGTTACTGTGGGGTCAGAAAAAGGTAGCCAAGTACAGTTTGAAAGATGTGGGAATTGGACTGCTTAATTCTGTGGGGGGTCTAGAGTAATGGACAAAGCCACTTTTTAAGTATGTTCAAGTCCAGCACACATGGGAAGTAAAGACAGTAGATTGAATGTGAAATACATTTAAAAGAATCAACACAGTAAAGTGTGTTAAAGGATAAGGTGTTACAGTCCAGAGAAATGGCCGGGTATGAATTATCGGAGCAAGAGGTGAGAGACCCCCCCATCAGTAGTAACCAAATTCACCTCTACAGATTTTCTCTGGGACACCTGTTGCTTTCTCTCAGGTACTTGGCCAGTGCCTGAGAAAAGTACCCAGACGTGGGATTGATGAGGAAGATTCCCTTATGGAGCAGAAGTGCTCATAGTGGTTTAGGGAGACACCAGTAAATGTTTCCATGCTATATGGAAAGTGTCCAAGTGGCTGGCAAGGGAACCGAGCCAGGGAAAACCCAGAGCAGCACACAAGTTTGGGCTGTGTGCCCAGTATGTTTCAGAGCCTGAGGGCTAAAGTAACGAGGATGTGTTCTGGTCTCCTTAAATCTTCATTACCAGAAGTGTAGCCCTGTGGGGGTCCATCTATGCTTTGTTTATTCTGTTGGATGTGAATAAAAGCCACACTTTAGAATCCCACTTCTGGTATTGGACATTACAGTTATTATTTCCTTTGTCCGGAGTTACTTGGGTGCCCCTGTGCAAAGTAACCAAACCTAGCCAATGTGCCGAGTGACATTTTGCTCCCTGAACCCAGCCCACCTGGTAGTGCTGTCAGATGGAAATGGCATACCTGGTAGGGGTTACATCCAAATTTGAGAAAATGGTTTTACAGGATTAAAAAAAATGGTTTGCAGGATTTTAGAAAATCTTGAAAAATCTTCCCACTTTCAGATTCACGGCAGCTTATCACCAACAGAAAGGCAAGCATTTAAGCAACTGTCTGAGTTTAAAAATGTGTTTTTTTAAATCCTCATACAACGGTGGGAATGTGGTCCTTATGACCGAAAAGTTTTACATCAACAAAATGACAGGGCTATTAACCCTTAGACTGCTGACAGAATTAGAACATATAGGGATTTTGGACTGATATATCAATCTGTGGCCATCCAGGGGTTAAGTGTCAGACAATTATGAACCACTTAGGGGAGACCAAACTCCTAACTTTAGTTTAGAACTATTTACCCTCACAGATAATGCATATACCAATGGTTGAATCTCAGGGGGAAAAGCACGTTTTCTAAAACCAAACTTTTCAATTTTCCTTATGTTTTATGGCCTTCCGAAAGTACAGACAAATATTAGTGATCTCCCTTTGAGACCCACTGTGACAGGAATTGGTTCACTGACACATAAATTGAGTCAGTTTATTGACTTATTCTTTTTTTTTTTTTGCCATTAAATTTTATTACATTTTTCGTTACAGAGATACAATCCAACAACTACAAATGCAAACACACAGTGGTAGATACATATTCATATCTATACATAAAGTAAGACAAAGTCTGTAACATAACCCTTATTGACTTATTCTTAAAACAAATTGTGTATAGTTTACAATTCTATATACAAGATAATATGCACCTACTTAAAAAGATGACGATTTTCATTTGACAAAATAACTACCTTTGGCTTACCACAGACATAGGCAGCTTATGCACCTCAATTAAACATAATGAGGACATCACTGAAATAAAATATACCTTATCTAAGACTACACGGGAGGAAACTGTTCCAGTTACATTCATTCTAGAAGCTCTAGATTTGTACTAGAACATATTTACTTTGTCTTCAATAAAACATTTTATAGACATAAATCTGATACTGCAATGGGAGCCTTGATGGCTCCCTCCTACACAAATCTCTTTATGAGGAGATGGGAAGAAATAAACATTTTCAACAAGACACATAATCACTTCTTTGATAAAGTGGCACAGTGATACTGCTTTATCAATGATATATTGTGCATCTGGCAAGGGGACCCGTCAGACATAGATCATTTCATGGACTGTATTAGCAGTTCAAGCCCCAGCCTGCACTTCACAGATCAGTGGAGTTCAAAATCAATTACATTTTTAAACACTGAACTCAGACCAACACCAGGAGAAACCGTAACCACAGTTAGTTACAGGAAACTGACTGCAGCAAATACAATATTACATACAGGTAGTACTCATCCCAAAACACTTATTGAATCTATTGCTTATAGTCAACTAATTTGCCTGAAGAGAATTCTTCTAATTCAAGAGATTCTACAGCACAAGCAAATGAGATTCTCAATAGATTTTTTTTTTTACTTGTGGTGCTTGCACACCACTTTATCCACCTACACTACCCCCTTGTTCCACTCCTTTGGACCACTGATCAACCCGCCGGAACACCGACTCGGAGTCTGCCCCTAGAGTACACTCTTGTTCTCCCCTGTACTACCTTGATTCCCAGCAATCCCCCCTGGGTGGGGTGAGGATGGACCTTCCTCTACCTTACTGGAGGAGAACTTGGCACAGTGAGGTCTGCCCGTAGTTTGGTGGATCCTGGGAGGCACTGATCGGTCTTCATCTAGGAGTGAGAGAGCTTTTTTCCAGATTTTCTTGTTTCCCCACCCAACCCCCAGAGGTGCCAGCACGAGGACTGACATCCAGAGAGTGATGTGCTGATGCACATCTGCCTCCCAAGCACTCAACAGCGTCTCCCCTTCCCGACTCCACTGTACAGAGCCGCCAGAGCCCTTTGAGATCCTGTGTTTCTACCGGCTCTCTTCGGAATGTCGGGTACCTCCTGGTACCCCTGTTATCCCTCCCCGAGGAAGGAGATCATCTGCTGTGACACTCAATCCTCCCTCTCCCCGCAGACTCCCATTGACCTGAGTCCATTCCTGAACCCGGATTGCCGGCGCAGATACTCAATAGATTTTGAAGCAGGGGGTATAAGGAACAAACCCCACAAACTGCTTTGCAGAAAGCTAATGCACTAGACAGAGGAACCTTAATTACACCCCAAAACCAAGTATTTACCAACAATGAATCAACCACCTTCTCTATTGAATACAATAACATTGCAGGACAAGTTGTCAACATTTCACATTGTCACAGGTTCATCTTACACGCAGATGTAATTCTCAAAACAGAGGTTGGTATTAAACCCTGAGTAACTTGTAAAAAGACAAAGAATTTGAAAGATTCATTTGTGTCCAGTCATTTTACAACAATGGTACAAAATAACTGGCAGAATTGGTTCCCGAGAAAACCGAAGGGGTTTCATACATGTGGTAACTGCAATGTCTATAGATATGTGGAAGAAGGGGACACATATATACACCCTCACAATAACAGAAGCATATATATCATGCAATTTATATCTTGTGCGATAATGTTTTTTTTTTAGATAGCTTGGTGCTCTTGTAGTAAACATTATGTGGGTAGAACAGTGAGACTGCTAAAAACATGTATACATGAAAATGTTAGGGCTATTACAGATGGTAGCAACAGGAGCCCTCTATGTACACACTTTGTTGTATCACACAATTCAAACTCCTCTGAGTTGAAGCTTATATCATTGGAATGCGTGAAACCACCCCTTAGAGGTGGTGATAGGATGACCATATTACTGCAAAAAAAGACATGATGGATAATTTCCTTGAACGCTATATCACCTGTAGGTCTGAATGAAGAAGTTGATTTCTCCCCTTATCTTAAAGAATAAGACACCTAACTAGGATGTATATTTCATTTTTCTACTCTACTAGGTGGCCCCCTTGGAGACCACCTGTGTCTACTCTGTGTTTGTTTGATCCTAGCCTTTTGTGTCATGTGTTAATGTGACGTGTTTGTTCTCTTTCCTAGATACATGTGAGGGACAAATGAGATGACTACCTAGTCTAATACCCACTAACCCACAAAAAAAGTGCCATAAGTGCCACTCACATAATGCTAAAAGACTAATGTGGTTCAAATCAAGCTTTTAGATTCCCTCCATGGAATCTATAATTGTGTATCTAGTCAGTATTTAGCTGTAATTATTCGGTATTGTACTGTATGACAGTTCCTATTATGTTACTCCTTTCCTTACTCCTCCTCCCCCCTTCTCATTTCTTATATCATATATAAATATATTAATTACTACTTTTTTGAATTTCGTTATTAGGTTATAGGATAATTGACTGTAATACTCATTTTGTATTGAATCTATTTGCACATATTTGGTGAATGTATGTAATACTGCCTTATGCAGAGATTTCAATGTACTGTGCCTTTAAGGGAGATTTAGATTTATAAGGGTGAGGTAACAGACAGCTGACACACCACCTGATAAAGGTCAAAGCTCTGAGGAGTACAGACCTCTGGCAACCTAGTTTTGGCTACCTAGAAGATGAATAAATAATTGCATTTTGGATTCTTCCTGTGGTTTTCGAGTGTGGTTATATGTGTTGGAAACCCTAAGTCAGCAGGGCAGGGGACCAACCTATAATCACTGGTGAGGGACCACTAGAGACATAAATATATATATATATATATATATATATATATATATATATATATATATATATATACAGTATATAAATAATACAAAACTGAGGGGTAATCAAGGGGTGGGGGATCCCTTGAGCCAGCGATGTTAATAATACAATATTGAGTGGGCAATTGGGAAGGTGCGGGGACCACTAGAGCCAGAGATATAATGTAGATAATATAATACCAGGTGGGTGATAGGGGGAATGGGTGGTCTACCAGAGCAAGTGATTTAATTAACACAATGCTGGGTGGGAAAGTGAGGGTAAGGGAGGTGCAAGGCCATAAAACTAGGTTTGGGGAGGCAGTAAACAGTAATACACTAATGGCTATTTGCCACCTCTCAAAACCTTCCATTATGCCAGTGAACCTATATGCAAGTGCAGTCAGCTGCTTTGCATAGGTGCACTGGCACATGTCAGTGCCTCTGACAAATGGGTTATCACCTTGCTAACTATGTCTTCCAGTAAGGCAGATTTCACTAATTTTCTGCCTTTGGGATGCTTAACAGCGTTAGTGAGGGGCTAACCCATTTTACATGTGCTAGCAGGGTTTAAGCATATGTGCCATACGGTATTAGAGAGCTAATTGATATGGTCAGTTTTGCTGCAGGTCCAGCTAACTCTAGCTTTAAGGAAATATTTTCTGCCCTTTCCTGTCTGCCAAAATTCCATTCATGTTGGTTATTTTTGTAGTATCAACTAAATCCAAGATAATTGATCCACTTCAGATTTTGTGCCACACTACTGTCTCACAAAAGGTTGGGAAGTGGGGTGGATGGTATACAACAAAATGTAATTGATTTGCTTGGAATAGTCTGCACCAGGATAGCTGTACTTAGGGTCAACATCTAGAGCCTGATTTAAAAAGGGCAAACTTTGGCGTAAGGTGCATGTGACAAACGACTTTGACACAAGTGGCACCTTGTATCAAAGTTTGCAGCAATCCTGATTTTGTAATGCAGGCTGTGTTGAAATTGGGATGCCTTGTGCTCAAGCCACCCTTCACACCCTTGCAGCAGAAGCACCTTTGCACCAGGTCACAACAGGAATTGCACCACAGCAGGGCTGCGCCATCCCTTTATTGGAATTTTTGAAGCCCCAGTATGGATGCAATAGGGGGCTCAGGTTACACCAGCCAGGCAGTGGTCTAAAGGCTAGGCACCACTGCTGAACACTGTGGTAAATGGGGGGACCTGCAGGTAGGGGCCAGGGTCAGAAGGAGCAAGGGGGGTGCCTTAGGGGGCATCAGGACTATGGCAGCAATGTCAGTGTGAAGATGTGGCACCCGGTGAGGGTGCCATTCACAATGGCAGACAACCAATTAGACTGCTTAGTAGGAGGCTGGCAGGGAAGGACCATGCCCTGGTCCCAGTTGGCACAGCCCTGGCACCTGCCCCATAGGTGCCAAAATCACAAATCCTGTAGGCAGGAAGCAGTGACTGCAGGTTGAGTGCTCCCATTGGTGGAGGGGAACATTCTCCAAGCACTGCAATGGTCTCCTGGTACCCAGCTCCCCCGCATTGTGGCAGGCTGCATCCTACCTATAGGATTCCAGTTTTTGGCACCTGTGGAGCAGGTGCCAGGGTTGTGCCCACCTGGGGTCAGTTCACGGTCTGTCCCTGCCAACCCCCCACTAAGTGGTCCAATCGGTTGTCTGTCATTGCAAATGGCATCTCCGCCGGGTGCCACCTCACCACCCTAACATTGTCACTGTAGCCCTGACACCCCCCAAGGGCATCCCCTATGCTCATTTTTTCCCTAGCTCACTCCAGGCAGGCATATTCACCATGCCACCCCACCTTACTGTTACACAGGATGGGGGAGGATCTCTGTGTCTAACCTCACAGATGTGCCACGTTTGCCACAAGACTGCAGCTGTAGCAACTCCTGGGTCTTTGGTGCAGGGACCCTCACTTTTATAAAATTGGGCACATGACCCCTGATACACCCACAGTTTTCTGCAGCCCTGGACTGACACAACTTGCATTGCTCTAAGTGCTCTTTTTAAATCAGGCCCCTAGTTTGCAAACATAGAAACATAGAAACATAGACTTTGACGGCAGATAAGGACCACTTGGCCCACCCAGTCTGCCCATTTCCCTACCTACTGGATAAGCTGCAGATTCTAGTTAACCAACAGCCTACTTCCTGCAACCCCCCACTATAACTGCCTTGTGTCTGTCCCATGCATGTTTGAATTCCCCCACTGTTTTAGACCCAACGACCTCCTCAGGAAGGCTGTTCCATGTATCCACCACTCTCTCCGTGAAAAAAATATTTCCTCACATTACCTCTGAGCCGTCCCCCCTCTATCTTTAAATTGTGCCCCCTTGTTCTTACACATCTCTTTTTCTGAAAGATGCTACCCTCCTGGACTTTGTTGATTCCCTTGAGGTACTTGAATGCTTCTATCATGTCCTCCCTGTTCCTCCTTTCATCAAGAGTATACATATTAAGCTCTCTCAGTCTCTCTTCATATGGTTTCTGCTGCAGATCCTGCACCATTTTAGTTGCCCTCCTCTGGACTGCTTCCATCCTGTCTATGTCCTTGCATAGATGAGGTCTCCAGAACTGCACACAGTACTCCAGATGGGGTCTCACCAACTGTCTGTACAGAGGGATAACCATTTCCCTTTTTCTACTTGTGATGCCCCTTCCTATGCATCCCAGTATCCCCCTGGCTCTCCTTACCAAATTTTCACATTGCTTACCCACCTTTAGGTCATCTGATATGACTACCCCCGGTCCCTTTCCATTTTTGTTGTTGTTAGTACCTCCCCTGCTATTGTGTACTCTTCTCCTGGGTTTTTGTTTCCCAGGTGCATTACTTTGCACTTCTTTGCATTGAATCTAAGTTGCCATATGTCTGACCATTCCTCCAACCTTGCCAAGTCCCTTCTCATCTTTTCTACCCCCCCTTGTGTATCAACTCTGTTACAGATCTTTGTGTCATGTGCAAAGAGGCATACCTTTCCCTCCAGACCCTCTGCAATGTCCCCTATAAAGATGCTAAAGAGGACTGGACCCAGTACTGAGCCCTGAGGTACTCCACTAGTAACTCCCCTTTCTTCGGAATGCATTCCATTCATTATTACCTTCTGTGTCCTGTTGTGCAGCCATTTTGCTACCCAGGCTATCACCCTGGGACCCACTCCCAGGCTGGCTAACTTGATTATTAATCTTTTGTGCGGGACTGTGTCAAATGCCTTGCTAAAGTCTAGGTAGGCCATATCCACAGCCCCTCCCTGGTCTATTACTTTGGTCACCCAGTCAAAGAAATTAATTAGATTCATCTGACATGACCTTCCTGCTGTAAATCCATGCTGCTTTTGGTCCTGTGCCCCGCTGGCCTCTAGGTGCTCAACAATTCTTTCTTTCAGAAGTGATTCCATCATTTTCCCTACCACTGAGGTCAAATTTACAGGTCTGTAGTTTCCTGCTTCTGCCTTGTTCCCACTTTTGTGAAGGGGAATCACATCTGCCCTCCTCCAGTCCTCGGGTACCGACCCATCCTGCCATGATCTGTTAAAAAGCGTGGTCAGTGGTGTCGCTAGGTCCTCCCTTAGTTCTTTTAGGATTCTGGGGTGAATCCCGTCAGGCCCCATTGCTTTGTCCACCTTGAATTTTAGGAGTTCTTTCAGGACTCTTTCTTCTGTGAATGGACTGGTGTCAACCCCCCTACCCAGAGTGCTTTTATTGTCTGGTTTAGGTAACTCCTTCTCATCTTCTTTTGTCAATACTGAGCAAAAGTATTCATTCAGTATCTCTGCCTTTTCACTGTCTCCCTCTGCCCACCTCCGCTCTCCTTTATTAATAGAAACATAGAAACATAGACTTTGATAGCAGATAAGGACCGCTAGGCCCATCTAGTCTGCCCATTTCCCTACCTACAGGATAGGCGTCAGATCCTAGTTAACCAACAGCCTATATCTTCCTGCCCCCCCCACAAGAATTGCCTTATGTCTGTCCCATGCATTCTTGAATTCTCCCACAGTTTTAGACCCCACAACTTCTTCAGAAAGGCTGTTCCATGCATCCACTACCCTCTCTGTGAAATAATACTTCCTCACATTGCCCCTGATCCACCCTCCTTCTATCTTTAAATTGTGTCCCCTTGTTCTTGCAAGTCTCTTTTTCTGAAAGATGCTACCCTCTTGGACTTTATTGATTCCCTTGAGGTACTTGAAAGTTTCTATCATGTCCCCCCTCTCCCTTCTTTCCTCAAGGGTATACATATTAAGCTCCTTTAGTCTCTCCTCATACGGCTTCTCTTGCAGACCCTGCACTTTTAGTTGCCCTCCTGACTGCCTCTATCCTGTCTATGTCCTTGGGAGATGGGGTCTCCAGAACTGGGCACAGTATTCCAGATGGGGTCTCACCAACTGTCTGTACAGAGGATAACAACTTCCTGTTTTCTGCTGCTGATGCCTCTCCCTATACATCCCAGTATACCCGCCCTCCCTACTGCCTTCTCACATTGCTTGCTAACCTTAAGGTCATCTGATATGATTACCCCAGGTCCCTTTCCTGTTTTGTTGTTGTTGTTACTACCTCCCCACCCACTGTGTATTCTTCCCTGGGTTCTTGTTTCCAGGTGCATTATTTTGCACTTTTTGCATTGAATCCTAGCTGCCATACGCCTGACCATTCCTCCAACCTTGCCAAGTCCCTTTTCATCCTTTCCATGCCTCCTTGTGTATCAACCCTGTTGCAGATCTTTGTGTCATCTGCAAAAAGGCATACTTTTCCTTCCAGTCCCTCTACAATGTCACTGATGAAGACATTAAAAATGACTGGACCCAATACTGAACCCTGCGGTACCCCACTAGTAACCGCCCTTTCTTCAGAGTGGACTCCATTTACAATTACCTTCTGTGTCCTGTTGTCCAGCCAATGTTTTCTTCACTATTCCTCCCTTAACCTTTCTGTGCTCCCTAATGTACCTATAAAAGGTTTTATCCCCCTTCTTAACTGAGTTAGCAATTTTTTTTCTCGGTTTGGGCCTTTTCTTGTCTGACTGCCTTCCCCACTTCTTTCTGCTTTAATTGATACAGTTCCCCATCATGCTCCTTCTGTGATTCCTTATACTTTTTGAATACAGCCTTTTTTCTCCTTGACCTTCCCTGCCACCTCTTTTGAGAACCATAGTGGTTTTTTACTCCACTTTGTTTTCTTTATTTCTTTCACACAAAGGCTTGTTGCCTCTATGATGGCAGTTTTGATTTTTCTCCATTGTTCTTCCACCCCTCCTTTTTGGTCATTTGCTAGTGCATTTTTCAGGTATTCACCCATTTTGCCAACATCAGCCCTTCTAAAATCCAGTATTCTTGTTTTTGTATGGCTTATTTCCATGGTTGTGCTCATTGTGAAGCACACTGTGCAGTGGTCGCTTGTTCCCAGATGTCTACTGACTTCTAAATTTGTGATCCTCTCTCCCTTTGAGTGTACCAGGTCTAGTAATGCTCCCTCCTGAGTGGGTTCCAACACTAGCTGTCTAAGGCCTGCCCCCTGCAGGGCATCAAGAATGACCCTGCTCCTGAATGTGGCTGCAGTACATGTTATCCAGTTAACATCTGGCGTATTCAGGTCCCCCATCAACAGTATCTCCCCTTTTTCAGCCATTTTGAGAATATCCTCTATCATTTTCTTGTCCATTTCCTCTCCTTGAGATGGGGGTCTGTATACAACCTCTGTGCGAATTGTGATGCAATTCCCTGTCTCCAAGGTGACCCAGAGTGCCTCTTGTTCTCTCCCTTTACTTTTTATTTCTGTAGCTTTGATCCCTTCCCTTATGTATAGAGCTACTCCACCTCCTCGTTTACCTTCCCTGTCCCTTCTGTAGATTGTGTACCCGGGTATGTTAACATCCCAGTCATGGTTCTCGGTGTACCATGTTTCCATGACTGCCACAATATCCAATTGTTCATCTTCCATAAGGGTTACTAGGTTAGGAAGCTTGTTTCCCAGACTACGGGCATTGGTATTCATTGCCCTCCATTTAATGTTGGCTTTATATCCTTTTTTCCCCCATCCCTGCTCTTATTGTCCTTGTCTATTTTTCCATTTACCCCTGTCCTGCCCTGTGTTGAGCTCTGTACCTCAGTGTTTACCATACTATCTGACATGTTTTGTGGGGGGAGGCTTGAAATTTCCTGCCTTTTATCAGCGCCTCCCCTCTTGGCTAGTTTAAAAGCTTGCCAAGGAAGCATTTAAACCTATCACCTAGGAGCTTGGTTCCCTTCATGGACAGATGCAGACCATCATGCCAGTATAGACCTTTATCTCTCCAGGTGGCCCCCAGTCCCCAATGAAGCCAAATCCCTGTGTTCTGCACCAGTTTTGCAACCATTCATTAAACTGCATGGTGTGCAGTACCCTAGCCTCACTCCTGCCATGGACTGGTAGCACCTCTGATAAGGTTACCGTGCTTGCTACCCGTCTGAGGCCCCTCCCCAACTCCACAAATTCATTCTGCACTGCACTGATCCCATGCCTAGCTAGATCATTTGTCCCAGGGTGGACTATGATATCTAGTTCCCTCTCCTGTGATGCTGCTTCTGCAATCCTGAGGATTTGCTTCCTGTCCCTCCAAGCCATGGCACCAGGCAGGCACCTTACTTCCTTCTCCTCTCCTTTTCCCAGTTTTACCCCCTAACAATAGAGTCCCCTATCAGAAGCTGTTTCCTTCCCCTGTGGTGTCCCTTGCCACCCTTTTGTGGGTCTTCCTTGTGGATATCCTCAGCATTCTTCTGGGTCTCCACTGAGGGTGCCACCACAGAGGAACCTTGCTCTGCCAGAATGGCATATGATTTGTGTAGAGGTACAACTAGGGGGCTTTGCCTCTGGTCCACCACCCGCACCCTCCCAGAAACCACTGTGGTCCAACTGCTCTTCATACTTGGCAACCTCTGAGGCAGTGGTTGTGGCAGTGGTGCTCTTGGAAGGGAGGCCTCCTTAGTCCTTGCTAGCTCAGCCTGGAGGTGGGCAACCTCCTCCCTCAGAGCTGACAGTTGCCTGCAATAGGACAGCAATGCAGTTTCCAGAATGTCTCCCAGAAAACTGCTGCCCCACATCCAGTGCATTGCACCACTCCGCATGTCCTCTCCCTTATAATATACAATATGTATATATATATATATATATATATATATATATATATATATATATATATATATATTTTATTATTATTATTATTTGTGTGTACCTACCCTTTTTGCACTGTGCTGGGTTATTAGGATATGACAGTTCTGCCCCAAGACCTGTTGAGGAAGTGATGTCAGAACTGTGGCTATAAAGGAAATGCCACGCCTGGGGGGGCGGGGTGTGGAGTAGGGTGGGTGGGTAGTCCACAGCCACTGGTGACTGTTAGAAACAATCAAATACACAACTGCTCCACCACCCTGGTGAGTATTGCCCTTTATAGTAATTCAACTAACACCACAATTTACTACACCACAGCTCCTGCACAAAACACTGTACTGAGTCCAGGGATAAAAATTAACTCACTCCTCAGCCAGCAGGACACTTTTAAAATGTTGCAAAAATATCCTTTCAAATCCTAGGTCTCAACCCCAACAATCAAACAAATTCAGTTGTATCTCATGCCCTCTGGTTATAAAATTATTACACTTTTAATGGAATCCTGCAATTCTCTGCTTAATGCCAATAACGAAAAAAAAATGAAACTTTTTGTAGAAAGTGTAGCTCCCCTTCTTCACAAGTACTATGCCTTACCAGGTTTCCAGGTCCTAAATGGAGTTATAGTTTGTTCTTTGCAGTGTAGCAAGGTTCTTAGCTTCCAACAGACAAATCAAAGTCAGACTGACTGGCTTCTAACTGTGAAGGATGCCTAAGACAGCACAGTGATGAAACCCCACCTAGAGCCAATTGATTGACCAGTGACACCTGTGATGTAAGCAGGCCTTTCAATGTAGGCAGTCTGCTATGTCTGATTCCAATACACAAAATCTTACAAGGGATGCATGGAGGAAGAAACTACATAAGCAGTGAATATTGCATAAAAACATTTACTGTATGTTGGTTACTTACAGATCAAGAAAAAAAATACAACAATTTTTATATAAGCAATATGCCATTATAAATATTTTACAGATACACCAATGAGAGTATCAGAATACCCCAAGTGAAACAGTGCAATTTTTTTAAATATGAGCAAACAGTATAAATATTACTTTTTGCATAGTTGGCAGGCATTAGTTAATGAGATATGCTGTATGGTGATGCAGAAAGATTCAAGGAGAGCAGACACTGACCATGACAGATTAGAAGACACAGAACATTTAGACACAGGAACTTCATGCTGTAACTGCATGCAAGTACAGGAAACAGTACCTGCCATGTTGCTATAGTCACATAGCCTAAAACAAAGCCATTTACATTCTAATATACTATACAAGATTTTGATAACTGTAACATTTGATCAAGTCATAACTGTGGAGGAAAAATACATTTATGCATCAGACAAAAATGTTACCTTTAAAATGTGACCTATGGTCTTCTAGTATAGAAAATGTGAATTTCTGTAAAGTTGGATTTTTTTATACCAACTCTGATTCAAAACCACTGAAATATTCTGTGGAATTATGACAAAATTGCTACAGTATAAAGAGAGAGCTCCACTAACATTATATAGGTTTTTTATGGCTCCTCTGATTTGAAAACTCTTTTTTATGTATGCATATGTATTTTATTTTTGGGATTGCATTAGTGATGTAAAATGGCAAAGTCTGACCCCCCCGCACACAAATGGGATTTGTGCTGGTTAAAATGCAGTTCTTAGGCAGCCTTCAATGTGAAATAAGGCTGAAATCAAAAGTCTGGTTATTCCATTTAGTTTTCTTCTGTACTACATTTCCTTTAGAGAAAATGTCAGGCATTTCAAGTGGATAAAATTTGCAAGGGATGTAAAAGCTTTGACCTAGGTTATCCACAGTACTTTCAATCTGCTTTTTCAGGTCTGAAATGTAGTCGGCAGCTAATGTACTGTAACTAGAAATGGGCATAGCATAAGAATGCCTGATTAAGAACATGCATGAACTGCATTAGTGTTTGAATGATAGCAGACTAGCACCAAATGTTAAAGGGGTTGAAACAGCTGTCTCAGGTGAGTGATGACTCTGAGGTACACTTGCAGAGCAGTCTGAGGCAGTTCACAGTACAGATGCTCAGACTATGGGGTGAACCTGATTATATTACATGGCTGGCCTCTATTACTCTGATTTCAGTGAAATCAAAAACCTTGTTAGCCACCCCAATGAAGTCATTTCTATGAGTAATGAATTAATGACAGCCTAAGTAAGACTTGTGTCTTTAAGTAATGTAATCTCTTTGAAGACAAAATGATTGACAGCCAAATTAACCCTGTGCTCTTAACTAAAGTGATGGTGCATGATCAGTTACCTGCCGTACTGTACCTGCAAAAAGGAAGTAAAAGTGGCTACTGCAACGCAGTTAATGTAACACTGATCCCCAATCAATGTCACAGTTACCAGCCTGCAAAGCCAAAGTAAAAGTATCCTTCTTCCAATACAAAGTAGCACTGCCCTCTCAATTTAATACAGCCAAGATAAAAAACAGACAGTCCTGAAAAAACAGTATAAAAATACAGCTGCAAAACCAAAATTTAGATAAACCTTTAAAAAAATTCCTGCAGGAAATAAAACAACTACAGAACTATTCAAAGTAGATATGTTTGAAAGCACTCAGTGTTCACATCATAAGAAAATCAACAGGAACAAATGAGTTAATAACCATATAAGAAAAATGTGCAGAATTGCAGCTTACTACATGTAGTGTGTGCAAAAGATTACAACAGGGCATGGGTTTATGGCACATTAATGTACACCTCAGGAAGTGCATTAATGTTCCACAAACCAATGCTCTGGAATAGTTATGTTCATTTAAGAATTGGTAAATAGAAATCAATTAAAAATAAAGAAAGAAACATATTATGATTTCATAAAAATTAAAAGGTTTTCTGTCAGAGTAACCCCAACTCCCCACTTGCTATTTCTTACTATTAATTTGTTGCTTTTCAACTGCCCCCAGTTGTGCTTTGATTAAGTGTCCCCCTCCCCTCTGTTGTAGCATACCTTGCAGGGAGTAACTTTCAGGTTGGGGATATGTGTAAAGCCACAGTTGGGTTCTGGAATTTGTTGCTCATTTGGAGATTTACTTGAGCTGGATCTGAGAAGTGTGAATGCCGAGCCAGGGCTGAGGAGAGTGAATGAAGTGGCAGGACTTCTGATTGTCAAAGCAGAGCTGGGCCTAACAGTGTAAATACAAAGCCAGTGGGAGAAGTGTGAATGCAGAACCTTGACTGAGGAGTGCAAAACCAAAGCCAGGGCTGAGAAGTGTGAATGCAAAGCCGAGGCTGAGGAATGTGACTACAAAGCCAAGGCAGAAGAATATGACTGTGGCTGTTAAGGAAAACCAGGAATACTGTCACTGGAGCAGCAGAAAGAGTTGCCTAACAGAGCTGCATGCCAGACAAACATACTGTAAGTGTCCACAGTCAGGAGTATAACACTTTAAATAGGGCTCCTGGGGAGCTTGTCAGCATCTTGGAACAGTGTCACAATGACAACATTATTTATCGATTAAAAAATTTGCATACCAGGATAGCCTCTTTTAGGTTAGACACATATTTTTCAAAAGGATCCAAGTGTCACAAACTCGCTCAGCTGGTCAGCCCTCTACTCCCTAAGTGCCAACCTCTGAGCATATGATTTGTGTACAGTGAACAGAACAAGGTACGTTTTGTGGGTTCAAGTCACCTTAGTCTCAAGCTCTGGAGGGATTCAAACTGATAACCTCTTGTTAAAGTACCGAATTATCAGGCTCAGATAATTCTGTCTTCGGGGGACCAGATATCTTTACCTATGGGCCTTTACTTCAAAATATCAAAACAGAACAGTAAATACAGAATAAATATCCCAAACACACAATCTTAGAAACAAAACAGGTTTTTAAAGGTACAAACTAAGCTCTCTTATCCACATAATACTTCTCTCCTACAGTGCTGATGTTGTCCTTCTTCTCTCAGTCAGAAATACTGTCTTGTGTGTTCTGTCCAGGTTCTTTCAGCAATTAAACACAGTTCTGAGCCAGGCTTCTCATGAGGTCACTAAATCCGCCTTGGTGTAACAACATCTGTATTTTATCTCACAGGATGTCCAAATAAAATATTATAAAAAAAAACATAATAGGTGACCTCACTGCCTTTCCTCCCTCAGGTTTACCAGACCAAACCGGTTTGTGCTCTGCTACACATACATCTCAAAAGTTTCTTTGATCTAAGTCACTGTATTCAAACAAAAGTGTATTTGCCTCTTTAATCCTGTCTGGACCTTGGAATCTACACCTCAAAGGTCTCTCTGATGTAATTCAAAGGTTCCCTGGGAAAGTATATTGGACCTTCCAAATTCATCTGGGTCCTTCCTGGCTCAGACATCAACCTCTCTTCAATGTCCATTCTGACTTCTCTCTGACACCCCTCCCTCTCAGGTTCTTCTTCACAGCTATTGTAAGTCAAAGGATTTTCCCTGAGGGAATTCTGAATGGCTAATCTTGTTTCCTGGGAAGAAAGCAAATTGACAAGGTAATGCACCCCAGATATCTGCAGTTTAGCTATGTCCTGTCCTTTGTACTTATCCCTGGGGGGTCTTGATGTGTCAGTTCCAGTAAGACAGTAGTTTCTTCAAACTGTCCTTCCCATCACATATTTTATATGTAATAAAAAAATTGATACAGCAATCAGAGCTGGCTGTCTATGTCACACTCCTCCTCACCTAGACTGAATTTGGGGGCTCTATTCCCTATGTGGAATGAGCTTCCCAAATCAGTTCACTCCTAGTAGACCCTAGACAGTCCATCTGAGTTCTGATTATGGGCTCCAGCCCTATGTACAATTTTCAGATCATACCCTTGTAGTGCAAGACTCCATCTGAGCAGTCTGCCATTGTTTTTCCCCATCTGCATCAAGCAAACCAGGGGGTTGTGGTCAGTCTGCAAAACAAAAGGCCGCCCATACAAGTATGGCTCCAATTTCTTTAGGGCCCACACTAGGGCAAGACACTCCTTTTCCACAGTGGAGTATGCTTGTTCCCTGGGAAGCAGCTTTCAGCTCAGGTAGGCTATGGGGTGGTACCTCCCTTTGATGGATGTCTGGCTTAGTACTGCCCCAATAACCACATCTGAGGCATCCGTCTGAACTATAAAAGCTTTGCTATAGTCTGGACTTGTCAAAACAGAAGCACTGCACAGTGCCTCCTTCAGTTTGGTAAAGGCTTCTTCCTTGGGCATCCATTTCTTTGTCAGGTCAGATGGGGAGCTGCCAGGGCAGTGTAATTTGGTAAAAATTTTCATTAGTACCCTGCTGTCCCAAGAAAACTCCTCATCTGCTTCTGAGTTTCTCATCTGGGCCATGCCTGGATCATCTCTATCTTTATTTGGCTAGGACAGAGCTGTCCTTGGCCTACCACATGTCTGAGGTATGCTACTTCCCCCATGGCCACCTGGCACTTCTCGGCTTTGACAGTGAGCCCGGCCCTCTGTATTCTGCCCAGCACTTCCCTAAGGTGTGAAAGGTGTTCCTTCCAGCTGGTACTGAAGATGGCAATGTCATCCAGGTATGCCACGGCATACTCCTTAGCACCATTTAACACCTGGTTCACCAGCCTTTGGAAAGTGGCTGGGGTGTTCTTCATTCCGAAAGACATTATTTTGAACTCAAATAAGCCTATAGGAGTGATGAAGACTGACCTCTCCCTAGCTCTGTCTGTCAACTGTACCTGCCAATACCCCTTTGTCAGGTCAATGGTCATAAGGTAGGTCACCCCCCAACTTGTCCAGGAGATAATCCGTCTGGGGCATTGGGTGGGCGTCTGACTTCATGACTGCATTCAGTCCACGATAGTCTACACAGAATCGAGTCAAGCCATCTGGCTTGGGCACAAGGACTACGGGTGAGGCCCAGGGACTGTGAGATCTCTGGATTAACCCTAAATCCAGCATCTCCTCCACTTCCCTCCTAATGTCCTTTTGGACAGCCTCTGACACCCGATATGCAAGGCCACTGATTTACGGTGATTAAAACAATTAAATTCCGTTTTCAAGACTTAAGATTCCGGAATTTCACTGGTGATTGTTACTCTAATTTCCAGATTTTACCGGGATTCTGCTATCATTCTTTTAGTATGTGCATAAATAATCAGAATTAAAGAAGGCTTAATATACAGAGCATTAAATAAAGCAAACTGAAAATAGTACAGGAAGGAATTAAAAGAAAAACACACTTTTTTATAGATTTATTGATCTGATAGAAAATTCCAGATTCCATGAAATCTTCATTTTTACCGGTTTTCAGGCAGCCCTAATTCCGGAATTTTACCAGATTTTCCTGTAAAAAATGAAAAACAGTGGCCTTGCCTATATGCTGTCTGCTGTATGAGCATCTGTGTCCCTGTCTCCACATCGTATGTCACTAAGGAGGTTAGTCCAGGTTTGGCGCTAAACAAGGGGGTAAAGTCTGCTAAAACCTCCCTCTCTTTCTGGATCTGGTCCGGGTTCAGCTGGGGAGACAATTTTACTGTCTCCACAGAGGACTCCTGCTTACTCTCTTCCAGCAAGTCCAGAAGGGGGTCTCTGCCATCCATCCCCTCCCCATGACTACACACTGCGAACACCATGTCAGCCCTATTTGCATATGGCTTCATCATGTTAACATGGTACATCTTTTCTGTCTGTCTATGGTCAGGTAACTCCACAATGTAGTTTACGTCATTTACCTTCCTAACCACTTTGTACAGTCCTGCCCACTCAGCATGCAGCTTGTCTTTCTGGACTGGAATAAGGACCATGACTTCCTGACCCACCATGTGCGAGAGTGCTCTGGCTCTGCTGTCATACCACACCTTTTGTTTCTGTTGGGCAGCTGTCAGGTTGCTCTGGGCTGTCCCCTTAAGCTCCTTCAGCCTTTCCCTAAACCTAAGGACATAATCCACAATGGGAGTTCCCTGGGTGGCGTGCTTGCCTTACCAGTCCTCCTGTATCAAGTCTAGGGGCCCACGTACCCAGTGTCCATATAAGAGTTTGAATGGGGAAAATTCTGTTGACTCTTGGGGCACCTCCCTGTATGCAAACAACAGGTGGGGAAGGTATTTCTCCCAGTCCCTCCCATGCTGTTCAGCAAATGCCCGGAGTATTGACTTTAGGGTACCACTGAAGCATTCCACAAGCCCATTGTCTTGTGGGTGATATGGTGTCATCCATCTCTGCACCACCCCACACTTCTTCCATAAACATTTCATTAGGTCCGACATGAAGGAACCCTCTCGATCGGTGATTACCGCCTGCAGAAACCCAACATGGTAGAAAATTCCAAGCAAGGCATCTGCTATTTTGTCTGTCCTCAGAGAGGATAGGGCAACTGCCTCTGGGTACCGGGTGGCATAATCCACCACAGTCAGGATGAATCTCTTCCCTGAGGAGCTAGGGGTATTTAAAGGCCCCACAATGTCCAGTCCCACCCTCAGGAATGGCTCCTTCACTATGGGCAAGGGGATCAGGGAGGCTTGGGTTTTCTTGCCCACCTTCCCTGTTACTTGGCACCAGTGACAAGACCTGCAATACTCCTTCACCTGCTTGGTGAAGTTAGGCCAGTAGCAATTCTGGGCCAATCTTTGCATTGTGTGCATGATTCCCAGATGACCAGACAAGGGAATATCATGGGCAACCTTGAGCAACTGCTTATGATATCCCTGGGGAATAGCAAGCTGCCTGCCTAGCATCCCTCCCTCTGTCTGTACTGCCTGGGTATATATAAGTCCATTTTCCCAGTTAACCTTATGTCTGCCGTCACCTCCCTGTGCACCGTCCGAGTCTGCTCAAGCCCTCAGCTTATCTAAACTAGTGTCACTCCTCTCAGAAGCTGTGAACCCCTCACACCTTCCCAAGAAATGGGACAGGTCCCCTTCAGTCGCTAAACTAGGGTCCCAAGCACTAGCATCAGGCCCCTCAGGATCACTATCAATCCCAACCCTCTGACAAGAGGTTACCCATCCTTCTTCAGAGTAACCCTCTGTAGCTGTGTGATTACTTGCTACTGGGGAAATTTCTACCCTCTTTTTATTAGTCTCTCCCTCTGGAGACACAGGCTGGGGAACCAGCCTCTCAGTATCTTTCCCAATGGCTTCTGGGGGGCTCAGGGAACTACAGTTTTCCCTGGCCACTTGACTATGGGTAACTGTACATACCACCCCCTGCTGGAGATTGTTACCCAGGATCACATCCACTGCTAATGTGTTAGCTACAGACACCTGTTGCACAGTTCCCCCTGTTTCACCCCAGTCCAGGAGAATACTGGCCAGTGGCAATGTTTTCTCTTCACCCACAAAGTCTGTACAGTCACATATTTATTGGGTATAAGCTGACCAGGCTGTACCAGATCCCCCTTTACCAATGTCAGGGATGCCCCTGTGCCCCTTAACCCCTGCGTCTGTACGCCATTTACCATGACTAGGCGCATGTGTTCCCTCATTCACTGGCATGCTTCCAGGGACACACAAACAACCCACTTTCTTTCTGGTACTACTTTGCGTATTATTGCTTGCGTTTCTTCGACACTGTCTGGAAATGTGCCCAGTTTCTTTACATAACCAACAAACATTTCTTACTTCAGAGAAATCTTTTTTTTGAAACCTGGGGCTAACTGGTTTCGGTGGAGGCAGTGAGGGTTTTAGCTGCCCTGAAGGCTCGCTTTTCCCTTTCTGTGCTGCCACACTCGCCCCATTTGCTCTCAGAGCAGGTCTGCTCTTGGCATAGTGGTCCAAGAGTTCAGCAGCCTCTTGCACTGTTTTTGGATCTCAGTCCTCTAGCCAGGTTTTTAACTCTGCTGGGCATGCCCAATAAAACTGTACTAATAAAATCACATTTTCAGTTTTATCAACAGTGTTTGCCTCAATTCCTTCCCACCAACGTTTTAAAAACTGATGTTGTTTCATGGCTAGCTCCTTGTAGCTCATGTCAGGGCTTCTTCTGAGCTTATGCAATTTAGCTCTTTATGATTCAGCAGTTAATTCAAACTTTTTTAACAGTGCAGCTTTTAACTTGCTGTAATTATTGCTGTCTTCATTGTCCATTTGACCCAATGCATCCTGAGCTTTTCCGGTAAGTAACAGGGATAGCTGGAAGCTCCAGGACTCTCTAGGAATTTTAGCCTGAATACAAACTTTTTCAAAAGAATTTAAAAAGGCATCCATATCCTCCCAGTCCTTAAACTCTGTTATTAATTTGTAGTTCAATTTGTAACCCAGTCCTGCAGTCCCAGTTAAACCCAAGCCACTTACCTGCCCTGATGCCACTGGTTGGAGTCATAGCTTCTCCAGTTCGTGTTGCCACTGGCGCTCCTCTCTCCTCTCCTCTCCTCTGCAGCTCTGCATTCTTGCTCTCTCTTCTCCTCTGCCTCTGGCTGGCGCTTATGTTCCTCGCGGTCTGCCTCCCTCTGTTGTCGCTCTGCCTCCAGTTCCATCCTGCGCACCTCAATTTGCAGTTTGAGTACCTCTGGATTCCAGATACTGATGACCATCCCCTGCTGCTGTGGCCCTTCATTGACAGTGGTCCTGCTGTCCAATTCATCGGCTTGAGACCCCTCACTGGCCACTAGTTCTGCCACACTTGAGGTCTGGTCCCTTTCAGTCACGGTCTGTGACTCCCTGCTCTGGGTATCTGCTACCATCAGGGCCCCTATGAGGTTCTGCTTACTGACTTTCACCCAAACGGGACTCCCCTGTCCCTGCACAATGGCTTTAAGAAATCCACATTGTGCCTGCTGTAGTCGGAAGCCATTTCTTCTTCCCTCACAACTACTACTATTCTGACTGGCACTTCTGAAAAAAAAATTAAATGGATGGGAATGTAATTGTAAGCCAAGAAATATAGTTCTGTTTCTTTTTGAAATAAAACACTGCCTTTCTTTTTTTCAAGTGAGCTAAATGGTCTCAAGCTAACCCACTGTACAAAGAAGCTTATACCACCAAACTTTTTATGCCACCGCTGCCAACCAGTCTGTTACAAACTCACTCAGTTGGTCAGCCCTCTACTCCCAAAGTGCCAACCTCTAAGCATATGATTTGTGTACAGTTAACAGAACAAGGTAACCCTCTTGTCTGTTTTGTGGGTTCAAGTCACCTTAGTCTCAAGCTCTGGAGGGATTCAAACTGATATCCTCTTGTTAGTGTACCCAATTATCAGGCTCAGATAATTCTGTCTTCGGCAGGCCAGATATCTTTGCCTATGGGCACCCAACCAGGTCTTTCAAATGAGCCCTTAGAACACTGTTCAAGACTTTAGAGAACTCTATCCATTTCCCAGTTTGGTATACAATAAGCCCATACACAGTGTTACTTATAAATTTTAAAAGCTCCACTTAAAATAAAAAGGAATGTCAAGGCACTCCAAGCAGTTTCCGTGGTAAAATATATCTTTACTTTAAAATATCAAAACAGACCAATAAATACAGAACAAATATCCCAAACACATACAATCTTAAAAAACAAAACAGGTTTTTAAAGGCACAAACTAAGATATCTTATCCACATAATACTTCTCTCCTACAGTGCTGATGTTGTCCTTCTTCTCTCAGTCAGATATATTGTCTTGTGTGTTCTGTCCAGGTTCTCTCAGCAATTAAACACAGTTCTGAGCTGGCCTTCTCATGAGGTCACTAACTCCACCTTGGTGTAACAGCATCTGTATTTTATCTCACAGGATGTCCAAATAAATTACTTAAAAAAAACATAATAGGTGATCTCACTGCCTTTACTTCCTCAGGTTAACCAGACCAAACCAGTTTGTGCTCTGCTACATATACATGCCAAAAGTTTTTTTGATCTAAGTCACTGTATTCAAGCAAAAGTGTATTTGCCTCTTTAATCCTGTCTGGACCTTGGAATCTACACCTCAAAGGTCTCTCTGATGTTATTCAAGGGTTCCCTGGGAAAGTGTATTGGACCTTCCTAATTCATCTGGGTACTCCCCGGCTCAGACATCAACCTCTCTTCAATGTCCATTCTGGCTTCTCTCTGACACCCCTCTCTCTCAAGTTCTTCCTGACAACTATTGTAAGTCAAAGGATTTTCCCTGAGGGAATTATGGATGGCTAATCTTATTTCCTGGGATGAAAGCAAATTGACAAGGTAATTGCACCCCAGATATCTGCAGTTTAGCTATGTCATGTCCTTTGAACTTAACCCTGGGGGGGTCTTGATGTGTCAGTTCCAGTAAGACAGTAGTTTCCCTCAAACTGACCTTCCTATCACATATTTTATATGTAATAAAAAAATTGATGAAGCAATCAGAGCTGGCTGTCTATGTTACACCTAGAGAACAGTTACATCAGCAGAGATGGTACATGAAGGTTACCAATGTGAAGGTTACAAGTAGAGGTGTTGCAAAGTACTGTCGATATTACTGCAAAGGCAGTGGCTTCATCTTAACCTATCACTTTGTGAATTCTCTGTATTCCCAATGACATTTGCATTTTAACTACATTTGTGTCTGCCTATTTTTGCCACAGGTGAATTTTACTGGGAGATTCAGAAAGAGGCTTCTTGTAAACAGGATGCAGGTCATCTAGAACAGACAACATAGAAACATAGAATCTGACTGCAGATGAGATAAGGACCACTTGGCCGACCCAGTCTGCCTATTTTTCCCTACCAACAGCATTACTGCACACCATAATTGATCTACAGCTCTTTCTGCCACCACCTTTTCATTCCACTATGATTCTCTTTAGCTTATCCCGTGCATTTCTGAACCACATCACTGTTTTTGCCACCACAACTGCTGATAGAAGGATGTATCAGTAATCCAGCACTTTCTGTGAATAAGTACTGCCTCATATCTCTCCTAAATCTCCCCAGCTTCAGAGCATATCCCCTTGTATTTGAGCACATTTTTTTTTCAGAAAAATATTTCCCTTCTGTACCCTATTTACCCCTGTGAGTTATTTTAAGGTTTCTATCTCACCCCCCAAGTTCTCTTCTCTTTAAGGGTGCAAATATTGATGTCCTTTAGTGTCTTCTCAAAGGGCTTGTGATCCAGACCCTGTACCATTTTAGCTGCCCTCCTCTGGACTGCCTTAACCAGAAATGTGGTCTTCAGAACTGCACACAGTACTTTATGTGGGGTCTTACCAGTGATTTATACAGGGAAAAACCACCTCCCAATTTCTGCTGGCGATACTCCTCTGGGCACCTTATATAAAAACAAATAAAACCACAGCAATAATTCAAATAATTCACAACACATACAAATCTATAAATAACAGAAGCTAATATAAAAAATGTTAAATAAATAAACTCTTAAAAGACTAGGATAACTGGTATAACTAATCACCTTCATCAGGGAAAGCCAAGTAAAATCAATTAGCTTTTAGACCCTTTTTGAATGACATGACAGTTGGGTCCTCCCTGACAAATGCCAGAAATGAATTCCACAGTGCACAATTCCACAGTGGGAACACTAAAAGCATGGTCACCAGATGTTTTTAGTCTGACTCTGGGAATGACAAAGAGGCCCCTAATTGAGGAGCTGAAGGAATGGACCAAGGTGGCAGGAGTGAGGAGATCAGCCTGATAACCAGGGACCTGTCTGTATACGGCCTTATAGGTGAGCAAGTCCACCTTGAAGATGACCCTATAACTGACAGGCAGTCAGTGCAGAGCCTAAAGGACCAGAGTCACATGACTGTACCTAGTCAGGCCCGTCAGCAACTGAGCCACTGCATTCTGCACAAGCTGTAGCTGGCAGAGGGCCCCTCCAGTGACCCTGAAGTATAGAGCATTACAGTAATCAAGCCTGGATTTTACAAAGGCATGCACTGGTGTCATCAGGTCTTCAGATGGAACTAGAGGTTTAATCCTGGCAATATTCCTCAAGTGGTAAAAAGCACTTTGGAGAACAGACAACATCTGAGCTTGA
Organism: Neoceratodus forsteri; assembly: GCA_016271365.2. NCBI lineage: Eukaryota > Metazoa > Chordata > Ceratodontiformes > Ceratodontidae > Neoceratodus > Neoceratodus forsteri. The sequence goes on from CM057452.1 coordinate 788,623,523, forward strand.
AGTGTCAATCTGTTATTAACGCCAAGATTCAGTGCTTCAGGGGAAGCCATCAATGAATCAGATCCCAGAAACAATCCTGTTTCTTTGAATCCTGAACTCCATTTAACACCACCCTCTGTTACCCATCCACTAACAAATTTCATATCTAGTTTACCACCTTTGAAACCCCCCACCCCTAAGCTACCAAACTTGCTAGTCTGCTATGTGGAATGGTATTGATAGCCTTATTGAAATCTTTGCAGGCCATGTCTACCTCTCCACCATGATGTAATTCATTTGTCACCTAGTCAAAGAAATCTATCAGATTCATTTGGCATAGCTTCTTCTCTGTGAACCCATTCTGCTCGGATCTTGTAACCCACTGAATTAAAGATATTACACAATTGCTTCCTTCAGCAGTGATTCCATTAACTTTCCCACCACCAGCGTCAGGCTGACTGGCCTGTAATTGCTAGCCTCATCCCTGCTATTCACTTTTATGCACTGGGACTACATCAAACCTCCTCCATTCCTCCAGAACCACTTCTGTTTAAAGGGAGTTGTTATACAGCATTATCAGAGGTACAGCTTGTACCTCCATGATCTCCCTCAGTGCTCTTCAATGCATCCTGTCTGGCCCAACTGCTTTGTCCTCCTTCAGATTGCTAGTCCTTCAAGATTCTCTCCTCCAAAGATGGACTAATGTCCACCTCCGTAACTCTAAAGCTTCTATTACTTTTTTGGGACACCTTACCTTCTGATTTCTTTGTAGACACTGAGCAAAAGTCTTTGTTTAGGATGTCTGCCTTGTCCCCGTCCCCCTCTTCAGAGTCCCCCTTTCCTTTTTTATCCTTACAACCCCAACTCTGGTCTTCCTCTTTTCACTTACATACCTAAAAATGTATTTTCTCCTTTTATAATCTCCTCGGCATTCTCTCTTCAGTTTGTGCCTTTGAAGTCCTTACTGCTTTCTCAGCTTTCCCTCTGTTTCCCCCAATACATCTCACTATCCTGCTCTCTGTGCATCAACTTATACCTTCTGAATCTTATCCTTTTAGCCTTTACCTTTTCAGCCACCTCTTTTTCTAGAACCATAGCAGTTTTTTTTCTCTCGCTCTTTGTCACATATTTGATGCAAAAGGTTATTTGCCTTCCATATGCTCCCTTTTAGATTTACAAATTATTGCTCCACCCCCCACCCTCGCAAGATCATCCCTGAGGCATTCACCAATCTTTTTTTTTTTTGCAAATAGATATACTTTATTACATGAATTATACATAACAATAACATACACTTCAAATAAATAAAACCATAACACACATACATAAACAAAACAGCAGTGGTTCCCGAACCATATTACGAAGTACAGAAGACATTTGATATGCAGACTATTCCAAAAAGGGTCCCACCGCCCCAACCCCCCTACCCTGTCCCACCCCTCCCCTAGACAGCAACTTAATAGTACAAAAACTAAGGCTTAAAAAAGCTCAGAAGTTAGGGCTGACTTGCCACAGTTCGTACTCAATAGCTATGGAAATACTCACCACCCAGGTTAGCTCATCCTTAACCTACTGCTCTCTAGTTAGTCCAGTTCCCCCTATCTAACCACTAACACAAATTAAGTAATAGTCATAACTGTTAATAATATAAATTAAATAGAAGCAGAGAGCTCCTGACAGTTATATGATATAACCTGGGCAACATATTCTTACTAGGAAATGGGTAGTCAAAAGATTAGGGAGGGGTCTCAGCTTCTCAATAACCATATCTATCTTTCAGAAAATTTAAAAAGCTATCCCAAGTACGATTAAAGATCTCTATCGTTCCATAAAAGATAACCTCTCAGCATTTAATGCAGTAAGGAATTCATTCCACCATTCCTTATATGTTGGGAGTTGATCACTACTCCAGTAACGAAGCAGCAATAGCTTCGTCACTAATGCCACTAATGCTAGTTGATGTCTAATATTTTTCCTTAAGCTGTGCCTGTATAATCCAAAGAAGCAAGCCTCAACATTAAAGTGGGCCCCCAAATTAATGAAAGGTCAACCATTTAGCTACTTGGTCCCAACACTTCACGGCTTTGGGACATTCCCAAAGTACATGGTAAATTGTTGCAACAGGACAGCTGCATATTTTACAACTAGGTGAATTAGATTTATTCAGCCTTGCTAACTTTGCTGGGGAAAGATAGAGATTGTGAAGAAGATAAAATTGTAAACTCCTTAATCTATCTTGTTTAACATAGGAGTAAATATTAGCCCAAATCTCTCTCCATGTCCCTTCAGTCCATCCAAGAGACAAACTAGTCTCCCAATAAAATGAAACCGGGGAAATATTGGATTCCTTTTTAGCACGAATTAATTTGTATAGTTTTGAAAATGGTTTCCCTAAGAGAGTCAAATCCCTCATCTCTTTCAGCAGGTCACCTGCTTCTACTGTCCCCTTGCCATCTTTAAGGAAGGAACGTATACATCCCTGGATCTGGTATAGGATAAGTCTGTCTTTAGCTTGCACTTTAAATTTCTCTACCAGTGCAGCAGATGACAGCACTGAACCCTGGGAAAGAAAATCTGCAAGATTGTACTTAGTAGGCTCATTCCCTATGTTCTTTATCAACATTTGCTTTCCTACCAGCAAATTAGGGTTTCTTAAAAGGGGCTGCTCTACATCTTTAATATACTGGATATTCAAGAATGCATATAGTTGATGCAAGGCCTTTATGCTCCAGCCTAATGGGGTGTCCCGCAGCTTGCCAGGGATTCTTGCCCAAGGAGCAAACAAGCAAGATTCCACATCCAACCCTCCCTGTCTCGCCATTGCCATATCAAAAGCTTGACTAGAACTCTCCCTGTTTGCATCCAACATCCATGGAACCACTTTGACCACATGGCAAGCTAGATAATACATATAGAAATCCAGAAGTTGGAGGCCTCCTACTTTACCTGAATAGGTCAGCTTTACGTAAGCTCTACGAGGGGGTTTCCCCAACCATAAAAAGTCAGCAACATATTTAGTGATCACTTTAAAAAAGGATTTTGGAAGGAATACATTGAGATTACTAAGTAAATAAAACATCTTAGGGAGGATCATCATTTTTATAGCATTGACTCTTCCATAAAAAGAAAGCGAAAGCCTCGACCAGTTTTGTAGATTTTCTTTGATTGATTTTAGCATAGGCTTTAGATTCAAATTAACCAGCTCTCCCAAATTTTTAGAGACCCAAATACCTAGGTAATAAAGAGCTTCAGGTTGCCACTCTAGATCCAAAGACGAACACCAACTAGGTTGCAAAAGGGGGGATAACGGGAGAACTTTTGTTTTCCCTTTATTTAAATGGTATCCTGAGAATTGACTGAACTCACTGATAATTTGAAACTCCCTGGGGAGAGTGACCCGACTGTGCCGGACGTGTAGTAAGAGGTCATCAGCAAAAGCTGATATCTTATATTCACGGTCCCCAAAACGAATTCCATGTACACTATTATCACTATTTATAGCTCTAATTAATGGTTCGAGATATAAATTAAAAAGGTACGGAGAAAGGGGACAACCTTGACGGGTACCACGAGTTAGGGGAAAGGCCGCTGAGATCAAGTTGTTACAAAGAATTTTGGCAGACGGACAGGTATACAAAACTTTAACCTGTTTTATAAACTCGTTGGGAAAGCCAAATTTGGTTAGGGTATAAAACAGAACCCCCCACTCAACCCTGTCGAAGGCTTTCTCTGCGTCAAGAGAGACCAGAGACGCTTCCGACTCTGGACGTTCCGACGCAGAGATTAAATAGAATAATTTCCTGAAATGATCTCCTGATGAGCGGCCAGCAACGAAGCCCGCCTGCTCCGGACTCAGCAATTCCAACCATACTTTTTTTAGTCGAGTAGCTAATATCTTAGCATAGATCTTAATATCTATGTTGAGTAAAGAGATCGGTCTATAGTTGCCGACAATGTCTGACGGTCTGTCAGGTTTTGGCAGGAGTATGATTTTAGCCTCAAAAAGGGAAGGATCCTGGATCCCGCATTCTTGCCAAAAAACATATAGTTGGAGTAATAATGGTACTAGAAGATCTTTGAATGTTTTAAAAAACTTGGCAGTAAAGCCGTCCGGGCCCGGAGCCTTCCCGAGCCTGAGGTCATCAATGGCCTCACTGATCTCCGATTGAGTGAAGGGGGGCTCGCAATCCCTTGCAGCTATTTTCAGAAAGCATGGGAAGAGGGAGATTATCGAAAAACTTCACCATATTATCATTCTTATTAACTGAGAACAATGTACTAGAATATAAGTTTTTGTAAAAGCCCAAAAATATATCCAAAATCTCTTTCGGGTCTACTACTAAATTGTTAATATGGGGATGCTTCAGTGCAGCCATGTTTTTTATAGCTGATCTCTGTTTTAGCTGCCAGGCAAGAATCTTCCTGGCTTTATTACCATATCCTAAATAGGTAGCTTTTAATCTAGACACCCGCTTCTCCACCCCTTCTCTAATCGTCCTCATATACCATGCCCTTAATGCGGCCAATTCATGTTCCAACGAAGATGGTCTCGCATCATCACTCATATCCTCTAAGATTTTAATTCTTTGTAAGCAACTAGATATCAGATTCCCTACTTTCCTCTTACGTGTTGCAGCATGCCTTATCAACTCTCCTCTCCATGTAGCCTTAAGGGCTGACCATACCATATCTACTGCACAAATTGAGCCCCAATTAACTTCAGTTGTATACTCCATAAAGGAGCGAAAAAGTTGCAATAATTGGGGATCCCTCAGTATATCATTATTAAGTGACCAAGAGGAGGCTCTAGGTGTTGCTGACATAGGCCGACAGCACAACAAAACAGGCGAGTGGTCTGAGATCACTCTACTCGTATTAGCAACGTCATTAACAAAGGGGAAAGCTTGATGGTTAACCAAAAAATAATCTATATGGGAATAGCTTTTATGTGTACAAGAAAAGAATGTATATTCCTTAGAGGTAGGGTTGAGCATTCTCCAGGGGTCCAAGAGACTCAAGGAGGATAAAAAATCCGACAAAGCCCTTTGTGCCAGTGACCTACGGCCCCCTTTAGACCACGACCTATCCCAAAGATTCGACTGCACAAGATTCCAGTCCCCCCCCAAGATGACTGGTCTGTTTGCTAAAGGGCTTATAATTGTGGCCAGCTCTGTAAAAAAAGAGGGAGTTTCCTGATTTGGCCCATAGATTGACCCTAATAGCACTTCTATTCCCCCTAACCTACCCAAAACTAATATATATCTTCCATTAGGGTCAGCCAACATTTGGGTACAAGAGAAGAGAGTACCTTTAGCTATTAAAATAGCTACGCCTCTCTTATTCGAAGAGGATCCTGCACCATACACTTGTTCTACCCACTTTTTCTTGAAATGGTGGACTTGACTGCTGGGGACATGAGTCTCTTGCAGAAAAACTATTGATGGATTATAATGAGCTAAATGGTTTAAGACCACATGTTTTTTGGTATTATCTTTGCCTCCCTTTATATTCCAGGAGATAAATTTAAGATTACTAGCCATTTGCTAATATAATACTAGCCCGTAAATGTATTAGTTGCTGCCTAGTCCCTTCCCTCCAGCCCCCAAAAAACCCAAACCAATTAACTACTTCTAAGAACACTAATAATCTAAACCTAGAAAACTTCACCATGGCCCGAAGCCAACTCCAAAATACTTGGTCCATATATGCTCCAAGAACCCCCCCCCCCACCGCTAACAAGTAACTTGCCCCTTAACCTAAAACCTAGTACACTCTAAATTGACTGCCAACTCCAAATTCTAAAAATATTAATTTTACAGGTCCATTATTCATTTCACCATATTGCCATAACACAGTCTAGAGATTAAACTTCAATATAGCTAGCAGAACATCTAATGGCCTGGCTTATCCTTCTTAAACTCAATTATAACAAAAAAGAGGTTGCTGGGAGATTGTCAAGCACCCCAGCATTCAGTAAGAAATTGTACTCTAACCACTTTAACAACGCCCTTATTTTCCCTTGAGAAAGGTGGAGCACTTATGTAATCACCATTACGTCAAAATAAAAGCCTAGTCCACTTGCATCGGTGGAGAAATAGGGATTGGTTACCCCTTAATTTCCTACTGAATGGGGGAGAGTGATCTGAACAGGAGACCTACCACTGAGGGTCAGTACAGACGGTTCCCATCCGCCAAAATTATAAATAAAACGAGAAATGCATCACATCTCTTACTTTCATATAGGTCCATAAACGAAGGTCCCAGTTCCTAAACTGCTTTTTCCAGAGCTGACAAACTAAAGGCTAGAAAATATCAGATCCGCGATGTAGTAATCTAAGACTCCTGCCCTTAATTAGCCATTATTATAATTAACTTTGGTAACATAAAAGCTCCCCATAAAAAAGAAAAACCAGATTGAGCAATGCTTTTAATGCTAAAGTGTCCTCGGGATTGTCGCCCGATTAAGCCGTAATTAGGCTGATGTTAAGGCTATTAAAGGAGTTTCTGTTAGAGGTAGCCCTTTCCAATGTCTCTCACAGTTTTTATTAATAATTCGGCTGATACACTCTCAGACAATTTGTAAACCGCAAACAGTCAGGTCTTGGAAAATAGGTCTGGATAAACCGATTTGAGCAGTTTAATAGCCTCTTCTGGGGATTCCAGATGCTTAGACCCATCCTTCAAAGTAATCTCCAATTTTGCAGGGTATAGAAGACGATGTTTGATTCCAGCAGCCCATAATTTTGATGTGATAGGGCGAAAACTGGCCCTGATCTGATGTGCTTTCAAAGTTAAATCTGGAACAATTCTCAGCTTTTTGCCTTCCCATAAAACAGCTGCTAATTTTTTAGCCTCTTTCAAGATGAACTCCCTATCAAGATAATTTAAAAGTTTAAATATAACAGGCCTGGGAGGTTCCGAAGGCTGCGGCCTTGCTCTGAGGGCTCGGTGGGCTCTCTCGATAACGTATTCAGGGCCATTAGGAGACTGCCCGACTGTCGACTTCAGGAATTTCTGTAAAAATAAAATAGTGTTGGAGCCTTCTTCTCCCTCTGGAAGGCCCAGCAGAACCAAGTTGTTCCATCTGCTTCTGCCTTCCAGGTCGTCTAGTCTCTCTTCCAGCTTCGTGATCGATTTCTTTGCCTGGGTCAGTCCTAGGCCGCTTCTTTCCAAATTCCTTTCAACCGACGAAATTCTTGCCTCGGCGTCGGTTACCCTGCGTGCCAGCTGGGTTAAGGCAGGCTTGAAGTCAGCTACTTCATCAATGAGTTTAAAAAGTGCCTCTTTAATTGTAGTGAGGTCACTCTGTATCTGCTGTGGTGAGATTTCTTTCTGCTGGGGTGACGGTGATGAGCTTCTCCTCGGTCTCTTCGCCTCCAGCTCCTTTTCGGCGCTCTCCATCGTGCCGTCGCTCAGTTTTAAAAAATCTGGCGTCTGAAGGGGCTATATGTGTTCCACTAACTAAATTCAGCCGAAATAGAAGCAAAATATATTTAAGTTTTATGTTTTCTTTCCTAGCGGGGGAGAGAGGATTGCAAAGCCGCTGCTACGTCCTCAGATGCATCACGTGACTCTCCGGCATTCACCAATCTTTATAAAATCTGCACACCTGAAGTTCAGGACCCTCACTCTTCTGTGGTTTGATTCTGCAGCTGTCCTTATATTGAACCACGCTGCATGGTGATCGCTTGACCCCAAGTGGCCTCCTACCTTGATGTCTGCAACACTGTTCCTGCTGGTGAGTACCAGGTCCAGTATTGGCCTATCATGAGTGTGTTTACTGACTAGTTGCATGAGGAATACCCCCTGTAGAAAATCCAGGATGTCCATGCTTCTAGCTGAAGTCACTGCTGGCAGGCTCCTTTCTGCATCTAGCATGTTGAAATCCCCCATCAACAGCACCTACCTCTTTTCTCCCTTCTTGCTAATGGCTTCCACCAGTAATCAGATGTCTCCCTTTGTGTTGGAGGTCTGTAGATCACTCCACTATGAATAGTGACTCCATTCCCCCATTCCCCATCTCGAGGGTGACCCACAGTACCTCTGCCTCCCCCTGTATTCCTTGTATCTCTGTTGCTTTTGTTTTCCATCACATAAAGTGCCACACCCCATACACACATGTATTCAGTGTACTTCTTTGTTTCTGTGCAGTTCTAGAGAGTGTAATGTGCAGGCTAGATCTGCTCCTCAAAGTTGTGCAAATCAAAGTGTTTTGGAGGGTTTTAGCCAGCAATGTTTGCAGATATCTCTTTCTAAAATGCAGTGTGCTTAAAGTTCATAGGACTGAGAAAGGTCAGTAATTAACTGATACTAAACCAGCTCATGGTTTAAGGAATAAGGTTACAATATATTTTTCCCTATTTTAAGGATTTGCCTTGAGAGGAATGTGACATTCAATAGCACTACAACTGGAAATGTAAATTGCTCAACTGCCAATTTTACTAAACAAGGTATCAGATCATCCCATCAGCCCCAGAACCTTTGGAGTTTTTAAGTCCTTTTATGAGTTTAAGCATCTCTAATTCTAAAATTTTTTTGCCAAAGAAGGTTGGCAAAGTATTCTGCTTGAAAGCACTGCTATGCAAGTTAAATAAATTTGGTAGTATTTGTTAAGTCTGTTGAAGGTAGAGAAAGGTTGATGCTATTGCAGTAAAGTTCTTGTTCAGGGGATTACAGTAGCTTTTTCCATGTTGTCTGAGATCAAGTTATCCTCATATAGCATGTGTGAAAATGTCTGCTTATGATCTTTGTCTAGTAGGGTGCATATCCCTGATCAATGGTTTTGGGGGATGTGCTGCAAGTTTTCTTGTATCTGGTGTAGTATTCTGTCTTTGAGTTCTCACACATCATTGTAGCAGCCAGTTTTCTTAGCTTTCAATGGGCTTTCTAGTCTCAGTCGTTATGCCAAGATACAAAGGTAGACCAAGCTTTGTCCCGCTATGTACAGCAACTTAATAATTCAGAGGTACTCAATCGGTACTGCCAAATGTAACTGTTGTGAGCTATACCAGAAGTAAATTGTTGCAAACACCTTTTATTTAAGAGCCAAAGAAAGAGCAAGCATGTTCAATGTCTTGAATAAGTGACAGTCTTTCCAAATCAATGGGATGGATTTTCAAAGGCCAGAGAATGACGCAGGGTGCTTGCATCAAAAACAACTGATGCAAGGAGCACGATGCGTCAAACCTTTCACCAATTCTGATTTTCAAATGGTGCTTGCGTCAAAAACAGATCTGCATGTGCAGGAGTGACTTGCACCATGCTTGCGAAAAACAATGCCTATGCCATGTTGGAAGAGATGTCTGCATCACCAAAATGATGCACCATCCCCTTATGTGGGATTTCAAGGAATGCGAGTCCTGTCCTTGTGCCTAAAATGCATATCACTGTTAGACCAGACAGAGCTTGTCTAAGGGACACTAGAGCATAAAAAGAGGCCCACAGCAGATGGTCAGACTTGATTATGCTACTATTAAAGGCCAGTATTCTCCTGCAGGAATAGTTTAGAACATTTGGGGGCTTAGTCCTGGCCATTTCATTTGCAGTATTTTTTGAATTAACTTGCATCATTCTCATCCTGTGCATATTTACTTACTCAATTTACACCATTTTTTGACTCGGCATGCACCTTTTTTTGACTTGGCTTGCACCATTTTTTTTTACTTAACTTGTACCATTTCTGACTCAACATGCATTATTTATTTTGGTGCAATTTGCATCATTCTCATCCCTTGTGCCATTTTAATGATGCAGTGGACCGCTTGCATCAGTTTAGGGAACTTTGTCACAGAGAATGCTTTTCTTGCCAAATATGGCACACAGTATTGACGCACCTAGATCTGACACAAGCTGGTTGTTTGATGAAGCTTGAGTGGATCTTAGGGCAATTTGAAAATCCTGCCTAATGTCTCCTAATTCTCTGCACAGCTTTTACACTTCTAGAGAATTTTATTCTTAAATTCTGATGTACTGTGGAGGGTCCTACTTGACTTACACCCCCCAGACACAGATGGGTCTGTGGTCCCTTAGTAAGTCTGAAAAGATGATAGCTTATGTAATTCATTCTGATCTATATCTTAGAAGTCAAACAATGCAGGTTAGGGCTGGGCAAAATTAGAAAATTCCTATTTTGAGGAAGTTTCGTGAAATACCACGAAGTGTCATGAAATTTCAGGAGTTTTCAGAATTTTTCAAGAATTTATAATTGGTCATAACTCAATCATTGCTAATGCTAGAGATCTTATATGTGGCATGACAATTGCTTTTAAGAGTCCTGAAATAGATTCCAAGATACACAACATTTGCATTAGATGAGGGGAAGTTATATGGGTTCAGAGTCTGGCAATGTTTTTATTTATGTGAAAATTTGGAAAATATTTCTAGGATTACAATTTAGCTGCCTTTGGAGCTAGTTAATTGAAACTTGATATGCATACTTTCTTGGAAGAGTCATAGAAACTGCTAAATAGAGAAGTATTTGATTACATAAATTCTAAGTTACAGGCATTCAAAATTTCACAATTTATTTGATAAATTGTGTTAACATGTTTTAAATATTTGGATGTTCATAGCTCTACTAGGTTGCAAGTACAGTGTAATCTTGATTATCTGAACCACCTGGGAGACATCCAAATTGTTCAGAAAATTGAGAGATTTGGATAATCGAGGTAACATAGATTTGAATGGTACACTGTGTACTAGTATTAAACACAGTACCGTAGGAACGAAACCAAAGAATGCAGTGATTGATTTAATGCTGTAATGCTTTAATGATTAAATAAATGAGATAAATTTAAAATAGCAAACATATTCCCAGAAGTATCAAAGTACTAAAACTATTTTAAAAAGTAAATTATAGCATTCTGTGTTGAGTACTCATTTTGTTTATGAATAGCTTTCTGTCTGATCTGCCAGAGCAGCATTATAGACATGTAATCTTCACCTACTTGGCTCTCTAGCCACTGAATGCAGGTGTTGAAAGTTGTGACTGCTTCTCCTGCTGCTAGTAATGGAGTTGCGAAGTTAAATCAAATCCAATCAAATCATATTTTATTTCTAAAGAACTTTTCTGAAATCAAAGCACGTATACAATATTAAAACAACCAATAAACAGTTAAAACACAGAAAATTAAAAGGCAGCAGAAATAAGACTAAATATCCTCCCCAAATGCTAGGCCAAATAAATATGTTTTTAAAGAGGATTTAAACATCTCAGTGGACACACATACTCTAATCCAATGAGGTAGAGTTCTACAGGGTCAGGGCTACAAAAGCAAAAGCCCTAGCACCTGAAGTCTGAAGACGGACCCTGGGAACCTCTAGCAATCCCTCATCAGTGGAGCAGAGGGGATGGAGGGGGTGGTAAGGCCAAAGGAGGTCTTGCAAGTAACTTAGTTCCTGTCCATGTAGGGTCTTATAGGTCAGCAATGTAACCTTGAAGTTGATCCTCCACTGCACTGGCAGCCAGTGCAATTCACGCAGCACAGGCATGACATGGCAAGATCTTGACTGCCCTGTCAACAGCCTGGCCACTGCATTTTGCACCAGCTGCAGATGATGGAGATCCACCCCCAGTAACCATAGGTATAGAGCACTGCAGTAGTCAGGATGAGAGTTACACTTTTCATCGCGTTTGCCTGGGTTCCCTCATCACATTGTCTTCCATAGCAATAGCTACGATGTTGGCATCAGATAGATAACCTGAGCTCTCATCATTCTCATCAGACTTCAGCCAATCATTTAGCTGCTTTGGTTCAAGGTCAAGGGTTGCTGTTAGTTGCTGTAGTGCATTAGTTGTCTCAGCTTCTTGCTGGACTTGCACAGAGTCAGAGGTAGGTGAAAGGATTTGTTACCACTACCAGTATTTCTCAATTGTGTCACTCCTGACAGCAGTCCATGACTTTCCTAGTAAGTAACATGCATCTTTGATGTTCAGTTTTTTATGCTGTCAGTAAGGGTATTTTCTTGATTTTCATCGGACAAGACTTGGCTCAGCATTTTGCCCCTGTAGATTGTCTTTAGGGTGGTGAGGACACCTTGCTCCATTGGCTGCAACTTAGCAGTTATGTTCAGTGGCAGAAAAATACACCGCACTGAGTCATCTTCAGTTTTTAAACAGTCTGCACTGGGTTGTGCACCTACATTATCAAGGAGCAAGATGGCTCGTAGGGGACATCTGAGGGCATGAAGGTGGGATTTTACAGCGGGGACATAGTCTTGAAGAAAAGCAAGCTTTGGAGATGCCAGTAGACATTCAGGCACTGCTTTGTGTCCTGTACAACACCAGCAAGTTTTCCAAGTTGCAGTGCTTAAAGCACCATAGTTGCAACAATTTGCTGATGACCAGCAGTTTCAGTTTATGGGTGCCAGTGGCATTTGTGCACCCCAGCATTGTCAGCCTTTCTTTGTTTTGTTTTTTTTGTGACCTGGGGCAAACATTTTGGAGGCATTGGAAAGGGTTTTTTTAGGCAGTATCTTCCATAAGACATCGGTTTCATTGGCATTATAAATTGTCTCTGGAGACAGACCTTCCTCGGACGTAAGCAAGCACAGTCTGTTTCAGAAGGAAGCGATTGAAGAGTCGGCATTTGACAGCAGCTTACCAGGCACAGTCAACTGCCACATGCCATGCCTTGCTTTAAATTGCTGAAGCCAGCCCTCACTGGCAGTGAAGCATTCAACATGCCTGTTTATGACTTTATGAAATTGAAGAGCCTTTTGTTTGATTATCAGGCTGGAGAACGGTGTCCCTCGTACCTGATTCTGTACAAACCAGATACAAGACTCGATCAAGTTATTCATCCTTGCATTTTTTCATGGCTTTCTGTTGTACCATGGCTTGACTGTGCTCCATAGCAATGGAATACTCTCTGAGTTTATCTTTTGCCTTACTGGTGTTGGACATGGTTGACTTGCTGACATCAAAATTCCTTGCTAACTCAACTGCTTTCTGCCCTCTTTAAAGGCACTCCAGGATGCACATCTTTTGCCTGATATCCAGCACACATAGTTTACATTTGCTGCCCCGCTCAGCTATTGTTATGTTGACAATCAATTGCAAACAGCGACATAGCAGCCTGTGTCTACCCTGCCTTAAGTACTTAAGTTCTGATCCTTTGATTGCATAACTGAAATAGTTTACATTAAGTGAGCTCTAATTGCTGCCAATTGACTGTTACTGGCACAGCAAGTTAAGATGGCTAAACAGGGCACAAACCCGAAGGACAACTCCATGGTTTGGTTAAAATGGAGATCCAGAAAATCGATGTCTGGATAATCGGGGTTATACTGTATACACTCAAGATTTGGCATGCATACTAAAGTAAATATGTCCTGGAATCTAATTAAACTGGATAAATGTTGTTTAGTATGTTAAAACTTATTGTTTTTACTTAGGCAATTACTAACTGAAATGATTTGCTCAAAAATTCTTGGGTGCATAGTAGGTCATGCCACCAGAATTCCACATGTAGAATTTGACTTTCACAAAGCACTTATCACCCCTGAATCACCTTATCTGCATTAGCATCATGGCCCTGCAACATTCCTCCAGCACCCCTGCAGCAGTGATGCTCAGCATCATGCTCCATCACGACTAAAGATATCCAGATACTTTGTGTCACAATGGCCTAAGTCACAACTAGTTGTAAAGCTTGGCATCACTTGGTGCCAGTGCTTTCAAATAGTAAAGATATACATTGTTCACCCACAAGGGTGTAAATAAGGTACAAGAGGGTAACATCTTTAAAAAAAAGATGTTCAAGAAAAAGGGGCTATAATATGAAGATAGAGGGGGGTAGACTTAGGAGTAACGTGAGAAAGTATTTTTTCACAGAAAGGGTGGTGGATCCATGGAACAGCCTCCTGACAAAGGTTGTAAGAGCAAAAACAGTAAGGGAATTCAAAAACACATGGGACAGACATAAAGGAACTCTAGAAATAGGAAAGAGAAAGTAAGCTGCAGATTATTTAGGCCTGTGGTATATGAAACAGATATGGAAAATGGTCAGACTAGGTGGGCCAAGCGGTCTTTATCTGCAATCAAATTCCATTTTTCTGTGTTTCTATGTTGTTGTCTACATAGTTGTTAAAGAGTCAGCAGGTGACATTGCACAGAAACAGTGCTGCACGTGCATGTGCTTCCACAAGTCATTAAGTCAGTGAGTCCTAGATCTGGCATATTGCAAGAATTCAAGGTAGTGCAAAGTGATGTCCATGACTATGCTTCATGGTCATCACTCAAGATAGTGACCTGACACTTGGCACCACTATACTTTTATTATGGAGCCTCCTGTGAATGCTACTCAATGCACCTTTGCCCAGCCTTTACTTCCTCTGTAATGGCAACCCTTGTGTATGACTGGGCAAATGTATGGACATGGCTTTAACAAAAGTAACACAATATTCTACAATTTCACAAAAGCTCATGAAAGTCAACCTTTAATTACTGGTGTTATTTAGTAATATTTTGCTGCTTATAACTTGGCCAGACTTTAAGCAGAAGATTTGAAAACTGACACACACATAGTGATGTGTGAAGTTGGGAAACTGCTCCGCGGACTCATTTGCAAATCACCTCATTTCATGAAGTTAATCTGCTGTCCAAAGTCCAAATTCTTGGAAAACTGATAACTCCATTAACTGTGAAGTTGGCAACTCTGCCCATGGAGTTTGGCACAGAGGCAAAGTTGACAATGTGTATTCCCTGCTATCTAGTGGTCCCTCTTCCATGCAGATCACCGGGCCATTGTTTACAATACAATTTCCCTGGTGTCTAATGGTCCCTCTTCCTCACTGATGGCTGGGCCATTGTACAAAATATACATTCCCTGGTGTCTAGTGGTCCTGCCTCTGCTGATCGCCGGCCTGTTGTAAAAAATATACTTTCCCTGGTGTCTTGTAGTCCCCCCCCCCATGTAGCACTGGCCTGTTGTGAAATGTAAACTTTCCCTGGTGCTAGTGATCCCACCCACACGCATGACTAATGTTCTAAACTTCCAATAATATTCCCTGGTGTCCAGTGGCTCCCCTCCTCCCAATCCCCTGCAAAATAAAGGTACACCATTCCTTGGTATCTAACAGACCATGTTTCTCTGTAATGCCATGGTTGGCGGTGATGGGATGCTGTGCCTAGCACCAAAGGGCAGCCAGGCCTTACAAGCACTCTGCCCTAAGCAAAGTGCAGCACTCAAATAGAAGCACAGACAAATTCCAAAGTGTAAGATGTTTTAATATGTGATATTACATACCACAAAGCAAGCAGCATTACATACAGCAAAAACAATAAATATAAAGGTAACTTGCCGTTGGAGCTCCAGTCAAGCAAGCAGCTCCAGCCAAGCAACTCATCAGCAGACCTGGGTGAAGTGCCTAAAATTTGCTATGCATAGTATTTTATGTAGAACCTGCATTTCACATAATATTCCACAAAGCAAAGTGAATAACTTTGCATCTTGAAGTAACGCAAAGTTCCCATTGTTCTCCACGGACTTTACATTACTTTGCCTTTTTTTTTTCGCTCTTTAATGTTAAGTTTGAAGTGATTCATGGGATGTAAGGTCACATGAGCTCTATATTGTCTTGCACAGCCTCCGTTCAGTGTAGTGTGTGTAGTGGAAAGGTGGAGAGTTTGCTCTCAGAGCTCTGAGAATCAAACCATCGAAAAAAACTTTAAAAACATATTTTTGCCACAAAACATTGTGTCAAAATTTAGTACATTGATTGTAGTAAACACGTGTGTGTTTATATCATCGAACATTTATTGATTTTGTGTGAATATTGAATGTTAATTTACTACATTCAGTCTCTACTGACAGACACTGTAGAAGTGTGCTTTGGGGGAGGGGTGAATCTGTGGTGTAGAAAGGAAATTAGTGAAAAAGGAAGTTTTTCCAACTGTTGTTGGCTAGTGTTTTATTATTTGTGTGTTCGGGTACACACAGTACAACTTCATTTAATTTTTATAAGATTTTTTCTGTTTGCTGGGCATTTTTCAGTTGTTTTAAAAGACTGTCTGTGTTGTAGTTTACTGAACAGTTAAAGTTTTCCAGACCTTTAATCTGTGTGGTGGTATCAATTCATACGCATTTTATTGCAGCACCGCAACAGCAGTACTCTGAATTTCTCAGCCTGTCTACCATATTTTTCCCTTCTTCTGTGTAGCTACTAGCTACTGCTGTACCCCCCCCCCTCAAAACAAGGTATTGTTTTTGGACTATTGGAGTTTTGAAGACTGGTTCAGGTCTTGTGTTGTGCCTGTGTAGCTGCATCTCTTTAATTTTTTTGCTTCCCAACCCCCCACAACTGCAGAAATACAAAGTTGTTGTTAATTTTCTGTGTAATCTTCAAAAATGCCTGCAATGAGATGGTCTGGCAAAGCTGTTTCTGGCTGTGGCACTACAGCCAAGAAGATTATCTTCAGTGGAAGTTGTTGTGATGATGAGGCAGGTTCATCAAGTTATAGCAAGTCTAGCAGTGTTAAAAGTGGTCGTGGACGTGGTGGTATGCAGAAGAAGGGAACAGTACTAGTTGCTGCAAATAAAGAGATTTCTCTGACTCTGTTTTTCACAATGAAATCCATCACTTCAGTGCTGATTGGAGATTCTGTTGTCCCTGCTGATAGTAAAGTTAGCAATGGCATGGTTGATAATAGCATGAGAATTGCTACAAGTTCAACCCAGGCAAAGTTATCAAGTGGGAAAAATGATGTTTAAAGTAGCTGAACATGATTCTGATCATGCTAATGACTCACAGTCTCATGTTTCCACTGATCTTGAGTTAGGCCATCCAAACATTCAGATGTTGATGCAGAAAAGCATGGATGATAATATTAAGTCTGTGGTTGGAATATCTCCACAGGGGGACAGGATCCAAAGTGAATTTGTGGATGATGAAAATGATGCTAGCGACCCCATTTGGGAACCGGACAAAAAGAAAGTGAAGTTCACTGTTTGTATACAGTCTGTTAGTCAAGCCCCCCTCCTCAAAGTTCTGATGTAGCTGTGTCTGTTGATGACCCTGAAGTAATAGTCATAGATTATGATGTTCTGTCAAAGTCCAAGTGTGCACATCAGAAATCATGCAATACACCCCCCATTTCATCACCACCAAAATTGCCATTTCATATGCAGCACCAGCAGTGACATATGAAGAGAAGGGCATCAAAATCCCTAGTTTAGGATTTTTTCATACAAGGTGGAAATGATGAAACAGCGGCAATCTGCCAGTTTTGCCAAGCATGTGTGAAACGTGGTAAAAAGGGTAGCCATCTGAGCACTGGGAGTCAGCATACTCATCTCAAGGGCAGGCACATGGCACTGTGGACTCAGCACCAGAGGGGAGCTAATGCCATAGTGGGGCATTCACCCTCATCCACCTTTGTGAGCATGGTATCCCTTCCTTCTGTGTAAGTAGCCATGTCAGTAAAAGTGGTGAAATAACACTGGAGGATTACTGCAGTCATGAGGAGGACAACGATTTTGAATGTTCAAGTAGTGGTCAGAGTAGCAGTGGTGGTCCATATAGTAATTCCACTAGATCAACCCCTGTGCTTAAAACCTGGGAAATAACCACATTTATTGGCTTGTCACCTATTCAACCACCATCACACATCAAATTTACCCCATCCATTTCAGTTCACAGGGGAGAGCCATTTGACACACCACGTGCAAAACACCGAACATTACAACCCACGTTGCACAGCCTTTTTGTGCAAAAAAGTAAATACCCACCAAATCATGCTGTTGCATGTCAACTCAATGCTGCTGTCATGGAAATGCTGGCAATCGACCTTTTGCCATTCTCCTTTGTGGAGAATGTGGGATTCTGGTGCTTTGCAGCATGTGCATGTCCTAAATGAAAGATCCCATCCAGGACATACTTTTCCACCTGTGCTGTCCCTGAGTTATATCAGATGGTAACAGAGTCTGTAAGACATGGCCTCAAGATTCTGTATCACCTTACATTCACTTACACATGGATATGTGGACAAGCAGCAAAATGGTGGTTAGTTTCTATTTGTGTATTACTGCACATTGGGGCAGCTACCTGTGGTTGTCTGTGATGGTGGGATGGGAAAGCAGTGTAATAAGTCAGACTGTGTTGGTAGCAACCTTCATGGCATTAGACAGCATGCCATGAGCGCAATGCTTAGTGTAGTAGGGTTGCATACTGTTGCAAACATGCTAGACTTGCCACTGACAGAAACTGATGAGTGGCTGCCCCCCATCCCTAAAAGTTCGTGTCATAGCTAGTGATAATCTATCAAATGCTGTTAAATGTATCAGCAATGGTGGCTTTGTAAGGGTTCCCTGCATGGCCCACTATTTAAATCTTGTGGTACAGGAGTTTCTGCAGTACGAGGAAATAAAGCAAATGCTGACTGCTGCATGCCACATCTGTGCCCACTTTGCACACTCCGAAAAGGTCCATGACCAACTTAGGCAGATACAGATTCAAAACATCCTCCCTCTGCACCGTCTCAAGCTTGAAGCTGTCACTAGATGAAACTTGGCACTTTACATGGCAAAGCAGTTGTATGAGCAGTACAAAGCCATATCCATTGGGGTACTTTTTACAGTAGAGATGAGTTATTTTATAAAGATGGGCTCCATTTAAATTTTTTGGGAAACAGAATTTTGGGAACAAGGCTGCACCATGAAATTGATAAATGTTTAAACTAGGTAGACGGGGGATGAATTAGGCAAATAAAAAAAACAAGTTCACCTACTTATATAAAAAGGAACATGAATACATCAACTAAGGCAATTTTTTTTAATGCCAGAAGTTTGAATAAAGATACTATGGCTGAATTGAATATATTATTGGAAAAAGACAGAATGGGGATTATAGTGACAACAGCAACATGGTGGTGTATGGATACTACTTGGAACCAGCATGTCCCTGCATATTGTCTAATAAATTAAAATAGGTCAGATAGAAGAGGTGGGGGTTGCTTTGTTTATTAAGGAGGGGATAGAATATTTAGACAATAGTGATAGTAAGGATTTTGGCAGTACTGAGGCCATTAGGTAAGCAATAATACCCAACAGGGTGGGTAGTATTGGGGAATACCAGACCACCCGGGGCATAATGAGGCCCGACGCCACAGGCAGAGGGCCTTATAGCCCTGGAAGATCTGGCATTCCACAATACCTCCCATGCTGGAGGGTATTATTGCACCTAGAAAATGGGTTACTGGTAACCTATTAATAAAATGTTTCAAAATAAAAACAAAACAAAAAAAAAACCTTGCAAATAAGCAAAAATTAATAGAAAGTCCATTTTCTTGTAAAATAGTCCCTCTGCTGGTATACTTGCCAGTAAGGGGTCTTAGTGTTTCACAGACTTTCCAACTTTTTAAATTGCCTGTCCACTTATACAGTATCTGTTGCTTGCTGTTTTGCTCCCCCACTTCCTTAACAGTGCAGAGGTTTCCTTCCATCAGCAGTCCATAAATCAAGAGGCTTACCAAGGGTTACCTCATGGCCAGCACTGACAGATCTTCAAGAGGGATTAGCATGGTTGCAGAGCAGTATGGGGGTCGGAAGTCGTGACAGAAGGGTATGACAGTGATTGGCGGTGTGCAGTCAGGAAAAGGGATTTAATTTTAATAAACAGAGTGAGATGACAAAAATATTTTTTTTAATCTTGTTTACACTTGTCATGTGTTCTAAACTGCTGTCAGACACATCGCATGGTTGGCAAGGTAACAAAACCCCGGATGTAAACACTGGACATCATG
Organism: Neoceratodus forsteri; assembly: GCA_016271365.2. Classification (NCBI taxonomy): domain Eukaryota; kingdom Metazoa; phylum Chordata; order Ceratodontiformes; family Ceratodontidae; genus Neoceratodus; species Neoceratodus forsteri. The sequence continues at coordinate 788,643,243 of CM057452.1, forward strand.
AAATAGTGAGAGCTGGTAGCGCATCAACTGCATTTCATTTAACTTGTACAGCTTCTTTTTAGATGGTATGTTTTGAATGTAAGCCTAGTATGACTTATTTTTTGCTTGGCAGGCCTGGTAGCAACAGGGATTGGGATCATGACAGAGTGGCAGCGGACCAGAAGGTTCAGTGATCATGTTAGAGCATGGTGGTGCTAATGTTTAATTTTTTTCCCCTTTTGAGCTGGATGGATTAGATTGGAATAACATAATAAGTGGGTTATCAGCCAAAAAATCCTTGGAGTTGTTTGTCAAAATCAAAAATAGCTGGTAGACAGCCATATTCCAAAAAGGCATCCATATAATTGTAGAGGGAAAAAGGCACCTTGCATTAACAATAAGATAATCAAAGTATGCAATAGGAAGAGATTATTGTTTGGGAAAATGAAAAAAAATGAAAACTAGGAATAGTAGAAATAGATATAAGCAGATATTAAGGTATCTAAAAAGGGAAATACAAAAAGCTAAAAAACTCCTAGACTTTGGACTAGCTATGTCAAAAAATGATATTAATGTTTTTATGCTTATGTCAATAATAAAAAGGGAAGAAATGACACAGTGGGTCCCTTAAATATTGATGGAGCAATGAGTTCTAAACCAGATGAAATGGCTAATGAATTTAGTAGAGCTTTTAGTAGAGTGTTTACCAAACAAGATCATAGTATGGAAAATTGCATGACTGAAATAGGAAATCTGGAGTTAAATAAACTAATAAGAGTGGATTAAGTATTTAAAAGAAAAAGGTTACTTAAAGATGATAAGACGGCTGGACCGGTTGGAATCCATCCAAGACTGATAAGGGAATTTGAAGAACTTGCACCTGTAATCACCATATTAGAACAACAATCATTGCATTAAGGCTATGTACCAAATGAGTGGAGAACTGTATATGTGGTGTTTATATTTAAGAAGGGGAACAGGAATGAGGCGGCAAATTATCAGCCAGTGAGTCTGACCTTGATAATTGTTAAAATTATTGAAGTGGTCCTTAGTGAATAGATTATTAATTATTTTATGGAAAATGGGTTAATAGATAAAACCCAACATGGTTTTGTTAAGAACAGATTGTGTGAGATTAATCTAGTTAGCTTTTATAACTTTGTCAGTAAATGTATCGGTGAGGGTAGAAGTGTGGACATGGTGATGTAAAATTTCAGTAGGGCTTTTGATACAGTCCCACATGGGATAGTAACCTCTAAACTCATAAATACAGGAAGTGATGTTAGCATTGTTAAGTAGATTAAACACTGGCTGATGGATAGAACACAGCAGGTGAGGATTCAAGGCCATTTGTCAGAAGAGGTGGGGATTATGATTGCAGTACTGCAGGGGGAAGTGTTGGGACCCCTGTTGTTTAGCATTTTTATTAGTGATCTAAACATAACCAGTGGAAATAAGTTAGTCAAATTTGCAGATGATGTTAAACTGGGAGGGGTGGTGGACACCTTTGAGAATAGGCTCACATTTGATCAGGATTTGATACACATCTCTGAATGGGCAGTAAATAAAATTAGTTTTGATTTGGAAAAGTGTATTATAATGCATTTAGGGAGAGAAAACATCCAGCAAGATTACTATATTCAGGGATCAAGGTTAAAAGTCTCGAATTGTGATACAGACTTGGGTATATATGTCTGGAATGACACAAAACATGCTAGGGGTGATCTTTTGTTGTTGTATAAGGTACTGAAGCAGGAAGACTTAATGGGGGATTTCGGATTAGTATTTAAAGAATGTAAGTATGATTTGAGAGGGCACAGTCAGCAGTTGGATGGAAAGAGATGCAGGACGGATATAAGGAAGTATAGTTTTTAAGTGTAGAGTGATAAAGCTGTGGAACACATTACCGGCAAATGTTGTGGAGGCAGTCAACTTTAATACATTCAAAAGAAGTTTGGATCAATATATTATGGTTGGTAACCAAGGTTGCCTCCACCGAAATGGTGGGGATAGCCTACATGGGCTTTGCCTTCTAGCTATCTTAAAATCTCCAGTATGAACTCCAGTACCTAGTTATGCACACTAGCAGTGACAGTTCAGGGGCCACAATGTCTATGACAACTGAATAATGGTGACTCAAGGAATCAGTAGTAATATTAATTTTGAGGCAGTTTGAACATACCATACTGGTAGTGATTGGTGACACTGCATCCATTAGTCAGCCATTCCAATGCTACGGGTGCTGAGGATAGACTTTGTTGAATCTGCAGCTTAGCCTTCATGTGGCCAGAGATACATAAAGCTGTGCATTACTGAAACACATAATTTCAATACTAGACAGTAATCGACACATCACTACTATTCACACAAATTAGGCTTTATGCCAATGACATTGTTCTTCTAGCATCAGCAGTATCTCAAAATGAAATGGTGGCAAAACTACAGGTGGATTTTGATACTTTGCAGGAGTGGTTCTCCAGTTCTAAACTTGTGTTAAGTTATAAAAAAACACAGGTTATGTACTTTAATAAAAAAACAACTAAGCTTCCCAAAAAACAGATTGAAGGTGGGGATATAATAATGAAGGACGGGAAAAAAATGGTAGTTACAAATCAGTATAAATACTTAGGTGTAGAGATTGATTATACCTTATCTTTTTCAGCACATATAAATAATACAATAAATAAAGTTAATAATAAAATAGGAGCACTGCACAGGTCATCAGGGATATTAAATCAACGAACCCGGAGGTTAATTGCAAACCAATTAATAATGCCTGTACTGGGATATGGAAGTATGGTGTACAATTTTGTGTGTCAAAAAAACTTAAATAAATTAGTCCTATCATACAACCAACTGGCAAGATTTGTTTTAAATTGTAGTTTCAACACCCATCATTGTACACTGTACAAAGACTTAAACTGGGATAGTTTACCAGTACGGTTAAAGAAACAATATTCCGTATTCATTTATAAAATAAAAAATGGGATGATAAATGGAAATTTGGATTTGTCCCCAATTGTAAGAGCTATTCTCATGTTTTAAGAGATGTAAAGTACAGGGGACACAGATTTCCAAAAATGAATACAACATATGGAACTATGACATTTAAGGCACAGGTGACAACAAATTGGAATAAAATCTCCCCTCAGTTAAGAAAAGTAACTAATTTGTCCCAGTTCACAAGAGGTTTAAATGATGTATTTTGTACTGAATGTTCTTGTTTTTAAATGAGGTTTTTAAATGATTGCGAGACGTTTGCCTATTGAAATTGATATTGTTTTGTACAATGAAAGTATTGTATTTGTGTATTATCTTTGAGTGAGCACTTTATATGTACAGTTATGTTATTGTCTGATAACTTATTGTAAATTGTTTACTTTCACACAGGACAACTTTGAAAATAGGTCTTTTCGACCTAAAGTTAATAAATCCCATATAAAAATAAAAATGTTTACTACTACTACTACTACTACTCTTCAGCAATCTACAGAATGTGGAATAGCCACAATGCTGGACACACGCTACAAATGTGGTATTGCATCCATACTGTACAGAGGGCATGATCAGGTTAAAAATCTGACTGGACAGCTTGTTGGATTGGTTCATGGGGCACAGAAGTCACATGCAAAGTTCTGCAAACCACAGCATAACAAGGCTGAAGGTCACTATGGACTGAGTACATCCAGTAAGTTGGCTGAGGGGCAAGGGGCGGTGTCAGCTGCACACTTGTCCATTAATCCACTTTGGGGTGTCTTTTCCCAAGTAGGAATTTGTGACCAAGATGAATCTTGTAAACAGGTGGATGATTCATCAGGAATGCATGCATCACAGACCATGATTGAGGCCTATTTGGCAGAAAACAGGCATCTGATAATATTGGATGATCCTTTGGTGTACTGGAGTGGTAAGGTGAATGAATGGCCAGTGCTGACATCAGTAGCACTGAAGTACCTGACCTTCCCACCCTCCAGTGTAAGTATGGTGAAGGTATTTAGTTCTGTTGGGGCCACAATGTGTGACTGTCATACTAACCTATCTCCTACAAATGTCACCATGCTGACATTTATCAAAATTAATGAAGGTCACATGCCAAGTCGGACAACCACATCTATATTTGTACCCAGTCACGATGATTGTTGTGCTGACGATGCAGGCAAAGCAGACCATCCTGGTGGCAGTGCCAAATTGTGTTCAAATGAGGTTGATGATACAGTCATGAAAAAATAATTTCCAAGTGGGTACAACTCCGGCATTGAGGATTATGAGGTCTGCTTCTTCCTTGATGATGATGATGATGATTTTGGTGGGAGGGAGTAACAGTAAAACTACTGGGGTAAAGGCTATCACAGTTCAGTAATGTTGCCATTTTTTCATGTTAAAAAATGAAAAACAGTGGCCTTAACTATCATATGACAACTGACAAATAATGACATGTTGTTTTATTAAAACTTACCCTTTCTTGATTTTGACGGTACAGCTCACAGAATGTGTGCATTCATTATTATCCATAGTCCTCTAAACACAAATGTCAATTTGTAGCCACTTAAAGCCTGCTGATTGAATGATAGATATCCTCCTGGCACTGAAAAACAGTAACACATCCCAGCCAGCCACCCTGCTTCTTGCAAGACACACTGAGACATTATATCTTTGCCCAAGCTATAAACCCTCAGCCAGCCACAGTCACCCTGCTTCTTGAGAGTGAGAGAGAGATGTATTGTACCAGTGCCCAGTATATGAACCTGCAGCTTGCAACAGCCACTCTGCAGGGGAAGGAAACAACTTCTGGTAGAGGACTAAATTGTTACGGGAGTAGAACAGAGGGAGGAAGGGAGGGGAGAGGGAGGTAAGGTGCCTGCAAGGCTCAGGGTTTTGACTTCATTGGGGATTGGGGGTCCACATGGAGGGATACAGACCTATACTGGCATTTTGATCTGCATCTGTCCAGGAGGGGAACCAGGATCCTAGGTTATAGGTTTAAGTTCTTTATTAGCAAGCATTTAAACTAGCCAAGGGGGGAGTCACTGAAAAGGAGCAGGGGAATCCCAGCCTTCCCTAAAAGAAATAAGGTAGTTAGTGAGGTAAACACCAAGATAGAGAAGTCAAGAGGGAGAAGGGCAGGGGTGAATGGAGAAATAGGCAAAGGCAGTAAGGACAGGGATGGGGCTAAAAGGGGTAATGCCATCAAAAAATGGAGGGCAATGAGTACCGACACCCATAGTTTGGGTAACAAATTTCCTGAACTAGTGGCCTTGATGGAAGAGGGATACGTGGATATTGTGGCAGTCTCAGAAACATGGTACACAGAGAACCATGACTGGGATGTCAACATACCAGGTCACACAGTCTACAGTAGGGACAGGGAGATCAGAAGATGAGGAGGAGTAGCTCTTTACATAAGGGAAGGGATCAAAGCAATGGAACTAAAGGGTAAACAAGGGAGGAGAGGAGGCATTGTGGGTCACACTGAGGTCAGAAAATGGCACCACAATCTGCACAAGGGTTGTATGCAGACCCCCATCTCAGGGGGAGGGAATGGAAAAGAATATGATAGAAGGCATCCTTAGGATGGCAGAAAAATGGGAGATATTGTTGATGGGGGACCTGAATATGCCAGATGTTAACTGGAGCACATTTGCTGCAACCACATCCAAGAGCAGGGTCATTTTTGATGCTCTACAAGGGGTATGCCTCAGACAGCTAGTGTTGGAACACACTCAGGAGGGAGCAATCTTAGACCTGGTACTCTCAAATGGGGACAGAGAGAGGATCTCAAACTTTGAAGTGGGCAGCCATCTGGGAACAAGTGACTACCACACAGTGTGGTTCACTATAAACACAGCTGTAGAGCTCAGCCATACAAAAGTGAGGGTACTGAACTTCAGGAGTCATGACTTTGTCCAAAAGTGAGAGTGTCTCAGAAAAGCACTAGCAAACGGGCAAGAAGGAGAGGTGGAGGAACAATGGGGAAACATCAGAACTGCCATAACAGAGACAACAAGCCATTGTGTGAAGCAAATAAATCAAAATGAAGGAAAAAAAAAATTATGGTTCTCAAAAGAGGTGGCAAGGAAGGTTAGTGAGAAAAAGACAGCATTCAGGAAGTATAACAAAATACAAAAGGAACAGAACAGAAAACTGTACAAGTTAAAGCAGAAGGAAGCAGAAAAGACAGACAGAATAGCAAAGGCCCAAACTGAGGAAAAGCTAGCCAACTCTGATAAGAAGGGGGAAAAAACATTTTATAGGTACATTAGGGAGTGAAGAAAGAACAAGGGAGGGATAGTGAGGCTTAATAAAGGGGAGGGTGGGTGGACAGAGCATGACAGTGAAAAAGCAGGGATACTGAATGAATACCTCTGCTCATTATTCACAAAAGAAGAGGAGGGGGAGCAGGGGTCAACCTTAACATTCATTTACTAGCCTGGGTACTAGTGCAGATTGCTGCGGGCTAGTGCAGAATCTCTGTTACTTGCCTGGCTGGGCTAGTGCAATTCCTCCTGTGGAAAGCTGCAGTTCCACTCTCAGCCTGGCTATCAAATAAATAAACAAACAAATACATAAATAAAACTGTTATTTAATTTAAAGCCAGGTCCTTTTCATGGAGGTTTAACTATGTGCTGCCTTAGTATAGTGAAATGAAAAAAATAAATGTCTGTGAGTAGTGCATTTACAAACTGTTTCATTTTATATTAACTACTGCTTTCATTTTTTTGCTGGTAAAGATACTATCTCCTTTTTATTTCCTTGTTTAGCTCAATACTCACGGAAGGCAGATTTGTAACTGTGCCCAGGAGCAGCACAGTTCTAGGGTTGCCACCTGTCCAGTTGTATACTGGATAATCCAGTTTTCAGGGTCCTTATCTGGTCATCTGGTTCTGATTAAATGTAGTCCAGTTTTTTGGGCCGTTCTGAGTTCTCAGATAGTATTACAACTGATTATATCAAATCATTCATTGGTTCATGCATGTCCGGGTTACAAAATAAGTTCTGATGTCACTTGTCACAGGCCTTTGTTTGTAAATCCAGTCTGTCTAGGAAGTATAAAGTATGGCCATTAAGACAATTAGCAGTAAATCAACCTAATCTTTTCAACTCTGAATTTTAAGTATGGTAATTTACTGCCGTGATAGGAAACATTTTTTACACCTTTATATGGTGTAATGGTTCCATTTTTTTTCCTATATTCTCATATGTTTTATACCCACTTCTTCAAATTAGTTTTCACATTTTTATTGCCTTTGCCACTGTGTTGATTATTTCTCTCCTAAGTCCTCTACAGCTACTTCTCTTATTTTTTATACTACCAACTTGAACATTACATGATATTAGCTACACCTTTATAGGCCACTGGCATGATTAGCATGGAATGGTGTGTCTGAAATTCAGAAATATGATGTCTTAGACATTTGGAAAGAAACTGCAATAGCTGATGAGGTAAAGGGAACATAATGTAGTACTGAGGACACCACAAGCACTGATAGTTCAGTTATCAAAAAGGGGTGGTCAAAGCAAATCAAAAACATGGCTGTCATGGTAAGGAAAACTGGAGAGTGTTTAACAGAGAGAGCAACAGGTTGTAAATGGGCTTTGTACATCCAGCAGATCTGGGTTTAAATTCCCACAGCCTCCGCTTGAATACTGTGAGACCCTAAGCAAGTCACTTAACCTCCCTGTGTTCCTGGGCCACCCCCTGGAAATGGGTCTTGTGCCCAATGGAAGTTATCTGGTTGTCAAAGAATAAAAATAAATAAATACAGTATGAGTTGTTGTTGAATTTATCCTTATTTATTTTTGGGTGAACATTTTCTTAATAGAACTGGGACAATCAAGCATTTGTGAGATCTGTGGCCAGGGTGGGAAGAGGAAGGAAAAAGGGAAGAAAAAGACACATACACTTTTCATGACACAACTTTATTAACTACAAATCTGAAAATGTGGAAATATATTAAGGAAGTCAGTAACCCAGCTGTCATTAATAGAAAGCATGCTGATAAATACAAACAAATAAAAGACCATGAGTATGAAAAGGCAAAGTGCAGCTCTCAGTTCCAGAAATGTTGGCTAGAAAAATATGACTGGTTGGGGTATGATGGTGCAAAAGATCTGATGTTCTGCCATTTGTGTATCAAACATGAAATACAGTTGGGTAAGGTGGACAATAACAATAATTTTCATTTTGTTACAGATAATGTCTGGTTTGATTCTGTCTCATCCCATAATATCAGTGAAGCTCATGCTAGGGCAAAGGAAAAGGAGGATGCCAGCATTGCTACTCTAGGGACAAGTAGTGAGGAGGGAATGCTGAAGCACATGAATGAAGCAACGCTTAACTGTCTGCATAAACTGTTTTACACATGCCATGCAATTGCTAGGAAAGGGTGTCCTTTCATAGACTTTGTGTGGATGTGTAGCCTTAACAATATGAAAGGACTAGATATCAGTTCAGCATATCAGAAGGACAAATATGCCTGCAACTTTATCCGCTATGTAGCCAAGGTTGAACACATGGCGCTACGAGAAAAAATTATGGGAACAAAGTTCATTTCTGTCATCAGTGACAGAACCACTGCCTTTTTTGTTACAGAAGCTGAAATAGTGTATGTGTGGTTTGCAGTTAAAGGCACAGTGCGAAACAGTTGCTAAGTGTCCAGATTGTTGGCAGGATAAATGTTATTTTATTTGCCTTTCATTTAACAAATTACTGTTAACCATACTGACTGCAGGCTACTGCAAACTTCTGTGGGCTAGTGCAATCTCTGGTTCACTAGCCCAGCTGGCTAATGCAAAAAAAGTTATGGTTGACCCCTGAGGGGGAGGCACCTAATCCAAACAAGAGATGCACTCTGGATACAGGGGTCAATACCAGTCCATTCACAGAAGAAAGGGTTCTGAAAGAACTCCTAAAACTGAAGATGAACAAAGCAGTGGGCTCTAATGGGATTCATCCCAGAATTCTAAAAGTACTAAGGGGAAAACTAGTGACACCACTGACTACCCTTTTTAACAAATCATGGGAGGATGGCATGGTAACTAACGACTAGAGGAGGGTGGATGTGATTCTCCTTTACAAAAGTGGGCGTAAAGCAGAGGCAGGAAACTATAGACCCTTTAGTTTGACCTCAGTGGTAGGGGAAACAATGGAATCACTTCTGAAAGGAAGAATTGTTGAGTACCTAGAGGCCAGAGGGGCACATGACACAAGGCAGCATGGATTCACAGCAGAAAGGTCATATCAGACAAATCTAATATGTTTATTTCACTGGGTGACCAAAGTAGTAAACCAGGGAAGGGCTGTGGACATGGCCTGCCTAGACTTTAGCAAGGCATTTGACACAGTCCCACAAAAAAGATTAATAAACAAATTAGCCAGCCTGGGAATGGGTCCAGGGTGGTAGCCTGGGTAAACAATTGGCTGGACAAACAGAACACAGAGGGTAATAGTAAATGGAGTCCACTATGAAGAAAGGGGGGTTACTAGCAGGGTACTGTAGGGTTCAGTACTGGGTCCAGTCCTTTTTAATGCTTTTATAAGTGACATTGCAGAGGGACTGGAAGGAAAAGTATATCTCTTTGCAGATGACAAAAAGATCTGCAAAAGGGTTGAGACACAAGATGGGGTGGAAAGGATGAGAAGGGACTTGGCAAGGTTGGAGGAATGGTCAAAAGTATGGCAGCTTAGATTCAATGTAAAGAAGTGCAAAGTAATGCACCTGGGAAACAAAAACCCAGGGAAAGAGTACACAATGGGGGTACTAACAACAACAAAAAATGGAAATGAACCTGGGGATAGTCATATCAGATTACCTAAAGATAAGGAAGCAATTATGAGAAGGCAGTGAGGAGGGCTGGGGGGATACTGGGATGTACTGGAAGAGGCACCTTAAGTAGAAAACAAGAAGTTGTTATCCCACTGTACAGACGGTTGGTGAGGCCCCATCTGGAGTACTGCATGCAGGTCTAGAGACCCCATCTCCACAAGGACATAGACAGAAAGGAGGCAGTCTAGAGGAGGGCAACACAAATGGTGCAGGGTCTGCACCAGAAGCCATAAAAAGAGAGACTCAAGTAGCATAATATGCATACCCTTGAGGAAAGGGGAAGGGGAAAACATGACAGAAATTTTCAAGTACCTCAAGGAAATCAACAAAGTCCAGGAGGGTAGTGTCTTTCAGAAAAAAGAGATGTGCAAGAACAAGGGGGCACAATTTGAAGATAGAGCGGGAACGTCTCAAGGGCAATGTGAGGAAGTATTTTTTCATGGAGAGAGTGGTGGGTGCATGGGACAGCCTTTCTGAGGAGGTTGTAGGGTCAAAAACAGTTGGGGAATTCAAGAATGCATGGGACAGACATAAGACAATTGTAGTGGGGGGTAGGAAGAAGTAGGCAGTATAGCGCAGTGGTTCAAGGCTCTGAGCTGCAAACATGGAGACCTGGGTTTGAATCCCACAGCCCTCACTTGCATACTGTGTGACCCTGAGCAAGTCACTTAACTTCCCTTTGCTCCCAGGTCACACCTGTAAAAAAACCTTCAGCTTAGTGTGCCACTCCTGGTTATACATAAAAAAAAAGTAGGCTGTTGGTTAACTAGGATCTGCAGCTTATCCAGTAGGTAGGGAAATGGGTAGACTGGGTGGACCAAGCGGTCCCTAACTGCTGTCAAAGTCTATGTTTCTATGTTGCTGTGTTTATATTGTACTTGTGCCCAAGCTATGAACCCTCAGCCAGTCACCCTACTTCTTGAGAGTGAAAGAGAGAGACATTGTCCAGGTGCCCAATCTATAAACCTGCAGTCATTGTACCAGTGCCCAGTCTATGAACCCACAGTCAGCCACAGCAACCCTGCATCTTATCACTAATTTACAGTAGGTATGTAGTAATGTCACGTACAATGGTTTTGATTTGAATTGTGGTGTGAATAGTATAACTTCAAAAGGGTGATCACATATGAGTGACTCGTAAATGAGCGAGTCATATTAAGTGAATTAGTTAATGGTTACCCTGCAAGGGTAGTGACCTGGTCAACAGCGACCATGCAGAAGGGCAATCAGAAGGCAGGATTAGCAAGGGGAAGGGGAGGAATAGGAGAGAGGGTTTCTGTTGGGCAGTGTTCCTGGTGCTGCCGAGCCAGCACATGCAGTGTGGTGGTGAGGGTGGCTGACTCCAGTGTAGGAGGTTCTGGGTTTGGGATGGGACAGGGAGAAATATTTTGCCACTGCCCGTGGCTCTTGTTTTTTTTTTTTATTTCTTTTGTGAGTCTCACCCCCTCCCTCACATACACCCCCCTGGAATTGAGAATCCTTCAGTGGGGGGATGTGGGGGACATGGTGGGGCACAGCCCCCCATGCATAAACATTGAAAACTACTGGCCAGATGTAGTGTTGCCTTTTTTTGTATCTCACCGAATTGCTTTTTGGCAATATACATTAGCCATAATAGTGATCACACTTTTGAGTTCAGTTTTATGACATGGAATCGGTGTGAATCCTTCCTTTACCTTTTTAAAGATGCCACTGTCATCAAATACAGGCAACTGATTTTCATTTTTTTTTCCACAGGTTACAGACTGTGTAAACTTGCTTGACTAAAGTACTCTTACCACCTAAAGGATAACATCTTCAGATCAGTATCACTCTTATTTCCTCTTTCATTTTTTCTTTTAATTCTTTCCGCAGGTGTAAAGCATTCAATGCTGGTGACATACAAGCCAGATAATTAATTTTTTCTTCGCAGATGGGACAGGCGTACTTCAGTACACCAGGGTTGTACAACATGTTATCCTAGTCCTGAAAACACGTGATGTAGTGTAACTAAGACAGTGGGCCAGTCCATGTCACTCACTAAGAGTGTGAATTTTTTTAAGGGCTTTACTAATAGCTTAGTATTTTAAGCTGGATATAACAGAAGACAGGAACAGCCATGCTGGGAACTGAATGTGGTCACGCAATGAACTCCTAATAATGTCTTCTTCATCTGTTTTCCGGTAACATTAAGGTGGTGTGGACTGCCGTCGGTGGTATCCTCAAATCAGAAGATGGACAACAGTTAGGATATGCTGAAGACCTGCAAAGAAGACAAAAATATTAATGAAACTTGTTTTCAAATGATGCCCCCCACTCCACTCATAAAAAGAAATAAATACTTACCTTACATGGCTTGACGTTTCTGTATAGCCAAAGTCATCAACCATCCAAAATGTGCTGAATACAAATGTGCCTACGATCTGAGAAAAATAAAAAAAAGTAATCAGAAATTATTCTATTTCAGTCAACCACAGCAGTAACCCCTCTACCCCCAAATAAAAATCAAATGTTACAGTACCACTTTAGATGTCGGACTCATAACATATGTCTGGCATGTGGATGTGATCATCATGCCCACCACGGTAAAGTGGCAACATTCCATTTGTATTATGTTGATTCCCTGAAAAGGAACATGACAGACTGCTTACAACACAGAATAAGATTCAATAGAAATAAAGTGACTGTGTCTATGCCAAAACAAATTACAGTGGGGTGAACAATAACTCGCTGTTGTGGTATGAAGACACACACAAAGGGCAGCATGTGTCAGTGATGCAGCAGGCATCAATGCAGGCAATGCTTTCACTTGGGACACTGTGACACATTTCTGGCCATATTCTTCATCTGGACTTTTCATACAATTATAGCAGCAGGTTAAAGGCAGCAGCAGCAACTGGCATCACCAGGCAATGCTTTCACTTGGAACACTGATGCATTTCTGGCCTCATTCTTCATCTGGATTTGTTCATGAAATTAAAGCAGTGAGACAACAGCAACAGCAGTTGGGGTCACCAGGCAATGCTCTCACTTGGGCACTGTGATGCATTTCTGGCCTTATTCTTCATCTGGACTTTTCATGAAATTAAAACTGCAGGATGTTCACAAGATAGAAAATTTTTTTTGGGGGGGGGGCATGGTAGGTGATTTAATGGTATTGTGATTATTGCACTGCTGCTGTAACCAAATGAAAGGAAAAAAGTCATAATTCTAATCTAAATCACACCTCTCACAAATGTATCAAACCACCATTATGCTTTCCACAATAGAAAAGCAATTTCTTACTTACTTTCATTTATTTATTAAATGTCATAGAGTCTGCAAAATTATGGAAGCTTCACACTTTCACTACAGATTACACTAAGGCGACACACTGCCTGCTTCAATAAAAGTGTATTGCAGCATGCGTTTCAGTGCCAGTAATTCAAAGGAAATGCAAGCACACAGCGTCCGAAAAGTTGGTGGCCACGGGAATTTGTAAAAAAAATTAAATAAAGAAAATAATTGTTTTTATTGCTGAAACCATGATAGATTTTATTTAATGTTTAACCAGGAGTGGCACACTAAGCTGAAAGCATATTTACAGGTGCGACCTAGGAGTACAGGGAAGTTAAGTGACTTGCTCAGGGTCACACATTATGCAAGTTGTGGTTGTGGGATTCAAACCCAAGTCTCCAGATTTGCAGCTCACAGCCTTTAACCACTGCGCTATACTGCCTCCCATTCCCATGAGTGGAACATTAGGGGGAGCTGGGGATTTATAATTATAAGTGTCAAGAAATCCTTGTTAATTTTATGAACATTTTCTTGGGGGATTATTATTCAGATTGGGATGATAATACCACATGCTAAATGATATATACTATAAACCGACAACATTCAGAAGATAGGAAGTTATGGGGGAAGGATTGACATGGTAGGTGACTTTGGGGTATTTTGATTGTAGTTGTTGTGGTTACGTATACTACAAAACTTTAACACAATAAACAGTATCCAAAAAGTAATACAGCCTGACAATGAAAGCATCAGTCCAAGAATGCTGTTACAATTTTGACCGATACTTTTTTATTCTATTTTACACTGCCACCTAATCTAATAATTTGTGTATATAAAAGATGCCCTTCTTTCAACAATTTAAGTATGCAGCATTACTTTTTTTTCAGAATAGGAAGTAATAAATGGAGTGCTTATTTTAATCGGCTTTGCACCATGTTTGGATCAATATTCTCACATGCTTTTGGACATCAACTATTTAAATTCAGTTCTGTTGTGACTACAATGAAGTCACATGTAGTAGATAGTGCTATATGACATAATGGAACAGTACATGTTCAGAAACACCTGGGAATACTGGTGAAAACCAGGTCACAGTAACATTACAATGAGAACTACTTTTATTCTTTCTCATTTAAAAAAATGGAGTAATGCAGAATAACATAAATTTGGGAAAGAAGGGTAGCATATGTATACAGAAGTTATTAGGTAAGGGGCAATGTAATATTGAATAAAACATATCGGTCAAAATTTTAATCACATTCTTGCTCTGATGCTTTAATTGTCATGCTATCTTAATTTCTGGTTACTGTTTAATGTGTTACATACATTTTCATAGCATACATACCCACAGCAACTACAATCAAAATACCATAAAGTCACGTACCATGACAATCAATCACCCACCATAATTTATTATATTATGAGTGTGGCCGGCTTATACTGATATCTTGCTATATCGTACTAACATACTAATTGCCAGCAGATTAGGCTTTACAGTCTGTCGAGTCTGCTCGAACCTCAGATACTTAGTTGGGTGCCGAGGCCCTCCCCCCTGTGTTCCAGAAACCCCTATCATCCATCCCCACCCCCCTGGGCCAGGCCATCATCTGATACTTCCACTTTCTGTGTCTGTCCCACCCTCTCTTGAAGCCCTTCACTGTGGAATAATCCTCTGAAAAATGTTCAGAAAAGTAACAAGTATTTTAGGAGTTGTTACTTAATTTAGTTTATTTTTTACATGACTGAGGGTCAGCAAAATGGTGGATGCTGCATGCTTTCATTATAGGTGAAACTGTGGTGCTGCAATGCACTCTGCAATAAAAGTGTCTTGAAGAGGGTATTTTAGCAGCACAATTTCAAATGAAATGAAAGCAAGCAGTGTCTGCAAAGTTGGCAACCACAAAATGTATTAAATAAAATAAAGTAAGGAGCAAGAACAAAAAATTTCTATTGTGGAAAGCAGAATGGAGTCGGGGGAGCATTTGGGGGAGGTGGGGAATCTGACTTAGCATTATGAGAGTCAAGGAATTCAGGATTAACAAGATTAACATAAGGAAGAAAATATTAATTGAACATAAATTACATACTTAATCTGTAATAAAAAAATATTGCTTAAATAAAAAGGAAAAGCAGAGAACAGTTTTTTTGGGGGGGGGGTTGTGATATAATAATTGTTTACTAGGCCTGTGGGGGCTGGGACTGACCACCAATAAAGTGTTCTTAACAAGCTGATTATCTCAGCATTCTGACCCTTGATCCTGTTCAGCTGCTGCACTGCACCATCCACTACATTTTTGATGGCTTCCACGTCAGACCACAGCACAGCCAGGTCAGCCTGTGTGGCAGGCTGTTCTGAGGGGTTGCACTTGTCGGCAGCTGCAGAAGCTGCCACTTCTGCTGCCCTGGCCATTTGTTGGTGATGCTGTGCAGGTGGATGCTCTCCTTCTTCAGCAGCTTTGGGTGCAGGAGTGGCTGGTACCTCCTGCAGCTTTGCTTCCCACTTAGCACTGTGGTGCACTAAAAGGTGTATTCCCTGATCACCCGAGCCCAAGTGGTCGCCCTTGTTCCCCCAACGTACAAGTACATCACATAACTTGCACTTCACTACTGTTGGGTTGCTGGGGAGGCAGAAGAAAAATTGCCAGATGGGAGGGCTGCGTGGATGACCAGGCATAGGCAGTGGGGGGGGGACCTGATAATGCCGCCTGCTGTGCTGCTGTTGGTGGAGGGGCAACAAGCTGCTGCTGCTGCAGTTTCTGCTGCTGCTGATAATCAGGCTACTGCTGTTCCAGTGCTACAGGGCTGGCAGTGGCTGAAACACTCATCACCAATGAAGAAGCAGCAGCAAAGGCACTACATGGCCACTTTCAACATTGTGCTCTGCCTGTGCAGAACCACTCGAGGTAAAAACAGGACCATGGTTCAGGTGAAGTGGTCACTCCAGGCCACCACACATTTGGGGCCCCTGCTGTCCAACACTTTGGCCACTTCTCTCCATATTAACTAAAATTAAACGTAAATCAAAAATAAAACAAAAAAAAATACATGTAGAACTACTAGTACTAAAACTACACTAACTAAAACTAAGTGACAAAAATAAACAATTTTTTTAACTAAACAAAGCTTTCAACTCAGCTCAAACTGGCTGCGAAACTTAAACACAATCAAAAAATATTAAAAGCACAAAAAATGTTCAATATATAGATGTTTCTGCAAAAAAGCACACCGTCCACCAACACTGCTGACTAAACAACTGCTTCTACAGGAGAAACCGAAACTAGTTCACTGACTTTCTCCCTGATTAACTGCCTGCCTACATCACGTGACCTGCAGACAGTCAGACATGTGATTTGTGGTCTGTTTCTTACCAACTTCACCTTCTCAAACTATAACTCAAAGTGGACAACACAAAGTCCATTAAAGGCGGATTTCTACCTTTTAATGGAAATTTCATATAGTGCTATGCAAATTCATAGTTGCCCACTCTGAGTTAACTTTGCAGGTGAATTTAAACTTCGCTGAATCTCTACTCATCAGCTTCATAGAACTCTGGCATTAACCTTGACCATTATATTTATTGTTTTTGCTGTATGTGATGTTGCTTGCTTTGTGGCATGTCTGAGCGCATATTAAAACATCTTGCACTTTGGAATTTGTCTATGCTTTCAGTCTTTTTGAGTGCTGTACTTTCTATGGGACAAAGTATCTAGAAGACCCCCCTCCCTATCCTTGAGTCCTTATAACACAGAGTTAAACCACTCCTTGTTGTCTAGCAGACTCCCCTTCCTATCCCTAATCCCCTATAAAATATAGCTGCACTATTCCCTGTTGTGTAGAAGACCCCCCATACCTGCAGGTAGTGACCCACCACCTCACTCCCCCATCCCAACTCAGAGACAGCAACCAGCACAGCTCTCTGCTCTCCACCATGGCTAGCTATTAACTGAGCCGTCAATAAGTGTGTGCTATTGCAGCTGAGTCAGGGATATACCCAGTTCACTGTGCTATACCCTGATCAAACTGCTGTCTAAAAGAAATCCAGGAGTGGATGGATTCCAGTTGCCTGAGGTTGAACTCGGAAAAAACAGAGGTACTGGTTGTGGACACTGATCAACAGATAGGGGGGTCTGGTGGTGTTGCGTCCTTCGGAATTTTTTTCAAGGCATCTCTCTCCCGACCTCTGAACAGGTGCATAGCCTGGGGGTGGTTCTTGATGAGAGACTGACACTGTAGTCGCAGGTGTGGGATCTCATCAAGACTTCCTTTTATCATCTTAGGAACATCACCAGGGTTAGGCATCTTGTTCCGTCTGCCGACCTTCCAACTTTAGTCCATGCCTCTGTATCCTCATGTCTGGATTACTGCAACTCCCTCTATCTAGGGCTTTCAGGGGTTGAAATCCATCACCTGCAGCTAGTGCAGAACACTGCAGCCTGGCTTTTGATGGGTTCTTGCAGATCCTGTCATATTACTCCGGTGCTACGCGACCTGCACTGGCTGCCGATTCAGTGGCAGATCACCTTTAAAGTTGGCTTGTTGACTTTCAAAGCCCTACACGATTTGGGCCCGGTCTATCTGAAATAACTTTTGGTTCCCTACTGCCCTGATAGATTGCTCCGCTTGGCTGACGAGGGGTTGCTAGAGGTTCCAAGGGTGAATTTGAAATCATCTGGTGCTCAAGCTTTTTCTTATGCTGCCCCCATCCTTTGGAACTCTCTACCCTGTCAGTTACGGGAGTATACTTCTGTGGAGGGATTTAAGAGGGGTTTGAAAACCTTTCTTTGGGAAAAAGCATTTTTGGAATACTGATTGGCTTAATGACTTGGTTCGGTTGAATATTTTCAATGATTTTTTTAATTGTTTTAATTGCTGTTTATGTAAGGTGCCTTGATAATTGAAAGGCGCCATATAAATAAAAATTATCATTATTATATTATTATCAGGCTGAACAAAGTCTTCACTCAGTTGACTACCAGGTTTTTCTCCAACTTTTTTTTTCCATCCCATGTTCCTTGTTAGGGACAGGGCCTCTTTTAGCCTCTCACAGCTACAGCTTTCCCTGTGGAAGGTGAAGCCTCCCTGGCCGAGACACAGAGTCACTATGTGAGTAGAACCATGCTTCCAGCGTTCCCTGATCAAGATACCCTGCCAAGCGGCAGGTGGTTCTGCCATGGCCTGCTTCTCCACATGACTTCCTGGGCATGCTTCTGAACCCGGGTTGTCAGAATGGCAGTGTGATGCTTTGCTGCTGGGTCATGGGAGTGGCCTGAAAGACTAATATTTAGGGACAATGAACCTAACAAAATTGTTGATATTCTGTTCTCTAGTTATAAAGTTATAGGGGGCTTAAAATTCTGCAGTTTACATGGTTGGAAAATGTAGTTTTAAAATCTATGAAAATTTGAAGGCTTATAACCACGTCACCTTTAAGGACAGAGCTCTGAAACTTAGTACACTTCTGTATAGGCAATGGTAAAGTGAGCTGAACAAATGTGGTTCAGTTTGGACTAACAGATTTGAAATTATGCAGTTTACATAATTATGAAATGTAATTTTAAAATTTCTGAAAGTCTGGTGGCTTATAGCTCAGTCACCTTTAAAGCTAGAGATCTAAAACTACACATCTGTATGGGCCTTAGTAAATTTAGCATACCTACTGCAGTACAGTTTGAACTAACATGTTTGAAATTAGATGGAAACACTGTAACTGAAATCACAATTTTGGTGAAATGTCATGACATTTTGGTGAAAATCTCACAAAATTTCACAGATGCAAAATCAGTATTTCACCAAATATTTTGCTGGAAGAAGATAAGTTTCACCCAGCCCTAATGCAGGTAACTTTCTCGGATGTAAGATCACACCTTGTCAGTTCATGGATCAATTGTGTAAGGTGATATTCAAGTACTTGGTGTCTGAACTGGTATTCAGTGAATTGAGCCAATCCATGTTAAAATCCTGAATGATGCTGGTTTCCATCAATGTAAACCTATCTTGGAGTAAGTCAGTGATAAGTTGCAGTGTAGATTTGGAAAGGTTTTGGAGACAAATATATGCATGAGAAAAACAGTATACATTTTTATTACCTAGGGTGATTTTAATAAATAGAGATTCATGGAGTGCACCCAACTAATTGTGATGTTTCAGAATGAAGGTCTTGTGCTTGATGTTACTTTTGATATAGAAGGCCAGGCAGGTCAGGCCAGGATGAAGAGTTGTGTGTGGCAGAGTCTCGTGCTGATGTTAGGTGCCTGCAGTCTGATGTATGAGACAAAAAGGGGTAAAATGGTTAGCACACCATGCTCCTGTGCCAGTGAGCTGGGTTCAGGAGTAATCTCGGAAGCAGGGTTGGGTTGTGCTCTCATGTAAATGAACAGTTAAAGAAATAGGCAGATTATGTAGTCACAAGGGGATATATTGTACTGAAAAACTGAGAAAGTTAATTATTTGTATGTATGACTTAAATTACATTATTTTTAATGTTGTTAATAATTGCAATCCTGAGGAAGAGGATTTATTTCCTCAAAATGTTGACTTAGTATACTTTGGCAGTACTGATACAATGTGGAAAATAAAATTGGTTACTGCTTAATTTGAGGTGAGAAAGTCCATTCTCCAGTTTGGCTGCACTATTAGAGGGTTTTTTGGAGCAGACTAATTCTGATTCTTCTTTACCATTCCTGGCAAGGTCACACTGGATTTTGGTTATTGGCAGGGTTGGGTGGCCTGGGAGCTGGTGTGATGTTGTCACATGGCAGCAGTCCCAGTTTAGGAGGGATAGTACTGGATTCTGCCACTGCAGCAATCTCTCGGGTGGACCAGGGAGCTTGCCTACTACAAAGAATAAACACTGCATGCATGCAAGGCCTGATGGGCTCCACCTGTCATCTGTGGGAAGTGGACAGGATTCAGAGATGGGTTCAAAAAACAGAAAATGTTCATGACTCCTGGTCACATGTTTGAAAGCTGATGTTACACTTAAGCCCCAATCCGTATGAATCCCCACTATCCAGACAGTGGGGGGAGTGGATGATGGGGCTGAAAAATTGCTAGCCAGGCCAGAATGTCAGGTGGGAGGTAGCAGTCCAAGAGCAAACGTTTGTATTAAAAAAAACATGTAGTTTACTTCATTGAGCAACATCAGAAACTGTTAAACTCAAAAACAGCGTGGCAGCTGCCATTTTTTGGTAAGGAATAAATGGTAGAATGAGTTGTTTAAATGTACTAGAGGTGTAGCTAGGTATAATAGGTAAATCTGGTTACAAACTATGTATTTACTAGGAATTAATCATTTATTTATGTGTCTGTTTATTTATTTATTTATTTATTGAATTTTGTGAACTGGGTAGGCCCACTGGAAAAAAATAGTCCCTTTTTCAGGGGTGACCTGGAATTAATTACATAGACTACATATAGTATAGATTATGTTGAGTCAAAAATATACAAAAATATATCATCTAAACATACTAAGCCAAGTGCATTTAATATCTTGAAACTTTATTCGCAGTGCTGCAAGAGATTCTTACATAAGCAAAATCAGATTACAGGTCAAGGCAAGAACACAGTAGAGTACATTTAAGACTGGCCCCACAGTGATAAGCTGAGGTTCAGGAAACAGAATTCTTCTTACAATACAGAGGCATAATTTATTTTTTTATTTAATTAATAAATCGGAAAGACCTTTGAGCCAAGGGCTCTTTTACAGAGGTTCCACGTCAAGTCACAAGAATAGCAAATTACAATGGTTTCAGAAAGTAGTACAACATGAGGAAAATAATTACATAAACAAAAGAACAATATGGCAAGATAAATATTATATAAAGTGGAGCCAGTGGTCTTGTCTGAAGAGGGGTGAAAGGGCTAACAAGGAGAGAAGTACAGGGGGTGAACTGAGGGGTAGAAGGAGCAAAATAAGAGCAAAGATGGAGATGCCACAATAAAGTTTAAGCAGGAAAGACCCACAGGGCGGGGAGTAGAGGGAGAAAACAAGGTGAGGAAACAAAGGAGAAAGCAGGAAAGTGGGAGTGGAGGGGTAAGGGAAGGGAAGGGGGGATGAGGTAGAATGAAAAGAGGGCAGAAATGAGAAAGGGATAAGGGAGGAAGTGTGAGTGGAATAGTGCAGCAGCAGCATAGGGCTATACAGAGGCAAATGGTAAAATAGGGAGGTCCCAGCGCATTTAGCTGTCAACAGAGATTAGGTATAGCAGTCACAAGAAGCTCTGGAACTAGAAATTGATGTCACATAGTTTAGTCTAGAGGTGCTGAGAAGAGGCTGCAGTTACAGGACAGCAATTGCAGGAGCACAGATTGCACTCGAGAAGATAAATCTTGAGGCCTTTTTAAAATTTAAGTTAAGAACAGTTCTGGAGGGAATCAGGAAGAGTATTCCAAATGGATGGAGCTAAGCTTGCAAAGGATCTCGCTCCTGCACTAGTCTTAACCCTGGGTGTTCAAATAAAGGGCAAACGGAGGACCTGAGCACTCTACATGATGCTTTAAGAGACAAGATGCCCTGAAGGCAGAGACGAAGGGACCTTTAAAAATTTTGTTGGTGAGGCAGAGGAAGGCATATTCTAGCCTGTCCTCCAGGGATGGCAGATTCAGGGCAAGGGAGATATTGCAGTGGTGCATCCTAAGTGGAGCACCCAAGGCAAATCTTACTGTAGAGTACCTTAAGTTTATTTTGTTCAGTGCTTCTCAGGGAGTTTAGAGTTAGGGCTCTGTATTGTAGAAGGGGGAGCAGTGTGCTTCTAGTAATGACCAGCCTTCATTCATTAGTTAGGTCGTTACTCAGGCAGTATAATAGGCCAATTGTTTGGTGCAGGGATTTGCAAACATAATCAATTTTGGTTCTGAAGGAGATTTCTTAGTTCAGGTATACTCCTAGGTATTTAGTTGCCTTAACAACCTCAACATGGTTACAGCCTGATGTGGACAGGTCTAGTAGGTGCTACCTCACTGTACACAAATGTCTGGGGTGGAACAATATGGCTCTAGTCTTTTTGGCATTAAGGATCAATTTATTGGGCAAGAGCCATCTTTCTAGTACCAGGAAGTACTCAGCCAGGAAACAGTTAAAGAGGGGTACTTCTCTAGAGTTCCTAGGAAGTACTGTGCCATCAGCATACAGCTGAATGAATGCCCCTCCACAATGAGCAGGTACATCATTTACAAATAGGGAAAAGATCAATTAGCCTAAGATTGACTCCTGAGGGCCACCATCCATAATGGGTCATAACATGCAATGCACACCTTTCAATTTCAGTAATGAGTGAACCATCAGTGGGACACACTATCCAAGCCAAGCCTCTTGAGTTTTTCTATCATGACACCAAGATTAACTAGATCAAATGCTTTAGTAAGATCTAAAAATATTGCCCCTGACATGCACATCCCATCCATGTCACCTAGATATCTGTGATCAGTCTAACCAGAGCAGTATCAGTGCCATGGAGTTTTCTGAAACTATGTTGCCAATCAGTCAAGAGGTGACGTTGCTCTAGATATTCTTGGATCTGGTTATATATTACCCTTTCTTGTATCTTAGCAACAGAACTAAGTAGAGAGATGGGGCAGTATTTTTCTATTAACTCTTTAGGGACACCCTGATGAATGGGTATTACAATGGCAACCTTTCAGCTGTCAGGGATTTTCCCCTCCATTGGAAACTTCTTAAATAACAGCAATTGGTGAGGCAATTACAGGAGCTGCAATTATTAGCAGCTTATGCTCTAGTTTACCTTAACCCTCTGAGGTTGCTTTTAGATGATTAAGATGAGTCAGAACCTCTTTCCTGGTTACTTATTGAACATTGAATCTGAGCTCTGATATCTCATATTCATTCAGATCTTGGGTTCCATGTGTGTTTCAGAGGAGGGAATTTAAAATCTATTCTGGAAGGAGCAAAAAATGAATAAATAAAAATAAGCTACTTTTCACTTATCACAGTCACTCAAATTTATAAATGTAGTTCTTCCTAAACATATAATATTCTTTGCAAAAAACTACATTAATGCAACATTTAGGGTTCAGCCTATAGCGACAAAAATAAGGAAATGTGGTTTTAGGGTTTCCAACCCTCAAACCCCAGCCCCACCCCTGAAGCAAATTGGGGTGGAGTCTTCCTTGGGGTTCTCAACACTAAAGCTCACCAAATTTTATACACTCCTGAAATATACAGACCTGTGTCCATCACATCTAAGCTTTGTTGCTACTGCAGTGGGGCAAGTATTAGGGTTGAGAACCCCAAGTAAGACTGCACCCCTAATTTGCTTTGGGATGTGGTGGGTTTGAGGGTTGGAAACTCTAAAACCATATTTCCCTAAGTTTGTCACTATAGGCTGAATTATAAAAGTTACATTAATTCAGTTTTTTGCAAAGAATTTCCTTACTTTCTGAGATAGTATAATTGTATCCTCATTTGCTCAGAAGAGCAGGGCTCTGTGCGCCTTCTACATAGATGCATAGATGTATGTTGCTAAGGGAAGTGTAGGGCCCTGTGGACCCTGCACTTTCATTTGTATCAAAACAGAAACCAAATTGTCAGCATTGCCTTCTTATTACCCTGCTCATGAACCCAGTAAAGAAAATATTCAAATCCCCACTGAAACGTAGTTCTGTGCCATGGAATCGTCATTCTGCACCACAGGTGTGAAAACACAGTTTGCCCAGGATTTGAAAAATGACTGCTGTCACATTCATGTGGTGGTGTAAAAAATGGCCATGTTGAAAATTTTGGGTCAGAATATTTAGGATTAGAAAAGATGTGAATGAGCATAGCAAAATTTCAATGGATGTGCAATACTTTGCCATAGTCAAATATTTTGAACTCAAATTTTCAACATAACCTTCTTATGATCCCACCTCTTGAACAAGGGTGGTGAACATTTTCAAATCCGTCTGAAAGGTGATTTCACCAAGTGACTGCAAAATCACCTTTTGGGCTCAATTTGCGAACTTCCACCACCACTGGTCATGAGGTGAAGTCCCAAAAAGGCCATGTTGAAAATGTATGATCAAAATATGTATAAATGACAAAGATATGCATTAAAGTTCAAATTCCCATTGAAATACACTGAACCACACTTACCTTAGTTTCTCATATTGCAGTTTATGGTTCCAGCAGCAAGATATGTCTTCAACTTGAGAGTACATCTTCACCCTGGGACATGTTCAGGTGAGTGAGGGTGTGTGTGGAGTGTGAGGGGTGTGGCATGCTGGATGCTCAGTGGGAGGTCAGGTGAGGAGTCAGATCAGCAAGGGATTTTGTTTTACGGGTGTAAAGTAAAAAAAGAAGACACGGATGGACAGTTTTCTTTATTACAGGTTATTGCAATATGGGAATGACAATTTGAGGGTGAGGGTGCCACTAGACATGAGGGAAACAGTGGAAACATATGGGGATGGGGACTGGGGACATGCCACTAGACACCAGGGAAAGATTACTGAATATGTAAATGGTGATTGGACGGGTGGGTGTGCCACTAGCCACCAGGAAAACATTGACATATATGGGGATGACAAAAGAATTGTGGGGGCACTAGACACCACCTACAGATTACTGAATATGAAGATGATGATTGGAGAGGTGGTGGTTTCACGCAACATGAAGTAAATACTGAAATATATGGAGACAGCAATCAAAGGATTGGGGTGCCACTAGACACCAAGGATACATTAAAAATGCAGGGATGGGGGCTGCAGGGTAGGGGGTTCCACTAGACACCAGGAAAACAGTAAGTGAATACGGGGACAGCAACTGGAGGGTGAGGGGTGCCACTAAACACCAGGTAAATATTAACAAAATAGGGGGATGGTTAATGGAGTGTGGGGGTACCACTAGACACCAGAGAAACATTGAAATATATGGGGATGGCAATAGAATTGTGGGGGTGGGGACACTAGACACCAGGGACAAATTACTGAATATGGAAACAGTGATTGGAGGGGTGGTGGTGTCACTAGACATGAAGTAAATACTGAAATATATAGAGACAGCAATCAAAGGGTGGGGTGCCACTAGACACCAAGGACACATTATAAAATGCAGGGATGGTGACTGCAGGGTAGGGGGTTCCACTAGACACCAGGAAAACAGTAAGTGAATATGGGGACAGCAATTGGAGGGTGAGGTGTGCCACTAGACACCAGGTAAATATTAAAAAAATAGGAGGATGGTTAGCGGAGTGTGAGGGGTGCCACTAGACACCGGGGAAACATTTTCTGTTTATCTTTTTGTCTATGAAGGAATCCTTTTTTCATAATGCCAAATTATTTTTTCATATAGTCATACAAAAGAAGTGGAAGCGAGTAATAAAAAAAAGATGGGAAAAAAACAACAACAACAAAAACACATTTGGGGTCATTTTAAGAATAATAAAGTGCAGATTCCACCTAACAGAGTCCTAACATAGACCTTTTGGCAATTCCACTTAACAAACTATATAAATCAGCTTTAGGACTGAGCATGTCCATCCCAGCCACCTTAGTAAGAGCAGAACTGGGTATATCTAGTCCAAAAGTGTTGCCTGATGCCAAGAAAATTAACTACTGAATTAGATTGACTAGAATGGATAACCAGAGATTACCGTACGTGTATCAGGCTGAAAAAATAACTTGGCAATCAATGGGTTGCAGACAATCAAAATGGCTGAAAAACACTGAGGCCCAGATATTCAAACTGTGCCAGGCTGTGGCACAAGCCTGGGCGCAGCGCAACTTGGCTGCGCAGTGGTGTTGACTGGGCGATATTCAATGGAGCTGAGCCATGGCACAGCATCATTGAATATCTCACCCTGACCACCCTCAATGCGCATGGTGCAGTGGCAATGCACCAGCATAAGTGGCCAAAGTGGAGCGGGGGATGCGCTAGTGCAAGTTCCGTTGCCCTATGCACAGCAACCGCGATATTCAAAAGAGCACATGCAAATGGGGCCACTAATGTATGCAAGGTGCAATGGGGTCATTGCATGTCATTATAACCCATTTTCACGTGGGTACGATCCCCAGTGACTTGCGCCTGGCACCCTGCCAGGCAGCAGATGTCAGGGACCGACACCCCCTGCAGTGCGGCAATGTACCCCACAGCCCGATTGTGGGCATTTGTAAAAGAAAAGAAATCCAATATCCATGGTGGTCCAGTGGACTGCTGTCCGCCCGATCGTGGGCTGAAGTGTTGATAAATTAAATCCAATATCCCTGGTGATCCAGTGGACCGCTGTTAGCCCAATCATGGGCATTTGTAAATGAAAAGGAATCCAATATCCCTGGTGGTCCAGCTGACCCCACTCTCCACCCGCCCACTGATCCCCCTGCCCCGTTCCCCTGTCAGCGGTGGGCAGCAGCACCTCACCCATCTGCTGCTGCCGCCGCCCACGATTACCGACATCAGGGCCAGACGCTCATTGGTCCACTGCGTGAGCCATCGGTGCAGCTCAGATTATACTACTTATTCCAGATATGTGAATGGACCCATTCACATATCTGAAATGTAGTACGCATGGTTGCACGCCCATTGGCTCACGCTCTGGACCAATGGGCGTACAGCCCTACCGACGGTGCCAGTCGGCGGGCGGCGGGGTGGCAGGCAGGTGGGGTGCTGCCACCCACTGCTGACCGGGGAGGAAGCGGGGCGGTGGGGCTCAGTGGATGGTTGGGATGGGGGGGTCCACTGGACCACCAGGGATATTGGATTTAATTTATCAACACTTAAGCCCGCGATCAGGCTGACAGCAGTCCATTGGACCACCAGGGATAGTGGAGTTCTTTTATTTTACAAATTCCCACGATTGGGCTGACAGCGGTCCACTGGACCACCAGGGATATTGGAGGGTCATATTTGTACGTATGCCTGCGATCGGGCATGGGGGGCGCCGCCAGGTGCAGCCGGAGCTCGGGTGGCCACCCACAGGTGGCAGCTGCCATGTTGCACCCTGCAATACGGCAGCTCACCTGTGGGTGGCCAGCCATTGTTCCTTTTTTTTTTTTTGGATCAACTTTGTGCGGCGCAAGTAGGGGTTACACATGCATGGACTCAGCACATCCTGGGTTGAATATCGGGATATGCAGACTATGCATGGGCACGCCCCCTCTACCTGAGCTGCATACATTACTGGTGAGCTCCGGTGCATCAGGATGTGTGCCAGGCACAATTCCCATTTGAATATTGTGCTGGGGTGCATCAGTGCATTGTGCATGGTGCAACACTGTTGCGCCATGCGCAACCCTTTTGAATATCTGGGCCTAAATATTTATTCAGCTCATACGGTTTAGAATTTTTAAAAGGATATGCAAATAAGGGGATTCTAATTTGTTTAAAATACAAAAAGAGTGTCACAAACAGAATTATTAATTGTCATAAATCCAGAGATTTAGAAAGAAGATTTTACCTAAAAATCTCACCTTGGATTATACAAAATGATATCAGACATGCTTATAGCTATTAAATAAATGTACTAACTGATCATACTAAATGCAAGTTGTACACCAAATATCATCTGGAACTTTTCCAGAGCAATATTGTAAAGGCCAGACACCTGAAATTAATTGAATTATCTCATAGATTCTGTGACCTTACAATGACTAAACCAGAAGATCTTAATCACATTATGTTCTCTTGCAATTGGTATAATAAGGTCAGGAATTACTGGCTACAACTCATATGGAAAGTGGTACTATTCTCTGATAGAAGTATAATGCTCTGTATAACGTTCATTTTGTAAGATGAACATATAATAAATAGGGTAGCAGGCTACTTAAAAGATATTTCTTTAATAAGATTGAAACATGGCAAATGAATAGTGTTTAACTTTAGAATAATTAGTGCTAAACTACAAGATGTTCACTGTACCTTTTTTCACATTAAGTATTAAAGTCCAAGAATGAGAACAAACCATACATATACAATAATGGATGGGGAAGTGTACTTAATGAGAAATTAATGGTTGCCCGAGGTATGGGATGCTACATAAACCCCGAGGACGAAGCCCGAGGAGTTTATTAAGGTATCCCATACCGAGGGCAACTATTAATTTCAAATTGAAAACACTTCCCCATCCCTTATTAAATATAATTGCTGGTCAGCAATTTTTTGTTTTACGTCTTTACATTTTCCATTTATTTTGCGGTTGCGATCTTACTGCTGTTGTCTTCCCATTGCCACTGCCTGTTCTTTGTCGCCATTGAATGGCAGGATCATCCAGATAGTGAGTGAGAGACATGCTGCCATTTCTAAATGGTATCATCAACAAGATATTCTTTAATTTTTTTAAAAAGTTATGAGAACGTTTGCTCTGGCAGCTCCTTGCTAAGCGAGTAAGGAGCCACCATGTTTTTCGAGCTGAAAGCCCACCCCAGACCACACCCAGAGCCAATCAGGCAGCCAGTTTTCATGACTGACTCAGCACGTGTTCCCCGTTATAACGGGGAATTATAACTTGGTCAGGCAATGTAAAAAATTACTGATCAGTTATTATAATATAATAACATACATACCTCAAAAAGAGTACAGATACACATAAGAAAGAGAAAAAATAACAAGTAAGCCATCCTGAACCCATACCCCCCACCCCGGAGCTCAGCAAATGAAACATTGCAGTGAAAGGGGGAACAGAAGCATAGGGGACTCTCAAAGCCTAATACAGTACATATAAAATAAAAACCAAAGATAGTAAACAGCCTACAAATTGTAAGGCTGCAAAAACTATGGCTGTGGTCTTGTGGAGAAAATTGAAGGCAAAGTATACAGAGATTCCCATCTGAAATGAAATTGAGCAGGACATTTCCTAAGATAGACAATATGTTTTTCCACCATCAATGCTAACAGGATTTCTTAATGCCACTGCCGCTATTGAGGAATTGAGGAGTCCTTCCAATGTTGTAATATAATGAGTTTTGCAGTTAAGGATACATGCGCCATATGGGCCTTTTGGACATCTGAGAGGTCTGGAGGATATAACCCTATTAAGCAAATCTCAGATGAAAAAAAGATCCTGCAGGTCCAAAAGTGGGTCCAGGGAATCCCTGATGGAATTCCAAAAGAGGGTTACATTATCGCAATCCCACAACACATGTTACAGCATGCCCTCCATAAGGCCACATCTGATACATAAGGAAGAGGATAGTTTGTCCATTCTAAATAGTTTAGATGGGGTGTAATAAAAGTAATGAAGTATATAAAATTGTGTAAAATGAAGTTGATCCTGCTCGATGTACTTATAAAGGGTTCGCCACATGGAATGCCAAAAAATTGGGGGTGTTCTGCAGGTCTAACAGCTGTGACCAGTAAAAACAAACACCAATTGGACTGTAAGAGCTCAATGTTTGAAAAAGCCAGTATAGCTTGGATATGGGATGAGGCTGCTGAGCTGCAGTAAGAAGGAAATCATGCACCCCAGAGTCCCAACACATCCAGGGTCGAGGGCCCAGGAATTTTGATATGGAATGAGTCAGCTGGAAGTATTTAAAGCTGGCAGCATTTGGAAGGTGGTAACGACTCCTAATACAATGAAATGGAGAAAAAGAGACCCCATCCAAATAGGAATCTATATTTAAGTCATGAAGAAGGGGGCAAAAGGAGGGTTGGACAGGCCTACCAGCAATCTGAATATTAAGATTGCCAATGAGAGGTTGTGCCACTGATTTAGACCATAGCAGTCTCAGATACACACTTAATTGGTGATGGGCATTCAATGACCCAAAAAGTAGTGGGGAGCAGAGGAGCTTGGGTAAATATTCACTGTACCTACCATACATATAACTTACAACACATACCAATAGTTGGACACTAGGTGCTAAACAAACAAATGAGTCAGTATAAGCAACATAAGTAATATGCCATCTAAGTTCTAAAATTATGTGCATGGATTTCTTTGTACCAATGTGATCTAATGTGATTCTGTTCTATTTTGTACTTTTCATGTACTTATTATGTATGTATATATTCTATGTATTATTTATGTAAAGGTCTCTGACTGAACAATAAAATTTGAAACTTGAAACCTAACAAGACTCCTGATGTGCAAGACTCCTGTGTTGGCCTCTCTGCAGCACGTCATTTTTTTGTGGGTTTTCAATTTTATTTTCAAAAAAACGTCAGCCTAAGAATCAGGATTCTTTTCATATGAAAATGATTCATATGGCCAAATTCTTTTTTTGCTCAAAACATCTGTCCTGAAGTGCTTACTGAGCATGCTCAGAACACAAAATTTTGAAAAAATTACTAACTCTGGAACAGATTCATATTTGTTCACCAAACCAGTGATAGGCACTGCTGTGGACCAGAACCTTTCTACCCTACAACTTTCAGACCTAAATTCCAAATTTGGGGGCACTAGGGGCTGACAAAAAAAAAAAAACTAAAAAAAAAAAAAACTGAAAAATTCACTTATGTCACCATCTTGGTCTCAGTATCTGCACATCCACCTTGAAAAAATATTGGCACTTCAAGAGAACTACCCCACAAGATTGCACATGCAAAATGTCATGCAAGTCCATTGAACGATTGTGAAGTTATTAAAGTGCAAAAATTGGGGTTTAACATTAAACAACCCTAAATATTGTGATGTGACCATGCCACTATAATAACCTATTAGATGTGGGTGCCTGTGAAGATCTTGATGATAGTTTCATCAAGTGAAGCTGGACCATTCTGACACACCAATACTTGGTGAGTATTTTCATAAAAGGTGTCATACATACTCTGCAGTGACAGCTCTAAAAGAAGATTTCAGGGACCATCAAGAAAACCTACTATAGGAGATTATATTTGCAAGAATCTTTTTATTTTTTTTTTCTTTGCTAACCGGGTAAGGCCCACTAGGCACAAGTGCTAGTTTTCTGGGCTACTCAGGATCTTTGGGCTGGTTAAGTGACTTGCTCAGAATCGCACAGCATGCAAGTGGAGACTATGGGACTCAAACCCAGGTCTTCAGGTATCATGCTTATTCCCAGCTTGTTACTCTAAGCTGTAGGCTATACTGCCAGGCTAAAATGCCAGCCTTTTGAACTTTATATAAACAAACAAACATTTGCTTCCATTTTTACATTATCTTTGATGTTTCAGATTCTGAATGATAATGTTGCTTTCTCAGCTGCTTTTTACACTGGCACTGACACCTTTTAGGGGGAATATGTAAAAGGTCATAAAGAAGAAAGCACGGGTAGCTGAGGACAAAAGGAGGGAGGGAAGATGTTCTCCTGACAGACCACTCAGAATAGCCCAAGAAAGGATTAGTGATAGGAAAGTGATCATCATAGAATAATGTTTATAGTCTGTAATTTGCTGCTACTATTAGTAAAGTGCTATTGTGGAAAACCAATTTTTCTTGATGGTCTCATGGAGTGAGGGTGTGGGAGCATCCCAGTCACCTGCTCTACACACATTCTTCCTAATGAGCTGAGGGTTCACATTTCACTGCAGTGTTCCATGCTTTGAAAAGAGAGTGCCCCTGCATTTGGAACCATAGTGCCAGTGAGAGAACAAGAGTAAACTGTGAATGTACATGCAGCCTACAGTGGTATGGGGTTGGCAGAAGAGGCAGCTCCTCTTCCTAACAAAGGTACACACAATAGAGAGAGGTGTGGAAAGGCATCACTTCTCCTTGTGTACTGTAATGTTTATTTATTTAGTTTTTTTTGAACAGGTAAGTGCACTAGACACACACTGATTATTTTCAGGCAGGACCCAGGAGGGTACAGAACAATGATACAACAGCAGAACAATCAGACAGAGGTAAAACAATGTGGCAAACATAAGCATTACTTTTGAACAATACAATTCAGGAGGAAGTAGGTACAAAACATAACAAATACAGCAAACATAAGCATTACTATTGAGCAATACAGTTTGAGAGGAAGTGGGTATAAACATGACACATTGAGCTAAGACAGAGATAATAGATCAGATTACTACAGTAGGAGAAGGTGAGTGTAAATTTTTCACACAGTAGAAGATCGACGGGGGTGACATTTGATAGGAAGGAGTTCGAAAATATGTGGGAAGAAAAAGACAGAATTTAGGGGTCAGTTGCAAGTGCAGACATCATAGTCACTTAGGAACTTCTGAAGTGCTTGTTTGACACTAAAGTGGAACTGCATGGCTCTGATGTGGGATGGGAGAGCATCCCAGATTCTTGGGTCAAAGGAAGCAAAGGCCTGTTCACCCATCTTGGTGGCAGATCTGGGGACCACCAGAAGAGATTGGATACAGGAGCACAGGAGGTGTGATTGTTTCTGGGGGGTCAACAAGGCTGCAAGGGCTGCTGGTTTGGAGGACCTTATGATGTTGTCAATCATACGGCCAAGTGCAAGTAGGTGGCGAGAGGATGGGGACAACCAGCCCAGCTTGGTATACAGACAGCAGTGGTGGGCTATTCTGTGAGTGGAGGGAGCAATCTGGTATACATTGTTGTATGACACATTCCATTGGTCTAAGTTTGAAGAACTGGTTGTGTAGTATGAAGTAAGACCATACATGATGCTAGGAAGAAAGATACCCCTAGATATTGCAAGTCTGGCAGTAAAAGTCAGAGAATATTTAATTTTGTATGACATTCCAAATTTGGAGTTGACAGATCTGCAGACATCTGTGATGTGCACTTTGAAGTCTAGGACAGGGTTCAGTGTAACACCAAGATATTTGAATGAGTTGATAGTAGAGAGGAGAGAGCAATCTGAGCATTGGATGGTGAGGTCAGTGCTCTAGGATTTGAGCTTAGGTGAGGACACATATAGCATAGCCTGGGTTTTGCTGAAATTTAGAATGAGGCTGTTTTGTGTTAGCCAGGACTGAAGTCTTCCAAAATCAGCAGCCAGTTGTGAGTTGATCTCATCTGTACTGTGAGAGCTGGTGTAGAGCACCATGTCATCCACATAAAGAATATGCCAGATGTTAACTGGAGCACATTTGCTGCAGCCACATCCAAGAGCAGGGTCCTTCTTGGTGCCCTACAGGGGGCTTGCCTCAGACAGCTAGTGATGGAACCCACTCAGGAGGGAGCAATCTTAGACCTGGTACTCTCAAATGAGGACAAAGAGAGGATCTCAGATTTAGAAGTGGGTAGCCATCAGGGAGCAAGACCACCAGTGTGGTTCATGATAAACACAGCCATAGAGTCAAGCCATACAAAAGTGAGGGCACTGGACTTCAGGAGGGCTGACTTTGGCAAAATGGGAGAGCGCATAAAGAATGCACTAGCAAATGGGCAGGATGGAGGGTTGGCAGAATAATGGGAAAAGTCAAAACTGCCATCACAGAGGCAACAAGCCTTGCTGTGAAACAAATAAAACAAAATGAAGGAAGGAAACACTATGGTTCTCAAAAGAGGTAGCGGGGAAGGGTAGGGAGAAAAAGACAACATTCAGGAAGTATAAGGAATCACAGAAGTAGCAGGACAGGGAACTTTATCAGTTAAAGCAGATAGAATCAAGGAAGACAGTCATAATAGGAAAAGTACCAACAGAGGAAAAGATAGCCAATTCGGTTAAAAAAGGGATAAAGCCAGTCCAGTGGCACTGAGGGTCGACGTGCTGGATGCCACACCTCACGCCAAGCTGGCGACCTGGGTTCGAGAACAACCATGGGCCTCTGGGGGTCTGCAGGGGCAGGAGAGGATTGAGGGTCCATAGGACTGCTCTCCTTTCCTGGGGGCGGGGGATACAGTCTACGCAACTTACGTGGCCTCTGTTGGTAGATGGGGCAGCACATTGTGGAGACCGAAATAAGGGGGTATGGGAGCTTCAGTGGACATCCTGTGGGCAGGTGAGGGAGTGTGCCCATCAAGTGCTGGAGGTAATTGCATGTCCGAGCTCCCAGGAACCAAGAAAAATGTGAAAAACCCTAGCACCCAGGTCGGCGATGGTCTACCTATCTGACTCACCCACACTCACAGTCAGACTCTCCCATCCAGCCTCGGAGTCTTAGGTTGCCTTGGTGGCAACTGAACCCTTCAGACAGAGTGCCAGCTGGAGTTATGGAGGCCCTTACCCGGGGGCCTCAGAGCTGGGTAGTCAGTCACTGTGAAGCAACCAGAATGATGTTGGATGTAAGGAATGGGAGGTCTCAGACCGAGTGGGACTGTGGGTTGGACTTAGGCAGTGCTGGAGAGAGAACTAAGGGACCAGTGATAGGAGGATTAAAAGAATATACAAAAAAAAGTGGGGGGCTAAAACCTTTTATGTACATTTGGGAGCAAAAAAAAAGACCAAGGGAGGGATAGCAAGGGTTAATAAAGGGGAAGGGAGGTTGGCAGAGGGTGACAGTGAAAATGCAGAGATCGTGAATGAATCTTTTTGCTCAGTATTCGCAAAAGAAGAGGAGGGGAAGGTACCTAAACCAAACAATAGAAGCACTCTGGCTGGGGTGGGGGGGTGGATACCAGTCCATTCAAAGAAGAATGGGTCCTGAAAGAAGTCCTAACACTCAAGGAGGACAAAGCAATGGGGCCTGATGGGATTCACCCCAGAATTCTAAAAGAACTATGGGGACAACTAGTGATACCACTGACTACCTTTTTAAACAAATCATGAGAGAATGGTGTGGTACCCAAGGACTGGAGTAAGGCAGATGTTATTCCACTCCACAAATCTGGGGGCAAGGCAGAGGCAGGCAACTACAGACCTGTTAGTTTGACCTCAGTGGTAGGGAAAATTATGGAATCACTTCTGAAAGAAAGAACTGTTGAGTGCCTAGAGGTCAGCAGAGCACAGGACCCAAGGCAGCATAGACTCACAGTGGGAAGGTCATGTCAGATGAATCTAATAGATTTCTCTGATTGGGTGACCAAAATAATAGACAAGAGAAGGGCTGCGGATGTGGCCTACCTGGACTTTAGCATGACATTTAACACAGTGCCTCACAAAAGATTAATAAACAAGTTAGCCAGCCTGGGAGTGGGTCCCAGGGTGGTAGCCTAGGTAAAAAATTGGCTGGACAACAGGTTGCAGAGGGTAATAGTAAACAGCATCCACTCTGAGGAAAGAGGGGTTACTAGTGGGGTACGTCAGGGTTCAGTACTGGGATCATTTCTCTTTAATGTCTTTATAGGTAGCATTGCAGAGGGTCTGGAAGGAAAGTATGCCTCTTTGCAGATGACACAAAGATCTACAACAGGGTTGACACACAAGGTGGTGTGTGTGGAAAGGATGAAAAGGAACATGGCAAGGTTGGAGGAATGGACACAAGTATGGCAGCTTAGGTTCAGTGCAAGGAAGTGCAAAGTAATGCACCTGGGAAACAAAAACTCAGGGAAAGAGTACACAATGGGGGGGTTACTAACAACAGCAAAAATGGAACGCAACCTGGGGGTAGTCATATCAGATTACCTAAAAGTAGGCAAGCAATGTGAGAAGACAGTAAGGAGGGCTGGAGGACACTGGGATGCATAGTTAGAGGCATCACCAGTAGAAAACAAGAGGTTGTTATCCCTCTGTATAGACAGTTGGTGAGACCCCATCTGGAGTACTGCATGCAGTTCTTGAGACCCCATCTCCAGAAGGTATAAACAGGATGGAGGCAGTCCAGAGGAGAGCAACTAAAATTGTACAGGGTCTACACCAGAAGCCATATAAAGAGAGAGAGACTAAAGGAGCTTAATATATGTACCCTAGAGGAAAGAAGGGAGGGGGAGACGGGACATGATAGAAACATTCGTGTACCTCAAGGGAATCATCAAAGTCCAAGAGGGTAGCATCTTTCAGAAAAAGAGATGTGCAAGATCAAGGGGACACAATTTGAAGATAGAGGGCAGATGGCTCATGGGTAAAGTGAGGAAGAATTTTTTCACAAAGAGGGTGGCTGACACATGGAACAGCCTTCCAGAGGAGGTAGTGGGGTAAAAACAGTGGGGGAATTCAAGAATGCATGAGACAGACATAAGCAATTCTAGTGGATGGTAGGAGGAAGTAGACCGTTGGTTAACTAGGATCTGCAGCTTATCTGAAAGGTAGGAAAATGTGTAGACTGGGTGGGACAAGTGATCCTTATCTGCCATGAAAGCCTATGTTTCTATCTTTCTATGTAAAGAAGGGTGCTGCCATGCAGTGGGGTTTTGGAAGCATCATTTTTGAATATACAAAACAGCGGTGGACCAAGAATGGAACCCTGGGGCACCCCAGTGTTGACAGTGGTGAGTTTGGAGATTACCTGGTTTACTTTGACAAATTGTTGCCTCTGACTTAGGTAGTTGGAGAATCATTTAAGGGATGTGTTGGAAATGCCCAGAGTGAAGAGCTTGGACTCCAGTTTAGAGTGATTTAAGAGATCAAGGAACAAGCACCATAAGAGGAGACAGAACAGGTAGTTGTTCACTCCCTGTGAAGAATAAGAAATACAGTTTATAAAACAGAGCAGTGTGAGAGCAAAATGTGGGAGCTGTAGTAGGGAGTCAAACAGAGGCAAGACTGCACCTCCTGCCCTTGAGAGAGCCAATCAGCAGTGAGGATCGGTGGGACAGAAAGAAGAGGGGAGTTAAAACCCCACTGCAGTTCCCAGTCCTAACATTGCCACTGTGGCCTGCCAATTAGTGGAGGATGTCCTTGGACACATTGGCAGGACCCCTCCCCCCATGGCAGAAGTGGAAGAAGGCAGAAACAGTGGAGCTTTGGAGATACAGAAAGGCTCCAGGTGAGAGCCAATCAGAGATGAAACCATGGCTCCAGCCCTTGAGAGAGCCAATTGATGATGACAGACTTCTTCCTGCTACTGCATAAGGACTAGGCTTTTAAGCAGCCCCCCACACTGTGGCCCCCTGCACAAAGGACCAATGTGCAAAGTACATCACAGCAGAGTCTGCCTAAGAAGGCAGCCAGCCACTTGCGGATCCCTGCTCACCAGGTCCCAGGTATGCCTGTTGGGGGTTGCATGTTGGGGGCTTGCAGCTAAGCATTTGGTTTGAGTTAGTGTAATTGGGGGCTTAGGGGCTTGGTATTTAAACAGCCACTAGATACTAGTGTGTTTCAGGGTTCAGGGACTTACTGTTAAATGGTTGCTGGGTATTATAGAATGGTTGCTGGATATTAGTGTGCATTAGGTTTAGGGGCTTGTGGTTACTGGGTGTTAGTAGGATTGCCTTACTGGTGTCTGGGTTAGGGGGACAGGAAACACAAGAAGAGCAGGAAAAAAGGAAATTTGGGCACTGATGAAATGCAGTGGTTGTGGGGCAGCAGTCTACAGGGCAACCTTCTGGAGACTGCAGTGCTGCCTCATCTGTGTGCGCATCTCTTGGTAGAGGGAACAGGTCTCCAGGCTCTATGTGATACTGGTGGAGAGTTGGGAGTTCATCATTAGACTCAAAGTTGCATTGGCAAGGAGTTGGAGTACCATTTCTTCCACACAGGGATCACCAAACTGGACACTGCTACCTCAAAGGATGCCAGAAGGGAGGAGTGGTTGGACTACAGTGGTCTCAAGGAAGGCAGGGTTGGTGGGATCTGGAAAGCTGGGAGGAGAGGGTCACAGGCACATTCCTAATCCAGTACCACTAAGAAATTCCTACATGGTTCTGGCAGGGTGAGATTGCCAAGAAGGAGCACCCGAGGTGGTGGACAAGGAAGATGTGGGGGTTTGCCCGAATGCAGTCCTGGGGGGAGAAGGACCCCAAAGAAGGAGGAAGCAACTTCTGTTAGGGAATTTTATAGTCTGGTTGATAAAGTTGGGGGCAGGAAAGGGGGTAGAAAGGGAGGTAAAATGTCAACCTGGTGCAACAGCTCTGATGGATGGGAAGCGTATCCAATGGATCATCAATAGAAAAGAATGGAAGCCATATGCAAGGCCAGAAATCACTTCAGTCAGATGGTATGAGCAACTCCCAATGCAGCTGGGTGTCTGGTACTGCTCCACTGAGATATCACTATGAACTGGACAACGTTATATTGCATGAATGGTGTGCATGCATAGCATTGATGGTGTACAACTGTCAGATGTGGGTTTGAACTTGAACTGGTTGCATGGTTGGTTGTTTTACATGGTGTGCATGGATGCTGGCTATGTCATCCTTGCACATTGCCTGGCATCATACCTTCCTTGGAATCACACCCAACTTGACAAACACCACTCACAGCCACCTGTTTTTTTTGGCTTTAGCAAATTGTCCAGCACTTTTAGTCACATCCCCTTCCAGAGCCAAGTCATCAGATCATTTCCTTCTACGTTCATGAGGATCACATCCAAAGCCTGTCTTTCTCTTTGCTTCACCCACAGGGCATGCTGGAGGACAAGGAGGAGTTAGGGTCACCTCATGCTATAAACCCCCAACCACTCCACTCATGCTAATGGAGGTCAATGCCCAGTTACCTCCCTTTGGGTGTGCCACTGCTCGGGCTCCAGCCCAGTGCACAAAAAATTGCCCTCAGATTCAAATCACCTACTGCCACCAATAAGCTGTGGGAACACAATGGCAGAGATCAGTAAGGGTGTGCAAGGCTGAATAGTATTTTCCTAAGGATCATGAATAATGACTTCCTTCCCATATAGAGGACTATTCGTATTCAGGATGCACTATTTATTTTATGAAAAAAAAGTTCCCCCTCCCCTCTTATTTTTAAATGTCCCACCATCCTCACCCTGCCAAACACAAAAAATATACTTGCCCTTCATCCCCTCACCTGCTGTCTGTGCTCCCTGACATCACCCTCATTTCCCCAGTACTCTCAATATTTGTTAAATTTCAATGTAGTCTCAGAATGGATCACCAGAAAAACCTGCCTGCCTCCACAGTCAGCTGACATCTTTATCATGTAAAAGTGCTTGTCTTCAGTAAACAGAAATGATCATTCAGTAACGACGGTAACCGAGTGGGTTGTGCCGGTTGTCCACTGTTGAACTACATTGTAATATTATATACACTGTGGGTGGTGGGGTGAGGAGTGTTGGATTAGGGTGTGCAGACAGCAGGTGGGGGGACAGGGGATGGGGAAATATATTTTTTTGAGTTTGGGTACAGTGAGGAGGGTGGGACTTTTAAAAATAAGCAAGAGTAGGGGAAGGGTCTTTTTCTTTTTTTAATCACTAATACTGAATATCCAGACACCCAAATTATTAGTTGCGAAATACCAAAGATTTGGCTGGATATTCGAAAAAAGATATTTGGACACCCCTAGAGATCAATCAATCATGCAATCACCTGACATAGCATTTGAATCTGGCAGCACATCACCTACCTACATCAATCTTACTGCTGCCACTTACAAGGCTGATCCCTTCTGAAAGAAGAATAAACTGTACCAGGTTAGTTTTCCACCAAGAAAGGTGATAACCTTCTTGACTACAGCTGACTCCTGATATTGTGTCTGTAGATTTCCATCAACACAGAGGGGGTCCAGGGGAATAAAACTCCATGGGAAGTAATCCTACATCCAGCATACAAGGCAGGGAGGAGGTACCCTTCTGCCAGTATTGTCTGTGTAGCCCACTTCAGTTTGACCTGTCTTGGATCTGTGCAGTGTGATCTTGAACCCACCAGACTTACCAACACGTCCCCAAAGGATATTACCTTTTCTAATGAGAAGGTGTGCAGATGCAACTGCCACCTCCCCTAAACACTTTATGCAACAGCAGCAACAAAGACTGCTCTGAATAAGCAAGCCTTGAGTGTGGTGAAACACGTGCTATTCCAGCACTGGTCCATGTCTCCCAGTAGCCAGGTAGTTATCAGTAGGCAATTGTTGTGAGCCTTCCCCCTTTTCCAAGCATAGACTTGCATGATTTTATTGAGGGCCATGGCCTGCTCAGGGTCTGTGACTCCCATTAGCTTCTTCATAAATGCTATGGCCTGGAGGTGAGACAACCAAGGCAGAGGCTAACCCTTCTTCCTACAGGTACACTATACATCCGTCCTCAGTATGTTAACACGCTATTTACTCCCTGCCAATTGTTACTGTAATATCCATTGTCATTTAAATATGATTGTCCTTGGATTGGATTGTCTTTTATTCCAAAATTATGAACATTGTTTGAGTTAAATTGTTGCTTTATTGTAGTGTTGTTGGTTATTCCCAAGTCCTTGGTTGTCACTACCTGTTGTTATATACTTTTTCTTACTCATTTCCTCTTTTCCCTACTTATGTGCCTTTCTCATAATTTTCTTGTTGTTTACCCTCATGGGTTGTACCTGAAAATAAGCATGAATTTGTTCTGTGTGCTAATCTGGTCAAAATAAAAAAATAAAAAAATATAATTATCCACCAGTATCAGGCACCTTATTCACAGGCTCCACCACCCCATAAACTTGTAAAACACCCTCACGGAGGCTTCTTTGTCTTTTTTTAATTGGTTGACCAGGCCTGTTTAGTGAAATTTTGGTTCTTGCCACCGAATCCCCCTCAGGCGGGGTGGCACCACGATCCTTTCTGCCTCTGCGAGAGGGGCTAAGTCTGTCAACCTGGATATCTGCAAACCAGACATGGCATTAGCATAGTTATTTTGTAACCTTCAATGTGGTTATCCTAAAGAAGTGGTTCTTTGGCTCCAGGCAGCTCAGCAAAAACTTTCCGTTTGCTTGTTAATTGCCTCCACCCTTGCCAGACCATAGTTTGACCAGTCTATTGAAGATGGACTGCCCCCCTCCCAATACTCAGGGCCACCAGTATGGGGAATAACTGTAGAAAGTTGATGCCCCTTCTCAGGTGCCTACTGACCCCTTCCTGTAGCCATGATTCTGCCAACCATTTGTTCATTGTGTTTAAAATCCTAGTCGGTCTGAGTTAGTATGGAAATGCCCAGATTTAGGTTTCTTAAAAAAAAGGTGGAAGCACTAATCCAACAAACCATGGGCATGGTCTGATCATATTAGTTCCTATGCTTGTAGGGTGTATCCAATGGATCTAGGTAGAATTGTTTTAATTACTATAGTAGGTTGATAATTATCTCCATTTTGTTAATATACAGTAAACCACCACAGTTCAATAAAGAGTCCTAGACTGCAGCATTGATTAGTAGCCAACTCTGATCCTGCATTTTTTTAGTGGTGTAAAAAAAAACACTGGGGTGGCTAGGGAACAAAGGTTGTCAGCCAGAAAACTCTGATATGCATCTTTGACACCTTCTTACATGTAAAATTAGTATTTGTTCCTTGCCTGGTACACCTCATGCTGGATTGCAGACATGGCATAATAAGAATAAAACTTACAGCATTATTTAGCTTTGAGAAACACAGATATGTTATAACCAAAAGTAAGGGGGGGTTAGGCAGTAGTAGTAACTAAAATCCATGGCCAGGGCTTAAACTGGCTACCCTCCTTAAGTTGAAAAAAAACATGGCATACTACAGCATTCAAACTCCTATGCCACATATAACTTGTTCCAGTGGACATTTCTTAAACACCTAGTGAGATAACCTCACTAAACTAAAATGTCCTGTCTCTTTGTTTTCCCAGTGTTATCCTTCTGGTCCCAGAATATATTAATTCTGCTTTCTTTCTTTTGTTTCTTTGGGTGCTGGCACTTCCCCCCTTCCCCAACTAGCTATTGTCTTGTTTGTTTGGAGATGGATGCTTCTTATTTCCCATAATCATGGGGGGGGGGTGCTATGTGAGATAAAAACCTATTTTTCCTTACCAAGGCATGCTGGGAACTTAGAAGCTAATTTATTGCAACAGCAGATTGGCCAGTCCATATGTAACATTTCTAAGACACCAAACTCCAAGCACTTAAAATATAATTAAGACCTTGAGAAACCCATTGGGCTCAATAGTTGCCTTTGATGTTTTCTCACATAAGTGGACTCCAGTTGAATCTCACATGTTATAATATATATTATACAATGGCAAGAAAGAATCTTGGGCTCTCATTGGTCAGTTGGCCATAACAGCAAGGATGTTATCCTGACATAACATCCTTGCTGTTCATAGGTCTACTGTCATCATTATGCTTCTTATGACTGCCCTCTGTTTTTGCATCACCTCTTAAGAAACAAAAATATTTTTCCACACTAATAAAAACATTCTTTAAAATTATTTTTTATTTTATATATAACAACAAGCCATTGTATAATAGGAATAATGACCTCCAGGATGGGTGGTATGCTGGAATAACATCCCTTCTCAAGTGTTGGATGCCCTCGGCCAGTGGACTCGGGCCCAACTACCTGAGGTGGGATGTTAACCCAGCATAACACCCACCCTGTCAGGCATTATTCCTTTACTAAATCTCCAAACAGTTAAACCTGCGTAAAGGTAAAGCAAAACATTTATGGAGGGAATAAGATAAAAAGGGAAAACATGCAAAAGGGCTTTAATTGCTGCTGTTCAGCTCCATGTCCCCCTATACATGGTTCAACTGTTTTTGGAATATCCCATTATTATTGCTTTGTTATTATTAAGGTCAATCACAGTTAATGGGTTTTTAAATTCATGTGTACAGTCTCCTTGTTAACACCATGCTACATATATTTTCCAGTCCTCTAAACTGTTTAATTTTTATATTTGCTTGAATGCACAGTGCACAAGAAACAGTTTGAGGAGAGTAGAGTATTGCAGAGGTGTGGCAGTGTTTAGCTAATCTGGTGAATGCTTTAAGGGGCGCTTCCCTCGGCCAGCAATCAACAGGAAAGCTGCCGATGATGCCAGTTTCAGAGCAAGCACTAGACTTGAAAGAAATCTGCCCATCCAATCACAGCCAGTTTTGTCATTGCAGCGGCCGATTTCTGCCCCCCCCCTTTTCCCAGCAACCAAGAACATTCATGCCATGTGCATTACAGTGCACAGTAATGTGCATGACTGAACTTACGA
This sequence comes from Neoceratodus forsteri, assembly GCA_016271365.2. Classification (NCBI taxonomy): domain Eukaryota; kingdom Metazoa; phylum Chordata; order Ceratodontiformes; family Ceratodontidae; genus Neoceratodus; species Neoceratodus forsteri. The sequence goes on from CM057452.1 coordinate 788,686,022, forward strand.
GCAACTTGTTTGCTCAGCATGCCTTTCCTGGTGAAATAAAAAATTAGCTTTGCATAATTGACAGCTCCTGTCGCCCACCAAACACTCTCCCCAAAGTCAACATTGGGGTGCCCAATTCCAATGTCGGCATGGCTCCCCAGGCTATCTTTTGGCAACAACAGGGTGCCAAATCCCAGTGTCGGCTGCCCCTCTCACCACTATTATGTCACACTGGGAGCACACCCCAGTGTGCCAAAGTAAATATTATGTTTTTCTGACACCGGGATGCACCCTCCTGGTGTTGGATGTGCCCCCATGCCCCCTTTTTTTCAGCTAACCTCTGGGTGCCATTCCCGGGGTTGGCATTGATCCCTCCCTCCCCTTCCCTCCACTAGTCTGTCACACTGGAAGCCCACACCAGTGTGCCGAAATCTATTTTTCATAAAATTACACTTGTAAAAGAAGAAAACTGTCTCCTGATGTTTTTTTTTATCTGTAAAAAAGAAAATGGTCCCTCGTCATCCTGGCGGCCACTCCCCATCCTGACCCTCCCTCCCTCTGTGCACCACACCTCACCACACTCCTCTCATCTCATACTTACCTCCAGAGATCCAGTGCTGTGATTTTCTGTGGACCAGGAATACATCTGCACTCTTCAAAAGCCGACCACAAACTGAAGAAAATCACGGTAAGCCCTATAACGGGAGTCAATGCAGTGGGTTCAACTTAGGTTGATATCTCAGCCATTTCTTGGAGTTTGGGCCTGAAATATTCAACATGTGGTTCTTGGGACCCCACCTCATGACCACTGACACTGTCATTTTGTTTATTGGTCTTGAAAGGTGATTTTGTGGTCACTGCGCAGAATCACCTTTTGGGGCCAGTTATCAAAATGACAGTGCTACTGTTCATGAGGTGGGGTCCCAAGAAGCCTATGTTGCAAGTTTGGTGAAAAACTCAAAAAAATAACTGCGTTATGAGCATGTGCTGTGCAGTTAGTACACTCATAACTTTGCCAATTTTTTATATTTTCACTCCAAATTTCCAACATTACCAATTTTTCGCACCTCCTTATGAACATTACAACTGTCATTTTGTGCTTCCTGCCTGAAACATGATTTTGCACCTGTTGCACAGAATGGCGTAGTCTATGTTTGAAACCAACTTTTGGGACAGATTAATGAAATCGCAGTGCTACTGTTCATGAGGGGAGGACCCAAAAAGGCCATGTTGTAAATTTGGTGAACAAATTCCAAAAAAATGACTGCTTTACGAGCGTGCATTATGCAATTTCTCCACATGTTCGTAACTTCGCCATTTTTCATATTTTCACTTCATATTTTCAACATTGCCATTTTTTCATACCTCCTCATGAACAGTACAGATGTCATTTTTTGTATCCTGCCCAAAATGTCTTTTCACAGCTGTTGCATGGAATGGTGCATTCACTGTGCAAAATCACCTTTCAGGATTGAGTAATGAAATGATAGTGCCACTGTTCATGAGGAGGGTTCCCAAAAAGCCAATGTTGAAAATCTGGACTGAAAATACCAAGAAAGGCCTGTGGCATTAGGGTTTCCATCCATAAGGCAAGGCAAGCCAAAGCAATTTTATTTGTAGCGTGCCCAATCCTGGAAGCTCAGGGCACCTAACAATAGTTAAAACAAAACATGATAAAAACAGCATAATTAAATAATACAGTAATAATGCTAAATTTAAATATGGCACTTTACAATTGATTAAAAGGAGGTTCAGAATCACACAGCAGGGATAAGCACAGAATGTGCTCAAACAGATGAAAAAGTCAGGGCACACCCCCACCCTGTACAGACTGACAGGCATCGGGGTCATGGTTTAGGGTCGTCGCCCAAAATCCTCACATCGTTCCACCCCCACCCCTACCCTGCAGCCACTGACAGGCATCGAGGTGTGCCTCAAAGTCTTCAGCCATAACATTCACCTCATTCTTCTTTTACTGCACCCATCTCAGCTTATTTCCTTATGGAACTGGGTGAGGATAAGGGACAAAGACCCCAAGGCACACCGTGACACCCGTCAGTGTCTGTAGGGTGGGATGAGGTGGAATGGTGTGAGCATTATGGCCAACAACCCAAAGGCACATCCCAAGGCCTGTCAGCCTCTGCACTGTGGGGGTGGGGGTTTGAGTTAGTTCAATACTTCACTGTCATTCCTACTATACATCTCTCTAATTCATGCACTACCAATGCCAATACCAGCAAGCAAATATTTGGCATTGACAAATGCTTGTTTAGATAGTGATCAAAATGTGCATGCTACTCCAAAAGGACTGTACCAGCCTTTCCAGTACCTCCTCCTCTTCACCTCATTCCCTTGATTCAACCAAACAACAGATAAACAATTCTCTGTCTCCTTATTAGACATGTGTTCCTTCTGGGTCTCTGCAGGCCAACAGACCCGTTCTGTCAACATGCTATGAATTACTGAAATATGGCCCTACTGTTATTCCCCCCCCCCCCCCCCGCCATGCCCTGTTTAAACATACATCCAAAGCAGTGGAAATAAAGGGATATCCCAAGTGTCTCACAGTATCCAACTGTCTCCTAAACAACCCAGTAGGGAGCATCCACCATGTTCACTAACCCTGGTTTGTGCTTTGTGCTGAGTTCTCTTCCTTACTTTATTATGCTGATAAGGTTAATGGGGCTGATGCATTGATTCTCCTGGTTTCATCCACATTCTGTCCTCCACCATGGCCCTTAGCTGCCTCAGTCGTCTCTGCTGCCTCTAACAAAATGGGTTCTGGTTGCTGAGGCTTTTCTGCTCTTTCATTTTCTCTGCTGCTTCCATGTCACCTAGGCATATTCTGTCTTGTTCCCTTATGAAACATTGTAACCATTGTGGGATTGCATCTGCTACCTCTCCTGTGCTTTCTCCATTTCTCTCTGAACTTTCCAATGTGCCTGAGCAATCCTAGGGTGCACCTGAGAAGAAGGAGCAAGCAGAATCATTTCACAGGACCCAGTAGTCCTCTAGCTCCTCACAGATCCCAAACAAGGCTTCTTATTGGATGTCAGGCATGTTGTCTTCCCCCTCTCTCTCTCCAGAAGAACTTTGGCTGAGCAAGACTCTATTTGGCCAGGTAGGGCTGCTCACAGATACGTCTAAGCAAGGTACAGATGGAAAACTGTGAGGGTGCAGCAGTTACTACTCCACACCCCAGTGCCTCAGTTTTCAGGAAGGGGGCAATAATGCAGCTTTGATGTGAGTGCCAGCTGCTCATAATTGCAATAGTTTTCACCTTTCATAGCAGTTAATGAGGTTCAATATTTTTTTTCATTAAAATGTTTTATTTCTAGATCCCAGAAAAAACCTTTACCCTTACCTACTCCCAGGCTTTCAAATCTGTCTTGTTTTTGAATTTGATTTTGAATCTGCAAAAACAGGGTAATACACAAAAATAGCAATACACAGGCTTGATCAAAAACAAGCATGGACAATAAATTGTAAGGAAATACAGGATAAGTAACACAATAGTTTGCAGATAATAAACTGAGCTAATAACAGTAATATAGATAAGGTCAGCAACTGTAAAAAGATGGGGTGACAAGAGCTATGGTGACTCGACTGCCAGTGAGATGGAGAATCACCTTCAAGGTTGTGTTGCTGACCTATAAGACCCTACACGGTCAGGGACCGGACTACTTGCAAGATCTCCTGTGACCCTACTGCCCTCTTCACTCACTCCGCTCCACCAATGAGGGATTACTAGAGGTTCCCAGGGTTCTTGTTCAATCATCTGGGGCCAGAGCTTTTTCTTTTGTGGCCCCAACCCTGTGGAATTCTTTACCTCATCGGATCCGAGAGTGCCAGTCCACAGAGCCATTTAAGGCATCTTTAAAGAGTTATTCATTCAAGCATGCCTTTGAATAGGCCACCCCATTGTCTTTTAATTGTTTTTATATTTATATTTATTGTGTTGGCTGTTTTTTGTGTTGTATCTGAACTTTGATCATTTTGAAAAGCGCATTATAAATAAAATCTGACTTGATTTGATTGGACAAGACTGACGTGCTGGAGTGATGATATCCTGATGGGTTACCACACAAAGGCTGCCACTCGTCTGATCAGGATTTGTGCTGTGAAGTGGCTGACTATTTGAAAGAAGTGCAGGTGTATAATTATGTAGATAATTATACAGCTGTACTGGTGTTTCAGCCAATCACAGCACAGGATTTTTTCCTACATGTTCTAAACATAAATAAATACATACTTGCAAACATACATACATATGTAAAACCAGCTCAAATTAGTTTTTTGTCATTTTATAAAAGGAATGGAATTTTATGCAAGATACAAAGGATTGTGTTTGCACTCAAATGGACTAATACCTGTCCATTGGGGTTACTGTAAGGTGCTATAAGCAGGGATTTATACTTAAAATTATGCAGAATTCTGAACCACCTCGGAATTTGGGTATTTTTCAAGTAGCACTTCTTGTAAACAGGCAGGAGGCAAAAACCTTCAACCATACCATTTTCATTACTGAAAAAATTGCCTTTTAACAGGACATAGCAAAAAAAAAAGTTAAACAGATATTTCTTACTGTGAAATGTTCTGTCCTTTTGTCGTTCTTCTTGGCTTGCTGTGTGCTCACATCTGTATCTCCAAGTGTGTGTGCTCCATGAACGGCCCTTATCAATGGGCATGCAATAGTATGAAATAATGGAAACGCACAATTTAAAACTTCACTGTGAGTGTTAAAAAGCCACAATAAAATCTGCACCAAGACTTGTGAAGGCTTTTACAACAACAGACAAGTTAAAAAGTGACAATTATGGGATATAGGCAGTTAAGCCAAGGAGAACAACAAGCAGACTGAATATCTCACAGTAAGTAATATCTGAGTAACATTTCTTGCTATGCCCTGTTAAAGGGCACATTTTTTCGGTAAAGAAAACAGTATGAATAAAAGTTTTTGTCTCCTGCCTATTTATACAAGAAGTGCTGCTAGAAAAATGCTTGACCTTAAAGGAGGTTTAGGATTCTGTTAGATTTTAAGAATGTAATTTTATTTTATTTAGTGTCTATTATACACCCAATACACTGTTTCTTGAGCGCTAGTACCACCAGTTGAAAAAAGTGTCATATCCTTACATCAATGATATGCATTTGAGGATAATTGTTAAAAATATATTCTTTCTAGTGGATCTAATAATTCTGCTAAACCGAAAAGAGAGACATAAATTTCACAAGTGTGTCCATTTATGAAGTTATGAAAAATATATGAAGAAACTATAAATATATGTTCATTTCTCAAAAGAAGTTACTGTAATAAGAAAACAGAAAGCTAATGAATGTAAAGCAATACAAAAGACCAGGGTCCCAATTTCTAATGGCCTTGATATGGAGCAGAGACATGGTCCATAATAAACATTCTTGGAATACCACAGAGAACCCAGATACAAAGTTGTTAACTTATGAATCTCTTAGACCTTTCCACAGTAGAAAACAAATAAGTATTACTCAGGAACAGTTCCAATCAAGAAATAACCCATTCCCCATTAGACATAGATTGTAGAGTAGCACCTGATAACATCCATGAATAGTAAGATAGTAATTTAAGGTCAAAAGGGATTCTAGATCCATCAAATCAACCTCTCTTCACTTTATACTGTAGGCAGGGACCAACATATACAGCTTGGTGTTCAGATATCTGCTCCTTGGTAGGGATTTCTCACCCTACTACCCAAGGTGCATTGCAATTCCTTTTGTAAAGAAAGCTGCACAGGATTATCTCACCCTACTGTCCAGGGTGCACTGCAATTCCCAATGTAAAGAGAGCTTCCCAGGATTATCTCACCCTACTACTCAGAGTACACTGCAATTCCCATTGTAAAGAAAGCTATCCAGGATTATCTCACCCTACTACCCAGATTGCACTGCAATTCCCTTTGTGAAGAAAGCTGCTGTACCCAGGATTATCGCACCCTACTGATCAGGGTGACTGTAATTCCCATTGTAAAGAAAGTTGCCCAGGATTATCTCACCCTACTGGCCAGGGTGCATTGCAGTTCCCATTGTAAAGAAAGCTGCCCAGGATTAACTTGAAAACAGAGACCTCAAAATGGTACATATCTCCACCAGAATTCAGTCCTACAGGTTCAACACCCTCTGTTAGAAGAAGTGCCTTTTCATGTTACCCTGAATTTAGGACTTTTGAGCTTCCAGGCATGTCCCTTGGTCCTGCTTGAGCACATCAGAGCAAACATCTTCATCTGCTTGACTTTGTAGATAGCCACCAGTATATGGAAGATTGAGGTCATGTCCCACTTCGACTTCCATTTCTCCATGGTAAACATGTAAAATGTCTCTAATCTCTCCTGAAAGTTTTTATTCTACATACCATGATCATTTGGTAAGAATATTTTTTATTCTGTACATACTTGCATTCTTTAAAACATTTATAGAAAAAAAAACCTTAACCATGAGTTATCTCTTTTTACTTCTATGCACTGGCTATGAGTCAACACTGGAATGCAGAATTGCCTATGTTCTGAGCTCTTAAGAGCATGATGCAAAGTTTATCTTCCAGAAGTATTCTGAGCAAAGAGCAACTAGCCAGAATAGACCAATATTTCAAAACAATCACTTCAGTCCCTCCATCCTCACCCCACCTTATTTTCACCTCTCTACTTACTTACTATTGCTTTAGTTTAGTTATTACTTCCCAAAAGAATGTCATGAATGTATTGGAAATAATGGGTAGCTGTTGGATGTCAAATTACGGTTATATATGTTTATTATTAATACTGTATATATTAGATGGTTATTAATTATATTTTATCAATTTTGATTATTTCATCATTTAAATCTTTAGTATGAGAGAAAATTAAAATTAATATGCTCCTTCTTTTTGATTAACTTACAGTCCTCTCAGCATCTCCCCCGTGTTTGTTTTTTTTGTGTATCCCTGGTCCAGTGAACCCAAATCAAGTGGACATGGTCCTAGTGGTACATGGAGTTCCAGATAACATCTGCCTATGATTGATGCAAAGGCTTTTAAGAATATGAACTTTACCACAAAGTAATTGCTACAGTACATGTGTTTACAGAAATTTTATAGACCCTTTGCCATTTTCATCCATGATTCCTCATTGTACCCGGAAATGCAGCTTGCACTATCTGGATGTATTACTGAACTGCACTGGACTCTGCTTTCCAGCTTACTCTATTGTATGCAAGGACAGGGACCTGAGATATATTGAGTACACCCAAGATATAGATGGATGTTCTGTTAATAAATTTTGACCAGAGAAATTTCATGCTCCTGTTTTCTATTTAGTTAGCAATAATTGTATAGCAGTTGATGTATGCATATTTCTTAACAATCTTTTGAAACTTTTGCAGTAGTCACCTTATTTTAAAAGCACTTAATTGACCATGTGTCATACCATGATGTCTTGGGTACAGTGTATAAAAACATTACTGTTTCCTATGAAGCCCCCTTGATAAAATTCTGAGTCAGGCAAGAAACACTGTTGGGTGGTACAGTTGTAGTCCAAACTTGGAAAAGGTGCTCCACTTTTGGGCATACCTGGTTGAAAACAGAACACAGTCACAAAAGGAAATCAGCTCTTACACCAAGCAGTGAGCTCATTCAGTTTTATTTGCTGTGCAGATAAAGTTCAAAAGAAAACTTTCAAGGTCCAGCACCACAGTCAGGAAAACAGCAAATGCTCACAAGTCCCAACCAATTTCATTCATGTGTACTTCCTCAACAAATAAAAGCATCTGAGCTTGGTACCTGGTGCCACTGCCAGCTTCCTTTTGTAACTGGTTAAGTCATAGGTCATAGTGGTAGCAACTGTAGTTATATATCCAGCACCTTATGCAGAGCATCATGTAAGTAAATACATATTTTGTACTGTATACTTTTTCAGATCTTTACTTGTTGCCTTAATGAGCAAGTGTGTGCAAAGCTGTTTTTAAATTTATTGATAGTATAATGCCCAAAGTATTTCCTTACAGTGTTGCAGTTATTAGATTTCATCTTTTTAAATTTATGAATGTGAGTTTTGGTGAAGACTATTTAATGTGAAATATTTCTATTTCAAATAAAATAATGTGTTTGGCCATATCTATATCTTGTATTTTACCCTTTAAAAAAGCTTAATATAAGAAACATCAGGAATACTGAGTGATATACATAGTGGACTTGCTATAACTTTTGTAAGGCTTTTACTAATGACTGCATTATGTAGGGAAATGTGGTTGTATGGCAATATGAAGAGCAGTATTCTTGTTATTGGCTGTTTGGTCACAACACTGCCATGGTGAGTTATGGTCATGGTTTCATCTATACAGTGCTTGTTTACTCATGTACTTTATTTAAATAATTGTATTTTTGTATATTGCACTGGTGGAATTTGACTGGAAGCTTATTAAGTGCACCAATAACAAAAGCCTTGCTGATTTCCAAATTGACTATGTCTACACTCTGTCACTGCCAACCTCTCTGGTCACCCCTTTCAAGAGTGTGATCATGTTGGTATTGTATGACCTACTCCTCCTAAAGTAATACTTATAGAGGTTGAAACCTTTGGTCTCAAGCAAGTGGCCCAGTATTCTCAAATGGATAATGGATTTCAGGACCTTGCCCCTATGAAATCATTGGAATTAAGATCCATTTAAAAAAAAGTTTGCAGGATGTAGTGATTCTTAAATAGTATCCACTGAAGTTAGATACCACTGGATACTAACCCTTTTCTCAGAGTTCAGATAGCATTGAATATTGATGGCATCTGACCATTGATCTGGCCTCCTCAGATACCATTTATGGATCCAGCTGCAGCTCAAGAATCCAATCAGATGTGCAGGATCCAATGGCTGGACCCCATCAGATCCCAATTATCCAAACCTTAGATCTAAATATCTGTCCCTTAGATCCAGAAATCCAACTATGGATCCCAACATTTGACCTAATGATCCCCAAATTCTGACTGGTGATCCAACATCCTAATTTAGTAAGATAGAGCTCAGATTTGGAGATGGATAGTGGGACTAGCCATCGGAGGACATGCAGATTCCAATAATCACTATCTGAACACCATAGGAAATCCACTGAAATCTGACAAGGTGCAGAGTACTCTAAAAACTACTGAGCATGTGACTTCAGACCAGTGTCACCACTGACATGCCTACTCCAGATGCTCCCAGACTTGTGTACAAATGAGGCGTGTCAGTGGAATATCAGACCATCACACATAAAGATGATGAAACAGTATTTAGAAATGGTTACCACATGTTTCCTTTGAGGGCATTGTTTATATGATTGTGCCCCTAAAGTTTAATGTCACTGTGTGGGACTCCATTGCAGTATGGAGTACAGAATTGTAAATCTACAAAGAAAATACTGTTTTTGGATGGGGGCATGTGTGTAGGAAGGGAAACATTGTGAATGAAGTCAAAAGTCTCTGAAGAAAGTGGGATCTTTGGGAGGAAGTTTCAAAATTTTGCTGATGTTAGATGCTTGGTCCATGCACATCCAGCCAGAAACACAGAAACAAAGAACTCTTTCATGTATAAAAAGACTGAGGCCCATTAGCTCTGCTCTGTTCCTATGTAACTTGCAACCGCATCCGCGTAATGCAGTATCTAAATCAAATCACCCCTACTGAAAGTGCAGCCCCCATTCCCGTGAACATCTTCCATTTTCATCAGTCAATTATGTCTCTCCCATCCATTCTTAAAGCCCTTTATAGTTTTTATTACAGCCACTTACCAAGGCAAGCTGTCCCACCCACACACTCTGTGAAGGAATGCTTTCTCACATCCCTTTTGACCCACAGCATAAGCTTGTAACTATGTTCCCCCATTGCAGATCCCACACAACACTTAAACATTTTCTGGCTGTCTTCCTTGTTGATACCCTTCATAAATCTGAAGGTTTCAATCTTTTCCCTCTCACTTTTCTAGCCTCCAAAGAGCACATTTTTAGGCTACACAATCTCTCCTATTACATCTTCCCCTGCTGCCCCTGTAACACGTGGTTACCATACGCTATACAGTCTCTAATCTGTCCTTATCCTTTATCAGGTGAGAGTTCTAGAGCTGTGCACAATATCTAAGGTGTGGTCACATCAAGGATTTGTAGAGGGACAGGATCACCATCTCATTTGTACTAGTGAATGTCATGTTACACTATGTCTGCACCTTTAGGTTTTCTGCAAATATTACACCTATGTCCCTTTCCTCAGTTTTTACCTTGAGACCTACTCCCCCTAACCAATATTCATTCTTGGGTTTGTTTCTGCTTACAAGCATGACATTGTATTTATTTGCATTTGAAATGAGCTGTCAATGCCCTGACCATCTTTTCAGCCTCTGACACTGTCCTCATTATTGACCCCTACAACTTTGTGTCATCTGTGAATACTCTGATCTTACCTTTTATGCTCTCCCCTATGTCATAGATAAACAAGATAAAAAAGGACTGGGACTAAGACAGATCCCTGAAGTACTCTACTTGTTACTGCATTCTCCTTTGACTGCTTCCCATTTACTATCACTCTCTTTGTCCTACTACTCAGCCAGTTTCCTATCCACCTGATAATCACTTCCTGCTAATCCCAGATCCCCCAGTTTTTCACTAGTCTCCTTTGCAGAACCGACTTAAATGCCTTACTAATGTCCAGGCAGATAATATACACAGTCTTACCCTTGTCTGCTGCCTGAGTCAACACATTAAAGGAATCCAGAAAGTGTGCTATACTCTCCCTCAAGATGGGTCACTAGTAGTTTACTTACAGTGAAGGTCAAACTCACTGAACTGTATTTTTCTGGATGCCCTCTGCCCATTCCTTGGAAAATAGAACTATCTGTGTATTTTTCTAGTCCAGTGGAACTGTACCTGGAGCTGGCACACTACTGAACACATTTGCCAAGAGTGCAGCCAATACCCAAAGAAGTCTTTCCACACAACAAGGTGGAATCCATCAGATCTCAGGCATTTGTTTGCCTTCAAGGCAATCGGGCATTTGTAGACCCTCTCAGTTGACAAGTGTCCCACCTCTAGCTTTCAGCATAGCGGATTTTCATTCTTCTTTATTAAAATATAGCAGAAACATAAACACATAGAATTTGTTGTTTTGCACATCTTCATTGCCCTTGCCCTCCTCCACCAACTCTGGTCTGTCTCATAGCATGTCTGTGCTCTCATATTTTAATCTTTTATTCTTTTCTTACTAAAGTACTGTAGCCGAAGAAAAGCCTTATCATTGCTCTTCACTCCCTTTACAGTCCTGAGATTGGTCCCTGCCTTGGACTTCTTGACTACCACACTGTCTTAAGTTTTTTAAGGTAGTTACACTGGGCTTGATTTTCAAAGGCCGAAGAATGCCTCAAGCCCCTTGTGCACAGATCATTTGGTGCTTGGGGCTTCCGGCATTCTCCCACTCAGCGATTGGGATTTTTAATCCTGAGCACCAAATCCCGTAAGTTGGGCCAGCTTTTCCTTGGTCTAACATGCACCATTTGGGGGACCCTTTTTATGGGACTTGCACCAAATCTTTGGTGCAAGCTGCCATAAACTGAGAAAACTGCTGCAACTGCACTCGATGTACTAACATCAGGTGCAGTTGAGTCAAAAAAGTTTGGCACAGCTACACAAAAAACAAGTGTGATGCTGGGCTTGAAGCAAGCCCTGCATCACCCTTTGAAAATCAAGCCTCATGTTTTATATGTTCTGGTTTTCATTACACTTTCTGAAGGTTGCTTTTTTTCACTCTAACTTCCTCTGACACCATATATGCCTTTTCCGTAAGCAGGTTTCTAATTACCCTTAAATATCTCAGAAATCTCCAGGATTCCCATTTCTTATTGTCTCCCATCATTTTCTCCATCACTTCTAGTTGTTCTACCCCTTGAAGGTAGGTCTCCCAATTTCCCCCATTTTTTTTTAAACCGGCTCCTTTGAAGACTAAGACCCTTGTCTTTGAGACCTGGTGCCCTTGCCAGAAGAGGATCATAAACCACACCAAGCTGAGGTAATTTGTCCCAAGGGGAGCTTTCATAGTGACATCCTCAACAAGATCCTGTTTTTTGAGCACTAGGTTCAGTGCAGAGCTCTCCCTAGTTTGTTCCCTGAAATGGTAGTGGAGAAAGCAGTCCTGGGGGTCAACAACCAATATTTGACTACTAGTGCTTCTGAACTCTGGGATGCTCCAATCCACATGACAAAGATTTAGGTCCATGACAATGATTACATTCTCTATTGCTGTGGACTTTCTAATGTGACCCTGAGTTCATCACACCTTCCTGGTGGCTATGCAGGGACCACCTAGTTCAGGGGTTGGGTTCATACTTTCTTCATCAGCTTGGGGAAGATTCATCATAGAAGAAAATAAAAAATAGCTTGGTGGCTGGCCTGGTGGCACTAAGGGTTGAGGTGCCTTATGCTACACCTTGCGCCACGCCACTCCGGCGACCCATGTTCAGGAATGAGAAGGGGCCACTGTGGGTCAGCAGGGAGGAGATGATTGAGCATCCAGTGGACTTCTCTCCATCTCCAGGGAGGGGAGAGACCAGCGGCCGGTGCACATCTGACTGCTAACAGAGGCTGGGGCTCAATGGCATGGAGCCACAAGAATGTGGGGCAGGTGCATGGTAGACACTTGACATGGGCACATACTGGAGCATGTGCAACCCCCATTGCAGGTGTCATTGCATGCCATGCTCCAGCAAGGGGAGAAAAAACAGAAAAACAGTGGCAGCCAGATTGTGTGGCTTGATGGCCGTCCAGCAGCATGCGCCCTCTCCACAGGCACTACCTGAGCCAGATCCGTGCCTGGTGGTGGAGTCTGTGGCTCCCTCATCTCCCCGCCATGGGGGGGGTAGGCCATGGGGGAATACAAGGTGTTGGCCTAAGAGGAGTTCAGAGCAGGTGGACGGTGGCCAGAGTAGGTAGAGAGGAGTAGGAGCCAACCAGGGACCACAAAGAGAAAAAGTAAGCAAACCCCCCAAAAGAAATAGCTTGGTACCCATCCCCCCTTTGATGAAGATGTTACAAGCTCCCTACTGGCGAGAATTTATTTGGAAATGCTGTATTCACTTTTTTAATACACCAGATAAATTGGTTCAATATTTGCCTCTATCTTATGGAATTTGTTGGCAGCACTGTGAGGAGTCCCAGGCCAACTGCATCCCTATTTTTGTAGTTGTCGAGTCCTTCTCTCTTTTTGGAAGGTGAGAGAGGCAAGTCTGACACAACTGGTGAGAGCTGACTTGGTTTGTCATTGCAGTTGATTTTATTATATATAGTGGAGGATGAAACCATCCCTTCCTGGAGTAGTATGCTATACATGTATGAGGCAGCTGCAAAAAAAAGCCATAATCCAATTATGGAATAATTCTGTACCTTCTGTGCTTGCCAAGTGGCATGCTATTGTGAATGAAATATGTTTTCTAGAACATACAATTGCACGACACCTGGGTCGAACCACCCATTTTGAGCTACCCTGGAGACCTTGGGTTTTCTATATATCACAAATGGATGATTCATTGGTCCCATGATAAGCTCTGAACAGTGCTTTGTTTAATGTTGTTTGTCCCTCTTTTTCCTACCCTCTTAGTCTTAAAAGTAGTATTATTATTTCTGAATTATTAATGTAATAAGGATCATCATAATATGTGTTATCAGTATGGTAAATGATTCCTTGCATTTGAAGTTGTAAGTGCTGTTTGTGTTTTCCTCACTGCATCTAAATAAACAGTAAAAAAAAATAGCTTGGTAGTTCCACCCAGAGAGAGAGAGAGAGAATATGTGGGCCAAATGTGTTTGATACCCTTCCCCTGGGATGCATCACCTACCCACTTCGCTGCATAGGTCTGAACCACACCCCTGGGAATGAATGAGGCAGTTTTTACCTTTACTAATAAGCAATGTAAACCGGTTATACAAAATGAGATCACATACGAAAGTCAAGTTCAACAGATTAACAATGTCTCTGATGTGCAACACAGGTCTGGAAGCTGTATAGAAACAGAGGGTAAACCAATCACAAGTCCCACCCCCTCACCCATACGCTGTGGTAGCCACTGTACTGTAGGTCACTACTACCTTCTCAAACCCACACAGCACATACCTAATCAAGTGGCACAATAGCATAACTTAGAATACATGGACACCCAACAAAGATAGGCAATCATCAAGAGGGGCCTGTCTGAGGTCACTAGCACATGTGTCAAGAGCCATAGCAAGAAATCCAGGACCAAGATACCAAGCTGGATGAACAAGGAGGTAGGGGAGAGGGAGAGGGAAAATGGCTGCATTTAGAACCTACAAAAGATGCAACAGGGAAGAAAACAGGTAAGAATACATGTGGAAATCCAGTGAAGTGTGTAGAACAGTAAGGGCAGCCAAGGTATCAAGAGAACTGAGGCGAGCACATGAGATCAAAGAAGGTAAAATGATATCTTCTGGTATATAAGGGAGAAGAGAAAGAGTAAGGCTCAGATTGTTAGGATCAGGAATGTCAGTGAGTGGGCAGAAAAGGCAGAAGTACTCAACGAGTACTTCTGTTTGGTATTCACCAAAGACAGGGATGGGCCTGTACTTAAGGGGAAAGGCAGGATTGGTGGAAGGGGAGGAGATCATGGATGGGGAAATCACAGAAGGAAGGGTGCAGGAGGGCCTAAAGTCCCTAAAGGTTGATAAGGCACCTGGGTTGGATGGAATTCATCCTAGGGGAACTGAGAGAGTTGGCAGTAGTTCTGGTGGGACTATCAGTGGACCTATTCAACACCTCTCTGGAAATGGGTGCATACCCAGGGATTGGAGGTTCATGCAAAGTGAGTCCAAGGATGAACCAGGGAACTATAGACCAGTCAGCCTAACCTCAATTATGGGAAAGATATTGGAAACTATCCTTAAGGAAAGGCTGGTAAAATACCTGGAGGATAATGATCTCCAGGACCGCAGACAGCATGGTTTGTCTCTGGCAGATTCTGTCAGATGAACCTGGTGGACATTTTATTGGGTGACACGGGCACTAGACAAGGCTCATGCAGTGGATGTCCTATACCTGGACTTCAACAAGGCCTTTGATTCAGTGCCACATGGTAGACTGACTAGCAAACTGAACAACCTTGGAGCAGGGAGGATACTGGTTAGATGGGTCAGGAGCTGGTTGCAGGATAGACAGCAGAAGGTAGTAGCGGGGGAGTGAGGTATCTGAGCCCAGGGTGGTAACAAATGGGGTCCCACAGGACTCAGTGCTGGGACCAGTGCAGTTTAACATTTTCATTGTCAACATCGCTAAAGGGATAAAGCATAAGATCAGTCTCTTTGTCTATGACACCAAGATCTGCATTGAGGTTGATGGAGTGGAAGGCAGTACAGTTCTCCAGGAGGATTTGGCAAAACTGAAGAAATTGTCTAACACATAGCAACTTGGGTTCAATGCCAAGAAGTGCAAAGTCATGCACTTGGGAGCCAGGAACCCCAGAAATAGTTACTGGTTAAGGGGAGTGCAGTTATCCACGGAGAAGAATCTGGGTGTACTAGTGACAGGGGAAATGACCACTCAGCACAGTGCAGGAAGGCAGCAACAAAGTCCAAAAGAATGCAGGGGTACATTGTTAGGGAAATTACCTCTATGAGAGGGGAAGTCATCTTGCCCTTGTACAGGTCCCTGGTGAGGCTGCACTTGGAGTACTGCGTGTAGTACTGGTGCCCCTACTTGAAAATGGACATCAAGCTATTGGAGGGGGTACAGCGCTGGTCAATTAACATGATCCTGGGATTAGGAGATAAACCGCATGAGGAGATACTAAGAGAGCTCAATATGTATTCCCTGGAGGATAAAAGGAAGAGATGGGATATGATTGAGACTTTCAAGTACCTGAAGGGTATGAACAGAGTAAGCACCAGAAGTATTTTCCAGTTTAAAGCTGGAAGGGAAACTGGGGGGCACAGTCTGAAGTTGGAAGGTGGCAAATTCAGGAGGGAAATGAGGAGGCAGTATTTCACCGAAAGGGTGGTGGCAGGGTGGAATGCGCTGCCCTGAGGAGGTGATATCACTGCAGATGGTGGGCAGCTTCAAAAGGGGGTGGGACAGTTTCAGAGGGAGGGTTCATGGGGGAGGGTAGAGGGTGAGAGCGAAGGATACATGGGCAAAATCAATGGGGGGGGGAGGCAAGGGGAAGGAGGCAGCTGCAGTCTGAAAGACTGAAGTGCCGCACACTCAAGAAGACTAGATTGACCAATAGGCTTGTATCTGCTGGCAATTTTCATATGTTTGTATGTAATATACAGAGTGTGGTGTACAGTTAAGCTTTGCTTGTACCAGTACTTGAACCTTACATTCAAGTATGAAATAACAATACATGAGTCTAGGTACCCAAGAGTTACTCTATCCTGATGCACACCTGCTAACTATATTGCCGGGGTACCTTCAGTGGTGCAGCTGTTGACAAATAGCAAGCTTGCATCTACCCCCGTAACAGGCCATGCAGTGTTAGCACAATTAAGAGATCTCAAATGAGAAAGTGTTTGAAAACCAAAATTGAATTACAGTAACCTCAAGTTGGATTAAAAATGGGAAAATAAAAAGGACCTGTCCACAGCCCTGGCACTGACATGACCCAAGGATGTAGCAGCTCAGCAGAGATGAGAACCAGCACATAGCAGCATGTTGGGCAGCATTCAAGATAAACCTCAGCTGCTTGGAGATGAAGCACTTTGGACTTACTCTTAGAAGATTTTCATCAGCACAGCTCTTCTGGCTCAGTTTCATGGTTCACAAAGAGTCCAGTCCAAGGTGGGACACTGACATTCCAACTCCATTATGTTTCAAGAGTACCCAACTACTCAGTACATGTGCCCCATGACTCACTGCTCCCTGATTCAACCAACTTGATAAGGGCTAGCAGGCCCACTGTCTCCACAGCTGCTTGACTTGGATACAGGTCTCTGTTGCTGATTTCATAGCTGACTAGCTTTTTCTGAAGTGAGTCACACAGAAATTCACTTTAGCAGGTGCCTTTCCTGGCACAGTCTCTCAACACAAATGAGCTCAAGAGAAGGTTCACAGAATTACTGGAGGATGGAACAGGGGAGGTCTCACAGGATCAGGCATGGCTAGGCCTTAAGCTCTCTTCCAGCAGTAGCAGGTCCTCTCCCTTCAGTGTCTCTCTCAGACTAGCACAAGCTCCCAGACAGCCCAAAAATGTATTTCTCCAGTTTCAGTATCTCATTTGCTGAACAAGGAAGTCCATCTGTCTTTTTGCCCTGTCGTGCACTCTAACTGACTCCCTTGAGCCCACCAGGAACAAGGAGAACATGTCTAGCATGCAGCTTTCACACAAGCCCTTCAATATGTTTTGGGATTTCTAGGCCTCTCATTGGCTGACTGTTTATTTATTTATTCATTTATTTGCTTTTAGTAACCGGGTGGGTGCACTAGACATAGAGATGCCTATTTTCAGGCATGACTCGGGAGAATACAGTGAAAAAGTGAAAAAAAAAAATACATGAGCTGTACAATGTGACTCAGCACAAGAAAGAGATAAACAATGGAATTGACTGCAATACAAACAACTGACAACTAGATGACACAGAGTAAGGTAATGTCAAACATATAAACAGTACTGCTACGAAAAACAAAACAAGTGCTAACAAATTTGTACTGAAGCTGGCTGGAAAGTACATTAGAAATGGTAAGTGCCATCGCAAGGCTCAATATAGAGAGAGAAGAAAGGAAGGGGGGGATGAAAGAACAGGAGAAGGGGTGAGAGGGAAAGAGGGAGAGTGAGGAAAGAACAAACGTGAAAAGTGGAAGGATTGAAAAGGCTATATGGTGGATGGAAGCATGTGCAAGGATTAGAAGCCAATAGATGTTCACGGTGGAGTTTCTTGAAACCAGCATGGGTAGTAGCAAGGTGAATAGCCTGAGGGATAGAATTCCAATACTTAGTGGCTGAGTAGGAGAAAGCCCATGCACCCATGGAGGTTTTGCATCTGGGGATGAAGAGAGGGGCATTGTCACTAGATCAGAGACCATAGCAGGGGGTTTGGGAGTGTAACAATGAGGAAAGGGATTTGGGGAGACCTGATCTAGTTATACCATCAAGTAGGGAGCCAAGGGCCAGTAGCCAGTGGGCAGAAGGTTTGGGCCATTTTAGGTCAGCATAAAGCTGACAGTGATACTTGAAACGTGGCGATCCAGAGGCATAGCAGCAGATGTTATTATAGGTGGTGTCCCATTTATGTAGGGAGGTCTTTGATGCTTCTAGGTACGTGACCAAGCCATTAGCAAGCACTGGGAGCAGTAGGCCTTGAGCCACTGCAAGCCGAGCAGATGGCGTAAAGGCATAGCTAGTATGGTAGGCACCTCCAATTTTTGCGTTGACCGATTTTCAGGTAGCGGTGATATGCAGGTCAAAGTCCAGGGATTCATCTAGGAGGATACCCAGGTATTTGAAACAGCTAGTGCTAACTACCGGGGAACCATCGGCACACAAAATTTGAAAGGCGTTGCGATTTGATATGAGTCTAGCTGGATAGCCAAAAAGCATGGAGTTAGTTTTGCTTGCATTAAGAACAAGATTGTTTTCTATTAGGCAGGACTGAATACTTAAGAAGTCTTTAGTAAGAGAGCGGTTGATATCCATGATATTACCTCCACTACGGTAAATGACAAAGTCGTCTGCTTACAGAAGGGAAGAGCAGTCAGGTGCAAATGATGGGAGGTGATTTATTAAAATAGAGAAAAGTAGTGGGCCAAGTATGGAGCCTTGAGGAACTCCCATATGTATGGGAGAAATATTGGACAGAGCTGAGTTAAAAGTGACAGCTTGCATCTGGTTGGATAGGTAGCACTTGAACCAGGCAACTGTTTCAGTGGAGAAACCAAACAAGTGGAGTTTAGCAAGGAGAAGGGTGTGGTTTACCAAGTCAAACGCCTTAGTTAAATCAATGAAGATAGTACCTGTCAAAAAGCCAGATTCCATCACATCGAAGATGTCATTTGGAAGTTTTAGGATGGCAGTGGTAGTACTATGGCCTTTGAGGAAGCCATGCTGCAAAACTGCAAGGAGGTTATGCTTCTGGAGGTATGCTGTGGTTTGGGTTGCTACTGATTTATCCAGGATTTTACTGAGCATGGGGAGAATGGCAATAGGTCGATAGTTAGACATGACTTGAGGATCACCTTTCTTAAGGATAGGCGTGATTCTGGCTATCTTCCAGATGTTGGGAACCATGCCATGACATATGGATAAGTTAAAGATTTTCATAAGAGGGGAGGCAATGAGAGGGGCAGTGATTTTCAGTAGCCTGGGTTCCAATCCATCTGCACCAGTACTAGTGCTGTCAGAGATGGATAGTAACAGCTTTAGAACTTCTTGTCTGGTGATGGTCTGAAGCTGGAAAGGTGCATGGGAGAGAGTCGGTTCTGTGTCAATGGAGCTGGAAGTGGGGGGGACAAGGGGGGAAGGAGGCAGAGTAGCTCAAAAGGTCTGACAAATAGTAGTTTAGTGCATTAGCTATGGTCACTGGATTATTACAATGTATGTTGTTTATCAACATGTCATTAGTGGTAGATGTATTGTTTGCTCCAAGGAGAGATTTTATGATGGACCAGAATTTCTTGGAGTCGCCAGCAGATTTCATTAACAAGTCCTTACAGAAGGAGCTTTTAGTTAGGTGAATATTCCTTTTACAGGAATTTCTCTTGGCTCTATAGTCATTAAAATCTGTTTGTAGCCCTGAAGCCTTGAAACGCTGCAAACTTTTATCCCCTGTCCTGAATTGAGTAAGAAGGTCTTTAGTGAGCCACTTTATTTATGTTCCCCATATGTGGCATGTGACTCTGGGGGCATGGATGTCCTGTAGGTATCCAAACCTTGTCAGGAAGTAGTCAAGGGCTAATTGAGCATCTGAGGAGGCAAAGATGGGAGACCAGTCAATAATTGAAAGGGCAAGCAAAAAATGTGCCTGATTAAGATTGGCCAGATTATGGAAGGTGATGAGTTTGCGAGGAGGAGATGGCTGTCTAGCGGAACGCCAGATGCAGAAGATTGGGGAGTGATCACTTATAGCATCTGCCAGGGTGCCGGCAGAGACTATACTGTCAAGATGGTTAGTAAGAGCCCAGTAAATTAGTGAACTACAATTAGGGGGGCCATGACCCTAGTTGGGTCAGTGATTAATTGGTGGAGGTTATGGCCATGTACCATGGTGTGAAAGGACTCATTTACTTTGCTAGTCCAATTTAGATTAGATCACCCAAAATAAGGATGTCATTATGACCAAAGGCAGTGCTCTCCTGGGATAATAGTTCCTTGAGTCCAGCAATGTCACCAATCGGGGGATTATAGGCACACACTTTGTGCAGTTTCTTAGACCCTAATTGTAGGATAGCATGAATTGCTTCACAGTGAGAGAGGGTGAGAGAGACATTACGATGTAGAGATAGGTGAGTTTTAGAGAGGATAGCAACACCACCACCACGTTTAGATGTGGACCTATCTTGCTGGAGTATTTTGTAATTAGGTAACATACACGGGTGATCAGGTGTGGAGGGTTTTAGCCAGGTTTCAGAGAGACACAGAATGTCAGGGTTATATTGAGTAGTCCAGGCCTCAAGTTCAGTTAAGTTGTGGAGAAGACTCCGGATATTAAGGTGAACAATACACAGCCCTTTTAAGTCTTTCCAAGCTGTGTCATAATAGTGAATGTTAACGGTAGGACCTGGATTGAGTTCAACATCTCCCACTAACATTAATGATAGAAGGAGCAGGTACCACAGTTTATGATGAAAGAAAAGTGAGGGCAGGGAGGAGTTTAGAGGAGGAGCGTTAAGAAGCATAAAAGCAACATGGTAGGTGATCCTATTTGAGACAAAAAGAGGGACGGTGGTAAGGGGCAAGTTGGATAGTGAACACATGTTGGAAGGCACATTAGGATGTGAAGAGATGCCCTCCCAGGACAGGGGCATCACTAGGAGAAGAGCCATAATGGAGAGTAATAGAGAAATAGCGCAGGGATTTGGGGTCATATAGTTAAAAGAGGAGTATGCCATAGTCAGGATAACGTATGTGACAGCTAGATAGCTAATTGAAGAGGGACCAAATGCTGCACAGATCAGAGGGATCTGGGCTGAAAACACTGACTGCACAACAGAAATGTAGACCTAGAAATGAGATACTGATAAGATTGAAGAGGTTTCAGAGAGCCCTCTAGTGGCGAAACAGTATAGGCTGCAAATGAGAAAGTGAGGAGATTGTTAAATCCTCACATTCTGGGCATAACAGTAGGTGGAGTAGAGACTGCTATATAACAAATGCAGAGAAAGGATGGGTGTGGTTTGAGGCGGGTGAGGAGCAGCGTAGCAGCTGCGGGGCAGAGCGCATAGCAGCAAAGGGTAAAGATCCGAGTCACGGAGAACCCTGCAGCTCTGTTGCGAGTGCTGCTACACATGTAGCCTGGATTAGCTTTTCTGCACTGAAGTCAGGAACAGTTATAAATAAAATGAGAGCTCCACTCATGTCTGATGAGCTGGAATGGGCACTTTACAGTACAGCAGACAAGCAGAGTTTTAAAACTGGCGCCCGAATAACTCAGATTTGGTTGGTCAAAAGACCTTCACCAAAAAGGAGCCAAGATTTAAATGGACAAAGGCTGATGAAGCTTGGTGTGGCGCAGATTCAGCAGAGCTAACAGCTGACGAAAAGACTACCTCATGAGAGTGCGGACAATGGCTCGGCTTGCTCCAGGGCAGGGTACCCTCCGGCAGGGCTGAGGAGAGAGAAGAGTGTGGAGTTTAAATACGGTTCAAAATAGGAGGTAAGTAATTGGAGGACGAGTAGGGAAAAGGGGTGAGGAAAAGTGAAGACTGGTAGAGCAAGCAGAAATAGAGAGAGAAATAAAACAAAGGGAGGCAAAAGTAGTAGTCTGTAAATGCAACTGTAGTCAAAATCATTCAGCTAACATTTCAGCAGTATATTACATGGAAAGAGAAAAGAAATTCCCTCAGCAATAACACAAGTATAAGGCAGTTAAGATATAGGTAGAGCAAGAGAGGTTCAACTACAGACCAGACTGTAACAATAGTCTAAGTAGCTACCTGCACAAGCTCATTCAATATTTAGATTTTGCTCCATCGTCTGTGTCCAGCAGTGAGAACTGACCCAAGGTGGAGCTTAATAATGGCGAGTGATCTATCAGGTTTGAATTCCTGCTCAATTTGAACAAGAAGCAGTGCTACCAATTTAATTTAAAATTTCAGTCTGGCTCCGAATTGAAAACACAGCGCTTAGCAGCAAGGGGTAAAGATCCAAGTCATGGAGAACCCTGCAGTTCTGTTGAGAGTTCTGCTACACATGTAGCCTGGATTAGCTTTTCTGCACTGAAGTCGGGAACAGTTTTAAATAAAATGAGAGCTCCACACACGTCTGGTGAGCTGGAATGGGCACTTCACAGTACAGCAGACAAGCAGAGTTTTAAAACTGATGCCCGAATAACCCAGATTTGGTTGGTCAAAACATCTTCACCAAAAAGGAGCCAAGATTTAAATGGACAAAGGCTGATGAAGCTTGGTGTGGCGCAGATTCAGAGGAGCTAAGAGCTGATGGAAAGATTACCTTGTGGGAGTGCGGACAGCGGCTCAGCTTGCTCCAGGTCAGGGTACCCTTCGGCAGGGCTGTAGGGGTGCAGACAGTGGCTCGGTTTGCCCCAGAGCAGGGTACCCTCCGGCACGGCTGTTGGGAGTAGAGGGCACCAAGAATGATCCCAACTATGTTCATGCAGCAGTCTTATGCTCCAAAGTCTTTATATTATTTAAATGCCACCAAAAATTAGGGGTGTGCGAATATCTTAATTCAAATATTCAGACAAATATTTGTATTGAGGACTCCAGATATTTATTATTCGGACCCAAATAGTGTTTTTTTTTTAAATAAGACATCATAACACTGTTAACGTCCACCACTTCCTTCCCTTTTGAAGTACAGCAGTTAATTCTGCCATGAACAACCCCTAACAGCCTTTCAGCAGCCCAAAAAGGTGACAAACTACTTCACTGGTCAGTGGTCAGGTGAAAGATCGTCATCATAGTTTGAGCAAAGGCTGTAGATGAGGTCACGTCTTTTGTCTTGTCTACGGCAACTAAAATGGCACTTGCATAAGTGCATTGTTTGTGCACCCTGGAAGATAGGAGAGCGATACGTGCCATTATAGAGACCTACACAAGTACCTCGCAGGAATGAAAAGGGCACATAAAGGGAGTCTCTTTCAAATGAGAAAGATCACAAGTACCATAGGCAATGGGGACACATGATGAAGCTGAAGTGGGAGTTCAAGACAGATGTGAAGAAATACTTATTCATAGAACGTATGGTAGATGCCTGACATAGACTGCCAGCATAAGTTATGGTGATGAAAACCGTGGGGTTTCAAGCATGCATGAAATAGGCATGGGGTGTATTTCAAAACAGGCAGGGAGGCAGCAGGGTTGCATTAGGGTCTGCAGAAGAGATCGATAAGGCAAGGCAGGGATGGAAATGTGGGCAGAGTGTGTGGGCCAAGCTGCCCTATTCTATCAACAGATAATTAGTAATCTAAAGTACACAATAATAAATGCACTAAAACATGATACAGTATTTAAATATTTCTAGTTTAAGAGGGGCCTCATGGTGATCCTGCAATATATATACCACGGAGTGGAGAGTTACCCTATAAATTAAATATTTAACGTGATAGAAAAAAGGGTGAGCCCCCCAAAAAGAAACATTACAATGCTGTAACATTAGGCAGACTGAGAATAGTACTGTACCACCAGTTTTATGTGGGCAGATCATACTTGAATCTAATTACTGGTAAGTTTAGTTTTATGAGCACTAGCTGTTCAATGTGTTGAGAGGCCAGCTTGGAACGGTGTGGGTCAACAATGCCACCAACAGTGCTTAACATCCTCTCAGATGGCACACTTGTAGGAAGACAGCTTAGATGTTTTAAAGCAAGTTGTGCCAGCAGAGGAGAGGAGCTCATTTCTGAATCCACTAGCCCAGTGGATCAACTTTGAATGGCTCAAATGATTTTGCAAAGTAAACATTAAGTAAATTTTCTGCAGAGAGAGGCTGAGACTGTAAGAGTTTCTTTTGCTGTTGATGCAATGATGTGTTGAGTAATGCACAGTCACTCTCCTCTGCACTGCCACTATGCTGTATTTCCCCATCTCCACAAGTACCATCCAATTCCAACCCACCATATGCCTGTTTCTTTTCCTCAAGAACCTGAACTGGACTATCTTCTTCTCCCTTCCGAGTGTCTCACTGCTTGCATGGCACTATTTAACTCTTCACTCGGTTGTTGGCTAAAATGAGTCACCATGTGGCTGTCCATGGCTATATGAAGGATATTACATTTGAACCTAGGGTTCAAAATGGTAGGAGCATGGTAGCAGATACATGGTGGCAGTTATTTATGACTATGGTGAACCTTGCATCAAGTTCTGCATCAAGATAAATGACAAGCTCAGTGACTTCTTGTGTACTCATATTGTCAGCCAAAAACCATTGTAACAATCTTTTGAGAATATGCACAGGTGGGATGACCCAAACAAAATAATTTAAGTGCTCATAATGCTGTGGTGCTCTCAAGGAAACACAGACAGGAACCAAAAATACATGGACACTCACCACTACATATCATGCTGACTCCATTATAAGGAAAGCATAGCAAAATTTATTAACACATACAGATAAAATGCACCTGGTTTTGAGAAAGGATCCAGGTGGGATCTGAAACACATTAGGCAGGCGCAGTTTATCTGTATGTGTTAATGAATGTTTCTATGCTTTCCTTATAACGGAGTCAGCATGAAATGTAGTGGTGAGTCGTGACTCTTGGTTCCTACAGCTGTGATAACCTGACTAAGTAAGGCTGTGGTAGCACTTAAGTCATGTGTACTCATCTCAAATGGCAGAAGAACTTTCACCATGCCCTCAAGAGCTAACCAATCATGATGTCCTAGGACCACTCCAATGTCTGCCTCCACTTAAATGTTTCATGTAGTAATAGCTTTTCATCCAGCAGTCTTGAAAGTATCACATATGAAGAATTCCACCGAGTGCTAACATTTTGTATTACACGATGTTGGGGCAGACCGAGGCATTCCTGAACATCTTGTATTCTTTTAGTGGCTTTAACAGAATGTTGGAAATGGCTGCAGATAGAATTGGCTGCGGTTAATATTTTATTGGTCCTAGTACTGTTACCCAGTGCATGAGTCACCACTAAATTCAGTGTGTGTGCAAAGCAATGAATACTCACAAAATGGCCATCATTGGTGGCTTTCACCATGTTTGTGCCATTGTCAGTAGCCAAAAAACAACTTTTAATTTGGTGTTAACACCAGTCCAAGACCACAACATGTCTTGCAGGAACATGAGAATGTTACGTGCTCTGTGATCTTCCTCCATCAGTCCGAAGTTCAGCAAAGCTGACCTAATGTGATTTTCAGATTGTGGGGAGGCCAAGGGTGAGACACAAGGTGATGTATCAGAAACAGCAACATCAGGCTGTTGCACACACCAGTGCTCAGTTAAAGAGAAATAGGTATACAGGGTGTTATCACTAGTCCAGATAGTTGATGTGCAATGAAAAACACCACTAAGAGCCTCTTCAAGCCGAGCAGCAACAGCATATCTCACAAGATCATACAGCCATGGCAATACACTCCGTACACACAAGATGGTATCTGATAACTTGGGTGCAAACAGTTGAGAAGCCATCAGAATCAGATATCTTCCACAACTGAGATAGGCTGGAGATCCAAAGCCATCATCTTGGCAATCAGCCGTGTGATTTGCTGTGCTGTTGGATGTGAGGCATGATGCTTTGTTCATGCATGCAGAGCATCCATTATTGAAACTGTCATGGGAGACATCGATGTGCACCGCTTCACCGGTGGTGTGTGAAGTGGTGATGACTGCTTCCCTTGTAGTATCACTGCAGTCAAAAGTGACCAGAGTAGAGGGACTCTGCATTGTTGAGGGGGAAGGAGTGTTGTGACCACTGGGTTGCTCAAAATCAGATCTGTCAGTATCACCACCACTGCCAACAGTACATGCCTGTCCACCGGAGGGGTTTGGTCTTGGTGAAATCAAGGGTCCAGATCCAGACCCAGATGAGATTCGATAGAGTTGAGGGTGCTTAAGCTTCAAGTGGTTGTGTAATGATGTTGTGGTTAAGTTAGAGAGTGATTCTCCTTGGCTTATAATGCTTTTGCAAAATTAACAGACTGTCTTCCTTGTGTCCTCATTTAATGGTTTTATGTAATAATGGTGAGATTTTAACTGTGCCTTCCACAAAGACTGAACACAAAAGCACCCAAAGTAAAAAGGGCGATTAACATTACACCAACCATAGCAATCAGCGACGATCGATTTTTTCAGCAACAACAGCAAATGACCAAACCATTTTTCATTGCAACTGCATGGTGTCACTACTTGGCCCTAAGTTGTTGGCATTGGGTGGTGAGAGTGCAGTCAACAGACTGCCCTATGAGA
The DNA here is from genome assembly GCA_016271365.2 of Neoceratodus forsteri. Classification (NCBI taxonomy): domain Eukaryota; kingdom Metazoa; phylum Chordata; order Ceratodontiformes; family Ceratodontidae; genus Neoceratodus; species Neoceratodus forsteri. The sequence goes on from CM057452.1 coordinate 788,712,551, forward strand.
CTGCTGGCTGCTACAGACTTTCATGAAACTTGAGCCCAACACCAGATTACACCACCAATATTTTTAATGACAAATTTCTAAAGCAGAACTACTGTAATGCTTTTTTAAATGTACAGAAGTACTGATTTATTTCAGCACAAAACAATTCTTGCAATTAGCACAAAGGCAGGCAAGGGTGTTCACGCAGTGCAACTATGCAATGTAACTACCTGGCCCTAAGCTGTGGGCAGTTTTAGTGCAGTTAGCTGACTGACTGTCTTCTGAGACTGCTGACTGCTACTGACTTTCATGAAACCTGAGCTCAGATTACACCCTATTATTCAAGCCAGAACTAAAATACTTTGAAATGTACAGAAGTACTGATTTATTTTAGCACAAAAAAAAAAATTGCAATCAAAGATGTGCATATGACTATGTGGCATCAATACCTGGCTTTAAGCTGTGGACAGTGGCCTAGGAGTGCAGTAAGCTGACTTCCCTCTAACATTTCTGGCTGCCATTGGCTTTCATGAAATCTGAGCCCCCCCCCCCAAATACTTATTATTTATGCCACCAAACTAAAGACAGATTTTGTTTTAAATAAGTACAGCAGTCAATCTAGAAGTTAGAACTACTGTAATTAATAGATACAAAATAGTTTCAGTAGCACTGTCTTCTTCTTCTTCATCTCCACAGAGCACTGAGGCCTGTGAAATCATGGTAGTGAAACTGCAAGTCTCTCTCTGTACAACTCTTGGCAAATAAATCACTAGATCAGATGATTTCTCTGGGAAAAAAAACAACCTCCCACTAGTACCAGACACTAAGAAGCACACTACACTCCTTCACCTACACACAGCACAGCACAGAGGCCTATGAAATCAAGACAGTGAAACTTCAAGTTGCTGTCTGTACAACTCCTGGCAAATAAATCACTAGATCAGACAATTTCTCTGGGGGAAAAAAAACTCCTACTAATACCAGGCACTAAGAAACACAGTACACTAACAGAAAAGCTAAGGTTTTGTGATGTAAATAAAATTTGCTAGTGCTTAATTTCTCCCACTCTCAGAGCTCTCTTCATCACGTCTTTCTCTGCTGCAATGTGGCATTCACATGATTTGGCTTTGGGAAACGCTCAGAAATTGGCCAACAAGTCCCATGAGATCTTAAAATCCCATGGGGAAAGCCGACCTGAATACTGGTCAAATAGTGCGGCTATTTGGTATTTGGGTTCCATATACTGAATAGCATATTATTCGTGGTATTCAGAATTTAATATTCATTACTCGCATGCCCCTACCAAAAATGTGCTATTTGGGGTTGTTGCAGCCCTCTCAGTCTGTTATCTGGTGCAGTTTTATTTATTTATCTAAAACTGGTAACTGGGAAAGGCACACTGAGCCAAGAATCATTTCCAGGTGTGACCCAGGGGAGTGTGAGCGGAAATATATCAGACAAGTGCAACAGAATAAAATGTTTACAAATAAATAATGTGCAAACAAATGTAGTGCGATATGACAAAGGTGCAAAATATACAAGATATGGGTATCAGGAGTGAGCAATGCACGCTACAGTCTGAAACATAAATAAGCAACTGGAAGAAAAAAAAAATCAAAGTGCAGATAAATGGGAAGAAAGCAACCATCCCAAGGGAGAAGGCATGAATTGGGGAGGGAGGACTGAAAGGCAGGCCAGGAAGGAAGGAAGCTGAAAGGAGCAGGAGGAGGAGGAGGATGTGAGGCGTTTCAGCAGTTGCTTAAAGAGCTGGTGACATGTTCAGGTGAACTTTAACAAAACATTATATTTAGACACAGACCAGCTTGTATTTCCCATTTGTTCTGCATTTCTCCTCCCCATTATTTATTACTGAGGTCATTTGTATGAAAACAGGATTTCTGCTCCTGAAAAGTTCATCTATTGCTGCTGCTTTCTCCCTACCTGAAGTTATAGAGCACTGCTTGGGAGATCACAGTTACTCCCATGGCAACGGACCGTGATGTCACAACAGAGGATTATGATTTGGAGTCGGGAGTAAGCTATAGAGTCAAATTAACTCAAATAAACTCTAAGGGACAATGATCATATATTCATATAGTTTCCTTAGTAATAAATTATGGGAGGAGAAATATATAGAATATAAATGGAACACAAGCAGAATTGTACCTAATTATTATGTTTTTTAAAGTTTTCTCTGAGGCATCAGTAGCTCTTTAAGGGAAGTATGGGAGGGTGAGAGATGGAGTGTAGAAAGAAGTTATGTCACTGGTATAGTGGGTCTGTGAATCAGGCAGCTGTCAGGGTCAGATGAGCAGGGCAGGCTGATGTACATTCCCTTGCACATTCATGCCTGCTTAAGGAATTGGTCTTACTTTTATGTGGTGCACTGCGGCACCAGAACATTTGTAGTGCTGGTAACTCCCTGTTCCCTCTGCCAGGATTTGGGGACCACTACTGAAGAAGGCAGCTCCAGCTGCTTAAGAAAGGTGCAGGAGGCATGGAAGATTTCAGCCAGCACTATGCTCTCTCTCTTTCTACATGTCACACACATGGCTGACCAAGAGAGAACCAGAAGTCACCACAGAAACAGCAGTCCAAGTTCAGCAGCTAGAGGGATGATGGCACATGACAGTCCAGTTAAGTGCCCCTGAAGGGAAGCTTACAGTAATATAAAATGGAAGGGCTCTATCCCCTTCCTTTGATGCTTTAGGGAACTACAAACTACCCCTATTTTAATATTCTTTCCCCAATATACAATCAGTTGCACCCAGACTGATTCCTCCTTTGCACCCTCCCCTTCCAAATAATCCTCTGAATGTCCACAATACCTCTCACACATTAAACAGACAAGATGGGGCTGCTGTCTAACCCCCAATGAAGCCCACTATGGATCAGGAGCAGCGATGTGGAATGCAAGGAGTAGAGGTAAGGCGCAAAGAAAGGAAGGATGGGCTGGGTGAACCAATGAACAGAGAAGGGACGCACTGGTAGTAGGGAATAAATAATGCAAAAACGAAAGTATCAGCTACTTTTTCTTTCTTTCTTTCTTTCTTTCTTTCTTTCTTTCTTTCTTTCTCTCTCTCTTCCTTCTTTTTTTTTTAATGAGAACCATAGGTCTACCTTCTTATACAAAGTAAATTTTCTAAGAAAGAGTAGCACCTCTGGTGGCCATATAAATGTATATAAAATGAATAATAAATAACTTTCATAATTTCTCTAGCCTAGTGTGTGACCCATCTCTAATTTGATGTTTGGTTTTCAAATCTGAGCTAGCACCCTTTCTTCATCATATACAATTTACCACAATATACTTTACAATTCCTTACAGCTATTAGGTACAAGCAGAACATTTAAGAAATGGTCTGAGGGTTGCAGTATGTATAGGGAAAGGGAGAGGAGTATGCAAGTGGAGGTTAACTGACTTTCTTAAAGTCACCTAATAAGTATTTAGTAATTGTGGGATTAAAACTTGGATCTGCTGGATCACCAGAATAATCACTACAACCAGTAGGCTATACTTCTTCCTAGAAGCCAGAGAGCTCCCCAATACTCTATAATTTGTATCCATGACCAGAATGCACTTTGATTGATTTGAAAAAGTGACATTTTATAGATGCTCCTCTTATCCAGTTACTGTAATATTTTTTTAAGTGTTGCTTTTAGAATGTATTTATTTATAAAATCTAGTTGCCAAGTGGCAACTCAGAAACATCTGTTGCATTTTGGAATCAAACCATTACACTTCATGAAATAACCACTATCACAATAGCTTGGCATCTACAAATGACGGGTCTAGTGGGTACTTTATCATTTCAAACTAAAATGTTTATTCACACCCTTGTGTGGATATATACTTCATTATGCAAATGTAGTGGGAATGAAACACCTTTTGCTCCCTCCATACTGACAGATGTGACTTTTTGCATTTCCTACAGCTCTGGGTTTACTGCAATGTACTGGCACAATAAAGGAGCAATGAACCTCTGAGATTCAGGGAAAGGGAGCCACTTGCTAGGCTGGTGTTTGGATCTGTGACACAAGCCTGGAACTTATTTACGAGATGAGAGGAGTAGGAGCATAAGGGATCCTACAGTATGCTCTCCTCTTCCTCCTGTAGGGTGAGTGTCACTATACGTTTGGTAGTAAACCCTCCTGGCCCAGGGAGTGCAATGACAGTGGAAGCACTGTAAGCATTTGAATGCTATTTAGATGGAAACAGACATGAGACTCTAGCCTGAGAGAGAGTGGAAGAACACAAGTGAAATGTGTGACCACTAAGGCCAGTGCAAAGTTGTTGCCTAGGGTGGTCAGACATACTGTAATGCATGTATAGGCTATTTTCTGCCATCAGTATCTATGTATCTATGTATTTATTTCCCATATCTAACAGAGCTGCTCTACAATATCTGGGTGGTTGCATCATCCCCCACCTCAACGGGTTTGTCTCATGTTGAATCCCTGACCAGTCAAAGACCAGTCATATGGGACTGAACAAAACTGTGAAATGAGTCATAATGGTGGACTCTTAGGGCAGTGGAGAGGATTAAACAAGAGATGATGTGAACTGGTGGAGAGGGTTATAAAAAATAAGATGCAAACCAGTAAAAGTGGTGAATACATGAAGGGAACTGAACTTGAACAGGAAGGGAAGTGAACTAGTGGAGAGGATTACACAGGATGTGATGTGAGCGGTATCCCATGATAATCGCGACGACATAACAGCAACTAAAAAACAGCTACTGTATAATAGCGAATTTATTAACGGCGACCATCAATAAATAGCTACAGTACATAACAGCCCTCTGAAATAATGGCGACATACCTGTAAGCATTGCTTGGAAAACTGAGATGCAATAGTTTAGCCAGTTAAAGAAATAGGTTAGCCACATAGAAAGGGATTTCCTAATAACCAACTACTCATTTCATTTCAAAAAAAAAAAGCAATGTCTCTGAAGATAGTGTGAAGTTGACTAGTTCAGAGGTATGTTGAAGATGGTCTCTAGAACCAAAAGGTAATTTTGACTCGGAACAAAATTTTGTATGCTCCTGGGATGCAAGATAAGTTTGTCCCTGTAGACTCGCCTGTTTCTGTGAACTTTTGGTGATTCCTGGGATATTGGCTGGGAGAAAATATGGAGACAGCAGGCCAAGTAAGTAAAACAGCAGAGTGGAGAGATTTCAACGTTTAAGTCTCTTAATACTCCCTTCAGAGTTTAGTAGGGAAGAGTTAATTGTTAGCAGTAGGGTGAGCGTTGCATTGAACGTCACAGTGAGCCGATGGGTGGGTGTAATTGGATTTCTGCAAGACTGCAACTATTGACGAGATTGGAAGTCTCAAACATAGAGTACAGGAACAAGACCATCTGACAGTTATTTCATGCATGCAAACTGGAATACTGGGCTTATTGGCCGTACATATACTATGCCCACATTGCATTGAATGATCAAAGAATTTAATTTAAAATTGAGCTTTTGCAACGTGATTTCGTGCAGGACAGTCAGAGCTGTGCACAGATGAGGGTTGCCATTCTAATCTCTCACCCCTTTCTGGGTAAAAGCTTTTCAAAAAGTCAGGCTGAGTGTTCCATTTAGCCATTTAGTTTTAGGGGCTGAAAGTACGCAGAAGTCGCTGTTATTTTGGTGGCTGTCTTGTAAAGTCACTTTTAATTCTTTCACCCATATTCCGTCGCTCAACTGACAATCGCAATTTTTAAGTCACGATAATCACATGGAACCAATGTGAGTCAGTAGAGAGGTTTATACAGGATGGGTAGTGAACTACTGGCTAGGTTATCACAGGATATGGAAAGTGAAGTAGTTGAGAGGTTTTCACACAAACAGTAGGGAACCACTGGAAAGCTTTGCAACAGATGGGAAGTGAAACAGTCCGGATGTTTACACATGACTGAGAATGAACCAGTGGAAAGCTTTACACAGCACAGGAAGTTAACTAGTGAAGAGGTTTACTGAAATAGTAAGTTAACAGTGTAGATGCTTACACAGGATGGGAAGTGAACAACTGGAGAGGTTTACATAGTTTGAGGAGTAACCCAGTGGAAATGATGACATGGGATGGGAACTGAACCAGTAGATAGATTTATACAGGATTGTAGAAGTTGACTAGTTGAGAGGGTTAAACATGATGGGAATTGACCTTGTGGATATGTATAAGCAGTATGGAAGGCAAACAACTGGGGAGGTTTACAGAGAATGGAAAATCAGTCAGTAAAGAGTGTTGCACAGCATGGGAAGTGAACCAGTAGATATGACGTTGAGACCAACCCTGGTCCTCCTTTCCCTCCTCTGCTACTCCCAAGGGTTTTAGAATCATTCAACTGAATTCTAGGAGTCTTTCCCTAAGGTCAACCCCCTTTATGTCTTGATTCAACAACACTCTTCTGATGTCCTCTGAATTTCTGATTCCTGATTCTCTTCCAGGACTCTAGACTCAAGCCTGTCCCTTCCTGACATCCATCAATTTAGGCAGGGCTGGGGAAAATGTGGAGGAGACATCATTATATATACAGTATATTTGCCAGAGTATTTCATGTACTATGGTTATCAGGGAGTCCATACCATCCTCCCACAAATTTCTTCTAGTCAGGCTCTCATTTCCTCTTCTTTACACATTTTTTTGTGCCTCTTTAAAATTCTCACACTCCTCCCTGATTGAACCCTTTCTACCATCAACCCTCATTCCTCCACAAGTGAAGTCATCCTCCTTGGGGATTTCAACATACATTTAATTTCTTCATCCTTCAAATCAACCATTCATAAGACTGAGTCTTTAATCTTTCCCAGATCATTTCAGAATCTACTCAGCTCAATGCCCAGTCCACCAACCATACCTTTTTGGACTGGGTTCTAGCCTCTTATTCTCACTGTATTGTTGCAGTATTATATTGCTGGATTAATTTCATGACCACTGTATCATGTTCTGCCTCAGAAAATCCATGACCACTGCATGACGTTCTGCCTCATAAAAATCTGAAGTCCCCCTTGCTACACAAAATGCATCTGGTCTAGGTCTCTCTGGTTGCTAAACATCAGTGCTCTACTGAGTGACCCTGCTGCAGCTGACTTATCAGCCATTCTCTCCTGCTTCTGATATCGATGTGGCCCATGCCCAATTTATCTACAAATTCTCTTTCATCTGGGACAAGCACACCCCTGTTAAGAAATCCAGAATCAAAACTTCCCAACACCCCAGGATTACCTCTGATATCATCAGTCTGTTCAAGTCCCATGATCTCACATGGTCCTGTTATAAATTATGCAAAATATATGGGTGATTAGGGTGCCTTAATTCTAGTATGTCAGTTGTTTACTTGGGTCCTCCTATATTGGCAACACAAAACTCAGATAACCGAAAACAAGGATGAACTCCACTGCAAGTCACATGATAATTACAAACAATAGCTGTTTTTATTGTATTAAACACACTTGTAAATGGGGCAACAGTTTCATGGCTTTCACCACTTCTTCAGGCCCATACAACAGTGTTGATCTGTCTACTAAAACTATATTCCTTCATCTCACATCTTGTAAGTTTATTCCATCTCTTTCTTTTTCTCTCCCAATTTTGCTCATAGAAACTTGCTGTCTCCCCTATCTCGGGACTTGACTTAATTTGCCAGGCAACATGGCTGCAGAGGTCTCGGTGTCTCCCTGGATATAGGAGCTCCTATGTACAGATGGGAGATGAAAAGAAAGAGATGGAATAAACATACAAGATGTGAGAGGAAGGATTATAGTTTTAGTAGACAGATCAACACTGTTGTATGGGCCTGATAAGTGGTGAAAGCCACGAAACTGTTGACCCATTTATAAGTGTGTTTAATACAATAAAAGCAGCTATTGTTTGCTAATTATCATGTGACTTGCAGTGGATTCCATCTTTGTTTTCAGTTATCTGAGCCTTGTTATAAATTATCCCACTCCCTTCCTAACAACATCTCTTAAAGGGCTCTAAGGAACAACTGAACCAAAGTTGTCAAGGCCATGAAATTGCAATATTTCAAGGTCAACATACAGAAAAACCTTAACACCCCCATCTAAATTCTGAAAGGTTATCCATTTCCTTTTGGAGGCAGTATAGTGTTGTGGTTAAGGACACTGAGCTGCAAACCTGGAGACCTGGGTTTGAATTCCATAGCCCCCACTTGTATACTGTGTGACCATGCACAAATAAGCTTCAGTTTAGTGTGCCTTTTCTGGTTAAACAGTTTCCCCTTTCACTTCCCTTTTTGACCCCCCAGTCCAGACCAGTCCCCCAATCCTTGTTTTATGGTTCATCTCTCTGACCTTCTTCTCTTGTTGCTCACTTCAACAAGTTCTTCACAACCTACACCGTCCTTTCTTCTCCCCCTCCTGGCTCCTATACTTATTTTCCTGTTCCACCTTTCTTCATTCCCCACCACCCCAGGTATCACTTCTCCCTTGTCACAACATAGGAAATCCTGCATTCCCTCCTTCCTCTAAACCGATATAAGTCCAGCCCTAATGGGCTGGACACCAAACTACTCAACCTCTGCTCCTGCCATTGCAGCTCCCCTTACTCAACTACAGCTCCTTTCCTTCTCCCTCTGTTCTGTTCCTCAGTCCTGAAAGCTGCCTAAGTTATTCCACATCATAAAGGGACTGATTCCCTCTTCTCAAGATAAGTTCTTTCCCATTTCCTTCCTCCCCTCCCTCTCAAAACTGCAAGAGAAATTGATCCATTCCAGACTCCTCAACTACCTATCATCATCCAACTTCCTCTCCCCTTCCAGTCTTGTGTCCAGAAGCCCCATTCTACCATCTTATCATAATTCCATCTTCTCCAGGATGGGTCAGGGTAACATTAAGCTCACCATTTTCATTGATCTGGCCAAAACCTTCAATTTGGTGTCCCATCCACTCCTCCTGAACAAGCCGAACTCTGCTGGCCTCTCAGCTCTTGATGTTGTCTGGCTCCATTCCTACCTCATGAGACATTAACAATCAATAAAGTAGGAGGTGTCCTGTCACCTCCACTACCCATCCAGGCTGGGGTCCCACAGAGTTCAGTCCTGGGTTTCATCCTCTTCTCCATCTTCCTGAATGACCACTCTTCTGCCTGTACCAGTCACACATACATGAATATGCTGATTACACAGTCATCTTCAATTCCAGTCCCTCTACCACAGCTGTTGATGATCTTCTCCAGCAGGACTTCAACAACATTCAGCACTGGTTCCAATCAAACCAGCTCTTTGTCAACAATAAAAAAATGGCATCCATGACTTTTGAAACCAGTCAGAAACTGGCCAGAGTCATGATCATCCCCAGTTTTCACCACATTGGATGGCTCTTCCCTTGAAGCAGTGCAGTCTTTCTGGTACCTCAATATGTGGCTTGACAGCATTCTTGTCTTCTCATCCCCCATAGATGCAATCCATGCAACACTCCATCTGAAGCTTGGAGCCCTGTAGTGCAACAGAGACTGCCAATCTCTGCAGGTCCACAAGTTGTATGTTACCACAATGTTTCTCCATGTCTTCAACTATGCAGATGCAGTCTATGGCACCACCCATTCCCTTTCCTTTCCAGAATGGGCATTCTCTGTAATTCCTTTTGCCACTTCACTATAAAAATCCCCCCATGCTTGCCACTGCTCCCTGTATTAATCCCTTTCCATCTTCCCTCAGCCCTCACATTGCTAGGCTCACTATACCTCCTTCATATTTGCATACTGGTTTGTTTGTCTTCCCTCCTCCCTTACTGCTCTCCATTCCAAAATTCCCCATGCCTCATGTTCCTGCCATTGCAAATATCATCACTCTTTCTACACTCCTCACCTCTGTTCCTCTGCTAGCAATTTTCCTTCTAACAATATCCCTCACTCTGGAAGCAACTCCACTCCTCCTGTGCCCCTTTTCCTCCCCATGATCCCTCAGGCACCAGTTGAAACTCTAACCCCATCCCACCTGCTTCTGTTACTCTTCCTTCTGACACCTCCCTGGCCTTGCCTCAAACATCTTTCTTTGGGTCTCCAACTGAGTATCCACTGCCTGCTTACTGGTTGCACTTCCTCACCATTACTGCTCTTCCCTCTCCTACAGGGCTAGGAATAAGCTTGTCTACAGGTCTCTCACATGTTGTGAGTATAGTACCTAGAGGCTATGAACAGTATTGCAATTTTACTTTGCATTTCAACTGGTTTTCAGATTGAGCTGTGCCCACACTTCATTTTCCATACCAATTTTATGTTTGTACCTTCTCATTTTTATACCAACTTACTTATCAAATATTGCTCTATTGACTTGCTCATGTACTATATGTATTGCTATTTCTCCTATTATCCTCCACATGGTCACGCTTGGAAATGAGCCTTTGTTCAGTGTGCCTCTCATGGTTACCAATTTTGAAATAACATAAATAAATAAATGAACGATCATGGGACATGAACAAGTTGAGAGGTTAATACATGATATAAACTGAGTCACTGGAGAGGGTTACATAGTACTAGATCTTGATGAAGTTGCCAACATTTGCAAATTTCAGCAATTTCACTTCACTGACAACTGTAAATTATGTTGTTATTCACCCACTAAATGGCCCAAATTTGTATGATGAAGCTATGTGGGTGGCCAATTCTTGGTTGCATTAGACAATTTGCTTAGTTCATTGAATGAATCTGGCCAATTTGCCAGCAAAAAAACAACATGACTTGCGTGCTATTCCTCCTTCCCACCTCCCAAAAATGTTGACTTTACAATTAAAAAAACTCCCATCCCCTGCTGACACACTCCTTCACACCCCCACCCCGCCCTGGTGAATTGAAGCAAAAACACCACATTAGTTACTGCATTAATGTTCAATCAATATCATTTCCCCCCACCAGTGCACAAAACACAGTCCTGCTACCTCACCTTACCCAAGTCCCACCAAGTAATTCATTCATCAGCAATAAACCTCCCAACTAACCTCTCTGGTCCCAACTACCCTTCTCCCCCCAACAGAACCTAGAAAAAAACATATTGTAAAGAAAAGTTTCCTGGTGCAGAGCATGTGCTCTGTTCAGTGTCCATCTTGTGCTGGCACGAATACATGAATGGTATCATCTCTTTGCTCCTAGTAAAACCTAACTGGCTAAAAATTCAGCCAGTCAGGTTTTACTAGGAGCAAAGACATCGCCATTCAATCATTCATCCATGCCATTATGAGATGGAGACTGAACAAAACAGACTTTCTGCACTGGGGAAAGATTTTCTTTATTATAGCTCTTTTTCTTGGTGCTGGTACAGGGAGGAGGGTGATGGGGACCAGAGAGAGGTTGAGTGTGTGGGCATATTGACGCTGAGTGACATTCTTGATGGGGTTCAAGTGGGGTGAGGTGGGGGGCATGTGTTTGGCATGCAGGTTGGGAAAGGGTATTGATTGAACATTAATGCAGTAACTGTCTCCTAGTTTTTACTTTAATTTGCCAGGGCAAGGGGGGAGAAGAGTGCAAGTGGGGGATGGGAGGGATGTATTCCATTATGAAATGTTTCAGAGGTGTGCAATTCGGCCATTCTGCTATGTGCTTTTTTTACTAAAGACTTTGTGAGTATCCTGTATTTACAAAACATATTGCTGCTGTAATGAACTACAGTGAGCTGCTCTCTATCTGCTCATTCTGCACTACAAAGTGTGCTACTACTTTATATATTTGAATTGTTCACAACACAAAGTGCTGCTTTAAGTAACTGAAATTAGTAACTTTGAATTTACTCTTTGCGTTACAAAAAGTTACAATACAAGAAAGCATGCAACTAGTTTGTGCAGTTAAATTATCCTTAAAAATGAAATGCTGCTTTAATGAACTGAAATTATAAATTTTGAATTTACTCCCTCTGCATTACAAGAAAGTTTGCTGCTATAAGCTTTGCACTGAAATGATAATTTATGAACCTGCTCTTTTTACATTTAAGAGAGTTTGCTGATATGCTGAAATGAAATGATTAATTATGAATCTGCTTTTTGCACATGCGGGTTTGCACATCTGTCTGTTTTGTCTGTGGCACATTTTGGATAATCACAGATTTAAGCTTTGAGACATTTTGCACTATTTTGGATTTCAAGTGTGTATTTCACAGCTGTAGATTAAAGTGCAACCCCCCCCCCATTTGATCTACTTTGGAATACAGTTTGCATGAAGGCATTCAAAATTAAATTTATTTCATTACCTTGTTAGTGTAGGACTATTTCTTTAGCATGCGCATTGTAAAGGTCTGTTCTTGCAGAACCTGTTATCTGAAAAATGATACCATAATCATTTTCTTCCTCCACTGAGGCTATGTAATTTAAAGTCTTCTATGTACACAAGAGTCCTGGCTAAGTACTGAAGTTGTACACATACTAAAATTTTCAAGCTACATGTATGCACGAATGAATCACTGCATTAAAGTCTTAAAGTCATTACTCATTAGCATCACTTCTCCGCATACCTTTCAACCTTATGTCACAGTACCATGGGACAGTGTAACTCAAAATGTGGGGCAATCTGGGACTGGGATTTTGCCCTCATTATGTGGGCCACATCATTAAACTTTGAGATACAAGCTCAGAATACTGTGGAAACCAGTACCTTTATTCCTGCAAAGATTAGTTATGGTTTGGTAAATTAAAATATTATGAATTTCTACTTTAAAAGTATGAGCTTACAGCACCTAGTCTGTGCAGACAGCATCATTTCCATGTGTGACATATGTGGGAGAGAGCAATTTTGAAGGGTTAAATGAGGGATGTCCTTTATTAATACGGACAGTTGAGAGGCAAGCTTCTCAGTTTTCAACAAACTGTCCTGGATAATTATGAGATTTACAGACATAGTTCAGCACATGTGGTAGCCTTTGCTTAAGGCCATGTTCTAAACAGGACCAGGGCTGATTGTGTATGAGAATTAAATTACCCTTTAATACACAGAGAGCTACTCCCTCCAGATGAAAGGTGAGGTGCATTGATGGAAACATTTAAGGAAGCCTACACCCACATGAACTCTACCTGTCCTGTGGGCAAATGAAATGCTTGATTTACAATGCTGTTAATCCCTCACATGATTCCTTTAAATTCAATCTCAGGTTCACACAAGTATTCTGACCAGAAATCTGACATGGCAAAGCAATGTGCTTCAGTCTCACAGAAATCCTAGAACAAGAAAAAAAGGGCCTTAGGCAAGTTGGATTGGGAGCTCAAAGGTCATGCAATAATAGAAAGAAATAACAATGAAGGAACCTGCCTCCATGTTGAAAACATAAGAAGTACTGTAGAGCTACAATAATAACAGACCGTACTTGCTTTTCCCAGCTACTAACTAAAATGGAACACTCCTATGCTGTCAGAGTGCCAGACATATATTAAGTACCACGGCTAAGGGAACAATTGTTGAGCCAAAGGTTTTCACAGTCCCATGTCCACTGTCACTTTGCTAAATAATTGGAGTGCAAGACAGCTATAGTAATATGTTTGACATTGTTTTGGCATGGATGCAAATTCAGACCCATTAGTTACACAACTAGTTCTTCAATGCTGCTCTGCAAAAGAGCTAAATCACACAACAGAGCCTTGTGACACCCTGCCTGCATTTGCATTTGGAACTGCCACAGGTTATAAGCTGAATGGATACAAGTGAATTTTTTAGGACTCCTATTTCATGCTTCAATCTCAATAACAATTAGTAAGATTCTGTTTTTGATAATGTGGGTTGAGTCTCTGGAGGCAGGCACTTCCACCATGGTATCTACCTGATTAAAGAAAGAAGAGCTGTCAGTTGATAATTGATTTTTCTCCTGTTTCATTAGGTAATGGGAAAGTTACAAATTCTTGAGCATTGATGAAATTCATTTTCTTCTGCTTGGCTAATCAGGCATGAGAAAATAAACCCACACATATGTTCATAGTTATCTTCTATAGATTTTACAGTCAAATATTAGGGATTGCTTGAGGAGAAAGAACAATGTTTGCAACATAATTACAGGTATAATATGAAAGTTGTTTCAGTGAATACAGTATGTGCTAGGTATTTCTTAAATTGCCTAAACAATATCCACAATTCAAACAATGTTTAAAATATATTTTGTTTTACAATTTCATTCTCCACATCAGCAGTGCTACCGCCCTTCTGCCCTGACTCCAGTCCCAACCCCAACCTTTCCTTTGTCTGGCACTTACTCCCATCTTATAGTATGACAGTGCAACTTCTGCCTATGGTGGTTTCTTGTCAAGGTCTTTCATTCAGCTGGCCCCATCTGTCTCTCTAGTATGGGAGATGGGGTGGCCAATCAGGAGTGTAGGGCTCAAAATCACTGGACTTCATTTTGTTGACATCAGGGCCTTTCCACTTTTGATTCCCCCCTCCCACTCATATGGCAGTGGCAATGGCAGCCTGTGGAAAAGTGCATGCATATTCATGGCCCCAGTTCCAATCCTCACTCCCTGCAAGCTGTTTTAAATGCACTACCACCTGTGGTCACCTAGGTAGTGGTATACCAGTAGAGTCTGTTGCTTTGCATGTCTAGAGTGTCCTCTGAGATGCTCAGTGCTCCTTCCCCTACCAGCCCTGATGCCCTGGGCTCATTTCTGAATCCAGGTTGCTGGCATCATAAGCAGTAGCCTCACTGATTTACTGATGGGTCAGCTAATTTATTTAAACAAATTTGGAAATGTATTCATTGGTACTGTAGAAAGTGCATATCAGCCAAAGCATCTTTAATAAACTGCATTTTGAGACCTCCATCCTTCTCATTCTAGCATCCAATATACCATGTTATTTATTTATTTATTTAGTTTTTGTTGACTGGGTAAGTGCACTAGACAAATCCTGCCTATTTTCTGGCACGACCTAGGGGAAGGGGATACAGATGAATGTCAACTGACCTTGAACCAGAATAAGCTGTTGGTGGTATTTTTAGTGAATGAGGGAAATTTGGCCAGGACACCAGGGAAATTCCCCTACTCTGCTTCCTGTGAGCAGGGGGGACCCATTTTCCTGTGGGACCAAGATGGCGGCTCCCATGGATCCTGGTGTGGAAGTGCTGCAGACAGGAGAGCAGGCCTCATCTCCTGATCTGTGTTTGGTAGAGGTACAGGACTCTGAAATCTTCCAGACAGTTCATGCTATGGAACTTGAGAATTTGGTGAAGAACCTTATAAATTCGGATGAAGAAGGTAATACCCCAATTGAATTTTTTTCCACGGAGGATCTTACTGCAAATTTGAAAACTGAGGAAAAAGTTATAAATACTAAGGATTCAGCAGAAGATGCTGAGCAAGCATTACGTTTAATTTTGTAAAGAGAAGAACAAAGACATGCCTGAGAAAAAAGCAAATTACAAGCTAAACTTGAGGGGTTGCAACGCCTAGTTTTAAGTGTCAATTCTGCGGAGAAGCCTATCAGAGAAAACTATGACACAGCAAGATCAAAGGCCCAGCTGGGGCACAGTGAGTCAGTTACTGTTTACAATGTTTCTTCTGCTTCTGTGAAAGTGAAAGGGGAGAGTCAGCTGGCTGGCAGTTCAAATGCTGAGGATTCAAGTGTGTGCCTACAGCCGAGTCCCCCAGTTAAAAAAGATGAAATATCTGGGACCAATGTTCAAAGAAAAAATATCTCAATGTCTACTAAATTAAGTACTGACACTCACCTAAACCCAAAGCATATAACATTGTCTAAAACTTTGGGCTTTGTGACTTTTCCTGATGTCCAGGCGGCTGTAAAGTTTCAAACAAATAACTTAGACTCTCAAGCCACAGTGACGCAGTTTTCCTTTACAAATTTGTCTAAACAGGGTCAGAAGAATTTACAAAAAGACAAAAGGCTTACACAAACCTTAGCCAAAAGACATTTAAACTTGGATTCCTTAAAAAGTGATTCAGTACCATCCCACAAAACAGCTGAGTTGCTTGACTCAACATGGACTCCGTGGGAAGCATTGTCCCAGTCGGGTTGGAAGCAAAACCCGGTGGGGATTTGGGTCCCAGACCCGAAGTGGGATGATAAACTACCATTCACCCCCTCTTCCTCTACTTGGGTTCCAGGGCAGGTTTTGGATCCAAGAACAACTATTTCTCAAGTCCAAGAGGTCCCTGGTATAACATCTGCAGACGTACCACTCCCTCAAAATAACACAACTGAAAACACCCCTCAAGTAGTGGGAGTTGAACCCATAGAACTGGTTGGTGAAACAGAAAAAGACTGCAATGGGGACAACAATTCAGAAAATTACCTAAATCATGATACACCCACAAATAAACAATCCCTATTGTCTGAACTATTTGCAAATATAAAGAAAGAAGCTGCTCCCAGGAGAAATGCAGTTCGTATCCTTTATAAAGGTAGTATGAAGGACAGGCCTGACAGACATTATGTTGGAAAAATCTTATTGAAGGACTCCTTGAGGTTTTCTCCCCGAGAGGTGTTTGCTTTTATAAGCATTTCGGGAGAAGACAATTTTGACATAAGTTTTCGTTCTGCCCATTTTTTGGGATCTTTTTTGGGAGCATTATACCCAGGTGAAATATTCCCCCATTTGGTCTCCCTTTGTTGTCATTCCTCTTTTTAAACCTCTGGTTAAATTTATTACGATGATCTTCCGAAAGGATGGCGTGCATGTAGCTGATATTACATACTGGTTGTAACAAAGATGTGAACTTTTGGGAGACCCTGAGGCTATTCTGGATATGGAGCTCTTTTGGTCTGGGGAGTGGAGGCACAAGGTAAAACTACAAAGTACAGATTCAGGCATTGTACATATTCCTAACTCTTTTATGTTAGGCAGGGACAGGGGTGTGTGTTTTTATGCTGGACAACCACAAGCTGTTACAAATGTGGTTCACGTACCCACATTTCTAGCTCATGTGACAAACCCAGATGTGGGAATTGTGGGGAGGTGGGACATATATCTTTTCAATGCGCATCTCACACAAAGTGTGATCTTTGCGAAGATGTGGGACATGCCTTTAAGGACTGCCCATGGGCAGCTAAAAATGCAGCTAGTAATGTTAGCCCAGATCTTCTCATTCAACAGGCACAAGACATAGCAGAAGTACCTGAAAAATCCCACCAGGATGAATCAGACAAAAATACTTTTCCCTCTACTGAAATTATAAATCTATGCCATCATAAGGAAGGTACAGAAAGGAAAACTGCACAGGTTAAAGTTAAGGATCCATTCCCCCTTTTCCCCGTCCACTTCTCCCCTCCCCCTCCCCCCTCAAATGTTGGATATGAACACTCCACAGCAGGAGATTCTTACCCCAGTTTTCTATATTGACCCTGTACAAGATAGTGTTCCTTTTGCTTTATCTCCACCTCAGAGGCATAGATCCTCTAGGAATTTAAGGTTAGCCAGCATTCCCCCTCCCCTTCCCCTTCTTCCCCTTCCCCTACTTCTCTTTCTGACAATATACATTCAAATAACCCCTTTACTGTTTTGGCACCAGAATTGGGGGATTCAGACTTGGACCAGGAGGAAGGAGATAGTAATCTCAGAGATCAGGACATGGAAACACAAAAAACGGGTTTTGCAGGGTACAAAGGGAAAAAGAAAAAAAGAAGGAAAAAAAGTTGATCACTGAGCAGGCTTAAAAATTTCAATGCATGGTAAATCTAAAAATCGGATCAATAAATGTACATAGTCTCTTAAATTCAGGTAAAAGAATGATGGTTTTTGAGTATTTACATAGGTTCCAGTTAGAAATCTGTTTTTTGACAGGAATCTTGTGCATTTTCTACGCATAATATCAGAAGCTTTCAGGGAGAATGGATTTCTGGACCTTCATATCGGTCCTTTGGACAAGATACTGCAGATGGGGTGGGGGTTTTATTTAACTCATTTTCTTTCCATTTAATAAAATTTGTAGATATTTTTTCCCGGAAGAGCCTTATTATTAGATAGGATGTGGAAGAATAAAACATATAGGCTGATTAATATTTATGGCCCACAGCTGAAAGCAGGGAGAGTGGCACTGTTTAATGTGGTAAAACTTTACTTAATGACCACTCCCAATATAATTTTGTGTGTTGATTTCAATTGTGAGATACCCTCATATACTAAAATTAAGAAACCTAAATCTAAAATTTATTGCGACTCCAATGCCCTTGTTGATTTGGTATTGTCAGCCAATATGATAGACTGCAATGATTTTAGGAAACAAGGACCTAATTTCACTTTTAGGAAGGGTAATATGAAGTCTACCATTGATTATGTTTTTGTTTCCAAAAATCTACCTATGAAGGAATGGAAACTCGTCCTGTGGAGTTTACTGATCATGTTTTATTAATTGTAAATTTTTATGATATTCCTGTAATTCAAGCCTTTACTACCAGATGGAAACTGAATGTGAAAGCTCTGAATGAACTTAGGGTCCAAAAAAGTATAAGAGCCCTTATTAGCGTAAGATGTTCTGTCTTTTTTTTATATGCAGATATTGGACAATCGTGGCTAGATTCCAAACAAGATTTTCAAAATTGGTTAAAAAAATATGGGAAACATAAAGAAAATAGTAAATTTTTAGAATAGCTGTCTTTGAGCCAACAGTTATGCAAGCTGTATACCTGGTCTAACACCTCTAGATTTAATTACTCAGAACAAATAAAAAAGATAAAACTGGAAATGTTATCCTATCAATATGATAGAGCTAATACTTTAAAAGTGTTGTTCCAAAACGGGATAAAAAAATCCCCAGCAGGTGATCCTTTTCAAGCCTGCAAAGCCTTGAGGGATAATACCAAAATGGCAGCTCTTTGTGACTCTCAGGGGGTGTTGCAGAGTTCTGAAAAAGATTTATTTTTTATTATTAAAGAGCATTGGCAACACTGTTACCAGATAGACGTCCTACAGTACAGGAAATCAATGCTTATTTAAGGCACATTCAAGTTCCTCCTATACCTTCTGAATTACTACAAAAGGAAATTAATATTACCCAAGAAATTAAGCTGGCCATTCATAAAATGATTCCAGGAAAATCTCCACTGTTGGATGGGTTGCCCATTGAATTTTATAAAGAGTTTAAGGATGAATTATCCGAATGTTTAGCAGTTGTTTTTGGTTATTTTTCAAGAATGAACAAAATTCCCCATTCTTTTTTAGATGGGTTATTAATGTATCTATATAAATCAGGAGATAAAAAGAATATTTCAAATTGGAGACCTATCACTATACTGAATTCAGATTACAAAATGTTAACACATATTTTAAACAATAGGTTAAAACTTTTGCAGAATATGTAATTTCCCCAGTTTAATACTGTAGTTTACCTTCTTGTAAAATACAATCAGCTCTAATGGTTGTGAGGGATATAATTGAACATCTTTCTCTTTCTGGTAAGTACAGTACACTAATCACAACAGATCAAGAAAAAGCATTTGATAGGGCTTCACATGTGTATTTGTTTTTGGTTTTACAATATTATGGGATTCCGGATTATTTAATTAGGCTAATCAAATTAATTTATAAATCAGCAGCTGTTTATCCAATTATTCAAAGACAAGTGAATTTCAACTTTTGGACCCAGCTTGGGGTGCATCAAGGTTGTCCCCTGAGTCCACTTCTGTATGTGTTTTCCTTGGGTCCTTTCCTAAGATTTATAACTGATAGACCTAAATGGAGGGGTGTTCAAGGAATGGGCATACAGTCTGCCATTAATGCTCAAGCATTTGCAGATGATTTCAGATTTTTTTTCAGAAATCTCACAATTTCAGCAGTTTGTAAAAATGATGTCTGATTTTACTTTAGTATCTAATTCAAAAATAAATATTGCAAAAAGTCATGGTCTGTATATAGGAGTAGGATACCTGGAGGCCCTAAGTTTAAAGGGTCTTAGTGTATCCCCTGAACCACTGAAAATCTTGGGTATAACTTTTGGGCCCCAAAATATGTATTTGTACAATTGGGAACAATCTTTAAAAAAAGTGGAATTTAAAGTATGTCAATGGAAGTCATGGAGTATGTCAAAATTAAAACGTATTCAGCTGATAAAAAAATTCCTGGTTCCAATTTTACTTTATGTAGCAATATTGTATCCCCCACCAAAAATGTTAGCGACTAGGCTAAATAGTGCTTTTTTTCAGATGCTATGGGGAAACCGATTAAATCCAATCCAAAGGTGTTTTACATGTCTCCCAATTAAAAAAGGGGGCTTAGGAATGCTAGACCCTATAGTTTTTTTTTATACTCTGTTCATATCACAGACAGTTAAATGTGGACTAGGGTCATCACCATCGACACAAAGGTCATGGTGCAGGTTAATTTTTGAAAAGTATTTTAGGGCATGGGGGGCAGTGGCCCCAAGATTAGGGAATTTTTGCATGTTCCAGATTTTTTTAAATCAACAGCTTCAAAATTATACATATGGAATCTCACTAAAATGGATATTCTGTCCCACTCTGGTCGAAAGTTGTATCAAATAGTATTTGATAAAATCTATCCAAAGGAACCTAGTTTTAAATGTTGTGCTCTGGAATGCAACAATTATGTTTTGGCTCAATTAGTGAATCCCAGAATCCCAATTCAGATGTGGGAACATTTATGGCTTTCTGTTTATGGTAGAACACAAGTGAGGGGGAATGCTAAGAATAAAGCTTTAGAGGAAAGGAACTGTCCTTATCCGGACTACATTAATGTAGAGGAAACCATGGAGCATTACTTATTTTTCTGTTCCTATTCTAAACCTTTATGGGGTTATTTAGCTAATGTGTGGAATATGCCCTGGCTCAACACTATGTTTTATGAAGTATGTGTATTAGACCATTATGCCCATTTGGGCTCTAGGTTTCATTCAGATACTCTTGCCATATTTTTCTGTTGTTTAAAATTTTATTTATAGCAGGCAAGATGCAGTTGGGTATTACGGCAGAGTAAAATGCCTTTTGAGACCGTTACGACCTTAATAAGTGAAGCTATGTGGCATGTATATGATAAAGATGTAACATATTCAACAGGGAGACAAGTTCAAAGATGGTGGAAAGGTTTTTCTTTTTTCATTAAATATAAAAAGGAGTTCAAAACATTTATATTACAAATCTTTGTTTTCATCATTTATCTATTTTGTTTAATGGGGAATAGGTTATGGAGTTATATGAAGGGAGGGGGGAAGGAGAAAAGGAATTTTTGTCTTCTGAAGGTTTAACTATTAATTTTTATGGTATTTTTCTCTTTTCTCTCTTCATGGAATGTAGTTTATGAATTGTCTTGTTTTCTTTGTATTTCAAGTTGTCAAATGGATGTATTTTGTAATGTTCTTTTCAAATAAAACTACTCCTACTCTTTTCGATAAGTGCCATGGGATCTCTAACATCCACCTGAACTACCACCAATCCAGACAGATGGGACCTTGGTTTTAACGTCTCATCCGAAAGACGGCACCTCAGAAGTGCAGCACCCCTCTCATGCTGCACTACAGTGTCAGTACTGGGATATTAACCCAAGTGTCCGATGTGAGTATAAACACCCATCATATATCATTTTAATCGTCAAAGATTGTATTTTCAGTTAGTTATATTTTTATAACAAAATATTCAAAATTGACATTTTGGGAGGCTGTGAAGTTGACATGAATGTTATGCAGAGAGTGTGGGCAAATTTGAGAAATCTAGTTTGTGCGCCTAGCTGTTCCATAATTTTGTCAAAGAGAATTCCATTGAAAATGTATAGAAATATAGAAACATAGACAGTGGCAACAGAAAAAGACCAAACTGGGCCCCATATAACCCAGCAACTTAGTGCCAATACAGTGTTCTAACCCTACCCATCAGTCTACCTATTTCTTTCCCCAGTTTTGTCTCTACTAGTGAGCACTATTCCTTTTGCTCTCCCCCAAGCCCATTGAATCCATCCATTGTTTTACTTCCTACCACTTTGGCTGGCAAGCTGTTGCATGGCTCCACCTCCCTTTCAGTAAAATAATACTTTCTCTCATCCTTTCTGAACCTTCCTCCTGTCAGCTTCCAGTCATGTTGTCAACACAGTGTTCCTGCTAAATAATTCCTAATAGTTCTCTTTGTGTATTTCTTTCAGACCTTTGAAAGTTTCTGTCATATCCCCCCTCTCCCTTCTATTCTCCAGTGACTATATGTTCAGTGCCCTAAGGTGTTCCTCATAGAATGTCCCCTGCTGGCCCTGTATCATCTTTGTCATCCTATGCTGTACCCTCGCTAGCCTATCCTTATCCTCTCTAAGGTGTTGGTTCAAGAACTGGGCACAGTACTCCAGGTGTGGCCTCACTTATTTCTTTCTACTATCAATATCCCTGTTGATACACCACAGCATCTTGCTTGCCTTACTACAAACCTCATTGCATTGGCTAGCCTGTGTAAGGGTGTCACTGATGATGACTCTTAGGTCCAGTTCCACAGCTGTTACTAAGTTTAACCCTTCCCATCCAGTATTCTTTCCTTAGGTTCTTTTTTCTAGGTGTATCACTTTGCACTTATTGGCATTGAATTTGTGATGCCAAACATTTGACCACTTCTCTAGCATTTGCTGGTCACCCTGTAATTCTTTAATTCCTTTGGTGCTATCCACCATTCTGCAGAGTTTAGTGTCATGTGCAAAGAGGTTTATCCTACCTTTGATCCCTTCTCCGATATCACTGATGTGCATGTTAAAAAGGACCAGACCCAGTACAGACCCCTCTGGTACCCCACTCATATCTTCTCTCTCCTCTGATTTGACTTTGTTTACCACAACCTGCTGCTGACTCTCCTTTAGCTAGTTTTCTACCCATTTAGCTATATCCCTAGCCACCTCCAGATCCTCAAATTTCCTCAGCAGGTGTCTGTGAGGCACAGTGTCAATAGCATTGCTGAAGCTGAAGTAAAGTAGAACCACATCATGTTCTATATCCAGTTCCTTAGTCACCCAGTCAAAGAAGACAATTAGGTTAGTCTGACAGGACTTTCCTGTCACAAATTAGTGCTATCTACTATCCTGGAGACCATTACCCTCCAGGTAGTCTACAAGGTTTGTTTTGAGCAGTGACTCCATCAACTTTCCATGACAGAGGTAAGGCCGAAAGGTCTGTTGTTTCCTGCTTGTTCCTTTTCTCTCCCCACCCCCTTTACAGAGCAGAATATTCCTCATGTCTTGCATTGGTGGACCAGACAAGGAGTTTAGCACTGTTAATGCCCTGAATCTGTCTTCCACATTCCATTATTTTAATTCAGGCCTTGTCTAATTCTTCTTAGAAAATGGGCTAAGAGTATTCTTGTTTCTGACTGGCTGCAAGAGCCAATCTGCCAGTCTGGTATGAGACAACAGTGACTGGGGAATAATTAGTCCCAGTCTCCATTGCCTCATATAGTTCTAAATCCCTGGGAAAGTAGAATGTTCAGAAAGGTGAATACCGCCATATTGCTTTGTTGCTTAGCTAGAGTCCCCCATCTTAGACAGTTGACACAATCAAGAGTGCAAATAAAAAAATTCGCATAACACAAGCATTTTATTTTTCTTTAACAGTCCCATCCATGATTCATAAATCAGACTTCTCATAAAACAGCAACTCTGTCTTCCACAGAGATTGCTTACCAAACACAGTTGTGCTGAAATTCAAACTGCCAACCTTCTAATTACAGTAAACCCTGCCTGGCATGTCCGAGTTCAGCAAACCCCGCCTTGCACATCAGATTTTAGCAAACCCCACGTTACATGTCCTTTCCATATACATGGGGGGAGACAAGAGCCCAACACTTCTTCTCTGTACCATTACAGCATGGCAGTAACATAAGCAATTATGGCTTACCTCACTAGTTTCTTCTCCATCCTGTTACAATGCAGTAGCATAGCGCAATGGCTTGCTTAACTTAGTACTGCAGCACACAGTCACGCTGGCATTTTAATGCAACCATTTACCATGCAGACTTTTGTAGCACTGCATTTAAAACCACCATCTGTTGACTTCATCTCACTGGCCTTTCATGACCCTTATTTTAATCAGAAGGGAAAAAAAAAGAGCCAAGGGGTGGGGGGACAAAGTTGGTGATTGTAATGGAATTAAAGTGTGCACTGCTGGCTGCTCAGTTTTACCACCACTGTGGCCAGTCCTTCTGTCATTTGCTGCAGAAATCATAGGGTCTCCTGACTGGCATCCTCCCAGATGCCATAATGCAATTCTTAAATTACTGCACAACTTACTATGATCGCCAATAGGGTGCTCCATTTGGAAACCAGCAGAGGTTTTATATCACACACAGTAGTGTTACTGAACACAGCACTCTCCCTCAATCAACTCGTTTTCCCTTTTGCAGCTATAGTCATTCTTTATTAAGCAACCACCTCCTTCTCCTGATGCACTTTTAGTGATGTGCAAATAAAGTAAAAATAAAAGCACTACACTTGGTCACTCCCACTGCTCCTAAAAGACATATGTGTGTGTGTGTGTGTGTGTGTGTGTGTGTGTAGGGGGAGTGGTAACCATGACAACGAGCTCTCTAAGACACAACTACAGATAAAACAAACAGCATTCAAATGCAGGTGGAGGAACTATTTTATCACAAAACTTATTTAAAACTAATTTTTAATTAAAATTTTTTTATTAAAGTTATTTTCTTTTACTGTGTCTTTTTTCTAAGCACAATAATGCCTGACATGGCGGGAGGTACTACCATGTCAGGCCTCATTACATCCCAGGGTGTTCTGTATAGCACAATACCACCCACCTTGTTGGGTATTATTGCTTACTTTGGTACCCTTAATAAAGCTTCATGAGAAGCCAAAGTGAGAAAGATGCTGGCATATTGGCTTACAACCACATGTTTTATCAGCTAAACTGCTATGATGTGAAGAAGAAAAAAATAGCCTTAATTGTACAATCCAGCATATAAGATTTATCTTTTTATGGCAGGTGGGTGCTGGATTCTGTTCGTAGTTGTTATCAAGTTTTTGTAAGTACACTTCCAGACTCAGGAAGTGACATCCTTGCCATGTTTGGTTTTATGTGATATTGGTGACTGAAAAACAGTGCTGACAAAAATAGCAAGTGCATATTGCTGAAAAGTCAAAATGGCAGTGTGCAGTGCAGCACCCTCCACAAACAGTGGTGGGAATTTACTTTCTTTGTGGCTGTGATCTGCAGGTACTTATGATGCAGGGGCTATGCCCATCACACACACCCAACTTATAATAACCAACTCCAGGGAGGGTGCATCTCATGGAGGGAGAGAAACTTGAGGGAGAGATGCAACAGTGGGAAGGGGGACACAAGTCAGTAGGGTGAGAAAGGTGGGAGGCAACCTGTGGGCTGGGGGGATAAGGTGGAGAGGTCAGGCACAACAGGGGGAACAACAGGAAAACAAAAAAAAATTCTGCCCACAAAAAGCAACAACAACAAATAAAAGTCTCCCCACTGTCAGGTCCTGAACCTGGGTCCTCTAGCAGTATAGGAGGTAACTCTGACCACACGACCAGACAGCCAGCTCAAAGCAACGTGCTGCACAAATGCCTGCAAACTTTCAACAAAACACCCTGACTCATTCCCCACAGAAATAAAATCACTATAGTTGTATTTCGCTGTTAAAGGCACATCACCGTTTTAGTTTTTGCTATTCGTACCATGCCCAAATTGATTTGCTGTATTCATGGGACACCCCTTGTTTGCACTGCTTAACCCATGCATTTTTTTAATTTATTTGTTGCTATTTTCTTTATCCTCCTAGCCTGCTGACATCTGGAGAGAGCCCCAGGCCCCATCCCCCAGCATCCAGCATCTGGCGCTGACCCAAACTCCCAGGGCTTGCCCCCCCGGCTGGGCCAGCAGAAGTTCCTCAACCCCCACCAGGGACCAGATCCAGTGGCCAGCTCTGTGGCTGGACAGGAGTGGAGCCTGTGAGGTGCCCTCCATCATAGTGCTGCAGCTCTCTTTATCCTGGTTATCTTTTCCCCAGGAGTTGGGGCATGCAATGACACCTGTGGAGAGGAACACACAAGCATCTGCACTAGCTACCTCCTAACATCTGCCCAACTCCTCTCCCTACTATAGTGTGGCACCCTGTCCCCCAGTCTCCACTAGGGAGCAGGCAAACACTGACCACTAAGGACCCCCCTTCCTGGAGAAGGAAAGCAGTCCATTGGATGCTCAGTCCTTCTCCTCCCATGCCAACCACTGGTGGCCCATGCTCATTCCCAAACATGGGCACCAGTGTAGCGTGAGGTAAGGCGACCAGCACCTCAGCCCTCAGCACCACTGGGCCAATTATCCATACATTTTTTAAATGCCAATAGTGGACCTACATGATGGCCCAGTGAAACATTTTGTGCTCTTAGGAGTTGACCAGGATTTAGGAGCAGACCTGGGGAGCTGGGATTGGGTGTGGTCAGAGCAGAGGAATGCTGCCAATGGCAGCACAATTCAAACCAGAGATTTATGAAATCAACACCTGCTGGCAGAGTGTCTCCTTGCAGTGGGCAGCTGAGCCTGCTGTCTTTGGAGGAATGGTACACACACACAAGTGCACTACAGTGGTCATGGTCAACAGAGACTAATGCTGACATTGGTATGGTGGGTGATGGATGGAGCAGACAAGGCATGAGAGAAAAAAAAAACAAGCCTTTGTCTGAATTGCATGAGCAGTTTGTTTGAGTGACTCACCATGGAGCATATTGACAACCTGCACCAGATCTGAATGCTTAGTGGGGGGATGGGAGTATCGCCTTCACTAGAGCCACACTATGGCTGGTAAGCAGTGGGGGAAAGGCAGCAGTAGAGACAGAGACATGACAATGGTCAGTTGAGCTGAACATTTGTGCATTTACAGGCTTTCAAGGAAGAAGTAGTATGAAGCTGGTGGGGGAGAAAAAAGTAATATCTATATGTTATAGGGGTATGATTGCACCCCTATAGTTAGGGTTGAGCAGAGTTTTCTATGTTAAAAATCAAATACTGCATTTTAATATTGATGCAACTTTTTAATGGATTTGCACAAAAATGTTCATGTGCAGTCTCATGGGGTAGACCTCTTGACATGGCAAGTTGCATTCAGGTAGGAGGTGCAGATTATGAGATCCAGATTGTGAAAAAAACATCAAAAATAGCTTTTGTGTTTATGTTTTTTTTTTTTTCATTGCCTTGTGCATATGAATTGGAATTTTAGTCTGCAATTTTTAGGGTGGAAATGGCTTGCCCAACTGATGTGCCTTTCACTGGTTAGATGAAAAAATAATAATCTATTCCAAGGCCTGGATATTCAGACTGTGCCAGGCTGTGGCACTAGCCTGGGTGCAGCACAACTTAGCTGCACAGGGGCATTGACTGGGCGATATTCAACGGAGCTGCACCATGGCACAGCATCATTGAATATCGCACCCTGGCCACCTGCAGTGCACATGGTGGAGTGGCACTGCAACAGTGCAAGTGGCCAGAGCAGAGCAGGGTGATGCGCTAGCGCAAGTTCTGTTGCGCTACTAGCAACAACCGTGATATTCAAAAATGCACATGCAAATAGGACCATAATGTAAGCAAGGCACAAATGGGGTCAGTTGCATGTCATTATGGCCCCATTTGCATGCAGGTGCACCGATCCCCGGCGACTTGCACCTGGCACCCTGACAGGCAGCAGCCGTCGGGGACCGACGCCCCCTGCACAATGCGGCAATGTGTCCCACAGCCCAATCGCGGGCTTCAGTAAATATAAATTGCATCCTGTATCCATGGTGGTCCAGTGGACAGCCATCAGCCCGATCGAGGACATTTGTAAAATAAAATGAAGTCCTATATCCCTGGTGGTCCAGTGGACCACTGTCAGCCTGATCGTGGGCATTTGTAAAATAAAATGAAGTCCTATATCCCTGGTGGTCCAGTGGACCACTGTCACCCTGACCTCCCACTGAGCACCCACCACCCTGCACCCCCCACACATCCATACACTTCATCACCTGAACATGTCCCAGTGTGAAGATCCACTCTCCGACTGAAAACACGTCTTGGTGCTGGAACTGGCGACTGCTATATGAGAAAGTAAGTTAAGTGCAGTTCAATGTATTTCAATGGGGTTTTCAACTTTGGTGTATAGCTCTGTCATTTTTACATATTTTGACACCACATTTTCATCATGGCCATTTTGAGACTCCACCTCATGAACAATGTTGGTGGAATTATGCAAGTCCAGCCCAAAAGGCGATTTTGTGATCACTTGGTGAAATCACCATTCGGGCAGGATTTGAAAATTTTCACCACCTTTATTCATGAGGTGGGCTCATGAGAAGGGTATTTGAAAATTTGATGTCAAAATATGTAAAAATTGCAAAATTATGCACATCCATTGAAATTTTGCTACACTCATTCATAACTTGGCAATTTTAAGTATTTTGACGCCAAATTTTCAACATAGCCGTTTTTGCTCCACCTCATGAACATGGTAGCTGTCATTTTTTAAATCATTGCCAAACTATTTTTCCATGCATGTGACATGGAATGATGTTGTGGTAGTGCAGAATCACATCATGGCAGGGATTTTAAAATGTTCAGTACCGGGTTCATGAGGTGGGGTCATAAGAAGGGTATGTTGAAAATTTGGTGTCAAAACATGTTAAAATGGCAAAGTTATGTACATCCTTTAAAATTTAGCTATGCTCACTTATAAATTTCATAATTTAAAAAATGTTCCACCAAAACCTTTAACATAGCTATTTCTTTACACCACCTCATGAACGTAACAGCTGGCATTTTTTAAATCTGGGCCAAAATATCTTTTCATTCCTCTGACACAGAATGACTTTGCAGGGGCATGGAATGACATTTCAGTGGGGATTTGAACATTTTCCATACTGGTTTCATAGGGTTGGATAATAGGTAGGATATCCTAATATTTGGTTTCTGTTGTCCAAGGCCCTGAGCTTCCACATCAGCATACATATAAGCATCTATGGAGGGATGGGAGCACAGACATATAAGGATATAATTACACTATATCGAAGAGTATGAATGGATGGTAGGGCAGGCAAATAAGGATACAATTATACTATCTCAAAAAGTAAGGAAATTCATTGCAAACAAAAAAAGGCAAGGCAAGGCAAATTTTATTTAAGAGATGCCCATCCCGGAGGCTCTGGGAGCTGAACATTTAAAAGAAAATAAATACTATGCATTCTAAATAAAAACATTACAATATCACAGATATAGCACAATATATATATACAGTAGCTTAGGTAAAGAAACCAAAGCCTGAAAGCCAGTACTAGCCTGACATAGTTTCTGAAACAGCAACGACTATAATGCGTAATCTGGGAAGGCTTGATTATATAAGAAGGCCTTGAGGTGGGCCTTAAAAACCTGCACAGGCCGGCTCCATGGCGTTGAGTGAAAGGGGTTCGCATGCTGGCGATTCTGGTTTGCACCCTGAGCCTGGGTACCAGGAGTGGAGATCAGCAAGGGAAGGGTTCTATAAGCATCCATTGGAAGCTTCCCTCCCGGGGGTGGGATCTGCCTGGGGACCTGTGGGCATATTGGTGGCAAGCTTGGGGACATGCTGCTTCGACATACCCATGGCACACCCCCACCCCAGGAATACCCTGCGTGTTTATGCAAGGCAGAGAAATGTGATTGCTGGGGCACAGAAAATGGAAACTATGCCCCATTTTAAGTGGATGATGAGTGCCTTGGCCCTTGCCACCCAAAGCCCTGGAGCCAGCCCGGATCTAGCCCCACAGCACCTGGGATGCAAAGTCAGTCATAAGGCCATTCCCCCTAGAAGAGAGGGACCCTCCCAACATAGAGATACACTGGGCTACCCAAGGTAGGCTGCAACTGGGGCTGGGAGTAGGTGGCTGGAGGTCGGAAGGGAGGCAGGAAGGTGCTGTCGCTCCAAAGGAGTGGCCGGTTGGGGTCTGTGGGAGGTGAAAAAAAAAAAACTCCACAGAAGGGGCATCCCTCACAGCTGGAGTAAGCGAGTTCCACAGGACGGGAGCGGCAACACTAAATGCTCTGTCACCAGCTATTTTTAACCTCATCCTGGGAATCATGAGGAGGCCCCTAAAGGAGGAATGAAGGGGTGGGTCGGGACAGCAGCAATGAGAAGGTCCTTCAGATAACCAGGGCTCAGGCTGTGTAGGGCCTTAAAGATGAGTAAACCCACCTTAAAGAGGATTCTCCACCTAACTGGCAGCCAGTACAGTTGAAGCAGGACCGGAGTGATATGGCAGTATTTAGACTGTCCAGCCAACAACCTTGCCACCATGTTTTGCACCAGCAGCAGTCAGGGCAGGGTACCCCCAGAGACCCTGAAATAAAGTGCATAACAGTAGTCCAGCCTGGACATCAGGAAGGCATGTACCAAGGTGGGGATGTCCTGAGGTGGAACTAGAGGCTTTATCCTGGCAATATTCCTTAGATGATAAAAGCTGGTAGGGACTGTGGAAGACACCTGAAACTCAAGTGTCAATCCACTGTCCAGAATAACGCTGAGATTCCGCACCCTAGAGGAGGCCTTCAATGGTACAGAGCCAAAAAAAGCCCTGTCTCTGCACCAGATGCCAACTGATCACATTCTCTGTTCGAGTCCACCACCAGTATCTCCGTCTTATTGGGGTTCAGTTGCAACCAGCTGGAGGCCATCCAGTCATTGATTTCAGTGAGGCAGCTATTAAGTACTTCCACTGCGCGAGATGTTCCAGGGGCAAAGGAAAAATGCAGCTGGGTATCATTGGCATAGCAATCAAAATTCAAGCTGTACTTCCTTATGAGCTCTCCCAGGGGCAGCATGTACACGGCAAACCACAGCAGCAACAAGACCAAACCCTGGGGAACCACACATTACAGTTGGCCAGGGGAGGAGGAGAAATTCCCCATCACCACCCTCTGCCTCCTGTTAGATAGAAAGGATACAAACTAGCAGATGACCATGCCGGCAAGTCTGCAGAATTCCCTTAGGCAGTCAAGTAACACCCGATGATCAACTATGTCAAATGCTGAAGAGAGATTGAGGAGAACAAGAATTTCCCCCTCTCCTTGATCTCTAGCCCTAAGGAGGTCATTATGCACCCAAACCAGTGCAGTTTCTGTGCTATGCCTCGCATGAAACCCAGACTAGAGTGGTTCATATAAATCATGGGCCATGAGATGCTCCTCAAGCTGAACCGCCACCACTTTCTCCACAATCGTACCCAAAAATGGAATATTGGAAACAGGATGATAATTTGCCTTGATCTCAGGGTACAAAGATGTTTTTTTTAGAAGGGGTCTCACCAATACTTCCTTCAAGACATCAGGAAAGACCCCCTCTGACAAGGAACACCAGATAATCCAGACAAATACAGGGCCAATGGAGTCAATACATCTCATTAAGAAATGAGTTGGCACCGGGTCCAGTTCACAAAAGGTGTGCAAAAGTTTGGAGGCAATCTCAAAGACCTCAGCCACCTCTACCAGTCTAAACTCACCCCAACCAGGTGGAGAGCTCTCCAGGTGCCCATAGCGACCACTGTCAGCCAAACTTTGACCCACTGGCAGAACCCCTTGCCTGTTGGCGGACACCCTTTCCGAGAAGGACCGAACAAACTCTTCATATAATGCATTAGAAAAGGCTACCTTCAGCTGTAGACAGGAAGGATGGAGATGTCTTTCCACAGTCTGAAAGAGCATAGCTGGTCAGTTCCTCCCAGCAGCAATCTCCCTGGACAGGAATTCTGCCTTCTTACGGTTGATTGCTCCCTGGTATGCACTATAGTGCATACACAGTGCCAGTATGTTCACCTCCAGGTCAGACTTCCTCCAGCAGTGCTCTAATCTCTGACCCAGAGTCTTCATATCCTTGAGCTCACCATCA
This sequence comes from Neoceratodus forsteri, assembly GCA_016271365.2. Lineage (NCBI taxonomy): Eukaryota > Metazoa > Chordata > Ceratodontiformes > Ceratodontidae > Neoceratodus > Neoceratodus forsteri. Next base: position 788,744,280 of record CM057452.1, read on the forward strand.
TACCAAGGGGACCTCAAGTGAGAAGACCTGGGTCATACACGGACTGGTGTGAAGGAGTCAAGTGCACCAGCAAGCACCTTATTATAGGCATCCACTGCCATGCACACACCCCCATCACATGCACTATCCACACTAGATAGGTCAGCCACGCAGAAACCCTCAGGGGTCAACCTCGCAGCGCGGGTGATAGCCATCCTCAGCAGGGGAGGGCTGGTCAGTTGAACAAGAACTTCACCGTATATTGATCAGACCAACTGACCCAATCAGTCCTGAGACAATTAATCTCAAGCCCCAGTGAGAACACCAGATCCAACATGTGGCCACCCAGAAGAGTTACGGAGGAAACACCCTGCGCAAAGCCCAAGGAAGATATCATCTGGAGGAAGTTGAACCCAGCCAAGATGACTCGTCGTTGGCCCAGATGTTGAAGTTCCCCAGCAATAAACATCTGGGGGCCTCCAACGTCTCACCAACCATGAAATCAGCCACCTCCTGAAGAAAGTCTCCCACCATCCCAGAGGGGCGATAAATCAAAAGAATCAGGCAACCTGCGCCCGGACCCCCATTGATAGCCACACATTCAAATGAATGTGGTGTTCTTACTGGGTGTAGAAAGTGAAGCCCTAGATTCAGATCTAAAACAGATGGCCCCCCACGTTCCACTCTGGGGCAGTGCACCACAGTATATCTGGACGGGACGGCGGCCTTTAAAACTGGGCCAGCATCATCACCAATCCAGGTCTCTGTAATGCAAGCCAGATAGGCCAAAGAATCCAAGTCTGCTATAATTGCAGTCTTGTTTCTGACTGATCTGGCATTGCAAATCACCACCTTCTGTGGATTGGTGGATAGGGCAGCCCTTCTGGCTACCTGCCCAGTCGGTCTGGTTGGAAACCTAGTGACGGGAACTAAACACGTCTGACCTCTCTCCAAGTTTGTTGATGCACTAATTAGGGTTAAAGTGACAAAAGTAGGGAAATGTGGCATTAGACTTCAAAATCCTAACACCCCACCCCCACCCTGCAGGCAGCAACAGGAAAAGAAACTATGGTTTCACCTCTCTTGCCTCTTCACAAATCAGGTGTGTGCTGAACCATGAGGTTGTCTGCCCTAATGCTCACCCCAGTCTCATATGCTGTACCTATCTCAGCTTATTTACTAATTTTTTGTTTGTTTGTTTATTTAAGGTAAAAACCATTGAGCATTAAACTCATTTGCAATGGTAACCTTTTATGTAAACTTATGTAATGGGGTGAGTATTAGTGTCGACAACTCCAAGGCATACCACATGCCTGATTTGTGAAGAGGCAAGAGAAGTGAAACAGTAATGGTTTTTCCAGTTGCTGCCTGCAGGGTGGTGGTGGGGTGTTAGTGCTGGCAACTCTACAGTTGTAGCCAAAAACATGTTCAGATATTTCATGCAATTTCTAAAGAGATCCTCTATGCTGCATCTACTGTGGAACTACAGAAAGCAAGAGATTTCTGTAGAAACAACACAGAAATTTCAGGAAATATCTGACCATGCCTTTTTGGCTGTGACTATAATGCCACATTTCCCCACTTTTGTCACTTTAATGCCAAGTAGTGCATTAACAAAGTTTTTTGCAATATATATATATATATATATATATATATATATATATATATAATGAACTACAATCATCAATTGCATTGGACAAACACCATCAGGTAACCATGCGTATATCAGAGCATGACCGCACACCTGCACTTTTACTCCCTATCAAAACAATTTTGCCATTTTATAAGATAGATAACCCACTCTAGGATGTGCGGTTGCACTCTGATATACGCACACCTTGGGTGGTTGCTGCACACCAAGGTGTGCGTATATCAGAGCTTGACCGCACACCTAAGATTGGGTTATCTATTACATATATGTAATAGATAAACCACTCTGAGGTGTGCGATCACACTCTGATATACACATGCCTTGGTGTGCATTGTATGCAAGAGGCCACAGGCTGAGTGCATCAACCACCCAAGGCATATGTATATCAGAGCACCACCACACACCTCAGAGTGGTTTATCTATTCATAAGGGGTCGTTGTACAGTTTGAGGGTAGCGTGGTGCAGTCACACTGTGATATATGCATGGTCATGTGATGATCAGTATCCAATATCCCAGCAATTTCCTACCCATTTTATAAATATATTTATAAAATGGGTAGGGAAATTGTTGTTCTTTATTAGATGAGCACCACCACATGACTGCATGATATCAGAGCGTGACCTCACAACTGCACTTTTACCCTCCAAAACAATTTTGACATTTTATAAAATAGATAAATTACTTGAGGTGCGGTCATGCCTGATATACACATGCCTTGGGCGGTTGATGACCTGCCCGCGCCCCTAACGCATAACGCACACCAAGGCGCATGATATCAGAGCGTGACCGTACACCTCCGAGTGGTATATCTATTACATATATATATATATATATATATATATATATATATATATATATGAAGTTGCTAAAAACTTTGTTAATGCTCCAGTTAGGGTCAAAGCAACAAAAGTTGGGAAATGGGGCTTTAGGGTTTCTCTAACACCCCACTCTCCCAAACAAGGCAGGAGAGCAGGTGTGGGGTGTGCCTAGGGCATCTCAAGCATAACACTCACCCCATTCCATCTGTAAATTAGATGAGATGTGTAGACTTTATGAGAATGGGGTGAACGTTAGGCTTGAGAAACCCAAGGCACACTCCATTCCTGCTCTCCTGCCTGGTTTGGGAGAGTAGGGTGTTAGGGAAACCCTAAGGCCCCATTTCCCAACTTTTGCTACTTTGACTCAAACTAAAGCATTAATGGGAGGGAGGGATAAAGTTAGGGAAACCCTTACACCTCATTTCACAACTTTTGTCACGTTGCCCCTAACCGGAGAATTAACAAAGTTTTTTGAAACTTATTTCCTTACTTTTCGAGATGGTACAATAGTACCCTTATATCCTTATTTCACTCCTTAGATGCGAAGATGCATATATGTATGCCACCAGGCCCTGTGCTTCCATTTATAGGACAACAGTGACCAAATTGTCAGCATAGCAATCTTATGACACCACCTCATGTACCCAGTACAGAACATTTTTGAATCCCCGCCAAAACATAATTCTGTGCAACTGCAATGACATTCCCTTCCTCAGGTGTGAAAAGACATTTTGGCCAGGATTTAAAAAATGATAGCTTTGACATACATGAGGTGGGGTAATAAGAAGGCTATGCTGAAAATCTCAGGTCAGAATATTTAAAATTTCCAAACTAACAATTGAGCAGAATGAAATTGCAACAAATGGTCATAACTTTGGCATTTTTTTTCATATTTAGACCCCACATTTTCAACATAGTCTTCTTATGATCCCACATCATAAACCCGTAGCAGTAAATTTTCAAATCTGTGCCAAAACACCATTCTATGCCACAGGTGTGAAAACACACTTTGGACAGGATGTGGAAAATGATAGCTTTACTGTTCATCAGGTGGTGTGAAAAAATGGCTATGTTGAAAATCAGTCAAAATATTGAAAATTACCAAAGTTATGCACGTGTGTAGAAGAATGTCAATGAATGCTCATAACTTGCCATTTTCAGAAATGTTTTCACCAAATGTTCAACATGGCCTTTTTGGGACCCCACCTCATGAAGACTGGTGGTGAAATTGTGTTATTCTGTCCCGAAAGGTGATTTCATGCAGTTACCATGAAATCACCTTCTGGGCCTGGTTAATGAAATGACACTGCCAGTGTTCATGAAGTGAGGTCCCCAAAATAATATATAATAATAAAATTTATTTGTAGAGCACCTTTCAGATTGTCACGGTGCTTTAACATACAGGGTGAATAAAACAGTAAAACAGGATAAAACAATAAAAGCATAATACAGATATAAATAAAATCAGTAAAATCAGTTTGGGTAGGCTTGGTGCCACAAATGGGTTTTCAGGGCCTGCTTGAAACCCCCCACAGTTGTGCAATCATGTAGCTGATGGGGTAGAGAATTCCACAGGGCTGGAGCCACATACATAAATGCACGGGCCCCCAATGACTTTAGAGATACCCTTGGAATCTCCAGCAACTAATTGTCAGCCGAGTGGAGCAGTCGCCTGGGACAGTAGGGGGACAGGAGCTCTTTCATGTATTCCAGGCCCTGTCTGTGTAGGGCTTTATAAGTCAGAAGCCTGACATTGAAGGTGATCTGCCACTGGATAGGCAGTCAGTCCAGTTCGTGCAGCACCTGTGTGATGTGACACACCTGAAGGCTATCTGTCAACAACCGGTCACTGTGTTTTGCACCAGCTATGAGTGGCAGATACCAACCCCCGGCAGTCCTAGGGAAAGGGAGTTGCAGTAATCAAGGACAGAACTAGGTGCTTGACCTTGGTGATGTTCCTCAGGTTGTAAAAGGAAGACTTGACGACTGCCAACACCTGAGATTGCAGTGCCAGCCCATCATCAAGAATCACCCCCAGGTCCCACACCCATTCAGAGGCAAGAAGCCTGGAACCCCCCAAGTGAAGCCCAGTAGGCTGACCAGCCCCCAACTCCTCTATCCATCCACTCAGATCCACAACTATCACTTTAGTCTTTCCTGAGTTCAACTTCAGCCAGCTGGAATTCATCCAATCCTGGATTTCAGCTAGGCAGTTGTTAAATACCGAAAGTGTAGTAACCTGGTCAGGTGCGAAAGACAGATAGAACTGGGTATCATCAGCATAGCAGTGAAATCTCAGCCCATACCATCTCACAATGTCTCTGAGGGGCAGTATATACACTGCAAACAACATGGGGGACATCACTAAGCCCTGAGGGACCTGACATGGCAGAGAGAATGAGCTGGAGGAAAAAATTCCCGACACCATATTCTGCATTCTGGCAGTGAGAAAGGACATAAACCACCTGAGAATTGTACCAGACAGGCCACAGATGAACCTCAGGTGCTTGAGTATCACCCCATGGTTCACGATGTCAAAAGCTGAGGAGAGATCAAGGAGTACCAAGATGGATCAGCACTTCCGATCTCTTGCCATCAAAAGATCATTGAGTACCTGAACCAGTGTGGTCTTGGTACTAAGCCTTTTATGAAAACTGGGTTGGAGTGGCTCATAGATGTCATGGATTGTCAAATAGTTCTCCAGTTGTAGTGCCACAACCTTCACAAACACCTTCCCCACAAAGGGAAGGTTACAGATGGGTCTGTAGTTAACAGGGCAGCCTTGGTCCAGAGAAGCTTTCTTCAGGAGAGATGTCACCACTGCCTCCTTCAGGGAGCTAAGAAACTCACCCGACTCAAGGGAGCACTAGACTATCCCTACAAGGACCGGGCCAACAATGTCACAACAACCCATAATCAGGGAAGTTGGGCCTGGATCCATACTAAAGCACACAGGGCGCATATCCTGGACAATCAGCATAACATCCACAGGCTCCAGCTGGTCAAAGGTACTCCAGACAAAGTGAGGAAGAGTGACTGAACACCAATCACTAGCAGTCCCCAAAGAGCATGCTGGTTGGATCTCCACTCTGATGCTGACCACCTCATTCACAAAGAAAAGAGCGAGCTCATCACACTCAGGCTGTGAAAAAGGTTCTTCAGAACTGAAGACAAGCTGGGTTGCACAGCCTATCCACAGTTCAAAAGAACTGAGCAAGTCTGTTCTGAGCAGCAGCAAACTCCCCAGACAGGAACTCTACCTTCTTATGGGTGATTGTTGATTGATGGACAAGATAATGTTCCATCAATCTAAGATGATCAGCCTCCAGGGTGAATTTCCACCAGCAATGCTCTAGCCTTTGTCCTAGTTGCCACAACTCTGTCAAGGTACTGTCGAACTAAGGGGACCGAGGGTGAAGGGAGAGAAGACGAACATGGACAGGAGCGATAGAGTCCAGGGCCATAGTAACAGCCTTATTATAGGCCTGGTCCAGGGCCTCTGGGCTCCCGCTTGCCTCAAGAATTACCGATAGGTCAAGTACCACTGCAAGGCCGTCAGAGTTCACATCCAGTAAAGGGCAGTATCTGACCATCTCCACAGGGGCCAGCCTATGAAAGGGGGTGCAAAAACTGAACCTCACAGTGTAGTGATCGGACCATCCAACTGGTTCCACCCCGCAGATCAGATGCTTCAATACCCAGGAGGAAAACCCCAGTCAAGAGAGTGACTGTGTTTAAGAGTAGCAGATGTAACAATCTATGTGAGACCCAGTGATGTCATCAACTGGAGAAAGTCCTGTCCAAAATGCTAGAGTTCATCATTTACCCAGGTGTTGAAGTCGCCCAGGGTCATCAGCCAGGGCTATTCAAATGCCTTGTCGATGATGAAGGAAGGAATCGCTTCTCATCCCCTGGTGGACTGTAGACTAGGGTGATCCTGCAACCTACACCTGCTATTACAGTGCACTCATATGACTTGGCCTCCTCAACTGGTATACCTGTAAGGCCCAGTTCAGTCTTGAAACAGACCACTACCCCCACCGTGGTTCAATCTCGAGAGGTGTATCACCTAGTACCCTTCTAGAATTGCAGCCTTCAAAGTGGGGCAGGCATTCTCATCCAGCCAGGTCTCAGTGATGCAAGCCAGATCAGCTGTCTCAACAAGATCTGCAATCATTGCAGTCTTGTTTTTAATTGATCTGGCATTGCATAACACAGCTCGAATGGGAAGGGATACCTGCCCACCAGTTGTGGTGCCCATAGGTATGGAAACCAGATATGGAGGACCGCGTTCCATAATCCATTTCAGCCAGGGCATCTCCTGGACCTAACAACCCCAATGTGAGAGCTCAGCTCATTCATCCTCTGCTGTTCACAACCCCCTGCCCATCCCCTCTGACGGGCAATACCCAGCACTCTACAGCGCTGCTAGGTTGGAAACTGCAAAGGGGGGGAGACAAATGGGTGGAGGTCATGAAGTTCAGAGTATGAATAGTGCATGACCAGGAGGGAAGGCCTCCAACACATATTACTACTCCCAGAACCTAAGATCTATGCCCAAGCCGAAAATTCACAACAGTTATCAAAGTAAACACATAAACCACACCCAAAACAATAAACAAACAATTCAATTTTCCATAATATCTCACTTGATGGAAGATTGAATAAAAAATAAAATAGTAAAATAATCAAAACACAAAATTAAACCCACCCCTTCAAAAAAATCCTTTTCTCTCCCCCTCACAGAGAGGATGGGGTTTAAACAACTATAAAGAACAAAATCAAACTTAAAAGGTAAATAACCCTACACCCCCACCCCCACCCATCCAATAAACTATAATATATTAAAAAACTCTAATGACAACTGCCTAACAACAACTTAAAGTAAGGCTATAAGGCCAGTCACCAAAGTCTCTAGTAAAGGTGATTCTGTTTGAGGAGTCTGACTCTCACAAAATAAATGTCATAACTTCACAGTGTACCTTCTCCTTACTAGGATGCACTAAATCCAGCAAGTTGTTTAGTGAAAATAGTAACTAAAACTGGCTTCAAATATACAAATGGATTTCAAGTGTACCGCCTCTCACTATGATGCACTGAACCCTAAAATTATTATGTAAGGTGTCTTCAGACCCCCTCAGGCAATCTCACTACCTGTGGATTCCTTAAGTTCATCAGGCACTTCTCACTGCCTGAAACTCAAAGGTTCATTCACCAAAAGTAAAATAAATGGTCTGACCATCTCAAAGGTCTTAATCCTCAAAGTAAAAGTCCTGTTTGTGATTATGGTCTAAAGAAAGGTGCAAGGTCTGGTGGTCAAAGAGCAAGCCGGGGCCTGAAAAACTCCATCCACAGAGACATCCACCAGAGATCTTCACTGCCATGACTTCAATCCTCAGCTAGTGTCAGCCTACCAGCCAACCCTACTAAGGACCTGGGAGAGCTGCAGGCTCTTTAACCAGCTCCCTGGTTAATCGAGGTCCCGGTTCCCCATGTGGCAGCAAATCCAGCCACAGGTCACCAGACAGTGTTGGGCCCTCCTGCAACACCAAGGATCAACCCCTGATGAAGTCCCAATCAGAGCCATTGTTACTCAAGACCTGCTCCAATGGGAAAAAGCTCTGTCACAATGACAGCCCAGAGGTTCACAGTCTTGGCCAACCCAGAAAAGTGAGATAATCCTCGGATGAACTCCACTCCAGCTTCACAACACTGCCTCCTCCAAGTAAGCCTCACTCCCTCTCTCCATCTTCAGGCAGCTCAGCAGAGCAAGCAATAAGGAATGACAAATCCATTTCTTTGGCGTACATTGCACAGGTTAAGTGGGGCAAAAACTAAACAGAAAAAATCCCTTTTTGTCTGGGCAGTATCAGGACTGTCAAGCATCCCTAGTGTACACTGCAGGGGTGATCTAAAATCCTGGTAACGCGCAGAACTAACTCCCTCACTGAAAAACCCTGACTAACTATTAAATCTAAGCTAAGTAGCAAGGCTAAAAATGAAAAAAGGCCATATTGAATATTTTGTAAAAAAATTCCTAAAAATGGCAAAGTTATAAACATAAGTTCAAAACACCATTGAAATACATTATACAGCATGCACCTTTATTCATTAGTTCATGGTTCAGTTTTAAAGAGTGCAGACATGTCTCGGTCCACAGAAGATTGCAGAATGCAACATCGGCTGGTAAATATTGGGTAAGAATAGGGTAAGGGGGTGTGGGAAGGTGGGAAGTGGGAGGGTCAGGAAGGGAGGAGGGGGTCAGCAGAGTGATGCAGGACTGTTTTGTTTGTTTCAGGTTAAAAAAAGAAAAAAGATGTTGGGGGATGGTTTTCTTATTCCAGGTACTTATAACACTAATAAACCATCTTGGGACACTGAGGGTGGGCTCCTCACTGTCCCACACTGCTGAAAGGGTGGGCTCTAAATGCTGACATGGTGATTCATGTCCCCTGATGTCAACTACAGTTAATAAAGCTGCATGGGGCATCCAACACTGGGGGGTGGGCATCCTAGTGTTGGATTATGTAAATATAAATAAAAAAAGGGAGTAGGATAAATGTAAGGGGGATAGTGATTGAAGGGTGTGGGGGTGCCACCAGTTGCCAGGGAAATGGAGAAAACTGTATCAGCAGCTGGGGAGTGTCACTAGACACCAAGGAAGATCTTATTCATTGGAATAGTGTGTGGGGCCGGGTTTTGCCACCAAACACCAGAGAAACATCAGGGTGGCTCATCGCTCACACTGCAGCTGGCAGCAGGAGTTCAGCTGTGGCTGCAGAAATCAAGAAAATCTGCTTTTCTCATACAGAGAACACAGAGTAAGGCTCATCTCGCTAAGCTGGGTACTTGAGATTTCAGGTGCCCAGAAAAAGTATTTCTGTCCCTAATCATGAAAATCAAATAGCAGAATCTAGCTAAATAGGGCCTGTTTAACTAGGTTTTGGTGTTTGATTTTCAAAATGACAACATTGTTATGTATTTTCCATGCTTTTTAGTTCATTGAAAAAAAACAAGATGTTTTTTTTTTCTGGTGAAAAACGATTGGCACCTCACAAAAAAGAATCCTTTTTTGTGAGATCAAATCCTTTGTCTAACTTTTTACCTCTATCCTGGAAAGTGATCTTCCCATTGAAAATAATGCAAACTTAAAAATCGAATAACTTTGCAACAGATTAATATTGTTTCCTCAAACAAATGCATGCCATTTCTGTTTCCCAAGCTGTTTCTCCCATAAAAAAATCACATCAGAACTCAACGCCATCTGGGTGCAAGACAATGAGGAAAAAATTGCAAAAAGTGCTGACTTTTAAGGTTTTTGCATGATCTGGATCTCAGAATCTGCACATCAGACTCAAACGAATCTTGGCATGTCAAGAGATCTATCGCACGGGACAGAGCATGCTAAATTTCTGCAAATCCATTGATTTGTTGCAAACTTATTAAAGTGAAAAATTCAAGGCTTAATATTAAACATGCTACTTAACCCAAACTATGGCAGTGCTATCATTATAGGGGCACAGTAGCACCCCTATAGTTAAGGTTGAGTAGGCAGTTCATTGTTAAATCCCAGATTTTGCACTTTAATACCTTTGCAACTGTCAACAGATTTGCATGAACATTTGCATGCACTGTCACCCAGGCTAGATCTCTAGATGTAGCAAGTTACGTTCCAGTTGGATTTGTGGTTTCCGAGTTCCAGAGAGGTGAAAAATTCACTTTTTCACTCTATAACTTTACTGTGATTTTTCTTTGAACTTGCCTACAGCCCAGATGGTTTAGAATCTTTATCTTGCTTTTTCAGGACAGAAAAGGACTAGCTCACAGGTGTGCCTTTTGCTAGTCTGGTGAAACAATAATCTGTTCCAAAGTCATTTGATTTTTAAACTTTGAAAAAAAAATGTTTCTGAGCATGCTTAGTAACCACTTCAGGATAGCTATATGAAATGAAAAAGGAATCCTGTTTTGTATTGGAATATTAATTTTTCATTTGCTCCCATCTTGTTTCCATTTAAAAAAAAGAAAACTAAAAGGTTATGAAATTGGCATCATTGAGAGACACCAACACTTCTGTCTGTGTGATCAGGACCACCTTTTAATCTGCACTTCACAGCGGCAGACGTGCCATAGATCTTCTTTTACTACTATAAGGAATCTTTTTTCCTGACCGCATGATATGAAAAAATAATCATTTTTCATATCATGAGTCACTAAAAAGGCTCCTTTTCTGTGAAGGAATAATCTTTGGATTCATTTATGCTGCCATCTCCCATACTCTCCTGTATTTCTCTCTTGTCTAGAGGCACCCCACACCCTCTGATACCATCCAGTCTCTGCTTTTCTTACCCTGGTGTCTAGTGGCACCTCCCAACCCCCTGATCTCCATCCCATACCTCCCTTTGTCTTCCTGGTGTCTCATGGCCCTCCACTCCACCAATCATCTTCCCCTTTACAAGACACATTTTATCCCTGGTGTCTAGTGACACCCCCATCCACTGATCACTGTCCCCTTGCATAATGATATTCATTCTGTGGAATCTAGTGGCACCCCCCACCCAAAGATCACTGCCCCCCTTGCATAAAGATGTTCATTCCTTTGTGTCTAGTGGCACCCCCGCCTGCCAATCACTGTCCCTCTTACATAAAGGTTTTGATTTCTTGGTGTCTATTGGCATCTCCCACCCACTGATTTCTGTCTTCTTTGCATAAAGATATTTATTCCCTAGTGTCTAGTGGTACTCCCCACCCGCTGACTTTATCCAACTACCTGAAATAAAGAAAACCATACTGGATGTTGTTTTGTTTTTTGTTTATTATAAAATAGTCCCCCACTGACCAGCCCTCCCACCCACATCATGCACACAGCACCCACCACCTCACACTCCACAGTACACCCCCACACACCCTCACTCACCTGAACAGATCCCAGGTTTGAGATCCACTCTCTGATGGAAGATACATTTTGCAGCTGGAACCAGTGACTGCAATATGAAAAACTAAGCTAAATGCAGTTCAATGTATTTCAGAGGGGGTTTCAACTTATAGTTATACCTCAGCCATTTTTAACATCTTGACAGCATATTTCCACCATATGGTGCATGTTAAAGAAAAGATTATTGGTACTGTGGTACACCGCTCGGTACCCCTTTGTGGTGTGCCTTACCGACATAGTAGCTAGTTACCGTGGTGTGTGACGTGGTGTGGGTTGCCTTATTATTTCAGTTGTTAGCCGCACTTTCTACCTTTTCCACATAAAGTCTACTTGAGTCAGCATAGCAATTATGTGTGTCTCTGAACTGTACATAGATTTTGCCACTGAATTAGCCAGCAGATGGTGTCAGGTTGCAGTGCAGGGATGCTGACAGATTTAATCAGAATGCCAACTGAGAGTGCATACTGAAAAAAAACAGTCTGGTGACGTTGAAATATTCAATAAGCATGTGCTAAATTAAATGCAGAGATCAACTAGAATTGCAGAGATCAACTAGACCAGAAATGTGGCTGAAGAATGTAAATGCTGCAGCTTTATTGACATTGTCAGAAAAAGAAACACACACACTCTCAAAACCAGATGTGATCATTCCATCAACAGCATTATAGTCCCTTCCTTACACAATGACATGTAATTGGACATCCCATGACAGGAAAATTGTCTGTACAAGATGACTAGAAAAAGTGCTAAAATGTCAAAGAGAAATCATTAATTACTGCAAGCCTAAAAATGTATTGGGCTGACCAAAATAGTACAGCCAGTGAAGTCAGGCAACAGGAGTGGGAGGCTAGCAAACAAACAGAAAAGCAGCTCTGGAGTGTTGGGCAAATAACTAATGTTTTATGGTGGCTCCAGTGTTTTTTTTAGTACAGAAAGTACAAATGTAATCACTCTCTCATCACTCTGTTCCCTTTCATTATATTTCACTTTATCTAGTCCTCAGGGACTGACCGTGTTCCTGATGTGAGAGCTCACATTAAACATTTTGGATTAAACAAGGCATATAACAGTGTGTAGGAAATTCTTACAACACGTGTTAAATGAGTTTTTCAGTGTACATGAGGCTTCCTCATTTGTATTCTCCCCAATGATTCTGGTGCTATTGTGCTCTGCATTTTATTTCCAACATATTTTTGTATAGTCCTTTTTCTGGTGACTTATTTTTACGGCACTGTGTACAGGCATCATGTTTCCTCGGCATTGCACTACTGACAGGTTACCTTTGTGTGTTACATTCACTGAGGCACAATAAGCAGGGAGCAATATAGAGGTAGCTGTAGCAGTGTTTGCATTGAGCCAGCTCACCATCCGCATGTAAGGTCTGCTACAATTACTGAAAGTGATTATCCATTGCTGAGGTTAGGGAGGTGGACTTTTCAGGTTTTTACTAGGTTGATGGATAGCAAATGTAATGTATATTTACTACCGAATCCTGTCACATCATGCCCGAACACTCACAGCACTGGACAGTCATCTCATGTGCAGTTGTTGGTGTGAAAAAATGTACAGAAGCCATTTTCAGCATTTTTTAGCAACTTTTACTATGTGAAAGGTGTCACTATCTGGCATCTCACTCACCGGACACATGCCAGGGACCCCACGATCACAAAACAGAGAAAGGTGTGATGTATTGTGCAAAGTGGACCAGTGTCTGAGTCTGTAATTGTTTACAACTACTTCTGTTATTTAAACAGATGGGGGATGGTATATCTTTATAACTTCTGTTAGGTTGGTCTGTACCTCATAGTGTTTAGAACTTGTCATAGTCAGATTGCATTAGTTCCTTAGATGTTACAGCAATTATGAGTTTGACTGGGAAGCTTGCTCCCCCCATTCAATGTCATTACCCAGAGAATAGCTGGAGTACCATCCCACAAACGTTTCCACTATTGAGCAGTGATACCTGAAATTACACAATTCTACCACCATTTAACATGAGGGTAGCCCCCCCCAAATAAATTGGCTTCCATTTAAATGACTGCTCTCTGTGTCATGCAGTCACCAGATAGATATATGAAGGCAATCAGGTTATTTAGTGACCAATCATAAATACCACACTATTATGGAGTAAGAAACAATCAAACAAAAAAAAAAAAAAACAAGAAAGATTCATGTACATGACGGCCCTTTTTTTTCCACTGCCATCTTAACTTATGGTAACATCTAAGGGACTCATGCCAGTCAACTATGACAAGTTTTAAACTCTATGAAGTAGAGACTAATCTAACATAACTTGTATATACTGTGTATAGCACTGTTCCCCATCTGTTTAAATATTGGAAGTTGTAGTTGTAAACAATTACAGACTCAGACAATGGTCCACTTGAAATTAAATGTAGCCCTTCTCACCATGTTGTTTTTATGAGAGTTGCTGATACATCATTACATCACCTGTGGCTCAATAAATAGTATCTAATATATGTAAATAGTATCTAATATCACTTAGAATGAAACTTCTCTCCAACTGCTCTCGTGACATAAAAGAATTGTACTGTCTGAATAATAGCCTTCTCAATAATAAAAGACAAGTCACATTTACTTGGGAAAAGTATTTAAAATTCATATAAGGCAGTATTTAATCCTGTGAACTCATCAAACTTGTTTCATGTCCCCTTTAAGCATGCAGTGTCAAGCATAAGCTCAGTCTCCCACTGCACTGAGTGGAATTCAAGTATTGATGTAGAGCATGTATAGCATACAGATGCCTTTTGAATGTGCATGCAAATCTTTGTCATATGGTATGCATTCAGTTCTCCCGGGGGTAGGGGAGGGTTGATATGACATACAGAATACTTTACAGGAGCTTGATTTTTTTCAATGCAGATCCAACCCAACTTCTAAAGGTGCATCATTAGAAAGTGAGAGTTCTACATCAGATCAAAGATCATGCTATGATGTGTGAAACATTTGCTTATTTGAAAGTTGTCATCATGTATTTCAGTAAGCAGCATCAGAATTCACTTGTGATTCATCCATTGAAATAAATCAGTTAATTTTTATTTTGTTTTCATGTGGATCTGATCAGAGATCAGAAAGTTTGACCTTGCATTCTTAAAAAGCAGAGGAAGTATACTTTTTTTATATCATCTCTGTTTCTCCTCTGTGGAGCGGATGCCTCAAGATCACCCGGCTGCCAACACCTGAACCCCCCGGGCCTGGTCTGGCACCCCCACAGGGCCAGCCTTTAATCGTTCATGCTACCCTGTATGCAGGATCCTTTCGGGTACCAGGGGGCGCCTGGCGCAGCCATCAACTGCCGAGATCACACTTCACCATTTTCCACCTGTTTTTTCTCCCTGACAGCCAGACATGCAATGGCATCCAGGCACAATGTGCTGATGCCCACCGCACTCTACCACATTCTGCTGCTCACTGCTGCATTGCCATCCTCCGCCAGCTGTCACTACAGTGTGCTGCAATGCCCCAACCCTCCCCAGAGGAATGAGAGCATTTGTGGGATGCTCGATCTTTTCTCTCCTCTGCCAACCCCTGGCAGCCCGAGTCTGTTCCTGAACCTGGGTCACTAGTCTGGTGTGAGGTGTGGCATCCAGTGCCTCAACCATCAGCACCACCAGGCCCACTGAGGAAGTATGCTTTAAATGCATAGACAAAGCTCCAAAAATTTAATCTTTTTTCATATTGAAAGGAAGGAGTTTGTCAATATTTTTAAGCTGTTTGGTATGATTTCTGGGATTGACACTCCCCAACAATACTATTAACTAAGGAAAAGGCTAAGAGACACAGTGTTCCTCATAAATGCTATAATTACAGTACGCAATGCAGTTATACATATAAGAAGACAAGAGCTTTTCTGTTTCATACTACAGTTTGTGGCAGGAGTATTGGGAGTTGCCTCTCAATAAAAAATCTCCTTCATATAGTATATTAAAGGGTTGCTTACAAAAGACCATAGGATTAAAAAAAATGGAGAATATCTGGTAGCCAACAAGTGATGGATAATTGTTATTTCATCAGTATACAGTAAACGTGTGTACATGTAGACTCTATTACAAAGGCAGTACAAGTGATGATCAGATTAATAATCAGCCTCAGCAGATACAAGCAGCAAGAACAAAGGATAATGTCACTAATGGATGCTCACAAAATTACAAGACTTTCATGCTGAGAACAATTATTAATTTTGGTGCTGTTAACTTGGGGACCAGTTTTACTATAAATCCACCATGCTGTGCCTTGAGAAAGTGAAATTTATTAGGACACAGAGCCTTGCCAAATTACTTAGGAAAAAACACAGAAAGTCTTGTACAAGACAAAAAACAGTGAATTAATAAAAAAATTGTTTTATAAATTTAGTTCATGTCTTTTATCTTTTACATATTGACAACATTACATTCTGTGAGCACAGACTGTAACTTTACAGAAGAGAAAAGGGAGAAGTGATGACACAAGTGGGTTGCCCTAGTTATAATCAAATTTTCCAAATCAATCCTCTCAACTACTCAACTTTCAACTAACAATAGTCAGAGAGCATATAATTTAAATAAAGTCCAAATTAAATTACATGACATTTTTTAAATTAAATGTATGACAGTCTTGGACAAGGAATAATGAATAAGCCTCTCATTTAGTGCTGTGTCAGATTCATGCACAGTTTCACTCACAGTCCCATAAACATATTTTCTTCTTAGTTATAATCGGGAGAATGAGTTAACATATTGATTTTTCAGGTCAAGAGTTGTGCTACATTTACTGTAAGTTTTTCTGTGTTCTCCTCTTTGAGTGCACTGCCATTGACCTCATTCGAGGAGTGACTTCTACAGCAACTGCGAATAGAATCAATTAACAACTGTGATTTCCTAACAAAATAATGTGGCTTTATTGCCATAGCCAGCCAGTATTTTTACACATTCCACCTCTGAAGCTATTAAGAGCTTTAACAAACCCAACACTATATGGTGGTGCAGAGTTCATTTTAGAGTGGGGGCAATGTGACAAATGTGACACATTCTTCAATTTATAACCCCCTTTTCTTCTTTCTTGGGGATAATCATACAGGGTGCTGGAATGGTTTTCTACTTCTGCTTTAAAAAATCCATCTCACATTTTGCCTCCAAACAATACAGTGGGTAAACAAATAAATACATTCCCTCATATCCCTATCTCCTACTGTAGAACGGTTCCAGCACTGGAGTTTTGTTAGACATGTTATGAACTCTGTGTACATGAAGGAACATTGTTGAAGAATCATATCAGTAAATATAATAGCAAATTCTTGATTAGCTTTTTATTATAACAGCAACCTCCATACATTGTCTTGGCTTTAACATGAATTTGGAAAAGCATAAGCAACATGTGAACAGATTTGTCATGCTGTTCTGATTAAAGTGTCATGACAACTCAAGTGTTCTGTTTACATTTGTATTATTATTTTATTATAGTTTAATTATGTATCTTCTAAATATTGCAATAATAAAATAGTAAGACAAACACAAACAGAACACTTGCAGCTGCAAAAAAAAAGCTACTCAAAAAGGTGATATATTTACAAACAGATATGTTTCTTCAGCAATGTTGTCCTTCTACACAGAGCTTATAACATGTCTGACTAAAGGGCAGTGCTGGAATAGTTTTACAGTATGGGATAGTATTGGAGGGAATTTAATTCATTATTGTGTTTTTTTTTACCCACTGTATTGTTTGAATTCAAAGGGTGTGATGGACTGGGTGGTTGGATAATGATACATTAAATAAATATGCGTAGTTTACATTGAGTGCAGTAGTTGTGGTGGGATTTGCAATTACAAAGAAAAAAGGTGTTTTATTGTTCCAGCTCAATTTCTTTTAGCTAGTCACCACAATGCAAAATCCCTCACATTCCTCATTCACAAGAGATATGAATGAAATTATGAAATGCTCCTATTATGAAACCTGACTGGCTGCATTTTAGACAGTCCAGTGTCAACATAGGCTCACAGCATTATTTCATTCTTACCCTTTGTGCCCTGAATGGGATAGCCTTTATTTCTGTGGGTTCTATGAGGAAGTGGGTTGTAGTGAAGTTGGTGCTAACTGCCAAATACAAGGCAACACCTCCCCCACTCAACACATACCATGAGCTCCTGTTGTCATGGTGACTGATAGTCCTTTCTTAAACAGACTTACTGATATTTAAGGAGAAGTCCACCCAGAATGTGCAAAAACATATGTTATGTAGAGTGTTTTGATATGTATGTTAAGCCCTAGTGTGTCCTTCCCTCTGTCTGCTATTAGGATTTTTTTCTAAATTAGTCTGCTAGCTGTATGGTAGTTTTACTACCCCTTGGGATCTCCATCACAAATAAGTTTATTGGCTTTCTTTCTCCTACGATGCACCCTGGCTCATGTAACACTGATGTAGCCACGCCCTTAGGTTTAGCAGGGTCTGTCACAGCTCAGCCACAAAGATAATACTTCTTTCAGAGAAGTCACACTGCTAGATTTTGGGTAAGTGTAATCAGTATTATTTTTTGATATTAGTACCTTGTCCTGCTATGTTACAACGCATAAGGTGATGTTCAATTTTTGCTACTTAGTACTGGTGCAAAACTGGAAAGTGACTGAGAGGACTAGAGTAAACACTGACATGATCCAAACACACACACACACACAGCAGAACATAGCAGGACAAGGTACTGATATAAAAAAATAATAATGATTACGCTCACCCAAAATCTAGCAGTGTGTCTTCTCTGAAAGAAGTATTTTCTCTGTGGCTGAGCTGTGACAGACCCTGTAACAAGACACTGGCTTCCTGCAGGGGCAATTAGACATCACACCAAATAGCACTCTGGGAAGACTACAGGCCATAAAATAAATCAGAATGGCATCTTCCAACGGCAATAAAACAGTTAGGGAAAGTTAGAAAAAACATCTCTCACAGCCAGAGGAAAAGAAAATACTGGGAACTGGTTAGAACACAGAAAAAAAGACTACTACATATCTTTTTCTGATTTTAACATGGAGTTTTCCTTTAAGGACAGAACAATAGGTGTGAAAGGCATCCCTCCCCAGCTAGCTTTGTTTCTTGGACCAGTGAGTTTGAAAGAGACGTAAAGGGCTGTCTCCTGAGTGAGGGTTAAAAGAGCTAACATACAAAAAAAGTGATCAGGCACAGAAAGATAATAGTGTACACTGTAGCAAACAGTTCTTTTTGAGAAGAAAACACTATGCAACAATGTATCTAATATTTGTAAGTTTGCATTTAAAAATGTTTTACTGTTTATACAATAAGAGAACAATTTGCAGCAATGTACAGTATTACCTTGGCAAATAGAAGCCCTATAGGAAAGACTCTGAACATTTGTTTGTATACAGTATTGTATAGGGCACACAGTACAGAAGAAAATGAAGTGTACCTGGTGTGCAGGCATAAAATTAAAGCAATAGGTTTTGAAAGAGGAATACATCAACTCTTTTCATCTGCACCTGTAAAATTGTTGTCTTCCACTTCTTTGTGACCCATACCTCTCAACCTCCTGCCTCTTAACTCAGGGACAAGGCTTAACAAATGAGGTCAAAGTAACCAAAATCAGGGACACAGAGCACTTCTTCAAAATAATTGATAGACAGCCAGGAAGCTGGTACAATAAGGGGCTTAGTGCAAAATGCCTTTTCTAAAGAAGAATAAGTCTACAACATTAATGCATTAATGCATGTCTGTAACATTAAAGCCAGTGACCAGGTAGGGTCAGAGGCCACAAATTAGTGTAGGGCTTATGGGCAGAATGGATGGGCCTGGCGGTTCTTATCTGCAGACGATTTCTATAATTCTATCTTATTAGAAACTACTCTGGCCTTTAGGCATCATGGCTGTCTACCCACCTTTTTGCAGTACTGTAGGTCTGGAGTGATAGCTTGTTTCTGCAGGTATTCTGTGAAGAGACAAATGAAAAGCTGGCAACTGTTGAGAATGTTATGAATTAATGTATTTCAATGTCAACTTGCTATGTTTCATTGTGAAGGTACTCTTGATTTTCAGGATTGTCAAGAAATTTTAAGCTTGTGCTAGATGGAATCCTGTGCTAGCTGGAACCCTGCAGTGCAGTGCATGAGTCACTTGCATGAAAATGCTAAATCTTGACTTTTCAATAGAGCTGCAGCAACAAAAATTATTTGTACCAGATTGTTACTGTCCTCATATGGCCTTTACAACCCTGCTCTGCTGGTAGTTATTCACCTCCATAAAACAGTTATGCATAAAAGCATGTCAGGTTCCTCATCAGCTGTTTTGGAGATGCTGGCATAGGAAAATTCAAAATATCCTAGGAAGTTACTGTACCTGAATGACATGCAGTACATTGGGTGATTCAGTACAACACATGAAAGATGTTTTTTTTAATTTTTTGCTGAAATCTCTGATGATTGTTTTTTTGCTCATTTTACAGTAAATTGGGCCTTCAGGGGGAAAGGGGATTCTTATGAAAGACATGGGTGGCTTGGCCATATTTCCTCTTGCTGCTACCCTTGATGGGACCATGAGGAGAGGACTTGGGGGCTTGGAAACTATCTGGTGAAAACCTTACCTTTATTGTCCCTTGTCACTGCCCACTCTCAAACCTGTGAGGTGCAGAACAGTTCCCACTTACATCTGTTCCAGTGACCACTGATTGTTTCCAGCATGATTATTATATAGTATACCCTATACCCTCAGGAAACACACTCTAACATGTGAATCAGTCAACATTTTTCTAAAGTATTTGTCCTTACATTTATGCCTAAACATTATATAATGAAGCCTATTATAATCAAGTAATCAAATTACTGACATGCATTAACAATATCATTTTTAATAAGATGATGGAAAACAGCAAATTGCTGTTTTTTAAATTCAGTGTATCAGTGTACAGTAAGTTGGCTTGTGGATGCACTAAGGACTAGTTGTGGTGGGTGGTTGTTTTTCTATTGAATTAATAACAAGGCAGGAAAAGTGTTGGATAGAGCAAGGAGAAGGCATGTTACAGTTAAGTGAGGAAGTAGGGGGAAAAGAGAACCTTGTTTGCCACTAGACACTTGAAATATGTCACTGTACAAACTGGGGTGGAAAAGCAGACAGTGGGAAGTAGGCATTGTGAAATCAGTGAGTAGGCCTGGGTGAGAACCTTTGTTCTATTCAGGAGAGGGCAGATAGAGAGAATGGTAAAGGTAGACACACCAGCAAGGGTAGAGGGTAAGAGCACTGTAAAATCCAGGTTGAGCAGGCACAGTAAAATTCAGGAGAAGGAAGAGAGACTTTGTTGCTGCCATTAAACTCCTGGGGGGGAGGTGATCATGAAAAATCCTCCCCAGCTCAACAATGACCTGCCTGGCAGTGCCTGTAGCCGGCAGGACTCCACCCCCCCTTTGGATCCTGGAGTATGGGAAAGTCAACTGCAGGTGCTAATTTGCAGTGATGTTTGGGGGTAGTGCATGAACAAGGCCCTGTGTGGAACAGCTGGTGGTATCAATGTGGGACTGAGAGAGAGTGGGTTAACTTTCACCTAAAAGAAAAATGAATTAAAAAAAGGTAGCAGTACTAACTGCATAGCACCAGGTGGAGTACAACCAGCTATCATACTGGTGATCTGGATTTACTGTACATCTAGAGCATAGGACCACAGGGGAGGGGTGTCATCAGGGCACCTGCATGCTGAAATGACCATTAATGCCATTAAACAAAACATTGGTTTTAGTGGGTAATGGTTGTCTTCTTGGTTCTTCAGCCCCCAATTAGGCTTGAAAATCATAATATGCATATAGGTAAAGATGGGGGCCAATTGAAGGTAGCACTCTTCAATCCACTAATTAGTGGATTGAAGAGTGTTTACTTCAAAGGGCCCCTGTCTTTACCTATATGCATCTTACTGCCATTAGACCAAGGGGACACTGTATTCTGGAGCATGATATGATCCAAGGAGAGATTTAAAAAATGTATAAAATTCACAAAACATATTTGTGAAAGATAGCCAAGGCATGGGCTTAAACAACAAAGGATGGTTGCAGGTCAAAACTGCACTGGCTGAAATGGAAGTACCTGTAGGTCAAAACTGCACAGACCAAAAGAGCTACAATGGGACTGCAAACAGTGACTGTACAAGACGTTTTGTAAAACTGTCAACTTTCAATACAGAATTCATTTCCAGAGGATTTTCCTTAAAAAATTAAGTATTAAACAACACAAAAAACTCCACCATGGACTTTTATTCGTTAATGAGGGGAAGTCCCTCCAACTGGAATTCTGTATTGAATGTTACAATTTTGTTTACCAAAATTGTGGAACAATTGCCATTTTAAGTCACCTTGTAGCTATTTCAGTCAGATTAAGTAGTATTAAGAATGCAAAAGAACAGCTGAGAAAACAAAATTGTTAGGTCAGAAAAGGAAACAAAGAAAGAGCTGTTGAAATTGAAGGAATGATGATGCCATGTAAAATGAAATGTCAAATAAAAAAGTGAAACTAAACAAGGGAAAAGTAAAATATAAACATAGAAACATAGACTTTGACGGCAGATAAGGACCGCTAGGCCCATCTAGTCTGCCCATTTCCCTACCTACAGGATAGGCCGCAGATCCTAGCTGACTAACAGCCTATTTCTTCCTACCCCCCACAAGAATTGCCTTATGTCTGTCCCATGCATTCTTGAATTCTCCCACAGTTTTAGACCCCACAACCTCCTCAGAAAGGCTGTTCCATGCATCCACTACCCTCTCTGTGAAATAATACTTCCTCACATTGCCCCTGAACCGCCCTCCTTCTATCTTTAAATTGTGTCCCCTTGTTCTCGCAAGTTTCTTTTTCTGAAAGATGCTACCCTCTTGGACTTTATTGATTCCACTGAGGTACTTAAAAGTTTCTATCATGTCCCCCCCTCTCCCTTCTTTCCTCAAGGGTATACATATTAAGCTTCTTTAGTCTCTCCTCATACGGCTTCTCTTGCAGACCCTGCACCATTTTAGTTGCCCTCCTCTGGACTGCCTCTATCCTGTCTATGTCCTTGCAGAGATGGGGTCTCCAGAACTGGACACAGTACTCCAGATGAGGTCTCACCAACTGTCTGTACAGAGGGATAAGAACTTCCTGTTTTCTGCTGATGATGCCTCTCCCTATACATCCCAGTATACCCCCAGCCCTCCCTACTGCCTTCTCACATTGCTTTCTAACCTTAAGGTCATCTGATATGATTACCCCCAGGTCCCTTTCCTTTTTTGTTGTTGTTACTACCTCCCACCCATTGTGTATTCTTCCCCTTGGTTCTTGTTTCCCAGGTGCATTATTTTGCACTTCTTTGCATTGAATCCTAGCTGCCATACCTCTGACCATTCCTCCAACCTTGCCAAGTCCCTTTTCATCCTTTCCACGCCTCCTTGTGTATCAACCCTGTTGCAGATCTTTGTGTCATCTGCAAAAAGGCATACTTTTCCTTCCAGTCCCTCTGCAATGTCACTGATGAAGACATTAGAAAGGACTGGACCCAATACTGAACCCTGCGGTACCCCACTAGTAACCCCCTTCTTCAGAGTGGACTCCATTTACAATTACCTTCTGTGTCCTGTTGTCCAGCCAATGTTTTACCCAGGCTACCACCCTGGGTCCCACTCCCTGGCTGGTTAATTTGACTATTAATCTTTTGAGTGGGACTGTGTCAAATGCCTTGCTAAAGTCTAGGTAGGCCATGTCCACAGCCCCTCCCTGATCTACTACTTTGGTCACCCAGTCAAAGAAATCTATTAGATTCGTCTGACATGACCTTCCCACTGTGAACCCATGCTGCCTTGGGTCCTGTGCTCCACTGGCCTCTAGGTACTCAACTATTCTTTCCTTCAGAAGTGACTCCATCACTTTCCCTACCACAGAGGTCAGACTGACAGGTCTGTAGTTTCCTGCCTCTGTCTTGGTCCCACTTTTGTGAAGGGGAATCACATCCGCCTTCCTCCAGTCCTCGGGTACCACACCATCCTCCCATGATTTATTAAAAAGAGTAGCCAGTGGTTTCACTAGTTACTCCCTTAATTCTTTAGAATTTGGGTGAATTCCATCAGGACCCATTGCTTTGTCCACCTTCAGTTTTAGGGAGTTCTTGCAGAACTCTTTCTTCTGTGAAAGGACTGGGATCGACCCCCTATCAAGAGTGCTTCTGTTAATTGGATTAGGCACTTCCCCTCCTCTTTTGTGAATACTGAGCAGAAATATTCGTTCAGTATTCCTGCTTTTTACTGTCCCCCCTGTCCACCCAATCGCTCATTCTATTCAGCCTCACTATCCCCTCCCTTTGTCTTTCTATGCTTGCTGATGTACCTATAAAAGGTTTTATCCTTCTTAACTGAGTTGGCTATCTTTTCCTCAGTTTGGGCCTTTGCTATTCTGACTTCCTTCCTGCTTCCTTCTGCTTTAACTGTACAGCTCTGTCCTGCTCCTTCTGTGTTTCCTTATACTTCCAGAATGCTATCTTTTTCTTCCTGACTTTCACAGCCACCTCTTTTGAGAACCATAGTGGCTTTTTCTTTCATTTTGATTTGTTTATTTGCTTCACACAAAGGCTTGTCACCTCTGTGATGGCAGTTTTGATAATTCCCCATTGTTGCTCCACACCTCCTTCTAGCCTGTTTGCTAGTGCTTTTCTGAGGCACTCTCCCATCTTGCCAAAGTCAGCCCTCCTAAAGTCCAGTACCCTCACTTTTGTATGGCTTGACTCTCTAGCTGAGTTTAACGTGAACCA
The DNA here is from genome assembly GCA_016271365.2 of Neoceratodus forsteri. Lineage (NCBI taxonomy): Eukaryota > Metazoa > Chordata > Ceratodontiformes > Ceratodontidae > Neoceratodus > Neoceratodus forsteri. The sequence continues at coordinate 788,768,413 of CM057452.1, forward strand.
CACTGTTTGATGGTCACTTGTCCCCAGATGGCAACCCATTTCTAGATCTGAGATCCTCTCACTGCCCCCATTTGAGAGTAGGAGGTCTAAGATTGCTCCCTCACGAGTGGGTTCCGAAACTAGCTGTCTACTGCCTGCCACCTGTAGGGCATCAAGAATGGCCCTGCTCTTGGATGTGGCTGCAGCAAATGTGCTCCAGTTAACATCTGGCATATTCAGGTCTCCCATCAACAGTATCTCCCCTTTCTCTGCCATTCTAAGAATGCCTTCTATCATATCCTTGTCCATTCCTTCCCCCTGACATGGGGGTCTGTACACAACCCCTGTGCAGATTGTGGTGCCCTTTTCAGACTCCAAGGTGACCCACAGTGCCTCCTCTCCTCCCTGTTTACTCTTTCATTCAGTTGCTTTTATCCCTTCCTTTACATAGAGAGCTACTCCTCCCCCTCTTCTCCCCTGCCTGTCTCTCCTGTAGGTTATGTACCCTGGTATGTTAACATCCCAGTCATGGTTCTCTGTGTACCATGTTTCTGTGACTGCTAAGATATCCAGGCATTCCTCTTCCATTAAGGCCATCAGATCAGGGAGCTTGTTGCCCAGACTACAGGCATTGGTCCTCATTACCCTCCATTTCCTGATGGCCTTACTCCTTTTTGCCCCATCCCTGTCCTTCTTGCCTTTTTGGCAAGACATTTGGAGAAAATAGGATAAAAACAATAATCTCAGTGACACTGCAGATGTTTGATTTTTTAATATTTGTAAGCTTTATATGTTTCTCAAGGACAACATTATATTGACATTAATACACCTTGCAGGGGCAGGCAAGTGAGTGTGTGGATGAGGTAGAGTTTGAGCTTTACAAGTAGACACATAAACATCATTTTGCCACTCTATGCTGTTTTTAGAAAGGTCACACTTAGATTAGTACTCCCAGTTCTGGTCCTTATACTTGAAAGGTGAGAGTAATGCACTGTAAAGTGTTTGGAGAAGATTCACTAAAGCTGTTTCAGGGAGTGAAACACTGGGTACAGTGCATTGTATAGTTTCTTTTAATATACCAAAATATTTTTAAGGTGTTGGTACTGGCAACATTGCTGTTGTTAGCAAACTTAAGATTTGATTGCATGATTATTATAATTTTTTTATTTTTGGTATTTTTGGCCTGCTTGTCCCAAGACCAGTTTTCAGGGGCATACTGGGAGCATATTTATTTAAAAATGCTTTGCCACATTGAATTATTAGTACCAAGAGATGCTGTTTGGAATGGCCATGGAGAAATGCCTTCTCTCATCCATAACTCATTATTGAAATATGACTTGTCAGTGGATTGTGTGGCAGAAACACATAGAACCCCACGTATGAAATGCATTTTCCTGTAGTTTAAACATGCTGTCTTACTACCCAAGTGTAATTTTAGTCTCAGCAAGAGCACATAATAAAGGGACATCAGTGTCCCTATTGTACATTGTCATTGTAACCACTCCCCCATTTTCTATAGCATCAAATATGCAGTTGTTTAATTCTTAACTCAAAGGGTCAAATTGTTTCCCCAAATCATCTGTCCCCTACCACATACCTACTTCACCTGTCTCACTTGCACCAACCATTGTGAATCTAGAACATAATAATGTCTAGCCAAGGACAGATCATACTTATCGGTGAGAAGCAGCTGGTGGATATTATCAAAGGCTGAGAACAGTTGCAGCATATACTGTACAACTAATTTACTTAAGTGTTTTAAAAGCTTTCAGAATTACAAAATAAGACAGCAATGTGTCCCTTCTAAACCTGACTGCCAATTAATATGCAGAAATATACATAATGTATTGATAAGGTAGACAGTCATTCAAAATGAACTAGTGATAAAAACTAATATGTGCCCTATCGCATTCACCACAGTACACTCCTGCCCTACTGTATATTCAACAGTAGGATCAGCATATGCCAGCATACCTGGAAGTCTACACTGCAAACAGCACACCAGCAGCACTCCTGTGACACTGGATGCCAGTGATAGAAATATGCTGTCAATGGGAAAATCGATGATGACCATCTGTCTTACATAGCCAACCACTGATACTCCTCTTATCACACTTGATAACCAATAATTGTAAATGTGCAATCTGATGTAAGAACATGAAGTCGGTGTGTAGCTTCATATAGAGCAGCATATAATTCTGGACTTTACATGGAGATCCGTATTCACAAATTGTTACAGTGCATGAAGTAATACTACAGTTCTTAGGTCTTAGATAGTATCTTAGCAGACAGGTCTGTACCCAGATATACTGTGAAATAAAAAAAAAAGAATTCAGCAGAAACAATGCATGCCACTATTCATTACTGCTGTGAGTAGTCGGGAAAAGATAATTGAACAACCAAGTGAAATGTACACTGTTCATGAGCACCTTCTCTCTCACTGACCAGATCTATCTGATATTTGACAGTTTCAAAACATTTCCAGAATTAAGACAACCATTATTCACAATAAAAAAAAAATCAATTGAGGTTGAAAGTATATTATCATTTCAGACTGATGTGGGGCTCACCTGTTTGTGTTTTATTTTTTGGTTACACTGTGGAATCTTTCAGGAGCCTAGCCTTTTTACAGTTCTGATGAGTCTTTCTTTTTTTAGATGCCACTCACTGCTGAGGAGTGTGAGTGTACTTTTTAATAAGTAAGACTACTACATTTTCTTCTCACTCACTCTCCTTGGTGGCAGAAATAGTCTGGAAAACTGCTATGTCTTCAGATTCAGCTCATCATTATAATAGATAGCACCCTGATGTTTTCTTCATTTACAAAAATGGTAAAGACGAAGACTATTTTTGTTTTATTTTTCTCTGCTGTGTTTAGTGTTGTTGCCTAGAATCCATTTGCATTAGAATAATATTAAAAAAGTAAATTAAAAATGTTTAGACTTGTGGGATGTGATAGTTAAAGATCCATTTAAATTCTTCACAGCTCTAATAAAAAGAACAAGACTTTTCACCATTTAAGCAGTTAAATAAAGCATATCACATTTAAAAAACATATACAAAATACACTGGATTCCATTCATTATTATGTGGGGCTAACCTGTGTTTTTTTTTTTAATTATTTTTTGCTACACTACAGAATCTCTCAAGAGCCTAGACTTTTTACGGTTCTGATGAGTCTTTCTTTTTTTAGATGCCACACAGTGCTGACGAGTGTAAGTGTAAATTTTAATAATTAAGACTTCTACATTTCACTCTCACTCACTCTCCTCAGTGGTGGAAATGGTCTGGCAAACTGCTGTGCCTTCAGATGTAGCTCTTCCTTTTTAATTTTGAATAATAATTCCTAGATTTTTTGAGGGAGGAGGGTGCAATAACTATTTTAAAATCCCAGTGCTCTCTATTCTGACTTCCCATGATGTGTAAGCTTGCCGTCACTGAGTCCATTTGAATAATGATGGAAACTATCCAGCTCCCAATCAGACCAAAATGTAGAATCTAGGGTCCTGACGCCATCCATAGAATGCTATTCAGCTGCACCACAGAGCACATACTATATAATCCCAGCTTCTTGTGGAAGTGTTTTCATGTACTATGTGTTTTCCCCTAAGCAAAGCAAAATAAATCAATAAAATGTACAGTAACTCACTGGATTAAACCTCTGAAGCACAAAGGATGGAGTTTTGTTCAGCTAAAAAGTACGATCTACATCAATAGACATAACAAAAAAATAACAACATACACCAAATTTAAGTAAAAATAAACTTTTATTCAATTGGTACGCCTATAAAAACAGAAGACCCAACAGATGTTGACTGTGGGTACACCTCCTGGAACCTTTCAAATTAGCCAGATAAATGTCTCTAAAACAGCACCACCTGGATCATTTCAGATGCTTATAACTGAGAGCAAATTAATTCAGAAGCTGTCTTAAAGCGGTAATGAGGCATTGGTTGCTAATGCTTTGCATACCAGATACCGCACCAATGCAGTATCCCTTGGTGCAGATGAACTTTTGAATAACAACCACTGCAGCCTTTTGGGGACCTCACCTCATGAACAATATGTGACTGTCATTACACAACTCCTGCCTGAAATGTGATTTTGCAGTCACTTGGCAAATTCACTTTTTGGGTGGGATTTGAAAAGATTTCCTACCCTTGTTCATGATGAGGTGGGACAATGAGAAGTCTATGTTGAACATTTTGTGTCAAAATATGTAAAAATGGCAAAGTTATATTTTTTAAACTAAGTCAACTTTATTGAACATTTTCAAGTGCAAAAGGTACAGTGAGTATATAGTCATAATGAATACAGCAGGTATAGGTTTGGGTAGTCCAGATAAACCAGTAAAAACTTGGGCTACATACATTAATTAAGCAAACAGAAAATAGAAGGGTGCCCCCAAATACAAACACCAAATCTAACATTAAAAGTTAGATAAGAGGACCCCTATAGAAAAGGAGTGACCTAACATTATGACACAATGTAAAATATAAATTTTAGGCAATTTGAAGAGTGTCTAATGTTTCCCATTATTTTTTGTAAGCAGACAAATGATGGCATATACTGGCTATTGATCATTCCATTCTAAGAATAGTTAGCATTTCTGTATACCGTTCCATATAGGATGGAGGATGGGGGTCCATCCAATGCCTTAAAATAATTAATTTAGCCACTGCCATGGTAAGGGCCTTATGGTATTTTTGAGGGCCTATTAAGTGTTCAATACCAACTCCACAGAGACAAAATTCCAGAGTAAACCTTCCTTGCAAGCCCAACAAAGGGTCCAAATGGGACTGAATATGATTCCAAAAGATCTATATAAGTGGGCAGTCCCATAATAGGCACCTGAGATCCCCCTCTTTAGTTTTACATCTCCCACAGAGAGAGGATCTAATCTCCCAAAAGAAAATAAGTGCTGTGGAGTGTAATACATATTGTGCAGAATTTTATACTGCATTAAATATAATTTATCTAACTTAAGGAATCAGTGGACATAGTCACAGGGAAACATAGTATTAAGGAGGGGGGGAATGGTCCAGAAATTCTCTCTCCCTATATAAGCTTCTCACTTTAAGGTGAACCCCTAAAGCATCTCTTAAAGCTTTCTATAAAGAAGAGATGGCATGAGGTTTAGTCACTAAGATGGCTAGGGTCTGGTAAGTCGTGCTGTCAGAAAACTGTCATGGACAGCAACACAAATAGTGTTGTATTGTGTGTGTCAGTTGCGTACAAGGAAAAGCATCAGAAGGAGAAAGGGAATGCTTTTTACAGAATTCTTTAAATGAAATGAAATGACCATCCTGTAAAAGGGCAGAAAGAGAATCCAAACTGGCCTGTGGTAGGAAGGACTGAGGGATGGGTTTGTTAGCAATTTTAAGGTTGGGGTTTAGGTGAATGGGCTATATAGGGTCTTTCTGACCAACATTTTTAAGAACTCACCAGAGCTGGGCATTAATTCTTAATGATTAACATATTGGGGTACATTGCAATGCCAGGAGGAGCTTTGACCAAGGTATATGGGGTAGTGTCGGTGGAGAAATGCCATGAACCTGACACAAATATAATTCAATGTCCTTCCAATAAGGATGAGAATGCTCTATAGTTTTCTCCATACCTGGGAGGCCACAAGCTAAAACGCATTTGCCTGGGAGACCAAATAATACCAAATAATACCAATAGAAATTTGGAAGTTGGAGCTCACCATGAACCTTCACTAAAGAAAGCTTTGTATATACTATTCGAGGTTTGTTACCCTTCCATAAGAACTCAGAGATCACAAAGTGCAAGTGCCTGAACCAAGTCTGGGGCATTAAGACGCCAATCATGTTAAGTGAGTAAAGAACCTTTGGTAAGACATTCATGTGAATTATAAATATTCTACCCCATAAAGAAATTGGAGGAGCTTGCCAATGTGTAAGGTCAACTATTATAGAACAGATTATAGATTGAACATTGTGCTCAATCAGATTCTTCTTACTTTGAGTTTGATGGATGCCAAGGTATGTGAGCCCTGTCACTGACCAACAACCCTGGAGGTTGATCAGTAAAAAGTTTTTATGCTTTACCGAGTTTAAGGGCATCTCAACAGTTTTGATCAAATTCAGCTTATATCCTGCTGCAATTCCAAAATTGTCCAGGGTTTGGAAAGCTGCTGTTAAGGAAACAGTGGGATTAATAATATGCAGTAAGATATCATCTGCATAAGTAGATCATTTAAATGTGTGGGGTCCGATAGTAATTCTTGAAATTTGTGGATGCTGTATAATGTGTCTGGTGGGGGTGCAAGATAAAGATTAAACAAAAAGGGAGATAAGGGGCATCCTTTCCTCGTACCTCTTTTAAAACAAATGAGTCTGAAAACCCCATTTGTAAAAAATTTGAGCCTAGAGGCAGAATGCAATTAAACAACCCACTTTACAAATTCTTCAGGAATGCCAAAAGCCAATAAAGGATGAGCTAAAAATGGCCAAGAGACCCAATCAAAAGCCTTTTTGGCATCCAGGGAGACAAAAAACGCAGGGTTGTCAGACTCCCTGGAGGCCAAAATTAAGTGAAAAGGTTTCCGCAGGTGATCGGAGACCAACTGTTCCCGCATAAAACCGGTTTGTTCACTCCAAGTTAATGGCTACCAAATACAGACCAGTCTGTTCACCAAGACCTGAGACAAAATTTTCACATCCATATTAAGAGAGAGATAGGTCTATAGCTAACTATCTCTAGAGATCCTTAAGGATTAAGGTAATAAAGGCTTTTAGGAAACCTGGGGAAAGGAGTTAGTTTGATAACAATAATTTTACAATTTGTCAGATGGGATACTAATTCAGATATTAATATAGAATAGAAAATTTGGGAAAAACCATCAAGACCTGGGGATTTATCAAGGGTTAACACAGAAATATCTTTGTCTACTTTTGAAGGGTGGAGGGGGGTAAACAATATTTATGCTAACATAGGGTCCAATGAAGGTAGATTGGCTTTATCTAAATATTCCCTTATTTGTGACTCCAAATCTAGTAGATTGGCCTTTACCCTGTACAACTGTTCAAAATAATGTTTAAACTCCCCTGTGATCTCTCTTGTAGCTGTCAGCATGGAATTATTCACCCTGAGCAGACACCCTTTATTAAACAAAGACATTTTTAATTGTTTAAGATGCATAGTAAATATTCTACTAGATTTCTTTCCTTACATCTCATAGTTTAGGCCAGCACAGAAAAGCATGTGTTCCACCTGTTCTCTATTCAGTTCTGCGTAAGCAGCTTTGTTCTGATCAAGGTGTGTCCATCCACTCTCTATGGAACTGGGATTAATACTTTTTTCTAAGAAGCAAATGGACTGCAATAGCTCTCGGGCTTTATGTTCTACATGTTTCTTCCAAATAGTCACCAGGTAAATAAGTTCTTCTCAGATTACACATTTGTAGGTACTCCATCACATGGCTAGAGAATGCAAGGAAGAATTGTTAATTGTACAATAGTCTATGGTCATTTGCTTTAACTTAGAACAACACCTTTCATCTCTCAGAATATGATTGCTTATCATCCAGGGTCTATCCCTGTCTACTGAGAGGAATAAACCAACTAAGAAAGAAACTGGGGCATGATCCAAAATTAGGGGGTTGTGACTCTCACAGCATCAAGTTGTTTCTTTAAAAACTGGGCTAATGAGTGCATACTCTATACAAAAATGGGTGCCTCAGACTGGAGAGAGAAAAAAGAATATTTTCTATATGATGGGTGTAAAACCTGCCAGATATCTACTAATCTACATTTATCCATAAAATCCCACATGGCCCTCTGTGCTGGGGAATGCCCTTCCGATTAGTGCCAGATCAGTCTACCGTATTGTCGACTGTGAGGTTCCAGTCCCCCATAATATTTCAGGGAGTGAAATATGGGAGGAGATGATGTTCATTAGAGTTACAAAAAAATAGAGGTGAGTCTGCATTGGGGCCATAAACAATGCCCAACAGCATCTTCTGAGTACCCACCATGGCACTCAAGAAAATATATTCACCCTCTGGGTCCGAGTATTCTGTCATTACATGAAATGAAAGGTGTTTTCAAACCAAAATTATTACCCCTGCTCTACAGGTACAGTACTATTACTTGTACCATACGAAAAATCCACCCATAGTTTGCAAAAAAAGTGCATTCTGTGCTAATAGGTGTCTCTCTTGGAGCATCACCAAGTCCACCTTAAAGGAGGCAAAGTGTTTAAGAACCCAAGTGCACTTTAGTTGGGAATTGCCTCCCTTAATGTTCCAAGTTACACAGATTAATTGAGACACTCCCATAGTAAAAAAGAAAGGGGCATAAGAGGAAACAGCTGATGGTCCAAATAGATCATGGAATAAGGGTTAGACACTCTACCTGTTATAATATCCTGATACCATATAAATGCTACCTGGCTCTACCACGGCCTGTCCACCTTAGATACACCATACCCTTGTGAACAAAGGAAACATTCAAACTGTCAGAAAGTAGAACCATGCAACTCTTACTTGAAGAATCATCTTTAACAATACTAAACAAATATAGTAATAGCCAGAAATTACAATGTCTCCTCTGTACATCCCCACCTAAGACCAAGGGGAAGGTAGGGGACACATCCAATGGGTGGGCACAGGGCCCTCCCCAACTACGAAGACTGTGGTGACTCAGGGAATGTGCATCTGTTCCCAATTCCTGAGTCACGGTCAGAGTCTCAATTGTTGTTTTCCAAAAAGCCACAGCCAGAGAACAACAATAAAAAAAAGGAGGGGAGAGACAAAAGAAAGAGAGAGGGGGAAAATGGAAGAGAGGGAAAGGGCAAAAAAAGGAGGGGGGATAGAGGAGAATGAGAAAGGCAGAGGGTAGTGGGGGGAAGGGAGATTGGCCTCCACCCATATTAATAAAAAGAAATGATAACTGCACTCCAAAGGCCGAAAAATATACAGCAACCATCAAGTATTTTATATTTAGAATATTTTCTTACTGAGCCATTTGCTCTGCAACTTAAAGGTTGGTCAATTTACACATGCACAAAAACCCAGCGCTTCGCCTTCTCCCTAAGGCTTCAAGGGGGTCATATTACTGAGACATCCACATATTTTTATAGTCAATTTTTTATGACATCAATATGCTAGTCACACCTTATATTAATTAAACAATAAGAGAATTCATTCATTCTCATTAACATTCCAAACAGTTAGTGAAAAAGAAAATAAAATTATTTAACAAACCATGTCCATTCATTAATTCAAAAGCATATATATTACATCTTTAACAATGTTATTATAGTACTTAAGAGCATTGGAAGTATCTTTTGAAAACAGGTTATTTTTGCTTGTTAATTAAGCACTTTAGACTTTAAGGGCCAGATATCCAAAACTTTGCACCGGGCAAAAATTGTTTGCAGAGGTTTAGCACAGGATTAGCGTGGGTCTGCTATATTCAAAAGGCCAACTAGTGTGGGCAAAATGCATTGGCGCCGGTCATAATGTATGCAAGGGGCAAACTGATATGAATACAGGCGTAATGCTATATTTAGTGACTAGAGCCATGTAAAGTGGTTTTGCGTGACTTAGCACGGCACTTAGCGCGGTGCACATTACCATCCAGGAAAAGGTAGTCTTAACCCTGGGCAATAAGCTTTGCGCAGTGTTTGCATGGCTTTGTGCAGCTTTTCATGGCTTTGTGAGACCCTAACAAATAAATATGACACATAGACAAAGACAAACATAGAGGAAACATGCTGCTAACTGATGGAATCACAATGATGTCATCTGCCACCAATCCCATCCATGCCTGGCAGTAAGTGGTGACCCTGCCACCAGTGAACAGCATGGCAGTGTGGCCATACAGTACACACCTGTGGATCACTCTTCTGTGGACACCAACAGATGCCAGCACACACATGCAGCACTGTGGGCTTGGAGGATGTTGAGGGGAGAGTGTATATGTGACCAGGCTGTGCCACAGACCAGGTGTGGCCACAAGGCTGGGACACATCATGCAGCACACATGGTCCAGTATTGGGCATACCCAACACCAGTGTGCCTTTCTGATAATATATGCCCCCTGGCCACATATCACACAGCCATACAACTGCCACAGCACACAAAGCTAGACATGTATATGTCACTGTGAGCATCCCATGCCAGAGGTGCAGCATCTGTGGGTCACACAACACTGTAGCAGTAATGTCCACTGTCAGTAAACACTTGCAGGTTGGGCTTCTCACTGTTTATAGTGTAGTCATCATCACTGCCCTACACAGCTTAGGCATTGCTGTGTCCACACACTACTGGCCCCCTTGCTACTGTAGTGTCTGTTGTGCACTGTAGTATGACCTACAGTGTGACAGTTGCATGCAGCACCACCACCATCTGTGCCTATGCTGTGTTGTCCCAGTACAGCTGCAGGCAGCAGCGCACATGAAAATATGGTGTTCAAAACTGTGTAATATCCCCCAAACTGTTTGTGCAGCGCTAACACGTGTGTGCGGGTTTAGCACAGGGCTAAATCATTAGCCTGGTGAAAACTGCATGCAAATCAGGGCATAATGAGATGCTAATCTGGATGTTTGCCCAGAGACTACCTAAGTAGACTCATTTGCATGTCAGTTTTGAATATGGCAAAGCTTAGCGCTGAGCAAACATATTTGCACCAGGCTAACGGTTTAGCTCTGCACTAAACCTGCACAAATGTGTTATCACTGTACAAACAGTTCAGGAAATATTTTACAGTTTTGCACATTGTACCTCCACATACTCTGCTGCCTGCAGCTGTACTGGGTCCACGCATTTCCTGGCACACACATTGACCACATAGTTCACCTCTACCTACCTTCACATAACTGTGCACTGTGTTGCTGTTGTGGTTTGCACTTCCTGGTTACCATATTCAGAGCTGTCTTATTCCAGTGCTAAGTTTGCCCTGCACTCCCAGCCCAGTTTGCCCGGCCTCATTCCCATGCTATATTCAGAAGCTGTTTGCCCTGGGCTATTCCTTTTGAATATGGCTTGCTTAGTACTCCGGTCTAAGTTTGCCCACTGGACAGTGCTAATTTAGCCCCATGGCAAAGTTTTGAATATCTGGCCCTAAATATACTAGTTGCCATCTGGTGTATCCAAACAAATGAGATCCAACAAAATAGAGTAAGTCTAAATTTAAAGCTCCAGAAGAAAATTGCTATAATAGATGAATGAAAGCACCCTCTTCTATGTATCTGTAATTCCTTTAAATAAATGGGTCACATCGTAACACATATCCAAGAGATATACCAGCATGGTGCAGCAGTCAGATATTAAATAAATGTATAATCCTACCAGAAACAAATATTTCCAGAAAAACTTTTATGAATATCTTATTGCTAGTTTGTTTTCATTAGCTCATTTCTTTATATAAGACAACAATATTAAGCTTTATCTTTGCTTAAGTGCAAATATTATTCATTACATTCACATCAGAGCTTAAGACACAATAGCTCTATTTGTACACTTATCTTTCCAAATAATATCAATACAAATAGTAATTATTTGGAACGCTCTAAGATAAACATTATCAATAGTATTTCTAAAACGGAAGAGATTATGCTTGGAGCAAAAAGTAAATAACATACTGAGGATTTTTTACTAATACTGCTTCATAGCTCAAAAAGCTGCACCAAACCTATTTGATACTTAAACAGTGTACAGTAGAGAGTAACACTTATTAATATAATCATTTTAATATAGTGTAAAGCGTATTAATTTATATTCTTGGAAACATTATTTTTTACAAAATAAACATTGCAGAGGGATACTCAAATTAATGGCACCAATACTACATCAGATTCAAATAAAGTCTAAAAATTAAAAAGGCAAGAAAGACATCAAACACTCTCAGAACAACTCAAAATATTAAATAACAAAATAACAGATTGTTTCATATAAGAAACTAATACCATCCCTAAACAAAAAAGTCATTACTTTTATATCACACTAGGAATCATTAATAAGGACAAAAAATAGTTGTCAACACAGTACATAATGGGATGCTTAGATCAACATCAAACCTTTCATTTTAAATGTGGTTTTAAATCCCACATTTCATTTAGCCCATAGGGGTTAACAGAGTTCAATTTATAAATCCAATAACTTTCCCTCTTCAGTAACAAGTTAACTTGATCAACACCTCTTACACCATATTTTACACATTCAATTCCCATACACTTCATAAATTTGGGGTTTGAATTATGTTTTTCAAAAAAATGCCTGCTAATCACCTTATCCATTTTTTTTATTTATAATACTTCTGATGTATGCTTGTATCATTTCTCTCAGTGAGCATATGGTTCTGACCACGTAACCCAGATGCAGTTTTGGAGACCTCATCTATGAAAGGACGTAGACAGGATGGAAGCAGTCCAGAGATGGGCAACTAAAATGGTGAAGGATCTGCATCAGAAATCATATGAAGAGAGACTGAGAGAGCTTAATATGTATACCCTTGATGAAAGGAGGAACAGAGGGGACATGATAGAAATGTTCAAGTACCTCAAGGGAATCAACGAAGTCCAGGAGGGTAGCATCTTTCAGAAAAAGAGATGTGTAAGAACAAGGGGACACAATTTAAAGATAGAGAGGGGATGGCTCAGGGGTAATGTGAGGAAATCTTTTTTCACAGAGAGAGTGGTGGATTTGTGGAACTGCCTTCCTGGGGAGGTTGTTGGGGCTAAAACAGTGGGGGAATTCAAACATGCATGGGACAGACACAAGGCAATTGTAGTGGGGGGTGGCAGGAAGTAGGCTGTTGGTTAACTAGAATCTGCAGCTTATCCAGTAGGTAGGGAAATGGGCAGACTGGGTGGGCCAAGTGGTCCTTATCTGCTGTCAAAGTCTATGTTTCTATGTTACACCAAATCAAATATACGAAAAAAGTTGTACTACGCATTATGAAGTAATTTACCTTATACTCATTCTGATTAAAGGACTGTAATGTATTTTCAGTTACTACATATTTACAGATGTTCCACAATGACAAAAGTGAGGAAATTCGGTGTTAGGGTTGAAACCCCCTTGGACCACTCCAGCCCACCCCCCAACAGGCATCAGGGTGCGCATTGGGTTCATCAGTCCTAACTTTCACCCCATTCTCCTATTCCTCAGCTTCTTTACAAATGTGATGTGGTGAGAGTTAGGGCCGACAACTCCAAAGCGCACCCTGATGCCAGTTGGGGGGATAGGCTGGAGGGGTCAAGTGGGTTTCAATCCTAACACCGAATTACTCACTTTTGTTTCTGTGAACAACCCTAACTGATGCATTAAACAGAGTTTTTGCCTCTAATATACATATATATATATATATATATATATATATATATATATACATATATATATATATATATATATATATATATATACACATACATATTTATATATGTATTATACTTGTGCGGTAGTGCAGGTATAGATAGGGTTAGAGGGCTACTTTAATGCTAAATCCCAAAGTTTACACTTTAATAACTTTGCAACTGTTTGTTTTATTTGCCTGCAATTTTGCATACACAGTGTCCAGCCATATATCTCTGGATCTGGAAAGTTTTCTTCCAGTCATATCTACAGTTGTGGAACTATAGAGTACCCAAAATGTGAAAATTAGTCAACTTTTGTGCATTTCTTCAGTTGGGCATAATGGACTGAAGTATGCATCTGAGTGGATTCAAATTTGCATGTCTATATGTGGCCTGGTTTGAACTGGTGCCTTTTGAAGATTTGGTGAAAAAATATGAATCCGTTCAAAAATTATTCAAGTTTTTCATGTCCCATTATAGCCTATGAGAAAATGTATATGTGCATTGTGAAAACGTTCATGAAAACATTCGCAAAAACATTTTTTTGTAAGCGACATTTTTTTTGTGCACAAAAACGTTCCATAATAAGGTATGACATTTAGGCCTCACAACCCCAATAACACACCCCATCATCTGTCAATCTCAGGATGATTGGCTGGTCCATGAAGGGGGGGAGGGTGCAACCCTAAAGGTCTCATTTCCTGACTTTTTGTGTTTTAACCCTAAATGATGCATTAACGAAGCTTTTTGCACAGAATTTCCCTACTTTTTGAGAAAGAATATAAAAGTAGAAAGTTGTGCAAGTTGGTGGGAGTGCAGACCCTTCGGGCCCCATGTTCCCGCCAACTTGCAAATTTCTGCCTAAGATAAGAGTATAAGTACTGAATATGACATGTATTGTTGGGAATGCATATGGGACAGAGCGTGGCATGCACCACTATGAAACAAAAGAAAATGTCAGTCATCCAACTGGCATAATTCAACATCTGTTTACATGTCAGACACCTAAGCACTGAAAATGACCTCCATGGCAGCAAGACTAGGTATTCTATAAATGTGAACCTACTACCAAAATGGAAAACACTATAGGCAAAACATAAAGAGCAACATGCAATATCTGCAGAGCAAAAACATTTTTCAACATGTAAAGACCATAATTCACATATACAGGACATCCCCTCAACACCCTCCAAATGTCAATTCAAAAGACCAAGCCATTTCCGAGATATAGCATTTGACAGTTTGAGATTTTCATTCATCGGAGTGGTAGAATTCTGCACCTGTTTACATTTTAGACTGTTTACATTAATGACTGAAAAGTACATCCATGGCAGTAAGGCTATCTGCCATATAAATTTCAAGCCAATACCACAATGCAAAATACTGTGCACAAAACATAAACTGTGCCACACAATATCTCAACAAAAAATGTATTGTTCAACACCTAAACACCACAATTCACATGCACAAGACATCCCATCAATACCCTCCAAGTTTCAAGTGAAAAGACCAAACCGTTTCTGAGATATTTCATTTTAAAAATTATTGAAATTGGGCTATTTGGTCCCTCCAAATCTGGCCATCTAGTCCCTCCCTCATGATCAAAAATCACGATCAAAGAATCTCACGATCAAAGAATTTGCAGGCTCGTGAAAAAAGAATTTCCAGGCTCGGGATCCAATAATAAAAAATGGTAAAAGTCAATTTTTACACAAAAATAAATGAAGCCACAACCATGACTCAACAGAATGAAGACCCTGAGCAAAACCCATCTGAGTTTTACTTCAGAAGTCACCCCTGAGCTGAGATATTTTAGTTTTTCCAACCACAAACTGAAAACATGATGGCAGCCGTCATGATCAAAGAATTCCTCACGATCAAATATTTTTTCATTATGAGCCTGGAAATTCTTTGATTGTGAGGAGGGACTAGATGGCCAAAACCCCATTCTTCTTTTGCAAAATAACCAAATACATTTTCCCATTGACTTATAATGGGAACTTAAAACTTTAGCTTGGCAGAAGACACAAGGAGAAAGGACTGCTGTGTGACTGGACTTCTCTGCTGGGACAATAGAAGTAGAGCTCTTGTACTTGGAACTTTAATTTAGGGTAAAAAACTAACAAACAAAACAAAAAAAGTGTGTGTTTGTCTGAGTTAAGCGAACTGAATGGTTATCTGAACAGTTATCTAGGTGTAAATTTCAGGTGATTGAAAGGACTTGATAGCTGTGAGGTTTAAATTACTTGTAGAAAGATCTAGTAAGTAGGTGGAGTAGCTTAGCTAGAAGGAAGCTACATTTAAAGACTGCCTTAGAAAGATTGTGCTAGTAGCTTGGCAGAAGACACCAGGAGAAAGGACTGCTGTGTGACTGGACTTCTCTACTGGGACTATATTGCCCTGCTTCCTTCCCCTCCACCCTCCCACCCAAAGCTAGTTCTACTTTTATAGGCACCGAATTTGACTGACAATTGGAACTTCCTGTTTGGGAGCAGGAAGTGAGTGACCACAGAGCCACCAAAGACCCACCATCCTAGAAGGGCAAGAGTTGCTCTCTGGCCACCTCTAGCTGCTGGAGGTATGCCTCTGAGCAAGTAAGGGGTCTACTGAGAAATATAGGATATTCTTGTCTCAGAACAGGACAATCAGGAGCTTAAAGGGCACACAGGCAGAAAGTAAGGAGAGAGAGAACAAAAACAGAGAAAAGAGTAAGGATTGAAAACAGTTAAGGGGCCAGAAATAAGACATGATGGGAGTGGTGCAGTGCAGTGGCTGTGGAGCAGCAGTCTTCCGGGAGATGTTCTGGAGGATGCAGTGTTGTCCCATCTGCAGGCACCTCTCCGGGCTGAGGAAAGAGGTTGCTCATCTCCAGGCTGAGTTGGCCAGGATTTGTGGGACCTCCTCTTCCATCCAGGAACCACCAGTGCCACTGCTGTTGCCTCAGAGGTTGCCAAGAAAGAGGAGCAGTTGGACCACAGTGGGCTCAAGGAGGGTGAGAGTGGTGGAACAGAGGTGCATCCATCCAGTTGTACCTTTCCACAATTCCTATGCCATTCTGGCAAAGTGTGGTTCCTCTATGGAGGCACCCACAGTGGAGACCAAGGAGGATGCTGGGAACCTCCACAAAGGAGACCCACAGGAGGGTGGCAGGGGACCCACAGGGGAAGAAAACAACTCCTGGTGGGGGACTCCATTGTTAGGAAGGTAGAACTGGGGGAGGAAGGGGATAGGGAGGTAAGGTGCCTACCTGGTGCCATGGCTTGGAGGGACAGGGAGCGAATCCTCAGGATTGCCGGAGCAGCTGCACAGGGGAGGAAGCTGGATGTCATTGTCCACCTAGGGACAAATGATCTGGCTAAGAAAGGGATTAGAGAAGTGCAGGAAGAGTTTGTGGAATTGGGGAGGGGTCTTAGACAAGTAGCACACACAGTAAACTTCTTGGAAGTGATGCCCATCTATGGCGTAGGAGAGGTTAGGGTGATCTGCACCATGGGATTTAATCAGTGGTTGAAAAACAGGTGTGGAGCTCAGGGATTTGGCTTTATTGGGGACTGGGGGTCCACCTGGAGTGATGCAAGCCTATACTGGCATGATGGGCTGCATCTGTCCAGGAGGGGAACCAGGATCCTAGGTGATAGGTTTAAATGCTTCATTGGCAAGCATTTCCACCTAGCCAAGGGGGGAGGCACTGGCAAGGAGCAGGGAAATCCTAGCCCCCAAAAAAATCACGGTAGTAAGTGTGGTAAACACCAACATAGAGGTGTCGATAGGGAGAAGGGCTCGGGTAAATGGAGAAAGTGACAAAGGCAAGAAGGACAGGGATGGGGCAAAAAGGAGTAAGGCCATCAGGAAATGGAGGGTAATGAGTACCAATGCCAGTAGTCTGGGCAACAAGCTCCCTGAGCTGGTGGCCTTGATGGAAGAGGATGCCTGGATATCGTAGCAGTCACAGAAACATGGTACAGAGAACCATGACTGGGATGTTAACATACCAGGTACATAACCTACAGGAGAGACAGGCAGGGGAAGAGGGGAGGAGTAGCTCTCATGTAAAGGAAGGGATAAAAAGCAACTGAACAAAGAGTAAACAGGGAGGAGAGGAGGCACTGTGGGTCACCTTGAGACTGGAAAGGGCACCACAATCTGCACAGGGGTTGTGTACAGACCCCATGTCAGGGGAGGGAATGGACAAGGATATGATAGAAGGTATTCTTAGGATGGCAGAGAAAGGGGAGATACTGTTGATGGGAGACCTGAATATGCCAGATGTTAACTGGAGCACATTTGCTGCAGCCACATCAAAGAGCAGGGCCATTCTTGATGCCCTACAGGTGGCAGGCCTCAGACAGCAAGTTTCGGAACCCACTTGTGAGGCAGCAGTCTTAGAACTCATAGTCTCAAACAGGGGCAGTGAAAGGATCTCAGATCTAGAAGTGGGTTGCCATCTGGGAACAAGTGACCATCAAACAGTGTGGTTCACTTTAAACTCAGCTACAGAGTCAAGCCATACAAAAGTGAGGGTACTGGACTTCAGGATGGCTGACTTTGGCAAGATGGGAGAGTGCCTCAGAAAAGCACTAGCAAACAGGCTAGAAGGAGATGTGGAGCAACAATGGGGAATCATCAAAACTGCCATCACAGAGGCAACAAGCCTTTGTGTGAAGCAAATAAACAAATCAAAATGAAAGAAAAAACCGCTATGGTTCTCAAAAGAGGTGGCTGTGAAAGTCAGGGAGAAAAAGATATCATTCTGGAAGTATAAGGAAACACAGAAGGAGCAGGACAGAGAGCTGTACCAGTTAAGCCAGAAGGAAGCAGGGAGGGAAGTCAGAATAGCAAAGGCCCAAACTGAGGAAAAAATAGCCAACTTGGTTAAGAAGGGGGATAAAATCTTTTATAGGTACATCAGTGAGCATAGAAAGACAAAGGGAGGGATAGTGAGGCTCAATAGAATGAATGGTGGGTGGGCAGAGGGGGACAGTGAAAAAGCAGAGATACTGAATGAATATATCTGCTCAGTATTCACAAAAGAGGAAGGGGAAGTGCCTAATCCAATTAACAGAAGCACTCTTGATAGGGAGGTCGATCCCAGTCCTTTCACAGAAGAAAGAGTTCTGAAAGAACTCCTAAAACTGAAGGTGGACAAAGCAATGGGTCCTGATGGAATTCACCCCAGAATTCTAAAAGAATTAAGGGGGGAACTAGTGAAACCACTGGCTACTCTTTTTAATACATCATGGGAGGATGGTGTGGTACCCGAGGACCGGAGGAAGGTGGATGTGATTCCCCTTCACAAAAGTGGGACCAAGACAGAGGCAAAAAACTACACACCTGTCAGTCTGACCTCTGTGGTAGGGAAAGTGATGGAGTCACTTCTGAAGGAAAGAATAGTTGAGTACCTAGAGGCCAGTGGGGCACAGGACCCAAGGCAGCATGGGTTCACAGTGGGAAGGTCATATCAGATGAATCTAATAGATTTCTTTGACTGGGTGACCAAAGTAGTAGACCAGGGAAGGGCTGTGGCCATGGCCTACCTAGACTTTAGCAAGGCATTTGACACAGTCCCACACAAAAGATTAATAGTCAAATTAACCAGCCTGGGAGTGGGTCCCAAGGTGGTAGCCTGGGTGAAACATTGGCTGGACAACAGAACACAGAAGGTAATTGTAAATGGAGTCCACTCTGAAGAAAGAGGGGTTACTAGTGGGGTACCGCATGGTTCAGTATTGGGTCCAGTCCTTTTTAATGTCTTCATAAGTGACATTGCAGAGGGACTGGAAGGAAAAGTATGCCTCTTTGCAGATGACACAAAGATCTGCAACAGGGTTGATACACAAGAAGGCATGGAAAGAGTGAGAAGGGACTTGGCAAAGTTGGAGGAATGGTCAGAAGTATGGCAGCTAGGATTCAATGCAAAGAAGTGCAAAATAATGCACCTGGGAAGCAAGAACCCAGGGGAAGAATACATAATGGGGGAGGTAGTAACAACAACAAAAAAGGAAAGGGACCGGGGGGTAATCATATCAGATGACCATAAGGTTAGCAAGCAATGTGAGAAGGCAGTAGGGAGGGCTGGGGGTATACTGGGATGCATAGGGAGAGGCATCAGCAGCAGAAAACAGGAAGTTGTTATCCCTCTGTAGAGACAGTTGGTGAGACCCCATCTGGAGTACTGTGTCCAGTTCTGGAGACCCCATCTCCGCAAGGACATAGACAGGATAGAGGCAGTACAGAGGAGGGCAACTAAAATGGTTCATGGTCTGCAAGAGAAGCCATATGAGGAGAGACTAAAGGAGCTTAATATGTATACCCTTGAGGAAAAAAGGGAGAGGGAGGACATGATAGAAACTTTTAAGTACCTCAGTGGAATCAGCAAAGTCCAAGAGGGTAGCATCTTTCAGAAAAAGAGACGTGTAAGAACAAGGGGACACAATTTAAAGATGGGGTGGCAGTTCAGGGGCAATGTGAGGAAGTATTATTTAACAGAGAGGGTAATGGATGCATGGAACAGCCTTCCTGAGGAGGTTGTGGGGTCTAAAACTGTGGGAGAATTCAAGAATGCATGGGACAGACATAAGGCAATTCTTGTGGTGGGTAGGAAGACATAGGCTGTTGGTTAACTAAGATCTGAGGCCTATCCTGTAGGTAGGGAAATGGGCAGGCTAGATGGGCCAAGCAGTCCTTATCTGCCATCAAAGTCTATGTTTCTATGTAATAACTTTTGAATGGATTAATATTTTTTCACCAAATGAAAAGTGGCATGTTCCTTCACCCACACTCTTTCAGATGAGTCAAGTCACAGAGTGGCACGCCACACAATGGCCACACAGCAACACAGACAAAATTTGAAAAACTGCCCACATAACTGGCAAAAAGTGCATTTTTGAGCATTTTGGTGTACAAAAAACGTAAGTGAGACAGAAACTAAATCTGGCAAATCAAGAGATCTACCATGCCCCACCACGCATACAGAATTTCATACAAATCCATTGAACAGGTCCAAAGCTATTAATGCGTAACATTTTGAGTTTATCATAGAAGTGCCTACTCCACCCTAAATATAGGAGCATGACCGCACCCTATAGTAATATATATATATAAATAAATAAATAAATATATATATATATATATATATATATATATGTGTGTGTGTATATATATATATATATATATATATATATATATATATATATATATATATTCTTTGCAGAATACTTCATTAATGCACCTTTGCAGAATACTTCATTAATGCACCCTTGCACCAGTTTGGGTAACTTAACACCACAAAAGTAGGGAAATGTGGCATTAGGGTTTCCAACCCTAACTCCCCACCCCCCCAAGCAGTGTAAGGAAAAAAAAAACATTAGGGTTTTAGGTCTCTGGAGTCTTGCGAATCAGTTGTGGTGGTTTTCCTTAGGGTGCCAACCCAATTGCCCATCCCATTCCATGAGCAAACAATGTCACATATGATCTTCTTCCTTCATACAGGTCTCAGAGGTGTAGAAAATTACAACAAATTGTGTTGGCATCCTGTGGCAAGACATACTTCTCTACCTTTGAAGAGTATATCATCATGAATCAGTTTCTTGTAGCTTCACCTTGTGCTTCAGACTGTAGTTTACAGGCTGGGGGGGTGAGGGAGGGTGGTGCCACTAGACACCATGGAAACATTCAATAGCTGTAGAGATGGTGATCAGAGGGTGGGGTTGCCACTAGACACCATGGAAACATACAATAACTGATGAGACAGTGATCAGAGGGTGAGGGGCACCACTAGACATAAGGGAAATGTGCAGAATATGAGGAGATGGTGATTGGAGGCCTGGGGTGCCACTAGACACCAGAGAAATGTACAGTAACTGAGGGGATGGTGATGGGAGGGTGAGAGCACCACTAAACACCTGGGAAAACAACATACAATAAGGTGACAGGAACTGGAGAGTGGGAGGTGCCACTAGACTCCAGAGAAACATACAATAACTGAGGGGATGGTGATGGGAGGGTGAGAGCACCACTAGACACCAGGGAAAATAGCATACAATAATATGACAGCAATTGGAGGGCGGGGTGTGCCACTAGACACCAGGGAAACATACAATGACTGATGGGATGGCAACTGGTGGGAGGGGGTGCCACTAGACAACAGTGAAACATACAAAACATGTGGGGATGGTGATCAGAGGTAGGGGGACACCTCTTGACACCAGGGAAATGTACAAAACATGACTGGGTGGCTAAGTGCAGAATCCTCCTAACCAGGTTCTGTTTATCAAGATACATATGATTGTGCGTGTGCAGGATGTCATTTTTGTGGGTGTTGATTTTTTTTGTTTTTTAAAAATAACAGAAACAAGATGGTGGACATGTGATAAAAGATGTTTTCTTCATGAAAAAGGATTACCCCCATAAAGTTCACCCTATTAGGTGTGTATGTTTCTGGAGTACATTAAATGGGGAGAGCTTTAGGGTTGACAATGCCAATGAAGATTACACCTCTAATTTGTTTTAGGCGTGGGGGTGGGATTTTAAGGTTGGAAACCCTACACCTACATTTTCCTACTTTTGCCACTTTAGCCTGTACCCTAAATGTTGCATTAACAGAGTTTTTTTTGCAAAGAATTTCCTTACTTTTTGAGATAGTATAACTATATCCTTATTTGTCTGTGAGAGTGAAGAGCCCTCTGCACCCTGCGCTCCCATCCAGCCATACTTTTTCAGATAGTGTAATCATATCCTTATTTGCCTGTGCAAGAGCAGGGCCCTCCTTGGATGCATATATGTATGTTGATGTGGAAGTGCAGGGCCTCAAATTGTCAGCATAGCCATCTTATTACTGCACATCATGAACCTGGTACTAAAAATTCTCAGATCCCCACCAAAATATCATTCTGCAGCACCGTAATGTCAGTCTGTGCCAGAGGTATGAAAAGACATTTTGGCCAAGATTAGAAAAATGATAGCTGTTACATTCATAAGGTGTTACAAAGTAATGGCTATATTGACAAGTGCAATGCAAATATTTAATGTTCCAAAAGTTATAAGTGAGCATAGCAAAATTTCAACAGATGAGCATAACTTTGCCATTTTAACATATTTTGACCACAAATTTTCAACATACCCTTCTTATAACCCTACCTCATGAACAAGGGTGGCAAAATTTTCAAATATCACCAGAAAGGTGATTTCAACAAGTGATGGCAAATTTGTATTTCAGGACATATTTACATAACTCTACTGACTTTGGGCCCTATTCACATATGGGCGGGTAATACACACCAGAGGTGCATTACCCACCAGTGGAGTTCCGCACCTGCAGACAGATGCGCACTGGCCAGTAGTCACTACTGGCTACCACCTGTCCATGGCCCTGCCCCCCAGCACACAGATGCATGGAGGACATTTCCGCAGACTTGGCACAGATAGAATGGAATGCCTGGACCCAGGTCCATGAATGGATCACTTGTGCCCAAGGGGCACTGAAGGCATTGGAGGGTGCGATGTGTACCAAAAGCTTGGGGCAGGAGAGTGCCGGTCAGCTGCCCCAGCCCCCATGATGATCCATGGGCTGGGGCAGCATGTGGGAGGTCTGCAGTGCCCCCACATTATCACAGCTGCTGGCAGAGGCATCCTGGGGCTTGCATATCCCTTATGGCTGGGTGTTACCCACATAAGGTGCATCCACCTGTGCCCAGCATTCTGCATTTCTGGGAATGGAATAGAGTGTGGGCATTGCTGTCTGCACAGCTGGAGGATTGGGTGCCAAGGGGCTGCGCACCAAGATTGTTGAATGTGGCACTGAGGGTGCAATGGGTGCAGAATGGCTATGTGCCCCAGATATGCACACATAGCCACTCCACTCCATTTGTGCATCGGGCCAATTGTTCATGAGGTGGGGTCTCAAAAAGGCCATGTTAAAAATTAGGTGTCAAAATATGAAAAAATGGCAAAGCCATGCTTCAAATTTGAAAGCCCCATTGAAATACAATTAATCATACTTACATTACTTTTTTATATAGCAGTTGCTGATTCCAACAGCAAGACATGACTTCAATCAGAGAGTAAATATTCATGCTGGGACCTGTTCAGGTGAGTGAGGGTGTACGTGTGGATTTAGGGGTGTGTGGGGTGGTGGGTGCTGAGTGGGAGGTCGGGTGGGGGTAGGATTGACAATATACCATTTTCTTTTTTACAGGCTAAAAAAATTAAATTGAGGGCCTGTTTTCTTCTTTTCAGTCCTGGGCTTACATTGGAGGGTGGGGGGTGCCACTAGGCACCAGATACAACAATTTTAAGGGGGATGGAAATCAAAGGCTGGGTGATACCAATATACCCCAGGGACAATTATGATCTTTATGGGGATGGTGATCAGATGGTGAGGCATGCTACTAGACACCAGGGACCTGGTTTTTAATTATGGGGATGGCAATTCAATGGTGGGAGGAGGTGCTACTAGACACCAGGGGAAAAAATCCCATAATTATGGGAATAGTGATCATGTGGGTGGGGTTCACTAAATGCCATAGAAAAATCCCATTATTATGGGGCTGATGATCGGACAGTAAATGGGTACCACTAAACACATGCGTTAAATAAAAGAAGCTCAGGGATGGTGCTCAGAGGGGGGTTGGCCTCTAGACAACAAGGTGAAATCAAACAACTATGGGGACATTGCTCTGGGGGGGGCATACAGCACTCACCGGTTCCAGCAGCAAGATGTGTTTTCAATCGGAGAGTGGATCTTCATGCTGGGACATAATCAGGTGAGTGAAGGGGTTTCGGGGGAGTTTGAGGGGGTGCGGGTGGTGAGTGATGAGCAGGATGTCGGGGTAGGGGATACAATTGGAGAGAGAGCATTTTCTATTTTTACAGGCCAAAAAAAAAAATCAAGGGACTGTTTTCTTCTTTTCAGTCCTGGATGGACATTGGTAGGTGGGGGGTGCAACTAGACAACAGGGATACCACAAATTTCAAGTGGGACAGTGATCTAAAGGTAAGGGGTGCCACTACACACCAGGGACAAATACATCCTTTGCAGGGATGGGGATCAGATGGTGGTCAGGTGCTACTAGACAACCAGGAAAATATCCCATAATTATGGGGACAGTGATCATGGGGGGTGCACTAGACACCAAGGAAAAATCTTGTAATTATGATGGCAGTGATCTGATGGTGCTGGGTGCCACTAGACACCACAGTTAAATAAAACAAGTACAGTGATGGTGAATGGAGGGGGTGTGACTAGAAACCAGGGTGAACTCAAACAATGAGGGAGACACCAATCTAGGGGTGTGGCACCACTAGACACTAGGGAAAGTTTAAAAAATACAGAAGACAGCCATCAGAGGGTAGGGGCACAACTAGACACCAGGGCAAAATTAAGAAATCATGGGTACAGTGAACAGAGGGTGGGTGCCACTTGACATGAGGAAAATTCACATAACTACAGGGATGGCATGAAAATTCCTTTTTCATTTGAAGGAATCCTTTTCCATATCAAATAAAAAAAGGAAATGGAAAAGGATTCCTTCAAACGGGAAAAGAATTGACCAAAAACTAAGTATGAAATCCTTTTTTGTTTCAAGGGATCCTTTTTCGTTAGAATGAAAATATCAAACAGAAAAGGATCCCTTGAAAAGAAAAAAGAATCAGGAAAAAAATGAAGTCCAAAATCATTTTCCATGTCTAGGGATCCTTTTTTTATTTGAATGAAAAAGGAGATATGGAAAAAGCTGGAGAAAACCGAAGTCCAAAATTATTTCTGTATCAAGGGATCCTTTTTCATTTAAATGAAAAAGCCCATAAGGCAAAAGCCTAAGTGAGTCACAAAAGAGGACTCCAAAACTTAAAAGAAGAAATTTCTGGGTCAGTTCTGCAACAGTTAACTACAGAATCCACCTAACTGGGTCTCTATCAGCATGATACATGCATTGGTATCTGTGCAGTATGTCATTTGGGGGGGTACATTTTTTTCTTTGTAAAAATTGGAAAACAAGATGGCAACAAATGAAGAAGGAATTTTTGCTCATGAAAAAGTATTGGCCCAAACAAAAAAGGATCATTTTTCATTTGGACCATATTCTTTTTTTGTTCCAATCTTCTATCCAAAAGACTGTACTGAGTATGCTCAAGAACCAAAACTTTCAAATTGAATAACTTTGGAACGGATTCATATTTTGTCACCAAACAAGTGAAGTGCACATTTGTGTACTGAGCCCTTTCCAGTTGAGAAACTTCGGACTAAAATTCTAAAAAAAAATCTGTGCAAAAGATGATGACAAAAGAACAGCAAAAAAATCAGCAAATTTTTATGTTTTTTTCCCCATCCAGATTTCAAAAATCTATACTTAAGATGAGAATGAAACTTGATACATCAAGAGATCTACCTCACAAGATTGAACGTGCAGACATTCATGCAAATGTGTGAAATGGGTGTGAAGATATTAAAGTGCAGAATCTGAGTTTTAAAATAGAAACCCCTGCTCAATCCTAATTATAGCTGGAAAGCACTTTTGCAGTATAAACATAGAAACACTGAAACATAGATGTTGGCGCATAAGGTCCCCCAAGCCCTATCTTCTCTACCTACCTGACATTGCAGGCCCTAAATGGCCTCAGCCACTCCCCCCAGTCTTCCAAGATCCCTTTTTGTCTGTCCCACACTTTCTTGAATCCTGTAACTGTGTTTGTCCCTTCCACCCCTGCTGGAAGGCTGATCCACTTGCCCACCATCTTTTCTGTGAAGAAGTGCTTCCTCATGTTCCCTCTGAACCTCCCCCTTCCAACTTCATATTGTGCCCCCTTGTTCTTGAGCATCTTTTTCTTTGGAAAATGATACCCTCCTGTACCTTGTTCATCCCTGTGAGGTATTTGAGTGTCTCAGTCATATCCCCCCTTCCCCTCCTCTCAGGGAGTACATATTTAATTCCCTAAGCCTTTCCTCATAAGGTTTTTGATGTAGTCCCCACACCATTTTGGATTTTGGTTGCCCTCCTCTGAACCACCTCCACTCTGTTTATGTCATTTCAAAGATGGGGTCTCAAGAATTGGACACAGTACTCGAGGTGTGGCCTCACTAATGATCTATATAGAGGAACCATTACCTCCTTTCATCTACTGGTGATTCCCCTGCCTATGCACCCCAGCACCCTTCTAGCTTTCCCTGCTGCCTTATCACACTGCTTTGTTACCTTCAAGTCATCAGAATGACTAGCCCAGGTTTCTTTCTTGTTTTGAGGCTGCTAATACTTACCCTCCCAGTTGATAAGTTGCCCCTGGGTTTTTGTACCACATGTGCATTATTTTGCATTTTTATTGTTGAAACTCTGCTGCCACTCCCTTGACTAATCCTCCAGCTTTTTCAGATCACCCCTCATTCTATCCACCCTGATGTGTCCACTCTGTTGCAGAGGTTTGTGTCATCTGTGAACAGGCATACCTTCCCTTCTAGACCCTCTGCAATGTCACCAATAAAGACATTGAAGAGGACCGGGCCCAGCACTGATCCCTGTGACACCCCACTGGACACTCTGCCTTTTCCAGAGTGTATGCCATTTATCATCACCCTCTGAGTCCTGTTGTCCAGCCAGCTCACCACCCATTTCATTACTTTTGTACCTACCCCTAGGCTCCCCAGCTTGTTTATCAGCCTTCTATAGGGAATGGTGGCAAAGGCCTTTCTAAAATCCAGGTAGGCTGCATCCACTACCCCCACCCCCCCTTGATCCACTTCTCTGGTTACCCAGTAAAAGAATTCTGTGAGGTTTGACTGTCATGACCTCCCCCTTGTGAACACATGCTGCCTCAGGTCTTGCAGACCATTGTCTACCAGGTGTTTCACTATCATTTCCTTCAGTAGTGTTTCCATTATCTTTCCCACCACTGATGTCAGACTGACCAGCCTGTAATTTTCTGCCTCCTCCTTATTCCCACTTTTGTATATAGGGACCACATCTGCAATCCTCCAGTCTTCTGGTACCTCCCCCATTTCCAGCAACAGGTTAAACAGGACTGTCAGAAATGCAGGAATAAGTTCCTAGTGATAGTGAAACCAGAGTGCCTAAAAACAATAGTACATTATAATAGGGCCAGGGGCAGGGCAAACAGGATGTGTAGGTTGCATAGGGAGGGGGATAAGAAGTAGACGTCAGGAAGTGAATCTCCAATTGTACAAGTCGCTGATATGACCACACCTGGAATACTGCTCAAGGTACTAGAGTTCACACCTGAAGAGAGACTGTAATAAGGAGAAAACTATACAGTGCAGGGAAATCAAGCTGGTCAATGGAGAGGCTGCATGACTTGAATAATATTCACCCTTGAGAAAAAAGGAGGGAAAGAGGAGACATGATTGAGACATACAAGTACCTGCATTGGATAAATAGAGTGGATGCCAAGGAACTTTTCTCTGTGAACTCAACTACCAGGATGAGAGGGAGCTCATTTAAACTCAGGAGGGGATATTCAAAAGGAAAGGAATGTCTATAAGCACTTTTTCACAGAAAGAGTAGTGGACACGTAGAAGAGGCTGGCAGCAGAAGTGATACAGGCCACATCAATCAGCATCATCCAGAAGGGATAGAAAATGCATGTGGAATTAGTTAGAAAAGGGAGGACAGAAACAAAATGGAGGGACACCCACTAGAGGTCAAGGCAGAGAAGTTAGGTAAGGAGTGCAGTCTGGATGAGCCAACAGACCTTCTTCTACTATTGTTATCTTTGTATATATGTAAATTTAAACCACAACAGAATCTTGTCTTCAGTGACTTCTCTTGAAAGTCTATTCCATTTGTTCACCACCCAGTCTGTGAAGAACTTCCTCACATCCCTCCTGAATTCCCTCTATCAGTTTTCACCCTTGTCTACTGTGCCCTCATTCCTTATGACACATTTGTTGTAATCCATCCTATTAATTCCTTGTCAGAACTTGTATGTGTTACTCATATCGCCCTTTTGTCTTCTGGCCTCCAGTGTAGTTAAGTTCTGCCAAACATTCCTCATATGACCTCTTCTGCTGCCCTAGGTCATCTTTTTTGCCCTTCTTCATATAATCTTTATGCAGTTCCTGTCTTTCTTGAAGGGTAGACTCTGAAACTTAGATCATAGATAATTAAAACCTGTTTTTTTCTACTGAAAAGTATAAAGAATAATTTTTGATTTGATTCACAGAGGAATGGAATGAAATAAAGTGTGAAAGAGGTACCCCTACAGTGTTATAGTGTGATGTTAGTATTTATTGTAAAAAAAAAGGAATATGGTATATGGCAATTTGTGTTAATTTTATGAATTTGTTCTATGAGTTGCTTAAGCTTGGATATGTATAAGAAAGTGCTGTTTTATGTGAGACATGTACATTCTACATAGGTGTTACTATATATAGAATAGTGGATGGGTGACCATGCACAACAAGGTTGTTTTTTCATCGAGGGAGTTGATGACATCATAGAGACCTCCAAAATGAAGGTCAAGAGGTCTCTAGGATGTCATCAACTCCTGAGATAGAAAAATAGCCTTAGTTGTGGATGGTCAACCATCCACTGTTTTATATAGAATATAGTGCCCTGAAAATTTAAGAAACTGGAAGAATGGTCCAGAACTTAGCAGCTGAAATTCAATGCCAATACATGTAAAGGCATGCATCTGGGGAAAAGAAACACAGGTAAAGAATACACCTATGGGGAGGGGGAGAAACACTAGCTGTCACAAATCTTGAATGTGACCTCAGAATCATGGTATCAAACAATCTGAAAGTGGGAATGCAATGTGAGAAGGTGACACAAAAAGCTAGCAGCATCCTTGGATGCATAGGCAGAGGCATTCAAGTAGAAAATGAGAGGTGAAAATCCAGATTGTACAGATCCTTGGTGAGGCCTCACCTGGAGTACTGCGTCCAGTTCTGGAGACCACACCTGAAAAATGATATTAACCATTGGAATCCATGCAGAGAAGAGCTATGAAGATGGTTCAAGACCTCCACCATGAACCCTATGAGAATAGACTAGGAAAATTGAATTTGTATTCCCCTGGAACAAAGGGGAAATAGGGGAGACATAATAGAAACTTTGAAATACATCAAGGAAATTAACTCCACACAGGATCAAAGCCTCTTCATACAAAACACTGGAGCATGAACTAGAGGGCACAACTGACAACTGGTGGGAGGGAGGTTCCAGAGTAATATCAGGAAGTTTTTCTTCACTGAGAGGGTCATGGAACCTTGGAACAGGCTGCCACAAGAGGTGGTGGATGTTAGGACAGTTAAGGAATTTAAGTTATCTTGGGATAGGCATTGTGGGATACTGAATCAAAGAATTTAATAAGGTGGGGGGTAGACAAAAAACCATGGGCAGACTAGATGGATCATGCAATCCCCATCTGTTGTCATATTCTTATGTTCTTATGAAAAGTGTAAAGTTTAAGTTTACAAGGTTTCTACCTTGTGTTCATGCTTCTGCATTAGTCCTCACTATATTCACACTCTCTCCACTATCGTCCCCAAAGATTCCGGCCCTCCTCGATGCAGTCCCACCCCCGAAGTTACTGGTTCTCCTCGCTGCAGTCCCACTCTGCTACAATCCTGTAACTGCACCAGTTAAAAAAAAAAGAAAAAGAAAAACTGCAAATGGATAGTTTGGACACATGGAGCTGACCATGGAGTCTGTGTCAAAACTGTGCTATTGAACTGCTCACCCGACCGCTCGCTAAGTGACGACGCCATTTTATCCTGTATTTTTGAATCAACACTGTTTCAGTCAATCAAATAGCAGCTCAAAGCAGAAAAGTTATTGTACTATCGATGTGATATCAGAATGATTGTACAACTTTTTTTGACCTTTGAACTGTCCTACAACAAGATTTGGAAAGCCACCAGTTTCTGTGGAGAATAAGCTCAAACTGTATACTATAATGAAACTATAATATTTAATGTTAAATTGTTTTTTAATGTGTTCAACATCAGCCTCCCCTTTTGAGGTAAGCTGCATTTGTGGTTTAATAAATTAAATTAAATAGTCTAATCTAAACTAGGGTACACACAGTTATCTGTGTTGGGCCTCACAAGAGACCTGCATAGGGGCAATATCACCTCCTGTCTTCCACTGTCAAATCTCCTTCCTACGCATCCCGACATCCTGTTTGCCTTTCCATATGCTTTGTTGCACTGTGCCATTGAATTGAAGCTATCGATAGTGATGAGCCCCAGGTCTGTCTACTCAGTTGTTTGCCCCACCCTTACTCCCACCATCCATAAGCCTGTTTTAGAGTTTTTTTACTAACTCTGCATCACTTTGCACTGTTTTACACTGAATTTTTGTTGCCATAATCTGGACCTCTTTCATAGTTTTCCCAGTCTCTTTTCATTTCTTTAAAGAGCCACCGAGCCTCAAGAAGAACTTTGCAGAACATAATATTTGGCACAAAGCAGCTTGTAGTTCTCATTAGCTCTGTATTTCTTATCTCCATTATTCAATACTGAGGTCAGATGCATGAAAACGGAAGAGTTGTTCTCTGAGGGTTCATCAGCTCCTATTGCTTCTTTCCAAACTGATGACATAATACGGTGCTTGTGACATCACAGTTATTCCCATAGTAGCAGACTGTGATGTCACAACAGAGCATTATGATGTCAAGTTGGGAGTAAGTTATAGAGGCAAATGATCTCTAAGGGATAAATATCCTGTTTTTGTGCGGATTTCTTCAGTAATGAATAATGAAGATGAGAAATCTATAGAAAATATATGACATACAAGCTGAATTGTGTCCTGCTATTATGTTTTGCAAATTTTTTTTTCAAATGCATCAGCTACTCTTTAACTGCCTACTCATTGTACATTCTGCTGCAGATGTTAGTGTCATTAGCAAAGAGATTGACCTTATTCTGGATTCCCTCTCCTATATCATAGTTAAATGTATTGAAAAGCACAGATCCCAGAACTGGTCCCTTAAGTATCTCACTAGTGATTTCTCTGAGCCCTGAGTGTGCCTCATTGATGACCACGCTCTTTGTTCTGCCCATAGTCAGTTCCTGTACACCCAATAAGTGTGTCACCTATCCTAAGATCACCCAACATCTTTTAGCCTTCTGTTTAGAACAGAATTCATAGCCTTGCTAAAGTCAAGGAACAACACATCCACTACTTGGCCTATGTCCACGGCCTTTTTGACCTAATCAAAGAAGTCAATCAGGTTTGTTTGGCAAGTTCTCCCAGCCACAGTCCCATGCTACCTATACTTTAATCTACTGGCTTACAAGCATTGCACGGTTTGCTCCTTAGTGATGATTTTCAGCAGCTAGCATGCAACTAAGGTTAGGCTAACCAGTGTGCAATTTCCTTGGTCATCTCCATCACTGTACTGCAGAGTCTCAGGTTCAGCAACAGGATAGATGAAGAAAAAAGGGAGGGCATGTTAAAGGATTTATCACTATCCCACTGCAGTGCAGTTTGGTGGACTGCTGTACAGAGAAGTTAAGTGACTTGCTGGAGGTCACACAGTGGGCTTTGTGCTGTGGTGGATTTTTATCCATGCACAGCCCTGGTGCCAGTGAACACTGGCTCCAGAGAATAATCTTTTATTTTAACTTATACTGGGATTGGTGGTTTAGAGGGGACCACTGGCACCAGGGAATGGTTCTTTCTGTTTTGTTATATTGCTAGGTCTAGCCAGGGTTAAGATTCAGTTTTATTTTATTCTTTAGTAATGTGGTAAAGCCCACTAGGCACAATGCCTGTTTCAGGGGTGACCTAGGAGCACTGGGGATGTTAAGTGACTTGTTCAGGGTTACACTGTATGCAGGTGGAGGTTGTGGGAATCAATCCCAGGTCTGTTAGATGTATCAGTCTCATTCACAGTTTGCTTCTCTAATCGCTAGGTTATACTGCCTGTTTTAAAAATGTGCTACAAATTGCACACTGCTATAACATGGTTCCTGGAAGCATTAACTAGCTCTGCACTGACAGAGTGCATATTGGTTGGGCATTGCATCTTTTTTATTTAAATAATGCCAGCTCTTGCAATTCTATTTTAATATACAGACCTAGACAATGAGTAGTCCACCATTGTGTTTGGTGACTGGACTTAAATTCATATCAGAACTCTGAAATGAACACAAAGAGACCCATACTCTCCTCTCTTCAAGATAAGAAAGAAACCAAGTCGGGGAAAAAGACAATTGTAATATGTGAAAGATGTGCCTTTTGGGAGGGGAGGTTAGAAACTGAATTCTCCATTTCAACTGATCTGTGCCACAAACCAGTAACACCCCTAATGAGAAAAGTGATTACATGTTTGTGAATGAGCAAGTGTTGAGCTGCTAATTTTGTGTTTGATTAATGCTTTGGAGATGTGTGGTTATCTCCATTGGCAGGCTCACCACCAATCACCTGCACACTGGTTATTGATTGCACTTTATTTAAAGGAAGTCAAATTAGGCATTGCACCTTGCACCTTATTTAAAAGAAGCCAGCTCAGGCAGTTACTGTATATGTTAGGAAAAGGGTCTCACTGATTGGTGGCCCACCAGGACATCTGGTGGCAGGGCTTAAATTCCAATCAGAGCTCTGAAATAAATATCAAGATACCCCCACTTACTTTTGAGATAAAATAAGTAGGCAGCCAATTTAGGCAGAAAGAAAACTGTAATATTTTAAAAGACTTGCCAATGGGAGTGTTTGCATTGACTTCTTTGTTTTAATAGTTCCCTTGTCTTCCTGCTTGATATGCTGCCCATCCATAATCTCTGGTACTGGTGCCTGCACTCCTCCTGTCCCAGGTCTTTAACTAAGTCCACAGTCACTCTTCCTGCTTTGTCTCTGAGGTGGGATTCCTCTGTTCTGCACATCTAAGAGTACTTACTGAGGGAGGAGTGATAATGTGCAGTACAAGGGTGGAGAAGATGACGTGTTCATGTGACTAACAGATATAGGCAGCCTGTGCCATACTTCAGCTAGTTAGTGGTAGTTCTTCCCTCTTTTTTGTTTTCCTGTTGGGGTAGGAAAGCATACTCCCATGCCTGATGCATGTAGGTGGCCCTCAGCATTCTGCCATCATTTGACCAATAAGTGGCTGGTTTTCCCCTCTTTTTGTCCTGTGAGAGATGGAGGAGACAGTGTGTTTCTGTTCTTGATGAATATTGTGGCCCTTTGCATGGCATCATCATTTAAGCAATAAGTGGATGAGCATCTGTGTAGTTCTACTCTTTATCCTGTGGGACTGGACAGGAGACAATGTGTTGCTGTACCTGATGGATGTAGATGGCCATACAGTTGCAGTCATAGATGCCTTCAGATACAGTGGAGCCAGATAAGATGCAATGCAATAACTTACAGTCAGTAACAAGTCACAAAATACTGCATGAGAAAAGTACTTAATTGCCCTAGAATTACACTGTTCCCTGCAGTATATTGCAGCATTATGTAATATACTGCAGCAATATTGAGCTTCATCGTGGCTGGGATCACTGTATTTCTAGATATTTTGTAATATATCTAAAGAGATGCTCTCTGGTGACTCACAGTGATACTCCACGCAGACAGGCAGGGAATTTCTCTAGAGATATCACAGAAATTTAAGGAAGCACTGCTCTCCAAATCCTTCCTTTCTACTTGATGCTTCTCCCTGTAGCTCAACTTCCGCCACTGGCTCTCAAGTTCTGCTACTACTACCTCTGTTCTATAAACTGGCACTTATGTATTTCCTGTTTTGCCTCGATGTGTACCCATGCTTTGTATACTATGCCCTATGATCATGTTCTGTACTGTTCTTACCCTGCCGGGCAACCACGATTTGTACAACCTGTACGTGCTGTGCTGTACTGCTCTGCCATGTATCATATTCAAATGTAGTCCCTCCCAACTATGTGCATTATCCATATTGTGCTACTGTAAGTTCAACTACTGTATGTGTATCTGTCTCCTCTGTAACCCCCCCCCCCAGGTCGCACCGTGAGATGAGCATCTTTTTGCTCAGTGTGCCTTTCCTGGTGAAACATTTTTAATAAATAAATGAATAAAAATCTGGCCAAGTCTTTCTCTGCAGCTGTAAGCCTCATGGTATAATTTAACCAATGGATGCCTGCTCTGCCCCACTTTTCATTCTGCCAACCTCACCAAATTGGTTCCTCCAATGTTCAGGACTGCCCACTGGGGTGCCAGACACTGCATGATCACCCACAGAATCAATTCATGTCACCAAGCTTTCCTTAAGTGTCACTATGCATGCAACACCAGGAAGACACCCTACCCAGGAAGAGAGCATTCATATGGATGCTTACTGCCTTCCCTGCCAGCCTCAGCTACTGATGTCCCAGACCTGTGGTGTTAACATGGGTCAGCAGCATAACAGAACAGTCCCTTATCTCTTGGTTCTGTGAGACAGCCTTGTTTTTGATTGTTACTGTTTCCAGACATTTTACCATTTTTAATAGTCCTAAACCCCAGCTAATAATTTTGTTTAAAAAAATATAAAAAACACTGCTCTGCTTTTTTGTTTAGAATGTTCACATCCATGTGAATGTGGAGCATGTATTACTCCCAGTGTTCTAAATTCTTCCTTCTTATGAGGGGTTGTGAGTATCTGACAAATTGCAAGATAGTTAACTCCTATGATATTTTTAAGAAATGTCATTTAATCAGAAATAGAGACTTTTGGACTGCTCTTTTTGCTCTAACTGAAAAACACAACTATCTATGCACCAAATGTTTTTCCATTGACTTTACTGATTACAATGTTATCCATTTGATAACATATTATAAAGTATTCAACATTAATTAAATTAAAAACAGTGTCCATGTTGTGACATTGTGTTTGTTTTTACTAATTTGTATTAAGCCAAATTCTTAAAAAAACAGCATTCATTATTGTAAGAAAAAGCATGAATTTCTGCAGTAAGTTGACAGAAAGCATATCTGTGATACAGCTCTTGCAGATTAATTCCACAAGTCATGGTACAGATACAAATGTCACATATTTTGAACTGTGTTGCAGACACTTGGCAATAATCTGGATATAGATTAAGACTGAAAGTTCTATTTTTTGTTAAACAGACTCCATGCTGCATGTACAGTACAACATTACTGCCACATCTGCTTGTAAGTATTTTGTTAATAGAATAAAACATTTTGAGCATATGGTACATGTTATTAAAATTGAAATGACAAACACAACAAGTGGTCTTGTCATTGAGCCAGTCATAGAGAGGGACTGTTCCTAGTTTCATTCGTTTTTAATGTAGCATAGCAGCAGGACTGACAGAATGATTAATGTTTGCCATGGCAAAGACAGTTGACAAGACTTTGAAAGGCAGAGTGGCTCATTTGATTGAAGGATAACTTCTAGTCCTCCCTTTCTCAAGAAAGAAGGAACAATTACTCCATTCTCTATGGACTAGCAAGTAGAGTGGATTCTACCAGAGAACATTGGAAGCTGTGGAAGGACATAGCTTAGATAATAAGTACTGTATGTGCAGTGAATATAAGAACCGGAATTGAATCCAGATGTGGCCCAAGAGCTATGAAGAGAAAATGATATCTTTGACTCCAAAGCAGAGTTACCAGTAGACCTGGAATCCAGGATACACAGGCAGTGATGGGAATTGGGCTAATAAAGCCACATCCAACAACGCTATACAGTTAAGGTCACAACACATTTCAGGCCCTATCAGTCGATCTCTCACCTGGTGGAACTGACCTGGATGCAGGATCTATTGTGCCTAGAACTAAGCACAGAATTTTGTTGGTCACTTCAAAACACATGCCTGACATTACAGTAGCATACTTTACTAAGGTGGAAAATCACTGTGTACCTGATTGATCCCTGTATGTTGCTGATGTTGCTTTCTGAACTGCTCTCTGGTTTTGTACATCATCTTTGATTCATCACTTCCTACCATTGGTGTTGCAATCCCTATCTACTGTACAGATGTTATACATATGTCATCTGAATTTAGAACCACACTCCGGTTGTTATTGATATTACTTTCTGAACATTCCATGGTTAATTGGGGTGAGCCATGCTAACCCAAAAGAAACCACAAAAAAAAATAAATAAATAATAAAAAAAAACAATAAGTTGTTATGTTACCATGATTAAGGCAGCAAAATGCTTAGGTATACAGTCTTTCAAGATCTTTAGTGCTTCTTTATAAGGCATACTGCATATCAGGTATAACTTTTCCAGCACTTCATGTTGCCTGATTTCACTTATTTTACCCAAAACTTAATGTACATGTTGTAGTGTTCTACAGTAATTTAGAAGGTAAATAGCTTATTTCTTTGTTTAGCTGAACATTTGCAGAAACACTACTAGAAAACATATTTTTAGACAAAATATGCACCACTTAATATGTTACTTTTACTTGCAAGCAGCTTATTAAACCTGATTTTATGTGTTTTACCTAATTTTATTGAATATACCGCAGTTTTTTTGAAAGGGTTTGTCATCATAGTTCTCTGTTTAAACTGCATGCATTTCTACTAGAAAGCATAGTGTAAGACAAAAAGGGAGTCATCGTGTCAATGATACATGGATTTATTCTGCAAATAACCTATGCAAATCTGGACTTAGGGAGCGGCAGCAACTTTAATACAATGAGAACATCAAGAAAGACAAAGCCTGTACTTGTCGGCTTTCAGTTACAGGAGGATAAATTCTAAGTCTGATTCAAGCAGCAGTTGGTCCTGCTATACGTCTACAAACAGCTACAGTAACAAGCATCCTTATCTTCCATGTCACCACATAACAGTTTACCAACTGCAGTGTCGATCAATCTACCACAATAGCTGAAGTGTTACCTTATTGTGCCAAATAAGCACATTATAAGAATGCTTCAGTTAATGTGGTACATTGAGAATACTGCAGTAATGGGGAAATACTGTTAAGCAGTAGTGCTGTGAGGAATGTGGAATTCTGCCAGCAGAATTATGACAAATTGACCATCCTGCCAGTGAATTTCTATTGGAATTTTGCTGGTCCTTCTGCAGAATTCTGCCTGCTGTGATCCATGGAACAACATTTTTCCACAGACAATTATTCCACAACCATTTCTTTTCAAAAATCAAGATCCACAGAATAGAATTATGTGGGAATGTGTCAGAAAACCCATTTCATATTTTTCTACCATTTAATTCTACCATTCCACTTCTGAAAAAATGTGGTGGAATTTTGGTAGAATTTTAAAAACTGCAAAATTCTATTCCACCAGAATTTTAAAATTCCACACACCACTACTATGCAGTTCCTAGAAGTGGTAAACTGTTCTGTGGCAAAGCAGAATATTAGAATGTCTACCACTGTACAGCAGCTAACCTGGAAATATCCATAACTAATCCATGGCCTGTGTATTATGTGCTACAGTATATATTTAACATGTTTAAGACATTATTCATGTTTTAGATATTTTGAGTCTCATTAGCATAACAAGGAAATAATATGCTAAGCAGAGCTACACTGAAATACTTTGCAATAAGCACAGCATAAAAATGACAGCATGTTTAGAATAAATAAAAACTGGACCTTGGGATAGGAGACACCCCATACCATGAATTTAGCTAGCCAGTGTTGTTAGAATTGAGAGGAAACCAGGTGGGGACCCTAATATGCAAACCATAGCTTTATTGCCCCTTACCACTCTATGTTCCCTGTGGTGCATAAGGTTCATATTAGTCCCACCTCACCTTTGTTTCTTGGTTATGATAATGCACAGACTGACAGAAAACATTACTTCTGCAGTATGGTTTCAAACAGAATGCAATGCATATATTGCAATGCCTAGGCTGCTTCAGGTTCAACCTGGAATGGAGGGGCACTTAACATTTAAGTTCATGTGCTTGTTATGGACACGCTAGGAACAAAAAAATAATAGTCTTCAGAGACTCAGTTATCAAAGGTATAAAATGGGGAAAAAGGGAGGACCCACATAATAAGACAATAGTATCTAGAAGACCTGGGATGGAGGCAAGCAGAACACCACTCAGTGTCAAGGAGCTGTTAATTGAGGAAGGGGGAAAACCAGACATGGTGTTACACATTGGTACAATGACTTAGCTGGAGAAGAAGTGGAGGTGGTTCAGGAGAGATTCATGGACATAACAAGGCCATGTGGGGAGTCAGTAAACATGTTATTTTCTGAAATAATCCCAGTCCCCAGAGCCAGTACAGCAAGAAAAAGGAGAATCACTGAATTCAATGAGTGGCTTGTGGGTTGGTGCAAAGTGGATGGTTACAGCATTATAGGGAAAGGGGGTGAAGCATGGTCAAACAAGGAGCTATACAGCCATGACATACTACACCTTAACTGGGAAGGGAAAAGAACACTAAAGGATAGGCTGGAGGAATACATGGCAGAAGAACTGGGTTTAGACTGCTAAGGTGGGGAAACAGAAAAGGAGAGACCAAAAGTCTCTCCACATGATGTCAGGAGGGGTGGGAAAACAGGTAAAAAAAAACAAATAAAGGGGGTGGAAGGGAGGGACAGACAAGGACAACCCAGAGAAACAAATAAAGGAGGGTACTGAAGGGACAAAGTGGACAGTGTTTTCACTAAATGCACACATTATAGGAAACAAGATGGCAGACTTGCACGCCCTCTTAACCAAAGGTAAAGTGGACATAGCGACCATTACAGAAACCTGGGCCACAGCCCATCATGAATGGGACCTCTCAAATGCACGATATAAGCTTTACAGATGGGACAGAGAAGCAAGAAAGGGTGGGTTGCGGTATCCATTAGGGAGGGGATAGTGTGTGCAAGGCAGTAGGAGATGGAAAAGGGGATCAGTGAAGCACTGTGTCTGCAGCTCCAGAGCAGCAGGGGTAGGAAGATTAGATTAGGGGTGGTATATAAACCGCTCAACCAGGGAGAAGAGATGGACAGAGTGCTGTGTTTGCAGTTAACAGACATAGCAGGGAGGGGTAAATGATGGTAACAGGGGACTTTAAGCTGCCCAAAATAGACTGGGACACTTCCATCACATCCTGTGCCATAAGTCAAGTGATCTTTAATGCAATACAGGATAGATTCATGACTTAATGGGTGATGGATCCAACAAGGGGGAAGCAATCCTGGACCTGGTGCTTACTAATAGGGAGCAGGTTCAGGAAATTGACATCAGAGAACCCCTAGGTGGAAGTGACCACAGCTCAGTGTGGTTCAAGATAGACATGGGCAAGGAAGAATTTCCAACACAGACTAGGGAGCTGGACTTCAGGACAGTGAAATTTAACAAAATGAGGGAAATGATTAGGGAGTGACTAGGGAGTTTAGATGAGGAATGGAGGTGGAAACACTATGGAAAACCATCAAGAGCACCATTCAAAACACTATGTGCAGTTGCAAAAAATCGAAGGGGGAAGAAAAAGAGGCAAGCCAGCCTAGCTGGTTCAGTGGGGAGGTCACTAGAACAATATGGGAAAATAGGACAGCCTAAAGGAAAAGCAGAAGAACTGCTAAGGTAGAGGATGAAGAGGAATTCCAAAGGCTGTCCAAACTAGCAAAAAAGGAGGTACAGAAGGCCAAGGCACAGAAAGAGTTCCAGATAGCGGAAGGGATAATGAGGGGGAGAAAAGGCATCCTTTAGATACATAAAAGAAAAAGGGGACAAGAAGGATGGCATAGTCAGACATAAGAAAGGGGATGAATGAGTAGTAGGAGACAGGACAAAGCATAAGTATTAATAAATACTTCTGCTCTGTCTTTATGACAGAAAAGGATGGACCAATACCAAATTCAGGGATAAGAAAGGAGGGAACCGGGGAAGATCCAATAAGGATCATTTGGATTGAAAGGGTGAGGAAGGAACTGAGGCACTGAAAGATGATAAATCCCTAGGGCTGGATGAGGTAACCCACAAGGTACTCGGGGAATTGGCCGAAGAACTGGCAGGTCCAATGACAATTCTATTTACTAGTTCCCTGAATAGTGCTGGATGAATGGAGAATAGCAAATGTGTAGTGACTCTCCACAAAAGTGATCACAAGGAGGATCTGGGCAACTACAGGCAAGTCAGCCTGACCTTGATAGTATGCAAACTTATGGAGACCATTCTGAAGGAGGGACTGGTGGGGTACATGTAGGAGAATGGTATGCAAGATAGTAAGCAGCATGGGTTTGTGGCTGGCAGATCATGTCAAACGAATTTAGTAGTTTTTAGACTGTGTCACACAGGCAGTGGACAAGGGTCAGGCAATAGACATAATTTACCTGGACTTTAGTAAAGCCTTCGATTTGGTGCCACACAGAAGGCTGGTAGTAAAACTGAGGGAGCTAGGGGTGGGGGAGAAATTATTAAGGTGTGTTGAGAACTGGTTGAGGGGCAGGACACAGAGGGTGGTGGTGGGGGGGAGCCTCCAGTACAAAAGAGATCACAAGCAGAGTTCCACAGGGGTTGGTTCTGGGCCCGGTACTGTTCAATGTAATTATAAGCGACATTGGGGAGGGCGTTCAGGGCAAAGTGTGCTTATTCGCTGATGACACCAAGCTCTGTGGGAGAGTGAACACCCAGGAGGGGATGCAAGAGTTAAGGGAGAACCTAGCCAGACTGGAGAAATGGCCAGGGATTTGGCAGTTGGGGATCAATGCCAAAACATACAAGGTGATGCACTTCAGGGCAAGAAACCCAAGAGCAGAGTACTAAATAGGAAATGTACAGGTAGCTGCACTGGAAGAAGAAAAAGACCTAAGGGTAGCAATTACTAGTGATCTGAAGCAATCCACTCAATGCAAAAAGGGCAGTGGCAATAGCCAACAGGATGCTGGGATGCATTGCAAGGGGTTTCAGTAGCAGGCACAGCAAGGCTAATTTTCCATTATATAAATCACTGGTGAGGCCTCACCTGGAGTATGGAGTGAGGTATTGGCACCTGTATCTAAAAAGGGGTATTAAATTCCTGGAAGGGATGCAGAGGAGGGTGACTAAAATGAACAAGGGACAGCAGGACAAGTCATACGAAGAGTGGCTAAGAGGTCTGAGGTTGTACTCTTTGGAGGAAAGGAGGCAAAGGGGGGATATGACAGAGACCTTCAAGTACCTGAAGGGAGCAAACAGAGTACAGTGTGTGGATCTCTTCAACAAGAGAGGAAACACCACCACCAGAAGACACAGCCTAAAGCTGGTGGGAAGAAGATACAGGAGGAATGTGAGGAAGCACTTCTTCAGAGAAAGTGTGGTTTCAGCCTGGAATGACCTGCCAGAGGAGGTGGTAGCAGCTAGGACAGTGGGATCATTCAAAAAATCCTGGGTCAAACAGGGGGAAGGCATGGGACCAAGGAACAGGGAGGGGAGAGGGTGAGGGAGAGGAGGGGTCATGGGCACTGTTGTAAGGGCAAAATACAAAACCCCAAAACAAATTGAGCAGACAAGATAGACCAGGTGGTCTCCTTCTGCTGGTTACCTCCTTATGTTCTTATGCTCAGAAGGACAAACCCCGAACAGTGAAGAATAGCAAAAAAAAAAAAAACAGCTATGATGAATAGTTCAGACACTGAACATTCAAGTTCATTGCACACAGGCTAAGTACCGAACACTAGTGTTTATGATGAAATCAGCAAAGTTATCTATATGGCAATCTATACAACTCCCTGGTTCAAGTATTTCTGGGTCAGGGGGTTTGGTATGTGGCCACCACATTTAACTTATCCAGACATACAGTGGGTAACAGGGGATCCTTGCTAACGTTTCAGCTTAGAGTAGGGGCATAACATTTCTCTTTGGCTTTGAAAATGCAGCAAAACCACCTAATATAGAAACATAGAATTTGACAGCAGACAAGGACCACTTGGCCCACCCAATCTTATGATTTTTCTCTCCTTACAGTATCACCGCTGACCCTACTTGGTCTCTGGCTCTTTTTCCCTCCCTCATTTCACTGTGATGCCAGTCGACAAATGTGCTGTCGAACTGGCATTGTAGATCCATTCTTGAACACCTTTTTTTTCTGAAAAATACTTCCCTCCAGTACCTTATTTACCCCTGTGACGTATTTAAAGTTCTTCATCATACCCTCCTACTCTCTTCTAGGATGCATACATCAAGGTCAATGGTATTGCAGATGGGTTTCAATGTACATATTAACTCATTGCCTCCTCATGTGCTCTTTGAAGTTGCAGCACTTGTGTCCTGTATACCAATAACAGTGAATCCTGGGCCTTTCTAAGCAAAATCAAGCCGTAATCAGCATGCAGCAAACAAATGCTAATAGCTCAAGAACCATAAGTGCTAGACACAAAGTATGAGTGGCAAACTTGTTCAACATACAATTACCTTTCCAATGGTGGTATGGAAGTAATAATAAGTAATTTAGTTTTTTCTCTATGCTGGTCGAAATAGCAAAAATAAACAATATTTCCACTAAAAAATGCACCTTAAGCCTTGTTTTGCTGGGAAATATGTTACATATTAACACCAAATTAAGCATCCAGACACTAGATGTAGTTTTCATAATTTTTTTGAAAAAGAAAAAGATATTTATGTAGTATAAAACATAGATTTTTGCCATTTTAGTCAAGGTGCTTTGGTGAGGTTTGAGGCACGGAACTGAACCATACACACAATGCTATAAACAAATGCATATAACTCCTAAAGTATTCGTGATACACACTACATAGCAGCGACAAAGTTGTTTAGCACAACATTTCCTTTCTGATGGTGCTATGCAATCAATTGTGCTCAATGTGGTTTTTGTGTTATACTGGCTGAGATATCCAGGCTATGTGTTTTATTCAGTGTGTTTAGGTGATTCTTGATGGACAAAATGTCAGCCACAACACACCATGCCATAAACAAATGCAAATAACTCCTAAAGTATACATGATACACACATAATGTCAGCAGACAATCTGTTCATCACTAAATTACCTTTCCAACAGTGCCATGCAATCAATTGTAATCAATTTGGTTTGTTTTATACTGACTGAGATCCCCAGAATATTTCTGTTTCATTCAAAGTGCCTAGGTGGTTCTTGATGGGCAAAGTGTCAGTCACAGCACACTATGCCATAAACAAATGAAAATAACTCCTAAAGTATACATGACACACACAAAATGTCAGCAGACGATCTGTTCATCATTAAATTACCTTTCCAACAGTGCTATGCAGTCAATTGTAATAAAAACGTGTTTTATACTTGTTGAAATGGCAGAAAAGTGCATTTTTTCTAGGTGCTTAGTGCTCTTCATATACACAAATGTTGGGTCTTCATATA
The DNA here is from genome assembly GCA_016271365.2 of Neoceratodus forsteri. Taxonomy (NCBI): domain Eukaryota; kingdom Metazoa; phylum Chordata; order Ceratodontiformes; family Ceratodontidae; genus Neoceratodus; species Neoceratodus forsteri. The sequence continues at coordinate 788,811,905 of CM057452.1, forward strand.
GACACATGTCTGCCATACACACCATACCCTACATAGACTGTGCATGTTTCCTAAAGTGAGCAGCATGAAAATATCTCACTGTGATTTCATCAAACAAAAAAAACACACACAACAGTCTGGATTGCATAAAGGGACTACGTTCTGGCCAGGTATGTGATACAGAATAGATCTGAATGTGTATCAAGTGAGCTCAGGGAACCATCACTCGTGGCAATGCTACACCCCACCACTTGTTATATTCCCCAAGGTCACTTGCCACTCAATCAGATAAATTCTGCAATATATACTGTATATGTGTATGTATGTGTGTATATATATATATGCACACACTATACATACATATATATATATATATATATATATATATATATATAATATATGTGTATATATGTACACACACACACGCACACACCTCTATATATTGAGTCTTTATCATTTGTATCCAACCATACACAATTCACCATCAATATATCCAAAGACATTCAACAACACAGCAGCTTCACAAATCGGACGTGCACGGTGGCACAACCTCTCACAAAACACACACATGTAGTATTCAGTGTTGTGCACTTTATGGGCATAACATCACAACACAGACAAACATGTGCACAGCAGCACCCATGGTATTCGGCATGGTGGCCACAAGTCTTATCATTTAGAATATAGAATGTCAACAACAAAATTATTACAATCATCACAATCACATTTTTCTTTCCTTTTCAGATGGCTTCCCATGATGATCTGCACTGAAGAAATTTCTACATTCTTAACTGGCGTAGTTCCAACCTCTATTCAGTGTGGCTCAGTTGGTAGCACATCCGCCTCTGGACCAGAAGGTTGTGGGTTCTCATCCCACACCGGGATTGGACTTGCACCTAAAAATCACTGGCATCCGAGTGCAGTATTGGGGAGTGCTGTACTGCTGGGATGTGCTGTCCTTCGGATGAGACGTTAACCCGAGGTCCCTTCTGCCCATCCTGGTGTTGTCCTGGTGGGTGTCCAGGTGGAAGTAAAAGAACCCAGGGCACTCTTCGCAAAGAGTAGGGAACATTCCCGGTGTCCTGGCCGACATTCCCCTTCCCATAAACCGGTTTGTGCAATTATCCAGGCTGTGTGTGGGTGATGATGTGCGATATGGCCACCACCACACATTCAGTCACTTCACTACCAGTCTAGCATTGCCTGTAAAGCGCTTTGGATGTATGAAAAGCGCTATATAAATGCTGATTCTTCTTCTTCTATTCTGCTCTCTGTGTCATCCTGCAAATAAAGTAGTTCCATCCTATCCTATGTTGTCTGTGGCATTCTTTTATAATAAAAATTAAAAAGGTTCAGCCTCACCTGTTGTCAGTGGTTCCCTGTGATGGAAAATAAAAAAAAGTAGTCTGTTGAAACTTTCTTGTCCTCTGCAATCCTCTGCAGTTCCTTCGTTGTGCTCCTGTCATGCCACTACCCTCAGACAGTTGCGGGGCCACCACCTCTCTGTTTATCTCATCACTCCTTCTATGGCAGCCGGTCTAACTGTAGGTGATACGTTGTCTTGCATGTCATCGGAACATGGTCTATTTGGTGTCTTTAGTCCTTTCCCCCCAGGACTTTTCTTCAACCAAACAGTCAACATCATGCACAACAGACTCTTGAACTCTCACACTTTGGTCTGTCGAAGTCACCACCCCATCAGGAATTAGCTTTGACCAAACAGTAGATGTCATGCACAATGGACAGTGTGAAGGACTGTGTGAAACACAGAACAGGTAATGTTGCTGCCAAATGAAAATAAAGAATACTGAGCTAAAACCTCCACTCCACATAAATCACACTGAAAGAGGTACTGGAGACAAAAATGGGCACACCGGAATAGTCACTTGCTACATTTTATTTCCCCCATTCCTTTTGATCATTCCAGTCCTATACTTTGATAATATTTTGTTACAACAGTTCTCAGTCTGCCAGCTGACACTCCAACCTCTGTGCCACTATACCACCACCTCATCATTGTGATCACTCAGTCAAAACGTTGCCCGTGTAGCCACAGATTGGCTGCTCCACTGTGACAATGATGTGGTGGTTGGCCAGTGACACACATGTCCGCTGTCAGGCTGAGATCTGCTATGCTCATCACATATAATGGCAGGTGACAGCACTTCCTAGCTGACCAAGGGGAAACAAACTACCTCAGATATAAAAGGTAATGGCAGACTCCCACAGTACTGCCTGGTTCAGCCCTCCATTAGCTCTTTCAGTTGGTCTCCTTGGTCTGGGGAGTGAAAGAAGCCTGACACCAACTGTACCCTGATGTGTGATACCACGCTCACGATCCTTTCTCAATGCAACACTTCTACCATACCTTTATCTCACCACCCAGGAACTCCCAAGTAATGTTTCCGCCACTTGTTCTCTTACTTTCACTCACCAGACCTCTTTTAGCTCAGTATTTTTAATTTTCATTTGGCACAGCCCATTCAATGACTGGTATATCACTACATTTCCTCTGAAACACCAATGGGGCAAGCAGGAGTTCCACCATCGCAAGACAATCCAATTCACGCCCATGGCACTGCATCTCTGACCTTTTCTTTGTCTCAATCTGCAAAGTTTTTATTTCCCAAATCAGTAATAATACCTATGTTTACAACCTTTACAATACATATGCTGCATTTCCACCACTCAATTGTTGCAGCACCACCTACCTGCCATCAAACCATTTCATCCAGTTTCCCGCTTCTGCCATTGCATCATTCTTCACATCAGCTGCTTCTCTTCTCTGCCACTTCCTCATCCTGCACTAATATGCATCTCCTACTACCTCTGCACATCTCATCACTCCAAGTCGCACACTCTGGTCTCTCTAAGGTCTCTTGAAGTTGCCCCCCTCCAGAAATCTGATTCAACTAAACAGTTGAATTCACAGCACTCTGGTCTCTCTCTCTCTCGCTCCCTCTCTCACAGTCGCAGCACTCTGGTCTTGGTCTCTCTCTCTCATGGTCACAGTACTCTGGTTTCTCTCTCTCACAGTCACAGCACTCTGGTCTCGGTCTCTCTCTCTCACAGTCGCAGCACTCTGGTCTCGGTCTCTCTCTCTCACAGTTGCAGCACTCTGGTCTCTCTCTCTCACGGTCACAGCACTCTGGTCTCTGTCTCTCGCAGTCACAGCATGCTGGTCTCTGGACATCACAGCACTCTGGTCTCTCTGGCAGTCACCTCCTACTCCCAGAATTTGCTTCAACCACACAGTCGATGTCACACACAATGGACAGCATGAAGGACTGTGAGAAACACAGAACAGTCAACATTGCAGACAAATGAAAATAAAAAAAATATTGAGCTAAAACCTCCACTCCACATAATTTACACTGAAAGAGGTACTAGAGACAAAAAAACAGGCACACCTGAATGGTCACTTGCTACTTTCTATTTCTGAGGTCTTCCCTCCCTCCTCATTCCTTTTGATCATTTGGGTAAGTCTCTCAAAGTAGTCACTCGATCTCGGGGTAGTCTCTCGGGGTGGTCTCTCAATCTCGGAGTGGTGTCTCAATCTCAGAGTGGTCTCTGGATCTTGGAGCAGTCTCTCGATCTCGGAGTGCTCTCTCATTCTCGGAGCTGTCTCTCGATTGTCTGCAACACAAAAAAAAACATATCATTGCACTGCAGACACGACTCAACTAGGCCACCCCATATGGATGGTCTAAGCTGCCCACAAGCTCGGCAACTCATAATACAGCTTCGTAACACTGGCTGGTCAGTATGCGTGTCATGGGGCTCTGCATCAAAATGAAAATAAAAAATGTGGAGCTAAATCCACCTCTCCACAACATGCTGGAAGAGTTAGTGGAGAAAGGTTCGTCGCATGTGACAATGCACCAACTGGTGTGCATGGAACCGGTCATCCTCTCCAGTACCTCTGTCAGCTTGCCCCATTGGTCTGGTGAGTGAGATATGGATCACCACTTATTATTGCAGTCACCAGTCCACATTAGCTCCGCATTTTGCTTTTTCATTTGGCACAGTTCCACAGACTGCATAGGCTGCTGTGTCTTTCGCCTAGTCACAGATGTTCCATTCAACTCAAAGGGCAGTCAAAACTTGCATTACACAACTACATGTTCACCACTCAAGCTCTGTCCACCCCACAAACAGACATCCAGAGAGTCTGTTCCAAACAATCTCAGCCTGCAGCAGTGAACAACTATGCCCACTGCACATCAGCCTTTTTCCGACCAACAAAAGGCCCGCAGCATGATGCAATCTGTGTCACTGCACATTACCCTTGTTCCAGAACCCATATGGATGGCCTAAGCCACCCACAACAATGGCAACCCATAATCAGAGGCCCGAGTTTTCCGCAATTCCGTGGATGTGGCAAACCATGGAAATATCTGCAGAATTTGCCTTCACCTGCGGAATTCGTGGCCACCCGTGGAACAACGTCCTTTGCCGACGGGGTTGCCCAATCCCCCATCGGCTTCACTGCCCCCCCAAATGTCTGTATGCCATGCTGGGAGCCCACATCAGCATGGCAAAAGCTTCCTTTGATGACAGGGGTGCCCAATCCCCCGTCGGCTTCACTGTCCCCCCAAGCTGCCTGAAACCATGCTGGGATCCCACCCCAGCATGGCAAAAGCTTCCGTTGCTGACAGGGGTGCCCAATGCCCCATTGGCTTCACTGTCTCCCCCAAGCTGCCTGGTGCCACACTAGGAGCCCACCCCAGCATGGCAAAAGCTTCCATTGCTGACAGGGGTGCCCAATCCCCCGTCAGCTTCACTGTCTCCCCCAAGCTGCCTGGTGCCACACTGGGAGCCCACCCCAGCATGACAAAAGTCCCTCATTGAGTCTAAAAATAAAAAAACCTGAAACAAAAAATCCTTTCCTCGTTGATTCTTTTGCCCCCTTCCCCAACCCGCACCCATGCTCTGTGTACCCACCTCCCCATACCCCCACCTTAACCTATACTTACCTCCGGAGCCAGCGCGATGATCTTCAGTGGACCGGGAACACGTCTGCACTCTCCAAAGCTGACCGTGAACTGAAGAAATTCTGGTAAGCTGTATAATGACATAAATGGATTTTTTTTCAACTTTAGTGCAAATCTCAGCCATTTCTGGGAATTTTTTCACCAAATTTTCAACATGGGGTTTTTGGGGCCCCACCTCATGAAATGTGACACTGTTGTTTCATTAATCGGTCCCAAAAGGTGGTTCCGCAGACACTGCACGAACCACCTTTCCAGAATGATTAATGAAATGACATTGTCACAGTTCATGAGGTAGGCTCCCAAAAACCCTATGTTGAAAATTTGGTGAAAATATTCTCCAAATTGACTGTTTTACGAATGTGCATTGCGCAGTTCCTACATACGCTCGCAACTTCGAACATTTTTAATATTTTCACTCCAGATTTTCAGTATTGCCATTTTACCACACCTCCTTATGAACAGTACAACTGTCATTTTTCACATTTCACCTGAAATGTGTTTTCGCACATGTAGTGCACAATGGTGCGGTCAGTGTGCAAAATCAATGTTCAGACAGATTAAGAAAATCACAGTGATACTGTTCATGAGCAGAGGTCTTAAACTGGCTATGTTGAAAATCTGGTGACAAACACCCATAAAATGACTGTGTTACGAGCATGCATTGTGTCAGATATGGCAAAAAACAAAAAAAGGAAAAAAATTAAGGGTACAAATGTGCTGCAGAATTGCCGCAGAAATTGGTGTTGAGTGCACTTGGAAGTTCTGCAGCAAATAAAGGCTCTGCCGAGAACTTTGCCCTGATGTGTCAGAGAGAAAATCGAGGCCTTGCCCATAATACAGCTTCTTAACGCTGGCTGGCCAGCATATGTGTCATGGGGCTCTGCACACAAATGAAAATAAAAAATGCAGAGCTAAATCTGCCACTCCACAACAGTGCTGGAAGAGTTAGCGGAGACAGGTTCATCACACATGACAATGTACCAACTGGTGTGCTCGGAACTGGTCGTGCTCTCCAGTACCTCTGTCAGCTTGCTCCATTGGTCTGGTGAGTGAGATACGGATCACCACTTGTTATCACAATCACCAGTCCACATTAACTCCGGATTTGGTTTTTCATTTGGCACTGTGCCAAAGACTGCATAGGCTGCTGGGTCTTTGCCTAGCCACAGATGTTCCATTCAACTCAAAGGACAATCGAAACTTGCATCACGCAACCACATGTCCACCACTCAAGCTCTGTCCACCCCACAAACAGACATCCAGAGAGTCTGTTCCAAACAATCTCGGCCTGCAGCTGTGAACAACCATGCCCACTGCACATCAGCCTTCTTCTAACCAAAAAAAGGCCCACAGCATGATGCAATCTGTGTCACTGCACATTATCCTTCTTCCAGACCCCATATGGATGGCCTAAGCCGCCCACAAGCGTAGCAACCCATAATACAACTTCTTAACACTGGCTGGCCAGCATGTGTGTCATGGGGCTCTGCAGCCAAATGAAAATAAAAAATGTGAGCTAAATCCACCACTCCACAACAGTGCTATAACAGTAACTGGAGAAAGGTTTGTCGCACGTGACAATGCACCAACTGGTGTGCTCAGAAACGGTCATCCTCTCCAGTACCTCTGTCAGCTTGCCTCATTGGTCTGGTGAGTGAGATATGGATCACTACTTGTTATCGCAGTCACCAGTCCACATTAGCTTCTCATTTTGTTTTTTCATTTGGCACAGTGCCAAAGACTGCACAGGCTGCTGTGTCTTCACCTAGTCACAGATGTTCCATTCAACTCAAAGGGCAATCGAAACTTGCATCACGCAACCACATGTCCACTACTCAAGTTCTGCCCATCCCACAAACAGACATCCATAGAGTCTGTTCCAAATAATCTCGGCCTGCAGCTGTGAACAACCATGCCCACTGCACATCAGCCTTCTTCCAACCAAAAAAAGGCCTGCAGCATGATGCAATCTTTGTCACTGCACATTACCCTTCTTCCAGAACCCATATGGATGGCCTAAGCCACCCACAAGTGCGGCAGCCCATAATACAGCTTCTTAACGCTTGCTGGCCAGCATGCATGTCATGGGGCTCTGCATCCAAATGAAAATAAAAAAATGCAGACCTAAATCCACCACTCCACAACAGTGCTATAAGAGTTAGTGGAGAAAGGTTCGTCTCACGTGACAATGCACCAACTGGTGTGCTCGGAATCAGTTGTGCTCTCCAGTACCTCTGTCAGCTTGCCCCATTGGTCTGGTGAGTGAGATATGGATCACCACTTGTTATCACAATCACCAGTCCACATTAGCTCTGCATTTTGTTTTTTCATTTGGCACAGTGCCAAAAACTGCATAGGTTGCTGTGTCTTCGCCTAGCCACAGATGTTCCATTCAACTCAAAGGACAATCAAAACTTGCATCACGCAACCACATGTCCACTACTCAAGTTCTGCCCATCCCACAAACAGGCATCCAGAGAGTCTGTTCCAAACAATCTTGGCCTGAAGCTGTGAACAAACATGCCCACTGCACATCAGCCTTCTTCTAACCAAAAAAAGGCCCACAGCATGATGCAATCTGTGTCACTGCACATTACCCTTTTTCCAGACCCCATATGGATGGCCTAAGCTGCCCACAAGCGCAGCAACCCATAATACAGCTTCTTAACACTGACTGGCTGGCATGCATGTCATGGGGTTCTCCATGCAAATGAAAATAATAAATGCGGAGCTAAATCCGTCACTCCACAACAGTGCTGGAAGAGTTAGTGGAGAAAGGTTCGTCGCACGTGACAATGCACTAACTGGTGTGCTCGGAATCAGTTGTGCTCTCCAGTACCTCTGTCAGTTTGTCCCATTTATGTGGTGAGTGAGATACGGATCACCACTTGTTATCACAGTCACCAGTCAACATTAGCTCTGCATTTTGTTTTTTCATTTGGCACTGTGCCAAAGACTGCATAGGCTGCTGTGTCTTCGCCTAGTCACTGATGTTCCATTCAACTCAAAGGGCAATCAAAACTCGCATCACGCAACCACATCTGCATCACTCAAGCTCTGTCCGCCCCACAAACAGACATCCAGAGAGTCTTTTCCAAACAATCTCTGCCTGCAGCTGTGAACAACCATGCCCACTGCACATCAGCCTTCTTCTGACCAACAAAAGGCCAGCAGCATGATGCAATCTGTGTCACTCCGCATTACCTTTCTTCCAGACCCCATATGGATGGCCTAAGCCACTCACAAGAGCAGCAACCCATAATAGAGCTTCTTAATGCTGGCTGGCACTCTGGTTCCTCTCTCTCCCGCACTCGCAGCACTCCGGTTCCTCTCTCCCCCGCAGTCACAGTGCTCCAATCTCTCTCTCTCGCAGATGCAGCGCTCCGGTCTCTCTCTCACAGTCGCAGCACTCCGGTCTCTGGTCTTTCTGTTGCAGTCTCAGCACTCCGGTCTCCTGTCTCTCTCGCAGTCACAGCACTCCGGTCTCTCCCTCACTGTCGCAGCACTCTGGTCTCTTCTATGCAGTCACAGCACTCAGGTCTCTCTCTCTCTCACAGTCGCAGCACTCCTGTTTCTGGTCTCTCCCTCTCACAGTCATTGCATGCCAGAGTCTCTCTCTCTCTCTCACAGTCACAGCACTCGGGTCTCTTTCTCTCACAGTTGCAGCACACCAGTCCTTCTCTCCCCCACAGTCACAGCACTCTGGTCTCTCTCTCACAGTTGCAGCACTCTGGTCTCTGGTCACTATCTCTCTTTTGCAGTTTCAGCACTCCCATCCTACTGTCCCCCACAATCGCAGCACTCCGGTCTCTCTCTCACAGTCGCAGCACTCTGGCCTCTCTATCGCAGCTGCAGCACTCTGGTCTCTCTCTCTCGCAGCCGCAGCACTCTGGTCTCTCTCTCACAGTCGCAGCACTCCAGTCTCTTTCTCGCAGTCGCAGCACTCTGGTCTCCAGTCTCTCTCTCTCTCGCAGTTGCAGCACTCTGGTCTCTCTCAATCCGAGTCACAGTACTCTGGTCCTACTCTCCCCCACAGTCGCAGCACTCTGACCTCTCTCTTGCAGTTGCAGCACTCCAGTCTCTCTCTCGCAGTCACAGCACTCTGGTCTCTCTCTTGCAGTCGCAGCACTCTGGTCTCTCTATTGCAATCGCAGCACTCTGGTCTCTCTCTCTCACAGTTGCAGAACTCTGGTCTCTCTCTCACAGTTGCAGCACTCCAGTCTTTCTCTCGCAGTCGCAGCAATCTGGTCTCTCTCTTGCATTCACAGCATTCTGGTCTTTCTTTCACAGTCGCAGCACTCCAGTCTCTCTCTTTCAGTCACACCACTCCAGTCTCTCTCACAGCCGCAGCACTCTGGTCTTTCTTTCACAGTAGCAGCACTCTGGTCTCTCTCTTGCAGTCATAGCATTCTGGTCTCTCTCTCACAGTCGCATCACTCCAGTCCTTCTCTCCCACATAGTCGCAGTACTCTGGTCTCTCCCCTGCAGTTGCAGCACGCTGGTCTCTGGTCTCTCTCTTGCAGTCACAGCACTCCAGTCTCTGGTCTCTCTCTCGTAGTCACAGCACTCCGGTCTCTCCCTCACAGTCGCAGCACTCCAGTCTCTTCCACACAGTCGCAGCACTCTGGTCTCTCCTTTGCAGTCGCAGCACTCCAGTCACTCTATCGCAGTCGCAGCACTCTGGTCTCTCTCTCGCAGTCACAGCACTCCGGTCTCTGGTCTCTCTCTGACAGTCGCAGCGCTCTGGTCTCTCCCCTGCAGTCGCAGCATTCCGGTCTCTCCCTTGCAATCGCAGCACTCTGGTCTCCGGTCTCTCTCTCTCTCTCTCACAGTCACAGCACTCCCATCCTTCTCTCCCCCACAGTTGCAGCACTCTGGTCCATCTTTCACAGTTGCAGCACTCTGGTCCTTCTCTCTCCCCCGCAGTCGCAGCACTCCGGTGTCTCCCTCTCTCGCAATCACTGCACTCCGGTCACTCTCTCGCAGTTGCAGCACTCCGATCTCTCTCTCTCACAGTCACAGCACTACAGTCTCTCAAACTCACACAATCTGTTATGTCCGTTCCCTTGTCCAGCAGCTCCCCATCATGTGCCGTCAGAGAAACTGCAGAAGAAGTACTAGGCGTACGTCTTCTTGTGTTGCCAGTCTGAACCTTTGTCTCTACTGGTGATACTCAGGAAAACAATCAACACAGAGGTGTATTTTGCATGTGCTGCATGTAAATGATGGTTTGGCACATATTTTCTTCTGCGAACAATTTTTGCACCTTCCCTTCTTCCCTTTCACAAGGTAGAGTAGTTCATCACAAGTTGGATTCTGTGCGATTACTGGAAATGAGGCACTATGTCTTCTTTGTGCATATCCTTCCAACAGATTCTCAGAGAGGAGCATGCAGAAATTCAGTTGGCTGTGCTTTGTCACTCATCCAGTCTTTAATCGCTGAACATGATTCTCACTCTCTCAGAACAGAGTAAAAGCATTTGCCAATGCCATGTCTCACAAAAACCAGAAAAGGTATATCCACCACTACTTTGATTTTCTGGTACATGGGTACTGCCCTCGAAGCTGGTTAGCGACATCCACACCATTCATGTGCATGTTATACTGCTGCAGTACATCCAGACATGCAATTGATGCAACAGTGCCATCTCTTTGTCTCCTGGGCACAGATGTTGCCATTGAGGTAGGGTCATAGTTTGTCGAGAGCAAGAAAATGGGATGGTTGTCTTTCCACGCTGTGGCAACAAGTGAACTGTTCTGTTGTTGTTCATAATAACCACAAGCTTTCTTTTTCATTGATAATTTGTTAAGTTCTGAAGGCCATCCAATCCTGTTGGTCCACATTGTTCCACATGAGTACAAGCCAATGTTCCATAGTTCTTTTGCCAGGTGAACCGAAGTAAAGTAGTTGTCAAAATATACATGGTGCCTTTTGCCACAAAGATCCTTAGTCAGGTCTTTCACAACCCTCTCTGCAAGGCCCACTTCCACAGTGCCAGCAACTTTTCCTGTGTACACCTGGAAGTTGGACATATAACCGTTATGAGGATCTGCAAGGACCCATACTTTTATCCCATACCGTTGTGGCTTGCATCGCATGTATTGCTTGAAGGACAGTCGTCCTCTAAAGCCCACCATTGCCTCATCAATTGACACTTCTCAGTGTAGGTTGTACTCCATCTTGCATACCTTGATAACATGGTTGATAATTGGTTGAACGTGATGCAGCTTATCGTGGTCTTGCTATCCTCTTGCTGGATTTAGTGTGCTATCACTGGCATGAAGATACTGCACAATCTTCTCATAATGCTCACTGGTCATTAACTTTGAAATTGGTAAATGTTCATAGAGATGGTGCTTCCCCCAGTACATGCAGTAGTGTGGTACCTTTATAACTGACATGTACAGTCACATTCCAAGTAAAGCTTTTATGTCGCACACAGTTACTGGAGTCCATTGGTAGTCCACTTTGTTCACTTCTGCCTGCTTACAGGCACTGTATTGGTTTGTCTCCTCGGCAATCAGGTCATAGAGAACTGGTGGGAATGTCAGGTTCATAAAATTCATGGGAGTCTTCTCTGCATTCATCAGTGTGGTGGGACCCACAGGCTCTTTGAAATCCTCAACATGTACATGCTGTAAGCAACTTGTTCATCCATCATTGTGACCCGCATCCAGATGTGGCAAAGGTTGCTCAGGTTGTTCTGCATCAACATCATGTTCATCATAATCATTAATGTCAATGTGGGTACTCGCACACTGCAGTGTAGCCAAAGGAAGATCATCTTCACTGCCAGTGTCATTCCTCTGCCAACATAGCTTGGCCAGTGGCACATCATCCTTTTCACTTTCTGTGGAGTGTCTCTTCCAGTTCAGTGTAGCCAGGGGCAGATCATCGTCATCACTGAAATCACTGTCACTGTCTGGTGTAACCAAAGGCATCGTACGCACCAAGTTTACCTCAAAGTCAGAATCATCAAAACCTTGAAATTCATCCTCTTCATTGTCATTGGCACTATAGAACAGGTCTAGCAGGTCATTTTTGTCCACATTCGACATGTTTCCATTGATGATCTTGGGGGTTGCGGTCTCTCACAGGACAGCTGTCTCTCTTGCTCTCATGGTAGTCTTTTGATCTCAGGGTAGTGTTTCTCAGAGTAGTCTCTCGATCTCTCAATCATATAGTGGTCTCTCAAATCTCGGAGTGGGCTCAGTCTCTCAATTGTCTGCAATAAAAAAAAACATCTTTGCACTGCAGACATGACTCACCGAGGCCACCACCTTCAAAACCTAAACAATTAGTATAATCTGTATGCACACACATCACCAGGACATATGCCTAAGCCTGTAATCAGTCCCTCCTCTGAAGCCATAGAGAGCACTGCCTTTTTGTTTGAGTGCATAGATTACATCCATAGCTTTAATAGTCTTTCTCTTGGTATACTTGGTGTAGGTGACTGCATCTCGGATCACATTTTCCAGGAACAGTGTGAGAACACTGCGGGTTTCTTCATACATCAGCCGTGAAATGCACTTCACCCAACCACAACAAGCCAAATGGCAGATAGCTGACTTTGTGATGCCCCTGCTCCCACCCACAATGCATGGCAAAAATGCAAAATAGCTTTCTCTTACCGTAGGGTGGCCTGTGGTCTCCACACCAAACGGTGTCCACCTACAAACATGACATTATTCCCCATGGTGTTCTCACGGTGTTCCCCCCAACCCCCAATGCCCAGCAACAACACAAAATGACGTTCCCTTTATATCACATCTCTTTTGCAGACAGCTAGGCTTGAGTCGGAGACCACAGGCCACCAGAGAATCCATTCTGTGGGATGGTTTCATATGTCTGGAGGTGGGATGGAGGACCCTGACAGCATGACAACCATTCTGTGAGCTGGCGTCAGGTCTCGGAAGGAGGAGGATCACCCAGACAGCAGGCACTGCTCTTTGCTGGATGGTGCCGGGCCTTGCGTCACCTGCCACTATCTAATAAACAGCATTGCCTGTTGTCCGGGTGACCCCCCCCCCCGAGACCTGACGCCAGCTCACAAAATGGTTGCCATGCTGTCAGGGTCCTCTATCCCACTTCCCAACATATGAAACCATCCATCAAAATGGATTTCCTGGTGGCCTGTGGTCTCCACACCCGGCGGTGTCCACCAACAAACATGACAGCATTCCCCAAGGTGTTCTCACGGCGTTCTCACCCACCCCCCAATGCCCAGCAACAACACAAAATGGTGTTGTCTTTTTATCACATCTCTTTTTCAGACAGCTAGCCACAAGTCGGAGACCACAGGCCACCAGGGAATCCATTTTGTGGGATGGTTTTGTATGTCTGGAGATGGGATGGAGGACCCTGACAGCATGGCAACCATTCTGTGAGCTGGTGTCAGGTCTCGGAGGGAAGGGGATCAACCAGACAGCAGGCACTGCTCTTTGCTGGACGGTGCCGGGCTTTGCGTCACCCACCACCATCCCATAAACAGCACTGCCTGTTGTCTGGGTGACCACCCCTCTCTCTGAGACCTGACGCCAGCTGTAAGGGTCCTCCATCCCACCTCCCAACATATGAAACCATCCCACAAAATGGATTCCCTGGTGGCCTGTGGTCTCCACACCCGACGGTGTCCACCAACAAACATGACATCATTTCCCACGGTGTTCTCATGGTGTTCCCCCCAACCCCCAATGACCTGCAACGTCTGTTACCAATAAGTGGCAGGGATAGCTGGAATCTCCAGGACTTTGTGTGATGGCACAAGGTCCACGAGGCTGGGGGGCACCATGACACCAGGTACTGCTGTTTGTTGGATGGCACCTACACCGGCCACCAGCCCACAAACAGCATTGCCCATTGTCTGTGGACTCCTTCCACCTCCCAAGACCTGGCACCAGTGTCATGGACTACCCTCCTATCCAGATGGCTACACCCCCGCCAAGACTCAACACCCTCGACAGCACTACTGGATTCCAAATTCCCAGAAACCAAGTGGGGGGGGAGGCGGAGAGAGACACAGCTGATACCAGGTGTTTGATGCTAGGAAGGAAGACTTCCCCTGCTCTCTGGGGCACTGCAAAATGGATTACCTGGTGTCCACCACCACCACCAGACACATGGCACCAAACAGTATTTCCCCACTCCCCCAAATCACATGAAAACCCACCAACGACCTCCCAAGTCCTTCAATATCTTTGAAACAAACCAACTTAGAGTCCCTGGCCACCTCCCTCGAACATGTAGCCACATCTCACTGGGCAGAAACACATTCAGCTGGAAATGCCCTAAACACCGTTACCTGGCTGATGGGCTGCATGACCTCATTACCTCATGGCGTGCAAACAGTGTCGGCAACATCACAGTCCACAATTCAGGACAGAAAGTGGAAAAATAATTCAGTTAGGTCAGCGGGAGCACACAAAATGGAATAAATGAAAAAATAAACACTGAGCAGGGCAAATTAGGTCTTTTTCCACGATGAGAGATCGAGTTCAACAACAATGTGTCAGGAGCCCCCACAAGCTTGCCGACTGTCCCTCACCCACTCAGAATCAACTGAATCAACCAAACAGGAGGAAAAAGACAACTAAACCTCAAAAACCGCCCTAAAAATGCCACAATAACAGAGAAGCCGACAGAGTTTGTGATCCATCTTCACTGAGAAACCTAACTTCCAGTTTTCGATCTCTCAGTGAATCGGCCACAAAAAGACCCCCAAAATACACTGAAATCACAATAAAGGCAAAATAAATAATAAATGAATGATACCTGTTAAGAGCACAATTGTAGAGGGGAAGTTAGATGGCGGCTCATGAATCAGGACAAACTCGCTGGAATGTTGAAATGCATCTCAGCTCCTATGCTACCTACATGCAGCAGCAAAGTGAGGATGCAGAGTTTAAAACCGGGTTTTACAACAAATTTCCTATGGGACCCCTAGACTTCACAGCCAATGAAAGGAGGCTTACTATGTGAGGTATCACCAAAGGGGTTTTAAGAAGCCCTAGTTTCATTGGCTGTCAAGAAATAATAAAAAATCTTAGCGATGACTCCAGATGTAGGCTGGGCACACAGGTACAATGCAGCTCATGTCTGGAGTCATTCTCAGACACAAGAGGATACGGGACCCTGCTGAATACAAACATTTCTCGGAGGAAATGAGTTAAGGTCCTTTTGTCTCTCATCATAGAGCTTTTGATGCAGTCCTTGTCCCTAAATCCAGGCTCTCTAAATGGGACACAGCTTACAACAATGTATGCCACTTTGCTCTCACTGCTTCCCACCTCACGCATCGATGTGACCTTTACTCCCAGCTGGTGTGGCTCCCACCAGAGTCCCACAGTACCTTCATCCATGGCAACTTTTTAGACATCGTCATCCGTACCGCCACCCCTTCTGCAATTGCCCTGTCTCTCACTCCTGCCGCTCCCCCCCTACCACCTAAGATCCAGCAACTCTCAGATCCTCCTGGTTCATAAAACCTGCACTCATATGGGTGACCAGGCCTTCCCTGCCTTCACACTGAAGCTGTGGAACTCTCTGCCAGCCTGCACTCGCACCTCCCCATCACATTCCTGCTTCGGAACCTCCCTATGGGGCTTCCTGAAATCAACCGCCACTTGTCTCTGTACCTGAGCTGCTTTTACCTGGTATCTACCACTGGATGGCTAGTCCATGGCTATAACCTGCACTTTGCCCAGCTGGTTTAGCCCATGTCACCTGTCATACCCTGTTTGGTGCTCTATTACCCTGCAGTGACTGGTCCTGGTTGGTAATCTACCTGATTCTCTTTGTACCCCTGTTCTGACTTATCCTGCTGCCTTGTACCTTGGTATTCTTCAAGATCGTTGGGAGTCTACCGTTGCCTATGTTTCCTATACTTGGCTGGTTGCCAACTCATGTAGTTATCCATGCTACCTCACTGTTGATTCAATTCAATGTGCTTGGTCAAACTGTGATCTATGTGCCTCAACTATGTACCTTATCCGTATGTTACATAACTGCCTTAATCTATGTACCTTATTCTTATGATATATCATGTGCCTGAACCTAATGTATGTAAACCCTGTTTATGCCTGATGTTCATGTATTGTACCATTGCAACCCTCTCTGATAGTGCCTGAAAATAGGCACTTGGCTGTCTAGTGTGCTCACCCAGTAAACAAAAGCAAATAAATAATAAATAAATAAATGATAGTTACTGTCCTGTGGACCTTGTCCACTCTGCATATGTGGTCCCCCAAACTGTATACAGTACTTTAGATGAGGTCTTACCAGTGCTCTAGACTACAGTTGAAGTGCTGAGGTGTTTTGTAGTTAGTAGTTGCCCACCTTTTTATGCTGATTACTGTGCTGCTGTTGATTTACTAAATAAATATTCATTTGGATATATTTCAGCCTATGAAATTTATTTATGCAGCAATACACTCACGTGAGTGCCCAGCAGTTTTTGGACTATAACTGGTGACTTATACAGAGGCAACACCCCCTTTCTCTTTCCTACGGTGATACCCCTCCCTAAAATAGCAGCCACAGACACTGCCAGCTATTTCACAAACTTTCTGTGATATTTTCAGAAATATGCCCTGCTTTCTGCATTTTCACAGTAGGGGCGGCAGAGAGAAACTCTACAGAAATTTCAAAAAAATATCTGGAACTAGCTGGCAATGTCTGTGGCTACCACTGTATGTACCCCAGCATCACACTAGCCCTCCCAATTGCCTTGTCACACTGCCTGACCATCTTTACGTCTTCAGATGTGATTAACCCTAGGTCTCTTTCATGCTCCATGGTTGTCAATACCATTCCACCCATTTTGTACTCTGCCCCAGGATTTCTGTACCTTAAGTGAGTTATTTTGAACTTTTTCACATTGGAACCCATCTGCAATACTATTGACCACTCCTCAAGTTTTCTATGGTCTCTGCTTTTCCTTGCCACCCATGAAGAGTGTTCACCCTATTGCAGATTTTGGTGTCACCTGTAAAAAGGCAGACCTTGCTTTCCAGCTCTTCTGCATTTCCACTTATGAAGACATTAAAAAAGACTAGTCCCAGCACTGATCCCTGAGGCACCCTGTTGGTCACCACCCCCCCTTGGTCTGATTGAACTGTGTTTACTACCAGCCTCTGTTGCCTATCCTCTAACCAATTTCTTATGAGCTTTACCACATTTGAACCCACTCTTAAGCTACCAGTCTTTCTTACTAATCTCCTATGCGGAATGGTGTTGAAAGCCTTACTGAAATCTACGTAGGGCCCCAGCTACTGCTCCACCCTGATCTAATTACTTGGTAATGTATTTAATGAGATCTGTCAGATTTGTTTGATGTGACCTCCTCCACCTCATTAATCCCTGCTGCCTTGGGTCTTGTAACCCAGTAGATTCAAGAAGTCCCACAATTATTTCCTTCAGCAGTGATTTCATTAACTTTCTCACCACTGATGTCAGACTGATGCCTATAATTGCCAGCCTCCTCCTTGCTACCAGTTTTTTTGAATTGGGACTGTCTACCCTCCTGCAGTCCTCCAGAACTACTTTTTGTCCAGTAAGCTGTTAAGTAGGACTGTCAGAGGTGAAGCAAGTACCACCCTGAGCTCCCTCAATACCTTTGGATGCATTCTGTCTGGCCCTGTTGCTTTGTCCACTTTCAGATTAGTGAGTCTATTTAAGATACAGTCCTCTGAAACATGACTAGTGTCCACCTTACTCTCTCCAAATTTCCATTTACTTTTTTGTTGTCCCTTCCCTTCTCCTTTCTCTGTGAACACTGAACAAAAGTATTCTTTCAGTATAGCTGATGTTTCCTAGTCCCATCTCTAGACAGCCATCCTTCCCTTTTCAACCTTACAAGCCCTCCCTGATCTTCATCTTTTCACTTAAATACCTATAAAATGTATTGTTCTCTTTCTTTATGTCATGGACTATTCTCTCTTCAGTTTGCACCTTTGCACTCCTTACTGTTTTCCCTGCTTGACTCTGTTTCTCCTGATGCACATCTGTATCCTCCTCCCTTTGCATCTCCTTACGCCTTCTGAATACTACCCTTTTAGCCTACCTTTTCAGCTACCAATTTCAAGAACCATAGCAGTCTATTTGTCCACTATCTTTTGCTCACTTGCCTGACAAAGTTTTTTTTCCTTCAGTTCAGAACCCAATGTGATAATCGGTATTGGGTAAAACAGTTTACAAAAAGTGGGAGCTGTGAGGTCAGCAATGAATATAAATTGCTGTAGCTTACTTGTGGCATGCATTATTGGCATACATCTACTATGGATTACTGTTTGTGGTGTTCTGACAGTTTTCAGAATCCACTAAAACCATCAATGCCCTGTGTAAGCTCCAGTAATAGTTATTATTCATTGCTGAACAACACATGAAAACCCAACTGTAGTCTCTAACTCTCTGCTTTACCTCATGCCAGTTACTGTAGACTTCCTTGCAGTGCTGTAGATATCACATCTTATTATTATATTTTGATTATTTTGTATAATCTCTTCAATTATTTTTATTTTTATGTTATGGGTTTGTATACTAAACTGTAACAGATAAATAGACAGTATCAGCAGAAAAAGACCATTGGTCCATCCAGTTTACCCTATTAAACCCATACTAACCTGACAAGCCTGTGTCCCAATTTGTGGGGACAAGAAAAAACTCTGAAACTCCAAATTTTTATTAAATAATATTTTATTTATAATAATTGTTTTTAATTGCCACCTAATCAGGTTCAGAAAACATTTTGTGGCTGTAGGGCCACTTCTTCAGGGCCTAGCAGTGGTCCTGTTTTGTCAAACAGAGAAAGAAAAACGTCCATCAACCTTCTTATTTATACATGTTCCTTCTATGGACATATTGCACAAACAATGTAATATTTCTAATCTCTGTTATATTTTCCCACTTCCTCAATTGCATCTTAATCTACTGAGTTATCTTATCATCCCTCCATTAAGCCTGTGTCCTACATGCATTGAGTTGGATCCAGGGCCTCCATGGCAGTTGTTAAACTGGTGTGTGGCCCAGGGATTAGTGTTTGTGGGCATTGTCTGGTGTTTCTTGTCAAAGGTTGTTTTCCTGAGGCTGTAAAAAAGATTCAGTAAGACCCCTCTTAAAGTTGCTATTGTTGTACCTAAAGATGACAGCAAACTACAGAGCTGCCCCAACCTTCCCTTCCTGTGGAAAGTGAGAAGGTTGTGATGATGCAGCTAGAGGTTCACCTGGAGAAATCTGACTTCTATGAAAACCATTACAAGTCTGTTTCCAGCCTTGCCATAGCATTATGCCATGCCCATCAATACTTTTGATGACCTACTCCTTGCTAAGGATATCCTTTACAGAAATAAATGTATGAAATGTTTTCATGCTGCACTCATAAAACTACCCATGTAATATGTATGCTGCAAGCATGGTTTAAGTGTTAAACTGGAACTGGTTACATGCATGTGGCATGCCAACAGCAAGCAAGTGTGGGAAGCATGTTTTTATGTTCAATTGGAACAGACAGCACGCATGTGGCATACATGCAAAAAGCAAGTGGTCACTGATAACTGTACACATAAAAGTTGTACTTGCTCAGGATCACACCATATACAAGCGGGGGTTGATAAGATTCAAACTCAGGTCTTCAGGTCTCCTGAGTTTCAGTTCAGTTCCTTTAACCACTAAGCTATACTGCCTGCACACATATGGATTGCTTGTACTTCAAAATAAATCTGCATACAGTACATCTGCACGCATGTTGCATGGTTATAGCCAGTTATACTTTTTAGTTTTCTTGTCCCCCTCATCTCAGTTGCACAGCTGAACTGTAGCACACATACCAACGAAAACACATGTGGTTCTTCCCACCCCCAATACACACACTTGCCATAAAAAAAACTACTTAATTACTTCTGTCTGGCCTGCACTCCTATTTTTTCTCCATAGTTTTGAGTGTTTCCATGCAAATGGACTTTAACGGACAAACACAAAAGTAGCAATAACTCAACACCCACTAACATGTCAGATCTCCCCATCCCAATGTACACATACATAGAAACATAGAAACATAGAAGTTGACAGCAGATAAGGACCGCAAGGCCCATCCAGTCTGCCCATTTCTTTTTCTACCTTATAAATGTGCCATCGGCCTTTGCTCAGTCAGTGGCCTATCTGTTCATAGTTATTTGAATTGCTCCCTTTTGCCTATCCCATGCCTGTTTGAAGCCTTGCACTGTATTCATAGCCACCACTTCTTGTGGCAAGCCATTCCATGCATCCACCGCCCTTTCTGTGAAAAAGAATTTCCTCACATTCCCCCATAATCTGCCCCCTCTAATCTCATGCTGTGTCCTCTTGTCCTGCTATTTTTCTTATATTTAAACATGTTAGACTCTTTCACCTTGTTAATGCCCTTAAGGTGTTTGAATGCCTCAATCATATCACCTCTCTCCCTCCTTTGCTCAAGGGTATACATATTGAGCTCTGTTAATCTATCCTCATATGTCTTCTGATGCAGTCCCTGCACCATTTTGGTTGCCCTTCTCTGGACTTCCTCAATTTGGTTAATGTCCTTGTGAAGTTGTGGCCTCTAGTACTGCACACAGTACTCCAGATGGGGCCTAACCAGTGTCTTGTAAAGAGGGATTATTACCTCCCTCTTATGACTTGTGATACCCCTACTAATACACCCTAACACCCCCCTAGCCTTACCTACTGCTTTAGAGGTCTACTTGGATGATTTCAGATCATCAGTGATGATGATGCCCAAGTCTCTTTCTTTCTTTGTGACTGCTAGCAACTCCCCTTCCAGCCTATAGGTGGCTTCAGGGTTTCTCTTCCCTATGTGCATGATGTTGCACTTCTTTGCATTAAATCCCAGTTGCCACTCTTCTGACCATTTTGCTAGTTTATCCAGATCTCTTCTCATTCTGCCCACCCCATCTGGATCATCTACTCTGTTGCAGATCTTGGTGTCATCTGCAAACAGACAAGCCTTACCCTCTAGTCCATCTGCAAGGTCACTAATGAAGATGTTGAAGAGGACTGGCCCCAGGACTGATCCCTGAGGTACCCCACTTGTGACTTGCATCTCTTCTGACTGTATACCATTTACCACCACTCTCTGTTTTCTGCCTGTCAACCAGTTTGCCACCCAGTTGACCAACTTCTGACCCACCCCGAGCCTACCCAGCTTATTTATCAATCTTATATGTGGAACAGTGTCAAAAGCTTTGCTGAAGTCAAGGTAAGCAACATCAACTGCTCCCCCTTGGTCCACCACTCTGGTTACCCAATCAAAGAAATATATGAGATTAGTTTGACAGGACCTTCCTTTTGTAAACCCATGCTGTCTTGGATCCTGTGCCCCTATGGATTCCAGGTGTTGCACTATCCTTTCCTTAAGGAGTGCCTCCATAATCTTGCCCACTACTAAGGTAAGACTGACTGGTCTGTAGTTCCCCGCCTCCTCCCAGCTACCACTCTTGTGGAGCGGGATCACATGAGCCCTTCTCCAGTCTTCTGGGACCTCTCCTGTGCTCAGAGACTCACTAAACAGTTCTGCTAATGGCTCTGCTAGTTTCACCTTTAGCTCCTTAAGTACCCTGGGATGTATGCCATCAGGTCCCATTGCCTTATCCACTCTGAGCTTAGCAAGCTCTTGTAGGACCCTTTCTTTTGTGAAGGGAGTAGTGCTCACCTCCCTCCCCCCTGTGTCCATGATGCTGAGCTGTGGGCCCTGCCCTACCTTCTCTTCAGTAAATACTGAGCAATAGTATCTATTTAGGATAGATGCCTTTACAGGGTCCTGCTCCTCACATGCTCCCTTTTCTCCATTAAGCTTAGCAATACCCCCTCTGGACTTTCTCCTTTCACTAATGTATCTATAGAAAGTCTTGTCACCTTCTTTTACTGTTCGTGCTAGTGTTTCCTCAGTTTGGGACTTTGTCTGCCTTACTGCCTTCCCTGCTTCCCTTAGGGCAGTTTGGTATGCCTCCCTATCTTCATCCCGCTGTGTTCCCTTATATTTCCTGAAGGCCAACCTTTGATTCTGACCTCTTTCTGCTACTATATTTGAGAACCAAAGTGGTTTCTTCTTCTTTGCACTTCCTTTCTGTCTAACACAATGGGTTGTTGCTTCAAGTATTGCATCCTTAATGCTTGTCCACTTTGCCTGTACCCCTCACCTGTGTTTCTTTTTGCCAGGGCTAGTTTAACTCTGTTGGCCATCTTATCAAAGTCAGCTCCTCAGAAGTCCCATATTTTTGCCTTGGAATGGGATGATTTAGATGTAGTAGCCAAATTGAACCATACCATGTGATGGTCACTGGCCCCCAGGTGACCTTCTACCTGGAGATCTGTGATCCCTTCCTTGTTTGTCAGTACTAGATCTAGGATAGCCCTGTCTCTTGTGGGTTGCTGTACCAGTTGTTTGAGGCCCTCCCCCTGCAGGGAATCCTCTATGTGTCTAGTTCTGGCAGATGTTCCTGCTGGTATTGACCAATCTGTATCCGCATGTTGAAGTCTCCCATTATCAGAACCTCCCTTTAGCTGTCATGTTTTGTATATCTTCTAACAGTAATGTGTCTATGTCCTCCCCCTGGTCTGGGGGCCTGTAGACAACCCCAGTTCTTATGGCTGTCCCATTTCCTGTTTCCAGGGTGACCCACAGTTCTTCTGGCTCCTTATGTGTATTCTGAATGGATGCACCCATACTGTAGTGGGTGCATCCATGCTCTAACAGACAACCCACCAAGTCTATATATAAGTTGAGAGACTCTTACCTGAGTACTAGGGAGCCAGAGGCAGGAGTATTTAAGAGATGATATCCATGGGTCAGATTGCTGGGGCGTAACTGCTTGAAATGAATGGTGTTAATTTTTATTACTATTTTGCACGTTATGATGGTCAGTTGGAGAGTAATGAAGGCCACTGTTCTACTAACAAGGCCTTTGTTCATTGAGCAGTGGCCTTCATTACTCTCTAACTCTCTATCAATAATAGAAATAAAAAAATCCCCATTTATTTCAATGGGGCACACCACTGCACTCTCCCTTTCCCTGTGTCATAATGTGCCTGAGCATGGGGATATGGAGGTCAGCTTCACTGGGTGGGGCATAAGCCTGACTATGGTGGGGTTCCAATAATCTGTGTATACCATACCGCTCTACTGTCCTTGAATTCAAGAGACAGCGCTCATTTTACCCCTCAAAACTGCTCTGCCTCTCATCCATCCCTCATGGAAAACATGCTGCTCACACATAGGTTGCCCTGTAAATTTAGACTTTATGACAGGGTCACATTTTAGATTTCAGCAAGGGGGAGCCAAAAAACCAGTGGAGGCCTTCTGCTAGTTAGCCCCTATGTGGCAAACTCTGGAATGTCTGGAATGTCTCAAAAAGGTAAAACTTATATGTTGTGATTGAAAAGTGATACGCAGTCCAGCCCAGTGGTGCTGAGGGTTGAGGCACTGGATGCCATAACTCGTGCCATGCTGGTGACCCAGGTTTGAGAGCAAACTCGGGCTGCTGGGGGTCATCAGGAGGAGAGAATAAAGCATCTGAAGGATTGCTCTCCTCTTCCAGGGTGGGTACTGGGGATTTCCCCATCTGGTAGCAGCTTCTAGTGTCTGCTGGGGGTGCTGCTTACCAGATCATGGACAGCCAATGGGGTATGGTGTGGTGGTCATCTGTGGGAGGGAGCAGAAGCACACCCTCTGGGTGCTGCCGCCATTGCATGACCACTCCATTAGGGGTGGAAACAAGACAAAAAATGCCTGACTCCTGGTAGGTGAAGGGGGGACCAGTGGTCAGCCCCCATGCATAATGTCTGGCTTTCCAGCATCTGCTTCTTGTTTTCCTCTCCAAGGCCCTGGTCAGTCTTCTGGATTATAGCTAGAATGTCAGGAGGAGTTTGGCTGTCCTGCCCTAGGGGACTCAGAGCCGGGGGCGTCATACAGCCAGGAGAGGCAGAGAGGAGATCGGCCAGCCGGAGAGGCAAGGGAGCTGGAGGCTTCAGGTGGGTGGGATCATGATCACACCGTGTGTCCATGCTGGAGAGAGAGTCTGGATTAAGTCAGTGCTAGAAATAAAGTTTTAAAAAAAAAGAAAAGTGATATGCAAATCAGGAAAAATTTAAATGCTTAAGATTCATCCCATTTCTCCATAATGGGATTTGCCTTTGACTCCTCCCCACCTGCCAATATACAGCCTGCATGTACTCCAACTGAACCAAGTGTCAAATTTCTATCGCAGGAATCCTTTTGATTCTCTCCTTTCACTTTCAAGCAAGTCAAGGATCTACTCTTGCATCTTGATGTTAAAAAGAGTGTGGAACCAGATGGCATTGACCCCCATTCCTAAAAACAGGCTATAAATATCTAACAGCTCTAATATTACATTTATTTAATCTGCTCACTGAAAATAGAGAAGTCCCTGCTATATGGAAAACAGCTGATGTACTTCCACTTTTTAAATCCAGGGATCCTGGGTATCTCAACAACTATAGGTCTATATCCCTTCTTCCCCATTCTATCAAAGCTACTAGAAAACCTAACTGACATCCAGATCAGGGACTACCTAGATAAACCAAACCTAATTAACCCATTATAATCCAGATTTCACCTTCTCCACAGCACCACCTCAGCCCTTGCAAAAGTATTGGATGATTGGCTTCATGCCCTGGACAGTAAACTTACCCCTGCTACAGTATTCCTTGAACTGAGAAAAGCCTTTGATACTGTTGACCACCCCATATTGTTAGATAAACTCAATGAGCATGGTATAATTGGCCCTGCACTAAATTGGTTTTCCAGTTATCAATCTGGCTGCCTTCAACAACTCAAAGCTGATGGAGCCTTCTCCTCTCCTCTCCCAATTACTATATAGTACCTCAAGGATCAATTTTTGGCCCCTTACTATTCATGTTATACATAAATACTCTAAGCAACCACATTTCAAAGGTAAATCTCCCTCTACATCTCCAAACCCTCTATCATGGATGTCTGTCTTGAGCTCCAGTCAGAATTTAACCAATTACAACGAAACCTCCTTCATGCTAAATTACTAATAAATTCTAATAAAATAAAGGTCATGTTCTTCCAACCCAGCAATCATTCTGTGCTGTCCACAAAACCAACCTCCTCATCACCAATTGTAACATTGTTAGGTGATATTCTGGAAAGAGTGGATAAGTTTAAATATCTTGGCTTCCTACTGGATCATAATCTCTCCTTCTGCTCCCATATTGAAGCACTAGCAAAGAAGCTAAAACAAAGACGGGGCTTCCTTTACAGCAATAAAGTATTTGTTTCCCAAAGAATCTAGAATAAGGCTAGTCCAATCCAACTTTCTGCCTCTATTAGACTATGCTGATATTCTATGGAGCTGCTGCCAAGCGATTAGCATGCGCAAATTGGACATCCTTTACCATCATGCCATATGCTTCATTACCAACACACCAGCCATGACATACCATTGAGACCTCTACACTGAGTTAGGGTGGACCTCCCTCACCACAAGAAGGCTATAAAATATGTATGTATGATATTATAAAGCCTTGCTCTGCAAAGTGCCACCTTATATCGAGTAGCTTGGCAGAAGACACCAGGAGAAAGGAATGCTGTGTGACTAGACTTCTCTACTGGGACTAAAGAAGTAGAACTCTTGTACTTGGAACTTTAATTTAGGGTAAAAAAAACTAACAAACAAAACAAAAAAAAAGTGTGTGTTTGTCTGAGTTAACTGAACTGAATGGTTATCTGAACAGTTATCTAGGTGTAAATCTCAGGCGATTGAAAGGACTTGATAGCTGTGAGGTTTAAATTCCTTGTAGAAAGATCTAATAAGTAGAGGGAGTGGCTTAGCTAGAAGGAAGCTATATTTAAAGACTGCCTTAGAAAGATTTTGCTAGTAGCTTGGCAGAAGACATCAGGAGAAATGACTGTTGTGTGACTGGACTTGTCTACTGGGACTATATTGTCCTCCTTTCCCTTCCCTCCACCATCCCACCCAAAGCTAGTTCTACTTTTATGGGCACAGAATTTTACTGACAACAGGAACTTCCTGTTTGGGAGCAGGAAGTGAGTGATCACAGAGCCTCCAAAGACCAACCATCCTGGAAGGGCAAGAGTATCTCTCCGGCCCCCTCTGGCTGCTGGAGGTCTGCCTCTGAGAAAGTAAGGGGTCTACTGAGAAATAAAGGATATTCTTGTCTCAGAACAGGACAATTAGGAGCTTAAAGGGCACACAGACAGAAAGTAAGGAGAGAGAGAAAAAAACAGAGGAAAGAGTAAGGATTGCAAACAGTTAAGGGGCCAGAAATAAGACATGATGGGAGTGGTGCAGTGCAGTGGCTGTGGAGCAGCAGTCTTCCGGGAGATGTTATGGAGGATGCAGTGTTGTCCCATCTGCAGGCACCTCTCTGGGCTGAGGGAGGAGGTTGCTCATCTTCAGGCTGAGTTGGCCAGGATTTGTGGGACCTCCTCTTCCATCCAGGGACCACCAGTGCCACTGCCGTTGCCTCAGAGGTTGCCAAGAAAGAGGAGCAGTTGGACCACAGTGGGCTCAAGAAGGGTGAGGGTGGTGGAACAGAGGTGCATCCATCCAGTTGTACCTTTCCACAATTCCTATGCCATTCTGGCAAGTGTGGTTCCTTTATGGAGGCACCTGCAGTGGAGACCAAGGAGGATGCTGGGAACCTCCACAAAGGAGACCCACAGGAGGGTGGCGGGGGATCCCACAGGGGAAGGAAACAACTCCTGGTGGGGGACTCCACTGTTAGGAAGGTAGAACTGGGAGAGGAAGGGGAGAGGGCGATAAGGTGCCTGCCTGGCGCCATGGCTTGGAGGGACAGGGAGCGAATCCTCAGGATTGCCAGAGCAGCTGCACAGGGGAGGGAGCTGGATGTCATTGTCCACCTAAGGACAAATGTCCTGGCTAAGAAAGGGATTAGAGAAGTGCAGGAAGAGTTTGTAGACAAGTAGCATGCACGGTAACCTTCTTGGAGGTGCTGCCCATCTATGGTGTAGGAGAGGCTAGGGTGTTCCGCACCATGGGATTCAATAAGTGGTTGAAAAACTGGTGTGGAGATCAGGGATTTGGCTTCATTGGGGACTGGGGGTCCATCTGGAGTGATGCAAGCCTATACTGGCATGATGGGCTGCATCTGTCCAGGAGGGGAACCAGGATCCTAGGTGATAGGTTTAAATGCTACATTGGCAAGCATTTAAACTAGCCAAGGGGAGGCACTGGAAAGGAGCAGGGAAGTCCTAGCCCCCCCCAAAAAATCACGGTAGTAAGTGCGGTAAACACCAACATAGAGATGTCAATAAGGAGAAGGGCAGGGGTAAATGAAGAAAGTGACAAAGGCAAGAAGGACAGGGGTGGGGCAAAAAGGAGTAAGGCCATCAGGAAATGGAAGGAAATGAGTACCAATGCCCATAGTCTCAGCAACAAGCTCCCTGAGCTGGTGGTCTTGATGGAAGAGGGATGCCTGGATATCGTAGCAGTCACAGAAACATGGTACACAGAGAACCATGACTGGGATGTTAACATACTGTACCAGGATACATAACCTACAGGAGAGACAGGCAGGGGAGAAGAGGGGGAGGAGTAGCTCTCTATGTAAAGGAAGGGATAAAAGCAACTGAACAAAAGAGTAAACAGGGAGGAGAAGAGGCACTGTGGGTCACCTTGGAGACTGGAAAGGGCACCACAATCTGCACAGGGGTTGTGTACAGACCCCCATGTCAGGGGGAGGGAATGGACAAGGGTATGATAGAAGGCATTCTTAGAATGGCAGAGACAGGGGAGATACTGTTGATGGGAGACCTGAATATGCCAGATGTTAACTGGAGCACATTTGCTGCAGCCACATCCAAGAGCAGGGCCATTCTTGATGCCCTACAGGTGGCAGGCCTCAGACAGCTAGTTTTGGAACCCACTCATGAGAGAGCAATCTTAGACCTCATACTCTCAAAGGGGGGCAGTGAGAGGATCTCAGATCTGGAAGTGGGTTGCCATCTGGGAACAAGTGACCATCACACAGTGTGGTTCATGTTAATCTCAGCTACAGAGTCAAGCCATACAAAAGTGAGGGTACTGGACTTCAGGATGGCTGACTTTGGCAAGATGGGAGAGTGCCTCAGAAAAGCACTAGCAAACAGGCTAGAAGGAGATGTGGAGCAACAATGGGGAATCATCAAAACTGCCATCACAGAGGCAACAAGCCTTTGTGAGAAGCAAATAAACAAATCAAAATGAAAGAAAAAGCCACTATGGTTCTCAAAAGAGGTGGCTGTGAAAGTCAGGAAGAAAAAGTTAGCATTCTGGAAGTTTAAGGAAACACAGAAGGAGCAGGACAGAGAGCTGTACCAGTTAAGGCAGAAGGAAGCAGGGAGTGAAGTCAGAATAGCAAAGGCCCAAACTGAGGAAAAGATAGCCAACTCAGTTAAGAAGGGGGATAAAACCTTTTATAGGTGCATCAACGAATGTAGAAAGACAAAGGGAGGGATAGTGAGGCTGAACAGAATGAACGGTGAGTGGGCAGAGGAGGACAGTGAAAAAGCAGGGATACTGAACAAATATTTCTCCTCAGTATTCACAAAAGCTGAGGGGGAAGTGCCTAATCCAATTAAAAGAAGCACTCTTGATAGAAGAAAGGGTACTGCAAGAACTCGTAAAAATGAAGGTGGACAAAGCAATGGGCCTGATGGAATTCACCCCAGAATTCTAAAAGAATTAAGGGGGGAACTAGTGAAACCACTGGCTACTCTTTTTAATAAATCATGGGAGGATGGTGTGGTACCCGAGGACTGGAGGAAGGTGGATGTGATTCCCCTTCACAAAAGTGGGACCAAGACAGAGGCAAAAAACTACACACCTGTCAGTCTGACCTCTGTGGTAGGGAAAGTGATGGAGTCACTTCTGAAGTAAAGAATAGTTGAGTACCTAGAGGCCAGTGGGGCACAGGACCCAAGGCAGCATGGGTTCACAGCGGGAAGGTCATGTCAGACAAATCTAATAGTTTTCTTTGACTGGGTGACCAAAGTAGTAAACCAGGGAGGGGCTGTGGACATGGCCTACCTAGACTTTAGCAAGGCATTTGACACAGTCCCACACAAAAGATTAATAGTCAAATAAACCAGCCTGAGAGTGGGTCCCAGGGTGGTAGCCTGGGTAAAACATTGGCTGGACAACAGGACACAGATGGTAATTGTAAATGGAGTCCACTCTGAAGAAAGAGGGGTTACTAGTGGGTTACCTCAGGGTTCAGTATTGGGTCCAGTCCTTTTTAATGTCTTCATAAGTGACATTGCAGAGGGACTGGAAGGAAAAGTATGCCTCTTTGCAGATGACACAAAGATCTGCAAAAGGGTTGATACACAAGGAGGCGTGGAAAGGATGAGAAGGGACTTGGCAAGGTTGGAGGAATGGTCAGAAGTATGGCTGCTAGGATTCAATGCAAAGAAGTGCAAAATAGTGCACCTGGGAAACAAGAACCCAGGGGAAGAATACACAATGGGGTAGTAACAACAACAAAAAAGGAAAGGGACCTGGAGGTAATCATATCAGATGACCTTAAGGTTAGCAAGCAATGTGAGAAGGCAGTAGGGAGGGCTGGGGTATACTGGGATGCATAGGGAGAGGCATCAGCAGCAGAAAACAGGAAGTTGTTATCTCTCTGTACAGACAGTTGGTGAGACCCCATCTGGAGTACTGTGTCCAGTTCTGGAGACCCTACCTCCTCAAGGACATAGACAGGATAGAGGCAGTCCAGAGGAGGGCAACTAAAATGGTGCTGGTTCTGCAAGAGAAGCCGTATGAGGAGAGACTAAAGGAGCTTAATATGTATACCCTTGAGGAAAGAAGGGAGAGGGGGGACATGATAGAAACTTTTAAGTACCTCAGTGGAATCAACAAAGTCCAAGAGGGTAGCATCTTTCAGAAAAAGAGACGTGCAAGAACAAGAGGACACAATTTAAAGATAGAGGGGAGGCAGTTCAGGGGCAATGTGAGGAAGTATTATTTCACAGAGAGGGTAGTGGTTGCATGGAACCGCCTTCCTGAGGAGGTTGTGGGGCCTAAAACTGTGGGAGAGTTCAAGAATGCATGGGACAGACATAAGGCAATTCTTGTGGGGGGTAGAAATAGGCTGTTGGTTAACTAGGATCTGCGGCCTATCCTGTAGGTAGGGAAATGGGCAGACTAGATGGGCCAAGCGGTCCTTATCTGCCGTCAAAGTCTATGTTTCTATGTTTAAACCTGTTTTGGTGCAGCTCGTGTTCTTACTCCCTTAGAAAGAATTCTTATATCACGCTCGAAGTCCCCAGACATTGAACCAGCTATGGTATGCCTGATATCAGTTATGCTGTTCCCCAGGCTTGGAATAGGTTGCAATCATCCCTTAGACTAGCCACCTTAGTCGCCTTAAATACCTTTAAGAGCCTTGTTGTCAATTTTTCCCATGATGGCTCCCCTTGTCAGTCAGTTTAGTTCTCCCTAGACCTTTTCTCCCTCATCATCCTCCTCTCGAACAGCCTGGTACTCCCTTCTTTTTGTCTTCCCCTACCCACTGTTATCTAAAGTCCAGCTCTAGATCTTATCAGATTATTGTATGTCTGGATTGTTAGCCAAAGAACACACACACACACACACACACACAAGCAGTAACTAATAATGAAAAGTTTATTAAAATACAGAGAAAATCACAAGGGCATCAGTTTCTCACCAGTCCTTGAGGAAGGTATAAATCTCCATAAGGAACAGGCTTACAGAAGGTTATATAGTAGTGATAACAACATAGTTACAGATATGATAAACACACAGCATTGAATAAGGCATGTAAATAAGGCATCTCCCTTGGGCAGTTACTTTGGAAACAGAATTACTAATGAGTAAGAAGAACAAAAAAAATACTCTGTCATCAATAAATTACAGACAAAGAGAATGCTGAGTAACCAGAAATACACGCAGCATAATACCTAAGTATAAGGCACAAACTACATATGATTATATGAGACTATAAGAATGTATAACAATCACTGATGATCCGAAAAGGCCCTCTTATCAGTGATATGGGTCAGAATACATATGTATAAAATACATAAAAGAAAATATAACCTAGGTAAATTCATTATATTGAGGCATAATGTATCATGCATGATGAGTGTAAAACATAAATCATAAAAGTAAAACAACATGTAACATGATGTAAACATAATATACTGTATAGTAGCATTGGTTGCTGATCCTCAGGCAGGCTCCCGATTGGTTCCATTGTGCTACGGCTTTTCCTGTGATTGGCCCACGCTCCCAGTTGCTTCTCTAGCTGCGGCTTTTGGGCTCTGGGCTTTCCTTGCTATGGGTCTGGATTACATGTTATTTGAGGTGCAATTTAATGAATTAAGCTTGGTTTGTTGTAACTGTGGGGAAATGAAGTGCATGTACTGTTTAGCTGCTGGGACAAGAAGTGAATTTGCACTGTTTTTTTCTACTTGCTCTTTTTCCCCTTTTTTTCCATTCTTACACCCCTCTGCCTCTCCACTTCCCTCCCCCTCCCTGAATCTTCTTGCTAAAATTTTCACATGCTAATTTTGTCTTTCAGTGGTGCCTGAACTAGCTGAGTTCTCTGGTAGTCCACCCCCCCGAAACCACTTAACTTTTAACTGCTGCTCTTTCTCCCCACCCGCCAATTTACTTAATCAGTTGGCTTTTGTTCCCTGCCCTATTCTCCTAGCTAACTCTCCTCTCTTATTTCCTTTTTAAGAGCCCTTGGCAGGGCTGCCCGCTCCACTTTCACTGATGGTCATGGCTGGGAAAGTCAGTCGGCCGCGCGCTCTCTCCTCTGCCTGGGAAAACTCCTCCTGACTGGGTTAAGCCTGTCTTTTCTCTCTGGGGACAATCCAGAAATGATTTGGTTGCTGATCCTCATGCAGGCTCCTGATTGGCTCCACTGTGCTATGGCTTTTCCTGAGATTGGCCCGCGCTCCCAGCTGCTTCTCTGGCTGCAACATTTGGACTCTGGGCTTTCCTTGCTACGGGGCTGGAGCACATGTTATTTGAGGTGTAACTTGTCCCGCACCACCCACCCTGACCCCAGCCACTATTAAATATGTCTCTGACTCCACCCATCACCTTTATATTGGCTAGTTACTGTCATACTAGCACTCTGACTGCTGTTAACTCCCCCTCCATAAACTAGAACTCTTCCTCCACTGCTGCACCCTATTCCTTGTTTACCGTCTTTTTTCTCCTTCTCTACGCCTAATCCTTGTCACTCCCTCATCTCTTATCTCTGCCTCTCATTTGCTGCTTGCAGTCCTTTTCCCCTTGCTGGGTCTGTCCACTCTGCCTGTTCTTGCCTCTCCCTCCTAGTCCTCTGGGTACATTTTACTTGTAGCTAACCATCTGCTCCCAGTTATGAGTACTCTCTCGTGGCTAATGATTCTATAATTCCTCATTCTCATCTGCTGCTGTGTGGATAGTCTAATAGCAGTGTCCTTGCACCACCCAACTGGCAATAGCTATCTACCGCCACCCTGCTATATCAGACCTGACTCTACTCCAGTGCTACTCTACAACCCCTGTGCTCCCAAGTGTGAAGCTGCACTGCTGGGGTTCTGGCTCCATAAATGCCTTCGTACACCGAATGGTACACATCTCCTTGAAATGTTCTCCTCATGTGCAATAACCTGATCTCACATTGCTGTCCTCCTCCTTTTGGTCCAGGCCGGGGATATAGAACTCAGTCCTGGCCTGCCTATCACACCACCCTCTCCCACCCTTCTTTATCCATACCCATGATTAAAGGCTTAAGAATTGCCCACATGAACATTCGCAGCTTGCACCCTGAAATGGCTGAACTGCAAGCCTGCACTATTCAAAAGTCTCCTGACATCCTGTGCATTTCTGAATCCTGGCTAAAACCTGCCATAAAACAACATGTGGTATCTATACCCAGTTATAGCATCCTTAGAAATGACAGGCTAGGAAGGGGGGGGGCATATTAATCTACTCTAGGGCTGATCAGGACGTAGTTAAACTTCATATTCTGGACCTGGCTCCCTCTCCTGCTGAGTCTCTCTTCATCTCCGTTACACTAGGAAATGTCAAGAAACTCATCATTGGATTACTTACCCCCATGCCCCACCTCTACTAGTCTGCCACCTCTTCTAGTCTCTCTTGCCTGCCTTCCATGCCATGATCTAATACTTTGTGGAGACTTTAACCTCAATTGGTTGTACCTGATGCAGAAAAAATGCATGCCTCACTTGCCAACTCAAATCTTACCCAACCCCTCCAAGATCCTATGCATATTAACCCCAAATTTGGAACCCATACCCTACTTGATTGGATGATTACCAATTACTTGCAGAAGATCAAATCGACAGGTATACTTCCTGATTGTATAAGTGATCATTCTCCCACCTTCTGTGTGTGGAGAAACAACCATCCCAATCCACCTCCTAAACTCTCACTTATTCAGGACATGTTCACATTTGATGTTGACAGCTTTATCTCCTCTCTCAATAACACTGAATGACACCCCATCAGCACACCCCTGATATAAATCAGGCCCTAGACTTCCTAACTGACGCCTTTTCACAGACAGTAAACCAACATGCACCCCCTTGAAAAAATGCAGATCCAAGGGTGTCAAGGCCCCATGTATTACTAAGGAGATTAGGATGCAAATGTTCCTTCATGACAAAGCCTGGTACATGTACACAAATAGTGGATCTATCCCTAACTGGCAAACAAACAGACAACTCTTCAACAGTTGCAAAAAAGCACTCTAGAAAGCTTGGCACCCCCATTTCAAATCTCTTCATGCAGAACACCTCAGCAATCCCAAGGAATTTTGGAGGCAAATTAATTTGCTAGTAAAAGGTAAAACTGTGGAAATCCATAGTGATATCCCTGTCAATGGATCTACCCTTGATGACTCTGCATCTTTTGCTGCGAGTTTTAATCACTTCTTTACCGACCTTCATAAACTCACCTCTCTCTTTCATGACTCCACCTCACAAACTTCTGCTCCTCCAACTACCATAGGGGAACGTCCTGAGTTCCATCTGAAATTAGCCACACTCAAAGAAGTGGGACAGCTTCTCTCCAACTTGAAACTGGATAGCTCCCCGGGACACAAAACCCTACAAACAAAATTTCTGAAGTTGGGTGCCCCAGCACTCGCCCGCCCTGTTCGTGACCTCTTTAACTAGTCCTTCCCCTCTAACTCCAGTCCTGATAAATGGAAGGTGGCAGCAGTTGTCCGAGTGCATAAGGGAGGTACCAACTCCATTGTAGACAACTACTGTCCTATCTCTATCCTCTGCCCATTGGCCAAATTCCAAGAACTCATTGTCTATAACCTTCTCCAGGACTACCTTGACTCTCACAACATTCTCTCCCCTTATCAGCATTGCTTTAGAAGAAAACATAGTACTCTTACCACCCTGTACCCTGTTAAAAGTTATATCCGACATATTTCATGCCATAGACAAAGGCCTCACCACAGGTGCCATCTTTGTTGATCTCACTAAGGCATTTGATCTAGTGAATCATGATCTCATTCTCCACCAGATTCTTCTCATCGGTATGGATAACAGTACCCTGCACTGGGTCAAAAGTTATCTGACTGGGCGATCCCAGACAGTGAAGTGGGATGGCTCCCTTTCTGATCTCTGCCCAGTTACCCATGGGGTACCACAAGGATCCATCCTGGGCCCCATACTATTCTTACTCTTCATTAATTAACTCCCCTGGTTCTGTAGTGGTGCCTCTGTACATCTTTATGCAGATGATGCAATACTATACCGCTCCTCTTGTCACACAGACATTATTGACCATGACCTTGCCTCTGACTTTGCCTCCCTTGAATACTGGTTCATTCGCAATCACCTTGTCCTTAATGCTAAGAAAACTAAGTGTATGCTCTTCACACATCGTCCTATTCCTAATTTTCATCCCCCACCCCTTCACATCTAAACCCTTAAGGGTGATACTTTGAAGGTAGTGGACTCTTTTAAATATCTGGGATTCACTCTGGACCCCATGTTCTCCTTCAGCTCCCATACCTCAATGGTTGCCAAATCTTTTAATCAGAAACTAGGTCTCCTCTACCATAGTTGTCCACTGCTCACGTCTGTCTCATGCCAGAAAATTGCCTCCTCCTCCCTTCTACCTCTCTTAACCTACTGTGCTCACCTACTTCTCCCTACTAACTCTGCCTCCATGTCCCTCTTCTCTCAGGCATACCACAGGATTGGAAGGTTTGCCTTGGAGGACAAAGTCCGTTCACACCACTGTCATGTCCTCGCCTCACTAGGATGGTTTACTTACATTGATAAATTAAGATACTCCTCCTTGAGCCTCATATTCAAGCTCATCCATGACTTTACACCTCCTTGCCTTGACAAACTTGTGTGTCTCCAGCAGGCACTGTGCACCCTTTGCTCGGCCTCACTTCCCCTTCTTGTCATACCAAAACTACATTTGACCACCTCAAGGAGATCCTTCTTATTCTCTGCTCTCTCTCAGATTGGATCTCTCTTTCTCTGACTATCTTGTCTTGCTCCTCTCTTAAGTTGTTCCAATCAAAGTTGTCTGCCTCATTATCCACCTCTTCACCCTGTTCTTGCTTCATCTGAATATGTTCCTCCCTTATCACCCCTCCCCTCACCTCCAAATCTACCCCTGATGTTTATTTCGCTACTTAATGATTTGTAGAAGTTATTATCTTGTGCCAATGCCTAACCCTGTTTTTATTTATCTCTTACCTGACAAACCTTGCTCAAGAAGATAGTGATTGCTTTGTTTTTGCGTTCTTCTATATGTCCAATGTTTTACCACCCTGTTAATTTGCACTGTTACTGTATGTAATCCATACCCAGTTCGCCCCTGAAAAAGGGACTGTATTGTCTCAGTGGACTTACCTGGTCACCAAAACTCAAATAAATAAATAAAATTAGCAGCAAAGCACATTCCTAATACCCATGCTTGTACAATGGGTACCTACATCTACATATTACTGCAAATAGCAGTATCACAGTATAAGTGACCAGGAATACATTGTAATGTGTATGTGGGATAGTAGGGGTGTGTAACCCAGACATGACACCACTTAATTCCTACCTACATGCAATGCCTCCCCCTTGAGCCTGCCTCCCAGATTCATTGTGGATAGCACATTATAATGGCGACAGAAATTGAGTAACTCAGTTTTGAGAAACTTAATTTAACTGCCTGTGATGTGAGCTACCG
The DNA here is from genome assembly GCA_016271365.2 of Neoceratodus forsteri. Taxonomy (NCBI): domain Eukaryota; kingdom Metazoa; phylum Chordata; order Ceratodontiformes; family Ceratodontidae; genus Neoceratodus; species Neoceratodus forsteri. The sequence goes on from CM057452.1 coordinate 788,848,126, forward strand.
TGAAACGGAAGCGAGGTGCAGTTATAATGTTAAATGGCAGATAAAAACAGTGAGATACTAGGAGGGCAAAACACTAGAAGAGGAGGGTTCTGGAAGGAGAAGATATCTGGGGCTTAGTGTAATGGTGTGCTGCTGAGCCATCATTCTGGTGTGGTGGTGAGGGTGGTGGGCTACAGTGAGGGGGGGTTTAGGGCTGGGAAGGGCTTCTATTTTTTTGAATGAGTGCTGTACTTAATTTTTTTTTTTTGGTTTTGTCTGAGTTTTTCCCCCTTCCCAACATGCACCCTCCTGGAGTTGAGAATCATAATTTAGGGGGGTGCAGGGGGCACATCCTCCCCCGCATAGATACATTGATTTTCTGTCACCATTTTCAGGTTCTCTGGAGAGTGTACATCACAATTTTGATTTTCAGCGATGTACAGTGATCACTGCAATGACATGGAACCTTTGTTGTGTAGGCTGTGTTTGTTGTGTACTGTGTGGCTATTGTATATACTTTAACTAGGCAATTCCATACTCTATATTGTTGATAGACTCCTAGCATTCTCTTTGGAACAAATACTTGCACTTGGCACTTACTTTGTATCTTATAGATATTTCTTTTTTTTTATTTTACTACATTCTACATGTGAACCTTTTTGTAACTGAATATGTAAGTACGTATCAGTATGTATCTTGCATGTAAACTGTCTGTAGAGGACTTCCTTGTAAATTAGATTGTTTAATGGAGTCTTCCTAGTGAAATAAACTTGAAAAAAAATACTCCAGAGCAGTGCATCAGATTTGGGCATAAACCAACTCAGTTACTATTCAAATTTTTCCCGGATGAAGTTCTGAACCCCCTCAAAAAATAGTCCAGATTTCTCTCCCCGACTCCATTCAATTCAATACCCATCCCGTATGGGTCGAGAATGTGCCAAAAGGCACAGAAATGTGAAAAACACATCAATATTTTAGTCCTTCCACCTTCTCTAATTCCCATGTAAAAAAAAAAAAATACTTTTGCTTACTCAGACATCTGGCCAGAACCTGCAGCCTGGCCCAGTGTGCCACCAGCCCAGTTTTCAGTCTGCTCCTCCTCCTCCATCCTTCTGCCAGAAGCTGGATGCTAGAAACAATTGTCCCAGGTCCCCAGTGTGGTCCGTGACCAGATCACCTCACCAATAGAACCCACCCAACCTGTGTTGCTTGCTTCTTGCTTGATTGCTACCATGGCTGATTCCGCACTGCACTGATCAAGGTCTATGAAGGTTGCCCACACCTCTTTCACTGCTGCTGCTGCTAGACCTAGTTTGTTGCCACAGGGGGCTGCTCCTGTTTTATTTGTGAGGCGAGCCTAGTTGAGTAAGTAGGTAGCCTAGTTTCGAGTTATCTTCTAGCTCACCCCCAGCCCATTCATCCACCAAGGGAGATGGAGACTCACTAAGAGTAGACCGACAAAAATATGCTGCCACAATGCTGGTATCGAGAGTTCAGTGCTCACTGACTCGTGGCACATGATGGTGGCACCGCTAATAGGTGGAGAGAGTGGACAACACAATATAGACACAGTTGAGTCAGGAGTGCATCTGCAGCATGAGTGCACACAGGATGGGGGGAAATTTGTGCAAAAGATTAAATCCATATTTAATGACATTATTGCCACACCATATGAATAACCTAGGCACAAATATGTGTTGAGGGGGCAATTGCCCCACTCTGTCCTTCCTAAATAATACCAGTGATTTATGGTAGAAATTCATTCTCATGTGCTAATATCTGTAAAAGTAAATACGATGGTTTCCACTGTGTTCTGAGGTACTGTATCTCCATGTTTCAGGACGTGTTCTGATCATCATGTTAGTGACCCTCATTGTCCCTAATTTTTAGTGTCTATGTCCCTCATTTCAGTGACAAAATGTGAGGTATGGTGCATGCTGTTACTGGGATGGGACAGTAAATGACGTGGTGTGAGTTTTTACTATTTGCAGATGAAACTCAGCCATATTTGTCATATACATTGGATAGGTAGGTGAATGTCTTGACTCTGGATCAATTCTTTCCGGAGTTTGTGGACTGGATGGCTTCTACATGGCTATGCTTTAACCCAAACAAGAGAGATCTGTTTCTGGAGGAACTATGTTTTCGTGGGTTGGTATACTGCCTTACTGCTATCTTAAAATGGCACAATTCTAGCTGCTGTGAAAAGGGTAAAAAATCTAGCAATCATCGTGGACTCTGACTGATGCTTGAACATTATGCGATGGCCATGGCTGGCAGAGGATTTTTCCAACTCAGGAATTTCTCCCAGATTAAATCCTATTTGATTCAAGAGGCTCTGGAAATGCTGATTCACAAGCTCATAATCTCAAGACTGTAATTCTCTTTACCTAAAGTTATTTTGGAGGTCGGTACACTGCCTACTGCTGGAGCCGAATGCTGCCGCCAGGCTGTTTATTGAGTCATCGTATATGGAGCATATATAATCAGCAAGGTGTCACTCAACCATGAAGATCATGTTAACTGACAAAGCCCTGCACAGATGGGGACCAGAGTACCTCAAAGGTCTCTTGGCCTGATATACTCTGAATTACCCACTCTGCTCCTCTGAGGGTATTTTTCTGTCTGTCTTGAGGGCATGTCTTAAGCCTTCTGGTGAATGGGCATTTCAGTGGTGGTCCCACTTATTTGGAGCTCCTTGGCTTTCTTTCTTAGGAGCTTCTCTTCAGTGGAAACATTGAAAAAGGACCTGAAAAGTTATTTATTTATGCTAGCAATCAATTTGTAGGTCATGGCACAGGCTCAGAACTTTAACTTTTCCTAATATGTTCTTTTAACTTATTTATGGTCTGACATATCTTTGCTATGTTTGCTGATATTTATACTTGCTTTTGAATTTTGTGAAGTGCTCTGAGCCCCAGGTGAATGGGGTGCTATATAAAAAATGAATGCCTTGTCTTGCCCTACTGTGGTACTGAGATGATAATATGACACGACAGGCTGTAGCATGTTGGGGATACCCACCTGCCCAAAGGATAGCAAGGCCCATCGAAACATGCAGAAGAAATTACAGCCCATGAAGGGTCTTATCACACTTAACAAATGGGCTATGTTGTCCCAACACAGCCCATTTTCTAAGTGTAATAAGATTGGTGTGTTTTGGCAGTTATGCTCATGCTACCAGCAGGGCACAGGGACTGCTAAATAAACTGCAAGCAGGGAACACTGAGTCACCTACTGGCTCGTATTTTTTTGTTACTAGACAGTGTTGCCTGAAACAAGTATGGGTAGAGAATGCTGTCAGTCAATCACAGGCCAACATTTCTGTTACCTATTGTCTAAAGTTATTTAACATATTGCATATATTCTAGTGCCTGTTCACATGTGATGCTTGTCCATCTGCTATTGCTAAGTACAAATATTATTGTTGCCGTGTGTATATCATACACTGTGAGTATACTGACTCCCATAATGATCTATGATGACCTTCTGCCTAACATTTAACTTTCCATCTGGCCTTTAAGAATAGGTAATGTAGATTTTGGTCCTTGCCATTTATATGAACCCTTTACTATTGGGGAAAAATCAGTTCATGGGGCAACTTTGTCAGCTTTTTTAGGAAAGGGAAAGGGGAAATTGTTTAGCAGGTAAGGCACACTAAGCCAAAATGTGTTTCCAGGTGCGACCTAGGAGCACAAGGAAGTTAAGTGACTTGCTCAGAGTCTCACTGTATGCCAGTAGGGGCTGTGGGATTCAAAGTCAGGTCTCCAGGTTTGCAGCTTAGAGCCCTAAACTGCTGTGCTATACTGAATTTTTTAATTATAGTTCATTTTTACGTTCGCTTGCGTGCATGCACAAGGAATGTCTTGGGAGAATGGGGCACATTGGAGGTGTGCCTGTCCTGTGCAATCCCCTGCTCTGTTGAGCAGGTGTGGCGGTCCTGCACCAATCGATGCGGTGCTGTGTATGACAGCGGTGGTCTTCTCTTCAAAGAAAACCACCGCTGTGTGCTGGCAGCAAGTCACACCCCCCAAAATCTTTGGTGCCACGCTGGGAGCCCACCCCAGCGTGGCAAACATCCTGCGTCATCTGCCGACAGGGATACCCAATCCCCCATCAGCTCCACCTCCCCCAAACAGCTTTCCTGCTGCCACACTGGGAGTCCACCCCAGCGTGGCAAACGCCCCGCCGCCTGAGTAAAAAAAACCTGTAAAAAGAAAATGTTCCATCGCTGTCTCCCACCCCTCCCACAACCCGCACCCACCCACTGGCACCCTGCCTCCCCACACCCCCCTCACCCCATACTTACCTCTGGAGCTCGGCGCGGCGATCATCGCTGGACCGGGAACACGTCTGCACTCTTCAAAGCCGACCGCGAACTGAGGAAATGCCGGTAAGCTGTATAATGGGCTAGATAGGTTTTTTTCAACTTTGTTGCATATCTCAGGCATTTTTTGGAATTATTGCACCAAATTTTCAACATGGGGTTTTTGGGACCCCTTCTCATGAATTCTGTCACTGTCATGGCGTTATTCGGGCCCGAAGGGTGATTTCACAGTCACTGTGAAAAATCACCTTTTGGTCCCAATTAACAAAACAACAGTGCCAGCGTTCATAAGGTGGGCTCTCAAAAAGCCTATTTTGAAAATTTGGTGGAAAAATTCCTAAAAATGACCGTTTTACAAGTGTGCATTGCGCAGTTCCTACACAGGCTCGTAAGTTCATGAATTTTTAATATTTTCACTCCAGATTTTCAACATTGCCATTTTACCACACCTTCTTATGAGTAGTACAGCTGTCATTTTTCACAACTCACCCAAAATGTGTTTCCGCCCATGTAGCACACAATGGCGCAGTCGGTGTGCGAAATCAATGTATGGGACACATTAAGAAAATCACAGTGACACTGTTCATGAGCAGAGGTCTTAAAATGGCTATGTTGAAAATTTGGTGAAAAAATTCCTAAAAATGACTGTTTTACGAGCGTGCGTTGCGCAGTTCCTACGCACGCTCGTAAGTTTGTGAATTTTCAATATTTTCACTCCAGATTTTCAACATTGCCATTTTACCACACCTCCTCATGAGCAGTACAGCTGTCATTTTTCACATCCTGCCCAAAATGTGTTTCCGCCCATGTAGCGCATAATGGCGCAGTCGGTGTGCGAACTCAATGTATGGGACACATTAAGAAAATCACAGTGACACTGTTCATGAGCAGAGGTCTTAAAATGGCTGTGTTGAAAATTTGGTGAAAAAATTCCTAAAAATGACTGTTTTATGAGTGTGCGTTGCATAGTTCCTATGCACGCTCGTAAGTTTCATGGAATTTTCAATATTTTCACTCCAGATTTTCAACATTGCCATTTTACCACACCTCCTTATGAGCAGTACAGCTGTCATTTTTCACATCTTGCCCAAAACGTGTTTCCGCCCATGTAGCGCACAATGGCACAGTCGGTGTGCGAACTCAATGTATGGGACACATTAAGAAAATCACAGTGTCACTGTTCATGAGCAGAGATCTTAAAATGGCTATGTTGAAAATTTGGTGAAAAATTACAAATGATCAATGGCATAGGTGTTGGCTTTCTTGCCACAGATCTTTTAATGATAAACGTAGCTCGCTCTTTCAGACTAAAATTCTTCATTTATGGTATAGGATGCCAACTGTATTGCATAAAATGAGATTAGGGATAATGACAACTGCTGGCGCTGTAACTCGCCTAATGGCGATTTACTTCATATTTTATGGGATTGTCCCTCCATACGAAAATTTTGGCATCAGATTCATATATTTGCAATGAAAGTGACTGGTCAACCCTTTGTATTAGATCCTAAACACTGTATACTTGGTATTTTTGACCCTCATCCCTATAATATTCCCCAATCCTTGAACAGATGGTTAACCATACTTTTTCTTCTAGCTAAACGTAGTATACTTATGAATTGGAGATCTAATATAATCCCTACTCTCCCTGATATTCTTAATCAGTTATCTCAATATGCCTCCCTGGATCGTATGACACACATTTCTCTCGACCGACTCTACATATATAATAAATGTTGGCAGGAATATTTTAAATATTTGGATTCATCTAGCCAATCTGGCACTTAAAGTATGGATTGAAATACTTTATATAATCTCTCTCTCCTTTTATTGATATCCCCATTTCTCAGATTGTGGTCTCGCTTTCTACTTACTTGATACTCTCTTCTCTTTGCTATTTCTTCCTCTTCTCTTGTTTTCTTAATCTTTTCTATATAAGCTTTAGTAGCACTCTAACGATATATACACTGTAGTAATGTACAACTATGACTATGCATATCTCCTCTTTTAACTTATACTTCTTCTATTTTGCTGTATATTATGTAGTGCTAAGCCTTTTTTTTCCCATTATAATATTGTAACTGTTCTAGTATAGGTAGTTAACCCATAATTATTCTATTACCATTGAATAGTCTTTTTTTTCCTCCTTTGTTAGATGTTATGCTACTTAGTTTATCATTTATATAACCTTATATAGTATTGTTATAGGATATACTTGTTGTTGGTTTATCTTTTAAATACTTCAATAAAAAGATCAACTGCAAAAAACATTTGGTGAAAAAATTCCTAAAAATGACTGTTTTACGAGCGCGCGATGCGCAGTTCCTACGCACGCTCGTAAGTTTGCGAATTTTCAATATTTTTACTCCAGATTTTCAACATTGCCATTTTACTACACCTCCTTATGAGCAGTACAGCTGTCATTTTTCACATCCTGCCCAAAACGTTTCCCCATGTAGCCATGGCGCAGTCGGTGCAAAATCAATGTATGGACGATTAAGAAAATCACAGTGACACTGTTCATGAGCAGAGGTCTTAAAATGGTTATGTTGAAAATTTGGTGAAAAAATTCCCAAATGACTGTTTTACGAAGGCATGTTGCACAGTTCCTAAGCACGCTCGTAAGTTCGCGAATTTTCAATATTTGCACTCCAATGACTTCCAAATACCTAAACAGCACATAGAAGCAAGCAACATTCGGCATTTACAAATGCTTGTACTTCTTTATCACTGATTTTTTTAAGCCATGTCCAAGTGCCAAATACCACTGCAAATACCTGCAAGCGAACGTTCGGCATTGACAAATGCTTGTTTAAACAGTCATAGTTAAATAGACTGCTAATACAATTTCTTTAGTAGTTATTTTCAAACATTAATTTTATTGTTGGCAGGCCCATTTTATAAATTGTTAAACTATCTAACTTATTGGAATCACAAAGTGACCTTTCACTTAATACTTGACCTCTTATGTTTTTTTCCATATTGTTCAAACAACTATTGTGCCTTTCCACATGTATGAACCGATGAGTATTAGGTTTTGGGCTGATCAGCTTGTTTTCCTCCCTCTGTGTTAATCTGACAGTAAACCAGGCTACTATTTACAGTAAACTAGCACAGACTGCATTAACTCGTTTGGCTTACTAAGTGCAGAGTGTTGAAATTGCACCTCCCCCCCACCTTGATTCTGGAAACAGGTGTTGCAGTTTTGTGTCTCAGCCCAGTTTAGAGTCGGGAATACATACAGTATGTCAGTAAATTGTACCGATCGTGCAAATTAAACTCGGGGAGTGGGAGTCTGGCAAATGTACATCGGGCACATACATGTCAGGCAATCATACCAGACCCACTGGCACTGATGTAGTTTTGTCCAAATATTAGGCTGTGCCGCTGCAGCTTTTCACAATAAGTGCTTATATGAAATTGGGTATTTTCTCTTTTTAGACACATATTTGCTTCTTGTTTAACACTTTTACACTTAGGTAGTGGTTATTTGTTTATTTCACTTTGGTATATGAGCACTTAGTATTTGATATGTACCTCTTTAAACCATATTCGTTTAAGGGGTGTTGTGATGTTAGTCGACCTTCCTGATGAAGTGCACATGAATAAGACCAGTCATGGCACAGAGTGATTCCTTGTCATCTTCACTGGGCACTCTGTGAGTATTTTTTTCATTTCATTATGAAATATCAATGCATTTGTACTGCAGCTAGTGTATGATGCTGAGTTCTGATGCTTTCGTGAACTGATTTAATTCTGAGGACATCGGCAATGAAGCATCTTGGCTGATTTTGGCCACTCGAGTACATGCCTTGCACTAGTGGTCCAACATGACTTAACTTCCTATTCCTATTAGGGCTGTGCAAAATCCAAATGGTATTTCCATAATACCACAAATAGTAGGGCTCCTGAATATTCTGGAGCCCTTCCTGAAAAAGGGACTATTTGTATTTGAAAAAGTATTTGGCCACCTGCAAAAGAAAAAAAAAGAAAAAATAACATCCCTCCTCCCCCAGACCCATAAAAACAAGTAAAATGTAAACTCCATCCCCCACTCTATATCAGAAGCCCAATCACACCGTCCATCCTCCAGCACCTACAATTTGTTATATTTGTTACAAGATTTATTAAAATATTGGTCAAAATACCTAATTGTGCCCTCAGCCACCACCTCCACAACCAGTTGCATCTTTAATCTAAATGCTAGATTGCTTTTAAAGAAATATATTTATATCTCCCTCACACAGCCCCTACTCACTACAACCCGTAGCACCCAGTTTTGAATATGACCTAGTGAAGGTGACCAGCTGGACTCACCTATGCCACCCACCTTCTCATGAATGAAAGCACTCACACACTTCCTAAAGTAAAATCATCTGATCACGTGACAGCTGGTTTTACTGTAGCAAGTGTGAGAGCACTTTTCTTCATAAGAAGGAGGCCATGGAGGAGGGTAGGCTGAGATGGTCACCTTCTGCAGCTCATATTGAGAATTAAGTGCTGCTGAGTAGGAGGGAGTAGGGTGCTCTGTGGAGGGGGCATAAATTATATTTCTTTAAAAGCAAACTAGTGCTTTAGATTAAAGACAGCATCTGGTGGTGGAGGAGGGCAAGTTGAGCCAGTCATCCATCAGGGGATTTAATTACTTTTTAAATAAATATTGTAACAAATTGAGGGTGCTCGAGAAGGAGGGTGCAACAGAGCTACTGATAGAGGGTGGGAGATGGGTTTTACATTTTACCTGGTTTTGGGCTGGGGGAACTGTTTCTATTTTTTTATTTGGCTGCTGAATACTGAATATTTGCCCAAATAGTCGGGAAAGGTATTCACACAACCCTATTTCCTAAGTGGCTCCAAGTGCAGGCAAATACCCAGTCAGTTGTACTGTATGTTACCAATAAAAAACAAAGTGCAAACTTAAAGTGATTTAAAGTAGGTTCACACACACTTGTTTTGTTATCCTCTAATAATGCTATTCACCATTCACTAAGTGCTAGTACTGTACCGGTAATATGATTATAGTAATATAACTTTTTTATTAGTTATGTGTTTTTTTTTTAATTATGACAAGATAACATGATTTATGATAGTGAATGTTTCTGTGTAGAACAATTAGTCTGCATTGCAGCATGGTGGGTGCTGGTGAGACCAGCATTGCCCCATGTATGTTTTATAGATCCTGTCTGAAATATTGCTTTCTAGCATTATATTTAAGTTTTTGCTCAGATGGCAGCACAAACATGAATTAACATCAAGAAAGCTGCAGAGAGCAGGATTTATCTTATTGAGAGATGTCTTACTCTAATTCAAGGGCTAGCAGCTCAGTCATGGGAGACTAGTGTTTTTTTTTGGGTCAGAGCAATGGCTTCCCCCAGCAACATGCTCTGAGTCAGATATTATGTCAAAGGTACCCACCAAACCAATTCCTCAATTAAATCCTTTCTTATAGAGTTCCAGGGATAGTTAAAGGCTCCTTTGGTAAAATCAGTTACTTTATGATCCTGTACACACTGCAGAACTGTTTGTGAAAACCATTTTTAAAACCAGTTTATCTAAACCTTTTCAGTGCATCCACACTATTCAGTAAACATTTTTGATAATGATTTAGTGTGTCCACATTGCTGGTGTTAAACCTGTTCTCCCAGTAACTATTGCATGCTAATTCCAACATTCAGAACGGTGCTTGCCCATACACACTGCAGCTAGAACTGTTTTAGTTAAACTGTTACAGCTTAAAATGCTTTTACTCCTGTCCAGACATGTGAGTAAAACCATGCTAGCTCTAAAATATTTTTTTTAATGGTTTTAAGACTTGGTATCTAGCAGGGTTTTAAAAAGTTTTTGTTAAAACATTTTAAGGGGTTTGTAATCTAGAAGCAAAGAATTGTAGAAGGGGATTTAACTGTTTTAAGACACTTAAACAATTTTAAGATCCACAGGACCAGATATTCAAACCTTTGCACCTAGCGCAAATCCATAGCGCTAGAACAGCACTGGATTTCCCCTAGGCTGCAGTATTGAAAAGCCCTAATAGCACCAGTGCTGAATGGTAGCGCCAACGCTAATAGGTAATTGTATGCAGGGGCATGGACAGGAGAGCGCCCATGAATGCCAGCAGTGCAGCATATTCAAATGCATAGTGCCACACTACAGGCATCAGCGTGACCTGTAGCATAGTGCTAGATACTGCCAGACAAAAGCTGGCGGTAATGCGGCAGTGGCCCCCCCATTGTGGACCCCCATGTAGCTGCTGTTGAAGCCCTGGTAGTCTAGTGGTCCCACCTCCCAAGCACGTATCTCAACCTGTGTGTCCAATAAAAGTAAGCACATATCCCTGATAGTCTAGTGGTTCCTCCCAGCATGTATTCCGACCCCCGTTATGAATAAAATTAATCACTTATCCTTGGTAGTCTAGTGGCCCCCCACAAGCATGTTTCCCTACCCCGTTATGAATATAAATAAGCTATATTCCCTGGTAGTCAAGTGGTATCCCCACCCCCCAGCATGTATCCCAACCCTCGTTATGAATAACTTTAAGCACTTATCCCTGATAGTCTTGTAGTCCCCCCCAGCACGTTTCCCAACCCCTGTTATGAATAAATTTAAGCACTTATCCCTGATAGTCTAGTGGTCCTATCCCAGCACATTTCCCGACCCCCGTTATTAATACATTCAAGCACATATCCCTAGTAGTCCAGTGGTTCCCCAGCACGCTTTCAACCCCGTTATGAATATAATTAGCTTATTTACCCTGGTAGTCTAGTGGTCCCCGAGCACATTTCCAGACCCCGCTTTGAATAAAATAAGCACATTTCCTGGTAGTCTAGTGCCCACCTCCAGCATGTATCCCAACCCTGTTTTGAATACAATGAAGCACTTATCCCTGGTAGTGTAGTGGTCCCCCAGCACGTATCCTGACTCCCGTTTTGATTAAACTGAAGCACTTAACCCTGGTAGTCTAGTGGTGCCCCCCCAAGCATGTTTCCTGACTCCCGTTTTGAATACAATTAACCACTTATTCCTGCTAGTCTAGTGTCCCCCCCCCCATGGATCCCGACTCCCGTTTTGATTAAACTGAAGCACTTAACCCTGGTAGTCTAGTAGTCCCCCCCCAGCATGTTTCCCGACCCCAATTATGAATAAATGTAAGCACTTATCCCTGGTAGTCTAGTGGACCCTCACCAGATGTCCCTGATTTTACCTCAAACCTTTACACTGTCCCTCTTACAAATTGTGTTTCCATGACCAAACACTGGGGGTTGTAAGCATAACATAGTGTCACACATTAATGTTACAGACGTGTTCTTCCTTAAAAAATGCATTTTATACTACACCATTTATTCTACCAGCTTTCTGAGTGGATATCGCCATTTGTTAAGGTGTGTCTCTGATTTTAAACCTTTGTCCCTGATTATTGTAAGTCTTGTCCCTGATTTATGAGGCAGGAGGTTGAGAGGTGTGTTTGCAGTAGATGTGAGACAGCTCTGTGCAATCACACACAATGTTCTCCATCTGCAAGTTTAACACTGGCTTGCTACAGGGTCTAATGAGCTGCAGTTGCAGTTTGCACTTCCTTGTTGATATATTCAGTGCTGTCTTATTCCCGGGCTATTTTTGCCCTACACTCCCAGACCAGTTTGCCCGGCTTCCTTAGACTGTTATATTCAACAGGATTAGCACCAGGCTATTCCTTTTCGAATATAGCTTGCTTTGTGCTCAGGGCTCAGTTTGCCCACCGGGCAGTGCTAATTTAGCCCCAGGGCAAAGTTTTGAATATCTAGCCCACAGTGTGTACAGGGCCTTTGAGTGAAATTGTAAACTGCTCTAAAGTAATTAAAACAAAAATTGTCACCATGGAAGAGATGATGGATGCTGCTGAAAAGAATGGTGAAAAATTATCAGATCAGACATGACTGTACAGGGGATCATCAATGCCTCACTTAATGAATGGCTTGCTTGTGTGGGTAAGCAGAGAACAAATTTAAAAATTAGAACTCATTGTTGTTAAGAATTTGGTGCTGATCAGGTTGCCAGCACATGTACCTACTGTGCATCTTCTTTACTGCTATCATTCTGTAATTTCAGTTCAGTACTCTATCATCTGGTATTCACTCAATGGTACAGCATTTATTAATGTATTTATTTATTTTCATATTAATTAATTTATTTTATTTTTTTTTTATTTTATTTTTCCATGCCTACATTGGTTGGTTACTCAGGATCCTAGACTGTGTGTTGCAACCTGTCTGCAGGTATGCAATGAGGAGGAGGTGGGTACAGTATAATATAACAAACTTTACTGAAAGTTACAGAACAATACACAAGTCAATACAGGGATTGCAATACTTATAAGAGTTCATTGCAAAATACAATGTTAATGAACCAGTTAGGGCACAACTGAAACACCAGAAAGGTACAAAAATGTGGCTTTAGTGCTTTTTAAAGGAAATGTGTTGAGAACTGTTATTCTTTTAAATATGTGCAGCCTGTGGCATTAATCCCTTACTGTTTTTTTCAGTTCTTTTCAAAAGCAACAGGATGACAATTTTAATTAGTTTCCCAAGTCAGTGTGAAAAAAAAACTGTTCAGAGCCATCTTACAGGTCATGACTCCAGTCAAGCAATGCATCATGGAGTTTGGTGATGTAATGGTGCTTTGTTTTCAACTCTCTTGCTTTCAGTTTCTCTCAAGGCAGGCTGTTTGAATTTCAGTGCCTGTGTTCTTCTTCTAGTGCTGGTGCCAATTAACTTTAAATGGCAAGGCAATGCAAGACAAGGCAAGGCAAAGTTTATTTTTTGGCACCGAATCCTGGAGGCTCTGGGCGTCTCACAATCAGAACAAGCAAGTGAAATAAAATAAATGGATGAATACAATTAAAATGATAGTAAAAATGAATAATATAATAAAATCCATAAATAGATAAGTTAGAATAATTACACTAGGTTAGAGAACTACATCCAGGAAGGCCAAAGAGAACAGATGGGTCTTTAGACAGCACTTAAAAGCCTCAACTGTGGGGGCCTCCCTGATGGATGTGGGCAGCACATTCTACAAAACTGGGCCAGTGACACTAAATGCCCTGTCACTGGCAGTTCTGAGTCTAGTCCTGGGAATCTCAAGGAGACCCCTTGAGGAGGAATGCAGGGAGTGAACTGAAGTGGTCGGTGTTAGAAAATCAGTCAGGTAGCCAGAGCCTAGACCGTATAGGGCCTTAAAGGTTAGTAAGCTGCCGGCTTGGTGGCACTGAGGGTTGAGTTGCTGGGCACCTTACCTCATGCTACACCAGCAACTCAGATTCGGGAACAACCTTGGGTTGCTGGGGTGCTGGCATGGGGGGGGGAGTGGGAGCAGGATCAAGTGGCGGCTCTCCTCTCCCAGGATGGGGAGTTGCCCCGCCCATAGTCCTGCCACCACTGGATGGAGGTCTGGTGGCCAGCACAAGCGGTCAATTGTGTGACTGGAAAGGAGGGGATCCCCTAAAGCATGTGCGTGCATGCTTCCACATACACACATTGCATCAGGGATGCATGGGAATGGGCCAGGAGAAAACCTTTAAAAATCCCAACAAAAAATATATATAGAAAAAACCAAAAAGTTTAGTAAGCCCAGCTTGAAGATAACCCTCCACCTGACTGGCAGCCAGTGCAGTTCCCACAGCACTGGGGTTACATGACAGAACCTTGAAAGGCCTGTCAGCAACCTGGCAGTTGAATTCTGTACCAGCTACAGTCAGCGGAGGGTATCTCCTGAGACCCTGAGGTAGAGTGCATTACAGTAATAAAGCCTGGACATCACAAAGGCATGGATTAGTGTAGGAAGGTCCTCAGGCAGAACTAGTGGTTTGAATCTGATAATGTTCAAGTGATAAAAACCACTTTGGACTACAGATGACACCTGAGATTCAAATGTCAATTCATCATCCAGGAACATGCTAAGATCTCACACCCTAGAGGAGGCCAGCAATGGTGCAGGTCCCAGGAAAAGATCTGTTGCCACACTGGAGGCACTCCTATCATGCCCTCGGCCCAGTTCTAACATTAGAAACTCCATTTTGTCTGGGTTCAGTCTCAACCAGCTGGAGGACATCCAATCATTAATCTCGGCCAGGCAGATATTAAGAACCTCCACAGAGTTAGATGTTCCAGGGGCAAAGGACAAATACAAGTGGGTATCATCTGCATAGCAGTGAAAACCCACTATGTACTTCCTAATGAGCTCACCCAGGGGCAGCATATACACTACAAACAACATCAGCAACATGAGGTACTCTGTATGACAGGGGCCTTGGGGAAGAGGAGAAATTCTGCATCACTACCCGATGCTTCTTGCCAGCAAGGTAGGACTCAAACCAGCTGATGACAGTTCCAGCAAGCCCATAGTACTCTTTGACATGATCGAACAGCACAATGTGGTCTACAGTGTTAAACGCTGATGAGAGATTGAAGAGAACAAGAATTGACTATGTTGGGCCTCTCACAGGTAGTTACTTCTGCTACCCATATAAGGGGTCACTCATTAGATCTAGTGTTTCTACTGGATTTAGAGGTCATGCATTTGGGAGTGGAACCGAATGCATGGACAGACCATCATACCATAAGATTCAGCTTCAGGGCACCTCCAAATAGACCTGCCTCTACAGAGATGGTCCAGTATGGCCCTTTAAGGGGAGTTACCCCAGAGGGTCTATTGGCGGTACTGGATCTATCGAGTATTTCAAGTGAGTGCATGGGTCCAGGGGACCTCGTTCTTGCCTATAATAAGGCAGTGAGTGAGGCCCTGGACCTAGTTGCTCCTGTCCGTGTTCGCCCACTCACTCAGCGCCCAAAGACTCTATGGTTTGATGAGTCTTTAAAAGAACTGAGGAGAGTGGGGTGTAGACTAGAGAGGGCTTGGTGGAAATCCGGCCTTGATGCAGACAAACTTAGGCTGGTGGACCATTATGGTTCCTATCAATCAGCAATCACCCGTAAGTAGGCAGAATTCCAGTCTAGGGAGATTGCTGCTGCATGGAACCGACTGGCGCAACTTTTTCAGACTGTCGATAGACTGTGCAATCCACTCTGTCTGCAGTCTGGAAGAGATTTTTCACAAAAAAATATGATGAGCTTGCTCGGTTCTTCACAGATAAGATTGCCAACATCAGGTCGGGTATCGGCCAAGCTCCCTCTTTAAGGGTTTGCTGTGATCAGCGTGAGGAAGCAAACACCTCTGTTACCTGGTCTGACTTTGGTAGGCCGGAGCTCATGGACATTGTGAGGATTGTCCAGATTGTACGACCAACCAGCTGTAGTTTGGATCCGGGCCCTACGTCACTATTATTAGGTTTCGTACATACTATCTGTCCGATCCTTGCTGAAATTGTCTGGAAATCTTTGGAGCAGGGTATCTTTCCTGACCCCCTAAAGGAGGCGGTCATCTGACCACTCCTAAAAAAGCCTTCATTGAATCCAGACTGCTTAGCTAACTACAGACCTATCTCTAACCTGCCCTTTGTGGGTAAGGTTATTGAAAAGGAGGTTGCACTACAACTGGATGACCATCTTATAAATCACAATGTCTATGATACTCTTCAATCGGGATTTAGGAAAAGACATAGCACTGAGACCGCCCTTGTCCGGGTTTTAAATGATCTCCTGATTGCGAGAGATCGAAAGGCTTGTACTATTTTAGTCATCTTGATCTCTCTGCAGCATTTGATACTGTGGACCATGGTGTGCTTTTGGAGTGCTTGTGGCTTTATTGTGGACTGACTGGTACAGTTCTACATTGGTTTCCATCCTTTCTCACGGGTCGGAGGCAGAGGGTTGTCACTGGAATTTATTCCTCTGACACCATCTCCCTATCCTGTGGGGTGCCGCAGGGCTCCATTTTGACACCCATGTTGTTCGTCATATATATGCTGCCATTGAGAGACATTATTAGGTGACACAATCTGGGTTTTCACTGCTATGCAGATGACACCCAGTTGTATCTGTCCTTCAATCCCGGACAGGAAGATGCTATCTCTGTGCTTAACAACTGTCTATCCGAAATCAAAGATTGGATGAGTACCAGCTGGCTGAAGTTAAACCTGGATAAGACTGAGGTGCTAGCTGTGGACCCTGGTCACCTTGAGGTGGGTTGTAGGGCTGGGACTCCATCAGGCATATGGCTCGATGGTGTCCAACTCCCAACCTCAGAACAGGTACGTAATCTGGGCATTATTATAGACGACGGCCTGACTCTAAAATCTCAGGTGTCGGCCGTTGTCAATTATCATTTTACCATCTTAGAAATATCACTCGGGTGAAACACCTGGTTCCTCTGGCTGACCTTCCTACCTTGGTCCACGCCTTTGTGACCTCTCACCTTGATTACTGCAATGCCTTGTACCTAGGGCTTCCAGGGGTTGATATCTGTCGCTTGCAGCTGGTGCAGAATGCAGCAGCCAGGCTTTTGACTGGGACATCTAGAAATAGTCATATTATGCCTGTGCTGCGCAGACTGCATTGGCTGCTGGTTCAGTGGCGGATCATCTTTAAGGTCGGGTTACTGACCTATAAAGCCCTACATGAACAGGGACCACGGTATCTGCAAGATCTCCTTACTCCCTACTGTCCCTCTCGCTCACTCTGATCCACTGATGAGGGATTGCTAGAGATTCCCAGGGTTCATTTAAAGACATCTGGGGCACGTGCATTTTCTTACGCTGCCCCCACCCTGTAGAATTCTCTACCTCGCCGGATACGAGGCTGCCTGACCATCGAAAGTTTTAAATCTGAGCTAAAAACCTTTTTGTTTTTAAAAGCATTTAAAGATTTATTTTATTATTAATATTTATTATTATTTAATGTTATTACTGTACAGCGCTTTGGTTTCTGAAACGCGCTTATAAATAAACTTTTACTTACTTACTTACTTACATGTCACCTCTATCCTTCGCCCTTTGGAGGTCATTGTGCACCTGAACTAACACTGTTTTGACGCTATGTTTGGCTCTGAAACCAGACTGGAGTGGCTCCTATATGTCAAAGGTCATGAGGTGCTCCTCAAGCTGTTGAGTAACAATCTTCTCTACAACCTTTCCCAAGAATTGGAGGCTGGAGATCGATCGGTAATTCACCAGGATGTCTGGGTCGAGAAATGATTTTTTAAGAAGGGGCCTCACCAGAACCTTTTTCATGGAATCTGGGAAGACTCCATCTGACAACAAGCACCAGATGATCAGGATGAACACTGGGCCAATGTAACCAACACATTTAATCAGAAAACGCGAATGGTAAGTGCTTTATTTCTTTGGGAGACTGTAAATGTGTGATAAATGCTTTCAAAAAAGTTTGGTTTCATTTGTGTATTGTTGGGTTTACAATGGACTCCATTGCATTCACTTACATTCTTTAGAAATGCATACTTCGGAGTGTGCTATGGAGCTAAGATAAAACTACTGAAAGGTTTTTGGTTATTTTAGATGTATTTTATCTGCTTTTTGATCACTTACCTGTTCAAATCATGTTTTATTGTTTGGACCCTAGCATGCATTGTCTATCTGGCAGGGCTATTAGAAAATGCAAGCTTCTGTTTACTCCTTTTGGCAAAGAGAGACTATTTCACTTTGTTACAATTTAAAACTAAAGCATATTACCATGCTAGTACTGCACAAGTGTTCAAAATAAAGTTCCTGCAGGAGGTTTCATGTTGGAGTTTTACTGCTCTTTGAGTTGTTATGTAAATCTGCATCTGATTCCAGACAGCAGGCATTCTTCTAACTCATTGTTTGGCACAATGGCTTTTCACAGCTGTATTTATGGCAGATAAAATGTTACATAGAAATACAGAATATGAAAGGAGTAAATCCAGTTACACTAGGTTTTAACTTGTCTTTGCTTATTTTCTGTGATTTAATTCTGTGCTTCAGCAAACAGCATCTAAGTGGGTTATTCAGACATACTGTTTTTAAACTGCATACTTCACACTAGCAAACGTAGGCACATATATTCTTGTTCACCTTGTTCACCTATGCGGCATTGCTTAGTAATGTGTTTTAGTATACTGACTGTGTGCATGCGTTACATAGTAACATACATAGTAACATAGAATGGGACAGCAGATAAGTGCCTCTGGGCCCACCTGGTTCTATGTGATAACGATGATTGCAGAATAGCGATCACCGTTAGGGTGAATGTACATCGCCGAAAATAAATTTCGGCAATGCACACTCATGGCAAATGGGAAGAGGGTGCCTAAGATTTGTGGTATTTTCTTTAATGTGGGAGCTGTGCCCCCCCTGCACCCCTCCTACTAAAAGATTCTCAACTCCAGGGGGTGCATGTCAGGGAGGGTACTTAAAAAAATTAAAAGCCGCATGCTGGCAACAATTGTATCATGCCACGCCGGACTTGAACCCTGTACCCTGCACCACCCAACCAACCACCCTCCCCCCATGAGGGGACCAGCTCAGAAGCTGCCCACCACACCCCATCCCACATACCTTCCCCTTCCTCTCCCCCCACAAGAGTGATGGTGAGTACATCACATCGCCCTACCTCGCCCACCCAGGTATCAGGTTGCTACTCTGCCAGGTAGTCCTGAACAGAGGCACGTTAATTAAGTCGTAATTTTTGTAAGTGCTCAATTATAGTTGCCCTGCTCATTGGATAAATGCCCTCCTAGTCTGCCCATTTTTTTATCTTCATTTTTTTGCTGCTGACCCTACTTGTTCTGTGGCACTCCCCTTCCTTACCTCTGTGATTCTCTTTTGCCTGTTCTAGGCATTTTTGATACCCACTACTGCTTGTCCCCCACTAACTCTGCTGTAAAGTTGCTCCAGGTATCCATCACCCTTTAGGTAAAGAAGTACTTCCTCACATCCCTCCTCAATTTAATCACCACCAGAATCATAGCATCCCCCCTTGTTTCAGAGCACCTATTTCTCTGAAAGATATCCCCTCCTTTACCTCATTAACTTTGCATCAATCTTCCCCAACCCCGCTTCCCCCACCTCACCCTTCCCTGACCTCTTTTCCTTTGGTTGTAAGGCATTTTTATGTATCTATTAAAAGTGTGGTTTGCATTAGGAGATTTGCTTTTGTAATTGTGTATTATTCTATGTAAATACTTATTATTTGCAATATGAAATTTGTGTACACCATAGTTTGTGTTTATGTCACTTAAGTGTTCACCTTTTATACAGTAAGTGCAGGTTGCAATTCTCCAATTCATGCCTTCAGGAAGAGGACAAGATTGCTCGGAAATGATTGGCATTCAGTTTGGATGTACTGCACCACGTAGCTTTTAATAAACATTTTTCTTGAATCAGACATCCAAACATTTGGTTTGTTATTTTCCCGGAGTGTAGGCTTAGCATGCCCTTCTGTTCTGCTTGTTGACTTTTCATGCTCAGAGCTTGGTTACTCCATCTGGTTGCCACTTACACTTTTTTGCTGTTACCTTTTTAACTTATATGGTCAGTACAATAGTCCCAATTTCAGATTGGCATATAACCACTTCAGATGATGACAGTTTACAGTTCTTAGCAACATGCACACAGATTATTCACTTGATGAACCCATAGCCCACAGGTAAAATCTCACTCCTAGCCCTCATAGTCCCTTGCTGAGATTTCCGGTGATGTCATGATCCTGTGAACAGTCTGACAGGAACACTCTGAAAGGAATCATCGATTGATGTTTCTTAATCCACTGCAAATTTCCAGCTAAAGCAGATAATCTACTCCAGGGAGGCAAAATAAAGACATGGAGAGGTCAAGTAGGGATCTTTCACTGGTGGGGTCTTTGGGTGGCAATGTACTCACTTTGGAAGACTCTTAACAGTGACAGCTCCCAGCCACCATGCTTAACCCACTCCACCAACATTGAGGCCACAACCCACTCCCTCTACACACTGCAGTGACAGATGGATCTCATGTTAATAGAGATCAGGAGCTTTAGATAAAAAATGAAGTACACCACTGTAGCTCTTAGGACAGATATCAGCAAAATGGAGATGTGGCTCAACCCAGTGGATGATCAGCTCTAGGAACAGGACAGCCACCTTGATGCTACTGATCAGGCCATCCTGCAACTCCACACCTTGACACAAGAGCTCTGAGAATGGGCAAAGGATGCAGAATGCCATGCCCATAGAAATAATCTCAGGCTCTACAACATCCCAGAGGAAGCAGACGGGACAGGAATGATGGCCTTTTTGTCCATGATCCTTAGAACTGCCATAAAACCTTAAGCTGCAGCTGAGTGACCGTAGAACTGCCATAAAACCTTAAGCTGGAGCTGAGTGACACCATCCCTTCGGGCTGGAAATCTATCTTCGGGATCTGGCCCCACTTGATCATCCTGTGCTTTTTGAGCTACCCAAAATAAGAAGCACAGCTGGCCACCGACTGAGGTAGGAAGGAGCAGTATTGGTCACCAGCTCTGTTCTGGGATGTTATTGGGATGAGCAGGGTGTCAATGGTGGGTGGGGGATCTACTAGACTACCAGGGAAATGATTTTATATTTATTTGAAATGGGGGTCGGGATAGGTGCTGGGGTGGGGTACCACTAGACTACCAGGGAAACGATTTTATTATTATTTGAAATGGGGTTGGGATACATGAGGGGTGGGGGACCACTAGGCTACCAGGAACAATTATATTTGTATTTGAAATGGGGTAGGGATATGTGCTGGGGTGGGGACCAGTAGACTACCAGTGAAAAGTTGCTATTATTATTTGAAATGGGGGTTGGGATATGTGCTGGGGTGGGACCACTAGACTATCAGGAAAATGATTATGTTTTTATTTGAAATGGGGGTTGGGATACATGCTGGGGTGGGGGACTACTAGACTACCAGGGAAAAGATCTCATTTTTACTTGATCTGGGGGGCAGGGATTGTGCTGGAGGGTGGGGGGACCACTAAATCACCAGGCATTCCTTTGATTTATGGGGCTACCAGGGGTCGAAGATTGTGCTTGGTGGTGGGGGGACCATTAGATCACTAGGTATTTTTATGATTATTGGGGCTACCAGGGGTCAGGAACCATGCTGGGGGTGGTGAGAAACACTAGCCTACCAGGGTGCATACCTCTCAACTGTCCCTGTTTATGAGGGACATCCCTCATTTTACTCCTTGAAACTGCCCTGTCCCTCATCCTGAGTGTCCAAATACATCCATGTCCCTCTTTTCAGTGACACAAGAGCTGAGGGGTATGACAGGGTGTGTAACAAGCACACATGGGAACAGGGACCATGATGGCAAGGAAGGAATTGCCTGGCCCAGCCAGTCTGCCCTGTTCCCTATCTAATGGATATGCTGCATATCCTAGTGAACCTACAGCCTATGGCCTCCTACCCCCACCAGGTTCACCATATGTCTGTCCTGTGCATTAAGTCCCCCTACTGTATTTCACCCACTACTGCAGTGGGGTACCTATGCTGTTGGGGAGGGGGCATCCTCCAGGGCATGTATGGCCATGGTGGCCATTGGCAGTGTGTCTGTGTTTAGCTATCAATCTGTGTGTGTGTGTGTATATATATACACACACACACACACACACACACATATACAGGTTATGCTTGCACAGATGCATGGGTGAGATGTATGCACTGGCTGTGCCTGCCAGCACACAATTCCTGCTGTTTCCAGCCTGTACTTCCATTCCGACCAACAGGGGATGCTGTGGACATGCCTTTGCCTGTAGCGTGCAGCCTATACTTCCATTCCAACCATAAGGGGGAGCTTTGTGCTCCATGCAGTAGCACCTGGCAAACTGCATGGTAATGTATGCTAAGCAGCAGTTAATGAGATGCAAAAGTACCTGTTTGCCCACAGATTACCTAAGTAGACTCATTTGCATGGGAGCTTTGAATATAGTTCCCGTTTGCACAGGGCTAATCATTTTGCCCCAGGCTAATGTGTTTGCACTGTGCAGGTTAGCCCCGGTCAAACCTCACTTCAGCATACCACAGTTCTGCAGTGTGTGGCTTACACTGTTATTTGCAGTAGATGTGAGACTCTCTGTGCAATCACAAACAATGTTCTCCACCTGCAACACTTGCTTTCTCCAGGGTCTAATGAGCTTCAGTAGCAGTGTGCACTTCCCTGTTGCTATATTCCATGTTGTCTTATTCCTGGGATATTTTTGCCCTGCACTCCTGGCCCTGTTTGCCCTGCTTCCTTTGCTTGCTATATTCAGATGGATTTGCACCAGGCTATTCCTTTTGAATATAGCTTGCTTTTTGCTCCGGGCTAAGTTTGCCCATCAGGCAGTGCTAATTTAGACCCAGGGCAAAGTTTTGAATATCTGGCCCCATGCCTACAATGTCAACAACTTAAGGAACTCAGTCTACATACAGTAACTGCTCCCCTGATTGTCTCCCTGCACTGTACCTTAGGGGAGATATGGGACATAATATTCAGGTTAATGATGTCAAGGACATGCATCTGTATAAGGGACAAGGTCAGCACATGACTGTACAATGTACCATGTTGCACATGAAAATCTAAGACCATATTAACCAAAAAAATAAAATTGTTTTTGGCCAAAGATGAGATGTTGGCTAGGGAGCTTATATGGCAATGGGTTTACAGTGATTGACAAACACTTGTTTTTACCTGGCATGGGGGTGATGCTTATTGGCAACCTCTCTTTCAATGGTCTGATCTGGTGTTGATGTTTGGAGATGATGGAAGTTTTGTTCCTGGATGATTTGTCACATCATGATTTTGAGCAATGGTAGATGGCATAGGATTTTGCATATTGACTTTCTCCTGAAGTACTGTAACTTCGGGTTGCTGCAGAAAGTCTTGTTGCTTTAGAAGAAATGATGATGATATCAGATTCTGAAAATGCCATCTTGATGGTGTTGGATGTTCAAAACACCATAGTTGTTTGTATTAATTTGTTAAAATATCGTCTTGATTGTACATCTGTTCAGACATACCACATCCTTTGATGGCGTGAAATGTTCAGAATACCATAATCTCTCTTGAGATATTGTTGTATTTTTATATAGTAGATTTACATAGCAAACATTTTTCATCTCACATTATCAGACAATAAGATTACTAAGCTAAATTTTGCTAACCCTTCAGCTAGAAAATTAGATAAACATGTTTTTGCCAAAGGCAACAAAACTGAGTATGAACTCTGCCTTAATTCATTACATTTTAACACACACTAGTTTTGTTATGAGAAGTGCTAGAGACCACTAATGTTTCAGAAACCTCCACTGAGAAAAATCGATAATGCTTATGACACACTTGTTTTTGCATATTCAACACCACTTACCTGGTGTGTTCCAAACTAAGATTCCAGATAACATAGAATGTTTCACAAGCATAGAAAAACTACACGGCCATTTTAACCTTATAATGACAGACAGGCTTTGGCAGAAAATAGTGAACCATATTAAAATAGTAATACTTCCATTAAGTGAACAGGCCTATAATTCATGTTCAAACTTGACCTGAAAATCTGTGACCCTGTATTGCCCACGAGGTATGACAATTAGGATAATGCCTTTGGAGCTCATTGCAAAAGGGCTCACAGTTGTAACCCCACATGTTTTTGATTTAGGGTACTGGAACACATATCCTAATTGGATGAGAGGGAGCAGGCTCAAAAGCCCTTTGCAGACTGAAATTAAATGGATCCACACTTTGAACACAATGTCATCAAATGTCTTGAGTGTAGACCATGGGCCCAATTTTTAAAACCCAGGGAAGAAACAAGGTGCTTGCATCAAAGAGAAATAATGTAAGTGGCATAGTATGCCATACTGTGCATCATTCCTAATTTTAGAAAGGTGGTTGACTCAACCAGGGATCGGCGTGCACCAAAGTGACTTGTGCCACCCACCCTGGAGCACCATGGCATAAAGGGGGTTTAAGCAAGGAGCCTCCAGCAGCATCACCTTTTTGAATTCCAGAAGTGATCTGGAACCCCTCAGGCTTAGACCAGCCCAGGGTTGGTCTAAAGCCCCTTGCATGACTCCTCTGGCAGTGTTTTCCATCAATGAGCCCCTGTCTTTCCTCCCCCCACCGCCACCAACACTGGTCACCATGGTCAGCAAGCACATTTTTCACATTTTTCAGAATCTGAAGATACTGTAATATTTGGTGACTTTAACCTCCCTCATATTAACAGGGACTCATTCTCAGGACAGTCCTATGCTGAGAAAGGACTAATAGATGTGGTAGTTAGTACTGGATTACAACAACTTGTTACTGAACCCACTCGAGGTCCTAATATTTTGGATCTATTATTTACTAACATAGAGCAACAAATTAGTAATTTACAAATTTGGGATCCACTTGGGACCAGTGATCATTCATCTATTCTTTTTGAAGTTCAACAGTTTAAAACTACACAAAGGAAGTTATACTGTACAAACAATTATAATAAAGCTAATTTTTCTAAAATCAATGAATACTTGCAAAACATAAACCGGGAATCTAGTCTTCTTAATTGTACAACACAATAAGCTTGGGACTTCTTTAAAAACATTGTATATTATTTGGAAAATACCTTTATTCCATCTAAGAGGAAATTTAATAATAAAGGAAAAATTCCCCCTTGGTTCAACAAGATAATTAAAAATCAGATTAAAATAAAAATTTAACTTTTTAGGAAATTTAAGAATAGTTCTGTTCCATTTAAAACTACTCTATTACATAAATACAGACTATCTGTGAAAAACTTAAAAAATTCTATTAAATTGGCAAAAAATAAGCTAGAATTTAAACTAGCTCACACAAAGACTGTCACAAATCTCTTTTCTCCTATATAAATAGTACAAAAGGTGTATCAAGGACCATTGGTCCCATTATAACCAATGGCTCTTCTCTATCTGATATAGAAACCTCAAATCTCTTTAATAAGTACTTTTGTTTGGTCTTCTCTCAAAAATCACCTGTTAGTACCTTTAAAGTTCACCACATAGATTATCATAGGTTCTGTCCAACTGACATTATACAGGCTATCAAAAAACTAAAAAAAAAAATACTAGTCCGGGCCTAGACAGTATTCATCCATGGTTTCTGATCGAAACCTCTATAAATATTTCTATACCTTTGCCAATTATCTTCAACAAATCCTTACAAGAAAACATTGTACCAAATGATTGGGATTCAGCAATAGTTACTCCCATATTTAAAAAAGGCAATAGATGTTCTGTGCAAAATTATCATCCAATTAGCCTGAACTCAGTGGCTGGTAAATTAATGGAATGAGTAATGAAGTCTCTAATAGATCAAGACCGTACAAAATTAGGAATTTATGATTCAAATCAGCATGGGTTTACTCCCAAGTATTCCTGCACCACCAATCTGATATCTTTTTACAATAATATAAGTGCTCTACTAGATGTGGGTATCCCTACTGATGTAATTCTTTTTGGACTTTAGTAGAGCTTTCGATAAAGTCTCACATGAGAAACTCATTACTAAAATGCACAATCTAGGTTTGTCACCTGATATTGTCAACTGGACATTAAACTGGTTGACAAATCATTCTCAGAGAGTCAGAATTAATGATATCTTGTCTTATTCGGGTAGTGTGAAAAGTGGTGTACCACAGGGGTTGGTCTTGGGACCAACATTGTTTAATCTCTTTATCAGTGATTTACAAACAGGGCCAAATAACTTCATGGTTAAATTAGCAGACAATAGTAAATTGGGGGGCAAGGTTAACAATCAAGAAAATATTTCTGCATTAAAGGAGGATTTGAAAAAATTAACACTTTGGGCAAATGAAAGTCATATACAGTTTAATCAAGACAAATGTTTAGTAGTGCATTTCGGTGTAAATAATCCAAAAACTATATATTATATAAACAGACTACCACTTCACTCCTCAAATTGTGAAAAAGATTTAGGGATATATGTTAATAATAAACTTACATCAAATGGTCACTGTGTTAGAACTGCTTGCATGACCAACAGACTTTTGAGGCAAATAAAACGCACTTTTGTTAATCACACTGAACAATGCCTTATTCCATTGTATAGGGCATACATTAGACGTATCTAGACTATGGCTCCCCTTCCTGGAATCCACACCAAAAAAAAAGACATAGCAATTCTTGAACAGGTTCAAAGGTGAGTAACTAGAATAATTCCAAGATTAACAAACTTGGATTATCAGAACAGATTAAAAGCTACTGGTCTCTTCTCTCTTCAAACTAGAAGATTAAGAGGTGATATGCTTGTGGTTTTTAATTTAATAAATTCACCAGATCTAATGGAAAAATGTGGTCTAACACTCTTCAAACGGACACATTTTCCGAGACTGCATAATAAACACCTTGAAGTAAAAACTTATAAAACCAGCAAAAGGGAAAACTTTTTTTCAATAAGAGCATCCATTGTATGGAACACCTTGCCACAATAACTGGTAGAGGCAACTAGTGCCACTGTCTTTAAAAACAAATTAGTTGTTTGGTTCAGGGATACTAGATAAATAATGTCCCACATAGTGTGGGGAACAGTCTCGATGGGCTCTGGCCTTTTTCTGTTCTTTCATACCAAGTAATACCAAGTAATAGTATTAAAATATGGCACTTACACTATGTCTGTCTGCCACACAAGCTGTCCCATGCATTGACACAATCACTGTGGTGTTTCACTCCTGCTCACTGACTTGGCTGACCCAACTGGCTCCTCCAACATGGACATGGTAGTGTCCCACAGTTGCCAAGAGTGTTTGTAACTACCACTGTCACCACGGGGGGGACAGGTACATGGGCAGAGTCTGGCCACACATGCTTTGGAAGCATAAGCCTGCACACTGTCCTGTCATCTTCCCAGACTGTCCTTACCATTGCTGGCACAACCAATAGGTTGCACCACTGCCTTAGTCAAACACCTCCTGTGTGCCACTTGTTAGACACATGGGTGCAATTGAGGCAACTCCACCAACTTTGGCAGTGGGACCCTCCTGTACAACAATTGATTGCAGGTCCCTAGTGCACTGGCATTCAATGCAAGTTGATGTTTGTCGCAGCTTGGGTCGATCCAAGAACCATTTTGAAAATTGGCCCTAAAGACATTGGCCCTTACTGTACAACATTTTTGTCTTACCTGTAGAGATTTTGGACTTGTCTATAAATCCTTGTAATATAATCTTTTATTGAAATTGGTAGGTTAAATACTGCATGTTGAATGACTCAGAGTGATACATTGTGGAGCACAACACATGGGTTAAACGAGTGCCACCAACCAGGGTGCGGTGCTTCTAGAATGCCAAAAAGCAGCTTCGGAATTTTGACATTTCAAACTGTAGCCATTTTTTTCAAACTCACTAACTGTAGCTAGTGACAATGGCAAAACTACCAGTTTCTCATCTCGAACAGCTGAATGATTCAGCTGTGTCAGAATTGTTTCAAGATGTTGACAGACAAAGAAATACAGAACAACCTCCAGAAATGAACTGAAATAAATATGTATTTATTCTAAACAAAACAGGACCAGTGAATTAAACCTGCCTCCCTTAACAACCAACAGTGCTGCTCAAGGTGATTATCGGTTTGTTGCCCCTCCCACAGTGGTACTAATTTACCTGATTAACTTAAATATGTGTTGACATTTAATATTCACATCTGTTTCAGTGTTATATTTAAAGCTTTCTTGTAGTCATTTTTTGTCTGTTTTATAAGTGCAATAAGACAGTTCAGGGTTTGTGCATTGTGCTGTCACAACACACACCCAGGGTGGAAAGCACTCTGCATGTGGAGTCATGCCTTACAACACCCTATACTACAAAGAACAAACTAGAACGCATTCTATACTGCAGAGAACAAACTAGAATGCATTTGAGGAACTGGGAACCTGGTAAAACATAATATTGTTGGGGACTTGTTAGGAAGGTAAGCTATGCTTTCTACAGAAAGTTTCATTTTTTCTTATTGGCATTAAGAAGAGAATTGCAGGACTCCATTAGTGTAGTAATTTTATAGCCAGACGGGGTGAAGCACAACTGAAGTTGCTTGATTCCTGTGCTAGAGACCTAGGATTTAGAAGGATATTTGTGCAACATTTTAGAAGTGTCCTGCTGGCTGAGCAGTGAGTTCACTTTTATCCCTGGACTCAGTAGAGTGGTTTGTGTAGGAGCAGTGGTCTAGTAAATTGTGGTGTTGGTTGAGTTACTATAAAGGGCAGTACTCACCAGGGTGGTGGAGCAGTGGTGTATTTGATTGTTTCTAACAGTCAACAGTGGTTGTGGCCTACCCACCCCAGGTGTGGCATTTGGTTTATAGCCAAGGTTCTGACATCACTTCCTCAACAGGTCTTGGGGCAGAACTGTCATATTCTTAATAACCCAGCACAGTGCATAAAGGGTAAGTACACACCAAAAAAATATATATATTTTATATATTACTCATTGTATATTATAAGGAAGAGGGACAAGTGGGGAGTGGTGCAATGCACTGGCTGTGGGGCAGCAGTTTTCCGGGAGACATTCTGGAACCTGCATTGCTGCCCTATTTGCAGGCAACTGTCAGCTCTGAGGGAGGAGGTTGCTCACCTCCAGGCTGAATTGACAAGGACTAAGGATGCCTCCCCCACCCAAAGAGCACCAGTTCCACAACCACTGCCTCAGAGGTTGCCATGTGTGAAGAGCAGATGGACCACAGTAGGTTCTGGAAGGGTGAGGGTGGTGGAACAGAGGTGAAGCCCCCAAGTTGTACCTCTACACAAATCATATGTCAGTCTGGCAAATCAAGGTTCCTCTATGATGACACCCTCAGTGGAGACCAAGAAGAATGCTGGGGACATCCACAAGGGAGACCCACAAAAGAGTGGCAAGGGACACCACAGGGGAAAGAAACAGCTTCTGATAGGGGACTCAATTGTTAGGGGTGTAGACCTGGGGAAGGGAGAGGAGAGGGAAGTAAGGTGCCTGCCTGGTGCCATGGCTTGGAAGGACAGGAAGCAAATCCTCAGGATTGCAGAAGGAGCATCACATGAGAGGGAACTAGATATCATTATCCACCTCGGGACAAATGACCTAGCTAGGCATGAGATCAGTGCAGTGCAGGATGAATTTGTGGAGTTGGGGAAGGGACTCAGACAGGTAGCAAGCATGGTAACCTTCTCAGAGGTGCTGCCAGTCTATGGCAGTGGTGAGGCTAGGGTACTGCACACCATGCAGTTTAATGAATGGTTGCAAAACTGGTGCTGAGCACAGGGTTTTGGCTTCAGTGGGGACTGGGGGTCCACCTGGAGAGATGAAGGTCTATATTGGCATGATGGTATGCATCTGTCCAGGAAGGGAAACAAGCTCATAGGTGACAGGTTTAAAGGCTTCCTTGGCGAGCTTTTTAACTAGCCAAGGGGGGAGGTACTGATAGGAAACAGGAAAGTTCAAGCCTCCCCCCACAAAACATGGCAGGTAGTAGGGTAAACACTGAGGTACAGAGCTTGACAGAGGGCAGGACAGGGGTAAACGGAAAAATAGACAAAGGCAATAAGAGCAGAGATGGGGTAAAAAAAGGATAAAGCCAACATTAAAAGGAGGGCAATGAGTACCAATGCCCGTAGTCTTGGAAACAAGCTTCCAGAGCTAGTAGCCCTGATGGAAGAGGAACACTTGGATATTGTGACAGTCACAGAAACATGGCACACGGAGAACCATGAATGGGATGTCAACATACCAGGGTACACTATCTACAGAAGGGACAGGGTGGGTAAAAGAGGAGGTGGAGTAGCTGTCTACATAAGGGAAGGGATCAAAGCTACAGAACTAAAAAGTAAAGGGGGAGGACAAGAGGCACTCTGGGTCACCTTGGAGACAGGGAATGGCATCACAATCCGCACAGGGGTTATATAAAGACCCCCATCTCAAGGGGAGGAAATGGACAAGAAAATGATAGAGGGCATTCTCAAAATGGTTGAAAAAGGGGAGATACTGTTGATGGGGGATCTGAATATGCTAGATGTTAACTGGATGACATGGACTGCAGCCACATCCAAGAGCAGGGTCATTCTCAATGCCCTACAGGAGGCATGCCTTAGACAGCTAGTGGTGGAACCCACTTGGGAGGGAGCAATATTAGACCTGGTACTCTCAAATGGAGAGAGGATCACAAATTTAGAAGTCACTAGACATCTGGGAACAAGCGACCACTGCCTAGTGTGCTTCACAATCAACACAATCATGGAGACAAGCCATACAAAGACAAGGATACTGGACTTTAGAAGGGCTGACTTTGGCATAATGGGTGAATACCTGAGAAATGCATTAGCAAATGGCCAGAAAGGAGGGGTGGAAGAACAATGGAGAAAAATCAAATTGCCATCAAGGAGGCAACAAGCCTTGTGTGAAACAAATAAAGAAAACAAAGTGAAATAAAAAAACACTATGGTTCTCAAAAGAGGTGTCAGGGAAGGTTATGGAGAAAAAGGCTGTATTCAAAAAGTATAAGGAATCACAGAAGGAGCACGACAGGGAACTGTATCAATTAAAGCAGAAAGAAGTGGGGAAGGCAGTCAGAAAAGCAAAAGCACAAACCGAGGGAAAAATAGCCAACTCAGTTAAGAAGGGGGATAAAACCTTTTATAGGTACATTAGGGAGCATAGAAAGGTTAAGGGAGGGATAGTGAAGATTAATAAAGGAGAGGGGAGGTGGGCAGAGGGAGACAGTGAAAAGGCAGAGATACTGAATGAATACTTTTGCTCAGTATTCACAAAAGAAGAAGAGGAGGAGTTACCTAAACCAAACAATAGAAGCACTCTGGGTAGTGGGGTTGATGTCAGTCCATTTACAGAAGAAAGAGTCCTGAAAGAACTCCTAAAACTCAAGGTGGACAAAGCAATGGGGCCTGACGGGATTCAACCTAGAATCCTAAAAGAGCTAAGGGAGGACCTAGTGACACCACTAACCACACTTTTTAACAAATCATGTGAAGATGGGGTGGTACCTGAGGACTGGAGGAGGGCAGATGTGATTCCCCATCACAAAAGTGGGAGCAAGGCAGAAGCAGGAAACTACAGTCCTGTTAGTTTGACCTCAGTGGTGGGGAAAATGATGGAATCACTTCTGAAAGAAAGAATTGTTCAGTACCTAGAGGCCAGCGGGGCACAGGACCCAAAGCAGCATGGATTCACAGCAGGAAGGTCATGTCAGATGAATCTAAACGATTTCTTTGACTGGGTGACCAAAGTAATATACCAGGGAGGGTCTGTGGATATGGCCTACCTAGACTTTAGCAAGGCATTTGACACAGTCCCGCACAAAAGATTAATAATCAAGTTAGCCAGCCTGGGAGTGGGTCCCAGGGTGGTAGCCTGGGTAGCAAACTGAATGCACAATAGGACACAGAAGGTAATAGTGAATGGAACACATTCAGAAGAAAGGGGGGTTACTAGTGGAGTACCTCAGGGCTCAGTACTGGGTCCAGTCCTCTTTAATGCCTTTATAGATGACATTGCAGAGGGTCTGGAAGGAATGGTATGCCTCTTTGCAGATGACACAAAGATCTGCAACAGAGTTGATACACAAGGGGGGGTAGAAAGGATGAGAAGGGACTTGGCATGGTTGGAGGAATGGTCAGATATATGGCAACTTAGATTCAATGCAAAGAAGTGCAAAGTAATGCACCTGGGAAATAAAAGTCCAGGAGAAGAGTACACAATGGCAGGGGAGGTACTAACAACAACAATAATGGAAAGGGATCTGGGTGTAGTCATATTAGATGACCTAAAGGTGGGTAAGCAATGTGAGAAGTCAGTAAGGAGAGCCAGGGGGATACTGGCATGCATAGGGAGGGGCATCACAAGTAGAAAAAGGGAAGTGGTTATCCCTCTGTACAGACAGTTGGTGAGACCCCATCTGGAGTACTGCGTGCAGTTTTGGAGACCTCATCTACGCATGGACATAGACAGGATGGAAGCAGTCCAGAGGAGGGCAACTAAAATGGTGCAGGGTCTACGTCACAAACCATATGAAGAGAGACTGAGAGAGCTTAATATGTATACCATTGATGAAAGGAGGGACGGGGGGGACATGATAGAAACTTTTAAGTACCTCAAGGGAATCAACAAAGTCCAGGAGGGTAGCATCTTTTAGAAAAAGTGATGTGCAAGAACAAGGGGGCACAATTTAAAGTTAGAGGGGGGATGGCTCAGGGGTAATGTGAGGAAATTATTTTTCATGGAGAGAGTAGTGGACACATGGAACCACCTTCCTGGAGAGGTTGTGGGGTCTAAAACAGTGGGGGAATTCAAACATGCATGGGACAGACATAAGACAATTATAGTGGGGGGTTGCAGGAAGTAGGCTGTTGGTTAACTAGAATCTGCAGCTTATCCAATAGGTAGGGAAATGGGCAGACTGGGTGAACCAAGTGGTCCTTCTCTGCCATCAAAGTCTATGTTTCTATGTTACCCTTGGGAGTGCATTGTGATAGCAAAATACATACCCTGTCATGTCCTATTGCTTACTTAGCAATATGAAAGAATTGTACTCATAACATCTTGACATATTTGACATTGTTTTATTAGTCTGTTCCTACCTGGCAATAGTTTTGCAGAAGGAAGCGACAACTATTAAGCAACTCTCTTTCTGCTTTGTCTTTTAAGTTTGCTTCTTTTTTTTGGGAGTAAGAGAATTTGGATATGTGCCGGATTTATGCCCGACACATTTGCCTTCTCCTCCCCAGTTTACAGTAAATTTGCTTTGGGTTGCTTTTAGATAGTTACAGATATCATGTTTTCCTATGGGTTTTTACTGAAATAGTGACCCTGTAGTTACTATATCTTGAAAATTTGTATTACCATTTTTGTTTAGTAATAGTTGCAGCTTCGGTCAAAAATATTGTCTTTAATACACATTATCTGCTGATGAGAGGTCTCACCAGTATCACATTATTGAGGATGATTATAAGGATAAAATAGAAATAAAAACTCAAAAATAAAATTACTCTATTGTAATCAAGTGGCTGTGGTGGGAGTACAAAATTAACTCACACTCTGTAGTACCTCTAATTGAGTGAGGTTATGTAGATTTACAACCACCCCCTTTTTTAAGAATGACTAGTGGCATCTGCATTGATGTTTGATTCTTGTTAATTGCACAGTGTGTGTGCAGATGAAATTAATGTTAGCACTATGGTCACGCTGTACTACATGACGTTTAATCTGCAAAATGAATTTTTAATTTAGCATTTTAGCACTGGTTTGGTTTTCACTATGTGGTCTCTGTTTGTAGAGTTAATAAAAAATTGTTATTTGCACTTTCTGCATTGTTTGCATGGGTTGAGCTATTAAGGTCATTGGGTGTTATTCACCAAGGGGCATGGAGCAGGCAAGTAAAGGCGCATGCAGCTCTGCACCCATGGGAGATCTGCACAGGGAATGCATTCACGAAGCAGCAGCTCAGCTCCATTCCGTGGCCCTGCCCCCTCTGGCACGCAGGTGTGTGGGGTCGGGTTTGCGGGCCCAGGTCAGCAGCCAATCAGCTGCCCTACTCAGGTCCACAGTGAATCCCTTGTGTTGGTGTGGCACCATCTTGTTGGGGGTGTGTAGAGCTTCGGTATTGCTGTTGGGGGGTGGCATGTGCTGGCTGCCAACCCCAGATGGATCACCGTCCCCCAACTACAGGGGCACCATCCTGTGGAGATCCGATGCCCCCCCACCTGCACCAGTGGGTCTGGCAGTGGCAACTGGAGGGGGCACGTAGCCAGTGCAGTTGACCTCCAGACGTGTAGCCTCTGGCCCCCATGTATGGCACTCCACACCTTTGTAAATGGTGTGGAGTGTCAGAACCCCCCCATGGAGACCCCGGCCCGCACACTCGTGGAGCTCTGCGCTTGGCTGGGGATCAGGTGGGGGGGGCATAGTGTGTTTGTAAATTCCACAGTGGGTGCATACGGCTACGGGGTGGCTATGCACCCAAGTTACGTGGTGGGTAGCCAACCCGATCTGTTCATGAATAGGGCACATTATGAATATTTATGAGGGAGCAGTACTTATACTTGCTGCTACAGAGGACTGGCCCCTGATGAATTTTTAACCAGTGTTACATAGGAGTGTTCCCGACAGCATCCTGGTTGAATTTTCTTACTTTAAAGTTTAATAAATTTACAACACCTTAAGCCATGGCGTGTGCACAATCTCTTGTTTGTTATTTTCCTTAGTCTTTGGTTTTCCAGCAGCACCTTTGTGGAGCAGGGAATGCACTCTGTTTACCAGTTGCTAGTTTTCTTTTTTTTTTTTCTCCTTTGCTAACTGGGTTAGGCCCACTAGGCACACGTGCCTATTTTCAGGGGCGACACAGAATTGCTGGAGCAGTTAACAGACTTGTTCAGAGTCATGCAGTATGCAAGTGGAAGTTGTGTGAATCAAACTCAGGCCTCCTGGATGTACCAAGCTCATTCACAGCTTATTACTCTAACCTCTAGGCTAAACTGCCAGCCATTTTACAGTTGTCTGTAGTTCATACTACTTATCTCTGACTGCAACTGTTGTGAATGGCTTTGGCCCATTTACCAATGCCTGATTATCCAGCCAAACATAGGTCTTCCATTCCACTTGTGCCTTGAAATCATCAGTTCCATACAGAATGCTGTAGCAGTGCCATATCTCAGGTGCAAACACAGCCACCTGCTGAGTGCTGAAGTTAGTGGCCCTCACCCTAGATGGACAAAAAAAGTTCCCATCCCAAATCCACCTCCTGCACAGAACTTCAGACATGGTCTGTGAAAGCCTGTGATGGGCCGAATTCTTGTGCTGCCATTACCATTGAAGGGATGTGACTCCTGAGTATTCGTTTGCGGATGTATGTGCCGGGCTTCCCTATATGCATTTGAGTTCATGTGGGCACAACAGACATCTGTGTATCTATCTTTTTGTGGATCAGCTTATATTGTGGGGTCAGCGGGAGTGTCTGAACAAATTTGTACCTTCTGTCTTGCGTACACACTCACATACACCCTCTTTTGCATGTCACTGTTCTTGATTGATGCTGTTAGTGCATACCATGATTTCTAAGTGCATGTTGCAGTATGCAGTGCTGTAGTTTGCAGTATGTTCCATTTCCATGTTGTTCCATAAGTTCATGAATAGGATCAATAATGCACCACACCAGTAATGCCAAGGTGCAGAAGTATGCACACTCAAGGAAATGGTATACAGAATATTCATTTCAGTTAGTCCCCCAAATACAAGATAAGATAATGTCCAGTCATCACACTAGGTTCCCACGATAGTTTATGTTACTATTTTTCTCCTGCTTCTCCTGTGAACCCCTTCCTATACATTTTTGCACCTTCAACATACTAACAAACCTCTCTTAGGCCTTCCTCCTGATGACCTGTTCCAAAAGCAGGATAGTTTTTGGGGTGGGCCTCCATTACAGGAAATACATGTTTACAGAGTCTGTCCGGTAGGGTAACGGAGTGTAAGAGTGCCAGAATTGTCATCCTACAGTAAGAGAGGCCTGTCTTTCATTCCTTCCACATGAATGCTGTGGGCAATGGCTTCCAGTGTTCACACGTTGTAGTATGCAGAAACACAGCCAGAATTTTCTTTACCCTGAACAATGCCTACTCATCGGCCCTGACAACTAGGTCACCAAAGTGGTGGTGCCACAGAAAGGATTTTCTCCCTCCTCGGAGGCGAGCATCCCTAAGATGCTCAGTCTTCCTTCTGCCAGCTCTCTGATATGCTGGGTTTGGTGCCTGAACAAAAGTTGCCAAAATTATGAGCAGCAATGCAGCTGTTGTGTTAAAAGGCTGGCTCAAATATGAATTTTTAGGGATTGTTTGCATTTATGTCAACTGAAAAGCAAAGCGTATTGCACTGCATTATAAGATATTTGAAAGAAAATAAAATCCAGTATCTGATTTGTCAGATTATTTCATCTGAATCTCTTTTTTTTTAACTATACAATAATGGTGAATTAGATAGCATTTAGTACTTTTTATCACTTCTAACTGACCTTCAGCATGGATAAGAGGAAACAACCCAAGTGGAGTAAACCTCTGGGAAACCATGTCCTTGTCATCCCTACAGGTTAAGGATTACTTTCAGTATTCCGTCCATAAAGAAACCACAGGCATGCTGCTTTGATTAAAAGGATGAAGGGTCACATCTTCTGTCTGAAGACTTCTACCCCCCTGAACATCAAAGAAATCCTGTGTGCCTCACCAGGGACCTGTACAGGGCATGATGACTTCCCCTCTTCTAGAAGCAATTCCTCTGGCAATGCACCCCACCATGTTATAGGCCTTTGCTGCTGCCTTCCTGCACTGTGCTGAGTGGTTCATTTTCCCTGTCACTAGTACTCAAACATCATTTTCCTCCATTGATGTGGATAACTGCACTCCCCCAACCAGTAACTATTTTCAGGATTTCTGGCCCCCAAGTGCATGACTAAATGCAGAATATTTAAACTAGCAAATGGGCAGAGGGATGCAGCACCCGATATGTCGAATGGGAAGAACACCCCTCCTCCCTCAGCTAATGATCAAACAGGAGTTCAGCATGTTTGTAGTTCATTATCATCACCAGATAAGGTACACAGGGGAATGCCAGACCTCAACCGACAACCAACACACCAAAATCTGGCCAGTGGAAAATCATGTACACAAATGCTCACAGTCTGGGAAACAAGATCCCAGACCTGCAGGCAATAATGACAGAGGCTAAACTGGACATAGTAGCCATTAGCAAGATATGGTTCACCAGTAACCAGACTTGGGAGACTTCAGTACCCGGCTATGTACCATTCAGAAGAGACAGAGGTGCAAAAAGGGGGATGGAGTGGCCCTTTATGTCAATGAAAATATCAAAGCTACAGAAATTCAGAATACACATAAGGAGCCAGAAGAACTGTGGGTCACCCTGGAAACAGGAAATGGGACAGCCATACAAACTGGGGTTGTCTACAGGCTTCCAGACCAGGGGAATACATAGGCACATTACTGTTAGAAGATATAAAAAAACGTGACAGCTAAGGGGGCGGTTCCGATAATGGGAGACTTCAACATGCCAGATACAGATTGGTGAATACCAGCAGGAACATCTGCCAGAACTAGACACATAGTGGATTCCCTGTAGGGGGAGGGCCTCAAACAACTGGTACAACAATGCACAAGAGACAGGGCTATTCTAGATCTAGTACTGACTAACAGGGAAAGGATCACAGATCTCCAGGTAGAAGGTCACCTGGGGGCCAGTGACCATTACATGGTATGGTTCAATTTGGCCACTAGAACTAAATCATCCCATTCCAAGGCAAAAATATAGGACTTCAGAGGAGCTGACTTTGATAAGCTGGCCAACAGAGTTAAGCTAGCCCTGGCAAGAAGAAATACAGGTGAGGGGGTACAGGCAAAGTGGGCAAGTATTAAGGATGCAATACTTGAAGCAACATCCCATTGTGTTAGAGAGAAAAGGAAGTGCAAACAAAGAAGGAAACCACTTTGGTTCTCAGAAACAGTAGCAAAAAAGGCTGGCCTTCAGGAACTATAAGGGAACGCAGCGGGATGAAGATAGGGAGGCATACCAAACCTCCAAATGGGAAGCATGGAAGGCAGTAAGGCAGTCAAAGGCCCAAACCAAGGAAACACTAGCACGAACAGTAAAAGAAGGTGACAAGACTTTCCAGATATACATTAGTGAAAGGAGAAAGTCCAGAGGGGGTAATGCCAAGATCAAAGGGGATAAGGGGACGTGTGAGAAAGAGGACCATGTAAAAGCATCTATCCAAAATAGATACTTCTGCTCAGTATTTACTCAGGAGAAAGTAGGGCAGGGCCCACAGCTCTGCATCATGGACATGGGAGAAGGGAGGTGTGCACTAGTCCCTTCACAAAAGAAATGGTCCTACAAGAGCTCCCTAAGCTCAGGGTGGACAAGGCAATGGGACCTGATGGCATACATCCCAGGGTACTAAAGTAGCTAAGGGTGGAACTAGCAGAGCCATTTTCAGAACTGCTCAGTGAGTCTTTAAGCACAGGAGAGGTCCTAGAAGACTGAAGAAGGGCTCATGTGATCCCGCTCCATAAGTGTGGTAGCAGGGAGGAGGCAGGGAACTACAGACCAGTCAATCTTACCTCAGTTGTAAGCGAGATTATGGAGGCACTCCTCAAAGAAAGGATAGTGCAACACCTGGAATCCATAGGAGCACAGGAACCAAGACAGCATGGGTTTACAACAGGAAGGTCCTTCCAAATGAATATCATAGATTTCTTTGACTGGGTAACCAGAGTGGTGGACCAAGGGGGAGCAGCTGATGTCACCTACCTTGACTTCAGCAAAGCCTTCAACACTGTTCCACACAGAAGATTGATTAATAAGCTGGGTAGGCTCAGGGTGGGTCAGAAGCTGGTCAACTGGGTGGCAAACTGGCTGATGTGTAGAAAACAGAAAGGTGATAAATGGTATACAGTCAGAAGAGATGCAAGTCACAAGTGAGGTACCTCAGGGATCAGTCCTGGGACCAGTCCTCTTCAATATCTTCATCAGTAACATTGTAGATGGACTGGATGGTAAGGTTTGTCTGTTTGCAGATGACACCAAGATCTGTAACAGAGTAGATGATCCAGATGGGTTGGGCAGAATAAGAAGAGATCTGGATAAACTGGCAAAATGGTCAGAATAGTGGCAACTAGGGTTTAACACAAAGCAGTGCAAGATCATACACATAGGGAAGAGAAACTCTGAAGCCACCTATAGGTTGGGAAGGGAGTTGCTGGCAGTCACAAGGGAAGAAAGAGACTTGGGCATCATCATCACAGATGACCTGAAATCATCCAAGCAGACCACTGAAGCAGTAGGTAAGGCTAGGGGGATGTTGGGGTGTATTAGTAGGGGTATCACAAGTCATAAGAGGGAGGTAATAATCCCTCTTTACAAGACACTGGTTAGGCTCCATCTGGAGTACTGCATGCAGTACTGGATGCCACACCTTCACAAGGACATTAACCAAAATGAGGCAGTCCAGAGAAGGGCAACCAACATGGTGCAGGGACTGCATCAGAAAACATATGAGAACAGATTAAAGAAACTCAATATGTATACCCTAGAGCAAAGGAGGGAGAGAGGTAATATTTTTGTTAATTTATTTAGCTTTTGTTAACTGGGTAGGTGCACTAGCCAGCAGGTGACTATTTTCAGGCACGACCCAGGAGGTACAATTACAATACAAGTAGTACAGTGCAAGTTATACAGTACATGGAAAGGTACATTGATGCAAGTAGACAATTATTACAAGTAGGTAGTGCAAACAGAGGGTACTGGTGAAAGGATAGACTTCGGAGCAGTTGGAGAAACTAACAAGGGTAGATGTGAGCAGGGAAGGGTAAGTGCACAGCTAAGTTCGTTGGGAGGTGGCGGGGCGAGACCAAGGTGGGAGAAGCCAACCAACTAATTGAGCCATGTGGGGAAGGGCACACAGTATCAGAGATAGTTGGGGGTGACGGGGCGAGCAGTGTGAGCAACGGTAGGGTGGGACAGTGAAAGTTACAGCTTTGGCAGCGAGGGGCAAGTCTGTGGCAGGCTCATGGAACCGATTTCCTGGTTTGAGAAATGGGCGGGGGATGGGGAAGAAGATGGTAAGAGGCTAGCCGGCGGTAGCGGAAAGGCAGAGGAAAGTGTCCAGGCCACTGGTTCTTATGACCGGGCGTGGGGGTAGAGCTATTTTGGGAGCTGTGCTAGAGATTGGCAACAGCAACTGAGATTACAGCTTTAGCGGGAGAAGCAGGGGGCCGTGACCGGACTTGCGGAACTGTGAGTCAGTTGGAGGCAGGGGGCTGTGGCCAGGCTGGCGGGTGTCCTAGCTAGACAGTGATGGTGATTTGCACGTGTGAGGTGTACCCAGCCTAACGGGTTCAATCAATGGGTAGGAAACCAGCGAGGAGGTCAACGATGGGGGGGGGTGAGGTAGATTGGCGGCTAGGAAGCATGGTTTATAGCACTGCGGCAGAAAACTGGAGTCACGGAAACAGGACGGGGTAAAAGCGAGAAATACGGCAAGAGCGGTAGGTTGCTACAATCTGAGTCCGGGCTCATGGGACTGTATATCGGCTAGGCAAGTGAGGGGGGTCGGTCTCTGAGGTGAAAATACGGCAATTGGTGGCATTAGCGTGAAAAGGTGCGGCACAGACCCGGTGTCGTGGAACTGAAAGCCGGATAGTATATCAGGGCTAGTCGGTGAGTGGGGGGGGGGAGATGAGGTTAAGAGATTTAAGAAGAACCAGTACCTATTACAAAAAAGTACGTCAAAGATTAGTGCAAACAGTAAGTTGAGACACAGGCACAAAACAGTAGGGTGATTGGCATTTGTCATACACAAGGCAAAAACAGTAAAGTGACTAGAGGCATTTATCGTACACATAGGTATTAGGAAGGCAAGACAGTTGAGCCATATAGGTTTCTAGTCTCTATAAAAAAAGTGCAAGTAGTCCAACTGATATGTAAGGCAATTGGGGGGAATGTAGAACATTAGGCATACACAAGGGATATGGAGGTGAAACATAGACAGGGGGAGGTTTGGAAAAAGTGGGCATGAAGAAAAGCTTCAGGTAGGATCATAACATGCACATTGGTCCATAGAAGTAAGGTGATTCTGTAGTCTTCACTCGAAGGAGTAGTGTGAGGAAGCTTGTCTTAGGTCAAGTGGTAGTAAGTTCCATGCTTGTGGGGCAGCATGCCCAAATGCACCTAAGCCCTTGGAGGTGCGGCAGAGGGGAACTTTTAGGAGAGATTTGTCAGACGATCTCAGTTCATGTGAAGGGATAATAGGCTGGAACAGTTCCAATAGTGAAGCAGGTCTAACCACTCTGATGACGGAGTCAGAGAGGCAGCATAGGTGGTACAGTCTGGTGGCAGAGGGGGGAAGCCAGCCTAGGTCTTTGTAAAGTTGGCAGTGATGCTTGAGGCGGGGGCCTTTGATGCATATCGGCATACATTGTTGTAGGTGATATCCCACTTTTGCAGTGTTTTGTACGCCATGGTGAGGATGGGGGCGCAGTAGGTTAGAGTTGGCAGGAGGATTCCCCTGGCAATGGCCAATTTGGCAGTGGGTGTGAGCATGTAGTTAGTTCTGTAGGCAGCCCCCAGTTTGCAGTTAACAGTTTTCATGATATGTTGAACTGTTGATATGATTGAAACATTCAAACATCTTAAGAGCATTAACAAGGTGAAAGAGTCTAACATGTTTCAATATAAGAAAAATAGAAGGACAAGAGGACACAGCATGAGATTAGAGGAAGGCTGATTAAGGGGTAATGTGAGGAACTTCTTTTTAACAGAAAGAGTGGTGGATGCATAGAATGTCCCACCTCAGGAAGTGATGGATATGAATACAGTGCAGGGCTTCAAACAGGCATGGGATAGGCATAAGGGAGCAATACAGATAAGTATGAATAGATAGGTCATTGACAGAGCAAATGCCGATGGCACATTCATAAGGTATAAAAAGACATGGGCAGACTGGATGGGCCTTGCGGTTCTTATCTACCATCAACATCTATGTTTCTATGACCTTACACTTCTTGGCATTGAACCCTAGTTGCCATGTGTTTGACCAGCCCTCCAATCTTACTAAATCCTTCTGAAGTACTCTACCACCTTTGCCCCCATCCACTTCCACACTGATCTTAGTGTCGTCTGTGAAGAGGCTAATCTTACTTTTTATCCCATCCAATATGTCAGCAATTAAAATGTTAAACAGCACCGGTTCTAGCAGTGAGTCCTGTGAGACCCCACTTGTCACAGCTCTGGGCTCTGATAGTTCACTCCCCATGACTACCTTCTGCTGCCTATCCTGTAGCCCACTCTTGACCCATCTAACCAGTTTTCTCCCCACTCCCAGGTTACCCAACATGCTGGTCAGCCTGCCATGAGGAACCAAGTCAAAGGCCTTGCTGAAGCCCAGGTAAAGGATGTCCACCGCATGGCCCTTGTCCAGTGCCAACATCACCCAATCAAAAAAGTCAACCAGGTTGAATTGGTAGGATCTACGAGAGACAAACCCATGCCGCTTGCCATCCTGGAGACCATTATCCTCTAGAATCTTCACCAGCCTCTCTTTGAGGATAGTTCCATTAGCTTTCTGACAATGGCCATAAGGCTCACTGGTCTGTAGTTCCCTGGTTCATCCCTGGGCCCACTCTTATGGAGGGGCACCACATGTGCCATCCTTCACTCCTGGTTCTATGTGATAATGGTGAAAGCCTAAAGGCAATTGCCGTTATCAAGCAGTCAAGAGTGGCAAAACATTTTTTCATCACTCTGACACCCCAGCACACAGCAAAATGGCACCGGGGACTTTCTTTTTTAATGTTTTATGCAGGGGGCTGCACCTCCAACCCCCCCCCCCGACTAATGGATTTTCAACTCCAGGGGGGTGCATGTCAGTGGTGGTGAAAACTTTAAAAAAAATAAAAGTGTTGGGCACAATAAAAAAGCACCAGCACCAGACCCGAACCCAGTACCATGCCACCCAGTGCCGGCAACCCACCCACCATGCCACAGGGTCAGCTACCCGACCCACCATGGCAAAACCCCTCACGTCCCTTGCTGTGCATGCTTTATCCCCTCCCTGCTCATGTATGTATAGCGACATCCCTTCGCTATATTCGCTGACCCCCCCCATACAGCCACCCTACCCTATCATAGCCCTTGAGGGATGCGACGGGGAGTGGGTCGCTGTTATTTTCGGCGCCCTTTCCCCAGCACCCTCATCACAGTATACATCCACTCCTGGGTATGCACCCAGTATCCAGGGAGATGTTGAATAAGTCTGCCAGCAGCACCACCAGGACTTCTTTCAAATCTCTCAGGACTCTAGTGTGAACTCAGTCTTGCCCAGGCACCTTATCCACCCTCAGGGATTTTAGGCTCTCCAACACCCTACTCACTGGGATCTCCCCATCCTTAACACCCCCCACTCCACCAATCCCTTCCCCTTAGTCATGCATCCAGAGCAGAAGTATGATGTCCCAATAGCTGCTTTAGGCTTGACTGCTCAGATACTCTCGTCTGAAAACAAGGCTCATAGGTAAGATGTTGAGGCCAAGCTCATGTGTGAAAGATCATTGGGACAATGTTGGAGACAAGCCTTGATGTGCATGACCTAAGGTAAATTAGCCCATGAGAAGCAAGGGAAAAGCCCTTGAGGAGCAGGAGGGATCAAGCGAATGAAGATTGCTGGGTTGGAAGGTTGATGGGAGCTGGTCTGTTTTCTCAGGAGATGAAAGTAAGGTAAATGCTAAGGAGTGGTACAGTAGATTAGAAGAGAGGGTGAAAAAGTGGTATGGGTAGTATAGCATAAGTGCTGAGCCCTGAGGGGAGGGCCTGGATAATTCCTTGGGTGGGCTGGTGGATGTA
Organism: Neoceratodus forsteri; assembly: GCA_016271365.2. Lineage (NCBI taxonomy): Eukaryota > Metazoa > Chordata > Ceratodontiformes > Ceratodontidae > Neoceratodus > Neoceratodus forsteri. The sequence goes on from CM057452.1 coordinate 788,891,744, forward strand.
AAAGTTATGATGAATCAGCAGGTTGAGGGCACAATCCCTCAGATGGGCATAAAACACCAAATGGTGGAGCACAACCATCCAGTGGATGCCAGCCAAGAGGACAGGTGAGGCCTGGAAGACAGACAGGAGTGAGACAGTATTTAGAGGAGTGGAGGTGGTAGCACAGGAGAAGTGAGCAGGCTTTCGCCAGGAAGGCTAAGACTGGGAAGCAGAAGAATAAAGATGAAAAGCAACAACAGACATTGGTAAAGATGGGGGGGGGGGCAGAGAAGAACCAGGGCATAAACAAGGCAGGACAAGATTAGACAGAATGGCAGGGTGGGAGATGATGAATTATCCAGGACATAAAGGTCAGAACAAATGGAGGCAGGCCAAGGCAGGAGTACATAAAATGGGTAAACAAGAGAACAGCACAAATAGCCAGAAGCACTGTAATGAGGACTGGAAGTCTGCAGAATAAACAAGATAGCAGGCAAGTACCAGCCGGGGCCAAGAACATGAGCAAGCGAAAGGCACACACAGGAGGAGCATCAGGAATTAGAGAGAAGGAAGGCCTTAGCTGGAGAGATGGATCACTGGGAACAGCAGACAGCAGAAGGCAATAGCACTGGAGCAACTACAATTGACTAGTGGACAAAAGAACAGGAGGACAGCATAGAAAACCACCTAATGCATGTACGGAAAACTGACAGAGAACAGCAATGGAAACAGCAGGGACAGTGGGTGGGACACCTGGCTGCAACCACGAGAGAAGACACAAACTGGCAGAGGTATGGCAAATGGAAGGCTATGAAGTGAACCAGCAGCCACACAGGTACTGCAACAAAAGGTGGTTCTGAAGCATGTTTGGGCATACACGGTTGTAGTACTGCTTAACTGGGATGGCATAGTTTGCATGACCTGCTGGTCCATCAAACCATCGTCATAGCCTATCAATTATTTTCCTTTTCAGAAAATTTCTTCTGTTTGTCTTCTCTGTGTCAGCGCGCAGAAAGAGTGTGCATTGGAATCACTGTGCTCAGTACTACATACACAGCTGGGGAAAAATGTATTAAACTAAAAACTAAGGTTCCTTTTCTCATCCCTCTGAGGATAAGAAGGAAGTTTTTTTTATTGGTGTTCTATGCGAAAGTTAGAGTTAAAGACAAAGATGTCAGCATCAGAAAGTAATATATGCTTCACTTCTGATGTGAGTTGCTAAAAATTGCAAAAACTGTTGTAAAAACCTAAGACTCTCTGAAACTGAGGCTCCTGAGTTTTGATGCAGTTCTGTGGATGCTAACACAGGCATTGCATCACCCTTCATCATTTCTGAAACTCTGGCCTTCTCTGCTGATGTTATATATAGAATAAAACATGGGCAGGTGTGTGCAACCAGAAGTTTTTACACACCCAAGGTGTGAAATGCTACATAAAAACAGAGCGAAGCTCAGTGTTTTATACAAGCATCCCACACCGAGGATGTTTGTGAAATTCTGGTTCTACGCACACTCTCTCATGTTTTATTGTTTTATAATTACTGGTGATTATTTTTAATCAGTGTGGCTGCACATGTTTGAGAAAGTGAAAGTGACAGTTGTGTTGGTAGCGCTACCGTCTATGTGAGCACGAGAGTGATTGAAAGCTGATGATTACAACTGCCAGGTTGTAAAGCAAAATAACAACCAAGCTGTTGCAATGCAGTTTTAAGATCTGGTGATCAAGATATTAAAAATGATCACCAGTAATTATAATGTCTTTATAGCACATATATACCCTAGTTGAGAGTTTCAAAAGTGAAGACACAGCACTCATGTTCATACAGGTATTTCAGACACATGTTGCATCCCTGCAAATGCATTAGAAAGCTTGCAAACAAATCTCACACATCCTGACACATTTGTGACAGTTTACCTGGTTTCAGGCAACAATCTGATGCATGCAACAAAATTCTGAGGCATGGGTCATTTTTAAGGTGCATGCTGCAGCAGTTCCATCCAGAAGTTAGACCACCTTTTAGGTGATGACTACCTGGATGGATGTTGCAATTTGGTGTCCATAAAATGGGTGCTGATATTTAAAAATGTCACCCTATGGGTCTATGTTGAACAGATGCAAAGAAGTACCTATACCCCAGAACATGGTCCAATTGTCCTTCACCAACAGGCAGGGGACAGATGCCTGAAGGAGTGTCTTACACCACTGGTAATGTTTGTTTGTTTGTTTATTTATTTATTTATTTTATTTTATTTCAGATTAGGTGCCCGGGGAAGTGCACTGGCAACAGATACCTTTTTCAGGCACAATCCCAGGTGCAATAGCGCAGACAACAAACACTTTGCAAAGTTTAAGTAGAGTGAGTATGTGTTACAGTAAATAGTATATCCATACATACATACATGCAGTGCAAATGCAGTACAGGTAGTGCTGGTTATATTAATTTGATGAAGATAGTACAGTAATTGCATATGATGATGGAGTACAAGGAAAGATAAGCAATAGCAATTACAGACATTGGGTCCTATTCAAGAAAGCATACGCCAATGCACAATGCAGATGCACCAACGGGAATGGCGCAAGTCGCAAATACGTCCAGCAAATCACCAAACGCAATTCTACATTGCGAGATGTGCACTGACACAATGCAGTATGCCAATGGCAACTTACGCTGCAGATGTGACAAACCTGCAGGTACGCCAATACTCAACTGAACATAAGTCCAGGAAAATGGAAGAGAAAAACCAGGGCGGGATTCTAGAAGCAGCAGTGCCACAACCTACACCAAGACCAGCTGGGGCAACATAAACCAGGTGGGAGCAGGTATAACTTACACAGTATAGAAAGGAGCAGGGACAGACAGGCTGGACACACAGCAACACCATGTGAGATAAGACAGAGAGTGTCCAAGGAAGGCAGGCACACTGGGGCAGAGCGGCACAGGGTACAAAGGGTGCACAGAGGCCACAGGTACAATGCATGGATGATGACGTCACCAGGAACAATGCCCCTGCCATGACCACTGATATATGTAAACAGTGTAACAATGACAGGGACACAGCACTTGGTGGCACAGACCAGTGGACAAATGGTGGTGAGACACACCAACATCCGTGCCAGTGGTGCCACCTGCAGGGAACAATGGCACCCTGAGACAGAAGGGTACAGCACAGGCACCATGCCACCACACAACTGGGAGGTACAATGTGAGGTGGCATGGATGCCATAGCATGCATGGTGACCCACAGCACACAAGACACCACACAGATATGGCCTGGGGACAGTGGCCTGGGCTGTGAGCAGCACAAATGGCACACCAACCTGATGCACAGGGAGGGAACACTGGGCACAGCAGGCACCACCACAAAGTGTGCACCCCTGCACATAGCAACAAACACACACACACACACACACACACACACACACACACACACACACAGCCATGTATACCTGGAACAGACACAGAGACACAGTGTGTATGGCAAAAGGTTTAATGTACAAAATAGGACAGGGATACAGGGTAACAATGGAAGGGGGATGGGGATGAATAACAGGCAACAGCAACAAACAGTAACAAAACAGTAAATCCAAACCCAAACAGCCAACCACAACAACCCCGAACACCAACCCGCACCCACGTAAAACCCAACACAGGCCCAACAACCAAACCACAATCCCACCCACAAAACCAACAGCAATAAGCAGCCCCGCCCACCTGAGGACAACCCACAACACCCATATGTACATACTCACCAATACCAACCACCCCGTATACAAGCTCACTCACACAGAAAGCCCCACCCATGTTCAACTGTAGCAGACACAGGGGACCTAGGTCTGCTGAAGTTCATTGAGGAGGACACCCACCAAACCATGGAGGCACCCAATGTCCTGCAAGATGGCCAACACCAACACCACAAGGTGCTCCCGGTCCAAGCACCCACCCTGCACGGGTTCAGCGGTGGGTCTCTCAGCCACAACAGGCAACGCCTCCCCCTGCTGTAACCCCGGCATGGCTACCTCCTGCCATGGCCCAGTGTCCCTTGCTGCAGGGACAGCAGTGCATGACGCAGTGTCCAGCGGTGGGGCATCCTCACCTGCCCGTGCTGCAACATCCACATCAGCAGGTCCAGTAGGAGGTGCAGCCATGACCCTGTCCCCATCGGCTGCTACTGCACACTCTGTGTCCAGGCTGTGTGGCTGTGGCTGTTCCAGCTCCTGTTGCCCACCTTCAGTGGGGTCCCCTTGATCTGGCTGTGTGTCCAACGTGGCCGGGTCCCCTTCAGATTCTGCCTTTGCAGAGGAGGTGGAGGAGGAGGTTGGTGGCAGCACCCTGGCCCTCCGCTGCCTGCACTGGGTGCACAGCTGGTACTCCACTGCATTGCAGGCCTTCATGCCAGCCATAGCCCCCTACAGGGCCCTCTGCCACTGTGACAGCCTGCTATGGACACCTGTAGGGATGTAAAGAATGCAGTCAGTGCCCGGCCCAGACAGGGGGGCACACACACATAGGCAAGCTATGTGAGGGTGCAACACAAGCCACACTGTGGCCTCCAGCCATGGCCACAGCAAAAGGGGACCAAGGTATGTATTTACCTGACCTCCAGTGAAGCGCCTCCTGCCTGAGGCCAGTGATGCAGCACTCCTGCATGCTGTGGGTTGCACTAGTGGAACCCGTGGGGTGAAGGGACAGGTGAATGTGTTGTAGGCACCATGTGCCATGGCCACCATGCCAGCACTGCTGCAACAGATGAACAACTGTAGGTATACATAGCAACACCAGGGTCCTGCCCAGACCGTATGTCCGCATCCCTGTGGTGGGCCATGCTGAGCATCTGCTGCAGGATCCCTGCCTCCCTCTGCGACAGGTCCCGCCAGTGGTGTGTTAGCTGGCGGATGGTCCAGCGTGTCCCTGTTGTCTCTGCCATGCATGTACAGATGGCTGTCCATGCCTGCTCCCACCCTGTGGCACTGCTCCTCTGGATCCTAGGTGGAAGCAGCATCCTACCCAATGATGAACGCAGTTCACCAGAAGCACTCATGCGGTGTAAAATTAGGGGCACACACACTTAGGCTTAAGGATGACCCTGAAGACATAATGGCCGGTCGTCTGCATGATACCTGTACCAGGGGAAGGAATGGCACATGCATCACTACAGAATGTCACTGTGGCTGTGCAGTCCAGCCCCACCAACCATGCACAACACCAGGCACCGGCCATGGGACATGGGTCAGGGCCGGGCCACAGGTCTGCAACTGTGGCCCACCATCTCAGGTGGTTCCCCCGCACCAATGCCATGCACAGCATGAGGTGTGTAAAGACCGAGCTGTGCCATGCAGGGGCCAGGCACACAGTGCTGCACACAGTGACCACAGTGCACCAACACAGTGCCCATCCTCTGCAGAGGCATATCACAGCCTGGCCCTGCATGGTGTGGGTGTGGAGCTCTGCATGCAGCCCTGCCACACCTCCACACCACCACCCCCACGCAGAGCTGCATGTGGCCACAACCACCCGGTGCCCAAGGGGCAGATCCAAAGCCAACAGTGGGTGCCAGCATGGGGAATGACAGTTCCTTACCTGTACTGTGCACTGTGGTGTCCAGAGTGGGTGTCACTGACGGATCTGGAGCACACCTGGATGGAGAAAGAGCAGGGCAACATAAGACTGTGGCACAGTCAGTGACCCCCAGAGCAGCTGCGGTGTGGCAGCATGTACCTACCTGGTCCTGTACAGTGGTGCTGATTCCTACACAGGGGACAAAGAGCAACATTATCAGGTATACATTACTGTAGAGGCATTGGAAATGTGCGCGTTGAGCAATGTCATATACTCACTGGTGACCTGTATGTGTCCACTGTGGAGCTTGGGAGGGAATGGACATGGGTTAGTACACAGCCGTAAGTGTCACTGTGGCCAGCTGCCTGTGGGTGCTGCAACCCCCCCCCACTGTCTCCATCCCACAGGCATGTCCCCACACATGGGCCAGGATGGATCCCTGGACACCCTGCCATGACCGACCCTGCACAGGGTGAATGTGGCCAGGTGCATACCTGATGGGGCAGAACATGTAGGGCATGGTACAGGGTCAGTGGTACACAGCCAGCCGGGCAGGTGGCCATGCAGCTGTGTGATTGGCACAGGCATTGATCTGTGATGTCCTCCCCCCCCGCTCAGTCTGACGTGATGTCTGCTGGCTCACGACCCGTGCCATACTGGACAGCAGGGACATGGGCCGCCACATGCCACACACAGGCACGGTTGGCGCTACATGGATGGATATGGCATCATGAATGGACATGGCACACAGGCCAGCATGTGGGCCAGCACACTACTTCAGTGACACCCCACCACCAAACAGACATGCATCCCTGTTGCAGCGGCCCAGTGACAGTGTGACAGGGCCATGGCCCCAGCCGTGTAGGTTGCACATGGCAGAAGCACAGTGTGGGTACGTGTGCCGTCCTGGTGGTGCACATGGCACAACATGCCAGGTACCCCCCTGGGCAAGGGCCTGTGCAGCCATGGCCCATGGACACCTTGGTGTACCACAGGCATGGGGTGGGGCAGCACATAGGTGAAGTGCGCACCCATTGGCCAAGGCACACACCAGTGCCACATGCCCATCCATACAGTTCCACCATGGGCAGGCAACATGGTCACAGATTGCTGGCACTATCCCCACACTCCTTTGGCCAGTCAGTCATACAGCACCTGGGCTGCAGTGTGGGGGCAGGTGTGCACATCAGTGCAACTGTGGGAAGCCATGCATGGGGGGGTGGCCACAGCCAGTGGCATGTGCAGAATGCATGACCAAGCCACGGTACTAGGTACCATCCACAGCCGATAGCACAGTGTCACCCTGTGCCATGATGGGTGGCCCTGGCACACAGGCAGCACCGTACCAACATTGGACTGCACATGTCAACAGTAGATGGGGACTCTGCTTGCATATGCATGGCATACCTGGGCAATGTAACAGACCCGCACACAGCATGACAGCTGGCCTTGCCCCCTAGGCATTGATGTGAGCAGATGCACCCCATATGGAGCTGCAGGCACACAGTGTGATAGGTGTCGTACCACACCCGGGGGCCGGTTGATGTGGGACAAGACCATGGTAAACAGTGTAGGACAGCTGACGAACAGAGCCAACTGACACCGACCCATGCACAGAGCCCTGGTCCACGGCCACCCCACATGGGTGGTGTGCCACTCACACAGCCACTGTGTAGCACCTGCAAGCCACTGGCCGGATACCGTGTATACAACACACCCAACATAGTACTACACAGCATATGTCTCAACACCATGGGGGCCACAGTGGGCTGACCATGTTCCCCAATGCGTGGGGCAGCTACCCCCATCCAGAGGGTCACTGTTCTACTAAGTCCCCATTTGTGGAAGGGGGGTTGTTGGTGCCATTGGGGTGGGACACATCCATAGGATGTCTGTCCCCACTGCAGGCATTGGTCCAGTTAGGCTTGGCCTACCTGCATGGGTGAGTGATGCACCACGCAGGTAACATGTTACCAACCACACATGTGGCATGTCCAGTACACTGCCTGCCAAACAGTGGTGTGTGGATGTACCATGCTCCCCACATCCCCGGGACCCTTGCCACAGGACAGCCCCTGGTCAATGAACACAGTCATTGCACACAACCTAACAGTACCCCTGAATGTCCACCTTTGGGTGGGACCATGCCTGCATGCCTCTCAAATGTACCACAGTACGAGGAACGTTTCCCATTGTACTTCACAAATGCTCCCTTTTCTACATTGTGAGGCCCTTTTCCACATGCAATGTCGACATTCTAAGGCAACACTCCATGGTACATGTTGCTAAATACTATATTATACAATTACTAACAGACTGTCTGAACATGTCTGCAACAGTTTAACAGTGTGTTGAGCTGCATAGTAAATTAAATTGGTAAGTGTTCCACAATATGCCCATGTGTTCCACAGTGTGCCAGGCAGTGTTCCACATATGGGGGCAAAAAGGTTGAGAGGTATGCATGCCTGTTCTTGACCCTCAGGGCAGTAACAGATAGAGTAAGGGTAAGTATTGAGGGGAGCTGTTGGGGCCCAGTACTCACCAGTCTACTGAATGTCTGTCCCTGTCCTGATCAGGTTGGCTCTGAAGTATTCCAGCTCTGTCTTACACCCAGATCTGTAGCTCCTGAACCACTACACTGTGCCTGGGCCTATCCACTTGCAACACACTGCCGCACATGCAATGCATGTAAGTGGCTACATCGCATACTGCATATTCGGCATGCGTGGAGGCACTGCGATATGCACAGTTATGTGCGGTATGGCATCTGCGATGTGAGGTTGCAGCCTGCCTGTCATCACACAGTTGCGTCGGTGGCCTGCTGATGCAACACAGTTGACCAATGTGCTTGGGTACACCTGCATATGTAGCACTATTGCCTGCAGGGCTCTGTGTGTGGTGTGTGTGTGTGTGTGTGTGTGTGTGTGTGTGTGTGTGAGCACCCTTGGGAGGTCAGTGGCAAGCAGATGCCCACTGGCAGTGGCCCAAGCAGGACATTGTTGTGACTGGGGGATACGCCCTACCCAACATCTATCCAGTAAGACCCTACCAATGCAATGACGACAAAAGAACACCACAACATAGGGATGAGGTGCAAAAAGGTTTATTGACAAGGTGCTCAATACACACATCAGGTGCTCAATGCACAGTGCTCCCCAGTTCAACTCATCACGCATGACCCCACACTCACCCATGCACAAAGTCTTGCACACACACACACACACACACACACACACACACACACACTCATTTGAATGCATGGTGCCCCCCCATAGACATGTGCCCCCTGCCATGCATATAGCCCCACCTCCCCATTGCAGCCCCACCCAACAATTTCCCTACTGCACAGGTCACCTGGGCGTCTCACAGCCATCTGCCATGCCGTCCTCGCACCAACCCCTCCGGTGCTGGGTGCAGGGCTGTGGGGGACCCTGCCGGTCTGGCAGGCTGTGCAGTGCCCTGGTGGACCACCACTGGCATCGCACCCTGTGGGCCTGTGTGTGCCCCCACAGGTGTTCTACTGTGCCTCCACCCATGCAAGCCTACTTGCCTCTGTGCCACATGTGCAGTAACTATGCCAGGGCTGCACTGTGTGATCTCCCATCAAGTGATGAGTGTCTCGGCCCTGTGCAGCCCGCAGAGCACCCTCCTCAGTGTGCCCACCCCCTGTGTGTGCCCTGTGCCTGACCCTGTTCCTGTGGGACTGTGTGAGGGGCTCGGCCTGGCCTGAACCTGTGTTGCCAGCATGCCTGTGTGTGCCAACATGGTCACATCCTGGTGCTGTCCAGTGCCTGGGTCAGTATGGGCAGTGCCTGGCTGGGCGTGCTGCTCTAGCAGCATGACTGGTGGGTGGCTAGATACTGATGCCTGGCCCACGGGTGGGGTGGGGGTTCCACTGGCTCTGGTGGCTGTGTCTGGGTGCTAGAATAAGCATTAGGGGGGTGCCATCCACTGGGCCAGGCCTTGCAGGTGGTGCAGCAGCTGCAGTGCATGCGTTATCGTCTGCATGGCCGTGGCCATGGTTATATTCTGGCACTGCTGGTGTGCCAGCATGTTCTCCAGACCTGTGCTGAGGCAGTCCATGATGACCATCTGGCATGTGGCACAGTGCCAGATGCCCTGTATGGCATCCCCCAGGCCAGCCATTCATGCTGAAGAGTCCCTGGTGAATGCCTGCAGACAGCCAGCAATGTTGGATAGCTGCAGCTCCATGCAGGTGTGGTGCTCCTGCATGCCCTGCCATATGTTCCCCAGCTCCTGCCTGACATCCCCCTGGCTGGCCATCACCAACTGGCAGTAGTCCCCAATGTAGGCTGGTGGGGACAGCTTGTGCTGCAGCTCCCGGATGGCCTCAATCAACTGGTCCTCCAGTCCATGGGCACTCAATGGGCTGAGCATCCCTATGGCAGTGTCCTCGGCCACCAGCTGGTCTTGGTCTGACACCTCCCTGTCAACCACAGGCATCAGCACTACCTCCACAGATGTGGCTGCACTGCTGGTGGTGTCCTCTGTGGCCCCCTGCTGATCCCATGGTGGTCCAGTTGCATTCTCCTCACTGCTGTCCACTGCCTCCTCTACCATGGTGCTGTCGCCATCTCCACGCCCCTCAGGCTCTGACATCGGCTCCGGTGTTCCTGCCACAGGTGTACTGGTAGCAGGGCTGCCTCCAGTGGCCATAGGGCTGCCTCCATCATCTGACACCATGCCGGTGGCCTGGTCCATGCCGGCACCATCCTGGTCCTGCTGCTGCTGCTGCTGCTCCCATCTTCTGACTCTGCTGGGGCCACCTGTGCCAGCTGCCACTACACCTGTTGGGTGGGAAACATGTTAGTGTGTCCCTGCATCACAGTGTGCCCTCACCTGCCTGATCAGTGTTGCCCTCACAGGTCTGCTTCGGCATTGCACTATGGCATTGCACCAATCACACCTCTGTGCTGTCCCATCTGGTGTATGCCACCACTGTAAATGCTTTCTGCACCGATAGCATGGACCAACCAACATTGCTGCCCTTGTTGTGCCATCCATCCCTGTACAGCAACTCCAGCTGTCACACGGCTGTCCCGTATGGCTTCCCACTGCACAGTGGCACTGTGCATGGCCACGCCCATGGGGCACCACTGCGCTGCAGGGGTCTGCACCCCTTGATGACTACGCTGTCCCTACCATCCATGCACAACCTCTGCAGCCCTCACCCACACTCTGCAGGCACTGGGACAGTGACCCATGCCCCCCCACAGCCCAGCCCATGCCTGTGCATGGACCCCCAGCACACAGTGCACATCACAGCATCCCCCAGTGCAGCCCAGACCTTACCTCAGCATGCCCCCCAACAGTACACAGTGCCAGACACATCAACACCCAATGCAGCCCAGACCATACCTCAGCATGCCCCCCCAACAGCACACAATGCAGGACACAGCACCACCCAATGCAGCCCAGGCCTTACCTCTGCATGCCACCCCAACAGTACACAGTGCAGGACACATCATCCCCAGTGTGGCCCAGCCCATTCCTGTGCACAGCCCCCTTCCAGTTCCATGTGCCCATGCCAGCCCCTCCACAGTTGGCCATGGGTCATTCCTTTGCACTGCTGCACATGTCAGCAGCACACATGCCTGTCCTTGGCCTGCCCCTCACCATTTTCTGGTTCCCTTTGCCCACACTGTGGCCAGCTGTGGCCATGTGGCATTCCTGTGGCATGCCTCCCCACCATTACATCTGCCTATACATTGCCACCCACCCCATCTTTGCCATTGGCTTTGGTGCTGTTGCCATGTCTGGCCTGTCACATACACTGCTGGTTGTTTGTCCTTACCTGTGGCCATCCACTGTCTGAACATGTCCAGCTGTGCTACTCCAGCGTTGCTCTGCTGGCTGAGATGTGCCGCTATCCTCCTCTTGATGCTGCTGAGTGGCTCCTGCTGGGTGGGTCCACCCCCAGTGCCCTGTGCGCTGTGTCTGTTGTACGCTGCCTTGAGCTTCACCAGGCACTTGAGGTCATTCCACTTCTTTTGTACATCTCGGACTGCCCTGCGCTGTGCAGCGATGGCATTAACTCTGCATGTCACCCTGTTCCATGCCCTCTTGCATTTCTCCCTCCTCTTGGCATCCCCTCCACAACTCATGAGGAGTGCATGTGCTGGTCTATTTGCTCCACCACAGTGTTAACCTCCTCATGGCTGAAATTCTTCTTCCTCCTCTGTCTTTCAATTGCAGCTTCTGCCTTAGCTGTGATGTATCTGCTGGTGTATGTTGGGCTGCAACTGCATGTTACACACCTACATATGGTGTATCTTGCATGTCACAACTTGAGCAGTTGCGTTTGGCATATTCTTGCAGGTTCTAGAATAGCCCGTAACTCACATGTCGCAGTTGCTGTTGTGTAAGTTCAGCAATTGCATTACTTGTGTCTAGCATAATTTCCTTTCTAGAATCGGGCCCATTGAGTGTAAAGCAATAGTCTTTCAGATTCTTTGTAAAGGCAGACAGTTGAGTTTTTTTTTTTTTTTTTTTGATGGAGGGGTACTGAGTTCCAGAACAAAGCAGCTCGGTAGCTAAATGAGCATTGTCCCATGTATGTGCAAAACAGTGGAGTTGTGAAGTTATTTTTTGAAGTTGAACAGGAGGAAATTATATAGAGGAACATGATTTGTTCAGTGAAGTAAGTAGGAGTGCTTGTGTGCATGATTTTTTTGATAAACCTAACAAATGTTAGGCTGGCTTGGAGCTCAGGAATAAGCCAATTTAAGGGGTATAGTGAATGACACTGGTGCATTTTACTATTGCTACCACATGCAAATTTGGCGATTTTGTAATAGAGGATATGCTTTTTCTGCAGCACTGTTTTACTGGCAGCATCGATGATCAGCAAGCTATTGTCCAGTGTGGGTGCAGATTTGCTTGGGCTATTCTGGTCCTGGTTTCGGGTGTTAAATATTTGAGTATTCAGTACAGAAAGCATAGCTTTTGATGAAGCAGGTTAGAGGTGTTTTGAATGTAGGTATCAATGGATAGAGTTGACATTAAGTAGACACCCAGGACTTTGAAGGTGCTGACTTTTTCCAGGCAGGTGCCATTTTCAGCCTTAATACCAAACACCGGGGCTAATTTTTTCAGTGAAAAATGATTCTGAAAAGCCAGCAGTTGTACCCTGCTACTTATTTGTGCCTTCAGGTCATGACAGGGTTCCACATTGCTATATAGAATGCCATAAAACAAGTCCCAGTGTTCCATAACAGTGGGATAAGTCATACAAATTAATGCAGAGTCCCAGGCTGTGCTGGGCTCCATAGCCCTGGGCAGAATGAGTGTCTGTCATGTGTTTTATTTTTCATTGACATTTCTTTGTAAAGTAATGTTTATGGTCATAAGAATGACTAACAGTCCTTCCTTTGACATTAAATATTTTACTGGTGATATTAAGTAAGCAAAAACACACACCATAAGTTGTTAATTACTGCATGTTTAGGAAAACAACAGTCACAGCCTTTTCCTGGATTTGGGTGCTTTACTCATCATGATTCCTCATTCTCTTACTCTGCTCTCCACTATTAATATCTAAATGAGTCACAAAGCTGCTGAAGTAGGATCCAGTCCTCAAACAGCATTTTGCCCTTTATAAGGAAATTATACTTAGAGGGCAGACCCAACTCTCAACATTGACAGATGTAAGTTTTCTAAAGCCGCAAAATCAAAACACTCCCACATCTGGGCCAGATAATTGTTCAAGATCCAACACACACTTAGAAATTGGGCTGGGAAAATCCTGAAACCTGATTGGGTGGCAGCATTTCAGAGTTATACGTTTGTCAGTCAACTGAGTCCTCTCATAAAATCCCTTCATTTTTACTGCATAAGAACTAGCTTACATATAAAACCTTTTTTCTATTAATATTTTAAAATATGTTTTTATTTTAATTTTATTACTGCAAAAGTCCTTGTTGTAAACTCAATAAGACCATTTAGGGTGTGGGATGTTAGGGGTTATCTGCACTTCCCGGGGCTGTAAGGCTCTTTACCTGTGGTGTCAGGCTTCACTACACCCTAGGCGTGCAGATATTCCCCAGCATCCCACACCATGCTGGGTCTTACTGCTTAGTGCTTACTGGTACTTGTTCTCATACATAGTGTACCACTGGCATTGCAATGTGGTACTATGAGTTGCATTGTTAGATGTACTGCCATTCAAAAGAGCTGTTAAACAAATGTCCTGTCTGTTTTTTTTAAATGTCAAGGTGAAGCTATTCAAAAAGAGAAGAGCATAATCTCTACTGCCCTGGCCAACATCCCCTCTCTGCCCAGTAAACTGGTTGAAAGCAATTACTCACAGCACTGTCAGAATATTGTTAGACACATAATAGCTGCAGGGAATCAGTTCTCCTTAGTCGGAGCATTTTGTGCTGTCCTACTGTGCTGCCATTTATTTCATATTTGTGACAAATAAATGTGTTCAACATACCACTGCTTAGTGTGTTCATTTCCTTCTCCTCCTTTCTACTGACTTTGCCTTCACATAGTCATAGCTCTGTTATTAGCTAATTCATTACATACAAGGCAAGTTTAAATAATGTGTCCATCAATGGTGCTCTATGGAATAATTTTAAAATCTCTTCTATTGTAAATTTAACCAGTGGGAAATTGATTTTTTTTTGTGAAATTGTAGAACTCCATGGTGTATCTAACCATCTTGAAAACCCTTCATAGCAAATTATATATTACACAAAGAAGGTATAGCAAACCTCTGGAAGTCATACCTTACTCCCCAAAACATATAAAAAATCAATGATGTTATATGCGTCTCCAGTGTTTGTCTGCTACAGTGGCCAATCCCATTTCAGGTACAGCAGCAAAATAATTTCTTTATTGTAGAGGTTTTAGCTTTTAACATAGCTACCCCAACCTAATTCAGATTTACCACGGTCATCACAGCTGTAATAATGAAACTAAAATGTATTCTTTTTGGTGATTAGCTCTTTTTGGTGATTAGTACTGTCTGTCTAATACACTTCACAGAGTTTTTTGGTACAGTAATTCAAAGTACCAATGCTCCTAAAGGTGCCAAATAAGGTCTGTGAAGTGGGGAATAATTATGCATTTAAATATAGTATATTGTTCCTGGATCCAAACCACTGATCCTTTGCCTGCTTAGCACCCACACATTCAGTATGCCAGTAAGCAGCAGGTAAGGGAGCTGCAGCTCCTGTTGTGTAGATGTTAAGTCACAACCTGCAGAACAGCTGAATATTCCTGCAGGCAATTTACCTTCACAATTTTTTGTTCTTAGCTAAAAGTATGTGTCATATAATTTGTTATTCAACTCGAGACCATCATAAATCGTCACTAAAATGAGTTAACAAAAAAATTTGAAAAAAAAAAGTTGAAGTCCCAGCAAGGACTCAAATGGCTGATCTTTTGCCTGCTAAGCAAACACACATTCAGTGTGCCACTGAGCTACAGGTAAGCCAGTTGTAGTTCCTATGGTGTGGCAGTATGTCACAACCTTCAAAACAGGCAAGTGGGAATCGAATCCCAGCAGGCAATATATCTCCCCAAATAGTTGTTCTAAGCTAAATTTACTTCTCATACAATTTACTTTTCTGACCCTGCTCCAGCATGAATCCCCACTTAAGTGAGTTTCCATTTTACAAAAAACAATTGATGCAAATGTTTAAGTCCCTGCAAGTATTTGACTGCTGATCTTTTGCCTGCTAAATGAACACACAACGCTACCGAGCTGCAGTTAAGCAGGTTACAGTTTCCATGGTGTATAGGCTATGTCACAACTTGCAAAACAGGCAACTGGGGATCTAATCACAGCAGACAATTTACCTTCACGTATTGTTCCTAGCTAAATTTATTTCTCATATGATGTACTACTCCAACCCCACACTGTCATGAATCACCTCTAGAAATGTACAAAGTTCTGAAAACTTCAGCTCACGGTAACTTCATTAAGTTCCTCAACATCACAAATATATTTGCATTTCGCAAAGTCAGACTTTGAGTTATTGATAACTTTGCGAATTTGTAAACTTACAACAAGGGCTCTGTAGCACAAAGGATAGCACATGGGAAATCTAGTATAGTAAAGAAAAGGGATTCAAAGGTTATGGGTTCAAGTCCCACCAGAGCCATTTGTTTAATTGAGGTTTGATGCAAAGAAGTGCAGAATAATGCATTTAGGGCATAAAAACCCACGAGCCACATATGAAATGGGGGACAGAAGTAGTCACAGTAACAGGGTAGGAGAGGGACCTGGGGTTTATCACATCAGATTACCTAAAGGTGGTGAAACAATGTGATAAGGCATTGGGGAAGGCAAATCATATGTTGGGATGTATAGGGAGGGGTATAACCAGTAGGCAGAGGGAGCCGATACTACCTCTATATAAATCACTAGTGAGACCCCACCTTGAGTAAAGTGTACAGTTCTGGAGGCCTCATCTATGAAAGGATATTAACAGGATGGAGAGGGTACTGTTTGGGCTCAGACTGGATGGGCCTTGCGGTCCTTATCTGCTGTCAACTTCTATGTTTCTATGTTTCTATGGTACAAAGGAGGGCAACCAAAATGGTTCAGGGCGTACATCATGAGCCCTACAAGGAAAGGCTGAGGGATTTAGATGTGTACTCCCTGGAGAGTAGAGGGGGGGGGATATAATTGAGACATTTAAATGCCTAAAGGGAATAAATAATGTACAAGAAGGGAACATCTTTCAAAGAAAAATATGTCCAAAAAACTAGAGGTCACAATATGAAATTGGAAGTGGGAAGGATGAGAGGAAACAGGATAAAGTATTTCTTTTCGGAAAGGGTTGTGGACCCATGGAACAGCCTCCCAGAGGTGGTCATAGGGGCTGAAACAGTAACTGGATTTAAAAAAGCATGGGATAGACACATGGGTATCATAAAAACTGGTAGGGAATGTACACCAGAGCCCAAACAGGGGCTGGAGACACCATTAGTGGGGGAAGGGAGTAGGCAGGTAGAGGCAGCTTTATATTAGGCAGAGGAAAATGGGCAGACTGGATGGGCCTGGAGGTCCTTATCTGCCATTAACCTCTATGTTCCTATGTTCCACAGTCAAAGTTCATTGGGACTTTGCAAAAGAGCTGAGTTATTCAGTGCTGTTGCTGCATCGTCTGACCTGCGGATCACATGATTACACTGAAGCAGGAAATAGACCAGAACAGCTGTGCTGTGTGCAGTTCTAGGAAGCATGTTTAGGAGATAGGATCTGCTCTGTACTTACCCTTTCAAAAATAATATTTTCATGCTGCACACGTAAAACTACCCATGTGATATACATGCTGCAAGCATGATTTAAATGTTAAATTGAAACTGATTGCATGCAAGTGGCATGCGTGCAGCAAGCAAGTGTGGAAAGCATGTTATTTATGTTAAATTGGAACAGACTGCATGCACATGGCATGCATGCAAAAAGCAAGTGGTCACTGATAACTGCACATATAAAAGTTAAGTGACTTGCTTAGGCTCACATAGTATACAAGTGGGGGTTAATGAGATTCAAACACAGATCTTCAAGTCTGCAATTCAGTGCCTTTAACCACTAAGCTATACTGCCTGTATGGAGACATGACAATTCGCTCCTGATGTTTTGCTCCCTGAAAATTCACTCTTAACTGTTCGCTCCCTCGACATCTCACTCCTATGACATTTGTCTCCGCGGCTAGTCACTCCCTCAGTATCTTGCTCCCACACGTTGCACTACAACTGACTCTCTACAACCCAATACTCATGTTATCAAGCATTTCATAGCAAATTAAAGGTTCTGCTTTTGATAACGCAATACGCAGTCTGGTGTTGCAGGAAAGTGAAGGCAACAACCATTTTATAGCAAATTAAAGATTCTTACCAGTTTTCAGAGCTCTTTGGCCCATTCACACTCTTTCAGTGCACTCTGGTATTGCAGAAAAGTGAAGGCAACCATAGCAACTGAGTGTTACCCATAGTAACCCAGTGCGTTTTGACGTTGTAGGAAGTGATGCAACCACAAATAGCTGCTTAGTAACCAAGGTCCAAGTGGTAAGAGAATTAAAAACATAGAAAGTTCTTTATTATCAAAATTTAAAATAAAAAATTTAAAATGTATGGAATATTGTGGCACTAATATTCAAAACTATGTACCGCCCCACATAAGAATTCTTTGGTGCTGCAATCAGCACACTTCTCCAATATACAGGCCAGTCTTGCAGTATTATCATGGTACACATGCCGTGATAATGTAGAGGGATTGCTAGCAATAATTTGCTTCTCCTCTGAGTTTTGATTTCTCCGTACACCCAAAAGGCCTTCAATGAATTTCCATACCATGAGATGTGCCATGCAAAGGATACTCTGCATCCCATGGTGGAAGGCCTCAACAACATTATTTGTCTTTGCTCTGCCATCAGAAATACTTTTGGAATGATTCCACAACTCTATTTCAAAACATGGTTGTATCCTCCCTGTCCATCTTCTGTTTTGCCTGCCAACCCACACATTCTCAAAGTAATCTGTTACTGGTGTCAGTTCATCAGGGAAAGTGTTGAGTGTTTCCTCAGTGATTTCTTCAAAAAGGGGAATTACTTGATCAGTGGCTAACATCAGTATAAGTAAATACAATGATTTCCACTATGTTCTGAGGTACTGTATCTCCATGTTTCAGGATGTGTCCTGATCATCGGAGGGTTAGTGTCCCTCATTGTCTCTCATTTTGAGTGTCCGTGTCCCTTATTTCAGTGACAAAATGTGAGGTATGATGCATGCTTCCAAGACCCTATTCAGCACAAAGAGTGCTGAGCATGGCCATAGTGTATATGCTCCACACAGAATGACAAAGGGAACATAAGTGAGCCCTAACAGTCATGGAGGAACACATTTGTAGCACTAAATATGCATAATGGGATTTGCGTGGCCCAGAACAAAAAGGTCAGACTTCACAACACAGAGGCCGCTCTTCACACATCTGGAATGGGGAATGTTGGCTGACTATATCCTAGGCATTTAATGCAGTAAGCAAACAATACTTTAGAAATCAATGGCAATTTAATGACAAAAATTGAAAGTGATTAAACAACTTGCAAAAGGATCAGAATTAATTAGTTCACCTAAATTTAATGGGAAATCAGTAAAAAGGGTATTTTAAATGTCTCAAATTGCTAACAGTAGTATGAGAAATAGAAAGTGTTATTTTTTAGATGAGATTTGCACCAGCTTAGTTGCTGTACTCATGTCAAGCATGCAACACATGAATCTGATGTGATTTTTAGAAGATGCTTGCACCAGCTTACCTGCTGCACACATCAAGCTTGCAGCATGCAAACCTAATGTGCTTTTTAGACCAGGTACGCATAGGTTCACTTTGTGTATGTGAACAGCATGTAAACGTTGCACAATTAACCACATGGCATGCATTCTGAATGTATGCAACACACATATTTCTATAAGGGTAGAGCTCAGTTTTCATTCTATTTGTACTACTCTTATTGCAAGAAATCAAGATTTTGCTTTGTAAAAGCCATATTGCACTGAGTGTTCTACATTTGTAGAGTTAATTTTGAACAATTTTACCTCAGTTTAGTTATTTTTTTTTCTTTTAACTTTCTGTGTGGTGCTGCGGTGCTGGACTCTTCTGTTTCACCTGCCAACCCACACATCCTCAAAGTAATCTATTACTGGTATCAGTTCATCAGGGAAAATGCTGAGTGTTTCCTCAGTGATTTCTTCAAAATGGGGAATTACTTGATCAGGGGGTTAAAAGCAAGGGCAGGTTTATACTTGAACTTTAGCACAAATTCAGAGTCTTGGGCATACTTTACTGCCAACCC
The DNA here is from genome assembly GCA_016271365.2 of Neoceratodus forsteri. NCBI lineage: Eukaryota > Metazoa > Chordata > Ceratodontiformes > Ceratodontidae > Neoceratodus > Neoceratodus forsteri. Next base: position 788,911,109 of record CM057452.1, read on the forward strand.
TTCAGTCTGGATCTTGCGGTACGCTCATTGAGTAAAGTGAAAAAAGAAGCCAACTTGTTTAGACTCTGGAAACACTGATTTAAATGCAGCAATCATTGCCCGCTTGAAGTTGGTCATCACTACCTGAGGGCAAAGGCTGGGGTTAAGTTTTTTCAGTGCAGACTACTGCTGTGTGTGTTGGGGGGCACAGACTTTTGTCTGCAGCCAGCAACAAATAGTTTTAGTTTCCAAAACTTTTAGTACATTTCAGCTTTCACTGTCGATCTCAGACAATTCATTTTTCTCAAGTCCTGAAAATCTAATTTCCAATGTTTCCTCAAGTCCCATAATTTCTGTACACTGTCAGTATTTCAGTGCTGTTAAAATACTAATGTTTGTCCAGGGCTCTGGGGCCATTAGATGTTAACATTTGTGATCATTATTTTTCATAATACTTTAACCCTTTCTTGTTATTTTGATTTTTTTTTTATTTGATGATAACTATTTTACTATTGGCAGCATTTTTACTATTTTTCAACCCAGTAGAGCTTGTGCACATGACCAGGTTACTATTGGTGATAGAGAGAAAGGAAAGGTAGAAAGTGAGGAAAGCCAGGGAAGGCAGCAGTGATGACCACTGGTAGAGGCAGACAAAGGTGTGATAGCAAGGGTACAGTAGGTAGTAGTGGATCTGCAATGAGTGATGGTAGTGGTGCTGTTAAAAAAAATGCTTACAGCCCTTGATTTGGCTGGTCTCACAGTTGAGGGTGATAGCAGCCAGAGATCCGTTATCTGAAATTTCCTCAACACCACCACCAGTAAGTAAACACAGTACTGTTGAAAAATATCCAAAAGAGTCCCCGCTAGTGATTAGTGGTACTGGATCTGAGTCTGAGGTTAATGCAGTGGCAGATTTGTGTGTGCCGCTGCCATCGCAGGAAAATGAGGAAGAGGAAGATCAGCAAAAGGAGGAGGAGGAAATGATGAAGGTAGAAGGTGATGATGACACTGTCATTAATCCTTTGTGGGAGCCTGAAAAGAAAAAAAAACAAAGGGTGATAGCAAAGTTTACATATTTTTCAAACTGAATGACAGGCAACCTGTGTCACAAAAGCTAATATATGATGACACATATCTGACAACTGTTGCTCCACATAAATCTGTGAATCTTTCAGAATCCCTTGTGATGGAATTTTGTTATTACTGATCTGAAAGAAGACACTGTTGCAATATGACAACTTTGTCAAGCCCGATTGTTGGCACAGGTGGACATCATACCCATCTTAAAGTCAAAGATATGGCTAGATGGCAAGCATGTCAGTGGAAATGGTCTGCAGGTGGTTTAGGAGGTAGAGATGAGGCAGAGGATATTGTGGAAGGAAAGACAGTTGAGAAGAGGTCAGTAGTACTCCTGAAACCCCTGAAAGTGTGAAATCACTGATAAGCAACAGTAACATGAGCAGCAGCAGAAGCATCACCCTGACAAAAACCTTCAGCCAAGTTACATGTTTCTTGACACAGTCTCCATCTGTGACAAGCTGTGAGCAACATGGTGCCCACACAAAACTGTTTCTAAAAATCACTCATCCAAAAAATATCCAGCCAAGTATTACTAGCATTCTATCAAAGCAATGCAACTTCTCCTTAATCATTCAGTGGCCAGGGAATTGAATGGTGCCGAGGCTATTGATTTCTCATTTTCCTTTGTGAAACAAAGGCCATTATTTACTGTATGTTGCCACTTGTGTCTGTGGATGTGTCTATGCTGGAAAAACAAATAGAACTTTTAAGCAAAGAATAGGGGAGCATATGAGGTATATTGCAAATGAAGATGTAAAAGACATACTAGCAGCACATGTGAAATATGGTGCAGTGGGTGTAGAACATGCATGGATGTATATGGGTACAGAAAAAGTGACATTGGGACCCAGAGGGTGGGGGTTAATAATATATTACATCAAAGAGAAGTGAGATGGACCGGGTCTAAGTGGGAAGTTTGAATTGAAACCCTTTTTGAAAAAATTAGATTACAGATATGAATATTTGTTTTTGTTTTTTCTTTAAGAATTGAACGTCTGCCTACCACTGTGAGAGTAATAGGTTATGTTTGTCATTTAAAAAGAAGGTGCATGTCTCCCTAAAAAGAAAAGGGCTTGCCAGTTCCATTTCTAAAAATAAAGATGAAAAAGCTGTTTGATTTCCTGGACAACAAATTAAAGTGCACCATGGACTGAACTTTGCTAGTGATCTTCAATAATATAATTAATGTCAACCATTTGAAACAAACAGAAGAAGGAGCTGTGTAATTAAATCAAACATTAGGAATGTCCATGGAAAGACCTGCCTGTATTTTTTAAATTTGTGTAACTGGGTAAAATTGTGCTTATTGGGAATAGGTAGTAATTATAAGTTTCTGTATAGTTATTTAGAATACCGATTAGTATTAAAAGTGTAGAGTATCCTTATAAAAGGACCCAGGATATGTACGACAAGTTATTACCTTGAAAAAGCACCTGCAGAGGTGCAAAATGATGTTGGATACGTTGTCTTTGTGCCATGTTGCAGGGTTACTATATTTTAGCCTGCCATGATTGGTACTTGTTTTTAATATTTATGCAAAATAAAATATGATTTTTGCTTCAAAATATCTGGAGTGAAGATACTCTTTATGTGGCTGAGAGCAGGTATGGGGTTTTTGGATGCAAAATGGAAAATGCTGGTTTCCTTTATGTTAAAAGCTTGTTATTAGTGGAAAGTGTCATCTAGGATCTTCCTTTCACAGTGTGCAATTCCTACACTGAGGGATGTTCTTGAAAAAGAAGTCTCACATGCCCTGCACATTCTTCCAGTTCATACATCCATCTTACCACCGATATGTGTAGCAGTGGGCCAAATGCTGCTAGTTCTTTAATGTGCATAACAGCACATTGGGTAGAACTAAAGGGGGTCGGTCATTACTTTGACAGCAAATGCAAGTGACCTAATTGTAATGGAAGCTACATGCCTTGAGTTCGTAAGCATGCAACACTGGCTATGAAGAGTGTATTTGATTAGCACACTGGGAACAACAGTTTGCCATCAATATTGGAGGAAACTGACACTTAGTTGAACCCACTATCCTTAAAGGAAGGCTTCACTAGCCAGTGACAATGATGCAAATGTTGTCAAGTCTATTAGTGACTTGGGATTTGTTAGGGTGTGCTGCTTTGCACACTGACTAAACCTGGTTGTGGAAGAGATCTTATCACAATATAACATTAAAGAAGTGCTCGGGCCAGCCTGTCGGTGCAGCAGTTGGATTTCCATCTGCGATGCTGGTGACCCGGGTTCGGGAACGGACTCGGCTGTCGGAGGGTCGGCCGGGGAGAAGGATGAAGCATCTGGGGACAGCTCTCCTTCTCTGGGGGGAAGGCAGGGGACGCACACCGGCGTAGGCTGACTCCTGGCGGAGGCTGGGAGTGCAGCAATACAGCCAGGACTCGGTGTCCAAGGAGGTAGTGACAGACGTCGGCGTATACCTTGACGTCAGATGTCACTCCCCACAGGAAAAAGCAGAAAAAAAGGCTGCCTGGTTTGCTGGATGATGGCTGCTGACTCCCCGCTGCCTCAGATGCCCCATCACCCCAGAATCCACCACAGCAGCACCCAGGGACTGATCAGAAAGCGTGCTGGTATCCCCCTCCTGGCGCCTTCCCCCTTGGAAGAGAGGGACCCATCTGGTGAAGGGTTATGCCGGGCCACCCCTGGGTCGGCTGCAATCTGAGGTGAGTAGGAAGGGGGTCAGGGTCAGGAGGTCAGGGAGGGTCATGTGCAGCCAGAAGAAGTGGCAGGCCAGGGGCCAGTAAGGTGGCAGAAACAATATGATGCAAAAAAAAAAAGAAGTGCTCACCCTGTGTCTTTGACTATGTGGACATTTTGCATGATAAGGAAAGGCAAGGGAGCAATTATGTGTACTACAATTTAAAGAATGGTCTACCTCAGCACCATTTAAAGCAGAAGGTTGTTACGAGGTGAAATTCGACCCTCTATTTTATGGAGTAGATACATAGACAGTATAAAACCTTCTCAGACTATATGTTCATTCATACAAGCCCTGACATTTCTAGAGCTTCTCTGTCGCTGACAACAAAACAGTGCAAGTTTATGGATTGGTTGATTTTTATCTTGAGGACCTTTGATCATGCCACACAGTTAGTGAATGGGGACACTGCCTTTATTAACCAGGCCAACCCATTGTTGTGATGCTGAGGCAGACCATCTGTAATATAAAGCAGCAGTTTGAGATAAAGGATGAATCGGTAAGCTGTGCATTGTCTAAACACATGCTTAAGATATTGAATCATAACAGAGCATCTGTGTTGGGGTGTGTAAGACAAGGCACCACATTGTAGCTCACTCATAGATTGCCAGTAATTTCATACTGTATGAGACCCCAAGGTCCATGAGAGCCTTACGGGCCACTATACACTTTGACTGCCTCTCTGATAGGAGGCAGAGAAGTCCAGGAATATGCATATTATATGATTCTATCATATCAGTGTATCGACGTATTTGGCCCTGACATTATAACTTCTTTAGCATGAAATCACAACAATTTTGTCAGGATCAGTAATGGCTGGGCACCTGGCTTGGGCAGGGAGGTCAGGAAGTGGAAGGAGTGTTCCAGTTCTAGAAGAACAGGTCAGGATTACCCCAAGGATTTCAGGGATTGCAGTTTGTAAAAATGCATTAATTCCATTGCCTCCTTGGCCTTCTGGGAATCCGACCAGAACAAGATGTTTTTTCCAGTACCTGTTCCCCCATAGGACCCTGATGGTGTGACCTGCTCCCTCAGTTGTGCCCTAAGCCAGTCAGTGTCATCACTGTTGCACCTAACACATTGTTTTGCTGTATTTAAGCATTGTGAGAGTCCAATCACATTTTCTTTAGTATGCTGGGAGGCTTATTTGACACTGCTGATTTTGGACAACAACTCTGTCAACAGAGGTTGCCAGGGCTCACTGTTCCCATCATCATCACCATATTTACCCAGCTGAAAGGGGGTTGTCTAGAATTGGAAGCTGCCATTGACATTTTTAATGCGGTTGTACCACAGTATTGTACAAGAGTGGTAGCTGCAGAGCCATAACAATATTTCCCGAATGTTTGGGTAGATAAGCAATTAATCTTCTTCTTCTCTGTTAGATTGTGAAGGATTAGTTTGACGAGGGATGAAGCTCAAAAAATTAAGCAGCTAACTTGTAGGTGATTAAGCCTTTTTCAGATTTTACTAGGATTCCACTGTCAGACTTTTTGCATGTGTATGAATATTCAGAAAACAAATAAGGTTATATACATAACAAATTAAACACAGCAAAATGAAAATGGTATATATAGAATAATACATGAGGGGAGTGCATAATGAGAATGTAATGCACACCTGAGGTGTGGGACGCTACATAAACCTTGAGGGCGAATCCCAAGGATTTAGCAAAGCACCCCATACCAAGGGTGTGCATTCAATTTGACTTTTACAATTCCCCCATGTATTGTTTTATGTAATTGCTAAATGGCATTTTTTCTCCAACCAGATTTCCTTAATTACTGCTTTTCCAAAAAAAGTGTTGTATGTGTTTTTTATTCATCAGCACATGTAACAGTTCACTTAGGAAAGTGAGTAAACTATGACATACTCTTCATAAATTAGTATTTTGCTGCTTTTGTAGGTTTTTATAATTGCAACTAACAGGCTCAATTATTTTACAGACAGTCAGAATAGCAATGAGTTCCCGTTCATTCATAGAGTGAAAACAGCAGCTAGTAAAATGTGCTAAAAACAATTAAATCCTGGTATGGGACACTATTAAATGTCAGCAAACATGTTTAAGAACTTTGAAGAAATGTGTTGTCCATTCATGTTGAGAAGATTTTTTTTTTTTTTTTATGGTCCAAGTTATCAGCTTCACCATGATATGCAATTTAGGTGGTGTGGTCAGAGTAGGGGTCAGAGTTGAGAGCTGCCATATTGAATCTCGCTGCTATCCAGAAGATTGCCTGTAACTGCTGTGGCAAAAGTTAGTGAGTGCTACATATTTGTTTAGTGGCTTTGCAATTATATGGCTGTTTTTCCTAGTCTGAGACCAAACATGGTAAACTGTCTCTTTGCCGATTGGTGGGAGTTGTGAGAGCGCATTGAGTAAAACACAGCTAGCAGGGCGGAGGAGGACTGGCATGTGTTCACTGTTATAATCTGTGGATTATAATGGTGAATTATAACCAGTTTCTCCAATAAGAAAAAATTTCCCTGAGTTACTACATATAGAATTAAACATGGGGATGTGTGTTTAACAAGATTTTACACACACCTGAGGTGTTGGATGCTACATAAACCCCAAGAGTGAAGCTCAGGGGGTTTATGTAAGCATTCAGCAATGAAGGTGTGTGTAAAATCTCGTTAAACACACCACCCCATATTTTATTTTATATAATTGCTGGGGAGCATTTATTCACCACAGAAATTACATAAAACAAAGACAGATTCCAGTGCAGTCACCGTCCAGTCTGATTTCGGTGTGATCCATGGTTCAGCTGAAGCGGCTTGTTAAACAAAATACTTCTTTTTTTTCTCTTTAAAGCTAAGTCATAGTAGCATAAAGAGGCAAGTTATTTTTTTTTTAAATTAACTTACCGCCAAGTGCTAGTGGTGGTGAAGTGAGTAGTGAAGTATAAGAGCATGTTGCTGAGACAAGAAAGAGCAGTGGCTGCAGCATGTGTGCACTGAGGGAAATCTGGCACATGTTCACCATTATAACTCACAGGTTATAACAGTAAATTATAACCAGGTTTCCCTATAGGGAAAAAAATACCCAGTTATTATAATAGCATAGTAACAGTTAGTACAATCCAAAAAATTCAGTGTACATCGCATATGTGTATGCTGTGTAAAAATATCTGTGTGGAAACACTTTTTCAGACTGTTGCATGCCATATGACCTGCCAAGCTAGTCACTCTCTCTGGAGTTAATCTAACTTTCCCAGAAAATTGTTTTGGCATTATTTAAGAAATGATATTTAACCAAATGTTGAAAAAACTCCCCACCCAGTTACAACATAAAGTAATACACATTAAACATGTGAAAATAAGATGGGTAAATCCATTAACTTTACCATTTTGGTTCTCTTCTCTTATTTTTTATTACATAGGTCTCTAATTCTCACTGATTTCCTTGATCTGCTGTCACATTACACAGATCACAGCATCTCTAACACCCCCAGTCACTCTGCCAAGTCTCAGTCGTCTGCACACCCATTTGCTTGCCCACACAATTGCCATACAGACTGCTCCAGAGCTCACTGATCAATTTTTTTTTTTATATCATATTTTAGATTTACCATTTCTAGTTCCTGGAGCCATAACTGTTGAGCACTACCACTATTGCTGCCAGTAATTATCATAGTCTGCTGCATGCACAGAGTCATGCTCTCCCAAAGCAATATGAAATTACTCAAAGAATGTCCTCATTGACTCTCTGTCTCTTTCACCCATTCAATCAAATCTGCCTGTCACTCTCACTCTGAATGAACAGCCACAAAATCCATAACATGGCTCAACAAAAATAAATGACAAGACTTAGATTAAATACCAAGGCTTTCCATAAATGGCTTCCACACAAAACAGGGCCACGTAGTGGCACACTGGGACAACAACACCAAACATTGAGCTTGAATAGGAACTCTTTTTTTAAATTTTGTACTGTAAAGAGGTCATTTCTTTTTCTTTCTTACAGTAATTTAAGTTTTTCTATATCCTATTTTTTTTTCAAGGAGCCCATAAGGACAAAAAGACACTCTGGGTGGTGTTTGGCATGGGACAGTGTACACACAGTGGCAGAAGGCACTCAGCACAATCACTATTTAACTCACAACACGCCAGGGTGTGCATTACCCATGACAGTAACCACCTCACTGTGTCTTACTGATTACATATACAACACTATATTCCCCCTTTTAAATAGACACTGTCACCTAACCCCCTTAGGCCTCAAAGTGTTACTAGTTTAAAAAGCTCATGTTGTGATTTGTCATATTCTATAGAGATTGCTTATGTTACTGGTAGTTAGAGTCTAGTTCCTTTTCTCTTTTTAAAAGTGAAAAACAAATTGCCCACCATACTAGTGATACCACACAAAACATGTTTGTTTACATTCCTTGATCAACTCCCACTGTATCTGTTCTGGACCTGGAAACACCCCCAACACAATCTACTCACTCATGATGCTGTGGGAGAAGACAGGACTATAACATCATGAGTGGCTGCACTGTTTGGATGTTTACCAATGTCCAGGAACTATGCAATAAGAGTAGCTCAAGGATCTGACACAAAACAAGGTCTGCAATACTACGCCATTAGCACTTGGAATAAGAAATGGGCACAACCCTCCCCCCAAAAAAAACAACAACCGGGAAAATTGTTTCATCAAGAGCTTGGAATCCATTGCTTACATCCCAGCAAAATGGCACTTGCAAAAGATTTGTGACTTTACTGACATTTTTACATAAAGCAGGCAGCGCTCTATCAACACAAATCAATGTAAATAAAGCAGGCAGAGCTCTATAGATACCATTCAATATACAGTACTTAGTTGTATTTAAAAACACTGCAGCATCTGCCATTTACTGACCAGACAGCAAAATTACAACAGCTCAGCAGAACTACTGTTTTGTTCTGTTCTTGTTTTAGTATTACATACTGGTATATTTCTTTTCTAATCCTAATTTACCCTTTCATAATTACATTCTTGTACTCCAGGGCATAATTTGTGCTGAGATACAGAAAACCTTCCCTTTCTAGGGAAGGTGATTGAGAAAGTTGTTGTGCTACAGCTGGAGAACCACCTTACCATCCACAATATCTATGAACCTCTCCAGTCCAGTTTTCATAAGAGGCATAGTACCAAGACCGCTCAGGTTCAGGTGCTCAATGATCTCCTGATGTAGAGGGATCAGAAGCACCATTCTATCTCAGTACTTCTTGATTGTTCTTCAGCCTTTGACACTGTGGACCAGGGGGTGATTTTCAGGCACCTGAGGGTCATGTGTGGCCTGTCTGGAACAGTTCTCAGATGGTTTCAGTCCTTCCTTACTGGCAGATCTCAGAGAGTGGTGTCAGGGATCTTTTCCTCTGGCCCATTCTCTTTACCATGTGGGGTCCCTCAGGGGTCAATGTTGTCCCCCTTGCTGTTCATGGTGTATATGCTGCCCCTCAGAGACATTGGGAAATGGTATGGGTTGAGGTTTCATTGCTATGCTGATGATACCCAGCTCTATCTGTCTTTTGCACCCTACCAGGATAGCGAGTGCTCAGTCTTTAATAACTGCCTTGCAGAAATCCAGGACTGGATGAAATTCAGCTGGTTGAAATTGAACTCTGGAAAGACCGAGGTGTTGGTGGTGAATTAGGGTCACCAGAGAGAGGGGTTGGTGGCTGGATAATCTTCTGGGCTCTGTCTCGAAAGTGTCCAGCTGTCTTCCTCTGAATGGGTGCAAAACCTGGGGGAGGTCTTTGACAATGGGTTGACACTGCATTCGCAGGTGTCAGCAGTCATCAATTCCTCATTTTACCATCTCAGGAACATTGCCAGGATTAAGCACTTTGTTCCATCTGGTGACCTTCCAACATTGTTCCATGCCTTTGTGACCTCGTGCCTAGACTACTGCAAGTCCCTGTACTTAGGACTGCCAGGAGTTGATATTTGCCGCTTGTAGCTAGTGTAGAATGCTGCTGCACAGTTGTTGATAGGGACTCCTCATTCAAGTCACATCACACCGGTGCTGCGCAAACTGCACTGGCTGCCGATTCAGTGGCGAATCACCTTCAAGGTTGGGCTTCTGACCTTTAAGGTCCTGCACGGACAGGGCCCAGCCTATCTGCAAGAGCTCCTGTTGCCAACTTCCCCTTGGCAACCACTCCACTCAGCTGATGAGGGGTTGTTAGAGATTCCTAGGGTATGTGTTAAAACATCAGGGGCCCGTGCTTTTATGAATGCGGCTCCAACCCTGTGGAATTCTCTACTTCATCAGATAAGTGAGTGCCAGATTGTGTAGAGTTTTAAGAGGGTCTTGAATAGTGGTGGGTGAAGTGGGCTCAATCCGCTCCGTGAAGTGATTCATGGAGCAAAGGTGGATTCGCTGAGTGCTTCGCAATGTGAAGTGGAGTACTTTGAGTTATAATGAGGAACACGAAGTGCATTGAAAACAGCTACTTCATGTTACTCCATCTCCACTGGTCACTTCTCTTTCAATTTTTAAGGTGAAGTACATTGGAGGCAGTTCACTTCGCCTCACTTCGCCCTGTTTTTGAGCTCAGAAGGAGAATTTTGCAGTGATTCATGGGAGTTCAGGTCACATGGGCTCTATATTGATCTGCACAGCCTCAGTTCGAGGTAGTATGAGTAGAAAGAAGTAGAAGACAGTGTGCTCTGATAGCTGTCTGTAGGAATCTTTTAAAAGCTGTTCAAAAAGCATATTTGCTTTTTTTTTTTGCGGATCCAACTGTAGTTCATTAATTGTAGGAAACCCTCCTGTGCTCACATCATCAAGCATTTTTGTTTGTGTGTGGATTTTGAAAGTAAATTTACAACATTGAGTGTGTGTGGTGAAAGACAGTGAAGTGTGCTGTGTGTAGGAGGGGTGTATCTGTGTGTAGGTAGATTTAATTTGAAGAACTAGTGATTTCTTTGTGTTTTGGTAATATTTTTGTTGTATAACTGACTGTGTTACTGTACACATAATAAAATTGTCAGTGATGTACAAATTTTCTTGCTGCTTGTTGTGTGAATGTCGTGCAGCATTTCATACGGTCAGGTTGTTTAAATTACAAATTTACATTACGTGGCACTGAGTACACTGAACTTTTGCATTTGCATCGCATTCCTTGTTCAGCATTGTACACAAAGTGTTCCATGTTGTGTGTGCAGTGTTGCATGCATTAAATATAATACACCTTTTAAAATTTGTGACACATCAGTGTAATTGCAACTAAGTGCAACAGTGTGAACCTGCTATCCACTGCAGCTGCCTAATTTTGTACTGCAATCGTGTTCTCTGTTCTTAGTGTTGCTGTTTGTAGTGCCATAAAAATCAGCACTGTCTGTATTCAATGCCCCCTCCCACATTGAAAGGTATTTTTTACCAGACTGGTTTGTTTTTGTGACCCCATCAGCATCACTGGTTACTGAAGTTGTTTTAATTCCATGACAGAGTCACAACACAGTAGACGCTTACCTGTTGCTGAAGCCACAGTTGTTTATTTTGCTTCACATCCAGCTAGTGATTGTAGTGAGTAGCGACCCTCCAGTCAGAAAGTGAACGTATCAAAATCTGAATTTGGTAATAATATTTGTGGTTGATCCCCTAAAATGCCTGCAAAGAGATGTGCAAGTAAAGCTGTTTCTGCCCATGGCAATGTTGGTAGTAAGAGGGTCTGTGGGCGTGGTAGTAGTACGCGGATGGAGAAGTGCATTGCTGATGTGAGGAAAGGTATTTCTCCTGCAATGTTTTTTACATCCCAATCAGTAGCTTCACTGATAGTTGGAGGAGATGATGTTTTCCCAGCCGGTGGTGTTAGTGTTACTGGTGTTATTGGTGGTGGAGGTAGTATTAGCATTGTTGTGTCAAGTTCTAATTCCAACCTGTGTACCGTATCCAAACATATTGAGTGTGAAGCAGTGCAAGTGAGTGACAGCGTAGATGATGTCATACTTCCCAGTAACATCCCATTAACTGAACCTGATTCTGATGATCATGTCAACGATAGCATACAATGTGATATTCCATCCACCGTGGCACTTAACGTCACTCATTTTCCATGCAGTGATTCACAGTGTGGTGAAAAAATATCAGGCGATGGTGCTGTAGATGCTGATGATGAATGTGATGATGCTGATGATGATGATGTTGATGTTGTTGCAACATGCAGTCCACATGTTAGCATCCAAGCAGATGATGTGGATGTGTGTGACAGTGACATTGATGAATATGATGATGATTTAATTGACCCCAGCTGGGAACTGGAGAAAAATAAATTAAAAGTGGCTGTGTCTGAAATTTCTGAATCTGTTTGCAGGAATCCCCCCCCCCCGTAAAAACTTGTGATTTACCAGTTTTAGTGGATGATGATGATGATGACGACCCAGTACTCAATATGATAGGTAATTGTGGTGGTCAGTTGCAATCCAGGTGTGCAGTGCCAGAAACATCACGTGCTCCCCCCCCCACTTCAGTGCTTAAAATAACAGACTTAAATAAGCCACATCATCATGGACATGTTAAAAGCAGAACATCACAGTCCCTTGTTTGGGATTTTTTTTTGTTCAAGATGCAAATGATGATTCAGTTGCAATCTGCCAGGTTTGCCATGTGAGTGTGAGTCGAGGTAAAACAGGGAGCCATCTGGGGACAGGAGGACAGCAAATGCATCTTAAGAATAGGCACTTGGCTCTGTGGACCCAGCACAAGCTGGCAGCTAATACCAGACTTGGGCGTTCACCCTTATCACCGGTGGCAACCATAACCAGCATGTTATCCCCTTCCATGACAGTTATGCCCAGTAGGAAATTAAACATGTGCAGTAGTGCGGTAATAAGAGCAGAGGATTACTACAGGCATGATGAGGTGGAGGACCATAATGACTTTGAAATGTTGTCCAGTGCTGGTGAGAGTAGCAGTTTTTGTGGTGCTAGTGGTGGTGGTGGTGAATGCAGTATGTCTAGTGCAAGTGGTATATCAACCCCAGTTGGCAAATCCAGAAAAATAGCATAATTTCTGGGTTTGTCATCATCACCTGTGCAACCATCTTCATCAAATGTCCACACTCCACCCCCTGCCAATGCCATTCATCACAGAGCACAACCATTTGTGACCAACAGCACACACCCTGTAAAACGTTTAAGTCAGCCCTCATTACAGAGTGTTTTTGTGCATAAGCTGAAGTACCCCCCAATCATGTAGTGTCAAATGAACGTAATGCTGCTGTAGCGGAAATGCTGGCAATCAATCTTTTGCCCTTCTCCTTTGTGGAGAATTCTGGGTTCTGGTGGTTTGCTGCCCATGCCTGTCCAAAATGGAAAGTCCCATACAGGACATACTTTTCTACCCGTGCTGTTCCCGAGTTGTTCCGCACTGTCTCAGACTCAGTGAGACATGCCCTTCAACATTCCCCCTCTCCATTCATCCATTTAAGTATGGATATGTGGACAAGTGGCAAAACAGCGGGGAGTTCATATCTGTGTATAACTGCACACTGGGCGCAGGTACCGGGGGTTGTTTGTGATGCTGGTAGTGTGAATAATCAGTACAGGAAGGTGGATTGTCACGGTAGCAATCTTCCTGGAATTCGCCAGCATGCAACAATTGCTATGCACAGTGTGACCTGTTCACACACTGGTGAGAACATGTTGGACATGGTACTAACTGAAATTGACAGATGGCTAAACCCTCTGTCCCTGAGAGCTGGGTTCATAGCAAGTGACAATGGGTCAAATGTGGTGAAATGCATCACTAATGGTGTTTTTTTCATGTTCCATGCATGGCCTGATGTTTAAATCTTGTGGTTCAGGAGTTTCTAGAGCACTCTGACATAATGGAAATGCTGACCATTGCACAACATATCTGCTCTCACTTTTCAAGATCTGGAAAGGCCCGTGACCAACTGCGGCAGCTGCAGATACAAAACAGCCTGCCTCAGCACCGCTTGAAGCTGGGAGTTGTCACCCGATGGAACTCCATGTTATACATGGCAGAGAGGTTGTGCGAACAATACAAAGCCATCACAGAGTATCTTGCTATGCACACTAGTCATGACAGTTCTGGGACCTCCATGTCTATGACGACTGAACAGTGGTGACTCATGGACTCTGTAATAAACATTTTGTTGCCTTTTGAACACGCCACACAGGCAGTGAGTGGCGAGTCTGCCACCATTAGCCAATCAATTCCACTGTTGCGGCTGCTGAGGCAGACATTGGTGAATGTACAGCATAGCCTTGATGTTGCCGGAGATGGTGGCAGCAGTATGTTGCTGCAACAGATGCTGAGAATATTCAACCAGAATCATCACATTGTGAGCATTCAGTGTAGTGACAACTTTGCCATGGCAACAATGCTGGACCCATGATACAAACATGGAATTGCATCAGTACTGGTGGGAGGGACTGAACATGTAAAAAATATCAGTGGTCAACTGGTTTGCTTGGTTCATGGGGCACAGAAGTCACGTGCCAAGGTTTGCAAACCTCAGCAGCATAATCCAGCTGAAGGTGTAGCTGGAGGACCAGCAAGCATATCATGCAAGGGTAAGGGGACGTAGTTCCTGGAGGTCTTTCATCCAAAGTGGTTGGTGTCAACAGGCTGATGCATCAACAATCGGACTTAGTGCAGCACAGAGAATGGTCATATTTGTCTGAAAACAGGCATCTGACAATAAGTGAAGATCCTCTTTTGTACTCGAGTGGAAAGGCCAGTGAATGGCCAGAGCTGACTGTAGTGGCACTGAAGTACCTCACATGCCCACCCTCCAGTGTAAGTGTTGAAAAGGTATTTAGCTCAGCAGGTGCAATAGTCAGGGATTGTCGGAAAAACCTGTCTCCTGCAAATGTTAGTTTGCTAACCTTCATTAAAATGAATGACAGGCACATACCAGCACAGATTGCAACCTCGGTATTCATACCCTGGCCTAGTAATGGTGGTCTTGCTGATGTGGAAATGGAGCATTTTGGTGGCACTGGCAGTGGCTGCCTGAAACGGCCCACCACTGATGTAGATGATGACACAATGGAGAAAGAATTTCCAACTGGTCAAACTTCAGACATCGATGATTGTGAGGGAAGTTTTCTTTATGATGATGATGAAGTGGTTAATGTTGGCAGGTTTTAACTGCAGTATTTAAAAGGCGGTGTGCCCCCCCACCCCGGACCACCACCACCACTGGGACTGATGTTATCCAAGTCAGCTGCCACCATGAGTCTGTCTGCCCACCCAGGACCACCACCACCACTGGGACTGATGTTATCCAAGTCAGCTGCCACCATGAGTCTGTCTGCCCACCCAGGACCACCACCACCACTGGGACTGATGTAATCCAAGTCTGCTGCCGCCATGAGTCTGTCTGCCCACCCTGGACCATCACCACTGGGACTGATGTTATCCAAGTCTGCTGCACCCATGAGTCTGTATGCCCCCCATGGACCACCACCACCACCACCAGGACTGATGTTATCCAAGTCCGCTGCCGCCATGAGTCTGTCTGCCCACCCTGGACCATCACCACTGGGACTGATGTTACCCAAGTCTGCTGCACCCATGAGTCTATATGCCCCCCATGGACCACCACCACCACCACCAGGACTGATGTTATCCAAATCCGCTGCCGCCATGAGTCTGTCTGCCCACCATGGACCACCAGTCCACCAGTGCACCACCACCACCAGCTTCTTAATATTTAAACCATAAAGTGAGTATGTGCACTCATGTTTGTTATGCTGCCTCACTTCCTTAAGTTGTCTGTTTTGTTTTCTGTAGCTTTTCAGAGCTGCAGTGGCAAAACACACACAGTACACTTATTTTGTTTCTTTTACAGGAGAACAAAAACAGGCTCCATTGCTAATATAACTCATTGTGAAAGATGCTGTAGCTATACCATACAGACAGAGAGAAAGTGATGTAATGTCCATGTGAAATCCATTCTGGTAAGTATGAAGATTTTATTTCATCCGTTTCACTGCTTTGTAAAGACTGCTGCAAATATTGCAAACAACAGGTTGTCTTAGTACTTGACAAGATGTGTCTCTGAAATGTAACTTAGTTGACAATAGGGATTGAGATTTGAGAACCAGGGAGGGACACATAACAATGAAGTTGTAACTTTTAAGAAGTCATTCATTTCTTTTTTTAGGAAAATTTGCGATACTTTGTTGTTCTGTCGAAGTGGCCTTATCCAAAGAAGTTCGACAATATGATCAGGCACACCCCTCCCCGGCCTGAGCTTGGGCACACATGCAACATGCAGACATCGTTTCATTCCATGACCATGACCATCATTAAGGACCGGACTCCAGAAGGATGCTGATGAGATCTGTGAAGAAATAAAAAATAAGAAACCATTATAGACAAAACTGAAAATATGATCCCCCCCAAAAAAAAGAAATACTTACCTTCATGTGCTTGAAAGTTATCCATTTCCATTTAAGTGCAAAAAATTCTCACTGAGCACTGGACGGTGCACAGCAACAGTTCAGAGACGGAGTCACCTGTGTGTGATGCAGAACAATTGTATGAATACATGTTCATGTCAAGCTCAACCCCCCTCATCATCATCTACAAAATACACAACTATATATATATATATATATATATATATATATATATATATATATACACACACACACATATACATATATATCTACTCACCAAGGCTACTATTACTGTACATCCAAAGCGCACCTTTCAATCCACTTGAGATGATCAAGTTTCACTTTTCTGCACACAAGGAGGATGTATTCTGGGCCTGCAGAAAAAACCTGGAGACTCTTTGCCACTGTTGTGCACATGACTGACTACGCCATAAGTTCTGGAGGACTTTGTACATGCTGAAACAGTCTCATTTCACTGTGTTACCACTTGTCAATTTTCTGGACACATGGAGGATGCATTCTGGGCCTGCAGAAAAAATCTGGGGACTCTGTGCCACTGTTGTGCGCATGACTGACTGCACCATAAATTCTGGGGGACTTTGTATGTGCTGAAACAGTCTCATTTCACTGTGTTACCACTTGTCAATTTTCTGGACACATGGAGGATGCATTCTGGGCCTGCAAAAAAATCTGGGGACTCTATGCCACTGTTGTGTGCATGACTGAGTGCACCATAAATTCTGGAGGACTTTGTATGTGCTGAAACAGTCTCATTTCACTGTGTTACCACTTGTCAATTTTCTGGACACATGGAGGATGCATTCTGGGCCTGCAGAAAAAATCTGGGGACTCTGTTCCACTTTTGTGCGCATGACTGAATGCGCCATAAATTCTGGGGGACATTGCATGTGCTGAAACAGTCTTATTTCACTGTGTTACCACCTGTCAATTTTCTGGACGCAAGACAGATGCCTTTTGCAGATGCAGAAAAATGAGGCACCAAAACAGCGCACACACACAAAACACACAGACATGTAACAAAAGGAAGGGGCCCCAGAATACAAAGTGTAACGCATACTGAAGACAACAAAATAAGGGCATAATTACATACAAGGGTCAGGGATGGTGGAGGAATACATTTTATGGCACAGCAAGGAAGGTGGCTGGGGACACGGTGTGAGGAAACAAAACTAATGTGAGATCCTATGGTAATCCAGCAGCAGTTCCAGCATGGACATAATTTGAAGCTGATGTCCCTCTATGTCATCCAGCCGCTGCTCCACACTTCACTATTCTCCTCAACAGCACTCCAGAGAACTGCCAAGTCAGACAGTGTTACACACACTTCTCTGGTGTCCACTCCTTCGACAGGCTGACCTGCTGGTGGTGGTGGTAGTGGGGGTGCTGGTGGAGCAACAGGTGCTGCTGTGGCCCTCCTCTTCGTAGGGTTGCCGTGCCCGCTATGCACAGTGGCACACCTCTACCACAGAACGGCTAGTAGGTGCAGACATGGTCCGTTCTGTGGCAGACTGCCACTCCAGCATGTGGTGATTAAGCTTATGGGTGCACTGGCCCCCAGTCCCCAGGTGACTCTCCCGGGGGGCCATGGTGCACCTCCACCTCACATAGGCGACACTTCACCACACTGCTGTCCCCACCGACACAGTCAAAAAACTGCCAAACAACGGAGGTGCTGGGAGGACCAGGCACAGGCAGGGGAGGGCCAGATGAACTGGCAGCAGGCTGCTCACACTGCTCAACAGTACTGATGGTATCCACACCTGGGCCTGGGGGAACAGGCACATCCTGCTCCAAAGGACCTTGTGCTGGACTTGGTGGTGGTGGTGGTGGTTGAACTGCCTCAGAGTCAGGAGGCAGTGCTGGTCCTACTTCCGGGGTTTGGACACTCATAAGTTTAGAGCGGTCCAACACAAATGGGCGCCCATATCCCCCACGCATACACACGGTACGACGACGCATACTACCATGCTCTCCCAGAGCTGCCCCCGGCCCAGACATTCCCACACCCTGCTCCATCTCACGACACAAGCACAACACACACACAGTCACACACACACAGACGAACAACTAAGTAGATAAGAAAAATAAAATTTACAGAAAGAACAAATTAAGTAAAAAACAGAACAGAATAGACAAAAAAATGTAGCTTTTAAAAAAGCTGTTGGGTTAAGTATTACATTTTAACTCTCCTCCTCTGCAATCAAAACACTCCTCTCTCTAGTACACACTCTTCTCTCTCAGTCTGCACAGCAGAAAGTGAAACTGTCTGTGTGACTCACTTCCTTCCTGCCTGACTAGAGAGCATGTGACTTACAGTACTGTAAGTCATGTGATGTGTTGGGGCTGCCAAGTCTGAAACACCAAGTGGATCACTTAGAATCATAATGAGGAACGTAAGTCCATTGAAATCAATGACTTGTCCTTACTTTGCATTCTCATTATGCCAAAGCAAAGCGGTAATGACAAGGTGAAGTGAGACTTTGTATTGCCCATCTTCAAGAGGAAGGATTGGTAACGGAAGTGCCCACTTATGCACTTTGCTTGCGAATTTTAGACTGCTTCATCTCTAGTCTTGAAGACCCATTTATGGCATCTTGCCTATGAAGAGTAATTATATTTGGACTGTTATTTATTAACCTAACCTGCTATATGTGAATTTTATGTTTTTAGCAATTGGATTCTATTTGTTCTTAAAGATGTACAGTGCCTTGGTTGTAGAAAGGTGCTTTAAAAGTAAAGTTGTTACTATTATTATTATTATTATTATGACACTTCTTGGGTAGTGGAAACATTTGACATTTGGCCTGATGCTTCATTTAAACCAGGCCTGTTGTTTCCCCATGCAAAACACACCCTAATGTGCTATTTTCCTTAAATAAACATCTACTTACCTACCCTTCTATGGACTTTCTATATATATTTCATATCCTTCATTAAAAGCAGAGCTAAAATTGGAAACCTAATGCTACATAAGGCCTCACTAGGGAGCTGTACTGTATATTAGAAATATTATAAATGTTGATGTACTTACAAGAGGCCTCTTTATATGGTACAACCTAGAATCTGCATTGCCTTTCAAAAGAGAAGAAACCTTGACTTGAAGATGCAATTATCTGTGAATAGTGCCATTGACATATAGGATGTATGCAATAAATGTATTTATGAAAATGTACAATGTCTCTTATCCATGTAAAAAAGTAACACATTTGAAAATAAAATTAGCTATTCTCCCTAACAGCTATCCTGAAAGTAGGAGCAGTTCTAAATCCCAACGTTTTACATAAAAAAAAAAAATCATAATACATAGTAGCATAGTAATTTACGGTTGTAATAGACTCTAGGTCCATCATGTCCACTCCCTCCTAGCATTTTGTAACAGCACCTATATAAGTATGCTGTGTAAACATGAACTAACATAATGGGGTTCCATACCCACTCTACTACATAGGATACACAGTGATTCCCTTGATAAGCAGATATGGGTCCAGGCTTAACATGAAGGTTTGTACTGCTTCTATGTCCACAGTATCCACTGGTAGGCTATTCCATAGGTTCAACACCCTCCTTTAAAAAAGGGCTTCCTAACATTACCCCTGAGTTTAACGCCTATGGGCTTCAGTATGTGTCCTAGTATCCTGTTGGAGGGCACCAGATCCAATGTCTCTGCTTCTTTAATCTTTTCAGTACTCTCAAGTATGCAGAACACAGATTTATTCCTGTCAAGTGTTCTTGATTTTCAGGGATGTCCCTGATTTTGCTCAACTATTTCCTCTGTCCCTTCAAAATGTGGCATTTCTATCAAAGAAGAGTATGGATTGTTATTATAACATAACACCAACCATTAGTTTTACACTCTGCTTCTCTTTAGGAACATGGGGACTGGTCCATCGTGGTGCAGTGCGACTTGCGCCAACACAGATGGCATAAGTCACATTTTGCACATTGGGTTCCGCCAGCCAGGATTCTGAGAGCCGGCCTGCATCATTTGTCGTGGTGATTTGCAAATGGGGCCCAATTCTAAGAAGTATGGCACAACTCACTGGCGGATGCAAGTTGCAACATGTGGCACCATGCTGTGGACCCTGCACCAGATTCCAGAACAGGCAGGTTCCACGGCATCTACACCTGTGACTTGCGACATCTCCAGAGTTGTGCCACAGGAAGGGCGCACCTGACCTGGGTGCCACAAGCTGATGACAAGCCTGATGACAGGGTGCAGCACCCCCAGTCTCAAGCCCCAAGACATGCCCGCAAGCCCCAGTGGGCCATGGAGGGTGTTAGCAGAGTGGCACTTGCACTGGTGGTGGCATTGGCACATCATCCCAGGTGCCGGTGGGTGGAACCCCGATATTGCTGGGGGGTGGGTTGCAATGTGGTGGGGGTCTGTGTGGCATAGCAGTGTGTGGGACAGGGCACTTCAGGGGGCATCAGACATTTGGGCAGAACGGAAGCCCCTTATGCCTGCTAATTACTAGTCTAACCCCGCAGTGCTGCAGGATCTCTTGGAATGGTGTTGGGATATGGCAGCTGCTCTTTCGGAATTGGGTGCAGCTGCTGCCATAACCTCCTTCCACCATGCCAGGGGCCTTGGTGGCATAAGTCCCTGGGTGATACATATATGCCATGACGAGTCCGCCTTTCAGAATCCCGGCCAGTGGAACCCATAACACAAAGTGCAACTTATGGCGTCTGTGTTGCTGAAAGTCATACTGTGCCATGGCAGACCCATCTTGGAATAGGGCCCATGGTTTCATAGGTGAAGCATATGAAAATGAGGAAGACTTGATACTGCTGAGTAGTGGAATGTTAGCAATTTGAGTTATGGTATATGATGAATGTTTATGGGATCTACACATATATAGATACCAATTAAATTACAGGGACTAATACCAAAATTCAGAAAAAGGGCAAACTTTTTTTTATTTTTTTTAAACATTATGAAATTATCCATGTCAAAATTTTAAAAATTACATCAATATACTGTATTATTATGGAAAAGTATATTGATAACATTTGTTTTACAAAAAATAATATATATATATATATATATATATGTAATAGATAAACCACTCTGAGGTGTGTGATCGCGCTCTGATATACGACTGCCTTGGTGTGCGCTTATGCCGAGGCGAGTGTGTCAACCATAGCGTGCCTGTATCAGAGCATGACCGCACACCTCAGACTGGTTTATCTATCTTATAAAATGTCAAAATTGTTTTTGGGGTAAAAGTGCAGGTGCGGTTGCGCCTGAAATACGCATGGTCATGTGATGCTCAAGGTCCAATAAATGAAAAGCAATTTCCCTACCCATTTTATAAATATATATATATATATATATATATATATACACACACACCCCTTCTGTTTCAAGGTCAACTCCCAGTGTGACCCTGCCCCCCTCCTGCTAAAGGCACTCAGCAAATCCCAGTTCAGCAGTGACAATCTCAATCTTAAAATACTAAGGATCACTCTCCCTGAAGTACTCTACCCCCTCACTGCCCTGCTAAATCGCTCCCATGCCCTAGGTCAATTTCCCTCCATGTGGAAAACTGCCATCATCACTCCGCTCCTGAAGAGTGGTGACCGAACCCTGCCTAGTAATTATCGACCCATCTCAATTCTAACCTCTCTCCAAGGTTCTTGAAAAGATAGTCGCCATCCAAGTCACAGACTGCCTTGCTCAACACAATCTCCTCTGCCCTGAACAACATGGATTCCGGAAAAATCATAGCACCACAGCTGCACTTTTTGAATATACCAACACTATCTATGTGACCCTGAATGAAGGCCAGATTGCTGGTGCTGTCTACATAGATCTTTCCAAAGTATTTGACACCGTCCACCACTTTTTTCTTCTAACCTCACTAACCCAAATAGGTTTCTCACAGGATACCACCACTTGGTTCTCAAACTACCTGTCTGACAGAACCCAGAGAGTCAGATTAGGGCATACCTTATCATCCCCCATCAGAGTTACATCTAGGGTCCCCAAAGGGTCAATCCTTGGCCCCTGCTGTTCACTCTATTCCTTAACTCCCTGCCCAAGACCTGTTCTGGGAGTCTCCTTCTATGAGCAGACAATGTGGTTCTGTTCAGCAACCACACCAACCCTTCCGCCCTCCAAGTAGCCCTCCAAGGGTCATTTAATGAGGCTGACTCCTGGTTTACTGACCATAGGCTTGTTCTAAACTATAAAAAAACAAAATCCATGCTGTTTGCCCATGCCCAAAACAAGTTCAGTAACCACCCCCTGCTCATCCATAATTCCCATAATGAGACTTTGGAACAAGTTTCTACCTTTAAATACTTAGGGGTTACTCTAGACTCAGGGCTAACCTACCATGAACATATCTGCCGACTTAATACAGCTGTAAATGTGTGCATTGGTCTGCTACACCACTACAAGTACTGTCTCCCCCCTAAAGCCCTAAAGCTAGCCATCTCCTCCTCCATCCTATCACTGATTGATTATGGAATTATCTTCTATGGCACTGCCGACAATACCCTTCTCAACAAAATTAGGGTTTCCCCTGAATAATGCCTGTAGACTAGCCACAGGATGTGACCGGCTTACACACACCTGTATGCAATATACAAGTACAAACTGGCTTAATTTTGATGATCGCCTAAAATACCAGACCTGTCTCCTTGCCAAGAAAATCATGACTGGCCTCACACCCCCAGCTGTTGTGAAGCTGCTCCCCCCTCTAACAGCACCAGATGCACACGTTACGCTGAGAAATCGCCCTACCAGGTTCCCTGCTGTAAAACCTCCTTGGGGCAAAGAACTTTCAGATATCATGCCCCAAATTGGCTGAACTCACTGCCCACACCAGTTCTCCTGGCTCCTGTGCTAGGACTGTTCAAATCCGTTCTCCATAGCAATATCTTGCATGACTCCACCTGTGACTGTACCTGACCTACCCACGACCTATAACTACCATGACAATGGACCCATTTGGTTCTGCTTCTAGAGTGCTGCTGTTGTTACTGTATTTATTGTATTTTACCACTGTACTGCATTGTCTTTGATTGTTGAAATTATCCTGTAACACATCCACCTGTTGTAATTTCCCATGTATCTTTCGTAAGGTGTGATATTTCCCACACTGCTATTTATACTGTGATGTCTGTACACTGTATGTTCTGTAATGTTTTCTATGATGTGGAGCCTTTGTAAAGGAGTCTCTGACTCAAAGGTATTAATTCTGATTGTATTCAATAAATACATAAATAAAACTGGGAGCCACAGGACCTGTAATGCACCAAACACACCTAGAATTATTAGACATCTCCTCTTAAGGAATTCCCTACTTCTTCTACTATTGTCAGGCAGCATTCACCCTAACCCTGGCCCCATCTTTAAGGCACTTTGCCAAGGAAATTCCCATGGCACCCTAAAATTTGCATCCCTAAATATTCATAGCCTTCTGCCAAAACTTGATGACCTACAAATCTGGATTACACAGCACAGGCCAGATGTGCTAACAATAGTGGAAACCTAGCTTAGTCCTAAGGTTCCAGATATAGCCATTTCCCTCCCTGGGTACACCCTTTTCAGGCTAGATAGGCTTGGCAAAAAGGGTGAGGGGGTGCCATTTACCTAAAGGAGCCTCTCCAGACACATGCCCTTCCCAAATTGGACATTGGGAATAATGTACAGGCCCTCACCATCCGGGTACTCCTTGGCTACACCTGTAAATCACTCACCATACTATCAGTCTATATACCACCTTGAGACCAGTTGAGTGACTTCAGTTCTATAACGGAATATCTCACCAATCTGCCCCAGCACACTGAGGTTGTGGTGATGGGGGACTTCAATGTAAATTGGCTGGCCCCCTGAGTCACACCCACTTAAGGATGCCATCTCCACCATTGATGTTACCCAAATGGTAACTACCACCACCAGAATCAATTATAGGACTGGCACTAGCACACTGCTTGACTGTTTGCTCACTACCCTACCCAACAGCATCACTGAAACTGCTGTCCTCCCTAATTCGATCAGTGACCACTCCCCCATTATTTGCCAGTGGTCTAATAGAGTCCTCAAGCCACCTGCCAAAATAGCTGTTCATCGAGTTCTGAAGGAAGGGCAACTTAAACATATCAAAGCCTTTCTACAACAATGTGACTGGTCTCCCATTGACATGGCCCAAAGTATTGACCAGGCACTAGAACTCTTCATCTCTAAATTCAATTCAGCTTGTGGCATCTTTGCCCCTATCAGAAAAAAAAGGATTAAGGGTTACAATAGCATTTGGATAACCCCTCCCTTCTCAACAAAATGGTCACTACAGACAATCTCTGGCATTGTGCACAAGCCACTTGGAAGCAAGCCAATGTCCAGCTCTACAAAGCCACCAGGAATGCTTGTACCCATGAAATATACCTTGCCAAATCCCATCACTTTCAGGAGGTGCTCTCAAACTCCTGGGGTGATGGTAGGAAAGTCTGGGACAACCTTAAGGATCCCACTGGCAAAACTAACAAATCCCCCTCCTCCCCTCAATGCTTGAAGTGGATGGTATTACCATTCAGGACCTTAAGCAGATTGCTGATACCTTTAACAATGCTTTGACTGACCTTGTGGGGATTCTACCTCCTGACTTCTTTGATGGTCCTGCTGGCACAGGTGTGGGTAATAATCTAGGCCACTCACAACACACCACCCCCCTTTCTACTTCAGTTTGATCTCCCATAACCCTGAAGCCAAAAAGTACTTAAAACAAGTACTTGGCAAATCTAGACTTTTAGTCATACACTGGACCTCAAACTCCCCAACCTCACCTTGGACATAGTCCTGTCTCCACTAATAAAACTGTTGAACCTGTCACTCTGCCTTGGTCATTCCCTCAATGGAAATCAGCAGTAGTTACTCCCATCTACAAAAACAGTGATGGAGCACAGCATTCAAACTACCACCTGATATCAATTCTCCCCCATTCCATACTAGGCTTTAGAACATATTGTATCAGACCAGCTTACTGAGTATCTTGACAAATACCTACTCCATTTCCCACAGCAACACGGATTTCATAAAGTTGTAATAGTAAATGGAGTCCACTCCAAAGAAAGAGGAGTTACTAGCAGGGTACAACAGGATTCAGTACTGGGACTGGTCCCTTATAATGTCTTTATAAGTAACATTGCAGAGGGACTCAAAGGAAAAGTATGCCTCTTTGCAGACAACACAAAAATCTGCAACAGGGTTGATACACACATGGGGGTAGAAAGGATGAGAAGGGACTTGGCAAGGTTGGAGGAATGGTCAAAAATATAGTAGCTTAAATGCAATGCAAAGAAGTGCAAAATAATGCACCTGGGAAAAAAAAAACCCAGGGGAAGAGTACACAGTGTGTGTGTGTGGGGGGGTACTAACAACAACAAAAATGGAAAGGGACCTGGGGGTAGTCTTATCAGATGACCTAAAGGCAAACAAGCAATGTGAGAAGGCAGTAAGGAGGGCTAGGGGGTTACTGGGATGTACAGGGAGAGGCATCACCAGTAGAAAACAGGAAGTTGTTATCACTCTGTACAGAGAGTTGGTAAGACCTCATCTGGAGTACTGCATACAGTTCTGGAGACCCCATCTCCTAAAAGACATAGACAGGATGGAGGCAGTCCAGAGGAGGGTAACTAAAATGGTACAGGGTCTGCACCAGAAGCCATATGAAGAGAGACTAAAGGAGCTTAATATGTATACCCTCAAAGAAATGAAGGGGGTGGAGGACATGATAGAAACTTTCAAGTACTTCAAGATAATGAACAAAGTCCAAGAGAGCAGACTCTTTCAGAAAAATAGATATGCAAGAACAAGTGGGCAAAATTTGAAGATCGAGGTGGGATGGCTCATGGGACAACGTGAGGAAGTATTTTTTCATGGATAGGGTGGTGGACACATGGAAAGGCCTTCTGAGCAGATCCTGGGGTCAACAATACTGGGGGAATTCAAGAATGCATGGGACAGACAGCAATTATGGTGGGGGTTAGGAAGAAGTAGGCTGTTAGTTAACTAGGATCTGCAGGTTATCCAATAAGTAGGAAAAAGGGAAGACTGGGTTAGCCAAGCGGTCCTTATCTGCCATCAAAGTCTATGTTTCTATGTAAGCTCATAGTACCACCACTGCTTTTCTTGAATACACTGGGCTCATCCACCAAGCTATTGAACTGAGTCATTTATTGATGTCGATTTACATCAACCTCAACCAAAGCCTTGACAATGTCAAAATACAGTAGTCTATGGTGTCACAGTCATTCTCTTCCCTATCAGGTCTCTGTGAGTGCCAATAATTTCAAGCCATCAAAGTGCATTAGATAGTTGAGCTCACCCATTTTGCTTAGGGAGCTCCTCATATTCAAGACATTCCATCTTTCGGATGAGACATTAAACCGAGGTCCCGTCTGCCTGTTTCGGTGGATGTTCAGGTGGACGTTAAAGATTCCATGGCACATCCTGAAAAGATCAGGGGAATTTCCCCAGTGTCCTGGCCACATTTCCTCCATTCACAAAAAATACAACCAACAGCTTAATCTGGTTTAATTTCTATTGATTACCAGCTGTATCCCCCCCCCCCCGGATGATGCTGACAATAGACAGAATTGTCTAGCCCCCCCTTTCCCAGTCAACAAAAGCTAAATAAATATTGACTAAATGCAGGTAAGGATAAATGACCCTTTATCCTACCCCCACTAGAATGAGTCTCCTCTCCTGGTACTCTTCAGTTCTGTTGTTCTTCCTTATATGTTTATAACTTTTCAAAAAACATGAATGAACACCAATTATTGGAAACCTGTTTCAAAGATTTATTCTCCTTACTTCACAGAAAATGCTGGGAATATTTTGTGGCTGGAACATATGAAGACCAAGTCTGCTCACAGATATGCCTCTCATAAAGGTAAGCCACAGAGGCAAGAAATAAGGGCGCCATCTGCCATCAAAGGTTTCCAAAGTTGGTTGTTTATTGCCACAGAAATTAAAGCAAAATAGACACAAACAGTGCACCACAAAGGTGCATCCCCTCTCCTAGAAGGCCCGTCTAGGAGAGGGGATGCACCTATGTGGCACACTGTTTGAATGTGTCTCTTTTGCTTCAGTTTATGTGGCAATAAACATCCAGCTTTGGAAACTTTGGATGGCGGATGGTGCCCTTATTTCTTGCCACAGTGTTTTGTGACTGCCATCATTTTGTCAGCCCACTGTGATCAAAACCTGCCAAAATACCACTAAAGCTTTAAGTTTACCATTTTTATAACACCTTTCATTTCCATAAACCACATCACAGTGCCACCAGCACCACAGAAAGCTGTGCAATCCATGCTTTTAAAGGAAAATATCTCCATAACCACCCCTTAACTCACTCTCTTCAATTAATATTGCCCCCCTAATCCCAATTATATAACATGACTATAAACCTTTATACAGTATCTTGTTAGCATTGAAACTGTTTTAACTATTTTAATTATGACCCTGTTATCAAACTTTCTATCAGGAAATCCAAAAATGTTATGGCATAAATGCCAGATATAAAACTTCACATAATGCTTATTTCTGTGCACCTGATTTTTGCGCTGACATTATTCTCTAATAAAACAAAAAAAAACAAGCACTTGAAGGGAGGGAAAAACAGACCAAAATGTTGCTAAATGTACAGTTTATTGAGGAGTCCCCAGGAAACACACAGACTGGCAGCACAAGTGCTTCAACCATTAGTCTTCCTCAGGGAGCGTGTTAGAATGGGAAACCAGGCCCACGTTTAAAGTGCTGATTTAAAGTGACATACCAACAAAGTGAACTTCATATAAACATGTGTTATTCAAAAATAAAGATGCATAGAAAAAGATCTGTGGGAATATGCTCAGATTTGTTCATCATATGAATATTTAACATGAAGAAATAAGTAAATTATACATAGATAAAAAAAACAGCCAAGCCTAGCACACAAATGGAATCATATAGTCCAAATTTCTCACTACAGATAGCCCAATGTAAAAAAATCAATCCTACCTCAGAAAATACATAATATAGGAAATTATTTGAAATATATTTGGAAGGGGCACGTGTCCCAGGAAAGATAAGGGTGCCTAGATCCACAAGGATTTTTTTTTCTTTTTACTGCATTTTAAAGTTGAAAAGGCAGAGAAATGTGTGTGTGTGTGTGTGTGTGTGTGTGTGTGTGTGTGTGTGTGTGTGTGTGGTGGGGGGGCATCACTATCATGTTAGAACTAATATCAATGAATACACAATAAAACATAACTAATATTTGTGAATATGAAACATGACAAACCCCTCATCAACCAATTTCAAGTATCATTTCATTACTACAGTAAACTGAGAAAATTAGGAAAAAATGATTCTCTAATTCAAAATATTCCACTTTTATAGATAGAAAACTTTACACAATATCCCTCTGTGCAGCTGATTTTTACATTCACAAACTCTCAAATAAATTCAAAAAAATATTTTCTTACTTGTAGATAATGCTGTAATACCTTTTATTATAGTGTCACTATATTTCAATAGTAACTTAGTTCTGTCTGTTTCTTTTTTAAAAAAAAGTTTTGTAAAAATAAGCAAAACTCAGAACCATTCATTAGGAAATAATTTTATTGGAAATATCTGTGGTAGCTTCACACCTTAAAATTGTGGGCACTTTTTCAGCTGGAGCGCAACTTCCCTTATTACTTTAAATAGCTTAATGCTTTGAAGTCTGACTCCACACTCTTTTTACAGCTGCATAGTGTGACAACCCACCACTCCCTCTGGGCTGAAACAGCTTTTAGAGAGGTGTCTGTCCTCAGGTATTCGCTGCCACCAGCAGGACTTTCCTTCCGGCATCTCTTTCAAGTGTAAAAACTTGAATAATCAAACGTGCAATTGCACAAGTTAAAGTCTGGTAGTGTGTCCCTCTCGGGTGATGGATGCTACACAGAGTTTACCACAGCCAGTGGAAACCAAATATTACCTTAGAAAAATGACATCACAGTCACAACTGTTGAGCAAATAAATAGCTTTTACTTAACAGAAAGTGCACTGAGCATTTACAGGATATATATTTACAACACAAGAGAATAACACTCATACAGGAAAAGTAAACAAATGTTTTTAAATAACAGATGGCAAAAGAAGAAGGCTATTACTAAAATATGCTATCACTAAACTTACCCTTCCCTGTCCTTACAAGAGACACTGGACCCTGTTCTAACTGCCAGCTCCCACGGACATAGCTACAAGGTAGGCTTCAAGCTTATGTTTCCTCTCCCAGCTTCCAAAGCACAAGAGAGCCTTCTCTGCCTTTCAGAAGGTTATATACTCTGTGGAGAATAGGTCATTCCTATTCTCCCTTTAAATGCACCAACCAACTAACATATATGTATTTAATTGTCCCAATCAGAGTGAACACCTATCAGTGACCAGTTATATTCCCTTTTCACCTTAATTTTATATTTGAATGATCCAATCCATTCAAATTGCCCTGTGTCGTGTCTGCAGATCTGTGTGTGTCTGGAGATGTCCACTCGAGATTTATGACCCAGCTCTTATCTAGCAGCTAGGAATTCCACAAGCTGGATGCTGCTGGACAGAGGATTTCAGCCTGACTGTATTTTTTCCAAACTGCTAAAAAAATAAGGCACCTACAGAATCCAAACCATTAACTCTTTCCTGCCCATTTCTGTCACACATAGCATCAGAGCTAAGCTGACATACTGCTTAAAAGGGTTCTGTGGGTGTGACTTTCTATCTACTCCCACTTCTCTCCCATTTCTCAGAATGGCCACACTACATTGTAAAATAAAATAATGTAAGATAAATATACACCATAAGGCAATCTTATGGGGCCTACTGTGTACTGGAATAGGACGTTTAAGGCTTGATCAGATCTCTTATCGTGGGAAGGCATGTCTGTGGCTGGATATCAAGTGCACAGCATTTTGTTTGCTCCACATTTCTGCCCAGTGGAGTTGAATCACATATAGTACTGCATGAATTAATACACTTTTTCACTACCCCCAACACATTTCTCAGAAAATATAAATCTATCAGAAGTGCTGAATTTCTCACAGGGTCACAAACACTTGTGATGGCTGACTGTAAACTGAGTCTCTGTTAACCCTCCCCCAAAAAAAACACTGTGACAAACACTTTGTACTCCTATCAGTGATTGGTGTTTTTTTTTTTTTCATAGTGCAACAATGCAAATTTACAACTTACACAGATTAACTTTGACAGATGAGGTCCTGTTTGTGTTTCTTAACAGTGAAGCAGATCAGAGAGAAGGCATGACATGTTTTGTGTACTCCAGTTAATTCACAGGGTGACATACTTACATCCCACATGCAGAATTATGCTTTTGTAGAGGCAAACTGTCAGTTTTTACAACCCCTCTTCCCCAACACACACAATCATACTTATAAAAGCACTCTGTGCATGGACCAAAGTTTTGTTGCCGTTACAGTAACTCATTTTGATGGGTTAGCATAATGTCTGCATGTTTGTTGTGAGGAGTAGACAGTGCACATGAAGCTGTGGGTCATTTACAAGGGAAGATAACACTATGAGACAGATCAGGGAGCAAACCCTGTGAGTAGTCATAAGCACATTCATATATTATTTTGGAGTTTACTACAGTCAACATGTACAAATGTTAATGGTCGATACTTTGCTTAGATAAATCTGCATCCATAATTCAAATGTTCTGGATACTTTACTTGTATATATTTTTAATTCTACCTAAGGCATATATATGCTCCTGAAGAAGTTCAATTAACAGTGCCTTTTTCCAGAAATATCTTTTTTAAATACTAGAAATATTCTTTAACTTGACAGTGCCCCTCCCCGAAGCTACACACACACCCACACACACCAGCATCCCTGTAACGTCACATAGAAGGCAGCACTAATTCAGATTTAAAGCAGCAGTACTGTATAAACAGGAAGTGATTATCAACATTCTGCTTTTTGGCTGAAAGCATGCAGCCATAGTTCCAATTTCCATATCTATAAATATTTTTCTAGTGATCTGTAGCTTATTAGATATTTAACATTTATTCCATTTTTGTGGAGCCACAATAAATATGGCTGGTGCCTAATTTGCTGCCGAGATCCCCCCTCACATTTCATCATGTCTTTTGTTTACTTCCATTGGACCCTGTGCTGCATGTTCCCACTGTCCCTGTGTTGTACTGTGAGTAATGTGCATGTGCAGTTGGCAGCCGAGGGTTCAAGTTCAACATGGTGAGTGGGAATAATGTAAACAAAAATGAAGAAAAAACAAAACAAATTACAGGGTGATAATACAGAGAAAACAAGAAAAGTTATGAGGTAAGTGCTCAACAGAGCACAGGGAACAAACTGTTGCAAAAGATCCAGTTTTTTTTTTATCTCATACTGATGCTTTAATGCAGGCTTGACTATTTATATTCAGTGGTATTAATCTGCAATATTCTTTGCCCGGTTACAGTTTAATTTGACTGTTTTTCATTTGCAAATTGCCCTGACACAACCTAACCAATGCAACCATTTTACTATGGCAAAACTGGAAATATCAGAAATATTCTTTTGTGGTTTACTAGAGTCAGCATGTACAAATCTTAATGGCTGTTACTTTGCTTAGTTAAATATGCATCTGCAATTCAAATGTTCTGGATCCTTCATTTGTATATATTTTTAATTCTACCCAAGGCAAATGTATGATCCTGATGAAGTTCAGTTAACAGTTCCTTGTTCAAGAAAATTTTTTTTTTAAATACTACCAACATGCTTAGCCTGATAGCAGCCTTCCCCAAGCTAGATACACAGAAACACACACACACACACACACACACACACACACACACACACACACACACACACACTCACACACACACACACACACACCTTTGTCCCAGTAACATCACACAGAAGGCAGCACAAATTCAGATTTAATTCAGGCTTGGCTTTTCATATTTTGTGTTACTAATTCACAGTATTCTTTGACTATTTACAGTTTCATTTAACTGTTTTCCATTTGCAAGTTGCCCTGACACACAGTAACCAATGCAACTGGACTTCTCAATTAGGTACAGTGTTGTCTGTACAATCTGAAATATGTACAATGTTATCTGTAAATCGGGACTTGATGATTATGTTACTGTCTGCCATTGTATACTCTCTAGTACTACTATCTATACAAGTGGTTCTTAACTGTAGCAATTATGTTTTCTGTACATTTTTTTGTGCTAGTTGTGAATGTTTGTATGACAGAAGTGTGTTGTATTGTGACATGTTCCTGTAACTATATTAGTTGGTCTTGTTATTGTCATATCTGTAAGGTTTCCTGTGTCAACTATTGCACTATCGATGTACTGCACTAACCAGATTGCCAGTAAAAAAGGGGCTGTCTTGTCTCAGTGTGCCTACCCAGTTACCAAAATTGAATAAATAAATAAAACCAATTTACAATGGCAACACTGGAAATAGTCAGAAACATTCAGATTGCTTTACAGTGAAATTCCTGCAATTATGGCAGGACACTATGGTATATCTTGCATGCTTATCCTTCTATTAAAACTATATGTATGGTCCGAGACATTGTTCAGTGCATAGCGCCTGCTTCTAGAATTATAGTTTTTAAAAAACTACTTTCTACATTCCTAGTCTGACATTGCACACCCAACCCCCCACCCATCCCTTCATTCAGCATAACTCAGAAGGCAGCATTAATTCAAAATGTATGCAGTCATGTTCTTATATATATATATATATATATATATATATATATACACATACAGTGGCGTGAAAAAGTATTTGCCCCCTTCCTGATTTTCTCTATTATTGCATATTTGTCACACTGGATGTTTTCAGGTCTTTAGAGAAAATGTAATATTAGATAAAGGGAACCTGAGTGAACAAATAACACTTGTTTTTTTTTTTAATTTCACTTATTTAATGAAAAAAAGTTAACCAACACCAACTGGCACTGTGTGAAAAAGTAATTGCCCCCTTACACTTAATAACTGGTTATGCCACATTTAGCTGCAATGACTGCAACCAAACACTTCCTATAATTCAATATCAGTCTTTCACATCGCTGTGGAGGAATTTTAACCCACTCTTCCTCTCAGAACTGCTTTAATTCAGTAACATTTGGTAGATTTTCGAGCATGAACTGCTCGTTTCAGGTCCTGCCACAGCATCTCTATTAGGTTTCAGTCTGACTTTGACTAGACCACTCCAAAACTTTAATTTTACTTCTTTTTAGCCATTCTGATGTGGACTTGCTTTTGTGTTTTGGATCATTGTCTTGCTGCATGACCCACCACGCTTCAGCTTCAGCTGACGGAAGGATGACTGGACATTCTCCTTAAGAATTTTCTGGTACAGAGCAGAATTCATGGTTCCTTTAATTATGGCAAGTCATCCAGGTCCTTAGGCAAAGCATACCACACCATCACACTACCACCACCATGTTTGACTGTTGGTATGGTGTTCTTACTGTGGAAATGCTGTGTTTGCTTTACAGACATTATGGGATCCATGTTGTCCAAAAGACCACTTTGGACTCATCTGTCCATAGAGCATTTTCCCAAAAGGCTTGTGGATCATCCAGGTGCTTCTTGGCAAATGAGAGACGAGCATTTATGTTCTTCTTGTTAGCAGTGTGGTTTACCTACTCTCACATGGAGCCTATTTTTGCCCAGTCTCTTTCTGATTGTGGAGTCATGAACACTGACCTTAGCTGAGGCAAGAGTAGCCTGCAGTTCTTTGGATGTTGTTTTAGGATCCTTTGAGACTTCTTGGATGATTTTACACTGTGCCCTTGGAGTAATTTTGGCAGGGCCGCCCTCCTGGGAAGGTTCACTATTGTTCCAAGTGTTCTCCATTTGGAGATTATGGCTCTCACTGTGGTTCGATGGAGTCCCAGAGCCTTAGAAATATCTTTGTAACCCTTTCCAGACTGATAGAGGGCAACAATTTTTTCTGATCTTTTCAGAACTTCCTTTGATCATGGCATAATGTGCTTGTTGAATCTTTGTGCTGGCAACGTGACTCTGATGGTAAGGCCAAAATAAGTGAGGTTTATATTGAGCAGGGCTGGCTGTAATCAAGCCTGGCGTGTTCAATCAGCTGACTCTAATTATCCCTTTAATTGGGTTGATTTAACTAGGGGGCAATTTTTCTCACACAGTGCCAGTTGGTGTTGGTTAACTTTTTTCATTAAATAAATGAAATAAGTAAAAAAAAGTGTTATTTGTTCACTCAGGTTCCCTTTATCTAATATTATATTTTGTCTAAAGACCTGAAAACATCCAGTGTGACAAATATGCAATAATAGAGAAAATCAGGAAGGGGGCAAATACTTTTTCACGCCACTGTATATATATATATGTATACTGTATGATGATATTATTTTGCCTTAATGGGGGAATTTTAACTATTTAAATAGACGTGTTGTAGGGTGCACATTTACCTGTCACAGAGTCAACTAATTCATTAATTTTAAAATGGCAACACTGAAAATGCTCAGACTCCTATTGTACTAACAATCCATCATATAATAAATACATTTTCAAATGACATTGTATGCATTAGATCAGTTATACCTGTAGCAATTTGTCTGGATAATAACACATTGACATATATTTTGTACTCTAATCAGTGACAGGTGTGTTTTTTCTTAGGCCAGTTTGCAGCTTTACAACTTACACACATTAACTTTGATCGCTGAGGTGCTATTCGTGTTTCTCAACAATGAAGCAGTTCATAGATAAAGCTCGGCATATGGTGTATGCTCCAATTAATTTATAGGATGATGTCCTTCACTCCTGCATGCAGAATTCAGCTGCCATAGAGACAAACTATCAGTTGGTATACCCCCCCATCCCCAACACACACAAACATGTTTATAAAAGCACTCTCTGCATGACCCAAAGTTTGTTGCTGTAACCATAAATCATTTTCATGGGTTAGCATAATGTCTGCATGTTTGTTTGAAGGACTAGTCTGAGAACTGCATTTTACTCTCCTTTTATGTTGGCGCACTTGCGCAGCCAACATCGTGGGATGGTGCAGCTTTGGAGGTGGGGTCGCTGTTGGGCAAATGCAGGGCACGCACCAGTAGGTGTGTCCCTCATTCCCCAATCAGCCTGCATGCTGGCACCACACCATGCATACATAATGTGGTGAGCACATCAAAGAAAAGATCCGCTGCAATCTGAGCAAAGCTCATCATACGCAGCGGTCCTTTTCTTGCCGTGCTTGCAGCCATTATGTGCATGATTGGCGAGCAGGCAGCTGCCTAACTACTGCCAACTTCGGGGGTGCCCAATCCCCCAGTTTGTTAACCCCCCATGCTTTCTTTGTGTGCCAATGGGGAGCCCACTCCCCCATCAGCATAAACCCCGAAAATTGTTGAATGCCGGGGGGGGGCCCAATCCCCCTCAGCTCACGCCCCCCACTTTCTTTGTGTGCCGACGGGGGGTGCCCAATCCCCATCAGCATTGCTTCCTCCTCCCGCCGTGTTGTGTGCTGATGAGGGTTCCCAATCCCCCGTTGGCTACAGACACCCCCCCAAACGGTTAGGTGGCACGCTGGGAGCCCACCCCAGCATGCCAAATCACCTGCAAAAAAAAACTGTCCCACAATGTTTTTTTTTCATTTTTTCCCTGTAAATGAAAATGGTCCCTCGTAGTCTCGATGCCCCTGTCCCCACCGCATTCCCACCCACTGCGCACCCTGCCTCACCTCACCCACCCTCACCCCATACTTACCTGCGGAGTCTGGCACCATGATCTTCTGTGGACCGGGAACACATCTGCACTCTTCAAAGCTGACCGCGAACTGAAGAAATGCTGGTAAGCTGTATAATGGAATGAATAGGATTTTTTCAACTTTAATGCATATCTTAGGCATTTTTGTGAATTTTGGCACCAAATTTTCAACATGGGGTTTTTGGGACCCCTTCTCATGAATTCTTGCACTGTTAAGGCATTATTCAGTCCCAAAAAGTGATTTCACAGTCACTGCATGGAATCACCTTTTGGGACCAAGTAACAAAATGACAGTGCCACTGTTCATGAGAGTGTCTGTCAAAAAGCCTATGTTGCGAGTTTGGTGGGAAAAATCCAAAAAAATGATTGTTTTAAAAGCGTGCCTAGCAACTGTGCAATGCACACTCATAAGTTAGCACATTCGCACTATTTTCATGCCACATTCTCAACATTGGCATTTTACCACACCTTCTTGTGAACCGTACAGCTATCATTTTTCCCATCCTGCCCGAAATGTGTTTTCGCACTTCTGGCACAGAATAGCGTGGTTGCTGTGTGAAATCAGTGTTCGGGGCACATTACAAAAATGACAGTGACACTGTTCATGAGCAGAGGTCCTCAAATGCCTGTGTTGAAAATTTGGTGACAATACTCCATAAAATGACTGTTTTACGAGCATGCGTAGCAACTGCGCAACGCACGCTATTAAGTTAGCGCATTTGCAATATTTTCATGCCACATTCTCAACATTTTCATTTTACCACTTCTTCTTGTGAACCATACAGCTGTCATGTTTTCTTGTTAGTACACACAAGGCTGTTTTCCTGGGCTGTCTCATAGCATTGTCTTCCCTCATAAATTACCCACAGCTTCATGTACACTGTCTAGTCCTCATAACTGATAGTTTAGGACATCTTGCTGTTGGTAGAGTTTGTAGCCAGAGTTCTGATGTCTTTATTTGAAACTGAATCAGTTGGAACAATGGAGTCCGGGGGTTGGGGTTTGGAGCCACTGCCTATCATGGCTTGACGCAAAACTATTACTTTCTCATTTTAAAAATAAGTAGGTTAACTGTGTATCACTACATTACTGTCAAAATACAATTTTCAATATTTAATTATGGAGTCACAAGTCCATTTTTGACAATCTTCTAGCTAAACTGCCAGTAGGCTTGGAACTAACTGTTATGTATTTGGTTTTTCGTAAGCTCATTTATATATTATTTAGATTTTTTTTTACAGTCAGCATGTACAAATCTTAGCAGTTATTAATTTGCTTAGTTAAATCTGCATTCATAATATGGTACCTCTGGTTTGAAAAATAACATTGTATGTGTGTCAGTCAAAGGTTAGTGTGACATCATATTCTGTTTAGTATCTCTAAACTTTATATGCAGTTCATCAACTAGGTCTAAGTTTCAGCATCCGTGTGGGATAATATTTCAAAGTTTATGTGCTATGTTTTTTTTCCATAAGATAACTGAAGTAGCAGTCCCAGTGGCACAGAGTGCTGAGGTGCTGGAGCCTTATGTCACACCATGCTGCTGACCTGGGTTTCGGAATGACCTCGGGCCACCGGGGTGCTGTCTTGGGGAAGGGGATCACAACAGGATCAAGCCTTGGCTCTCCCTTCCATGGAGAGGATGTCCGCTCCACTGCAGTCCCACTCCCCACCAAGTGGAGGTCCGGTGGGTAGCATAGATGGTAAGAAGTGGCAATGTAAGTCTTGGTAGAGGTGGAGGGGGCCACCAGATCCTGGCATGTGTGTGCACCTCAATGCACATACACACATGTGTACACCATGGCCCTAGGGGGGAAGGGGAGAAAAAGAGAAAATTACAAAATGCATATGGAAAAAAAAGGTACCTGAAGTGAAGGAATTGGTGGTAGAAAGGTATTTTCATTTTATCCAGTAGTGATCTGGACAAAATATGGTGATGAATGATACTAATATTGCATGTTGCAGCAGTTTTCACCAATCAAAATCTATTGTCAGCCTATGTTCTATAATTTCAGTAATACTGTAACGAAGGGAACTGCATCAGTTAAGACATCATCACATCATTCAGCGCATCCACACGGTGAGGGCCTAAGGAATTATGAAAGGACACAAAGTCAACCCCTGATATTTTGGTATTAGCCTGACCATTAAAAATCTGTCAAGTGACGCAAGATTTTATTTAAATCACTATTTAGGAAGTGTATCTAAAATGACCCACATTTAATGCAGTATATTAAGGACTCTGTGCAGTTACCAGCTATTATATCAGAATGTAAATGTGGCGATTGACAGGAATCAGGCTTATTGTATTACTTCATTATAAGTGTGCAGAATCTGTTCCTTGAACCCCATGATTAATGATCCTGGTCAAAGACCAGTGGTACATTAGGAGAGACAGAGTGTTTGTATACTCTTTGTGTGAAGAATACATAGACTATTTTTTTTTTAATTGAAATCTTCAGTGGCACCTGTGAGTGGATGCTCGTTGAGATGTCCCACGTCAGATACATTAACACAAGAAGAAACAATATAGTTACAGTAAATTATACATACTGAGTACAAACAATTCAACAGTACATGGATTGCAATGACAAACAGTTCACAAATTGTGCTAAGGCATAGTGCATGTAGTAAAATTTTTTTTTCCAAAAATCAACACAAGATATGGGAGCATGACAAGGTTCAGGCAGCTAAAATATTTAATGAAATTCCCCCCAAATGAGAAATCTGACAAGATGATCCCTTTTCAAATCTGGATTAGATGAAAGTTTTATTGTAGAATGTACCTGTCTGTAGCATTGTCCCTTTATAAGGGGTGGTATGATGCATCTGTTTAATATTTAAACGGTATAAATTATTAATTTTTGAAACTTTTATACTCATATTAGG
Source organism: Neoceratodus forsteri (assembly GCA_016271365.2). Lineage (NCBI taxonomy): Eukaryota > Metazoa > Chordata > Ceratodontiformes > Ceratodontidae > Neoceratodus > Neoceratodus forsteri. The sequence continues at coordinate 788,949,916 of CM057452.1, forward strand.
TATGATTAATAATGTATTTTGTTGATTCCATTGTATGCATGGTGATGTGAAAGACTATTTTATAAAATGGGTAAAAGTATTTCAGGCTTCTGATTGGCTGAGGGACTTCTCTAGCTGGGCATCTATCAGACAATAGATGCCAAGCTATTAAAAGTACCAGCCCAGCCAACCCCATCACCAGAATCTTGCTGCCCAGCCTGGTCTCTAATTGGCTAAACCCCCCTCATTTTGTTTTCAAATGTCCACCATTTTTTTGTCTCGCTAAGCGAGATTCATGTTAGCATCACAGCTCTGTACTCACGCTCATAACTGTAGCAGAAAACCTCACAAAAACCCTTTATTTCTGCTGTCCCTCATACCTTGTGCTACTAGGTAGTTCCACTGCTCAAGTAAGTCTCTGCAGTCTGGTTGCACTGCTCCAAGGCGAACTTTGTTCATTTTAAGTCCAGTCTCACAGCTCTGATGTCTGGTTGATGCTGAAAGTCCTGTTGTTGAAGTTCCCCTCGTCACTGCTGTTGCTAATCCCCACTCGCATACAGCGCCCACCACTTGCAAATAAATGATTTAAAAAAGGGGAGGGGGCTATGAAGTGACATGTGGAATGCGCGCAACAATATTCTGTTGCTGCCAACCAACCGTTCACACATCTCAGTTACTGAGAGAGAGAGAGCTCCCCACCGCCACCCCCAGCGATTGCATCTCTTCTGGCTGCACTGTCACTGAAACACGCAGTTGATCTCAAACCTGCTTCTCTTGCCAGTAGTGAGCTGGGGAGGTTAAATAAAAAAAAATTAAAAACACGAAAGTCAAGTAAACTACTCATGCCCTCCTTCCCTCGCACTCCATTTGCGATAGCCAAGCACTCGGCAAAGGGACCGTTGTCCCAGGATGAAGATATTTGTAGAGACTGAATAATTTTAAAACATTACCATTGTCCAACTCAGAACTAATTAAATAAATAAACAGTAAAACAAAGCATTTTAATAATGTTAAGCCATGTGTGTGTGTGTGTGTGTGTGTGTGTGTGTGTGTTTGGGGTGTAACCATGACAACCAGCTCCATTCTTGCAGACGGAGGAACTGTTTAATAGAAAAATAACTGAAACACCTAAGAGTTTCAACATGCAAACATAAAAATTATTTATTTTAAAACATATATAAAAACAGTGCCCATTGTCTAAGTGCAATAATACCCTCCAGAGAGGGCGGTAGGGTTATACCCCGACCGCCCAGGTTGTGTAAGGCCCTCCGCCTGTCGTGTCGGGTCTCATTACACCCCTGGGCAGTCTGGTATAGCCCAATACCACCCACCCTGTCAAGTATTATTGCTTACATAATGTATGTATGAAATTTGTTATAATTCTGTAACCTGAGTGCTTGTATGTACAGGACAACTTTGAAAATAGGTCCTAGGACCTAAAGTTATATCCTGTCTAAAAATAAACATTTTTACTACTTACTACTACTACTACATGGTGTGCCAGTATCCTGAGGAAGAGAGAGAGGCAGAGGCAGACTGTTAGGGTGAGGTAGGGAGGGGCAGCGAGGAGCACTGGGAGCTGGGATAGGAAGGCAGAGGGAAAGAAAAGAGCCAAAGTGTAGGGAGTGGGAGGCAAGTGCTAAGGCAAAAGGGGTGAGAGAGCAAGAGCTTGGGAAAAGACTTAACTTGGCAGATCAGGAGTCGGAAGTGCTGAGGCAGACTAAAGCTGTGGGCACAGACTAGTAGGGGCACCTACAGGTACTATTGTCGGTGAGGTACTGATGGAGTTTGCACTTAAAGAAACCAAGGGTTGTGGCTCTGGCTATGTCATGTGGTAGATCATGTGTCCACAGAGGGGCCCGGTGAGCAAAGGATCATGAGACAACAATTGTGTGGCACCTGGACACATAGAATACTTGTGTAGTCGAGCTCCTAGTGTGCCTGGCATGTATAGGTGGTGATAGAAGGCTCAGAACACCTTGAGAAAGTAAGCTTAGTGAGACCTTTTTTGTGAGTAGACAGGTTTGATAAAGTATTTTGTCCTTCCATTGAAGCCAGCCCATTCGCGCATAAAGCTCACAGATGTGGGTGAGTTTTGGGCATTAGTGAGCAGGTGGCAAGCTTTGATTAAGCTGTTGAGAGGCATCAGAGCACTGTGTCAGTAGCAGAGCCATGCACAGCTAGGCCATAGTCAATCAAGGTGATGAGTGAACTGTTAATTGCCAAGTTCAGAGCTTCATAGATTGAGTAATGTCTGTGCCTGTAGAGGATACCGATCCTGGTGTTAAAGGCTTTGGCTGTGATGTCAATGTGCTGTGTGTAAGACAGGGCTGTGTCCAGTGTCATTCCCAGGTACTTGAAATGGGGGACTAGTTCCAGGGTGATACCGGAGTCATTCTGAATTGCCAGGAGATAGCCTTTTAGCTTGTTTTGGGAAGTGGCAAAGAGCATGGTCTTGGTCTTTTTATAGTTCATGACCAAGTTTTGCTCTTTGAACCGTTTTTCAGCCACTGCAAAGCCATTTTGGAGGTCATGTTCCAAAAGTATGGGGTTGAGGTTGCAAGTAAAGATCACCACATAATTTGCATAGAGAAGTATGCAGCTATTGCAAGTAGCTGGGAGGTTGTTTAGGAAGACACTGATGAGTAACAGACTGAGTATGGATCCTTGTGGTACAGTACCACTGATCTGACAAGTTGACTTTCTGATAGGATGTCCTCAATCTTTACTTGCTGTGGTCACAGGGTAAGGTAGCTAAAAAATCATTCTATGGTTTCTAGGGTTAGCACTATGTCCGAGAGTTGTTTAAGGAGGAGGACATGGTGGACCATGTCAAATGCCTTTGATAGGTCAACAAAGACCATCCTACGATATGCCCTTTGTCAAGAGCACTATGTATGAATTTGGTACATTCCAGGAGAGACATGATGGTGCTATGGCTGGCTTGGAAACCATGCTGTTCTGGGGATAGGAGCTGATCTTGATTGAAGTACTCCACCAGCTGGTCAGCCACAATCCTTTCAAGGGCCATGGAGAGTGGGGGGACTATAGAGATTGGCCTATAGTTGTTTTGAAGAGACCCAGTCACCACTTTTGTGTAATGGGGTGACCATGGCAGCTTTCCAGATTTGGGGGAATTTGGAGTGGCAGATGGATAGATTAATTATCTTTGTCACTAGATGAAGTATTTCATCTAGTGTTAGTTGAACAAATTTTAGGTCCAGAGTGTCCCCACTGTGCCTTGATTTGCCAAGGTCATTTTCAAGGTATTTTCTAGCAGTGACTTCAGAAACCAGTTTGAAACGGAAAAGTGGCCACTTTGATCATGCTGGGGTCTTCTCACTGACCCCTGGAGCAGGGGTATTGAAGAAGTTCATCGGTGGCACACTACTGCGATCCGAGAAGGTGAGGTTCAGAGAGTTAACAATGAGCAGAGGGTTCAAGGTAGGGATGCTCTTAACATTTAGCATGGCTGGGGCTATTTTAGTGTCCTTCCCAGTGATATCGTTTAGATTTGCCCAGAACAATTTGCTACTATTCCAGGTGTTAGTGAGCACTTCCTTGTAGAATCTGCATTTTGCCACTCAGACTGCCTTTGTGCACTCAATGTGGGCCTTTTTATACCTTTGGATGTTAGATGGTGTGCCATGTGCCCTCACTGTTAGCCAGAGTTGGCCTCTTGCGTTTAGTTGCGCAAGTAATTCAGGCGTAATACAGGGATTTATAGGTCCTCTGCTTTTTCTCTCTGTGATGGGAGTGTGTTTGTCACAGGCTGTATTGAATTTTGAGATAAAGAGATCTACTACAGTGTCCACATCTGTGGTTCCATACAGGTCCAACCAATCCTACTGCTTTAGGTCATCCTTTAGTTGCGAATGCATCCCTTAGGAGTAGGCAATTTTTTACGGTTCTGGCAGGGAGTTTGTGGTAGTTGTTGTTTCAGAGGAAACTGACAGGGGACTGGTCATTCAGTGAGTCAGGGAGTATGGTGAGATCTTTGATGTGGGAAGGGCAGTTTAAGAGAACCCAGTCCAGAAGTGTGCTGGTGCCCATCTTGTAATTGGTTTAAGTTGGCACATCCACCAGTTGGGAGAAGTGGATTGTGGCAAGGGTATCTTTGATGGTGTTAGCAGCAGGTGAGACCCAGTTGATATTGAAGTCACCCAAAAGCATTGTTTCAGTGTTTAGGCTCAGAGTGTTGATGTGGTCCAGTAGGTTATTGATGCCGTGTGTGATCTGCTGAGGTGGGATATATACGGGCAGTAGGGTGAGCACTCTGTTGTGTGTTCCTAGCATTAGCTTGATTGCTAGTATCTGGAGATTATCTTTGCTGGGTGGTTAGGGTATGACATATCCCTGGAGTGTATTTCTGGTGTAAATTACACATCCTCCACCTCTTTTTGAGCATGAGTCCTCTTGGCACAGGGTGTAGCCAGGCAGGAATATGGCAGTATCAGGTATTTTCAGGGAAAGCCATGTTTCCGCAACAGACAGGACATCAGGGTGGTGTTGAGAGACCCAGGCCTTCAGACTGTCCATTTTTGGGATGAGGCTGCAGATGTTTAGGGATAAGAACACATGACCTGTAGTTTTATGCTGTCTAGCATTGTGGGTCATTGGAGGGCCAGAGTTGGGATGCACATTGCCAGACATCAGGATTAGGAGAAGCAAGTGCAGTCTTAGGAGCTGTTCCAGTATTATTTTTTTCTGTCATTGACTTACTCATTTGCTGGGTGCCTTCATTTTCATTTTGTGAATATTGCCCGAAAGTAAAAGTAGTAGCAGCGGCAAGCAAGTAATGTGGTCCAGTAAAAGTTTATATTTTCTTGACCGTTGCCTTTTGCTGGACACAAGTACTTTAGTGGTGCTAAAGTGGGCAAAGAATCCAGGGATGAGCGGTACCAAAGAAGCATGGTTTGGGTGACAACACTGTGACCAGGTCCTGGGATGCTCATGCTGGGTGTAGCTTTTGGACCACTTGTAGGAGGAGGTAATTGAGACATACACATTAAGGACACTCTCCTGGTGATTTACATGGGAGAAAGCAGGGAACCTGGTGCACAGAGGTCCCGTTGGGGATAACAGAGTGAACATGACGATGTATAATAGGGTCCCAGAGGTCTTAATCGACATTGTGATGCACAAGCATCAGGAATGAGGTACTACCCCTTTAAGAGAGAGAGAGCGACAGAGCGAGAGAGAGAGTTTAACCTGAGAGAAGTAGGGGTGGGTCACAAGGAGATAGAGAAAGTGTATTTAGTAAAGGACACCGGTAAGGGAGGAGGGGTGGCCAGAAATCACCCAGCGAGTTACACAGAGAAAGTGCTGCAGTGATCCCAGCTCTTCAACCTGCTTAAGGACTTTCCCCAAGGTAATTACATAAAAATAGGGACAGTCCAAGGGCACTGCTCAGTTGGAGAGGTAGTCTGTTAAACTGTCTCAAAGTCCAGTACAGCAACTTCAGTTCCAAATTGCACTGTACCTCAGGCAGTGGGGAGCAGGCAGATGGCTGATGCCTGAAGGGATGTAGAGGAGCTGACCCATTCAGGATGCAAGAATCCCCCAAGAGAAGGAGAAACATAAGGGAATTATTAGTGAGCAGAGAGGGAGGGCACATAGAGGATTAACAGCCTCAACAAAAGGACAGGGATGGGTGTAGTTCAAGCAAGGAGCCAGGAAGGAAAGGAAAGCCAGGGAGGGGCCAAGGAAAGAAAGAAAGAAATTAAAAGAGAACAAACAGATGGGAGTTGTGGGCTGGTAACAGGTAGCTGGTAGCAGCTAGGGGGAGGGGGGGTCAGACTCCAGTTCAGCAGGGGCAAACAAACCAGAAAAAACACAGAATTACCATTAAATTACACTCTAAGTTGCAGTTAAATTACACTCTAAGTTGCCGTTACGATTTAAATTACAATCTAAGCTGCAGTCGAAGTAAACAGACAGTGAACACTTTAAAAATCAAAAATCACCCAGTGAGCTACCCAGAGAAAGAGCTGCAGTGATCCTAGCTCTTCACTCTGCTTAAGCACTTTCCCCAAGGTAATTAAATGAAAATAGGGGCAGTCTGAGTGCACTGCTCAGTTGGAGACTATTACAATGATGCTGTCAGCATACTAGCAGTATGGAAGCTGTGAGAAGTGTAAGCAGTACATCAGCGAAGCCTTATTTTTGAGACTGTTGTGAGCACTGGCCATCTGATTACATTATCCCTTATCAGATTAATGAATTAGCAGCTGTTTTTGCTCTCACCAGAGTTTGATTTTTTCTTGCTATGAGAAACAGGCTAGGCAGCTAAGGATTTTGTTTTTCTTTTAAATATGAAACCTGTGCTCTGCCAAGTAAATCTTTCTTTAGCCATGTACATTGTGATGTAAGGGAACTCTTGTTACTGCCCAGCAGTCTCCCACAGTTTATAGGAGTAGTTGGACCAACAGACATGTTCGGTTTAGAGCCACCTGATGAAGAGGTATTGTACCCTCAAAACACAGGGGATACCGTAAGGGCACAATAAATGTTCACTTTTGCCACAACTGCAAACCTGTGTGTCACTGCTTCTGTTTTTTTGCATGTTCAGTTTAAATACTGTGTTGCAGAGAGATGGTGGTGATGTCATCACTGACATCAGCAAGGGAGCCCTTTGCCCTGTAACTGTAGGAGCTTGCCCAAGCAGGCTGCTATGCAAACAAGATAATGTAGTGGTCTGGTGGGCTGAGCGGGAACCACTATCCTCAGATAGCACAAATTAAAGCTGTTTGCACCCCCCCCCCCAGGGCTATTGCTCCATAGATCTAAATGCTTTCTTAAATATCTTAGAAAAAGCCTTCATAGCCTTATTAACATCAGGGTTTTTTCCATGTGATTTACAATAGCCTAAAAGGCAATACTTATGCAGATTTGTGGTAGTTCGAGATGCAAGGATGAAAGCAAGGCAAAACAGTTACAGTCTAATTTGTCACAATTTTTTTTTCTATCCCACCTATAAACAACATATCTACTGTAGGCACATGTAAGCAGTCATGTTGAATCAATCCATTAAGAAATGATAAATCTGAATCATGGTTATTTTGCCAAAGCTGGATAGAGACTTTTATGTATATCTTATCACCAGTACAGTGTCCAGTCAGAATTCTCATTTAGTTCAACACTGGGATTTAGGCAGTCCAGGCTGTGGATCCAAAATATCTTTTTTTTTAAGTCCAGTTTTCTCCTTGGGGCTGTTACATGTTTTAGTTCCCAAAACTTTAAAAAGGTTATTGAATGTCATGCTGATGTAAAATGTGTTGTGACCACCTGAGTTTTTTTCTTTTCTGCAAATATCACTCTTGTACTTACTTAAGTTCACATGTTCTCTGCTGGTCTTGCCCACATAGAGCTTGTCACATGTGCACTGTATTAGATACAGTACAATCTCAATTATCCAAACTGATTGGCTGGCATGCTGTGGGACACTGCAAAAGCAGTGCTGAGGGGGAAATTCCATCCACTAAAAAGGGAGAGGGAGGCTAGAAGGAACAGGTTAATGTAACAAATTCAATATCTGGAGGCCCTTCAGAAAATAAAAAATGAAAAAGCACATATGGCAGAGCTCCAGACACTTAAAAAGGAGTTAAGTGAATTACTTAACGATTATGTGGAGCAACAGTTGCTCTTCTTGTGGCAAAAATATTATGAAGGAGGACCACATTCTCTGAGGCTCCTAGTGAGTAGACTCCATGTAGAGTGTGCCAGAGCTACTATCACAACTGTACGACACCCACAGATGGCCCAGGTCCTGTAGCAGGTGCCCAACATAGCTGAGGCCTCTTGGGCCTATTATTCAAAATGTTATGCCCCCGACCCACACCCAGATGAGTTTAGGGTAACAGAATGTTTAGCCCAACTAAATATATCCAGAATTACTCAACAACTGTGGAAGGTTTTGTTGGCCCCGGTGACACCGTCAGAATTCAGAACTGAGGTCAGCAGGTTAAAGACTGCAAAGTGCCATGGCACCGATGGTTTCCCTGCTGAATTTTATAAGTATTTCAAGGACACCATTAAAATCTTTGCTGCTGAGTGTTAATAGGGATGTGTTTAAGGAAGCAGGGCAAACTCCCCCACTTGGTCACAGGCAGTTACTTCAATTTTGCCCAAGCCCAGAAAGGACCATACAGTGTGTGCCTCATATAGACAAATGTCCCTTTTAAATAATGATTCCAAAGTCCTGACTTCCATAATTGCTCACCAATTACAACAAATCATCCCTGAGCTGATCCGCCTAGATCAGATTGGCCTTATCCTGTGGCGATAAGCCCAAGATAACTTAAAAAGAACAATATTCATTATTGATTAAATAAAACAAAATTACCCACCCTCTTATTAAGTCTAGATGCTGAAAAGGCTTTTGACAAAGTCTCTCTTGGACCTTTTCATGGTTGGTCCTTTCCAGGTTTGGGCTCCCCCAACTGCTTGTGACAAGCATCTTTAAGTTATATTATAGGCCAAGGGGTTACATCAATGCCAATGGGCACATTTCAGCAAACCTTCAGCTGGGATGGGGGATGCACCAAGGCTGCCCCCTGTCCCTGCTGTTATTTGACCTTTATATAGAACCCCTAGCCCAGAGTATTTGCCAACATACATCACTTACTGGGGTCCGGCTAGGGGGAAGGGAACATAAAATGTCATTATATGCTGATGACATTGTTTTATACCTGATGAACCCTGAAACCTCCCTACCTTTGGTGTTTAATCATTTAGAGATATTCTTGGCTCTGTCAAGGGTACACACTGAATAAAACAAAGACCTAAGTCCTTAGTTACTACTATGATGCCTCTAACATTATTCAAACAGAGTTTCCTATGGGCTGGGGCATGTCATCAGTGCAATACTTAGGGATAAATGTGGGGCTCACATCCTCCCAATTATATAATCTAAATTTTCCCCCTTTAATATGCACAATTGAAAGCTGATTTTAAATGTTGGTCTTTACTCCTAATTTCCATCCATGCACAAACTCAAGCTTTGAAGATGAATGCCCTTCCCTACCTCTTATATTTATTCCAATGTGTCCCATGCCAGGTAACCGAAAAGGATCTTGAGATGTGGCAGCAACTTTTTTTCTCTTTTTTCTGGGGCAAAACATAACCTATAGTAAGGAGATCACTTCTTTTTCTGCCTAAATGGCAGGGGGTTTGGCCATTCAGAATCTTCAGGGCTATTGGGTGGCAGCCCAAGTGAGGGTAGCCTTATTGTTGGGTAACAATATACCTATTTGTGGAAGCAAATCGATTTATTGGAACACCCAAGCCCACCTCTTCCAGCATTAATATTCAGACACCTCGGTTGGGACATTTTAAATCAGACTTTTCAGGTAAGGAGGTAGTTTTAGAGGGGTGGAGAAAGGGCACTTTGAAAGGCATGATGAAAACCCAATTATGGAGGCATAAATGGTGGGCTTATGACCCCTTATTTGCCCCCGCATCTGTGGATGGCTAATATATTCAGCAAGCGAGTCGAAGCATAACCTCTTCCTTTCAGTTTCTTTAAGCTAATTCAGTAGTGTCTTCTGAAGTGGCACAGTAGCAATTTGGTTGGATGCCAGCAGATAGGCTTACTTTCTATCAATTTAGAGATTATATTAACATTCAAATGAGATTTGGAGAGCAGGGACAGAATGAAGATGTATTCCTGATTCCCTTTCACAGAATTTGGACATCCCCCAATGGTGAAAGGGCAATTTCTCTGCTTTATTCCTATTATATAAGGGACCAAGCCTTCTCCTTTTCCTATCTTATGCAAAAGTGGGATGATGACTTTGAGATTTCCATATCCGATAAAGAATGGTCTAACATTTTGAAGAATACGTGAGGAACTTTCTCTAACCCTATGTGGAGGGAATTTTGTTGGAAGTTAAGGGTACACTTTTTTTGTGCCCTCTCAGGTGGCTCTTTGGAACCCTGAGATTTTATCATCATGCTGGCACGCTTGTGGGAAAACATGGGTGTCTCCAGTGCATATACAGTATTTTCATGGTTATAAGCTATTTAGAGCAGATCAGAAAGGGGAAAAAAGAGGTGGTTGGGTCCTGATTTATTACAGGGATTATTTACAGGTTAACCCTTTGAGATCAAGTAGGGATATGGACAGTGCAATTGATTGGTTGTTGTTGCAATTTGAGTTAGGAGATAAGAAGAAAATTATTGTAAGTTGTTTATACAACCCTCCTCTTGGTGGACTAGAAGGGTTGAAAAATTTTTGGATATCTGTGACCCTTATATGAAGCAGAGTGACACTGTTGTTGTTGGGGACATGAATTTGAATTTGGTGAACTGTGACACCTTGGGGTTGAGTCTTTTCTCCTCTCTTAGGGCTTGACCCAGTGTATAAAGGAGCCAACTCATCTAAATTCCGTTTCATCAAATCATTCCTTACCGGACTGGGTGTTAACCAACAGAGTGGATAAAATCAAATCTTCTGGTGTTTTAACAGGTTCAACTAGTGATCATATGGCTACTTTTTGTGTTTAAACTTTCGTTATCCTACACCCCCGGCTCATTTGATTCTGGTTAGATCATTCAAACAGATTAATAAACCTCTGCTTTTTTTCTTCTTTGAGTTCTACTGACTGGTCCTTTTTAGAATGTTTTCTGGATGTAGATGTGGCATTTGATTTTTTTTTAATCACCTTCTTCCAATTCAGGAACACTTTTTTCCTAAATGGACTGTTCGCTGTAGAGGTTCTCCGACTGGGTGGTTTAGTCCTGGCATTAAAAAATTTGATGAAAGAGAGGGATCTTGCTTGGACCAAATTTAAATCATCCCCTAGTATTATATCTTTGAATCTTTATCGCAGTTCTCAGAACTTAGTTTCCTCTACTGTAAGAAAAGTGAAAAAAAATTATTATAGGGAATATTTTGAGAGTAACTGGGCCAATTCTAAGAGGTTTTGGAATAATGTAAATTCACTATTGTCTCCTAAATCTGAAACTGATATTCAAAAAAATCCAAGTTGATAATACTGAAATTGATAACCTATCTGAAATTTTCAAATTGCTAAATTGTAAATTTTCTGATTTAGCCAAATTTTAATCTTCTTCATCTCAGTTTGGTGACACTAGTCCCCTTCTGGATGACCTTTTTGTTTAGGGAAGTAACCTCTAGTGAAGTTGCTCAACTCTTACAATCATTGCCTGATAAAAGTAATTATTGTGGGGGTGGACTTGATGGTCAATTTATAAAGGTGGCTATTTCCTTTGTTGTTGATCCCATTTGCTACACATTTAATATGTCGCTAGATTTGGGTGTTTTTCTCTCCTCTTGGAAGAAGGCAAGGGTTGTGCCAATTCCAAAAACAAACAATGCTGTTTTCTTTGGATGATTATAGACCGATAACAATATTAAACCCACTTAGTAAATTATTGGAGAAGGTGGTGGCTGAGCAGATTGAAGCCTATTTGCGATCTAATAGGTCACTGTCAGCACAGCAACATGAATTTCAGAAGCATCACTGAACAGGAACTGCCTTGGTTGGGTTCACGGACACTGTTCTTTATGGTTTTGATAGTGGTAGAATGACGGAGGTGGTGTTTGTGGACATAACCAATGCTTTTGACTTGATAGATCATGGATTGATAAATACCAAATTGCATAACCCATAGCTCTCTGCAGCTGTTGTTTCCTGGTTTTATGATTATTTAAGTAATAGAAGTCAATTTGTTCAAGTCACTTCAGTTGCTTCTGAAGTGATGCCCATTGTTTGTGGTGTGCCTCGTGGTCCATTTTAGGACCCCTGTTGTTTTCTTTCTTTGTTAATCAATTGTCTGGGGTTTGTAGGATGGGTGAATCATTGCTATATGCTGATGATTTAATAATCTTTGCTCAGTCTGATTCAGTTTCTGAACTTTGTGTCTCCCTAGAGAGGGACTTTAGGGATGTTTGCTGTTGGTTAACTACAAATGTGATGATTTTGAACTCTGCCAAAACAAAGGTTATGCTTTTTCATACACAATGCATGTTGGAAGATTCCCCGAAACTGGTGATATCTGATCCACAAAGTGGCTTGTTGGTGCAGGTATCTCAGTTTAAGTATTTAGGAATACTTTTAAATCCCTGTTTGACATTTTCTTTATAGGTAAAAGCGAAAGTAAAAAAAGTAAACCTGATAATAAATTCAAGTCTTATTTCTCTCAGAATACAAGGTTGGTTATTGCCACTGGGTCAATTCTTCCTCATGTTAACTACATATCTAGTAGTTATTATAATATTGGGGTTAAAGACATGCAAGCTTTGTCTGTAGTATATAATAATATATGTAGATTTGTTTTGGGAGTTCCTAACAGAACTCATCGATGTAGTCTCTACTCATGGCTGGGCTGGTTTTCCCCCAGTTGTCGTGTGGAGTACTCATTAGGATGCTTAATGTACAAATATCTCTATTTTGGTTCTATGTTTTCTCTTTCCAGTTTAGCTACTTGGAGAGTATTACCTTCCAGTTTGAGGGCAGCTGATGGTCCCTTATATTTGGTTCCCAGGTATTGATTGAAATATAGTTCTAGGGCCTTCTCAGTTGCAGCAACAGGTTGTTGGAATGCACTTCCTAAATTAATAAGGCTCGCTCCATCTTTTCCAATTTTTTAATTTAGACGAAAGCACTGTTTGTTACAGAAATCTGGTGTAATTGTAATATGTAAATAGTTTTTGCATGTTTGTATTGTTTGTATATTTTGTTGTATGTCCGGGTTGGGCCTGAAAAGGGACCTTTGGTCCAGTGCCCTTACCCAGTTACCAAAGAATAAATGAAAATGAAATTAAATGAAAATGTTCAGAGTGTTTTCACTTGGGAGACCTGCTACCAGTGTGTTTGATAAGATTGTCCATCAGATTGATATTGCACAGTATACAGCATGGTCTGTGGTACAGTTGATGTGGTTCTTAATTTTAAATTTCTTATTTGTGTATGGGTGCTCATATATTGTTTTTTGACTTGTGCTACCACACTGAAAACATTGCCCTCGTGGGTAGTTATTATTCTCTAAGGGCCCTAAAAAAAGTTGCTTGGTCACTGTCTGAGATGTGCTGTGGACTGTATGTACAAGTTTGTCCTGGATTGTCTTTTTTTTTCCTGACGTGAAAAGGGCAGAGGACTCCCTGAATCTTATGTTATTGCCCTGTCTTGCTTGTATAACATGCCAAATGTTTAGTAAGTTTTTTTTTTATATTTTCATTTTCATGGCTATAAGCTGTTGATAGGATTAAACAGTTTCCCAATTTGTCTTGTGGTTTAGATTTTAAAAGTTCTCCCCTTAGAACTATGGAAACTTCTTTGGTGGCTTTCTGCAAGACGATTTTCTTGCAGCCCCTCTCCCTAAATCTCTTTATCATTTCTTTGTGGATCCTGTCATACTCCCTATTTTCACTACAGTTTCTTTTTACCCTAGTAAATTGTGCCTTTCATATGCTGTAAATTAATCTGGGATTATGGTAACTATTGCCGTGTAATGTTGTGTTCTTGTCTGTCACCTTTTGGTAAAGTGTGTTCCAGCCCATTTTGCGTTTTGTATATCAGCAGATACGGAATGGAAATGCTGTTTTATCCACTGACATGATCAATTTCAGTTATGGAGTCCTGCTCTTCAAGTATTGGTGAAATTCTTCTAACATAGCATGGTTCTCTTGACAAATAGCAATGTCATTTATGTATCATTTCCAGTATGTGACATTACTAAACAAGCATTTGTCAATGCCGAATGTTGATTGCATTGGTCTGCTGAGCTCGCTCACGGCCCCCCTGTCACTCACTCAGTCTGTTTCTCCCAGTGCTGCAGGCCTCTCTTTTGTACTGGGCTCCTGCCTGCGTTGGCAGCCTTTTCTGCCCACTAAGAAATCCACAGCTGTCCCGACAGAGCTCTGTTGAGGTGGCTCACTCCTCCTCTCTCACTCCCTCATTCTGTTTCTCATGGTGCTGCAGGCTGCCCTTTTGTACTGGGCTCCTGCCTCTGTTGGTGGCTTTTTCTGCCCACAAAGAAACCTGCAGCAGTCCCAACACAGGTCTGTTGAGCCTACTGACTCTCCGTCTCTCACTCACTTGTTCCGTTTCTGCCGGCGCTACAGGCTGGCCTTTTGTAGTGGGCTTCTGTCTGCGTTGCTGCCTTTTTCTGCCAACAAAGAAATCCACAGCAGTCATGATAGAGCTCTGTTGAGATCGCTCACTCCCCCATCTCACTCACTCATTGTTTTTGTCCCGGCGCTGCAGGCTGCCCTTTTGTACTGGGCTCCTGCCTGCATTGGCACCTTTTTCTGCCCACAAAGAAATCCACAGCTGTCCCGGCAGAGCTCCGTTGAAGTCTCTCACCCCCCCCATCTCACTCACTCATTCTGTTTCTCCTGGCGCTGCAGGCTGCCCTTTAGTACTGGTCTTCTGCCTCTATTGGTGCCTTTTTCTGCCCACAAAGGAATCTGCAGCAATCCTGACAAAGTTCATTGAGCTCGCTCACCTTTCTCTCACTCGGCCATTCGCTGTCACGCCAGCAGGTCGCCCTTTCACGTGGCTCCCTGCCTGCATTGCTGCCTTCTTCTGCCCACAAAGAAATTTGCAGCAGTTACAATAGAGTTCCATTGAGCTCGCTCACTCTTCCTCTCTCTCACTCACTCACTCTCTCATTCTGGTTTTCCTGCCACTGTAGGCTGCCCTTTTGTACTGGGGCCCTGCATGCATTGCTGCCCTTTTCTACCCACAAACAAAGCTGTAGCAGTCCCAACAGAGCTCCGTTGAGCTCACTCACTCTCCCTCCCTGACTCGCTCATTCTGTGTCTCCTGCAGCTGCAGACTGCCCTTTTGTACTGGGCTCCTGCCTGCGTTGGTGGCTTTTTATGGCCACAAAGAAATCTGAAGCTGTCCTGAGACAGCTCCATTGAGCTCGCTCACTCCCCCTCTCTCAGTCACTCATTCCATTTCTGCCAGCACTGCAAGCTGGCCTTTTGTACTGGGCTCCCGCCTGCATTGCCACCTTTTTCTGTCCACAAAGTAATCTGCAGAAGTCACAATAGAACTCTGTTGAGCTCGCTCACTACCGCTCTGTCACTCGCTCATTCTGTTTCTCTTGGCGCTGCAGGCTGCGCATTTGTACGGGGCTCCTGGCTGTGTTGGCACCTTTGTCTGTCCACAAAGAAATCCACAACTGTCCCAACAGAGCTCCATTGAGGTCGCTCAGTCTGTCTCTCTTTCACGCGCTCAGTCTGTTTGTCCTGGCACTGCAAGCTGCCCTTTTGTACAGGGCTCCTGCCTGCATTGGTGCCTTTTTCTGCCCACAAAGAAATCCACAGCAGTCCTGACAGCACTCCGGTGAGTTCGCTCACTCCCCCTCCCTCACCCGCACTCTCATTCTGTTTCTCCCAGTGCTGCAGGCTGCCCTTTTATACTGGGCTCTTGCAATGGGGCCTTTTTCTGCCCACAAACAAATCCACAGCAGTCCTGACAGAGCTCAGTTGAGCTCGGTCACTCCCCCCTCTCACTCGCTCAATCCTAATCTGTCCCAAACACTGATTTCCCCCAGTGACCGTGCTATTCTCCAGCAGGAGTGCAAAAACATATTTTAGCCAGGATGTGAAAATTGACAACTATACTGTTCATAAGGAGGTGTGGAAAAATGCCACTGTTGAAAATGCAGCATGAAAATATTACAAATTTGTGAAGTTATAAGGGTGCATGGAAACAGTTCAACGCACACTTGTAACACAGTCATGTTATGGAGTTTCGTCACCAAATTTTAAACTTAGGGATTTTAGGACCTCTGCTCCTGAACAGTGCCACTGCAATTTTTTTAATCTGTCCTGAACACTGATTTCCCACAGTGACCGCATTATATTGCGCTGGAACTGTGAAAACACATTTCGGTCAGGATGTGAAAAATGACAACTGTACTGCTCATAAGGAGGTGTAAAAAAATGCCACTGTTGAAAATCTGGCATGACGATATTACAAATCTGCGAAGTTACACAGGTGCATGGACAGTTCACAATGCACACTTATGTCACAGTCATTTGATGGGCTATCATCACCAAATTTTCAACATAGGCATTTTAGGACCTCTGCTCATGAACAGCGTCACTGTCATTTTCTTAATCTGTCCCAACCAGTGATTTCCCACAGCGACCGCCCTATTCTGCGTTGGAACTGCGAAAACACATTTCAGCCAGGATGGGGAAAATGACAGCTGTACTGTTCATAAGTAGGTGTGGTAAAATGGCAATGTCGGAAACCTGGAGTGAAAATATTACAAATTTGTGAAGTTACTAGTGTGCATGCAAACTGAGAAACATATGCTCATAACACAGTCATTTTATGGAGTCTCGTCACCAAATTTTCAATATAGGCATTTTAGGACCTCTACTCACGAACAGTGTCACTGTCATTTTCTTAATCTGTCCCAAACACTAATTTCCAACAGTGACCATGCTATTCTGCTCCAGAACTGCAAAACACATTTCAACCAGGATGTGAACAATGACAGCTATACTGTTCACAAGAAGGTGTGAAAAAATGCCAATGTTGAAAATCTGGCATGAAAATATTGCAGATTCATGAAGTTACAAGCGTGCATAGCAACTGCGCAACACAAGCTCATAAAGCAGTAATTTTTTTGATTTTTTCCCACCAAATTTGCAACATAGGCTTTTTGAGAGCCCACCTCATGAACACTGGCACTGTTGTTTCATTAATCAGCCCTGAAAGGTGATTTCACATAATAACTGTGAAACCACCTTTTGGGGCTGATTAATCCCACGATAGTTCCAGAATTCATGAGAAGGGGTTCCAAAAACCCCATGTTGAAGATTTGGTGCTCAAGTTCCAAAAAATGACTGAGATATGCATCAAAGTTGGAAAAAAAAACATTTATTCCATTATACAGCTTACCGGCATTTCCTCAGTTCATGGTCAGCCTTGAAGAGTGCGGACGTGTTCCCGGTCCACCGAAGATCATCGCGCCAAGCTCCGGAGGTAAGTATGGGGTGATGGCGGGTGTCAGAGGCAGTGTGCACAGTGAGTGAGGTGCAGGTTGTGGGAAGGGGCAGGAGACCACCGAGGACAGTTTCTTTTACAGGTTAAAAAAAATGTCACGGACAGTTTTTTATTTCACTGGGGCATGTGGCACACTGGGTGGGCTCCCAGTGTGCCACCAGAGCCTTATTTTGGGGCAGCTGTAGCTGATGGGGATTGGGAACCCCCATTGGCACACAACAAAAGGGGGTTGGGGGTCTTACATTATGCCTATGGGGATTGGGCACCCCCTCGTCAGACAATAAAAGTGGGGGGGTTACATACTGATGACAGGGAGTGGGCTTCCCCACCGGCAAAATAAACATTGCGGCACTGAAGTCGACAGGGATTGGGGCCCCCATCAGCAAATAAACACGGTGGGGGGTTAATATTGTTTGTGACCACAGCGGCAAGCCACCACCATGTTCACAAACAACATCAGGGCTTCTAGATCCTGCCCTGTAATGACAGGTCACTCCCTCATTGCAGCAAATGGCTGACGCTGCAATGACAAGGTGACCCCTGATTGCAGCGGCTGATTTTTTACAAGTTGTTGGCATACTGGCTGAACTAGTGTCAGCAGCAGCATGCCACAGCATTGGGGGATGCTGCACAAGCCTTTAAAGGCTGCGGGGGCATTGGCCACAACAGTGCTGTGCCTCCACAACCTGCTTGTGGAGAAAGCTGCCACAATATGTTTCTTGAGCATGCACACAATCAACATAAAAATGTATTAATTGCCCTATTAAGTATGTGGATCTGTTTTAAACTCCACATTAAAATATTTGAGTGGGTTGGAGTATTGTACTTCTAATTGCCAACCCATTATTTGCTGATAACAGGTACCTTCAAAGAAGAAGTAATTTCTACTCAAAACAACTTCTACCATTTGTACTAAGTACTCATTTGGTGGATGGGTGTCCTTCCTTCCTCATAATGCAGTAAGCAATGCCTCCAAGTCATCTTAGTAGGTGAATGCTAGTGTAAACTTCCTTAATGTCAATGCTCACTAATATGGTATTATTCCAATTTAGAATCTTTTTAGTCATGTTCCCCAAAAGTTTGATAACATGGTTAGCATCTTTAATATAGATCTCCATTTTTGTAACTTCTTCTTGTGCATAAAAATAAACATATTTCAAAAGGGGTCCTGAAACAGAGTCCAACACAAAAACTATCAGACGTCTGGATGAGTTCATAACATCCTTGTGTATTTTGGGTAGTACATTACAGAACATCCAGCCGCCATCATCCAACGAGATTTCCTGATTCAGGATCGCATAAAGCACTCATATCCATAAGAGTATTTTATGTGCATCCCGACTGTCATCTTGCCCTCACATTTCAATTGCTTGTGTGGCGAATGTCCATTTTAATCAAGTTAACTAGTTGCCATAGCAAAAGGAACAAAACTCTCCTCCCAATTCATCCTTACTGTTACTGCATTTGAGATTGCAATCGATGTCCATGTGGGGGGTTGGGGAGTTGAAGAACAGAGGGATTAATGAGCCAGCTCAATAGAAGGGAACATATCCAGCTGTGTGTACTTGCTAGTTAAATTCTACTCTCTTTCTCATGTCTGCTATCTCTGGCAGAACATACCCCCCCACATTGTCATAAATAAGTCGCCAGAATCCCCACTTATGCCAGCTCTGAAAAACTAAACAAGATGTAAAAATGAATGAAAACAGGATTTTGTACCCAGGAAAAACAGTGAGCTACAAGGGTGATCTATAACATGTTTGTTGGTGATTTCGGAGGGCCTTTTATGGATATGAGTGTTTCCTCATGCATTCTTAGGATGCCAGAATTACTCACCTTTGGTTCACAGTTCTCCCACACTAAGAACATGCAAGGCAACATGATTATATCCATAACAGTCTCTTCAATATCACCGGTAAATGTATATAAAATAGAGGCCTCCTAGGGTTAGAGCTATTTAGCATTCCATGTTCATCATTTGTAAGCCAACCGACGTCTACCCCAAGATCCAGGAAATTTTCAGTATCTTCCTTTATGTCACCCGTTGGGTCCTGTTCTATTTATACGTGTATCTCTTCATCCCTCAACTGTCTTAGACATTCCTGTTGATATTTCTTGTAGTCTCAGAACACTATTCCTCTGCCCCTTATTGGCTGGTTTGATTACTCTTAAAATTTGATTACTACTGTCTTAGCACTTTCTAAATGCATTTCTAAGTGCATTTCTTTATTCCCTGCTGATACCATGTCTTTGAAATGTATCTTCTTGTGTCTTTAATAATTCTGTAATACTTCATTCTACCAACTTAGTGTAACTTCCAGTGGTATCTGATCCCTTAGGGAGGTTGAAAGCTGGTTTCACCCTGAGTGTTGGAATAAGAGCTTGTTTCCTCTTTATTGGTTCTGGTTTTTATTTGCCAAACCAGTTAGCCAATTGTAGTTTTCTGTAATTTGTTTTAATCTATGGTAGCTTCAGAAGTGTTAAATTTTTTGGTAGGTGAGAAGGAAAGACCTTCCCTGAATACTCTTTCCTCTATCTCTACAGTAGTAGCCAGAGACATTGCCAAGCTATTTCCAGATATTTTGTGAAATTTCTGAAGAGTTTCTCTCTGCTGCCCCTACTGTGGAAATGCAGAAAGCAGGAGATATTTCTGGAAATATTACAGAAATTTTGGTAAATATCTGGCAGCGTCTGTGGCTGCTGCTGTATGATATTTCTATTACAGTACTTAAATTGAAGACACCTGTCTCCCCTGCTGTTTGCCTCAACCTCCACTGCCCCCTCCTCTGTCTTCTCTTCCACCTCCTACATCCTTACCTCCTGTAAGCAAGCTGGAACTGAAAAATCCTTCTTGGTAACCTCCTTTCCTGTATGATGTACCATTGATCCTTTACCACCCCCTGGTCCCCTCTGTTCCTGCTGCTCTGTAAATGGTGCTTCTTCTAAAAAGGTTTGTCTGTCCACCTGTTGTTTTGGTCCGCTACTGTAGGACCATATGATGTTTTTACATAACTGTCTTCCCTATCTAAACCTGAAT
The DNA here is from genome assembly GCA_016271365.2 of Neoceratodus forsteri. Classification (NCBI taxonomy): domain Eukaryota; kingdom Metazoa; phylum Chordata; order Ceratodontiformes; family Ceratodontidae; genus Neoceratodus; species Neoceratodus forsteri. Next base: position 788,969,929 of record CM057452.1, read on the forward strand.
GGTACTGTGTGTATTGTGGGTAAGATGCATTGTGGTCAGAACTCCTGGGTTATAAATGTCAAGTGCTTGTTTGGTTTTCCCAGTAATCGACTACGTCTATGTTGAATTATTACAGCTTGTGTTGTTTTATATAATCTTCATATTCTGTGAGGTCTGTTTTAATTTTTTCTAAAGGTGCTGTAAATTCCTGATGTTGCACCTTTTACTTATGCAGTAGTCCTCTTTTGCTGTATTACTTTCAGCCAATAACCTATTTATTTCCTTCACTATAGCTTCAGTAAGTGCTAGCATGGAGTCCATTGAGCTTTTGTTTCTTATGGCATTCTCTTATTATTCAGTTCAGCTATCATGAAACTCAGGTAGTGTACCCAAGGACCCTTAGCCCTCTGGGGATTCTTTTTTTTTTTTTTTTTACATATTCTCCTAAGGACAAAGCATGCCACTCAAACCAGATGTCTCTATGCTCAAGATGTTCTATCCTGTTGACCAAAGTATTACAGTTTGTGGTATCTATCAATGTTTTTGCTATGTTGTAATAAACTTAACACATGTTCCTTCTCTTCAGGACTAAAGTTGTACAATAAGAATACCCTTTCTGCAGCCTGTGGTAATTCAGAGAATGGCATAGTACCTGTTGCTTAAACTGAACTAGCACCTGGTGTTGGATTGTTACTCATAATTGTAATAGGCCTGGTGGGTGGGGGCAGCACACTTATGGGAAACCTAGGATGTGGTGTGGAAAAGAACAGTAAATGAGCACCTTATACAGTGCTAAACCAGGTTGGGACACTGGCCAAGGGTGTGTCAAACCTCAGTTCAAAGTGTCTGTGCGAGGAGTCCAGATTGCAGTTCCTATTTACAGAGGAAGGGAAACCTGGGCTCCTTGCACATGCACTTTCTTCCTTGTTTCCCTTCATCTGAGTCTTGTTCCTGGGGAATTTCCTGAACTAGCCCCTGTTCCCCTAGTTTAAAGCTCTCTAACTGCCCTCTTCCTTCTCCTAGTAAGTACCTTCACACCCTCTTCATCAATGAGCAGCCCAGCCTAGCATACAGATGTCCCCTGCCCCAGAAGACCTTCCAGCATGCCAAACAAACAAAACTATAGTTCTTGCACCAGACCCTTAAGCAAGTGCTAGCCTGCTGTATGGTCTGATGCTGCTCATTAGTGGTCCCCGGATTTCAAGTATCCTGGAAAAGATCAAGTCTGGATACCTTTCCCTTCATAAACAGGCTAATTTCCATGAATGACTTCCTCATGTCCTCAAGATGTGTTCATGGCTTCATGGATAAAGACAGTCTGCTCCTCCTCCATATCCTCCCCTACTTCATTGCATGTTCCTGGGTAAAACTTGTTCGACCGTTACTCCATTTAGGTATACCACCCGACCTGAACTACAGTCTTAGCCCTGGAATGACCCCTCTACCTCACCAACTGCTCTGACCATCGAGTCTACCATGCCTATTACTGTTCTTCCCTTCTCTGTGTTTTTCTACCTCCTCTTTTGCAAGTCAAGTATCTTAGTGCATGGACTGTCCCCTCACCTGAGTCATCTGCAGACCCTGTCAACCTTGCCATCAAGAAACTGGCACCTGTTGCTGGTGTCAGCTGGTAACAGGCCTCATAATGATTCCTGCTAACTTCCTTATGCACTCTGATCTGTCTTTCATCTCTTCTACTAGAGATCACAGTCCCAGCCAGCCTTCTACCTACCAGACATGCCTCTGTCAACTACCACCCCCCCACCCACTGTTATTCAAGTCCTTAACCTCCTCTACCCATCCACCTCAGATTCCTGCTCATATACCAGTGCCCCTGTGGTGTCTCCATCAGCCAATCATGCTTACAATGTGCCTCCTGAAAGTGTCAACTAACTCAGACTGGGAAAAGATGTATCCCCTGCCCCTCCATTGACAGGATGGTGTGCATCACGCAGCACTTACAGTGAAGAGTGCTTCCTAATGGTGCCTTGAGTACTAATATGTAGCCCCTCATGAGTCCCTTCCAGTTGCCCACACTCTTTCCTGCACCGCTACTTGCAACCAGTTGCTGTGCCAGATTGGCACTGTCTCTCTCAAGAGCAGGGACAAGAGACAAAGTTTGCTGATTCCACCACCAGCTCCAGCTCCATTACAGCCATAGTTTACAGCAGAATCTGGAACACATTTTCAGTTCTGCATTGATTGGCTGTGGTTGCCCCATTTTACTGCGACCTGTAGGTGGTATTTTTTTTTTGCACAGGAGTCAATCTAGATTCAATATGGTTCATTCAGATCTCATGCACTACCTGCAAATTACAACAGTTATGCCATAGTATCCCCACAGTTTATTAGCACTTTTTTGGACAATCAGACAACTTTGGGGGACTGGTGAACTACAATGTCATTGTAAACATCTACTTCAGTAATTTAATATCCTGCAGTGACTCTGACTTTTTGGGGAGTTACGGGTATACCCACAACTGCAGCATTTCCTACTGTTGCTTCCTCAGCTGTTTGCATTACTATCCTGACACATGCACTGCTCTTGGGTCTTTACCTTCTTTAACATTCCATCACCACCACCACAGCTAAATTATTACTTTGCTGATTCTGTTAGATATGTGCAGGATTTTCAAAACATCAGTCCGTGATGTGTTCACTGCCATTTTTTAAATACAAATGCATCTAAACTATTAAGTATTCACATTTTGCTGCAAATTAGAGTACAATTGCTACAAAAACTGAAACATCACAAATCATGTTTTTTTATTGCACATGGATACATATTTTTAAAATTGTAGCAAGGTGACTCAGACACATTCAGGTGGATGCAAATGCAGGTGCAGTAATCATTTGTGTCCACCATTTTGAAAATCATTCTCAATACCGTTATAGGGCTACAGTAAAGTTTAAATACACCAGCCATTGAGACCATTTCTGTTTTTCTGAATGGCACTGTAGTTCTCAAGTTTTACTCACTATAGAAGGAATTTCAGTTTCACTTGGAAATATACTGTATACATGAGGAAGGGAGTTTAAAACCCCAAACATTACCTAGCTACCTTACACACAGTGAGCCCTCGCTCCCTTCTTTCCAATTCCTTGGTCACTAGCCTAACTTGATCATATGCCCACCCCTGCCCCACCACAGCATCTCCCACTGTTTCTCTCCAAGTTCTTTTCCACTGTTCCTCTCTCTGCCTCTACTCCCCTTTTCCCTGCCTACCCCTTGCCACCCCTTCCTACTCCATCCTGACTACCCCAACACACCTCTCCCCAACCCCTACTGTCCACACCCTTACTACTCCCCCTGCCTCACCACCCTTCTATCTCCTCCCTTCTGCTCACCCTTCCTTGTTCTATCCTCCTTTCCTCTATTACCTTTCAATGCCATACACTGACAAAGTCTTTTGGCTGAATCAAACAAAAGCACAGAATGAATTCTTTAGTTCTCTTGTTGTGCACTGCACTTAATGTGAACTTTTGCTCAAGAAACATTTTCCTAGCCTTTTCACATTGTATTGTAGCTAACAGTCGTGCCCTGGGTTTCTTTGGGTCACTCTCCTTCGAAACCAATGCATCATGTACTCTTTGTAACCTGCAATGTTTATTTCTAAGGAATCCTGTGTAATCTATGTAACCTATGTGTAGTTGTTTTGTCTTATGTTTCTGTATTTGACTTGGCACCTTTGTAAATAAGTCCATGACTCAAAGGTATTAATGCCAATCTGAAATAAATAAATATATAAAAACAAACTTGTATGAACAGCATGAACTATCTACTGGCCTAATAAAGGTATTTTCTTCATGTAACTGATTACTGTGGGTCTTTTTGCTGGTTAACATTGAAGCCTCAATACATTTAGCAGCCTCTATTAGTCATGAGCCATAGCACATTTTCTTACCTTGCAAACTTTTAGTAACTGGAAATTTCTAAAACAAGCTAGTCTATTGTTTCCAGAATATTAAAGGGACCACATCTGAAAGTGACATTCTGTCAGACCACCATTTATATTGGTGGCAAATGAATTTTTGTATGTAGTCTCCTTCCCAGGCATGGATTTACAAAACAAAATTTGCAATTAATTTATGAACAGTTAGCCTATTGAATCAAGAGAGCACACCCACGTAACTTTCTTCATCTTTTACTTCTGTAGAGTGGAAATCTTAGGGCAACTTTTGCAGTATTTCATCACTTTACTAAGAAATGACCTGAACCCTCCTAAAGGAATCCAGAATCTCTTAAAGACTGCTACAATAGCATGTCAGTCTTATTGCAAGTGCTGTAAACCTGCAGCTTCATAATAGGCTGTGTCTGGGATCCTAGCTTATAGCTGGATAAGGCCACCCCAGTCCACCCCCACCACTGTCTAAATGGAAAAATTGGAGCATTGATATAGCTCTTTTCATGAAAAACCCTGTCAGGCTCACAAAGAGCTTTAGAGGTGAAATAAACAATACAAACATCATTAGATGTCAGCAGTATATAAAAAGGGTAGGTTCTGCAGTACTCCTTTTTCTTATCCTTCATCTTAAAGAAAAGACATGAAGAAAAAAATAAAGCAAGAAAATAATCTTTTTAAACATACTACTGCTTTTTAATCAAATACAAGCTTAACGTGCTTGTGTATTAACATTTTAATTGCTAAAATAAATTTTGGATTGTCTCATGTATGCTTTGGGGTTGTAATTTCTCAATATCTGCCGAATATTATCCTCCTTCTCATCTCATTTTTAGTACAGTTTTTTTTTTCATATTGCTGTACTTTATTATATAAGACAGCAAGTAATCATGGCAGTTGTTTGGTGGGTTACATTGTAATGCACAGTTATAGCAGTCTTGGCCCTTACACAGACTGTTCAGAATACTAAAGCCCCTCTCTCTCTGTCATAGATCAAGAGAATCAATGTATCTCATCATATTTCTCTTCCGCTAGACATGCAGGATGCAAAAGAAGTGTCAGCAGTCTAAATCTATTGCCTTAAGGGGTTACAGTCAAACACACAGAATGCTCCAGATAGCTTTTAATAAGCAGATATCTGAATACTTTTGCCAGATATCACAAATGGTGCACAAGAAGTCAACCATTGCAAACCTTTCTGGTTCTTAACTCTTCCATAAAAAGTAATGCTTTGAATACTGAAAATCATGTTTTCAACCTGGAAAGATAAGTGCTTCGCATGTGACACCATGCATGCCATCAAATCTTGTTGAAACATTCAAGAAGGAAGATGCTCCTCAGAAGGGTCTGTAATAGACAATACTACACCAATGAAGCTGTGATGCATGGGTTCTTTTTTCCTTTTGAACTTGTTTGCTGAGAATATGATATTGTTAAACTTAATTATTATACAGGATAGACTCATCTACTAGGTTTTATTATTGAAAATACAGTTGAAACATAGCAACATAGGGCAGCATTTTCAGTGGGCTGCACCCATTTTGGGCCATAGCTGTGCAACATCCACCTGCACTGTTAAAACACCTCAAAAGTGATATAACTTCTGTCATGTTACAGCAATTACACTTTGAAAATATTGCATGTATCAACATTTTGCAGCACGCATCATTTTTTTTGCCATAAACTGTTGCACCTGCCTCAAATGCTTAAAAATGTTAAAAATATAGCACAAGTATCCTGACACATTTGCCAGAATTCAGCATGCATCTGAAATATGGATGCAAGTACTGCATCCAGCATTTTAAAAATACCAGCCATAGACTCTGATGGCAGAATGAGACTGGGGGTGCACTGAGGTTGCCCAAAGTATTACTACCTCACTCCCTGACCTAGTGCACTGAAGATGCTATCACCCTCTACTGCCCCATCTTCCTCCCTTCACTCCCTTGTTCTTCCTGGGAATGGACTGTGTGCCTACTTACATTGTCCCAGCTGTGTTTGAGACCATTAAGGGTAACCTCTACTACCACTTCTGCTGGCAATCTGTTCTATGCCTCCACCACCCTCTCAGTGAAGAACTTCCTTAGATCCATCCAGAATTTACACCCCCACTTACCTCCAGTTGCACCCCCTCATGACTGCATCCCAGTTTCTCATGAATTGGTATTCACTAGTCATGTTTTAGTTACTCCTTAAAAACTTGTAGGTCTTTATCATGACCCCCCTTTCCCTTCTGATCTCTCTCTAATACATGTTCAGGGCCTCAATACATTCCTCATAGGATCTGCCATGCTTTTCACAGATCATTTTGGGGACTCTTTGCTATACTCATTCCAGCATATCTTTATTCTTTCTAAGGTGAGGGTTCTATAGCTGGGCACTGTATTCCAAGTGAGAACTCACTGTGATCTGTATTGGGGCAGCAGGCTTCCCTTCTCCTACTAAGAAAATTCCTCCAAATACATGCCAGCACCCCAGATGCCTTGTTATAGGCCTTATTCCACTCTCTGTTTTGCCTGATGGTGTCACTAGGGATTATTTCCAGATCCATCTCCTCAGATTTAGGAGCCAGTCTTCTTTTTCAGTCTACCTCCCCCATCCAATACTCTGTACATGGGCTTCTGATCTTGAATCTCAATAGAAAAATCTTTGATCAACTTCCCATTTTTTTTCAGATCCCTGTGGTGTTTCCTCACCCCTTCATCACTGTCAACCTACCTGCAAAGATTTATACTGTCAGCAAAAATACATATCTTGCCCCGAATGCCTCCCCATGTCTCTAATGAACATATTGAATAGGGCAAGTTACAAGACTGACCCTTGTGGCACCCTGATCATAACAACTGTTCCCAGATTTGAACCTGTTTAGTACTAACCTCTTTTGTCTCATCCCTAGCCTGTTCCCCACCCATTTGACTAAACCCTTATCTACTGCTAAGTACTCTTACCTTTCAGCAGCCTTCTTTGTGACATTGAATTTAAGACTTTGACAAAATTGCAATAGAGAAAATCTATCAACTGCTTACTATCTGTCACCCTTGTGACCCAGTCAAAAAACACAATCAGGTTGGTTTGTCATGATCCTGTCATAAATCCATTTTGCTTGCTGTCTTGCAACTGAGTCTCCTCTAGGTACACCTAGGCCACCAGACTTCCCTTTAACCTAGTCTCCATCAAATTACTGACTATGGAGATAAGACTGACTGGCCTGTAGTTTCCCAGCTCCTTTCTGTCCACCGTCCCCCCAGGAGTGAGGCTACATCCACTGATTTCCAATTGTCTGGCATCACATAAGACTCAAATGAACTGCTAAATAGCTTGGTCAAGGGTTCAGTTATCTCTGAAGCCAGTTCCCAAAGTACCTTTAGGTATACACCATCCAGGCCTGGTGCCTTGTCTGCCATAAGGGTCTCCAGTCATTTTTTCACCCATTCAGCTGCGATCACTACCCTTCCATTTCCTGTACTCCCATGAAACTGCGTTGACCCTGCTCTCCAGTACAAACCCAGTATCTTTAACCATGAATATCAAGCCATTGTCCTCAACCATGAATAGCAAGCAGAAGTACTTCTGTAGACTGTTCAGTTCCTAGCTCTCCGATAGCATTCAATCAGACAAATTAGTCTCTTCAACTTCTTCTCAGCTCACAGTCTCTTTAGGATTTTTCTAGGGGTCAATCCTTAGCCCCCTTCTTTTTTCAGTATTTATTAACTATCTCCCAACTGCCTCAAATCATGTAAATCCCACATGTACATGGATGATACCATAATTTTCTCTTCTGGTCACTCTCTGATGTTGAGCTTTCTCTACATCTAACTTCATTAATCTGCAAAAATGGTTCCTCACTAATCAGCCAGCTATGAATCATAAGAAAAAAGTTACTATGCTCCTGGGCACTGCACATTGTTTGTGATCAACCCCCCCCCCCCCATTATGAAACTGATCTCCTTAACTGGTGACTGTAGTGATTTCAAAAATTCCCATAAATATCTTGGGGTGATCCTAGATCAGCAGCCAGACTATTTACTTCACATAAACTGTCTAGCTATAAAATATTTTGCCAGACTCGGTGCTTTCTACAGGCTTAAAAATGTTCTTCTCTCTTAAAACCATAAACGACTGTGTTAGAGCTCTCAGTCTTCAAACTGTTTGACTATGTGGATGTGGTTATCTCTGGATCCTCCACCACTGCCCTAGCTATGTACGCCACCCATTTCAACTCACTCTGGAGATTTGTTTTGTCCTGCCCTCCCTGTACCCATCATTGCTCAGTGTATAAGGACCTATGTTGGGCACCACTCCCATATTGTTCTGGTAGGCACTAAATATTAATCTGAGAAACTAATGGGGTGTCTCAGTGACGTTTACTCACCCTTCCAATCCCTCATACTCTTTAAGGTCTGTAGATGGAAAATGACTACAAATACCTTGGTGTAGACTCAATGCAGGACAAGCTACTGTCAGGTGTAGACTTCCACTGATATCGAACAGTCTTCTCTCTTCCCTCACTACCATCACCAGTCTCCAATCTGCAGTGGATAAACAAAAGAAGCACTGTAGAGCCCCTTCACCCTTCCCAAAGTGCCATCGAAGTATTCACTGGCTTTGATGGGAGCCTGGGCCTGGTTTATTTACTCCTACCCTGTCTGTGTCTGAGATGAACCACCTCATGATTATTTTATAGAGTAGTAAATACCTTTATTTGTATTTTTTTATGGGACTGTGTTCCACCTTGAACCTGTGGTACCTGAATGTCGTTTGACTCTGTGTATACAATCTGTAAATTGTTGACTTTGTATGTATATTGTCTTGTACATTTGGTAACTTGGTGAGTTTGTGTGTTTGTATAGGGGTGCGGTAGCACCCCAATAGCTAAGGTTGAGTAGGGTGTTCAATGTTCAGCTCCTAACTTTGTACCTTAACACCTTTGGTAGCATTTTATCAAATCAGATGACATTTTGCATGTTTTGTCTAGGAGGCAGGATATAAATCTATGGAGAGTTGTGTGATTGCAGCTTGTGCAGTTTCTGAGATCCCCATATGTAATGTGTTTTCTGTAGATGTGTAATTTTTTTCTGTACTTAACATGGGGCATTTTTTTTCTCTCACCTACAGCCTACACAATGGAATTTTTTCTCCAAACTTTCAGAGTGCAGGCGTGAAATCATAAGGTTGTCCCTTTGAAAGGTTTTGTGAAACAATATTAAATGATTCCAGATTTATAAGTCTTTAATGTTTTCTGTTTTTCTGTTCTGAGCATACTCAGTAGGGTTCTTGAGATAACATTCTGATACGACCCCAAAAATTCTGTTTTGCAAGAAGTTTTTAGTTTCTCACCACTTGCTTTTCACAGCACAAAGCACTTTTTTGTGCCGTGAGACCTGCCATCTTATTTCTTTTCTCTGTGAACTAATCAGCACCCATTTAGCTAGGTTCTGATGTTTGTCCAGGAAGACCATCTTTTGTGCACCCCAGAATTCTGGGTGCCCAGCTTAGTGAGAGGAGCTACTGACTCACATTATTGGCCCTATGCACTAATGGGTGGGAACTACACACATGAGGCTCATATCCTGCCTGCGTGGGACTGCACCTGTGGACCGGTGTGCACCTGGTGGCATTCATGACTGCCAGACAGCTGTCCATGGCACCAGCAACCCAGTGCACAAGATCATGCTGGGAAGACAGGGTAGAGATGAGGACACAGGTGGGCATTCATTTGGATGCCCACCCCAGGTCCCTTAGTGGATCCAGTACATGGCAGAACGCATGTTGCTGCATGCACCTGTGGATGTGAGATGTCTAGTGACCATGGAGGTGTGAAGAGGGCAGTGCTGGTGGCCATCCTGAGGCCCCAACTGGATGCTAAAGGGATGGGGGTGTGGAGCTGCAGGGGAGTGGGATGGGTTACCACTGAACACCAATGATGCAGCAGGATTACATGATTGGGGTTGGGAAAATAGCCCAAACTGCACTGTGTGTGTGTGTGTGTGTGTGTTGGGGGGGTCAGTCACAGCACTGGAGCATGGATGCACTGTCGTGGGGGGGGTGCATCGTGCCCATGGGGTTGGGCAGTCCTGTGGTTGGGGAGACAGTGGCACAAATGGAGATGGGGAAGGCATGTGTAGTGTGGGGGTAAGTCATTGCCAGCAGGAGCTTTCATGCCCAGCCCACAGTGGGGTTTGGATCCACACACCACAGGGCACATGTTCATGTGGGCACATAGAAGATCAGCCACCACAGCCCTCCCACAAGTGCAGTCATTACCTGGTGTTGCTGCATCTAGCAGGTGTGGTCTGTGGGAGGCACGCAGTGGGTTATGGATGGGTCTCCCTTGGTGTACCAAGTGCCCTGCTATGCCCCTTGGTGCATGGCCCTATGCACCATAGTGCATGATGCATAATGCAGGAACAGCTCCACCCACCCCCGGCATGTTGTTGTCTGCCCTGCCAGGGGATCAGGTGTGTTGGGGCTGCATGCCCCATGTTGTGCATCCTACATGGAGGGGCACAATGGGTGCAGAGTGGCTATGTGCTGTAGATGTGCCGCGCATAGCCACTCCACCCATTGGTGCATAGGGCCCTATATTCGTAAGAAGAGGGACTTTCTTGAGTTCTGCAGCCACAGCTGGAATTCATGCTGCAGGCTACTCTGAGAACTGTGAGCTACTCGGTCCCTGGCATCTAGTGGAGCCCCTCACCCCCCATTTCTGTCCCTTATGTATGTAATGTTTCCCTGATGTCTAGTGTGCCCCCCACCCTCTGTTCACCATCCCAATATAAATATTATGTTTCCCTGGTGTCTAGTGGCATCCCCCACCCTCAGATTGCAGTCCCCTTATTTATATAATGTTTACCTGGTGTCTAGTGCCACCCCTCCACCCTCTGATTGCTGGCCCTGTATTTTATATAATATTTCTGCCCCCCCACACTCTCCCATCACAGTCCCCTATGTATCCCTGGTATATAGTGGCACCCCCCTGCCATCTGATCATTGTCGCTTTATGTGTGTTTTTACCTGGTGTCTAGTGGTACCCCCTGCCCTACAATTGATGTACCCTTATGAACACTATATTGTTTCCCTGGTGTCTAGTTGCACCCCCCCCCCATCACCATCCCCTTATGAATGTTGTTTTCCTAGTGACCAGTGGCATCCTCACCCTCTGTTAGATGTCCTCTTATGTATGTTTTTTCCCTGTTGTCTTGTGGCACCTTCTGATCACTGTCCCCTCATTAATGTTACTTGTAATAAAAAAAAATTCCTTGATTTTTTTTGTTAAACCTGTTAAAATGAAAACAGTCTCTTGCCAATCCAAAACCCCCAAATTACCTCCCACTGAACACCCTTCACCCTGCATCCCCCACCCTTCACCCTGCATCCCCGCCACACACACACACACCCTCATTCAGGTGAACACGTTTCAGGGCAAAGATCCACTCTCTGATCTAAAGCATGTCTTGCTGCTGGAACTGCTGACTGCAATATGAGAAACTAAGATAAGTGCAGTTCAATGTATTTCAAAGGAGTTTTTAACTTTGATGAATAACTTTGTCATTCTTGGATATTTTGACCCAAATTATCAACATGAATTTTTGGGGATCCCATCTCATGACCAATGGTGGTGGAATTATGCAAATCAGGCCAGAAAGATGAGTTTGAAGATGCTTGGTGAAATCACAGTTCAGGCAGAATTTGAACATTTTCACCATCCTTGTTCATGAGGTGGAGTCATAAGAAGGCTGTGTTTCAAATTTAGGGTCAAAATATGTAAAAACAGCAAAATTATGCACATACCTGGACAGTTTTCTATGCTTGTTAATAACTTTGGTAATTTTAAATATTTTTACCCCAAATCTTTAACATAATCATTTTTGTATAACACCACCTCAAGCACATGACAGTCACAGCTGTCACTTTTCGAATCCTGGCCAAAATGTGTTTTCGCATCTCTAGCACGGAAAGGTGTTTTGCTGGCATGGAAAGATGTTTCAGCTGGGATTTCAAAATTTTCACCTACCAGGTTCATGAGGTGGGGTAACAAGAAGGCTATGCTGAAAGGGTTTACAGATGTGGTAAAATGCCTTATGAGTGAATGTTGCAGCATTTCAACAATCACTCATTACTTCACTCATTTTAAATATTTTGACTCCAAACTTTCAACATTGACATTTGGATGAGACGTGTTTTTGGACTTCTAGTGTGAAATGACATTTCATTCAGTGTACTTAAAATGGTACAAGTCATGTTTATAAGGTAAATCATAAAACGACTACCAAAAGTGAAAAAAAATGTTAATAAACTTTGTGTGCAGTGTCTGTCTTGACCACAGAGAGTATGCTTTTTGATCCCATGCTTGTGAGCTCAGTTTGTTGGTGATATCAGTGACCCAACTGGATGGGGTAATGGTTTGAGAATGGAGCTGTTTTGTGACACCCCTCCAGCCAGGGAATGAAAGGTGCAGAGTTGTCCGCAAAGGCCTGACTACCGTACAATGAAGACAAGTGTCCTCTTTTGCATAGGGACCAGCAACTCTCCCACCTTGAGTGGCAGAGGGCCCTGTGCATTGGCTGACAGATGCACTAGTTGCCCTGTATTTCTGTAGCTACAGCCACATAGAAGTGAAGGGACCACAAGGACCTGCATTTCCACAGCCAACCAGATAGCTCTATAAATTCTTCACATATGTTATTGCACAGAACTGCAGGGCCCACAAGGGCCCTGTACTTCTATAGGTGGATGGAGTCTTCCCTTGGCACAGGGCATCTGCATATGTTCATGCATGTCCTGAAGGAACCTGTGTGAATAAGGATATGATTCCACTATGTCAAAAAGAAAGGAAATTATTTTTTTCCAAAAAACTTCATTAGTGCATCAGTTCGAGTAACTTAACACCACAAGAGTAGGGAAATGTGGCATTAGGTATTCCAAGCCTAGCTCCCTACCCCACCACTCAAGCAAGAAAAGGAAAAAAAAAAACATTGGGATTTTGGGTCTCCATTGTCTTGGTGAATCAATGGTGGAGTCTTCCTTGGGGTTGTCAGTCATAATGTCCACCCCATTCCCTGGGCAAACAACATCACATATGATCTCCTTTCTTTATGCAGGGTCTACAGGGCCCTGCATAAAAAAAGCTACAACAAATTGTGTTTGCAACATGTGGTCAGACACAATTATCTAACTTGAAAGTGTGTCACTTGGAGGTGATGGCTTGGAGATGTTCTTTGTGCTCTACACTACAGGCTACCAGCTGGGGGGAAGGGGGAACCATTAGGGTTAACAACCACAAGAATTACTCCACTACTGATTCAACAAGATTCCGGAGACCCAAACCCCTATTTCTTTTTCTGTTGCTGCTTGAGAATGGGGAGTTAGGGTTGAAAATCTTAACATCACATTTCCCTACTACTGTGGTGTTGTTATATATTCATTGCAAAACATTTCATTCATGCACTAGTTAGGGTTAAGGTGACAAAAGTAGGGAAATGTGGCTTTAGAATTTCCGACCATAACACCTCACCCCCACCCTGCAGGCAGCAATAGGAAAAATCATTATGGTTTAACCTCTCTTGCTTCTTTGCAAATCATACATGAGATGTCCCTTGGGGTTATCAGTCTTAACTCTCACCCCATTCCATCAGCAAATAAGCTGAGATGGGTACAGTATATAAGAATGAGGTGAGCATTAGGGTTGACAATCCCAAGCACACTCCACACCTGATTAGTGAAGAAGTAAGAGAAGTGAAACTGTAATGGTTTTCCTGCTGCTGCCTGCAAGGTAGGGGTGGAGGGTTAGGGTTGGAAACCTTAACACCACATTTCCCTACTTTTTTTGCTTTATTATAATAATAATAATAATATGTATTTATATAGCACAATTCAATGCTTATCAAAGCGTTGTACAGTAAAAACAAGAGTAAAAACAATAAAATACAAAGTAGCTACATTAATATGACATACAGTCACAGTATTCCTATGATTAATCCCCGATGACATGACTAAACAAATAGGTTTTTAAAGCCATTTTATAGCTCTCCAGGGTCAGGCATTCTCTAATCCGGTGAGGTAGAGAGTTTCACAGGGTTGGGGCTGCATACATAAATGCTCTAGCACCAGAGGTTTTCAGTCTATCCCTGGGAACCTCTAGCAATCCCTCATTGGCTGAACAGATGGGACAGAGGGGGCAGTAAGGAACCAGGAGCTCTTGCAGGTAGCCAGAACCCAGTCTGTGTGGGGCCTTATAGGTCAGTAATCTGACCATGAAGGTGATCTGCCACTGAACAGGCCACCAGTGCAGTTTGTGCAGCACAGGGGTGACATGACTGGCCCTGGAAACCCCTTTCAGTAGCCTAGCCACAGTGTTCTGCACCAGCTGCAAGTGGCAGATATCAACCCCCGGAAGCCCTAGTAAAGAGAGTTACAGTAGTCAAGGCGAGAGGTCACAAAGGCGTGGATCAATGTTGGAAGGTTGCAAGATGGAACAAGGTGCTTAATCCAGGCGATGTTCCTCAGATGGTAAAAAAAGGACTTGATTACTGCCGACACCTGTATATGCAGTGTCAGCCCCTCATCAACTATCACCTCCATATTCCACACCTGAACAGAGGGCATGAGCAGGTTAGCCCAGAGCCAAAGCCCGGAGGCAGACCATACCCCCCCATCCTGTGACCTGGATCCACCATTGACACCTCAGTTTTATCAGTATTCAACCTTAACCAGCTGGCTCACATCCAGTAGTGGAGCTCTGCGAGGTAGCTATTAAAGACAGACTGCACTATCCTGGTCAGGTGAAAAAGACAAGTAGAGCTATGTGTCATCTGCATAACAGTGAAACCTCAGCCCATACCATCTCACAATGTTTCCCAGTAGCAGAAAATACCCTATGAAAAACATAGGGGACTGCACATAGCCCTGAGGAACCCCACATGGCAGTGAGAATGAGGCCAAGGAATAAATTCCCGACACCACTATCTGAGTTCTGCCAGTGAGGAAAGATCTAAACTAACTGAGGACAATACCTGACAGGCCACAGATGTCCCTCAGGCACTTGAGCAGCCCCCCATGGTCCACAGTGTCAAAGGCTGAAGAGAGATCAAGAAGGACCAAAACTGAATGGCACTTCTGATCTCTAGCAATCAGGAGATCATTGAGCACCCGAACCACAGTGGTCTCAGTACTATGCCTCTTCTGAAAACCAGACTGGAGGGGGATCATATATGTCATGGATGGTCAAATGGTCCTCCAGCTCAAGGACAACTACTTTCTCTGTCATCTTCCCAGTAAAGGTGACGTTAGAGATTGACCTGTAGTTAGCAGGGCAGTTTGGGTTCAAAGAAGATTTTTTAAGGAGAGGTGTAACCACAGCCTCCTTCAGGGAGTTTGTAAACTTACCTAACTCTAAAGAGCACAAAACTATCTCTGCCAAGACAGGGCAGATGATATCCACACACCCCAAAATGAGGTGTGTAGGGCCCGGGTCAAGACTACAGCACATAGCCCACAAACCTTGGACAATCCACATGACATTGGAGATTGCCAGCAGGTCAAAATGATCCCAAGAAAACCGAGGCATAATAACCATACACCAACCACAGTAAATCCCCATAGTGAGTGCAGAATGGATCTCTGCCCTAATGTCGGCCACATTATTAGCAAAGAATTGAGCAAACTCATCACACTTATCTTGTGAAAATGATCTCTGAACCTGGGGGCAGTCTGGATTGCACAGCTTGTCCACAGTTTTAATGAGCTGAGCCAGTTGATTCTGAACCACAGCACTGTCCCTGGACAGGAACTCTACCTTCTTATGGCAGATTGTTGATTGATAGATTCTATAATGTTCATCAATCTAAGGCAGTCGGCATCCAGGGAAGATCTCCATTAGCACCACTCTAGCCTTCCCCCCACTTGCCTCAACTCCCTCAAGGTCCCATCAAACCAAGGGGACTGGGGGCAAAGAGTGAGGCGGTGAACTCAGAAGGAAGGAATGGAATCCAGCGCACCCACCACAGCCTTATTATAGGCTTGGACTAGGCTTTCTGGACCCTTGCTGGCATCGTAAATCCCAATATATCTAGAACTGCCAAAGACAAAAGGGAGTAACATCCCTTAAAGGGTGGTATCTGACCATCTCCACAGGGGCAGGCCTATGGGGGGAGTGTAGAAATTGAACCTTATAGTGTGATGGTCAGACCATCCAACTGGTTCCACTGGTCAGAGGCTTCCATTCTCAGGAGAAAAAACAGGTTGAGTAAGTCACCATGATCATGAGTTGCAGAAGCAACAACCTATGTGAAGCCCAACATGTTCATAAGTTGAAGGAAGTTCTGACCAAACCCTAACTAGTGCATTAACAAAGTTTTTTTGCAATGCATTTCCTTACTTTTTGAGATAATGTAATTGTATCCTTATTTGCATGAGGGAGCACAGGTCCCCATCCATGCACAATTTTTGAGATAGTGTAATCACATTCTTATTTGCCTGTAGGGGTTCAGGGCCCTCAGGACCCTGCACTCTCATCCCTCCATAGATGCGTTTTATATGTTGCTGTGAAGCGCAGGGTTCAAAGGCCCTGTACTTCCATTTGTAGAATTGCAGCAACAAAATTGTCAGCATAGCCTTCCTTTTACCCCACCTCGTGTACCCAGTACAGTAAATTTTGAAATCCCTTCCAAAATGTGGTTGTGTGCCACTGCAACATCTTTCCATGCCATAGGTGTAAAAACACAGTTTGACCATGATTTGAAAAATAACAGCTATCATATTCATGAGGTAGTCTAAAAAATGACTATGTTTAGTCTAAAAAAATTACTATGTTGAAAATTTAGTGTAGAAATGTTTAACATTACCAAAGTTACAGGATAGTGTAGCAGACTTTCAATGGATATGTATAACTTTTAATTTTTTTAATTTTTTGAGGCCAAATTTTCAATATAGCCTTCTTATGACCCCATCTAATAAACAAGGGTAGTGAACATTTTCAAATAGTACCCAAAAGGTGATTTTTGCCAAGCAACCACTAAATGGCCTTTCAGGCTGGATTTGTTAAATTCCACCATCATTGTTCATGAGATTGTGTCCCTAAAAGGCCATGTTGAAAATCTGGTTTCAAAATACTTAAAAATGGCAAAGTTACAGTATACATCAAAGTAGAAAACACCATTGAAATACACTGAACCACATTTATCTCAGTTTCCCATATTGCAGTCAGTGGTTCCAGCAGCAAACATGTCTTCGATCAGAGACTGGATCCTTTCCATGCTACCTTTTCCGGTAAGTGAGGGTGTGTGGGAGGTGCAGGGTGGTGGATGCTCAGTGGGAGGTCAGGATGGAGGGGGTTGGAGCCGAGAGGGACCATTTCATTTTTTACAGAAAAAAAAGACATTGATGGACAGTTTCCTTTATTTTGGATGGATGGGGATTGGGGTGGTGCCACTAGACACAAGAGAAAGTATAATAACTACAGGGTTGATGACTGGAATGGTAGGGGTTGCCTCTTGACACCAGGGTAACAATGGAAAACACAGGGATGGAAATTGGTAGGGAGGGGGATGTCACTAGACACCATGGAAATATGAACAATATGGGATGGCAATCATAGGGCTGGAGGGTACCACTTGACACCAGGGAAACTGTGCTACCATACGTGGATGGTGATCAGAAGGATGAGGCTGCCACTAGACACCAGGGAAATATAAAAAAAAATATGGGGATGAGGGGGTGCCACTAGACGCTAGTGAAAGCTTAACTATAAAAAATATGGGAAAGATGATATGGGATGTGCTACTAGACACCAGGGAAACCAGAAACAGTGTTCAGAGGGTTGGGGGGTGCCACTACACACCACAGAAAAAATGGCAACATATGGAGACAGCTATGGACTACTCCATACGATCACTTAATATGGCTGTTTAGAAGTGGTTTATAAACATGCTGAGAATCAGACTTTTTAAAATGTAATAACTTGGGAGTGGAGTATGATTTTTTCACCAGTCCAGTAAAGGAAACATCTGTGGACCAAACCCTTTGTACCCTGAAAATGTATTTTTTTAAAGTGAATTAACTTTACTAAGGCTTTAACATTACAAAAAACAATCAACAATAGAATAAA
Source organism: Neoceratodus forsteri (assembly GCA_016271365.2). Lineage (NCBI taxonomy): Eukaryota > Metazoa > Chordata > Ceratodontiformes > Ceratodontidae > Neoceratodus > Neoceratodus forsteri. Next base: position 788,987,914 of record CM057452.1, read on the forward strand.
AAGAAAAAGCAGAAAACAAAACAAACATATTCCTGAATATTTCTGACCAAAATTCCAAACCATGTAGATGCTAGGCAAGGGCAAAAAACAGCTGTTTGTTATAGAAACATAGAAACATAGACTTTGACAGCAGATAAGGACCACTTGGCCCACCCAGTCTGCCCATTTCCCTACCTACTGGATAAGCTGCAGTTTCTAGTTAACCAACAGCCTACTTTCTGCAACTCCCCACTATAATTGTCTTGTGTCTGTCCCATGCATGTTTGAATTCCCCCACTGTTTTAGACCCAACGACCTCCTCAGGAAGACTGTTCCATGTATCCACCACTCTCTCCGTGAAAAAAAATGTCCTCACATTACCCCTGAGCCTTCCCCCCTCTATCTTTAAATTGTGCCTCCTTGTTCTTACACATCTCTTTTTCTGAAAGATGCTACCCTCCTGGACTTTGCTGATTCCCTTGAGGTACTTGAACATTTCTATCATGTCCCCCATCCCTCCTTTCATCAAGAGTATACATATTAAGCTCTCTCAGTCTCTCTTCATATGGTTTCTGCTGCAGACCCTGCACAATTTTAGTTGCCCTCCTCTGGACTGCTTCCATCCTGTCTATGTCCTTGCATAGATGAGGTCTCCAAAACTTCACACAGTACTCAGATGGGGTCTCATCAACTGTCTGTATAGAGGGATAACTACTTCCTTTTTCTACTTGTGATGCCCCTTCCTATACATCCCAGTATCTCCCTGGCTCTCCTTATCGACTTTTCACATTGCTTACCCACCTTTAGGTCATCTGATATGACTACCCCCAGGTCCCTTTCCATTTTTGTTGTTGTTAGTACCCTCCCTGCTATTGTGTACTCTTCTCCTGGGTTTTTGTTTCCCAGGTGCATTACTTTGCACTTCTTTGCATTGAATCTGAGTTGCCATATGTCTGATGATTCCTCCAACCTTGCCAAGTCCCTTCTCATCTTTTCTACCCCCCTCCTGTGTATAAACTCTGTTACAGATCTTTGTGTCATCTGCAAAGAGGCATACCTTTCCCTCCAGACCTTCTGCAATGTCACCTATGAAGATGTTAAAGAGGACTGGACCCAGTACTGAGCCCTGAGGTACTCCACTAGTAACCCCCCTTTCTTCGGAATGTGTTCCATTCACTATTTACCTTCTGTGTCCTGTTGTGCAGCCACTTTGCTACCCAGGCTACCACTCTGGGACCCACTCCAAGGCCGGCTAACTTGATTATTAATCTTTTGTGCAGGACTGTGTCAAATGCCTTGCTAAAGTCTAGGTAGGCCATATCCACAGCCCCTCCCTGGTCTAATACTTTGGTCACCCAGTCAAAGAAATCAATTAGATTCATCTGACATGACCTTCCTGCTGTAAATCCATGCTGCTTTGGGTCCTGTGCCCCGCTGCCTTCTAGGTACTCAACAATTCTTTCTTTCAGAAGTGATTCCATCATTTTCCCTACAACTGAGGTCAAACTTACAGGTCTGTAGTTTCCTGCTTCTGCCTTGCTCCCACTTTTGTGAAGGGGAATCACATCTGCCCTCCTCCAGTCCTCAGATACCACCCCATCCTGCTATGATTTGTTAAAAAGCGTGGTCAGTGGTGTCACTAGGTCTTCCCTTAGTTCTTTTAGGATTCTGGGGTGAATCCCATCTGGCCCCATTGCTTAGTCCACCTTGAGTTTTAGGAGTTCTTTCAGGACTCTTTCTTCTGTGAATGGACTGGTGTCAACCCCCCTACCCAGAATGCTTCTGTTATCTGGTTTAGGTAACTCCTCCTCATCTTCTTTTGTGAATACTGAGCAAAAGTATTCATTCAGTATCTCTGCCTTTTCACTGTCTCCCTCTGCCCACCTCCTCTCTCCTTTATTAATTTTCACTATCCCTCCCTTAACTTTCCTATGCTCCCTAATGTACCTATAAAAGGTTTTATCCTCCTTCTTAACTGAGTTGGCTATTTTTTCCTCGGTTTGGGCCTTTGCTAGTCTGACTGCCTTCCCCACTTCTTTCTGCTTTAATTGATACAGTTCCTCGTCGTGCTCCTTCTGTGATTCCTTATACTTTTTGAATGCAGCCTTTTTCTCCTTAACCTTCCCTGCCATCTCTTTTGAGAACCATAGTGGTTTTTTACTCCGCTTTGTTTTCTTTATTTGTTTCACACAAAGGCTTGTTGCCTCCATGATGGCAGTTTTGATTTTTCTCCATTGTTCTTCCACCCCTCCTTTTTGGTCATTTGCTAGTGCATCTTCAGGTATTCACCCATTTTGCCAAAGTCAACCCTTCTAAAGTCCGGTATCCTTGTTTTTGTATGGCTTATCTCCATGGTTGTGCTCATTGTGAAGCACACTGTGCAGTGGTCGCTTCTTCCCAGATGTCTACTGACTTCTAAATTTGTGATCCTCTCTCCATTTGAGAGTACCAGGTCTAGTATTGCTCCCTCCCGAGTGGGTTCCAACACTAGCTGTCTAAGGTCTGCCCCCTGCAGGGCATCAGAAATGACCCTGCTCTTGGATGTGGCTGCAGTACATGTTATCCAGTTAACATCTGGCATATTCAGGTCCCCCAACAACAGTATCTCCCCTTTTTCAGCCATTTTGAGAATGTCCTCTATCATTTTGTTGTCCATTTCCTTCCCTTGAGACGGGGGTCTGTATACAACCCCTGTGCGGATTGTGATGCCATTACCTGTCTCCAAGGTGACCCAGAGTGCCTCTTGTCCTCCCCCTTTACTTTTTAGTTCTGTAGCTTTGATCCCTTCCCTTATGTATAGAGCTACTCCACCTCCTCTTCTACCTTCCCTGTCCTTTCTGTAGATTGTGTACCCTGGTATGTTGACATCCCAGTCATGGTTCTCGGTGTACCATGTTTCCGTGACTGCCACAATATCCAATTGTTCATCTTCCATCAGGGCTCCTAGCTCAGGAAGCTTGTTTCCCAGACTACGGGCATTGGTGCTCATTGCCCTCCATTTAATGTTGACTTTATCCTTTTTTCCCCCATCCCTGCTCTTATTGCCCTTGTCTATTTTTCCATTTACCCCTGTCCTGCCCTGTGTTGAGCTCTGTACCTCAGTGTTTACCTTACTACCTGCCATGTTTTGTGGGGGGAGGCTTGAAATTTCCTGCCTTTTATCAGAGTCTCCCCTCTTGGCTAGTTTAAAAGCTTGCCAAGGAAGCATTTAAACCTGTCACCTAGGAGCTTGGTTCCCTTCATGGGCAGATGCAGACCATCATGCCAGTATAGACCTTTTTCTCTCCAGGTGGATCCCCAGTCTCCAATGAAGCCAAAGCCCTGTGCTCTGCACCAGTTTTGCAACCATTCATTAAACAGCATGGTGTGCAGTACCCTAGCATCACTTCTGCCATGGACTGGTAACACCTCTGAGAAGGTTACTGTGCTTGCTACCCATCTGAGGCCCCTCCCCAACTCCACAAATTCATTCTGCACTGCACTAATCCCATGCCTAGCTAGGTCATTTGTCCCAAGGTGGACTATGATATCTAGTTCCCTCTCCTGTGATGCTGCTTCTGCAATCCTGAGGATTAGCTTCCTGTCCCTCCAAGCCATGGCACCAGGCAGGCACCTTTCTTCCTTCTCCTCTCCCTTCCCAGTTTTACACCCCTAACTATTGAGTCCCCTATCAGAAGCTGTTTCCTTCCCCTGTGGTGTCCCTTGCCACCCTTTTGTGGATCTCCCTTGTGGATGTCCTCAGCATTCTTCTGGGTCTCCACTGAGGGTGCCATCATAGAGGAACCTTGCTCTGCCAGAATGGCATATGATTTGTGCAGAGGTACAACTAGGGGGCCTCGCCTCTGGTCCACCACCCGCACCCTCCCAGAACCCACTGTGGTCCAACTGCTCTTCATTCTTGGCAACCTCTGAGGCAGTGGTTATGGCAGTGGTGCTCTTTGGAAGGAGGCCTCCTTAGTCCTTGCTAGTTCACCCCTGGAGGTGGGCAACCTCTCCCTCAGAACTGACAGTTGCCTGCAAATGGGACAGCAACACAGTTTCAGAATGTCTCCATAAAACTGCTGCCCCATAGCCAGTGCATTGCTCCACCCCACATGTCCCTCTCCTTATAATATACAATATTATATATATATATATATATATATATATATATATATATATATATATATATATATATAGATATAGATATATATTACTATTATTATTATTTGTGGTGTGTACCTCCTCTTTTTGCACTGTGCTGGGTTATTAAGAATATGATGAGTTCTTCCCCAAGACCTGTTGAGGAAGTGATGTCAGAACTGTGACTATAAAGAAAATGCCACACCTGGGGGTTGGGGTGTGGGGAATGGTGGGTGGGTAGTCCACAGCCACTAGTGCTTGTTAGAAACCAATCAAATACACAACTGCTCCACCACCCTGGTGAGTACTGCCTTTTATAGTAATTTAACTAACACCACAATTTACTAAACCACGGCTCCTACACAAACCACTCTACTGAGTCCAGGGATAAAAATGAACTCACTCCTCAGCCAGCAGGACACTTTTAAAATGTTGCAAAAATATCCTTCAAATTCTAGGTCTCAACCTCAGCAATCAAGCAAATTC